>JAPQKQ010000002.1:4800000-6222041 GCA_028974045.1 Penicillium cf. viridicatum | reverse complement strand
TTCCCAACTCGTCCTGGCAGTTCGGGCAGACAGGCACGTCATCTTCTGCCAAAAGTCGAGTGAATCCTTCCGGCGCGGGGTCTAACCCTTTATACGATGATCGACGAGGCCGGGGCGTTGACTGACTAGGCGGATTATAGTCAAAGCTGGGTACTCCATAGCGAAGCGTGTCAGACATTAACGAAAGTAGGTCCTCCTCGGTATGGAAGTACGACCTTGCGGGCGCCGGCACCCCTCTTCTCAATCGCCCATGTTCTGATATTCTCGATGACTGTATGTGAGGGCGAAAGTGCATTGGAATACCATTGTTGTCGAGGTATCTCGGTTCTATTGGTCTCGGCCTGACGGAGGAAGAGCCAACAATCTGAACATCTCCATTGTTCGAAACGTCTACCGAATCACCCGTTGTCTCTGCTTCCAGATCAATTACAGTTGGGTGGTCAGCCACAGGGGGTATTTGGTTCATCAAATCTCGTGGAAATCGTAACCTCGCACGGTGCGGATGTGGGGTATGTAGAGGACCGGGAAATGATGTCACGTTTCGTTGAGGAGGAGAGTCCGGGTCATCTGTCAAGTCGATCACGACGTTATCTCCAGGCGAAAGCATCACCGGCCGTCGGTAGTCGAATCCATCTCGGTGTCTTCTGGGTGGCAAGCGGGTGGATTCAGGTCGAGAGTCGGAGCGGCGGGGGTGAAAATGCTGCTCCCAGGCAGCATCGCCGCTTCCATCGTTATCTGTCGCCATTTCACGATGTGTTCGCTGAGAGAAATAGGATTGTCGTTAGCTGGGTTCTTGGTGATCTGATCAGGTGCCCCGCCCGTTTCATGACTGATGAAGGCTTACCTTGGTCCTGGCGCCCATAAACTGGACGCCAGAGTTTTCACTCATTTCAGGGCCTATGCCTGGAGCCGAGGAATGATATTTTGCAGAAAAAGAGGAAATTGAAGGCCACCAGGGAGGTAAAATGGCAAGATTGGGATCCATCTTTGTTTCTAGGCCGAGTCGTAAGGCGGTCAAGCCCTGCCTGTGTTATAAGGCGGTATAGGCTCATTAGTAAGGTTTGCCTCAGTCCACGGGTGCAGTTGAGCGCATGGCAAAATTCCAAAATCGACAAGATCAAGTGGCTCTGGCAGCAGGTATTTAACTCGTTTCTGTAGAGATTTGTCGCTGTCCATTATGAGTATTTCACAAGTTTCATAGCAAGATTGGAGCAAATAAAAGATATGAATTCACGAGGCTTTTCATTCATGACTAACTTTACATGTGAATCTTGAATATCCACCTAGGCATGGGTCCACTGTCTGTGAATTTAGTTGCATTAAGAGCTGCAGTTCCAAAACAAACACCATTGAGAATTCAGAAGATAGCATGCTCTAGTATTACAGTATTTTCCTGGGAATCATGACTGTGCCGCCAGCACTGTGACCACACCCGCCTCATTCAATGCCACAATGCTCTGAGCAGCTGATCCCCAAACAACTGATGTAGCAGGGACTGCACTCCGCAGAGGCTCTGACCACCCCTTGGATGCCTTGGAGAATTGCTGGACAGTCACTCCACTGGGGCCACCAGTCAAGAGGAATTGACCAGTGTAATCCCAGAAGATCGACTCAACCTGGCTTCCTGTGTCCAGTACCTTGGTTTCCTTGGAGCTGCGAAGATCCCAGATCGATACAGTGGTGGACTGCGCGGCCACCGCAGCCAGGTAAGTACCGTTCTCGGAGAAGAACAGGCATTTGACTGGGCCAGGCATGGCATAGTCCGCAGCAGCGGCGCCCGTCTTGACATCGAAGATCTTGACTTGTCCGTCTGCGCCACCGGCCGCAATCAAGTGACCATCGGGGTGGAAGCTGACAGAGAGCAAAGCTGAATAAAAGTGATTAGCATCACGCTTGGGTATGTGTTTCATAGGGTGACTTCTTACCTGCATCAGAGAAAATCTGAGAAACCACAGTGTTTGTGGCGAGATCATAAAGCACATAACTCTTATCAACACCAACAGAAGCAACAATATCGCCAGTAGCGTGAACTGTGACGGCTGTCACCTCACCAGCGTGGGAGGCAAAGCTTGCAACTTCCGCACCATTCTCAAAGACCTTGACGGAGCCCGTAGAGGAGCCAACAACGGCCTTGTCTCCTGCCCATGTCGCATCGGTGACTGGGCCATCTGTCTTGAGAGTCTGCACGACAGTCTTCTGGGAGAGCGAGTAGACACCAACCACACCGTCAACACCACCAACAAGAGCCAGGTCACCAGTCGTGTTGATAGACAAAGCGCGGCCACCGGGGTAAAGAGGTTCGGAGGTCTCAGTTGGTTTAAATGTGGAAATAGCCTCACTTGAGGCCCAGCCCTCAGGGACTGCGCGCTTACGCCGGGTCTTTTGTAGTCTGTCCAATAGTTAGTTATCGATCGAAAAACGTAATGTAGAAGCACCAATTCCACGTACGCTGCCTGTGTGTTCTCAATCCGTTCCAACACTGCTTGGGGCAAGCCCGTGGAGTCCACCTGCATAGCCTCGCCTCCTGCGCGAGTGGCACCAACGGAAACGTTCGAAAGCGCCTCACGGGCCTCATCCCTCTCCTGCGTCAGGCGCGCGATCACCCGCACCGCGGCATCGTGCTGATAGAGCGCCGAACTTAGCTCGCGTCTTGTCTGTGCCAGATTTTGCTGCAAAGTGAAGGTTTCCAGAGCCAAGGCATCCCATTCTTCTTGGAAAACGCCGAGAAGAGACGGGATAGATGTGAGGGTAGGGGGTCGGGGTCGGACAACGCGCTGCGACTTGAGATCGATCAGATCGTCGGTGGTAAGCTCCTCGCCGTTCACAGGATCCTTGCCATGCTCGGAAATGTATGCCTCAATGAGGCGTTTTTCAAATACGCTGCCTGTTCAATTATGAGATTGATGTCGTACGCGCAAGGTGATTTTGAAGACTTACCGCTCTTGGTAGAGACGACAGGCACTTGAGGTGCTTCTCCGGAGACTGTGAGAAAAGTTTAGTTAGTAAACTCATTTCAAAGAAGAGCACAGAATTGCGATTAATAGTAGGGCACTCACTAGCACAAAGCATAGTTAATTGAGATTGGTTGATGAGGGTTGATGGAGAGGTCTTGACGCGGAGCGGCTCCTTGGACTTTTCGATGTGTCCTATTGCGGTTTAGCGCCTTGGGCTGAGGGCGGTGTAGTAGGGCGGAGTATTACGACCAGCAGTGACGTAAGTCCGACGAAGATTGTCCGGCAGAAAATAGAAAGTGCTTTCTCTATAATATGAGGGGCATGGAAAGGCGGAGAAAGAGGCGGTGAGACTAATAAAGCCAATCAGATCCAGAATCTGGATGGTCGCAATATTTCGCTGTAGGGGCTAGCAGCTATCGACTTTCGCAATTCTCCAATTCTTGCTTTTGTAATCTTCTATATGTTTTAATTGAAAAAAAATGGATTTTCCTCAATGATCTATAAAACAGGCACAGGGCAGCACAAGTACAGAGCTTTACATGAAAGCTAGCAAGCAAACACAGCATTACCACCATGCCTAAGAACCCAAAGTTTGAATATGGTATGTCGCTTCACACCTTTCTAACATGTCTTATGCCGTTCTGATATGTTATACAGATGCAAAGCAGCCTGCATTTCTCCAGAAACTCCGGGGCCAGTATGGAGACAACACCGGTCGCTTGGAGCGGCCTGCCTTGAGACCAACCAGACTCAAGGTCAATAAAGATGACGAGGACGAGGAGCCTACCTACATCGACGAAGAAAGTAATGAGGTGATCTCCAAGGAGGAATACAAGGCACTCGTCGGTGAAAACGGCATGAAAGGAGAGGACGAAGCCGGAGACTCAACGAAGGACACCTCCACTGGCGATCAAGACAAATCCCAAGCAGAACTTTCCACCAGCAAACAGAACAATCTTACCGAGGTTGGAGGCCAGAGGAAACGAAAACAGGCCAAAGTGGTGGGTGAGGACAAGGCCGAAGTTGAAGAAGTCCAGCCGAAGGAGACTTCGAAGAAATCCAAGAAGCCCAAGAAGATCAAGCTTTCGTTCGACGAGGAATAAGAGTCTAGTAGGGCTAAAAATTGCAGTATTTGCGCCAGGTTCCAGTTCGCGGACATTTGACTCAGTGCAACTCTTTGAGGACTCATAATGAGTCAATAGAACAGGGATTCACAACGGGGATTGTATACCGTCATAGGATTAGAGACTGCCAAGGTTGATGCCATCATATAGAATAATACATAGGTAGTAATGTTAGTATTCAATCTATAAGATATAAATCCATCCAGCTCAAAAAGTCCAAGTAAAATAATAATTGAAGTGTCATTGAAGGTCTGGGCCAAGGGCGCATCTTTATCAGCAACTTTTTTTTTGCAACTTTTTTTTCTCACGGGATCCAGTTCGCCTTCCATTCATTTTACAAGCAACCTGCTCTTGGTCTTAGTATCAGCCAAGATGCCTGTGGTTAATGTCGACCAGCTGGTCCGCTTACAGCGGAAGCCCGAGGACATAAGAAATGTGCGTGTGCCCCTCCATCCCACTCTGATGTCTGATGTCAGGGCTTTATACTAATCTCAAGCCACCAGATCTGCATTTTGGCCCACGTTGTAAGTCAAAGAAATTCACACTGAAATTTGTTCACTTTAAAATGCTCATCGCCTTTTCCTTTTTTTGCATTTTTAGGATCACGGCAAGACATCTTTGACGGATAGTCTTATTGCCACAAATGGCATTATTTCACCCAAGCTGGCCGGTAAGATCCGCTACCTGGACTCTCGTCCAGATGAGCAGCTTCGAGGTATTACAATGGAATCCTCCGCTATTTCACTGTTCTTCTCGATGCTCCGCCGTCCAAGCCCGGACGCAGACCCAGTGCAGAAGGAATATCTGATCAACCTTATCGATTCGCCTGGTCATATCGATTTCAGCAGCGAGGTTTCAACCGCATCTCGTCTTTGTGACGGTGCAGTTGTGCTCGTTGACGCAGTCGAGGGTGTCTGTAGTCAGACTGTGACAGTCCTGCGACAGACTTGGGTCGAGCAGTTGAAGCCAATCTTAGTTATTAACAAGATGGACCGCTTGGTAACAGAGCTGAAGATGAGCCCCGCCGAGGCTTTCTCCCATCTTAGTCGACTGTTGGAACAGGTCAATGCTGTCATCGGTAGTTTCTACCAGGGTGAACGCATGGAAGAAGATTTGCAGTGGCGTGAGCGTATGGAAGACCGTCTCAATGCTGCAGCAACTCGGGACCAAGAAAACAAAAAGTCGTCGGTAGACGATGAATCCGCACAAAGCATTACTGAGGGAACTGAATTTGAGGAGCGCGACGACGAGGATCTTTATTTCGCACCTGAGAAAAATAACGTCATCTTCTGCAGTGCCGTTGATGGCTGGGCTTTCACAATCCGGCAATTCGCCGCTATTTACGAGAAGAAACTCGGAATCAAACGAACAGTTTTGGAGAAAGTGCTTTGGGGTGATTATTATCTAGACCCTAAGACTAAGCGTGTCTTGGGTGTGAAACATCTGAAGGGACGTGCTTTGAAGCCCATGTTCGTTCAATTGGTACTGGATAGCATTTGGGCAGCTTATCAAGCTACCACAGGTGGTGACAAGGGTAAAGGGTAAGTTGATAACGAATGTAACTTGTGTTAACACTGATATTGACCTTTACTAGTGACCCGGTGTTGCTGGAGAAGATCACCAAATCGCTCAACATTAACATCCCGGTTTATGTCTTGCGCGGACGTGATCCTAGGAACATTATGAATACACTGTTCTCTCAATGGCTACCACTATCTACTGCACTACTGGTTTCCGTCATTGAATATCTCCCCAGTCCTCCCGCTGCGCAAGCAGCCCGACTACCGGAAATGATCAAAACATCCCCCGGCGCTGCTTTCATTGCCGATGATATCAAGACTGCCATGGTGGATTTCAAGACAGGACCTGAAGTGCCCGTCGTGGCATACGTCAGCAAGATGGTTGCCATCCCAGAGAGCGAGCTTCTATCTAACAAGAAGCGTAGCGAAGGCGCTATGACTGCGGCCGAAGCCCTTGAACTTGCGCGTCGCAAGCGGGAGGAGATTGCAAAGATGCAGGCGGAAGCCCGCAGTAATGGACAGGAAGATGACTTTGAGCGCATGACCTCAATCTTCGAAACCACCTCATTGATCACCGAGACGACTGAGGAGCCAGAAGAGCCAGTGGAGAAGGACGATCCTGACCATCTTATTGGTTTCGCCCGACTCTATTCCGGAACCCTTTCGGTTGGAGATGAGATATATGTGCTCCCGCCCAAGTTCTCTCCAGCCCACCCGCACGCCAGCCCGGAGCCAAAAAAGGTCGTAGTCACCGATCTGTACCTGATGATGGGCAGAGCTCTCGAGCCCCTCAAGTCCGTACCAGCCGGTGTGGTATTCGGAATTGGAGGTCTTGCAGGCCACGTCTTGAAGACAGGTACCCTCTGCAGCCAACTGGATGGAAGTGTCAACCTGGCTGGTGTTTCGCTAAGCATGCCGCCCATCGTCCGAGTCGCGCTGGAACCAGTCAACCCAGCAGACCTGAGCAAACTGGTCACTGGCTTGCGCTTGCTTGAACAGAGTGATCCTTGTGCGCAGTACGAAGTGCTGCCTAGTGGTGAACACGTTATCCTCACAGCAGGTGAACTGCACTTGGAACGTTGTGTGACGGATCTACGGGAGCGTTTCGCACGTTGCGAAATCCAGACCGGTGAGGCTATCGTCCCCTACCGTGAAACCATTGTTCATGGCCCCGAGATGGCCGCACCCAAGAACCCCGACCTTGGACGTGGAGCAGTTTTGACCGTTTCCGCTTCCAAGCAAATGACCCTGCGTCTGCGCGTGGTTCCGATGCCAGAGGCCGTGACGGAATTCCTGACTAAACAAGTCGGAACTATCAAGCAGCTCCAATTGGAGAAGCGCACGGAGGCTGAAGGCAAGACAGAGACCGATAAGGAAGCCGAAGCTGCCGTGGACGGTACTGGCGAGGCGCCTGAAGGCCACATTCTTTCCAAGCAGGAGTTCCACGAAGGACTAGATAAGTTGTTCAACGAGGAGGTCAAGGAAGACAAGGAGTTATGGAAGGACGTCGTCAACAGAATCACCGCTTTCGGGCCCCGGAGAGTTGGCCCCAACATTTTGGTTGATGCAACTGCAGTCAACACCTGCGAGAAATTGTGAGTATAGCGGTCCAAACAGCACCGTCCTATCGTTCATATCTAACATCTCCTTTCTAGCTTGGTCGATGACACCAAGCAACAGATCGACGGTGATAACCACCAAGCACTCCTCGTGCGTGACTTCAACGACAAGATCGCATATGCCTTCCAGCTCGCAACGGGCCAAGGCCCCCTGTGCCAGGAGCCCATGCAAGGCGTGGCCGTGTTCTTGGAAGACCTATCTGTGCAGTCTAGCGCAGGCGATGAGCTTGACATGGGCCGGTTGACAGGCGAATCAATCCGACTGGTCCGCGAAGGTATCTTAGCCGGTTTCTTGGACTGGAGTCCTCGCATCATGCTCGCAATGTACAGTTGCGAGATCCAAGCTACCAGTAAGTATTTCATTCCTTTCCCTTCCTACTACCTAATTTACCTTCACACCATGCCATCCACCATATACAAACAACAAACCCACAACTAATACACCATCTTCACTTCAAAAGCCGAAGTGCTTGGCCGTGTCTACGCAGTTATCACCCGCCGCCGAGGCCGTATTCTCTCCGAAATCATGAAAGAAGGCACGCCGTTCTTCACTATCCTCGCTCTCCTCCCCGTAGCCGAGTCCTTCGGGTTCGCCGAGGAGATCCGCAAACGGACGTCCGGCGCCGCACAACCACAACTGATCTTCGCGGGCTTCGAGGCTCTCGACGAGGATCCGTTCTGGGTGCCTGCTACCGAGGAAGAACTTGAGGATCTGGGTGAGCTTGCGGATAAGCAGAATGTTGCTAAGCGGTATATGGATGCTGTGCGCAGCCGTAAGGGGTTGGTTGTTCAGGGACGGAAGTTGATTGATGCGGAGAAGCAGAAGACTTTGAAGAAGTAAGCTCGGTGTACTATTTACTCTGACAGAATCCAAAATGGGAGATTTATTTGCATTTCATTTGGATGCATTTTGTAGGATTATTATGGATAAGTAGGACATATGGGTTGAGGATGTCACTCCGAAAACATCTGTCGAGTCGCACTGAGTAGACTCGGACACGACAGATGAATAATTGGAGGTTCACAGAAGATGAGAGTCCTCCGCGTGTTCTTCAAAGAAAAACTTCAATCTCCCTCACTTGACAAACACAGTCCGACATGGCATAGGTCTCGACCGTGTATACTAAGGAGGGTTACCCAGTAGGGTCTACGAGTAGTGGCGGTGAGGCCTCTCTACTTGGAAAGAAGAGGGACGGGGAAAGCGACCACAGGATGGTAGACTGTAGTCGAGGATCGAAGGAAAAGGAAGGGCGGAACTGACATGGATTTTTCAATCATGTCTCCGTTGGGTATCTTTATTCTGAAATCGTTATCCATGTCAATAATACACATGTCCAGGAATACACATTGGCGTAATTGTATCGAGTCAAACGGCGGGCGTTTCCCAGATTCGTGAAACATGAAAGTCGTCATGCTCAAGCGGGATGCTACTGCTTGAGAGCATGGAACAAGTGTGGGGGCTTGAAAGGCATTCCTCGCAGTGAGGGTTGGGGAGCGTAGTTTTGTTGACACTCGTGGATCCCGGAGGTTGAAAGACAATGCTTTCGGGAAATGAGCAGATCTGCCACCGACATATAGGTAGACGGGGGCAGAGTCTGCTTGGTTGTTGCTTGTTGAACCACTATGTGGCCAGGTAACAGTAGAGGTAAGCGATTGGCCATTCAAAGAGAAAGCCAAAAGTCACGCAAGGAGGGGGACCGAGTTCAAACAATTGCATGTTCTCAGAACGGCCTGGCGACCTTCCTCTGCTCACTAGTTCCAGTGACAGGGTCTCTCATTTCCTTCCAGCTAACAGGGAACATCATGTTGCCAGAATCACTGCGAGCCATGACAACACCGAGATCATTGCGCGCGGTAGTGATGTAGTAAAAGCTCTGATCGCCAAGCGAGATAACAGAGCCGCGAACGATATCGCCGACACGGAACATCTCATCCATGACGACACGGTCCTTCTCAACGGCCCGTACATCTTCCTTTCGGATAAGTGCCTGGAAGCGCAGTTCGTCGGTGCTGCTGTGGTTCTCTGGGTTGGCGGCAGATGTGAGGATGGAGGCGACATTGTCATTGTCGGAGGCTGTTCGTGATTGGTCTTGAGATTGTGAAGCTGATTCGTCTAGAATGACGAGGATGGAGATTGTGGCTTGTCGCTTTTGCACGCGGGTTACTTGTGCGAGAACGATGGAGTCTACGGCGGGGAGGGTGTTGTAGCGGGGCTTCGACGTCATTGAAGATGCAACGGAAACAGCTGGGTTTGAACCTGCTTGTTCCTTGGAAGATATCACTCGTGACACTCTGAGAGTTGGTCTTGTTTGTGACTTCGGCTGTGCAGGGTCTGCAACCACGGGACCGGCGATGGAGGCGTAGATGAAGGATTGCTGAACATGTGTGCCGGGGCCTGCAGAATATGTAGATAGAGGGCCGAGGCGTTGCCCGGGAATAGCGATGGGTGGTAGAGAAGCCATGTTGCAAAATTGGGGTTGGGCCAATTTTGAGGTGGAAGAGTTCTGGAGTTTGCAAAGGCAGCGAGTTTTCTGGAGCTTTTTTTAGGGAGCTATAATACGGCCCGGGTTTAGGTTATTCCGATCACAGCTTGTATCCACACTACTCAGCACTAGACTACAGATGTACGACTTCAAACACTTCGAACTACGTAATTCGTTCATAACTTGCCAATAGTTTGAAGAATCCATCTGTCTCCAGGCAATTAATTATAGAGCCCATATCTAGCAGGAATAAACAGTGTATGCGTCGGAACAACAGAGACAGCGACACCGGCCCAGAAATACCATGGACATATAACAACAATAGAAGAGATAAAAAAAAATATAAAAAAAAGAGCAGCCCGTATCACTCCAAATACCCGCTGACGAAAGTGAATAAGTGGATTTAATGTCCATACAATACCCCTTGGCGGGGGAAAGAAAGAGAGTCACATAGAAAGGCCGACATGACACAGTACCGAAAAATAAAACAGTGGGATAATCAGACGAAACAGAGGGTTCAAGCTTCAACCAGGGTCTGCTTAGGACCGGCTCCAACCAGCTCAAGGCAGCGACGGGCAAGCGTAATTACTTCACCCTCACCGTCATCCGCATCTTCTTCATCCGACTCAATATTCTTGTCGGAGATAATCTTGACCAATTGCACGATGTCTTCGGATCGTGAGATATATCCAATGAGCTTCTTGTCTTCGGACTCCAGCAGTTGGAGGAGGGTCCAGATAGCAATGTGCTGGAATGTTGGATCCCCACTGGCAAGGAAGCGATGGAGGTAGCCATGGATGCCACCATTGGCGTCTGCCCAGTCGCGAACGAACATCGAATAATCGCCAACTACAGTTTTGTTAGCAGGTGATGACAGGACACAGAAAGACAAGGAGCGTCAAGGGGATAGTATAATACCTTTCGAGGACAGATTGCCCAAAGCAGCCGCGCTGTTGCCTTGCACCTCAATGCTTTCGGAGTTTGTCAGAGGAATCAAGACGTCAAATACTCCTAGGTTGAGAAGGTGTGGCTTCAGCTCTTCGCTGAGGGCCAGCACAGCGATTGCAGCAGTCATCTCGGATTGGACTGTAAGGGAAACACGGAGGACCAAGTCCTTGCACTTCTGTACTGCTCCGGCCTGTAAAACAAGTTCTTTGTTGCGATCGGAGCTAGCTGCAAGGTTGCGAAGCGTGGATATAGCGTGACATTGAATCTCTTCATTGTCAGTCGAGCCTAGGAGATCCACCAACGGCTTCAAGAAGCCCGCTTCGATAATAGGGGATTCATTATGAGGATGGATAGAAATGTTGCGGATACAAGCGACGGCGGATAAGATGAGAGGAAGGTAGGAGGATTGGAGTAGTCGTAGCAGTGGAGAGAGGCCCTTCGCCCGAACGATTTCAAGCTGGTATTTCTCATCAGAAGCGAGATTGCGCAGGGCGAGCGCCGCTTGGCATTGGACCTTGGGGGTGGATGAATCCATAAGATGAACTAATGATTGCACAAGGCGCGACTCGGTTTGGGCGAGTCGCTTGCGATTGGTCGAGTCAACAGCGATATTGCTAAGAGCTGTTGTGCAGTAGTACTGAACGTCAACGTCGGGGGATGAGAGGAGATGCACAAGCACGGGAATGGCGCCGGCATTGACAAGTTGCTGTCGGTTGTCATCTGGTCTTTATGTTAGAGAAACAGCCCTTTCCCAGATGAATCAATCAAAATCACTTACCCGAATGGGTCATATTGAGCAGTGCGCCCGTCGCATTTCGCTGGACACGCATATCCTTCGACTTGGCCAGGCGAATGAGAGGACCTAGAGCACCAGAGCGAGCAATCTTGGCCTTGTTCTCCTCATGCGTCGCGAGATTGGTTATACATCCGACCGCATTGCACTGTACCTCAACATTGGGTGACATCATCTGGCGAATCAGGGGAGACAGCCCCCCGAGGGTGACGATCAAGACCTTGTTTTCAGCTGCACCGAGTTAGCGACCGTGTGGGAACCGAGAAAGAAGATGTGTGACGGGGACCAACCATTTACGGCGAGATTGCCCAGCGCTGCGCTAGCAGCCCGTTGAACTTCGATATCTGAGCTTTGAAGGAGGAAGAGGATAGGTTCGAGGGTATCGCGATCGACCTCGCGCACATCTGAAGATAAGACAAAAGGTTCAGCCATTGCATCATTGCCATCCGAGCGGCGATACGCACCTCGTTCTGTGATCTCAGCAAATGTCAAGCTAGCGCTTCTTTGCAGGTCAACGTTTTCCGAGTAAACCAGGGTACTCAGGGCCCGTAGTGGCTCGCCGTGGAAGAAGTCGGTCTCCGCACGCTGTAGATTGTTGAAAGTTAGCGGTATGCTCGGGGTATGGCGGGACCCAGGCGAACCAAGTCCCAGACTCTGATTCAGGAAAGGGAAAGGTAGCGATGTGGAATGATGAATTGTCTAGCACGTACGTTCTCCAAGTAGCCCAGAAGATCTGATACCGCTTCTCGTTCGTTATCGGCCAGGGTCGTTTCGTAGATACCGTCTCGAGAACGAGCTCCGATGGGACCGAGACATGCTGTAATATGACACCATCGGTCTACTGCTGAAAAGCAAGACAGACAGGCAGTCGCGATTCCACTCATGCTGGCTAGCAAGCCCGCATCGGGCGCGGTCTTGTAGTGAGGGCGGAGATAGAGACGAAAGACAAGCGGTCTGGGCGAGATTAAGGGAGTTGAATAAAGGCGAAGCTTTGGAGGGAAACACAAGGGAAAGTCGCGTGATAAAAAAAAAAAAAGTTCGCTTTTGGAGGGAAGCCTCCTGATGCTTGAAGGAAGGAAGTTCTAAGCGTTTCATTAAAGGGAGGGGGGGGAAGAGAGAGAGAGATCGAACTAGTCTCCTCAGGCAGAAACTTGAGATTAAATGGCTTTCTACTTGGTTATCTATACATTGATGGAATTGACTATTTTCAATCTGATTCTTTTCTTCTTTTTTTTTAGATTCATCTTTACTATCTCTAAATGATGGGGTTTAAACCAATTCTTCGTTTTAACAAGCAGCTCCAACGCATACATCATCCCGGGGAGAGCTCTAACCTGACCAATCCGGAAAAGGGGATCAACTGCATCAAACCTCCCAAAGTACAGTTAACAATAGTACTCCGTACGTTGTACAACATGTATATCTATATATTACTTTTTTGATTCTAAGTTAAAATACTTCCTATATCACTATCTCATTATTCTCAAATCGGGTTAAACACCTTTTACCTACTCGGCCCGTCTCCAGTGCACTTTCCAGCCTCCCCGAGGGTCCGTGCAACGCTATACCAATGAAGGTATCACCTTTGCTCTTGTGATTTTACAAGTGACGCAGATGATCACCAGGCAGAGTCACATATGGATAAGGTCATGTTGATTTTTTGGAGATCGACATTTGCATTAAAGCGGATCACATGGAATGTTATACAGATAGTCCTAGAGATGAAGGATACGACCTCGTAAGGTTCAACTAGTTCCTTTTAGTGAACTGATTTATAGGATATGTCTTGCCGGGCACCATTATTTATGTTTCAACATAGATCTAATATCTAACATGGAATTTGGAGTACACATGTGAAAGCATAGACCACTTGACTATACATGCTGCCTTATGTTATACATGAAGTAAGGGACGCTTAAATATGCCTCAGGCTAGAGCTGTCAGTCTATATAGTATGCATAAAGAGTCAGTGCTATATACTTGGCAATACCGTTCTCATAAATTACTTGTTATATTGGTCTCTCTGTATTTACTCTTTGCATATATAGTGATATAATATTCTACGTTCAAACATTCTCCGTGATATAGTGTAGGGCCCATCAAAGTATGCGGGGAAATAGCCATCTCCGCCAAGAAAAATGCTGACTGTGGTGTTAATAGCCGATGGCAAATGGCAAATGGCAAATGGCAAATACCCAGAGAGAGACAGAGACTATATACGAAAAGAGCTAAACTTCCCAACTCTCCTATTTTTTTTTTTTTATCTCCAATTTGCTTGATTTCTCTTTCACTTTGTTAATCCTGCTTTCTTGAATTTTCTCTCTTTCTCAAGATTCAGCCCCTTTATCCTAATCATATGATGTCCGGGTAAACCCCCATTGAATAACATCAGCCCAGTTGCAGATCCCACCTGTGGCGTGCCCTCTTGAATCCCTGGGCACTATTTGATTGTCTGTTGAATTCTTTCATGGTCGCCAAATCGAATCCATGTCTACTTCAGTCACCGCCTCCACCTCCCTCCCTGACAGCCCTCGCCCCAGTCGCCTGCGCCGCTTCAGTTTACGAACCTACTCCCCCTTGCCTAGTGGGCAGCACTCGTATAGGCACAGTTTGAGTAGTCGTATTCCTTGGTTCTCGAATCCCGGCTCCATCTCTCCCACAGACTCTGCAGCTCCAAGCCCTGAAAGTGACCACCCAAGCCTCTCTCGTTACACCTCTGCGCCCGCCCCGAGTTTCGGTTTTGGTACCGAACTTAATAGCCAAGTATCATCCACCGAGTCCGCCGATTCTACACCTTCCAACGACCTTACCCAAACACCCAATCCTATGGCACGCCTAAGGAGCGTTTCGTCCGTCCATCGTCCGCCACCTCGCACGTTAGAGCGTGCCAACAACTCCCAGGAGCCCACCCCGTCCTCTGAACCGGGCGCCGCTCAAAGGAATGCCAGCGAACCCACCAGCGAACCCACCAGCGCTCCTGCAGATGGGCAGGTGACCCCCCTCAAAATCGGAGACCAAGGCGACCATTCGATTCTTCCCCTACCAAGACGCCCTCCAGAGTTCGAGGCCCTCGTTGCCTTTCGTCCCAGTCGCCCGGACCCTGCCATCAGAGAGCTGTGTTATTCGCGTCGGTCGATACTCGGAGCGTGATGGTGTACCTCTCCCCAACCCGACCGAACCCTCGGACGCCCCCGTGGGGTTCAAATCCAAGGTCGTTAGCAGGAAACACTGCGAGTTTTTGTACGTGAATGGACAGTGGCACATCAAGGATGTTGGTAGTTCTTCGGGAACATTTTTGAACCACATGCGCTTGAGTCAGCCGAATATGGTGTCCCGTCTGTACTCCATCAAAGATGGTGATATCGTGCAGTTGGGTATCGACTTCCGAGGGGGAGAAGAAATGATCTTCCGATGCGTTCGGATTCGGATTGAATGTAATCGATCGTGGCAGCAGCAGCCTAACGAGTTCAAGTAGGATCTTATCTATTGCCCGGATTGTAATATGACGCTAACGGATATTCCAGCAAAAACACAGAAAGCCTTATTAAAAACCTGGGCAAGGGTGAGACGGCTGATTATTCGGGTTGTCGTGAATGCTCGATTTGCCTTGGCTCTGTCTTAGTTCGTTTCTTCTTTTCTTCCTACCAACCCTGCGCTTACTAACTATAATGAAGCGGCCCTATCAGTGTTTGTTCATGGCAGCGTGCGCGCACGTCTGGCATTACAAGTGTATCAGTCGTTTGCTCCACTCCCCCGATTACCCAATGTTCCAATGCCCCAACTGCCGTGCATTCACCGATCTCAGCGCCGAGGTCGATGACTCGAATGACGCAGAGGAAAAACGAGAAAAGGAACCGACAGAAGATAGGGCATCCAATCACTCTTCTGAGCAGCTCAGAACGGAGACGCCTTCAGCCGTCGGAACAAACAGCACAGAAGGACCGCCCGATCAGCTCGGAGATCTTGCCGAAGAAGAAAACTTGGTCAACGATGTAGAGAACCTGCACCTACAAGATGACCAGCAAACGGATGACACTCGAAGCTCAGCCTCGCCAGCGCCTAACTCAAGCACCGATGACCTGGCCCGCAGCGCCACCATCAACATCCCCGGGTGGCAACCGACGCAACCACTCAGTGTGCCGTCTGGTCGCCCATTACAGCTACGATCCGACACGCCAACATCTGACGACAACCCGTTGACTCCGCGAAATGACTCGGGCCCTTTGGCCTTTGATGGCCGAGCAGGAATGCCGTAATACGTCGGTTCGGATCGAATTAATATCTGGAATCCCAGGGATTTGATCATCTTAATACATATTTATCCTCCTTTTTGGCATTTACATCTACCCTGCTGTAGGGAGTTATCATCTGAGCATTCTACGATATCACCATTGCAAGGAAGCATGTCTGCGTTGGTTTCTCCCGGTGCACACTCCATCTACACCGTTTGCATTGTTCAATAGCGCCTACCTCTACCATATAATTTGATTCGTCATGGCGCCCCAGCGTTCTATTTTCTCCTTCCTTTATCCCCTGGCCCAAACCCTACTGATACCCATTCGAGATCTGGACTGTTGTTTTGAATATTGGCATATTTGATGAACCAAGAACATGCTTTCGTTAGCCTTTGGCTTGTTTTTAATTATGACTAGGTAGTAACACGTTCGGTTTGACTCATCTACTCGTACCGCAGCTTTTCTCCTGTCTGCCTACATAACTAGGTAGTCCTGGAGGCCTCCACCTTGAGCGGATTATCGACTTCATGGAACACAACCGGGACTATACTCGAGAAGGTCCAAAGCTAGCAAGGTTATCAGATGGTATCCTGTGTTTCTTAGCGAGATAACTTACCCTGCTTTCTACAACTTTCCAGTGTTGACTGTCAAGCTGGGTCTTAGGCCGATACACATCAAGTCGTTCTAGGCGGTTCTCGGCACCCCATATGTCTAAGAGCAATAGGACAAAATGCTTGTTGGCATGATTTAGTCGCAGACTACCAACACGGATTCTCTGCAAGTAATGCTCGCTGATGAATTCTGTAATATCCATCTGGCGCATGACGAAATATGTGCTGGGAGTGCCGTAGAGGTTGAGGGGTATTCGATATAGATAATGAAGAGCCTCTGTAGTAATTTTCTTGTTGAGGAGAAGAATACATGGTGTATATCGCTTCACATAAGGTCGAGGGAGGGTGCAAAGAGGACCACTGGCTACTGATGACCATTGGTCCCTCAGCTTTCGGTAGCTTTTTACATATTCATTTGGGTTGAGCAAATGGGTGTATATTATCAGGCGAATCTCGGATGGTAGATCAAATAAGGAGGCCATGGTAATTTGTAGTAATCAAGGTGTGAAATGCTCATGTCCGAGTCTGTTCTTACCCCTCTTGAGTCTCTCGATGGCCCGCCCCTCGAGGTCCCATTGGCTGTGGCCGGAGTGTAATACAAGAGCCTCACCTTGACACCACAGTGTTGATTTCACCCGTGGACTTCTTCCCCGGTGATATTCACAACTGGGAAAAGCCGGGAATTCAAACAAATTAAATTTGTATCAGCATGCCGAGCAAAAACGGAAGTTCAATGATCATTTATTTTGTTATTGAAACTAAAACAAACAAACAGGAAGCTCCCTATTTATAGTTCCACCGAAGCTTTTACCTACCTATACTTCACCTGATAGCTATCATAACAAGTAAGACTAGCCACTCAATTGGAGTTTCACCCACTCATCAACAGTCGTAGGCTCCCTCCCAATCAACCACCTCAAAACACTGGGACTCCCTTTCAATCCACGCCGATTATAAAACAAAATCAACCTCTCAGCCTCATCCCTTGTGATATCAGGACGTAAATCCCCTTTTGAGGCCGGGAATCTCAAATCCGAATGCACATGATCCCCACTATACACGCCGCTCTCCCCGGCATACAAAAGCTTGAGAAGCCTGCTAACACCCTCTTCAAAAGTGGGAGTTTGAACCTCTATCTTCTTACCAACATGCTCACCAATAACTTTAATAAACTCCCCCTCAGAAACCGGGAACGTAGAGCACAGCGGATACTGAGCGAAATAATGTGCTTCCCGCTCATCCAGAACCCTGGCCCCGGCCTCAGCCAGATCTTTGAGCGCAACTAAACTGTTGGCAACATTTGGATTATACATGTTCCAAATATACTCGATAGACGGGCTATTAATTTTTGCGAGTGCAGCGACCGGGTACACGTCCATGAAATTGGTTGGTTGGAGAATTGTGAAGTTCAGAGGACTTAGTAACAGCCTTTCTTCGACGCGGCTCTTGTAATCATGCTGCATAAGGTTTCGATGCTGAGTGCCGAGAACGCTGGAATAGACGAAGTGCTTGAACTTCGTATCTGGCTTTTGGCTCTCGGCAACGGCTGCGTCGATCATGTTGACTCCGATTTCTGTCTCACGGGAGTGGAGCGAGGGGCCTACATGGTACACTGATGTTGCGTTGTTGAGGAGCTTGCAGCATTCAGTGAGGGAGGATGTGTCGCAGGTTTGTACTTCGGCTTCTGGGTAGGTGGTTTGGAGACGAGAGGCTGATTCCGAGGTATGGGCTGCTAGACGGAGTCTGAATCTGGATTTATTGTATAAGAGAGGGATGAGATGCGAACTTTGTCTGCCACCAGGACAAGTTATTACTAGTATTTCGCTCATTGTGATACTGACTGGATGTTTGACTCGAAAGGGTTGTCAGTCAGAACTCAAAGGCGGTTCTCCAAGGTTTATATATCAGGTGAAGGTCTACACGTCAGATTTGCCCCCTCATGCAGCCGCACTTGCATTGGCTCAAATCTAGACCGAACTGCACTTTTTACAAGACAGATGAGACCAGCACACGGAGGACATTGGCACATTAGTCCCATTACATATTACAGCATATATTCCGATAACCAACTTATTACAATGAATATAGCCGACTACCAAGTGCTCTATATCAAGCACGTGATTATTGACACTAAGATTGCCAAGTGGGTCCGGAACCAAAGAGTCGCTTGACCCGCTTTCAACCTTGGAATGTTGACGATTTCAATCTCCCCCGGATTACAGGGCTTGATTGAATACTAAGAGCCGAAGAAGACCATCTCCCGGGATCCACGGACAGGGATCTGCCTCACAGATCAATCTGGGCTCGATCGGCTCAGACCTTAAGCAAGATGAGGTTAAATTTCAGCGAGCCACCCACTCCAACCTTGAGTCGCCAAAACACTACAATACAAGGTCATCATCAACGGCGTGGTACTCATCCCCATCGCCTGTCATCGCGGGCAAAGCCAAGAAGGCGAGCTACCCAATCGGTATCTTCTAATCACCCCCATGTGCTAACATTAATCAGATGGCCACTTGTCTTCCGCTTTATCAAAGGTGCAATCCATGGTGCCATATTAGTCCCGGTCTTTCTGCATGCTGTATTCACAGCCCTGATTGTTTACTTGGACACATACGTATTCGAGACTGTCGGTCTACCTAGCACGATCGTATGTATACCCAACCAACCAGACAAGATATCAACTAAACATAACAAAACAGATCCCATCTTTATCTATTGTCGTAGGTCTGATGCTTGTCTTCCGCAACCAAACATCCTACAATCGATTCTGGGACGGGCGGAACGGAATGAACACGCTCAACACATGCGTGCGTAACCTCGTCCGCACAATCGCAACAAATAGCTACAACTCAAAGCGGGGACCACCCACCGCCGCAGAGCGCGAGGATATCGAGCGTACTGTCCGTATTCTTATGGCCATCCCGTATGCCGTGAAAAACCATTTACGCGCTGAATGGGGCGCTGCTTGGGTCTTTGGTAACGCCGCCGATGAGGCTCTGAACATGCATCCCTCCACTCTTTATAACCCCGAATATGCCAACCTGTTACCTGCGGGCCTCGAGGGCCATGAAGATGAGGGACTAGGTCTCCCTTTCCAGTTGACTTTCTTTATTGATGGGTTTATCAAGCGTGGCGAAGAGCGTGGCTGGTATCCTGCGCCTGGTGCTAGTCAGATGCAGGCTCAGTTGAATACCTTGACTGATGCATATGGGAGGATGGAAACGATCAAGTTGACTCCGATACCAGTGGCTCATTTGTAAGATTCATGACTCTGATGCGGGTTGAGTTATGCTTGACTGTTTCAATTACTGACTTTGAACTCAGGATTCACCAAAAGCAAGTCCTTGCCCTGTTTGGCTGTGTGTTACCGTTTGCTATGGTTGATGAGATGGGATGGTGGGCCATCCCCATTGTCAGCCTTGTTATCTTCACACTCTATGGTATTGAAGGAATTGGCTCGCAGTTGGAAGATCCCTTTGGCTACGACAGAAACGATATCAAAATGGACGCTATTGCCGGTGACTCCAAGATTGAAATCGATGTTGTTTTGGCTGAGTGGCGCACGCACTCGAAAGCCATGGAGACATTAAGAGAACAGCCCGCTGGTGCAGTTCATGGTAATTTATGCTTAACACCTGATCGAAATGAATCAGGAAACGGAAGTGTGGACGGGAAGTATACGCCTCCAGACTTGTTTTTGAGGTTGAGGCCGAGTACTGGTAGGTGAAAGTTTGGATATCTATCGGGTGTGTGTATAGCGCGATTATCTACATGTATAACCTCAACTTAGTGTTAGAGATATCAATGTATCTGTGAACTAGAATGAAAGACCACGCAATCTTCATAGACTGAGTATACCTAACCTGGCTCGAGGCTTGCTAGGTCCAATGTAGGCGAGGATATTGAAATTGACATGGCGGGATGTGACTCGCCACGAATCGAATTATTATAAGTACACAACTTTAGACTATATCAGCTGGGTATCTAATGTGGTAATCAAGAATAGCTAAGCAGGTGCATCGAAATATCATAGAGGCGGCTCGAGCGCCAGAACGCCATCCAGTATTGAATCCGGTGTAACATCGGCGAGAACATCAGATACCGCATGTAAATTACTTCCGTACTGCAGACTGCGGTCTTCGCCAGGGGGAGTGACAATAATACGATGGCGAAAGACTTTCCTGGCGGCTAGGGCCACGATGGAAGGAGTCAGATAATCGATACCATGCAAAGGAGCTAGAAGTCTGGGGAGTAAAATCAATAAGATGAGCTAGATGTACGTGGTTTCGCCGAGGATATATTTGGACTCACTGTGCAAATCGAGAAAATTGAATATTTGCATAGGCAGATACGCCACCCGCAACAGCACGACTGAGCCGCAGAAATACAACGATATCCTGGACGTATCGAACGACTTCTGCGCTCATGCTCACCGACGCACTTGTTTCCCGAAGTTGTTCCATCACCTGTGTGTTCATCAACCGGTATTAGATCGCCATGTTCAGTTCGTGATTCTAAAATAGAAGTGGATTGGAATAACGTCAAACTTACCAACGGGCTGACCGTAGCACTCTTCGATTGCTTGCCCTTCGACTTATGAATAACAGAGGAAGCGGAAATTTGTCCATCTGACAGCCAGTCATTCTCTTCAAGATAAGTATACCCATCCTCTGGGCTGTGGAAATGAGAAATGAAGAGATTATCATTCTACCGCGGCATTAGCTAAAGCAGAGCAGCCAAAATGCGGGCGTACATATAATACTTACCATGTGCGGTTTTAAAGGTGGTTTGAGCTGATTGAAATCTCGTGCCACAAGAGGGATGAAAAGGAAGTCCTGAGGTGCAATTAGGGTCCCGCTCTCGGTGACCAACTCCCTCGATCGCATTAACTATCCCGCTTGTCAATATTTTCTTTACTGGGTTGTCAATCGGAATACATACCTGCAGCATGTGCATTTGGATATCATCACTGACAAAATTGAAGTTCTTGGCGACTACAATATTGACAACGTTACTGCTGAGTCGTGAGAAGGGAGTGGGTGATTTGCTGTAATCCCCAAGACTCTTATAGGAAGAACGTTTGCTTGACTGATTTTATTAGCTTGTAGCCGGGGAATCATGGCAAACAATTGAAATATCAACATACTGATTCAGTGGTCAGCCACGGACGCGATGGCCGATAGTTTGCGCGTGCATCCGGGGTGAGAACGTCATTAAAGATGTCGTCAATGGATGTTGCAGATGAACAGTCAAGGATGCAATATGAATAATTGAATGTAGTTGAGCCGATCTGTCTTTCATTAGAGATTATCTCGATATCCCGGGTGCATTGACATACTAAGGCGAGTTCTTTGGCCAGGTCATTAATCCAGTGGCTAGTGGTCTCAATCAAGCAATGTTCGCGGGCAACAAGGCACAGTAAAATGGCTACTTCAAGGTCAGATAATTGTCGAGCAATATCCGCAAGATCTGTATAATCCATGTTTTGCAAAGAGGACCAAGTTGGCCAATGAAGATGCAGCAACTATCAAAGAGAAGTCGAGGATGGTGGTGGAGAATTTCGGCCTGATAACCAAGGCGACAAACCCTCCAGATCAGGTCTAGCGCGCGTGACCCCGTCCTCCCGATCAACAGCTCGAACATCCAACAACTGCCCAGGTAGAGTATTCAGTGCCTCATCTGTGATCAGATCCACAGTCATGCCACCCAATCCACTTGCAAACTGGGAAAAGGTTGGAGACAGCTTTTATCGCAAAATTGCCGTTTATGACGCCATCTTCGAGGACGACGTCGAGTTAGAGAACTACATTGTCGCGGGCGCCCCCTACGGAGGAGCTATTGGTAAGTCCCCATTTTTGGAGAAACCGGAGATCTGGACTAACGTGGAAATCAGCGCTTTATCGCGACGAAAGCAAGCCATTCAGGCTTCGCGATGGACAGGGTTCCCGTTCCACAATCGATGTTTATTCAAGCTCTGGACAGAAAATCAATCGTATAAACGTTTGTTGGCATTTTATGATTGAATGTTAAAGAAAATACTAACTCGTTTTAGTGGGAGCAAGCCACTATTCGCGGACTAGGCTGGTCTGATAAGGAAGAGCTCCTGGTCGTCTCTGAGGACGGAACAGTGCGACGCTATTTCGGATTGGACG
The DNA here is from genome assembly GCA_028974045.1 of Penicillium cf. viridicatum. Taxonomy (NCBI): domain Eukaryota; kingdom Fungi; phylum Ascomycota; class Eurotiomycetes; order Eurotiales; family Aspergillaceae; genus Penicillium; species Penicillium cf. viridicatum. The sequence goes on along the minus strand of JAPQKQ010000002.1, from coordinate 6,199,599 downwards.
GCGAGTTTACATCCTTCTCTCTCGGAAATGTGAGACATAGTGAATGCCCACTGTAGACACACTGTACGAAATCTAACAATGTAACAGGGCGCCGAAGAGTATGGCGTGAGAGCCTGCCAGTTTTGGTCATCAGGCCTCGTTGCATTGCTGTCCAATAACCAGCTAATTGCCGTATCCAAATATGATGAGCCGCGTCCGCGGCTCTTGGCACCTTGTCCAGAAGGCGAGGTATCATCATGGGCTTTAATTCCACCCGCGCATACACTCTCACGCTCTGTTGAGGTTCTGTTGGCTGTTGACAAAACCGTCTTTTTAATCGATTCAACAGAAGCAGAAGACAAGATTCTGCAAGATGGTCCATTCAAGCACATCAGTGTGTCCCCAACAGGGCGCTTTGTCGCACTTTTCACCGCAGAAGGAAAGTTATGGGTCGTCAGCAATGACTTCCAAAACAAGTTCAGCGAATATGATTCAAAGTCTCGGGTTCCGCCAAATACTGTGAATTGGTGTGGCGACGATGCTGTCATCCTTGGATGGGAAGATGAAATTCATCTTGTTGGCCCCAACGGCGTCGCATCAAAGTGAGTGGTCCTTTTTTGTGTAATATCTGCGCGCACGATCTAATCATCCTAGATACTATTACGATGGCCGCGTCCATGTTATACCAGAGTTTGATGGAGTTCGTCTCATAACTAATGACACATGTGAATTCGTGCACAAGGTCGCTAGTAAGTTAACATCCCAAGGAAACAGCCAAATTATCATTGACAATTTCCAGGTGTTACTGAAGAGATATTCCGTCTTGGGTCGTCTTCTCCCGCTTCCGTGCTACTAGATTCGGTAGACCAACTGGAGAAAAAATCGCCCAAGGCTGATGAGAACATCCAGCGCATCCGATCGAGTTTGCCATCAGCAGTTGACACTTGCATCAAAGCAGCGGGTCATGAATTCGACGCCTACTGGCAGAAACGCCTATTGAAGGCCGCATCATTTGGCAAATCCGTACTCGAACTTTACAATAGCGATGAGTTCGTTGAGATGACTGAAAAACTACGCGTTCTCAAAGCATTGAGAGACTATAAGCTCGGGCTGCCATTATCATACGAACAATACTTGCGCCTCTCACCGGAAGGACTCATCGAACGCCTAATCAGCCGGCATGAATATCTGCTTGCAATAAGGATTTCGGAATACCTACAGATTCCCGCAGACAAGATCTATGTCCATTGGGCAAGCCAGAAGGTGAAGGTCTCGACCGTTGATGATGAAGCTGTATGCAAGCTTATCGTCCAAAGACTCGATGGAAAGCCAGGAATCTCGTTTGAGGTTATCGCTCAAGCTGCTTATGACGAGGGTCGATCTCACCTAGCTACCCAATTGCTCAACCATGAACCACGGGCCGGCAAGCAAGTTCCTCTGCTTTTGAACATGGAAGAAGATGAGCTTGCTCTTGATAAGGCAATTGAGAGTGGTGATGATGACTTGGTGAACTACGTGCTTCTGCATCTTAAGAGCAAGCTTCCTTTGGCAAGCTTCTTCCGAATGATCAACACCCGACCAATGGCTTCCGCACTTGTGGAGACTGCTGCACGAGGCGATGACATCGAGCTACTGAAAGACTTGTTCTACCAAGACGATCGACCCATTGATGGCGCTAATGTGTTGCTGTCAGAAGCATTGCGCGATGCGGACTTGACACGCCAAACCGAGAAACTCCATCTAGCATCTCGCCTCTTGTCGGATTCCAAGGAACCTACAGTGGTACTAAACCAGAAATTAGTCTCTGAGGCCTCCCAGCTTTTGAAAGCTCAAGACGCATTGGATAAAGACTTGGCAGATCACAGCGAGTTCCTTGGTCTTAGTCTCAACGAGACAGTCTACAGACTTGTCCGAGGTGGTTACGGTAAAAGAGCACACAAGATTCAAAGTGAATTCAAAATGCCTGAAAAAACATTTTGGTGGTTAAGATTGAGAGCTTTGGTGGCTAAACGTGACTGGGGCGAACTGGAGGAAATCGCTAAACTCAAGAAATCGCCAATCGGATGGGAGGTAAGACAGTCGAGAATTCTAAACTACTGGAATAGACGCTCACACAAGATAGCCTTTCTACAACGAGATTTTGGGTGCTGGAAACACAAAACTTGCTTCAGGATTCGTGCCAAAGTGCACCCACTTGCCCCCTGCTGAGAGAATCGAAATGTGGGTAAAGTGCGGTATGATCGTGAAGGCCGGAGAAGAGGCACAGAAGACTAAGGACCTTAACACCCTGGAACTCCTCCGCACTAAAGCATCTGGCCCCGCAGCCACCGAAATCGAGCGCATGATCAATCAACTGAGGCCAAGGAAATGAGCCCACCAACAATGTTCAACATGTATTACACAGGCCCGATCCAGGGTTGTTCAGGTGATCTCGTCGGCTTCATCGATAGTCGTAGAGTCGTCAATTGCAGGATTGGAGTCTTCAATTGCGATTTGGAAGACGTTCTTTGCGACAGGGATCTTGGAAGATGCAGAATCTTCGGCCATCGCCTCGTCATCCTCGTCGTCCGAGTCATCATCTTGTGGAAGAGCGTTGAACGCCAAGGTTTTGCGGTTGGTATCTTCCCAATCAGCCTAATTCAATGTCAGCACCTGTACGCCATAATGAAACGACCATCTGTTTTCATACTCTTCGGGAGTTGACGGTCTTGCCGCGAGCCAGACTTTTAGCCTTCTTGATTTCCAATTGATCCATCACGGCCTCGGCTCGGTCCATTCCCTTCTGTTGCCTTAATCGCTGAGCCCTTGAAACCTTGTCATTCTTCTTCTGCTTTTTCTGGATACCGGAAGTGGCGCGGTCAGCCAGAACCGAAGGCCTTGTTGTGGTAGGAGATTCCGCTCGGGGAAGCGAAGTCACCGACTTGTCAAGGTCGAGACTCGGGGACGCTGCCCTCCGTGCAGCACGGGAACGCTGGGACTGGCCTGTTCAAATATTAGACACTCAAATATCAATGTATGCGAGATTCGTAGTCAACTTACTTTTGCTGTTCGCCATGGTTGCTATTTTGAAGAATTATCAATCTCGTGGGGTGAAATCGCTATCGATAAAAAAAAAGTTTACGGCAGACCAAACCAACCAAAAGTGCACCTTTTCCGCGCAAACATGTATACCTTCATGTCCTCTTCTGCACGCGTCTTGACACTCCCACGTTCTCTATCAACCCATGCTAATGCTTATGCTGGCGGATTTTTCTTGCCACATACACCCTTCTGGCTTCATTGACAATGAACACCCGCGACGGGCGCTCTGAGATCTTTTCTAACCGCCCCGATCAGTACGCAAGCCGCAACAGTCATTATGAAACCGCCCTCACGACTTTACAAAACAATCAAGCGCTAGCGTACATCTTTATTACTCTCATCTCAGTTCCTATTGTCCTTGGTTACCTCGGACTTGTTCCCATATCGCTATTCCAGCTCCCCTGGGATCTGATTGTCTATTTTACACCCTCTCGAATCGTTATCGCTTTGGACCCTCGCATATCGATCTCCGACCCCAACTCCCTAGCCTTGTCGCCTTTGCCCTTCCAAGATAAAAGTGACGCGATGAAACGGATTCTTGGCTTGGACAACAACGCCTACTTCCCCTTCTCCCGGTCAAGATCACTCTCTATATTCGGAAATGCGCTCCTGGGAAACACCGAGGATGTCACACCCCCGGGGCTCGGAAACTGGAACAACTCGTGTTTCCAGAACAGCATCATACAAGGATTGGCTTCTTTGAAATATCTCTCTGAGTTTTTGGGACACAACGTGGACAACCTCTCGGGGAAGGCTTCCGTCTCGACCCACAAGGCACTACTAGACCTCATTGACCGTCTGAATAGCGCCTCCAAAAGTGGAACCAAATTGTGGATCTCCGGGCCCCTCAAGTCCATGAGTAGCTGGCAACAGCAAGATGCGCAAGAGTATTTTTCCAAATTGCTCAATCAAATTGACCATGAGGCCGAGCTATGCTCACGCGGAGAGACTTTGAACATGGGATTGAAAATTGCAGGACCCGATGAGAACATATTTAGAGACGGCGACTGTGACGACCCGGTGACGCCTTGGGAACCCGGATCCCTCCCATTGACGGATAAGCTTTATCTTGATGGGGTTTCATCTTGTAATCCCCTCGAAGGTCTACTCGCTCAACGGGTTGGGTGTATGGAATGCGGATGGACTGAAGGGCTCTCGTTGATACCTTTCAACTGCCTCACTGTTCCTCTGGGCAAAAGATCTTCGTATGATGTCCACGAATGCTTGGACCAATACATGACGCTTGAGCCAATTGAAGGCGTGGAATGCTCTAAGTGCACGCTCTTGCATCGACAGGAGCAGCTTATCAACTTGATCAAGGGATTTGAGGCCGATGAGAGTCGGTCAGGCAGCCCCGACGAACCTCAACCCTTCGATGCTGTGAAACTGTCAGCCTACTCGCGGTTGGAGGCTGTCAAGACGGCTCTGGACGGCAATGATTTCAGCGAAAATACATTGGCAAAGGAGTGCCATATCAACTCAAAGAACCGAATCTCAACCACGAAATCTCGACAAGCCGTCATTGCGCGGGCTCCTCGCTGTCTTGCTATCCACATCAACCGCAGCGTTTTTGACGAGTATACCGGGGCGTTGGAGAAGAATCTCGCGGCAGTAACGTTTCCTCAAATGATTGATTTGAACAATTGGTGTCTTGGCACCCAAGCCGCCGGCAAATCTGGCGACAACTCTGAGCATTGGGAAACAAACCCTTCGCGGTCCATGCTTCCGCAACCTGGCGAATCAATTCAAGTCCCTAGCAGACAATATCAATTACGCGCAATCATCACCCATTACGGCCGGCATGAGAATGGACACTATATCTGCTATCGCAAGTATCCGACATCGGAATTCACAGCTCCTGCACCGGACGAGATCCTTCAAGCTGAGGGTGATAAGGACAAGCCCGAACGTTGGTGGCGCCTCAGCGACGATGACGTGCAGATGGTTAGTGAAGGTCATGTGATGACCCAAGGGGGTGCTTTCATGCTGTTCTACGAAGCTGTGGATGATTCCATCTCGCCGTGTTCGACTCGATCTGCGACCCCAGAACATGACCTATACGACAGGTACGCAGAGTCTACTCAGTTTGGAAGTGAAGACTCAATGCGCAACTCGACCATGCCAAAGAACATCTCCCCTCCGTCTACTGTCACCGACTTCGAATCTACCACTTCCCGTGAAACTAGTATTTCATTGCCGATGGACGACTTGCTTCCTGCCGACCAGTCTTTGAAGGTCCCAAACGTGATTGGCACTGATGCTGAACGGAATAATAAACTGGACTCACCCTCTACCATCATTGCATGATCACCTCTTGACATGTTTTCTTACTTCTTTTTTTTTGTCTTTGCCCGCATAGCCGTGCCCTGTGGCCAGCTACTGCATCATCATGATACCCGATACCACGTTCCATTTAAGGCGTTGATTTGAGCTCCACTGTTTTGGGGAGTATTTTGTGTAAATTAATGTACTATTATGGGGACTCGGCGCGAGAATTGACTTATTGAACCGATACGTCTCGATTGGCTTTAGCCTGACACTGTAATTCCGTAAGCTCATTCGTCGCAACTCAGCCAACGCCGAGCTCTAAGGCTACTATCGACGTCGATAGTGATGCAGGTTCTGGGAATCATTGGAGATAAGATCCCCGCATTTAGATATGAGCACCTTGTGAACAGCACAGGTGGTGGTCCGGAATCACCTCATTTGGAGTACCTTGGGGCCAACCATAGCATAAAAGTACAACAGTTTTTGTTCTCGCAAAATTGGATTTGAGACTTCTTTTCAAACTTCATTTTACATTTTCAGCGAGTTCTACAGGCAATCTAGTAGTTCTGACGCAAACTAAATCTGTTTCTTTCTCAGAGGTTGTATACTGGGAGTTGCATCCGAGTTCGTATAGATCTCGAAGGTCCCCCGGGGTCCTCATTTCGTATCTGATCGTCATAGGGTATGATATTGTCCTCAATACTTGATAAAGCTGGTTCCTATCCTAATTCAGCAGAAGTATTCTACACCATCTTCAATAATGTCTATCACCAAACCCTCACAACCACACGACATATTCCTCATCAATGAGCTACTGGAGAACATTCTTCTACATACAGATATGAGGACTCTACTAACATCTGCTCAACGTGTATCTCGCGTTTGGAACACCATGATCAAAACATCAGTCAGACTCCAAGAGTCCCTTTTCTTCAAACCCTCCAAAATCGAAATATCGGATCCCTCACAGCGCCTTCGCAATCCGCTCCTAGAAGATGTCCTCTGGGCTCAATTCTTCCTCAAGCAACAACGAACCTCAGAGTCAAAAATTACCGAAGTAAGCAGATTTCCGCTGTGGGAACCTGAGCGTCGAAAGCTCAAGTTCTATCTGCGAAAAGACGCCAGTTGGAAAAGAATGTTGCTTCAACAACCACCGACATCATCAATCGGAGTCCTTGAAATCATCAAAAAGTCAGACTCGGAATTCACCAAATTATCCGTCAGCCCAAACGAGTCCCTACGGATGGGCAACATCATGACTCTCCTCGAAAGAGGCAGCACGCTAGTTCCAACGCGCAACAAATGGATACTGTGGAGCGGACGATCCCGTATAATGCCCTTGAACTTCGAATGCTGGACGCCCAAATGGGTCTATGAACCAAGTACGCTACGACCAGTCCAGGAATGGATCCCGGAAAATATAGACTGGGATAGTCTCCGGCTGGAGGTGGCATCGATGTATTTGAATGATTTCGATTGTGATGTGGTGATTGTATCGGAACGGAGACAGATGCTTTTCCAGGGCGAGGATCGAGTGCACAGGGAGAGCAAACTCGATCGTCGGCTGGAGAAAGCGCTTGGGGAATGTCAGGTGGAGGTTGGAAGGAAGCATATAAATCACTCTTGGATTCCTATCAAAGGTGTTGGTGCTGATCGGAGATGGATCCTTAGGCCCTGTTCTGCTACTCCTCTTGTTCCGACGCTGAGTGACTCGTCTGAGGCTTCAGATTCGTCTTCTATGTCTTCATTTTCTTTGTCTCTCTAGGGGGGTCATACTCGAAGGCCCTGCGCGAACGGGCGTGTATTTCAACTCTATCAGAGATAATCTTGAATGAAATATCTTCAATCAATGCATTTATTTCGACATCAGAAAGACAACATTAGAAAGACAAAAAAAAAAAGTCGGATATTCATCAGGCCCACTCAGCGGTTCACGGCAGTGAGAAAAGTAGTGATGACGGCAAACAACGACAATAGACAAAGAAATAGTGAAGATACTAGCTACAACACCTGCTTATCAGATCTACTATTAGAGATACAATAGGATTGACGCATGGCTGTTGGAAAGCGAAGAAATGAATGCTATCAGAATTGAGCACGGTGAAATTAGTCGAATGGTTCTACTCCCACATTGATATTTCTCCTAGGCAGAGACTATACTGGGGAGATGGTCGCCACGAACTCCTTGGGTGGTTTAATAAATTGGCCTATAGTCAACAGGGACTCGCGGATATATATAGTTATATAGATCACAACAACTTTCGAATATGGTAACATATTTCAACATAAAAAAATTCAATGTTTTTAATCGCATACGCCCAACTAAATATTAGGATGGTATCCTTCTATAAATTAGGGCTATGCCTAGGGTTTTATGATCCTTTGCCTTTATAGCATAACTTAGGGAAAGGTGACATATAGCTGAGCTTGGCTTAAAACAAGCGTCTAGTGGGCCCCTTCAATTCAAGAAATAGGGAAGTGTTTCAAGATTTTTCGCTAGCTTTGTTGGTACAAAAGAGGGCACTGGAGAGGATAGCGAGAGATGAAGCTAGTCACCTGGGCACTTCTTCAAGACCTCCAAGTCAAACAATGTCGGTCGCAAATCCCAACAGAAGTCCCAACCCTCATCTCGCAAACATCTACAACAGCCCAAATGTCAGGTGCATATTTCAAAGAGCCAAATAGGAAGGAAACACAATTCACCGCCAGTCCATCTATCCGACCTATGTATCAGGGATAACCAGCCAGGCAACGAACCCATGTCACTTTAGCGCGACCAGGATTGTCACCACGGGATAACACTATCAACGACCCTGTTCGGATATTGTCCATCCTCACTCGGTCGGGCATACGATGTTGCCAGCCTGTACGACCAGGATGTTACTTTTTTTGCTGTCGAAATCCACCGTAGCATCTAGACGCGCAGAGCGCGGATGTCAATACCCAGCGCAGATTGAAACGTCGATGCGCCCGAAGCATTCATACCCGGCATTGTACAGGAACAACGGCTCGACAGGACAAAGCAATTGCTGGCTAGTCCAAAGTAGGCAAGTCGAAGAATTGCAGCGAAGACGCATCGTCTACAATGTTAACGCGGGTTCACGGCCTACCGCAGTTTCCCTTCGGCTTTGGACATATGTGGGTGCTGCAGCGCGGTGTGTCGAATCGTTCTTGAAAGTAAACCACCGGAGGTATAATGATGATTTCCGTTCATGAGACGGAGACAACCCCCCTGGCTTGTTTCTGGTTGATGTGTGTTCTGTCTTGGGAATTTCCTAAAGCGTGTCCGGGAAAGCGACCGTGGCGATCGCATATTACCCGGTCGCAAATATCGGTCAAGGCAGATACCCTTGCGGAGTAATCTACAGGCTGTGAGTAGGTACAGTATGAGTTCTGACTCAGAGAAGATGATTTGATTGGAGTCAGCAGAAGAGATAATGGCAATCCTTTGTATCCAATGGCGATAGCTGCTGTAGCGGTCTCAGAGATGGGCTGTCTCATCTCGCAACCATCACAATGCTGGCGTCGGTCTAGATTATGGGCCTACGATTATGCTATCCGTGCGGATCTAACTGATGCGAGCACAGTCCCTGCGATGAATAAGGGGGCGGTTATTGATCTGGGATATGATGAAAGTTGACTGTTAAGCAAGCCCCCATGGACACGTCTCGGGTACACCGTCAACCCGCCACTATCATCACACCCTTGTTGATCGATGCAGCCGAGACCGCGGATGGTGTCCCGGAAGGATCTTGGGTTACTCACACTGCAAAAAAAAAAAAAAGAAAAAGAAAAAGGACCGTGTACGTAGCTACTGCGTACTTATAGAATGTGCTATCTCACATTCTTCAAAATCTCCGCTGGCGGAATGTGGGTCGGGACCCCATGGGGTGGATGTGTTTTCCATGGTTCAAAAATATCTTATCTTTTAGCGCCCGCGGCATCAACCCTGGATGAGTTGCATCTATCGAGAATTCATGCAGATGTGGCAAACTTGGAAAAAGTACCTAGAAAATGGAATTAGGTGGTTATTGAGTCGGTGAGTCAAGGTGCCGGAACTCGTTTCTGTCATATTTAATTTTTTACTGTTTACTCATGTTTATGATTACAGAGGCTAGACCTCGGTCCGAGTTGATATAACAGAGTAAATCGGGAGATTGAAATATGTCGTACCTTCTAGACAGTGTGGATTCGATATTCAACCTCTTTTCTTCAGCAGTGCTATTCTATTATGTATGCAAGAGCAGACCCGACCGTCTGTGTCCTTGCAATTTTAGTTCGGGGATCTTGCATGTGAGCTGCATGTGAACTGCAGATGAGGTGCATGGTACTCCGTATAAGCTGCAGGGAAACCCGGGAAGGGCTGGAAGGGGCCTGTGTGGATCTGAGCTCCAATGCACTTTTTACAAAGGGGCTAGAGCTGACCACACAATTCAATATGCAAATCAAGCTCCCTTCCACCCTGCATTTATTTACGTCCATACTTGGATCCAGTCTACAATAACCAGTGCACCAATATGTGCATGTAAACTCTACATGGTATGGGTTTGGTCTTTGACCCAAGCTGAGTTTCGCACAGCTGGAGATAAACATAGCCGAAGTAGAGCCGATAGACCTCGCCCTCGCCTTCGCCCTCTGAAACAGAACTTTTGTGCCCAACATACCGAGTATTCTCCGGGAGATTAACGTGCTTTCAAATCAATACCGGAGCTCAAGCACCCCAGTCCCCCGGGCGGAGCCATCTGTCTCCACCATGAAACCCAGGGGACAGGTAACAGGGCATGCATTGAAAATCCATTAAAACACCGAGAGCCTGGAAAGGGGCAAATATTGAACGTGACGCGCGCGACGGATCGTGAACCGCGGCCCGCCTCCCATCCAGCAAGCTTCTCATATGCTGCGTGAACTATGTTCAATATGATTTCATCGGGAGTGGAGTACGGAGTAGCCGGTTCAAAGGCGTTGTACCGCAGAGCTGTCAAATCGATCTGAATTTGATTTCCTGGGTCTGTCGCTGAACCCCCCCCGCTTGACCCCTTTCCAAATCTTTCCCAGGTTCCCCGGCGGGCCGGGACGCGGAAGCATCAATTATGGAGTGGGAGGACGTAAGAGGCGTTGGGGGGGGGGGGGGGGGGGATGGTTGCAATTCACATTCCTTTGGCGCTGTCGGGGAATAGATATGTACAATAGCCAAAGTACTCTTGCGATCAATCAGTAGGGAGTTATACATCTTAAGTGTCCTGGGATATGACGAGTACAATACGGAGTAGAGGTGGTGATCATATGCCCGAACGGGGAGGTGAAAATTGGTCGTCGGGACACCCAGGATCACGGATTGATCCACTTGGACCGGGGAAGAGCGTCACATTCTTCCCCGTAGGCACTAGGCTTGCATTAAGCAAGTCATCTGGTGCATCAGAAAGATTATAAAGACATAAAGATTGACAGATTGAACGGAAAGGGGCATGACATTCCGGGGGACAGATCTCCAAAAAATGTTCGATTTGATAGATGGGAAACGTCTTTGTTATGAGTGGTCTAGACTTGGACGATCTAGACCAACTCAATATTCAATTTATTGATTTAATTGGTTTAATTGATTTTGGAACAAAGAGCACCCACTAGAGCCTCGGTGTGACTGTGGGGTGGCCTGTGATTTGTGCGAAAATCAGTCCGGCTCTTCCTCGGGATTAGTTCGATAAGGGAATTGATTAGATTTTGGCAGAACTAGAACTCAACACTCATTCCGTCTCCGTACTCCGTACGGAGTTGAACGGTAGTATATGGCGGCAAATTAAAAAATGCCGAGGAGCTGCATTTATCCGCTATAAATCCGGCGAAAACAGGCGGGAGAAGTTCCGAGGTAGTGGAAACCGTTAGTTTCCAATCCTTTGGCCGTTCCCTTTTCATTTAGATTGTAGACTAAGGCTTCTAGACTGGGAAATGGAATCCTCTACGGACGATAGACTGGGCCCGAGTGTGGAGACACGGGGAAACTCCCTACTACCCAACTCCGTTTAAAAGAATGAGAATAGTACGTTCCCCCGTCGATGTAAATTTTTCTTCAATTTCGCACAAGTACTTTCGACTATCAACGGTGTTGACGTGTTGAATTGTGACCGCCAAACGCCAACAAACCTGATTCCTCAAAACACTTAGGTGTTCGAAGATTGTGTTTGGGTGCATACGATTAGGGCTGCAAATTCCACTTAGGCCTGCAGCTCCCGCGACTTTTGTTTTCTTCCTTCCCCCCGAACGAAGCGGTGAATCCGAGGCATGATCATTGGAGAATTATCATCGCAACTGGAAAATACTCCAAACAATCCGATTTTGAGATCAGACCAGATCTTGAGCTTTCTCAGATTGTTGGGCAGCCCTTTCGGGGAAACCTCGATCTCCTGCCGCAAGGGGGAATTGTGGAAATCCAAGATTTGATGATATCAGATTCTCTCGACCTTATACAATCTACATTATACAAATATCTGTGTCAGACTTGTCAGAGTCGGAGGCAGGGAAAAAGAAACCAGCGCTAAACCGGGGATCCGATCTTTCCCCGTGTGTCAGAAATCCAGAAATCCGATACATCTGGAAATTGTCAAATAAAAATAAAGATAAATTCCTTTTTGGGATTTATTTATTATTTATTATTCGTTTGTTTGGGCCGATCAGTTCTTCCAAGGTTCCAAAGTTGATCGACAGCCCTTTGTTTGCGGAAGCCTCCTTCCGCCTGATTGTTCTGATTTATTTATTTTATTTTTTATTTTTTATATTTGCTTTACCCTTTTTTTTTATTTTTGGATTTCCTGTTTTGGGTTTTTTCTTTATTTCTTTTTCCTTTTCGGAATTTGATTTTCTCGACTGCAAGGGTGCCGGGAAGTCTAGAAGTCTTTCCCCGGCTTTGATCTTTTGATATCTATTTGTGTGTGTCCTTCTCACCGATCATTGATAAACAACCCTCCTCGACCCTTCTTCATTCTTCATTTCGCCTTACACCTTACACCTTACACCTTACACCCTTCACACTGTTGTCTCTCTCACCCACTGGGCCCTGGTATTGCCAACCCTTTTCAACATTTACTCAACATATCCGCCACCATGATTCCTATTCAGTCACGTCTACATGAGATGTCGCTTCCCAAGGCGGCGGCTCCTATCGCCAGCACAGACCCAGCACAACCCACCTTTGCCTGGAGTGGCAGCGCATCTTCCTCCATGTCTAGTCCTTTCGCCCCTCCACCAACTCCCACCGACTCCCTCCTCGATATCAGCCCACGGAAGTCCTCTTTCTCTAGTGAGATGGGAGCAGCATATGCTTTCCCCTCCTGGCCCAACCGTCCCTCCCTCTCAAGCAACAGCTCCGCCGATTCATGTGCCAGCGCCTTTCTCTCCGACGACGACCTCCTGTGGATGCCAGAGAACTCGGCCGCTGAGCAAGCAGTGGACGAAGCCATCAACCAGGACGCCGGTACCATCTGCTCCGTGACCATGGAACAGCAACTTCAGCGCCTCCGCGTGATCGCCGAACAAGAAGACCGGGCCAACTTCCTCGCCAAGGTTGAAGCCCACGCCCGAGCAACCCACGCCCTCCGTACAGCAAAGCAGAGCATTGTGGCAGAGCGCGAGACACCGAAGCGCAAGAAGCACCGCGTCGCGCCCACTCCCAAACGACGTGCTCACTCGGCATCCAAGGTGCTCAGTCAATAAGCTCACCGGTGATTCCCGGTGCAGCGCAGGCGCTCTCCGAATAACGCCACATTCTCTTCACAATCATGTCATTACCGCGCCTTATCTTTTAATTTCACCCCGCATCTCCCCGAGGGGTGCAGAGACCCACACCAAGCGGTGCCTAAACTCGATTTATTTTCCCCTTCAACCGTGATACCCGCGAGATCGCCTCATTCAACACTACGAATCACACCAGCAGCCCAAATCTGCAAGCAGCACAACATGCCATGGTCGATCGTCAGCCACATCTAACCTTCACCGGGTGGTATTTTGTGTGAATGCGACCATACATGGGTATGCACGGGCCGACTTCGGGACCCATCTGGGCATCCATGGGTCCATGGGTCCATTGTCCCCCCGCGCTTACCTAATATCTCGCTGTCGGCGCTTCCAGAAATCCCACTGGGGCACTGTCACCTCTTGTCACCTCCGACCTTCTTGTCCTTTGCACACACCGCTGGTTCATCTGGCTCTGACTCATTTTCCAACTTTCCAACATTCCCATTTGTTCTTTTTTTCTTTTTTGTTTTTCCCTTTTCAGCGAATCCGTTATTCCCCCCATCCCACGAGGATCATGTTTTTACATGGAGTTGCAGCGCCTGATTCAGCCATCATTTGACCTTTTTTTTTTTGCCTACCCTCAGGCTTGCATCCATGGGGACCCGGTGTTTTCTTTTTTTCTTTTTCTTTTGATTGTTCTCGGTTTTTAACGAATCCGTCTTTCCTAGCGCTTTGTTCAGATACCCCATCTTGTATACCCCCACCATTTGTTTTTCATTATCTTCGACGATTTGTGATATTTTGCAATTTCCGACAGCGCTCCAGGCCTCTGTGATCTGTTATCGGAATATTGCCCCCACGTTCCATATCACATTTGTCAATAGCCGTTCTTAGTACATTAGGTAGCCTGAACTAAGCACATTGACCATATGAAACAAGAATATCCTTCCAAATTAAAAAGTAAAACTCACAATCTGAAGTGAACCAAGAGTAGTAATCCTATCCAGCATCCGTAAATCCAACTATACATCGAATTCCATCTTACCCGCGTAACCCCTACCCCAGCCAAGTCCTTGCCACGTTGATGTAGATGTAACCTATTTATTGCCCAAGATGCACACATCCTTGAAATAGAATAATCCCACAGCCGATCGTCAGCCTTGCCCGCCTCGTGTCCCCCGCTTGAGTAACCGCCTCACCTCGGCCAACGTAGAGCCGGGAACCCCGAAACTGTGAGGCTGTAACAGCTTATTGCTGCCTATGTATGACACGAGGCCCTGCTGGCTGTCGTTGCTGGAATGCAACAGTGCAACAGTGAGATTGGGGCGGTCCTTAGTAATCGATGGGGCGAAATGATTGATAATCATGGGACTTGTGTACACGGGTGTATATGCACATTAATGTTTAATTAGACCATCGGAGAATATCGTGAAGTTACGGTTGCTGTTAGGCTGCTTTGGTCAGACTTGGGGTTCCAAGATTTCCCGGTTCCGATCTTGTTCGCTTCCAACTTTTAGCCGGGATTATTCGGCTAGGGTTAAAAGGAATGTACACCCGGAGTTAGTACTAAGTATGTATGGGACGCTTAAATGGCACGTATACATGTTGCATTTTACCGCTTCAATCCTTGTTTATCACAATTATAAGTTCTATATAGTTGGCGTTTTAGAAAGCCTCGGCGCCCGCAAATAGCCACCTCGCTATTAACGTTACTATCCTGTTGCCACCGCTGTTGGTTTATCTCTTCTGCATTTACGCTATTTGTCGTGGATGTGTTGCACCAACCCAAAGGGCAAAGTCTCGATATCAAGTAGTCTGGGCATCGCATTTCATGAATGTAGCAGGGCATATGACTTAACTCTGCTGTGTTGGTTGTTACTAACTTGAAAGAATCCCCGTAGATTGGGGTTGGAATCACATTTCAATTCGCAGATGATCTACTTGCCTATCGGAGAAGCTTTCATCTAGAAGGATATCTTCTGATAATTATCCGATGTTGTATTCACAGCATCAAATCAAATCGGCTTAGAGTGATGTCCTTTCAAAAGCATGGGACGCAGCATGTGATAGTGATATTCGATATTTTGATGTGCACCGCAACCTAGTTTGCATCTCCAGAGGGAAGTTCATGAAAGTCGCGCAAGATGAACTCGGGTAACTGTCGCCTGAGTCGTCTGTCTAAATGTACTAGTTAACCCTCCTTTCTCTTCACCTTTTCCAGAGTCATTGATGTTCAATTTTAACCAGTAAAGCCCTTGCTTCTCGTTTCTCCTCTTTAGACCTCTCTATGATGACAATGAGTTTCACTAATTCCTTCCACAGTGCAAGCTACACTAGATACTCGGTAGATCGTCGATAATCTCCGTTGATCTCACCCAAATTTAAGGATCCCCAGGAACTGGATTACGTATGGGTGCAAAGCCGATTATTTCCTATTTGGGCATCCAGCGCCGACCCCGAGATGCTCTTGACGTTGAAGGCAATTCAGGAATCCCGGAGTGATTTATTTCCCATCCCTCCGTGCGGAGAAAAATTTGTTCACATTGTGGCTTGTGCTCAAGCCCAAGGGATATCGTGACCAGGATGTCTCGGTCAATCTTCGAAGTTCACCGTTGAAGTTTGACCCATGTTGAATATAATTCTTGTATCGTGTTGACAAGTGTGGGACTTGCTGATCCAGATTCCAGGCTGAGACCGGCGTTTTCCCCCAAGATATTCCTCGGAGTTACACTTTGCCGAAGCTTGTCTCATAAAAAGTGGAACAGCTGAAAGGAGACGTACTTTGTATTGTGAACTTTTGACTTAGCTAGGATCATGCTCTGGACGAGGAGTCAAATAGGCGAGGCCTGTGATGCACAACCTATGAGAAGCATGAAACAAACATCTAACGGCGCAGGTACCGGTACACAATCGCATCCAATCCAAGCTTTTTCCGCATGATCATGGCAAAGCATCCTGCAGAACCGGTCTCCTGCTAGTGGATGTGAGCCAGTAACGGAAGGCCTAGATTGTCATTGTTTCTCCCCCGCATGTATCAACATCAATTGGGTCTGATGAGAGAAGGGGTGATCATCGAGACCCATGCTCCACCTTACTCGGAGCCCGACGCTCGTCACGAATTGCGAATTGCGGGAAGATCAGTGGACCTTGGCTTTATCTTGATCCTTCCGGAGTTATGACCCCTTCTCGAAGCTATATAACAAGCATATGAAACCGATATTGACTGCTTTTTATTTCCGTCCAAGTTCTCCACTCCTTTCATGTATAGATAAAATCTTTTGGTCACAATGGTCTTATCTCTGAAATACGCTCTTTCCGGCCTCGCAGCCACTGCTGCCGCCGTCCCTCATGCAAACCGGGTTACATGTGATGAGTCTTCGCTCAACACTACCACCACTACATATACCACCACTTCCGAAGACACTATCTTCACCGTTGCCAAGAAGTTCGATCGTGGCCCCTGCGACATCGCCCGTTACAACCGGATGATCGATGCCGAGCACATGTTTGCCAATTTCACTCTCCGCATTCCTCCCCAGGTCTGCAACCCGGACAGCACAACCTGTCTCTTGATCAAGCAAAATGCCACGGCTACTTGTCTCAAAGGTGGTCCGCATGACTACAGAACCATTGCAGGTGACACCATTGAGAAAATCGCTTTGTACAAGCTGAACATGACGGTCGAGTCGGTCTACGAGAATGGCAAGATGGCTGTTTTGTCTATCCATGAGGAGCTTCCCGCCAACACTTTCCTCAAGATTCCCCAGTGTGTGCCTAGTGTCTGTCATGTTACACCGTTCCACCTCACCTACGGTGTTTACAAGGATCTTGCAGAGAAGTTCGACACTACTGTTGGACAGATCATGGCCTTCAACGGTGGTTACAACTATAGTGAATCGGCCTCCGATGTGGATGCGGCGTGGATCAGCGTGCCTATGGGATGCACAAACCTGGCTCTCAATGTTACTGAGGAGATCTGAGCAGTGGATAATTGTATACTTTTCTAAAAGCTCATCAGTCACACAATAATGCCGGGGCAGAGATGGGAAATCTGTCGACATCTGTAGGGGCCGTTTTCCAAGGCATCATTTTAGAAAAGCAATGACGCCAATGGTAGTAGATACTAGAAATTCCGCGTTTATGAAACCAAGCTGGTACTAGGCAAACATAGGAACACTTCCTTCAAATGTTGTTTGTAGGTCACCCTATGTGGGAGAATTCCGGCCTCACTCCTTAAATACCTTAGCCCAATTCCATCGCCCCGGCTTTTCGACCGTTAGTCCCTTGAGGCAAGCTCTTGCGATCCCTCAAAGGCCTTTTTTTTAATTGCTATGTTGTAGGAAACTGATGCAGACGACCTGAGACAACGTGGTATATCCACCATAATAAATGAGTCATCGTTCAACGCCAAGGAGATTCAGGCAGATCCAAGTCACTAAACATAGCTGGTCTACTATTTAAGTAATCCTTAGCGATTCAAACAATATCAATTCTGCAAAAGCGCGGCTAGAACCGGATACATGAGGGGACCAACATGCCGACATCGGACTGGAATCACTGGATAGCGTCAATCCATACAGTTAAGATGGCTATTCAGAGCCACTTTCAGGGTACTCACCCCTATTAAATAAGTTTCAAAATCTAAAGGACACATTTTCAAGATGCCGTCCACATTAAACATTGCACAATTGAACGACAATCCCTCTCCTCGCCAGATCATTATCGTTGGGGGAGGCATCGTCGGCGCAGCACTCGCGTTCCATCTTTCCAAGGCCGAAAGTGAAAATCATATTATACTCATCGACAAAAGCCTAGAAATCCTATTGGGCTCCACCGGTCATGCCCCAGGATTCGTTGGCCAGCTCAACGAGTCGCCTGTCTTGACTCGATTGGCCAAAGACACCGTCCAGGACTACCTCACAATTCCAGGTGGCTTTGAAACAGTCGGCGGCTTGGAACTTTCCTCTACACCTTCTGAGTTGGAGACCTTGGAGCGCCGACAGAAAACAGCACAGGGGGCTGGTCTACCCGCAGAGCTTCTCACTCCAGAGGCGGCCGCTTCTCTTGCCCCGGACTTTATCGACGCCAATTCGATTAAGCACTGTCTGCATTTCCCATCTGATGGAACCGCAAATGCAGGCGTCATTACTTCCTACTATGTCGACCAAGCCCGCGCCAGAGGGGTGGATTTCTTGGAAGCCGCCGTAACAGGATTTGTGACCAAGAAGGACAACGAAACGTCCAAGATAGCGACTATTAAGACTGCTAGTGGAGATATCAACTCGGAAGGCAGTACTGTGATTCTCGCAACCGGAATTTGGACATCTTCCTTGATTCACAGCGACAACACCCCTATTACGCAACTTCCGATTCCCATTGTCCCCGTCGCACACCCTTACACCTTTACTCCGCCCCGGGCTAGACGTGTCGGTACCTCGTACCCATTCGTTCGCTGGCTGGACCATCACGTCTATGCAAGGGACCACGGAGATCGAGATGGCCTAGGCAGTTATGATCATCCCCCGATGCAGCTTGATCCCACCGAAAGCGCGATTGGAGCTTGGCCATCAAGCTTCGATCAGGTGCTGTCAGATGCCTCTTCGAACTTGAAGAACGGAGCCGAGTTCCAGGTCCGAGGACAGAACACAAGCTTAGAAGAGCCTTGGGTAGCGGACAAGCCATTCAATGGTATCTTTTCTGTCACGCCTGACAACTTGCCCTTCGCTGGTCGGGTCCCTGATGTTACAAATCTATGGCTTGCCGCCGCCATTTGGGTTACAACTGCTGCTGGTACTGCTAAGCTATTGACAAGAGAGATTATTGGCAATGGTGAGCAGTCGACGAATTCAGAAGATAAGGCTCTCCTGGACGCCCTGAATCCTGCGCGCTTCCAGGGCGTTGAAGCGGATTTGCTTCTGCGACAATCATTGTCGAAATATAACGATATCTATAACCGAGAGGCCTAGGCTGATTTTGGATGATTGAGCTATCTTCTGCAAGTTTTATGTTTCTTTAAGTTGGTTGGAGTGAGAAAGGCAAGGCTTCCAAGACGTGGTCAGCCAGCAGTTGAAACACCACTCTGATGATCTAATGTATATTCTGTTCAGTATAAGCGACGAGGACGAATGTGATCTGTCTTTATCGAAGTTACCTGCTCTGCCAAGAGTGAGTCAAAATCCGCATCTACACTGTCCTCTTCCCGCGACTCTCGAATGGTAACAAAAGACTCGTGATGATCAGTCCGCCAAAAAGCCCAGCACATACCCACAGCGGAGCAACAGTATTGACGTCGGCGTAACTGCCGACCAGCACGCCTACGATGCCACCAAGCCGATTCACTACCACACACACAGCGTACCCAGTCGCCCGGTGAGCGGCAGGTAGAATTTCGGGCGTATAAGCATAAATTGTGGCATAGTATATGTTAGACGCAGCTCCGATAGCAGCCGATACACCCAGATTCTGCGCTGGGGTTTTAACTTGCGTGTAGCCCAGCTGAAGCGCAGTTGTAATGACAGCACCGACGGCCAGTGTTCCTCTCCGGCCAAACCAGCGCACTTCCACCAGATATCCGGCGATTAGAGGGCCGACAAGTCCTGCAGCTTGCGAAATTGCGTAGTTTCTCCAGGTCGTGTAGTTAGAGCCATCTCCAGTCTCGGATTCTTTGAGCTTGAGGTAGAATGGCAAGAATAAACCGTATAGAGGTGAGACGGTTCCAATCAGTAGCCAATTCAAGATGATCATTCCTGTGGAGTAGGCCAGTTTGCGTGTGCTGAATAGACCCGAGAAGTGACTGGCAAGTCGAACCTTAATCCAAACTGGTTTTTCCGTGTTGATAACTTGTCCCTGTGCTTTCAACTGCTCGAGCGAAAAGGTTAAAGGTCGATCGTATTTCTCAGACAGATCCTAAAGAATCTGATACACCTCTTCGTCACGATTCTGGCTAATGAGCCACTTTGGTGTATGCACCATTCGGACAACAAAGACTCGAATCACGCTCATTACGATGACCAGGGCACCGCATGTGAAATGAAGATATCTCCACCCATGTTCTGAGCACGGTGGCACGTTTCCATTGTATCATTTGGATCGCAGCTGTAGTTGCTCATGAACTCCCATGCGAGTAAGCCGGTGATCGTATATCCAACTGCCCACCATCCTGCCAAGGCAGTAACAAGACAAGCCTTGTGTGTTGGGAGGAACTCAAGAAAGTTGGTTGCATCGAGGATGTAAACGGCGGACCTGTGAATTACTGTATCCGGTTAGTTTTACCTTTTTGGGTTTAGCGCCCCAATACGCCGTGACGTAACCTCCCTTTAATGCCGCCGACATAAAAGACCTGTCTTCGCTGCTCACCCTCCCCCTATCTCGCTTTTTCATTCTTCCTACCTCTCTATCTTACACTCATCGCTGCCCCCTTTCTTTTACTCTGGCCCCCACCGACTAGTGCACATTTGCTATACAAAGGTACTTGTTAGGAGAGGTCTACGTGGTGGACGTCGAAGTGCATGGTGCAATGTGAGATGATTGAAGAATTGAGAAAGTTAAGTTACAGAGGCTAGTAAATCTGACAGCACTATAGTTAAAAGAGTCTTAGTTTCGCCCTCCTTCTTACTTATTACACTTACCTCGTTTATAACGAGGAAAAGTAAAACAAGACCGAATCCCGAGTTCTATAGGAGATATCGAATGTAACAGATCTGGTATCGGGTTAGCACATTTTTATATGCCTGAACAAATTGATCTGCGTACCAATATCAGAGTCCGTTGTTTTAAATACGAGTACCATAGATGCAATTGAGCTAAGAATAATAATACCACCTACTATAATCTAGCTATAAATGAGTGGATCCTTCCTCCGCTCTGTGCTTAAAGCCTTAGTATATAGGAGCTAGAATACTAGACCTGAGCTAGAGCAAAGCATTGCTGTTGTTAATACAGCCAATTGGAATATTTAGTGTAGCTCTATTCTTTTGATTTCAAAGTTCACGCAGATTTTTGGCTATAGTCCGTGGCACCAGCTATTATTTTATAAAGATAGTGGTACAAAATACTTTTTTCCTATCTGTCTTCTACTCATTTTCCCCTTCTAGCATGCATATAATGTAGTTGGTGTTAGCCTTGGTCGATATTCGATTGATCGAACAAATCTGCGTAGTGTAGTGTTTCGATAGTTGACAGTTGAGTTTGGAAATCACGAAATACCAGTGGATATCTAGTAGGTTGACACCAAATACTACGTGATATCACTGGGGAGGTTCGGGTGAATTATCTCTTTTGTCAATTATCTGGTGGGTGACCCTACTGATCCACCGTCACCGAGGCTCGTTCCCCGTAGCTATACCATTCACTCCGGGGAGCCGTAGGTCCTCTGGGAACTATGATTATGGTTCCTAGGAGCGACTATGAGCGTGCCTAGTAAACTTGCTATGAAAATTCTGCTTTAACTTGAGTAGAGCAATTTGAAATGGAATCCATATACCAGAAGACTAAATTAGAATGAGGGGGAGAAGGAGAGGACGAGACAGTACAGATGTAGGGGAAGCGAATGAGAGGACATTATCAAAATATCACTGCCAGCTAAACAGTTTCAGGAAGCAAGGTTCCCTTGTAAATTACAACAACAGCGCCTCAAAAATCGTGGAAACTACTAGACTTGGGCTATCATGAGGCCCCGTAGTTGCTTTTCCTCAGCCTTAAACAATACTGGCAGCCTGCTCATCCTGTTTTCTGCCATCAACGACTTGATGCTTCCTGCAATCCATATGGTTCAATATAGACTATATAGACGCCCAGGGTGCAAAGTCTCAGGCTTGGTATCCCTTTAGGATAATGATGCAGATATATCAGGGTCCTTGATTATACCTTCCTCCAAAATCTGCCGTTGGTTAAATAGAAGCGAGTGGCAAAATAGAACAACGTTCCTCCCGCGAGCATCACGCCAGTAAATACCTGTAACTTCCAATACTCTCCATCCGCATCTGCAATCAATGCACCACCTATAGGGCTGCCAAACAATGCCGAAATTGACATGAACGCATACAGCACTCCTGATCGTGTCCCGATCTCATGAATGTCCGAGATCTGGGCGACCAATGCTGGACTGAGAGCCGTATAGGCCCCTGAGCTGAACCCAAAGGCCGCAGCGAACGAAATAGTGGTCGCATGAGAGTTTCCAGGGAGCCATAAACATAGCACAAATATTGTGGACAGACACGCTGCACATATCGAGATATTGAAGTTTCCGATCTTGTCTGCCGCATACCCAGGCAGAATTCGGCCGATGCCACTAAGTTGACTCTGTGAGCGCGCGTTTCAAGAAAAGCCTCTCTGTTCCATCGGCACCTACCTTGCAGCATTGAATATGGAGACTAGATACCCGGCAAGGCTAGTGCGCATACCCACATGCTCACCGTAGGTGACCATGTATGTAATGGGAATGAACATACCCATCGAATAGAGAAAACTCGCCAATGTCATCAGTACGAAGGGTGTATCGGTAAAATTCTTCAAATAGCTTGTAAAGGTCAAAGTCTTAGGATTCGGCCTCAAACGAGATCGAACGGTCAAGTTGGTCACAACCAGCAATGCCAGCATGAAGAAGGCGCAAATACGCATGGTCCAGCCGAAGCCAACTCGGTTGATTATGTGATCAACTAGAATTGGCATGAGAAGACCTCCCAGGCTGGAGCCGCTTGCTGTGATGCCCATTGCCAGAGCGCGCTTCTTTTGAAACCAGGTGGCAACGCAATTAAATGAAGAGTACAATACCATGCTCGCGCCGAGAGGGCTGCAGATGGATTGAGAAAGGACGAGTTGATAATATTGAGAAGCCAGCGAAGCCATCAATAGCCCAAATACGTGCAGCAGAGATCCCGCTAGCAGAAGCCATCGGGGCCCGTATACGTCGAACAGCCGACCTACCAAGGGACCCTGCAGGTTTTTATTCAATAAGTCAGTCAAGTCAATCGCACTAATTCTTCTTTCAATCAAACTTAGAGTAAATAGCAGACTGGTCAGGAGTCAGGACCTAACAGTTTGGGATTGAGACAAGGGAATCTGAATTACCGTGATGAACATCATAAACATAGATATCGCTGGAATCCACGACACTGTGCTCGCGGACATGGTTCGCAGCTGATGGGTTTGATAGTATGCTTGGAAAATCCCCACGCCTGCTCCATCGGATAAGCTAAAGCCATTGAAGAATGGGGCTGTGCTCACAATTGGTCCAACCAAAGCTTGTAAATAGTCCAAAGAAAGCCCCAAGGACTACGAGCCATGCGCGAAGGCCACCGTCTGGGAATTTGGCCATATCATTCAACTCAATCTGTGGGGGGCCCGCGTCTTGGCCTTCGCCCTCGTCGGTGGCATTCTTACTGCTCATTTTTGAAAATAGTTTCAATGAACACGATAAATGATTTGGAACGCGAAATTGGGATAACACAACCCTTGAACCAAAATGTGAATAAAACTTGCTCCGGAGGTTTGACTGAGCATGTACTTTGCATCTCCTATTTATATATCTGTAATGGAGCTAGCTATTGGCCGTCAATCACAGGGCGGAACTATCCGCAATTGTCCTGGAGATATTTGAGTATGAGTCGAAGGCTGAATCCAGCCTAATCCATTGAGAAAGCACCTGTTTGAATCCATATTCTCTCCACATTCGGTTGGCTTCAATCAAGGTTCGTGTATCTGATTGGATGGGGGTGGGGGTCCGCGGTGGCCCGAATAAACGAATTAGAAGCCGACACACTAGAAGCGACCCACACCCAGCAACTGAGTCATTATTTTTGTCGTCTCAAGAAGATCCGGTGTGACAAGCAACACCCTTACTCCAGTTGTATAGCTATCACGTGAGGTCGAAGTTTTGGTGGTCTATCCTGTACCGAATATCGCCACATTATGAATGAGATTCATCAGCTTCGGATTTACCGTAATAGGTACGGAGTTGGGCATAGGGATAGGTTGTAATAGGCTGCAGGGGGGACGAACGGTATCCATCTGGTCTTGGCTCCTCTATTTTAAGCTTGAAATTTCCCAATCAGACCATTCGGAAGAATTAGATAAAAGGACGAATTGACCCCCCAAATAGGTTAGAGGAGATCGGTCATGACAAGATCTCTTTGGACTTGATTGGCACTGTTTGAGCCCATGTCAGCCTAGCGTGAACACTGGCTCTAGCCTTACGGTCCTAGTGTACATTAAAAACATATCTAGTTAACCGGCCCTTACATTTTTTTACAAAAATTAGAGACCCGCCTAACGGAGGGTCCGCCACCCATGCTGAAGCATTCGTTTAAGCCGTTGGAAACGAGCCGTTTATTTTTTTTCTTACAGTGTTTGGAATTGATTGCAATAGAAGTCACCGAAGATAATAGACGCTTGGGGAAAACTACATCAGCTTCAAATGAGGAGAAGATCAATTCTCCCAGAGTCCATTGACTGAAAGCAGTCTGGATTAAAATAGCTGATAAGTGCTCTGCATGTCAAACTGCATTGAAGCCGCTAATCTCAATTCCGTAGGAGTTGAGATTCTTGGCATAGATTCAATCCAGTCTTTGCTGAGACTATCACTATGATTGGCTCTTACCCCTGATCTCTATTTTAAGGTGTATATCCTGGAGTTATATTCACGCGATGTAGATCAAGCCGTAATGTAGAGGATTTTTTGGTCCGGTAGAATAATGGCAGGAAATAGCGGTGACTGGGTGGGAAACAGACTGCGCTTCCTATTTTGGTCTAGTGGTACTCTTAAGCGATAATAAGAGATACGCTAAAAGTACTAGGCGGGTATAGAATAGGGCAGTGGTCAAAGGGCTGGACGTCCAAAGTTACGGGTGGAAAGGCAGCCACACTAAAGTTTTATCCACTTTGATTAGTTCAAAGCTTGGAAAATGATACAAGCCCTGCCCTCCAATGAAAGGTTGCCATATTGAGAAAAGCTGACATATATGGTTGAGGAAATGGCGTCACAGGAGAAAAAAAAGTGAGAACATGATAACTATGATTACATTGGCAATGGGTGTCGCCGTGATAGGATTTATCATATCCTGCGTGACATTGAATATCGGTGCAAGATATGTGGCTTGCTTCCTCTTTGCCAGTGGTGCATACGCTGTCAATTGAGTCATTTTGGGCTGGGTTTCTGCTACACTAGGCCAGACGCCAGAGAAGAAAGCCGCTTCTATTGGCTTTATCAACGTTGTGGCTAACGCATCTTATATTTATACGGCCTACCTCTACCCAAAAAGTGATGGTCCTCGTTACTTGACTGGAATGTCGGCGAACACGGCTTTTGAAATTGCAACTATTGGGAGTGCTTGGGCTTTGAGGTGGTAAATAAGAAAATTAGCAGGGGTGCTCTGCCTAATGCGGGTGATGTTCTTTATGCCCATTGAGAGATTACCGAGAATGATCGAATCCCGTGTTTTTATGTCAGTGTTGAATAGGAAACATGCCTTTGTTCCACGATTGATGTTACCTTACGGCGATATTTAGCTTTGGGCTGACCTAGGAATCCTTTGAAAAACTGCCTGTCTTGAAAGCAATAATTGCACCATATACTTATCCTTAAGTCAAAGAATCATAATCCAATTCCATCAGTGACTGTCGTACAAAGACTTAACATAGCTATTCCATAGCCTCAAATGATATCCAAAAAGCATTGTCGTATGCATCATGATTATCCTTAGCGGCTAAAAAACCGCCGACCCAACAGGTCCATAACCAGCTTCAGTCCCTCTTGTTTTTGTGGCTTATTTATCCTCCATTTCCAAGTCTCGTGCAATTGCTTTAGGCGTCCTCCACTTCTTACCCACAAGCAAAGCGGGATGTAGACCAGTCAAGCAAATGCACGCAATTGAAACCATAGCGCCTTCGAGGATCATCAAGGCTATTTCGTCGTTGGCCAATTTACTGTGGAATCCACCCTGGAGCTCGGCCACTCGGAATGAAGATCGGATCAATATAGTTAGAACGGCAGTTGTTAAACCTGATAATAAAACTCGAGTCAGTGGAATGCCCATAGAAAAGATCGAGGTGGTTTACTTACCAAGCAAGAACGATCTCCTCATCCAGCTTGTCGGTCGTTCCTGAGTAGGGGAATGCAGGCGTCTCCCTCGTAAAACCCGAACTCCATACTCAATGGCTAGAATAGAGAACACTACTAGTGATACAACTTGAAAGACCAGTCCAGCGATCATGATGTTGACACCAGTATCGCGAAGTGACTGTTCTTCGGCAATTGAAGTGATGGCTCCACCGGCCGCTTGCAAGATCAGAGAAATCAGATCGCAAGTCACGAACAAGTAGGTGTAGGTTCTTGGTTTTAAGCGTGAGAACTCTTCGCCGTAAACTGTAACAATACGACCGAGGCATAGATAGATTCCAGCCGCGAAGAATGCCGGGGCAATGGTGAGACCTATCAGATACCTAATGCATCACGCCTCGGTCAGCATACATTCAATTATGTGGTAGGCTCAGTAACCCACATCAAGAAAGCATCGAAGTTGAAAGGGTTATCATGTAACTGAATTCGGCCCAGATATCCTATGACCTCCAATATAAGGCCCGCGACCATTGGCACCATGAAAGTCCAAGATCGAAATACGATACCCGTACCGATCTGTCCAATGAGTATGATTGCGAAAAGAGCGAGATAGAAGATATTTCCAGCCATGTTAGGCTGATACTGGATATAAGCATCATCTAAAGGACATGTCTGCAAAGTGCAATTATCCGAATTGGACATGATCACGCAATAGTAAAGAGCCTTGGGAAATATAGTAGGTCAAATCACTTTGAAGAGAATGAGTGCTGTGGTTAAATTGATATCAGCAAATCCATGATAGATTCGTCACTATTTATATGCAGACCCAAAGGTGTTTGACGCTGCCTATCCATAATTAATGATCATTACGAGGCTGTGTGGGTATTTTAAAACTTCAACTTGAGGTAATCTCACTCCCAAGTCCTTCGAATTCATAGTCAAACCAATAATCAACTTGCCATCAAGATTGATACGATATAGTGGATCCCTAGTAAAGCCGTTGCCTGGCGGGTCACCGATGCCAAGACTTTTGCCCTTCGACCGTATCCTTGTCCGTGTCCGTGTCCTTATCCTTATCCTTGTCCGTGTCCGTGTCCTTATCCTTATCCTCTTCAACTCGCCCATTTCCTTGTCCTGATGCTCCTTTCACCAGAACAGATTGACTATACTCAATTCGGAACATGGAATCTATGTCAGGACACATCAAAACATGTCAAAATTGTGCTCGTGGCAAAATCCGATGTATCCGAACTTCGGATTCCTCTATCTGTGATCGGCAAGTAGTGGAACTCGAACATCATGTTTATTCTCAACTATAACCATATGCTAATATAAGAGCTCAGATGTCGCCGCCTTGGCAAAGAGTGCTATTTTCGGCCCGCTCGACCTCGTTACAACCCCGCTAAGAAGGGGACGTAAGGCTCCCAAATTCCATCTGATTCGTGACAGTGAATATAAGCTGACGGAAGCTTAAAAAATCAGACGAGTCGAGGCTCTCGAAGCCAAAGTGGATCAGCTCTTAGCTCGAGTCGTCAATAATCAGCACACTAAACACCAGGCTGATGTTCCTTTAGTCCTGTCTGACCCAGAACCTCATTCCATCCCGGATAAACCCCGAGATGTTATTGATCGCGGGATCGTGAGATTTGATGATGCCGTCACGATTCTTGAATCTTTTCGAGAAACCTTGATGCCATTTTTCCCATTTATCTATATCGCACCGGAAGTGACGCTTGCGCAGCTGCGAGCAGAGAAACCGCTTCTCTTGCTGGCTATCCTCAAGGTCTCATCATACAAGAATGCAGCCTCTCAGCAGATATTGGAAGAGACATTTCAAAAAGCAGTTGCTGATCAGATGATCTTCGCCTATAATCCATCTATGGATTTATTGCTGGGACTTCTTGTGGCTTTGGCATGGTGAGTCTAATCCAAAGTGGTTTTATTGAAGATGACACTACTGACTCAAAGCCTCAATATCCCAGGTTGCAGCATCAGTCCCAGCATGAAAGATTTTGCAGCTACATTCATCTTGCTTGGGGTATCGTCGGTGATTTGCGGCTTGACCGGTTGTCGGAAACCCATTCATACTATTCACGGATGGCTATGAGCAAGGTCTCTTCAGATGAAAACAGTAGTAGACATTCGGTGAACGAGAGAAGACGAGCTTTGATTGGATGTTACATGCTATCCTCATGGTCAGTAACAATGCCCATATCCCCCTCATATTACTGACTGAGTATGGGTGTCTGCAGTAACTCGACAATATTGCAAAAGGATCGCATGATGACTCGGCTATCCTATGTTGAAAAGCATGCACTTGGATTACTATCCAATGCTGAGATTGCCAGTGATCGCTGCTTAGTACAATTAGTAAAATTACAACAAATCTTTGAACGGATCGATGATGCTGTGGCCACTACTGCGAATCCAGTACGAGAGGTTGATATGCATGCATTCCAAACCGAAATCAACGAATACAGAACGACCTTGCCGGCAACGCCTTCGGACAATTGTAAGTGACACCGCTTGTGAGTTTGATTGATTACGCTGAAACTATTGCTAACTCACGGCCCACGGTTTAGCCCTCCTTCAATTTCAACTACACACTCTTCAATTGTTTCTATGCCAGGCTTGCTTATTTGATAAACATGAAACAGCCAACTATTCGGCTTCGCCCGCGCCTCGCTCCCATGCAGACTCAGGGCTACCACCACACAAAAGTGGCCACCAACCGTTAGACTTATCACCCTTCCAGGTCGAATTTCTCAACCGCGGCATGACCGAAGCAAAGAAATTCTTTGATTACTTTTTCACATTTGCTCCGAATACACATCGGCTGATCAGTCATATCCAATGGCTGCAATCAGGCTTTAACTTGGTTCTAGGCTGCAAACTTGCCATCATGGGGGCAAAATACGCCCCACGCAGTCCACATGTTCGTGCCCTTTGCTCGGATTTGAACATGCCACACATTTTGCGGACTGTGTTACAACTAATCCAATGGCTCAGCAAGGACAGAGTGACTGTAGATGGGAAACAGCACTCTAAGTACTTCTACGAGGCATGGCTGTGGCATGTCCTTGAATGGTTCGAGCAAAAGTATCACCTGGTGCCTTCTGAAGATACAGCCCAAATACCTACAGGATTATCCGATGGCGGCTTCGGGCCCTCTACTTTGGCCAATAGCGCAATCTCGCAAGATGTTCCCCTGATGGGTGAAAATTATGGCGCCACACAAGTTGCACAGGTAGATGATACAGACTTATGGCCGGACTTCCTTTGGAACATAAGCACAGATGACATACTCAATGGGTGTATGGGGCTTCCGGATATGCCGTATCCCACATTGCAGCCTGGTTATGACATGCCACTGCCATGAGAACAAAAGATATCGGGATTTGCAAATGCAAGACACCAAATAAAGAGACCAAGAGCTTGGTCCCACGGTGGTATCACTTTGAGCCAGTTTTGTTGCTGCTCACAAAAATAATCCAAGCTCAACAGGAGCTGGTTTTATTTGGTCCCCTTGGATCTCGCGAATCAACGCATTGCTTGGGTAGTCTTCCAGATCCAGATCAATGTATCCACTGGAAGCCCATTTTCTTCCTGAGACGAATAAAGAATGCCCATTGATACTCCTGTCGCTGAGGATTCTCAGCAGGCACTGCGCTGCGTCTTCCGCCTGTGCAAACTCTACTCCAACACTTGAAACATGTTTGAACGTCTCATCCGACAGAATGTTTGTTTTCACGTACCTTGTGACTTGATCAGCGATTCTGCTTCTTATGATAAAACGGCCACGCTTACCATGGGGAGATGACGTTGACCCGACCACCATAGAAGAAAGCAGTTCTTCTCAATGAATGCATGATCCCGCGCATGGCCCATTTGCTCGCACAACATTGAGGGGCCCGCGGACAGTCCAAAAAAGCAGCCCCTGATCCAATCAAAGTCAAAAATGTATCTTCTTGCTCGGTCGAGCTTTGCATGCCATTTTGCCGGATGAAGTGGTGGGCAGCTAATTTGGCGGTATACAAAGTGCCTTTAAAGTTGACATCGACGACGCTCAGGTTGGGCTCCTCCGGCTCCTGATGGTCTCCAGAATACGAAAAGATATCATCGGAGCGATGTATGCCGGCATTGGCGATGACATGCGAGATTTTTCCTGTGCGAGAAAAGAGGATAGCCTTTTGAAAAAGTCGGACCTGATCATCCCATCTCGTGATATCGCAGCGAACGAACGTTGCCCTTTTGAGTAAACGGTGAGCGATATGAAAAGGCAATATACAGGAGAGGCTTGCACCTACCCATCGAGTTCTTGTTCCAACTTCCTTCCTCTTTCTTCGTCAGAATCGCCCACGCAAACCCTGGCTCTGATAATTGGGTCAATTATCTCTCCTTTGAATCATATCGTCCTTGATACATACCCTGCGGTAACTAAAGCACGAACATAGGCTTCGTCAAGGCCATTGGCGCCTATTTTGCTCTGAGTATTCAGGAAACATTACTTAAAATTGGCCGCCATACCTGTAACAATTGCAGTCTTTCCCTTGAGAACATCTATATCAAATGGCTTGGTGCAATCAACAGGCCCACTATGTAGATATCCTTGCATTCTCGCTTCGGGTAGTGTCATGCGAAATTGGTTGAGACGATAATGCAAAGTTTAGAAATGGAGAGGCAGGATGACTTTCAAATAGTTGAATAGTTCAGTTCAAGCTCAGGGCTTCATACTTTATGGATGAATCCCGCTCCCACCTTAGAACTGGGGTTGCTTTGTCACATCCGATGCAAGTTGTTTACATTGAACCCCTGGTTCAACATTCGGACCCACATTGTCATCCAGACGGCAAGGAATTTGAATGGTCGATCTTGATAACCTCGAACGCTACTAGTCGGTTTCTAGCTACAATGCGTCAGCTTCTTTTTCTGGCGTGCAATGACAGCTCTCATCCTCTTGCATGTCTCCAAAATGACGCAGTCTGATCGCCTTTCGCTTACACATCTTCAGGGTAATGCACTGCAAATCAGTGGCACTAAAGGCAGAACCTTTCTTATTCTATACAACTTCTTTGTGACCTGAGGAAAGTTGTAAGGTGCACACCTCATGCCAAGTGCCAAGCTGAAAAAAATGTGGAAACTCATATCTACTGACGCAAAGAGCTTACTTATAGCAATCTCTCTCGGAGTTAACACAGAGATATAAATAATATCTCACCATGCTCGCTCACAAAGTCCTCGGGGCATGATTTACAAATTCCTTATCCTGTGATCACTTTCTATCCCGCAAATATGGCACTCAGCAATATGACTGCGATCAACGCCACAATGCGAGGCGTTGTATGGCAGGGCAATCCTTACAGTGTAGGGGTCGTCGATCTGCCAATGCCTAGGATTATCAACCAGACCGATGCCATTGTCCAGATGTCCAGAGCAGCAATCTGTGGCTCGGACTTGCACATCTATCGAGGAACCAATGAGGGCATGCCAGCCTCATTTGGACTTGGTCATGAGGGAGTAGGCTATGTGTCCCAAGTTTCTGTAGATTCCCTATCAGCTAGTCAGTGGTGATTTCTTTTGAGTATTTGGACAATAAACTCACGATGAGAAGCATCTCCGATCAATGCAATGGATCCACGGGAGATCACAGTGGAGAGTCGTGGTCCAGCAAATAAGGCAAACCTCTTGACTTCCTTCACTTCGTATAGAACTGCCTGTACAATAGGCGCAAATTCCTAATAGGCTTAGCTTAGAAAATGGGCCATATCACGGATTATTTGGCTTACCTTGTATGGCTTTCGGAGCTCTTCCAGAGTTGCATCCTCACCCCAGCTCACCTTCGCAACTTCCCCAGAGACCTCTGCCATCGTTGTTACCTCGTAAATATTATTGTTGAGGTTGCAAGTATACACCCAATCCTTGGGGCCATGCCAAAATGTCACTGCATCTGGGAAGTTGGGAATGCGAAGGATCTTGTCAGGGCTCGGTAAGCTGTGCGGCCTGTGTAGCCGATATGATGATCGGGGAACACAAAGCTCCGGACGACCTCGAAGAAGATTAGTTTGAGATATCGTACAATGGAGCGAGATATGCTGTTTCTTACCGACCGAACACCATCTGCGCCCACAAGCAGGTCGACCTCGTCAGTGTGGCCATCTTCGAATCGGAGAGACAGCGTTCCATTGGGGAGTTCAACAATCTCTACAAGTCGACTCGAGAGCCTCAAGAGGGAGGCATCTACCCAATCTAGTAAGCCTCGTTGGAATACAGTTCGTAGAGCTCGTGCGTGCTTGTGTCGCGGAGGCGTATCTAGTAGAACAATCAATGTTTGGCTCAAGGCCGGGAGAATATCAAGTTCTCACCTTTCTGTCCATTGGAAAGAAGCAGCTCCCCAGTCCGCCCATTTCTATGCTGCACAGAGTGTCCATCCGCCGATCGAAAGAAGTCGCTTGGGTCAATGTTTTCTAGCACACCAACCGTATCTAATAGTCGCCATGTATTTCTCTGCAGACTAATGCCAGTGCCGACTTCACGTAATTCGCGAGCTTGCTCATAGATCCTTAGATCTATAAAAGGAAGTTTTGCAAATTCAATGGCAGCTCCGAGTCCAGCAGGACGCTGGCAGCTCCGATAATAGCTACTCGAAGCTTTGGGGTGTTGGAATTCGCCATGAGGATAGATAGGAAAAGATGATTTCTAGATTAGAACATTAGAACAACTATTGACTATGAAAAACAACACAATAAATAATTTGATAATTTATCCTAATATCAGGCTGTCGGGTCTTTCCGATAACTGTTCAAGACCCCTCTTGTACCAAGGTACTTCGTACGTTGCTCAAGCTCTCAATGACGTGATTCAGGTAATGGCACCGGATTACGGAGAATTAATATGGGACCGAGTATAGAGCAGATCAAGTACTATGTGGCTGAGGTGATTTAGGGGCTGTGTTTTTTACTATGGCGATACCATGATAAATGACACTTAAGACTGAAAACTAGGTGCCAAGTATTACTACCCCTAATTAGGCTAGATCACTGTGCCATTAGTGACTTCTGCTGTGCCAATAGTGTTTACCCAACCTATATTGCATGCATTGGGATATGATTATTCTAGGGTATGAGTCCATATTCATGGCATTCCTGTCAAAAATGCTAATTCCATTTACAATACAAAGTAGGAGAAGTGACGGATTCCGCCAACGAAAAGGAGGGAAGGAAGAGTAGGTGTTGATACTCACCACGATGTCGGCGAGCGCTCCCTTCCCTTGGAAAAAGTATTATCCGAAGTCTGAGTGTTATGTAATCCGTCCTGATTGAGGTCCCGAGGTCAGGACGCCTCCTGCAACACCAAGGCGACTGAGTGATGGATTTTCACTCGACTATGACAGGTCCAGTTGCCTTCAATCAACAATGAATGTCTTATTTTGTTGGCTTTGTAATATTAGGACCGATGAATTACTACACCCGGTTATATTTCCTCTTTAAATTTAACGCCCCAATACGCGCAAGCCAAGGCAAGGAAAGCCCCACTGCGTGATGCATGAGTCGGGCACCAAATTGGTACTTTGCTACGGAGAACGATTTATGTACCTCACGAACCCCCCGAGAAATTAAGGCAACATAATTTGAAAATCTTTGCTGGCCATGGATCCACTCTCCATCACAGCCGGAAGTGTAGGGTTTCTATCGCTCGGAATCCAAGTCTTTGGATATCTATTCGACTTTTACTCCGCATACAGACACCGGGAAGAAGATTTAGCCAAGATCATAAATAGACTTGAAGATCTTCTCTGCATTTTCAAATGTCTTGATAGCGCTCTGCAGAGTGGCCTCCCTTCGACTGATGCGCTATCCCGGGAACTCGACAAGGTGGTCGTGAGCTGCAATGAAATCATCGAGGAGATACAGGCCAAGTGTGAAAGATTTCAAAAAGACGCAGACACGAGTCTCAAAAACGCACTATATGTTCGCGGGCTTCGAATGAGTTATCCATTTCGAAAAAGGACATTGCGGGCGCTTGAAGTCGAGCTCAGCGAGATGCGTGGCAACTTGTCTTTCGCGTTGGATATTGTACAGCTTGAGAATCACAGAAATGTTGGAGAAGGAGTTCGAAGTTTGAAATTGCTTCTCGAACGCACGAATGCAATTCAGATTTCTTCTGCAGTTCGTGACTGGCTTCGGGCTCCAGATGCTACTGTTGATCACAGTTTAGCTTGTGCAAAATCCCACGCCCAGACAGGCCTATGGTTTCTCAAAAGTCGTCAATTTCAAGATTGGCTGGTCACCAATGGCTCTTTCCTTTGGATCAATGGCTTTCCTGGATGCGGTAAATCGGTCCTAATGTCGACGACAATTCAGCATACAATCTGTGCAAAGCAACACCAGTATGGTGTTGGAGTTGCATTCTTCTATTTTTGTTTCGCTGATGCGTCGAAAAGAGATAGCTATGGTATGCTAAGTGCATTACTGCTACAGCTGTCTACACAAGGTGAAGGCGGGGAAAAAGACCTGGAACAACTCTACGAATCCTATAAAACAAAAACACCCCCATTGAATGCTCTATTAGAATCTCTTCGGTTAACTCTCTCCCGTTTCTCGGAAAGTTATCTTTTTATCGATGCACTGGATGAGAGTCTAGAGGGCCCCGGAAGAGATACTGTCTTAAGCATGATTAGGAGAATACGCCAGTGGGATGTGCCTTCTTTTCACCTCTTGGTATCAAGCCGGGATGAGTTTGATATTCGCCAATCTTTAGAAACCTCTGAGGATCAAGATATATCAATAAGAAATGAAGATACGCAGTGTGATATTCTCAATTTTGTTGCCTACGAACTTGAGAGTGACCCAAAGCTTCGAAGGTGGCATCGACGTCATGAAGAGATTAGGGAAAAGTTGGCAAAGCAATCCGAGGGGATGTATGAGCAAATTGCAAATTACCAATTCTGGAATATTACTAATACAATATAGATTTCGATTTGTTGCATGTCAACTGTCTTCACTTCGAATGGTTCTAATTGGAAATCAGCTCGATGAGTGCTTACGTTCTTTGCCACGCGATCTGGACGAAACGTATGAGCGAATGCTCTGCGGTATTGATGATTTATACGTTGAGGATGCCCGACGGGCTTTAACTGCTCTCTGTATTTCCGATCGGCCACTCACTATCGCCGAACTTATTGGAGCAATCGCCGTCAATTTCGATGAACCACCCCACCTTGACTATGAGGGCCGGTCTTATACCCCAGATGACCTGATTGGTATTTGTCGCAGTCTGATAGAACCTACAGTGACGAAGGATTGCTATGGACAAAGAATTGTGGCTGCTCGTATCGCGCACTTCTCAGTACAACAATACCTACAATCTGACCGCATTCTTCAGCAGAAAGCAAAAGGATTTGCGGTTCAAGAAGAACGTGCGCATGCTGAGATGGCTCAGACTTGTCTTATTTATCTTTTGGATCCGAATCTCTCCGCTGAGATGTCCGGTGAAACAAGGATTGCGCAATTTCCCTTCGTTGAATACGCCGCAGAGAAATGGCTCCATCATTACGAACGTACAACAGAAAAGAGACCTCGTCTTGAGGCCCTAATTTTGAGACTATTTCAGACCAAAGCGTCATTCGCGGCGTGGGTAAGTCGGCATGACGTGGATATGGATCCAAGCATTTTGGTTCCTTTCCCCCAAGAACGTCTTTTCGACCAACTTGCGCCCGCAGTCTATTATGCAGCCTTCCTTGGACTAGAAAAGGTCCTTGAAGTCTTCATGAAAGCTGAAGGAAACCGGACTTTGCGATATGACTCCCTGAATCATAGTATGGGAACATATGGCTGCCCCCTGCAAGCTGCGTCTTTCAAGGGACATCAGGGTGTAGTACATATGCTACTTGAGCAAGGCGCTGACCCGAATATCCAAGGCGGAGAGTTTGAGACCGCGCTCCAGGCAGCCTCTTACAAAGGTTGCGAGAATATCGTGCAGATGCTTCTTGAGAGAGGCGCTGACCCGAACATCCAAGGCGGAGAGTTTGGGACCGCGCTCCGGGTAGCTTCTTCCAAAGGTTACGAGAATATCGTGCAGATGCTTCTTGAGCGAGGCGCTGATGTCAGTCTTGGAGCTGTTGATAGCAATGCACTTCTAGCTGCTTCGTCTATGGGACATGAGAGCTGTGTGCAGCTGTTGCTTCAGAAGGGTGCGGATGTGAATATTCAACTCGGACGAAATGGTACCTCGCTTTTAGCCGCCTCGTATAGAGGCTTTGAGAA
Source organism: Penicillium cf. viridicatum (assembly GCA_028974045.1). Classification (NCBI taxonomy): domain Eukaryota; kingdom Fungi; phylum Ascomycota; class Eurotiomycetes; order Eurotiales; family Aspergillaceae; genus Penicillium; species Penicillium cf. viridicatum. Next base: position 6,163,230 of record JAPQKQ010000002.1, on the reverse strand, counting down.
TATTGTGAAAGTTTTGCTTGAGAAAGGTGCCAAAATCAATGCCCTAGGAGGACAGGGCGGCACCGCCCTCCAAGCTGCATCATCTAAAGGCCATGGGAAGGTTGTGCAGATGCTTCTCGACGAAGGCGCTGACCCAAATGTTCAAGGTGGAGTTTTTGGCAACGCACTCCAGGCTGCATCATCTATAGGCTGTGAGAATGTTGTACGAATCCTACTAGAGGGAGGTGTTGACCCCAATGCCCAAGGCGGGAAATACGGCTGCGCACTCCAAGCCGCATCTGCAAGAGGTCACGAATGGACAGTGCGAATGCTATTACAAAAAAATGCCGATGTCAACCTTCGAGGCGGGCGTTATGGTAACGCCCTCCAGGCTGCATGCTTAGGAGGTCGTGAGAAAATCGTGCGGATGCTGCTCAAAAAAGGAGCCGATGTGAACTCTCAAGGTGGAAAATTTGGCAACGCATTACAAGCTGCCTGTTATGGAGGAAATGAGGACATTGTACAGAGGCTGCTGGAGAAAGGGGCCGATGTCAACGCTCCAGGTGGTGAGTATGGCAACGCGCTGCAAGCTGCGTCTAACCAAGGCCACGAAAGCCTTGTGCATTTGCTGCTCGAAAAAGGTGCCGATGTCAACGCTCAAGGTGGAGTGTGTGGTAACGCGCTTCAAGCTGCATTAAGTGAAGGCTTTTTGGAAATACACCAGATCGTAGACATGCTGCTTACAAATGGTGCTGATGTCAACGCTCGAGGCGGAGATTTTGGCAGCGCACTCCAAGCTGCATCCTATCACGGCTACGAAGACATTGTACAGATACTGCTGGAGAGAGGTGCCGACGTCAAGGCCCAAGGTGGAATGTATGACAGCGCAATCGACGTTGCATTGTCTGAAGGCCATGAGGAGATCGTGCAGATCCTACTACGGAAAGGCGCTCGCCCTTCCTAATGAAAGGTTCTGCGTAGGCACCGGTCAGTGAACATCTATAGTATAATGCTTCGACAATTTGGCGTTGCTCACCATGCTTTTGAACAAGTTTTCGTTCACTACTTGTCGTATCTCAATCCAAGAAAATCCCAGAACACTCCCATCACATTGATTAATCCGGCTATAAACTTACGAGTATGCCTTTGGTTAATAAATCTGATCCTTTGGTGGGACCGAGGAGATAGGTATACTTTTGGCTTTGTTAAATCTAGCAAAACCTGACAACCAACTGTTCTTTCTCCCCTGCTCAGACTCACTCACCGTGGAGTGCAATTCTTTTTCTTTCGTGCCCGTCGGCAATCCATGACGGCGACAGCAAATTTCGATTCATAGTCCTGACCGATGGTCTTCTTCGATACGTATGGGTTGACAATCACCGATTTGAAGATCGCTCCTCCATGCTTGCAATCAATCGTTGCCTGCCAGTTCCAGAGTTTCGAGTCAAAGACGACAACCACAGCCTTCAAATCATTACCTTATGATTCCACCTCACCTACGATAAGCAAGTATTCGCCCCAGGCGGTCTCAGCGCGATTATCGGAGACAACTATAGACCTCTTGTTCGTAGATGGCGATATGGACATCGGGGCTAAAACATGGGTGATACAGCTCGCACTTTGGACGATATCGGCTCTTGAGCAAGGCGATGTCTCTAGACACGGCTTCATAGCCTTGGATGACTCCAAGTTCCCTGCTCTTTCAAAACGGTTAATGGGTGGCCGCATGAATACTCGGAAATCGTGTGGATGGCTATCTTTTCGTTTATGGAGGCATTTTATCTTCTCTCTGGACCTCATCCTCGTGCTCGCCACCGCACTATTAATAAAGACACCGTCTACTCCAAATGTATTTGGTATAACTTTCTATATTTGTGTCTTGAACCGCGTAGCTTTCTGTGCTTATTATTCAAAGTGCTCTACAGGGCAGTCTATAATACTTCATTTCCCAAATATTTACAAATGACCGAAATCTCCTGGCTATCATCGCACCTGATTGATAATTTCACCTACACACCACTTCTCAATCGTGTTCTTCAACGCAGCCTGTAGGTTTTGTAACGTCCTTTCAGAATACCAGGCAAGATGAGGCGTCAACACCAAATTCAAACCCGCTGCTTCTGGACTTAACAACGGGGAATCGCCCCTCCCAGCAGGCTCTGTGGCGTAAACATCTGTAGCTGCGCCTGAAATTGCCCCACGCTTGAGAGCTTCAACCAGAGCTTGCTCGTCGACAATCCCACCTCTTGCAACATTAACCAACACTGCATGGGGGGACATAATCTGCAACTCCGCAGTAGAGATCATGTTGAGTGTCTCGGCGCTTCGTGGCAAGCACAAAACAACCACAGTCGACTTTTTCAAACCGTCTTCGAACAGAACCCGACCCGCTCGAGGAGATACACCCTTACGCTCAGCAATAATCACATTCATTCCGAGACCTTTTGTCATGGCCTCGATGCGTTTGCCTAGCGATCCATATCCAACGATACACACAGTCTCGTCACTACACAACAACGGGGCTTTTCCATCAGGGGCACGAACCCGACTGAGCAATGAGCCATTGGTCTTCCACTCAGTATCAAGTGACAAGTCTGCAGGAACTGCAACTGTGGCATTATGAAGCTCGATGAACTTCCGTCGAGTGGCAAAGTAAAGTCCAATGGCATGCTCACTGACACTGTCAATATTAGAGCCAGGACAGTTGCATACGGTGATTCCTCGTGCGGACGCAGCTGCTACATCGACGCAGTCTGTGCCGGTCGCCATGATTGCTATGAGGCGGAGTTTCGGGGTGACTTCAGCGCTGAGGGTCTCTGCCGTCAGGCGCGTCGTCGTTGTCACGATGATTGTGGCATCTTTGACGCGACTGGGCAGATCAACGGGATCGGTCCATCGATGGACTGCGCGAGTATGCGGCCCTGGTAGATCAAATTCGGGGATTGGGCAATGAACAGCCTCAATGGCGACGATGTGGTGGGTGATGTTCTCTGCGGCCATGATCATGGATGAGGGGAGACAGAGGATGTGTTATTGGCTTTGAAGATCTTCAACTGATTTCCCCGCCGTAGATATCACCAGGGCTAAATCCGGCCAGTGTGTGATGACTGATACCGAGAGTAGCCGAGATGGGTCTCGGGATAATGCCGATATGTCGCCGATGAAGGGGTCGGATGAACATATCCGGAAAGATTCCAAGGTTGTGCTCTTGAAATTTGAAAAGGTTATTGACGCCCTGTCAACCACAAGGATCAGTATTTGTCGGAGTCGGGCTGTTGCTCCCCGCATGACGTTATACTTCGTGTATAGTACGTTCATTCGTACCGATGATAGCCGATATCATGCTTGGTAATTCCAAACTCCCCACTATAAACCTGGATATACTTATAATCCTTCATAGTTAACACTTGTAGAAACTATTCTTGCAAGCTCTTGTTTGTCAAATAATCGCCATCATGTCGGGACAAAAGGCACTATATGGTATAAAAGTCTAGAATAATACCAAGTTGGTATGCGCTGACTCTTCTCTAGTCACCCTCGATGTATTCACATCACAGAGGTATAGTTCTTTCTATCACGTCAATACAAATGACCCAATGGCAGCTAATTGGGTGGAATAGATTCAAGGGCAACCCTGTCGCCATTGTGAAGCTCAGCGATGTCAAGTTGTCACAGGAACAAAAGCAACAAATCGCCAAGGAATTCAACTTCTCTGAGACAGTGTTCTTGCATCCCGCCACAGGAGATGGAAATCTCTAGGTAGACATCTTCACTCCTGTCAATGAGATGGAGTTTGCTGGCCATCCCATCATTGGCGCTGGCTACTTCCTCTTCCGCCAAGTATTGGCTGATGCCCCCAATCGCTCGAACACTCTCACAGTAATGACCAAAGCCGGACCCGTTCAAATATCATATGATCCAGCTAACGAGGTTGTATCCGCTGAGGTCCCCTATAATATTCATATCCACTAGCAGGGTGCGACAGCAAGCCATATCCTTCCTGTTCAATCAAGTTTGAAGGGGGTTTCGGATCTGCAGGGCGTGGCGGAGACATCACCAGTAGTCTCCGTGGTCAAAGGTGTCACATATGCGCTGGTGGACCTGACTGAAAGATCAAATATATTCGCCAATATCGTGCCCGGTGGAAGTCCGGACCTTGATCTTGATGAGGGATGGTCGCCTTCTTTCACCGGGATCTTGTATCACCGGCATCTTTGGTCCCGTACGGAGGGAGACTTGGTGATTTGGGATCTTCGTGTCCGCATGATCGCGATTGATTTAGAGGATCCTGCTTGTGGTAGTGGGGGGTGTTCTCTCGGAGCTTACCTTGCCCTATCGAATGGCCAGAAGGGCCGTAACCACCGGTTCTATATTGATCAGGGAAGTGAGATGGGCAGGGATAGTCATATCATTGTGGATGTGCTCTTGGATGAGGGCAGGAAGAAGGTCTCAACTATCAAACTCGCCGGTAATGCTGCATTTGTAGCGGAAGGGAACATCTTTGTTGATTGAATAACCCATGGGGAGTGAGAAATGAGAATCAAAGAGATGGTTCATTAGATTTTTGCCGAGATTTTGAGGAATTCGAGTTCACAGATATTCCGATTGGACATTATGGAGGAAATCAATAATTACAGTCCCTTGCTAAAAAGTTCTCCTCCTATCTCTTTAAGCAGAGGCTCCTTCTGTACGGCCTCGACCTTCATCTTTCCAGAAATCGTCTCCGCCACACCCATAGCACGACAAAGATCAATTAGAGACCCATCCATCGGAGCTTCATAAACAAGAAGGCCAAGGGCAAACAACAACCCATGCAAGGATTCCACGCTCTCGTCCTCGCGCGAAACAGCCTCAAGCAACGACGCGGTCAGTTCGACCTGATCTTCCTCGGACAAAGGATCAGGCTTGCCATCAAAACGGGCGTTATGGTTGAATGAGGCAAGATTGTATGCAAAAGAGGCGGCGACGACGCGAAGGCTGCTTTGTGAGTCTAGGAGGGAGTTGGTCGCGAGACGGAGGCAGGTCTCCCGGAGTGGAGATGAGGAGGTGAGTTGCTCTGGGTAGAGAGGTGTGCTGAAAAGATTGCAGGCTAGTTGGAGGGCCACAATGCGAAGATTGTATGGACTTGAGGATAGATCGTCTTGGGATAGTGGTGCAAGGAGGGTTAGGAGGGTTGCGTGTTGGGCTTCTTCGGCGAAATAGCCACTTGCACGTGGGTCAAGTAGAAGAAGACGAACGAGATCAACCACGGCAAAATGACTGCCACTGGGAAGCGTTGAGTATGTGGAGGTCAATGTTGTGGCAAATGTATGCAAATCAGGGACCCTGATATCGGCGATAGGCCCGGTGGTTGACTGACGCAGCTTCACAAATTCAATAACCTGCGCGACACCTTGGCCATCCTTGAATGTGACAGGGAGCTTTTGGAGGAGCTTTTCGAGTGGTGGGACTTTCTTATACATGACGAAGGTCGTAATCTCTCGCTGAAGACTCGGAAGTCGTAGTTGACGATGGGGGTGGGCCGGGTGTGCCATCTCTAACAACATACGAACATTTCCCACTAGCTTGGCCGGTGTTGCACCGCTCCATTGATCGAGCTTTTGGCCCTTCAAAAATGTCATAAAGGTAGGGGTCGAACGCACGCTGTACTTCATGCCAACATCGCGAGCTACGCCGATGTCGACTTTGATGAGAGTGCCTCGCTCACCCGCTTCCGCTGCGAGTTGGTCATATGTTGGGTAAATAGCCTTGCAGGGCGGACATGTTGACGATGTGAAGAAAATAACGGCACAGGAATGAGAAGCACCAGACAGCTCACCTTGTAGCTGACTGAGATTGCTCACCATGCGGACTGTGCCCGCTCCTGGATGAGCCACTGGTTGAGGTGCGGGAGGGACAGCCCTTGCTGTGGTTGGTTGAACACTAGTCACAGGGGCAGGGCGTGTCCCGGTGCCTTGAGTGACACCCTTAAGAGCCATCTCAATTTGAGGTTTCATCATTTGCCCAAATGGAGTTTCGAGAAAAGTGCGAGGTAGGTTGATAATGTGCTCAGGGATACTTTTACCGACAAGGAACATTGAAAGGTCTTGAGTAAAGTTATTGCAGTTGTGAAGAAAAAGGTCGTATGACTAAAGCTGATTAGCCATAGCTCCGTTGCTGAAGTTATTCATAAACAAACCTCGGCCGTATAAATGGTTGCCAGTGAGCCCAGGTATTCTTCAATAACGTCATTTGGAAGCTCAGTGGTGCCCAACTTCACGACCTCCATGGGCTGTCCATGATGGGTACTCCCTGGGGCAGCGGTCTGAATACCCTGGCCGAAGTAATATTCAATCCCGTTGAGGACGATGGATGTATGATAGATGGCATCCATTTGCGTCCCTGTCAGGGCAAGGGAGTACTGTGCAAATTAGAGACTGTTCGCTTTCAATGGCGCGTTGAACATACCATTCGGGCCAGACCCTATATTCCAAATTAGTTGATATTTACCACGTGTAGAACTGAAAACCCTACCTTTGAAAGGTCGTATACATATAGTGAGACATCCATGATGAAACAGGCGTCCGATGTAGAAGAGAGTAACCTTTCGAAGTGAAAAAGTCGAGATAAAGAGCCCTTAAAGTGCGACCTACGCAGGCTCCAATCCGATAACGTCAGCACCGGCAGTGTGCCTGCCAGGTGCTATCACCTTCGATCGTGTTCTATAACATTTTGTATGGACGTGATATTTGATATTTCTACTTTATCAAAATGGAATGTGGCGTTGTGTATTGACACGATCTCAATTCTCGCTATTTCCTACCTCCAGGCTTAGTAGCTGATCTGGATATATCCGTGGACGTCCAAAACCGGAGAAGTTATGTAGTATACAGTATATTAGGAGCCAGACACAAAATGAACTTCCCATTTTCACATGTTTTGAATGGTCATTTATGTGCATAATTGTGTACAAGAAAGCTATGAAGCTGAGGTGCTGCATCCATAGATCGTTTTCCAATCGCCGCTCTCCCCACCTTCGTCACCCCCGGGGCCAAATCCTCATTTTGTCCATGCCAACACCCTTCCAAAGCTGCAAGTCCTACCAGTGATACTCACATGGTAAGAAATCCCAGATATCCTCAATATCCAAACCAAGTCTGACTCCCTCGCAGCCTCCCAAAAAGCGCGGACGCGCACCTAGCTCCTCCGCACCGGCAGCACCCAAGCGCGGACGCGCATCCAAGCTCGCCAAGGAGAACAACATTACGGCCGAAGAAGAAAACGAAATAAAAGAAGTCTTCCACCTATTCTCCGACAAGAACACAGACTTCCCAGACGAGAAGGAGGGAGTCATTCCCCGCGAGGATGTGCGCAAGGCACTGGTGTAGGCTTCCCTACCTCTCTACCCCAGCAATTTACAACAATCGACAATACCTACAACCCCCACCCCCTTCCTCAATTGCTTACTCCCAATCTATAACTACGAAATACTAACAACTCTCCCTTCAACAGCGCCCTCGGCCTCCCACCCACCGACTCAACCGAACTCGCAGAAATCCTCTCCGCACTCGATCCAACTCTAAGCGGATACGTGCCCTACAGCCCCTTCGTCTCAATAGCAGCAGCCAAGCTGCGCTCGCGCGATGATGACGCCATGGCTGCCGAGGTGGACGATGCGTACCAGCTATTCACGCGCGGCACGGATGGCCCTATTACACTGTCGCATCTGCGGCGCATTGCGCGCGACTTGAAGGAGGATAGTGTGGGCGATGACCTGCTCAAAGATATGATCCTTGAAGGGAATGGGGGTGCTGGGTTGAGTGCTGGTGTTACTTTGGAGCAGTTTCATGATGTCATGACCAGAGCTGGTGTGTTTTAGAAGTGGGGGATTTGTGTAGATCTTTGATGGGACTGCATTTCTTGATTTTGATGGATATAAGGGTGGGATTCGGCGTTTGGTTTGGCATCTTCTTTTAGCAGGGAGTCCGAGGTTTTGAGACTTTGAAGGGATTCCAAGATTGTTCGAAAATCGATTGTAATTTGTAATGTCCCATTGTGGGTGTAGATACATGCTTTCCTCCACCGGGTTCTGCGAAAGCCAAGAAAGAATTAAGCCTGCTGGTACTAGCAAAAGAAAAAGATAAAAAGAGTAGAGAAACACAGCCAGTGAAAAGAAAAGCAGAACAGAAGGAGATATGACCCGCGCATCAACCATAAATAACTCCCGAGAATATTTGCGGAGCTTGTATCATGCAGGAGCCGCGATGGAGGAAAGTGAAAGCAGTCGTTTAACCGTTTAGGAGATCTCATCAGCCATGCCGATGTCCTGGTTGGCGCTGGCCTGGGGGACAGTGCCGTTGACGGGAGCAGTGCCTTCAGCAGGGGGGCATCGGTGCTGAAGTAGTCAACCATCTCGGCATCAAGCTCCTCAACAGTCTTGGGCTTTCCACGGCCGGCGTTGCGGCCACGAGGGCGAGCAGGGCCCTTTCCGCGGCGGCTTCCCTTCTCAGTAGCGGTGGTCTTGTTTTCCTTGGCCTTGGGGGCAGCGGCGGACTTGGGTCGAGCCTTCTGACTGTGAATGAATAAGCATATGAAAGCGGACAGTAGAATGGATGTCAACTTACGCAATGCGCTCAGTGAGAGGCTTGGCAGCAGGGACAGCGGGAACGTGAGACGCATCGTAGACAACTTCGATCTATCGTACAGGTCAGTAAATGTTGCAATTATGGTTAGCCAGGGCAAGAGGATTTACCTTCATGGGGCGACCATCGACAAGGAGTCCGTTGAGCTCCTTGGTGGCCTTGGCAGCGGTGTCTGCCCTGATGAACTGGATAGAGGCGATGCCACGGCTAGTACCATTCTGGTTGTAGGTGAGCATGACTCGTCTGACGGGGCCAGCAGATTTGTTGAAGTATTCCTATATCGCAAACAAAGACGATCAGTATTTTCGGCAGACAATTTCAGTGAGAGCGCGATTCTCGAGTGTCGGAAGGTGGCGGCGCAAACGACGACAGCCAAAGGAGAGAGCATCAGCGAGCACACAGCATCAATCTATCGTCCGTTCCATCCTAGCATTGGAACATGGAACATATAGCTCCATAATTGTAACTTCATCCGAGAGGTCGCAAATTTGCTCCCCGAAATGGAACATAAAACCAACAAACATACATAGTAGTATGGAGTCTTCACTCCAACCACAAATCCATCAAGCAATCACAACAAGTCCTTCAACAAAAGCATTCTTTCATGTCACCGCCATCAAGGCAGAGGCTGTCAACTGGAATCCATTTGCCCATAGATGTGTCATCCCAACAAAGTAGGGCCATTTCAGACACAGTTTAAACTTCTCCAAGTCACTTGAATAGGTAATCACCCCAAAACAGCAGGACTCTTCACGGAGATAATTGAGACAAGTGTCTCGAACAGGTAGGTTTCAGTCTGCCCTCTGAACCTGTTGGCCACTGTTCCACTGATGCGCTCGCTGATGCCCGTATGGATCTCAAAGTAGAATGACATGAAGGAAATGCGCGGGATTGAAGAGAGGTCAGGATGATGAGTTTTCATCAATCATCCTCGGCATAGTACTCAGAGAACAAGGCGGGTGGATTCCCATGTGGGAATCGACACGAGCAATGTACATCTTTTCACCGTACTACAACACAGTTTGACTTCTTGTCTCGCAGAGCGCCAGCAATGTGTATATATTTGCAGAGACATGTAGAAGGAGCAAACTGTGTGTGCCGTGCATCGAGGAATATCCATCGATGTGGGAGGTAGAGAGGTCGAAAGGTCGGTCGAAATCGTTTGCGCCGCGAGATTCTCGAGAAAAGAGATGGCGATGGAAGCCAATATGAGAGCCTTTAGATCAACATACCTTGACATTGGCCTCGGACACATCGGAAGGCTGAGGAGATTAGCGCGTGAACAAGTAGATACGTCAGAAGAGCAAGAACTTACCAATCCGCTGACAAGAATCTTGCTAGAACCAGTCTGGGCGACAGGGGCTGGGTGAGCAGCCTTGGGAGTAGCCTTGGTGGACTTCTTCACACCCCCGACGGCGGATGGCTTAGTCGCAGCGCGGCGGGAACCACCACGGCGGCGAGCAGTGTGGCGAGCGGTCTGGCGACGGCTGCCGACGAGATCATCAAGGGACTTATCAAGGTTGGCAGACATGACTGCGACGGGTAGCAAAGCTGGCGATTTGCAGGTTCAGCAAAAGTCACTGGATGAACGCGTCGTGGATGATATGCGACCTAGGATTTTAAGTCGTGTTTAAAAGAAGAATTTGAGATCACAGTGGGTTCTTGAAACGGGATGAAGCAGGTATGCGTTGAAAAGGATGAATCTTGAAGGGAGGAAGGATACGAGAGAGTGAGGAGAGGGGGCAAGTTGTAGCCTGACTTTGCGCTAAACCCCTTTTGGCGGCACCCAATGCAAACAACATCAACCAATTTGATTGGATGAATGCTATTGAGCCCCAATGAAAGGTCCAAGGTACATGCCTATGTACCTATTGATCTCATCTTTGTTCCCCTTTTTCGTCTAAATTAACTTATTGTCCCATTGTATGTGAGATCGACGTGAGACTGTATACAAATTTTTATTATTTTAAAACAAGCAGAAATCCATTATGTGCAGGTCCAGCCTTAGAGAATAGACTATGGAAAAACACGCACCCAACTCCAAACGCGAGTCGTGGAGCAGACGACTCAATAACAAATAAACAAGACTAACGCTCTGGGTTTGCAATATGTACTAGCTCTTGAGAGCCTCCAACCGGCCGCGCATCTGCGCGAGGGTGGCTTCTTGGTCTTCGAATTCCTCCTCAGCTTGTGGAGATTCCGGCTCTGAGATTTTGGCCACAGGCGGTGCCGTAACGGGCTGTGCCTGGGCGAGTTTTCCTTGCAAAACTTCCTGCAAGATCTTCTCAATCTCTGATTCTGCTTCGTCTTCCTCATCTTCGAAGACGGAAGGGTCCATAGTAGCATCATCAACCATCTCTTCGATAATGCCTGCCCTGACTAATTCTGAAGACAGCTGGTGCATGGTCGCAGATAATTGGGGCAGTCGGACTAGGGTGTTCACATCCTTCATGATCCCAGTTGACTTTTGAAGACTGCCCTGGATTTTGCGCGCCGAGAAGGCTTCATTGACCTGCATTCCCACACTCTGTAGTTGAGCTCGGCTGGTATTCAATCGTGTGGTCTGTTTCCGAATGCGCACCAGCTCCCTTGCAAAGACTTTGGTGTCATTGTTAGCCTGCTTGGCCTGGGATGGATTTCGCTGGGCCCGTTTAGAGGCATTCACAATATGCTGGCGAGTCTGACTGTCACTGGCTTTTAGCCGGGCTAGATCGCGGTCGAGTTGCCGTGTATTCGTGCGTATTAAAGCATTGCATTTTCTCATCTGGCAGATTATTCTTTATCAGTGTCATATTTCCAGGCATTAATGAGCCACACCAACTGCCTACCTGGGCTTGCGGGTCGGGCCCAAAGAATACCGCCTTGAGACTCTCCATGAATACAATCTTGCGGTAATAGGGATGAAAAGCGGCGATAAAAAAAAGACAAGCAGGAAAATCAAAGGCGTCGGGAGTGTTCAACAAATGATTTCAGTCCCGGGGTGAGGTTTGATCAGCGATTAAGGCTCATACCCGGTGCATCGTCTTAGAAATAGGCGGGGCAAGGCTAATTCGTTGGCTATGTTGACGCAGTTTTGAACCTTCGGGGGTACTCTATGGCAGGACTCTTGTCGAAGACCAGAATCGCTAGGTCTTCGGCTCGGTCTTCAGATCAGTACACACTGATGCGACTCTCAATATTCAAGCCTGGCAGTACTTTGGAGTGCCACGCTCAGGGTCCCAGCCGGGAGCGGAAACTGAGTCAGCTCTGACGTAATACGATGTCCCACAGAATTCATGCCTGAGGCACGCTTCTACCAGTTTCTACAACATAGCACTTAGGTAGGTCGTGAATGAGCTTCTCCTGCACTTCTTCTCTTCTCTTTGACCACGATTTCTATCTCCCTCTCTTTCCTCAATTCTTCCAGTTATCTTTCTATCCCTAATTCAATATGTCTCAACCCTTGACTCCCGAAGGTACGTTGTGACTGCTCTACTGCTTCCCCGCTCTCGAAACGCGGGACTGCACATTTTGCATGGAATTTACTATGACGTTATCCAATGTTTAAGACTGTTTTGAAACATTCACTATTCCAATTCTACAATTTCATTTCTAAATGGGATCAAGGCGCTAACATGCTGTTTCTTTTCAGTTACATGGGCTCAGCGTTCATCCGACTCGGACCCTGAGCGCAACTACCTTTACGTGAACATCAAGGTTGCCGAGGTTCCCAAGGCCGATGCTACCCTCAGCATCACTGAGAAGAATGTCTCTTTCAAGGGCACCTCCAGGAAGGGCGTAACATACAACGTCTCCCTGGACCTCTTTGCCGAGATCGACCCCGAGAACTCCAAAGTCAACCACACCGACCGCGATGTCGAGCTCGTTCTCCGGAAGAAGGAGCTCAAGGAGGAGTTCTGGCCCCGCCTTCTCGAGGGCAAGCAGAAGATGCACTTCTTGAAGACCAACTTCGATAAGGTATGTTTGCGCGCTCGTTCTGATTTATGATGGATGTTAACTAATGGGATACAGTGGGTCGATGAGGATGAGCAGGATGAGGCTGGCGAGGATGACTACGCCAACAACTTCGGCGGTTTCGGTGGTGAGGGTGGTGGTGACCCCAATGCTGGTCCCGGTGCCGGTGGCCTAGGCAACATCGACTTCTCCAAGCTTGGCGGTATGCCCGGCATGGGTGGCATGGGTGGCATGGGTGGCATGCCCGACCTCAGTGCTCTGGCTGGCGGTATGGGTGGTATGCCTGGTATGGGCGGTGTTCCCGGTGGTGAGGGTGCTGAGGAGGACGATGTAAGTTTGCTAGCCTATCGGTGATCTGTGATTATCTACTAACACAACTCTGCAGGAGGACCTTCCCGAGCTCGAAGAGGCCGACGGCCAGAAGGCCACCAAGATCCAGGAGATTCCTTAAATGTGAGATGCCTGCTTTCTGCGAAATCTATGACGACCAGAAACGAAAAATGAGGGCGCTTTAAGACGCCTACGGGTTGATGGTTTGAAATATGGATTTGCTTGGGTTTTGGCCGGCCATTGACTGCAAGGCTATATTGACCAGGCAGCTTTAAACCAGGGCCAACCTTTATACATGGTAGATCTATTTCATTGAAAACATCCCAATGATTGATGAAGCGTGATGAGTGGTCATTACAGTCCTAGCGGTTTTCATGTAGAGTTATATAGATCAAGTGGCTCTACCTAGGTAGGGTCCACGGTACAATTGTATATCGTAGATGGAGTTATTCAGAAGACGCCTCTAACGGTCAGCTTCTTCCTAGGGCTGATCAACCTTGGGCGGCATAGTGACGGCTATGTGGATGTGAGATGTTAGTATTTCAAAGACAGCGATGAAATATCAACTTGATCTTAAGTGGCCTCTGTATTTGGGTCATTTTCTAGGACATTTCTCACTACAATAGGTGCATTTACTATGTACACCGTAAGTGGATAACTTTTAAGATATTTGGTAGCAAATGAAAGTCATATAAACAAAAATAAAAGAGTTCGAACCGTAAAACTATCTAGATATAACTGTTTCAATATGCCTTTCATTCTTTCGTGGCGTACTGATATTTACATAGCGAGGGCCCTATTGTGGGTGTCGAGGGCAAAATATTAGTGGGCATATGACGCATGTCAATATGAAGAGCACATGCTCAAAACTCGATATTGTACACCAGTGATAGAATTCCGAGAAAACAGTGATTCACTAGTAAAAACATTGAATCTTCATAAGACAATTATATCAATCTCATATTAGCCTACTTCTTTCTATCTCGACTCGCACCCGTAGACCCGTGGACGCTGGAGTAAAAAAGACCCGCACCGTCATTGGTTAACCAAAAATTACCGTCACACTCTCACACCCCTCGTTTTCGAGAACATTTCACTCTACAACCAACCCTGGCATTCCTGCCCACTCGATATCTTCTTTCTCAGATCTCCCTGTCATTCTTTCGGGTTTCATCAGCGTCTTTTCTTTATCTCATTCTCACCAAACTGAGGCGCACCCTGCACAGGCGCATTTTCACATTTTTACTCTTCCCCGAATCCGCGACGTCACGTCCGCCCAACCGTCGCCATGCCTCCCAAGAAGGTCGATCAGCCTAAGAAGAAGAAGGCCACCGTTGATGATAAGTCCTTTGGTATGAAAAATGTACGTCATACGCTCGATTCGAAGTCTTTGAAAAGCGAGCCCGCTCCCGATATACCTCAACATGTCCTAACGCTCAATATAGAAAAAAGGAGGTGCCGCCAAGAAGCAGATCCAACAGCTGCAAGCACAAGCCGCAAGCAACAAGAACCTAGACGAGAAGAAGAAGGCCGCCGAAAAAGAGAAGCGTGAGGCCGAGAAGGCGGCCGCTGAGCGGGCCAAGAGAGAGAACCTTGAGTTGTTCAAGCCTGTGCAGGTCCAGAAGGTCGCCTTCGGTGTTGACCCGAAGACTGTCCTCTGTCTTTTCTTCAAGCAGGGTCACTGCGAGAAGGGCCGGAAATGCAAATTCTCACACGACCCCAATGTCGAGCGCAAAGCAGCCAAGAAGGATTTGTACACCGACACCCGTGATGAGAAGGTCGACGAAGAAGAGAAGAAGCAGAAGGATACCATGGACGACTGGGATGAAGAGAAACTACGCAGTGTCGTTATGAGCAAACACGGCAACCCACGCACAACCACCGACAAGGTGTGCAAATTCTTCATCGAAGCTGTGGAGAACCAGAAATACGGTTGGTTCTGGACTTGTCCAAACGGAGGAAACAAGTGCATGTACAAGCACAGCTTGCCACCAGGGTATGTCTTTCTGCCATTTATGTGTGCCTCGTATGCAATACTAACAGCGGGGGTAGATTCATTCTGAAGACCAGGGAGCAAAGAGCCGCCGAGAAGGCCCTCAAGGACAAGTCGCCTTTGAACACTCTCACCCTAGAGGACTGGCTCGATTCCGAGCGTCACAAGCTGACTGGCACGCTCACGCCCGTCAACGAGGAAACCTTCGCCAAGTGGAAGAAGGAGCGTATGGACAAGAAGGCCGCCGAGTTCCAAGCACAGCAGGCTAAGGAGGCTACTGGTCGTACACTGTTCGAGAGCGGAAACTGGGCTGAGGAGGATAGTGAGGCCGAGGAGGGCGAGGACGAGGATGGAACCTGGAACTTGTCAGTCATGCGACGAGAGACCGAGAGGCTGCGTGAACAGAAGGAAGAGGAACGTCTGCTCAAGCTCGGTGGTGGGATTCTGCCAACAAGCATACCCACAAGTATACCCGAAGCTGTCACACCTGAAGCTGTGGGTTGAGTCCCTCCACATCCTCACGATACTAGATTCGTGGGCCCTTGAGGATCCTTCTCCCCCGGCCACATGCAATATTGAAGTTTGTTTCGTGTTGCTGTGGGGTTGGATCTCGATGTCGAGTGATCGCTGCAATCGCTTGTCCAAACTGTTCGCTTTGTATGCAACCTCGCTCATCACTGAGGGCTCGGTTGGTCGCCTTTTCTTTCCAACCTCTATACGTGTGTACTAAAAATGTCATGCGTAGAGGAAAAGGTCAAGGCTGACTAGCCACGGGGGCACAAAGGCTTTATGGGTCTTGTGTGCCCCATGTGACGGAAGAATCAACGGCCGATATACCTTTTGATAGCACCTCGTTATTTTGTTGGTAGCAAAAAGTTCGTTCATTCAAATGAACCTGATGATGCCTTTATTTTTCTATGTATCAGATTGCACGGCATAGTAAGATCTATCAACTCAAGAAATATGTACAACACGCTCTCTATAAACATTGCATGCGCTCGGTGAATGCCAACAAATAGTTTTACAGCGAGGCTTTAACCTGCAGCAGCCTCTTCTCAAGCATCACGGCTACGATGTCTTCGGCAACACCACGAGACAGCTCGAACCCGCGACCACCAGCACCATACCCATGAACGATATACAGATCATCAGCGAGCTTCTCCGCCTCGATGCGCAGACCACCCTCTCGAGCTGGCCGCCTACCGACAATATCGTGAATCACATCGAACTGTCCGCCGCTTTCTGGTGTGAAAGGGAACCACTTCGTTGCGTTAGCGAGGAGTCGCTCCCTGGTTTCCAGCGACGGGTTCGGGTCCCAGTTATTCAGCTCTTTCGTGCCTCCGATTATGGTCCCACCTTCGAGGGGCCGTGGGATACAGAAGGACCACGAGCCATCTGTATTCTGTCGAGTAATGGTCTTCGAGACGGGGTTACGTACGAGACACGTTTGACCTAGATAACATGTCAACCCACATATTCAGAACGTATACGTTTAAGCGCATCTCAAACACAACCATCACCACCATCATCACCATCACTCCTATCGTAGACACACGTACCTCTGATAATAAACGACTTCGGGTCCTCAAACCCACTTCCCGAGCAGTTCACCACGGTCTTCACATTCCCCGCCATACTAAACGCCTCCTTCAAATTGGCAAGCGTATACTGCCTTGTCTTGCCCCCCTTAAGAACGAACTTGCGCAACAAATGCGCACAGTAAACAGGCGAGTTAATCACATACGTCCCGTACTTCACACCCCACAACACGCCAGCCGGAACCTCCTCTTTCCCGAGAGTCTGGAACCCATCCAGATGCGAGTAGACATTGCGCACACTCTGTTGATCCAGGTACTCAGGTGGTGGAGCCTCGAGGTGCTCAACGCCCTCGAGGAACTTGATTCCCGCACCGGGCTCAGCGGCCGCAGTCCGCTTCAGGAACTCGTACGTGCGCTGCGCTTGGTTCGCCTCCTTGAGAGCCTGTGGCGAGGAACCTGGCACCGGACGGTAGTGGGCTCCTGCCCATGGCGAGGCGTAGTTGACGGAAGTTTCTGAGGGGAACTCGCGGGCTACGATAAGTATGGATTGGGTTGGAGTGAGGTGTTGTTGGATGCACAGTGCGGTGGAAAGGCCAATGACACCCGCTCTGGTTGAGGTTGTCAGCTGATTGTTGTGTCTTGTGATGGCTTTTTTTTTCTCTTTTGGGGGCCGATTGGTTCGAGGATATTATATGTGGGAGTGTTGGACTGACCCGATCACTACGATTGTGTCTTTGGACATGTTGAGAATTGGAAGCTGAAGCTGTCACGAGGGATTAAAAAAGTCTTTATAGGGAACAATTCATAGACAAGCTCTTCAATTGTCCTGGGGAAATTGTATGAGTCAAGAGGGTCCGGGGAACCTTGGAAGGCGATAAGACCCCCGCGATCAGATGATAACGGGATATGGCATGTTCCACTTGTCTAGATAGGGCATGGCATCCAACATTAGGTAGTAGTATTCCTAGATTATTAGTGATATAACTTCTCTATATATCTCTAGAGTAGAGCACATAGAATATAGTCTCTTAATTCCAACATAGGTATGCCTTTTTTTGCATCTTGCCTTGGCCCACATTGAATATGTACGGGGGTATGTATAGTAAGGCTTCTCTTGTGACTTGTATTATTTCATGGATCGGAATTGATCCAGTACATCCAGTACGACTTGATAGTCCTTTCTCATCCAAGCTCGATTGAAAACTCTGCCGGTGCCCCGATACTATCACAGGGGCCCAAGCTCCAGGATGGTCGACGGTGCCTTTTTGTGCAGGGATGACTGCATATCTTTGCATTTCTGTCACATCACAGGAACCAAAATGCAGAACCACTTTGCAGTACTCCGCACTTCAATATAAGCCTCGTGGAAGAAAGCAAAAAAGAAAGAAAGAAAGAAAGCGAGATCGTCATTAATAGACATCGGAAACACTAGTTCAAGTATGAAACTCCTGAACGGCCATTTCTCCGAACTCAAGCCAAGAAGAAGGCTGCTATAGGCCAATAGAGCCAATTTAGGCCATTCTCTAGTTGATTGCAGACCGTCATGGAATGGCTGGATGAGTGCAGGTATTGGCTGAGGGGTGGTTGTGTAGGCGCCGAGGGATCAGCAGTGATGGACGGTGATTGGCCAGGTGAAGTGACGAAGCTGCAGCTTGAGAACAACAGCACGGATCCCAATCACATTGCTGTCTCGGATCACATTATCGTTAATTTTTTTAATTTTCTTTTTGTTTTGCATATCAGTTTTCTATCATTTGAAAATTGGGCGGTTCCTTGCAGTCGAGAAAATATCAAGTTGGTCAAGTTGGTGTTAGGGTTATATACTTTCAACTATATAAAGTACGGTGTACTAGTAAACGGTTTATCTCCGAGTGATCGACGTGCAGGACACTAAAGATAGTGCAAGGACCAGGGACTCTCTTCTTCAAGTGATTCGGGAACTTTGTCTGCATTGATCTAACCTTGGTTAACTTTTTCCTTTGCTCGGGTTCTGCATGCTCGTTGGTGCGAGTCCCGCAGGATAACCCAGCCACCAAGAAGGCTCGATCTCACCGTCTCCGCTAATAATGTGTTGAATATGGTGCTTTTAATCCCGGGTCATGCTCCAGTTCCTCTGTAACTCGAGAAACGGGACAGTTGTATGGTCCAGTTAGGAAATGAAAGCGCCCAGCAATCCCCCCCGAGCGCCAACCATTACTTCGTAGTCCCCGTAATTTCATTTTGATCGACTATTGATGCTCCCCTCTTTTTGGGAAATGTTTGTCTTCATTTTACTTTGTACTCTCTCCTATTTCCTCGAGTAGTCCTGCTTATATGTATATTATCGTTATATAGAACCCCAGTCTTACATCCTGTCACAAAACTCAAGCCCCCTCCGTCACGCTTTCTATGTGATGAACGTGCAAGCGAGTTTCAATTTCCTAGTTGCTTCCAGTGTCACACTTGAATATCTTATTTCTCTTTTTTATTCTTTTTCCCCTCCCTTGTTCCAACGGCTTGCATCCTCCCTGTTTTTTTCTCGCCTTCTCGCATATTTCTTACATATCTTGCATCTCGCCCTTTTCATTTATAGGGCCCAGATCTTCGCGCCTACCTAGGTACTATATTTCTGTCACATTGTCAGGCGCTAATTCTCCCACCCAAATGTGCTTTGAGATATCCTGGAAATTCCCGTCTTTTACCTTGACCGGTACTCAGGGTCGTGGCCGATTAGAAATCTACCTGGCTTAAACAGAGGTCAGTGGCCCAATCTTGTTTAGACTCATTTTTATCTTCCCTCTTGTCCTGGAGATATATCATTTGGGACTTTTGTTTTGAGCAAATCCGCTTCTAGTAAACCAATTTCCCCGCAAATTGTCTCATATGCATCTGGGCAAATAGAATGGTTGAGTTGACATGGAATAGGAGCTTGGGGACAGAATTGCGACCCTTGAGGACCGTCAAAGCAATGGCACCTGCACCGCCAGCTATCCAGCCTCGCTTCGAGGCCTGCGCTTCGACGGCGTCCTTGTTCCTCTACGCCCAGGGCTCAACAATCCTATGTTTGCATCATGATACATTGGCCATCGAACGACGTTTTCAGAGTCACCAGGAAAACATTGACTTTATATCGGTCGACAATGTCAGCGAGCGGGGTGCAGGGAGATTGGTTGTCAGTTACGATGTAGGGCAAACGGCGATTGTCTGGGATATCTTCACGGGAACGGAGATTGCCCGCTTCGCTTCCTTCGATCATCTGCGAATAGCTTCGTGGATGCGTAATGGCAATGTTGCATTTGGTAAGAGCATTATGTTATTAATCTGGAGTCAACTTTCTGATTAAATACAGGAAATGGCAAGGGTGAGGTGATCCTGTTCGAACCTCCCACTTCAGAGCACATCTCTGCGCGCACCATTTTCGACCCAATCACAGCTCTTGCGCCCGCCACCGATTGTCGTACTTATGCAATTGGGTATGTGCGATGAACATGATTAAAATAGAACACTTGGAAGCTAATGGGTTCCAGATATCAAAATGGGTCTATATTGATCGCGACTTTACTTCCTCAATTCACCATTCTTCACACTTTGACTACTTCGCGTGGACCATCGCCAATTATTTCCTTAGCTTGGCATGCATCCTCATCGAAACAGAAGTCAGACATGCTGGCAACTCAGTCATCGAATGGTGATCTACGAGTTTGGAGCGTGGCAAAACCACCAGGGAAAGAGTCGCCACGAGTGATTAGGGTATTGAAACGATCTGACTCAAACTCATCTGATCCTAAATGGATGGGTTGGTCGAAGAATGGAAGACTAGTGCAATATTTGGAAGGGTGTGCAACCCTTCGGGAGGATAACTAGGAATTTACTGACATCTGATTATAGAGAAACATGGTCTTGGGATGTTCGAACAAAACATGTTACCTACGATCCAATTCCCACCATCGACGGTGTGCGAGGCATCGCAAATTATGGTCCTACTGCGACGCTATTCACCATCGGCCCCCAGCACTCAGTCCAACAGTATGATTTGGAAAACCCGGCAATGGTTAAAAATGTGCAACATCTTCCAATCATCCCCCGGCCTGGCACCGCGGAAGGCAGTCGATCGCAAACAATGTCCCCACGGCGCTTGCAGGACGCTCCTGATATCCGAGAACCACCAGGCGCGGCCAGACGAACGCCATTTGACGCAAACAGCATCGAGAGTCTCAGACAGAGGGCAGATCTGACGAGCCCTGCTTCATCGCGAAGTCGGACGGAATCGGTGAGCTCAAAGGCATCCTCTGGGAAGTATAATATGAGGCCTTTCTCCCCGCCAAGTCGCTCTGGTCAAAGTGCTACGACATTTTCGATGACGTCGGGTGGTCATGATACACCGCAGGCTTCTGCTTCATTCGCGTATCCATCTTCGGTCTCGATGTCATCCGTGAGAAGTTCGAGGGCGGCATCACGATTGCGGAATGAGGTTCATCTCAGCCCTGCTGACAAAAGCATTGTGGATCTATTCCCATTCACTCGGGCTCGCTTGATTGATGTGCCTTACAAACAGCAGCCGCCTATCGATGAGACGAATCTAACTACGGATGATCTCCGTTTGCAGATGTTGAGCGTGGTTTTTGGCTGGGATGGAGACATCCAAGATCTGATCACAGACGAGTGTATGTATTTCCCCGTATCTTCTATCTTGGAGACATCTTTTGACAGTTCTTAGTGAGCCGCCACGCTGTGGGTAGTCAAAGTGCTATTTTATTAACGCAATGGCTTGGTGAGACCAACACAGATGAAATGGCCTCGATGATTAGCTCTGGGCAGGTAACAACCTCCGACTGGATGATTCTTGCTTTGAGTCAGATGAGCGGCCAAGCACAGGCAAACAAAGTCGGACAAGCATTTGTACAGAAGCTGCTTGAGATCGGGGACATACACACCTCGGCCGCGATCTTGCTTGGCCTCGGGGACAGCAATGATGCCATCGAGGTTTATGTTTCTCGCAATCACTTTATGGAAGCTATCCTCATGACATGTATCCTGTTCCCATCAGACTGGCAACGCCAGTCATATCTCGTTCGTCGATGGGGAGAACATGTCGTTACTCACTCCCAGCAACAACTCGCCATTCG
Source organism: Penicillium cf. viridicatum (assembly GCA_028974045.1). Taxonomy (NCBI): domain Eukaryota; kingdom Fungi; phylum Ascomycota; class Eurotiomycetes; order Eurotiales; family Aspergillaceae; genus Penicillium; species Penicillium cf. viridicatum. The sequence continues at coordinate 6,141,710 of JAPQKQ010000002.1, read as the reverse complement.
CTGTTTTATGTGCACGGGAGCGGAACCATCCGAGCCGTGGGCATCTCCATCTGCTCAACAAACTTCATCTTTTGCAGAGATGATTCGCGCCAAATCTCCTCTCGCTTCGCCCGAACCCTCACAAGCCAATATGCCACCACCTGTCCGGCCAAGATCTACATCTAACTCGAAACCTACATTGAAAACGCCAGCCCTGAAGCTCATTACCTCCTTTGACGCACAGCCAGGACGGTTCCGCTTCCCTGGCTTAAAGTCTGATGACCGCACGCCAACAAATGCACCTGGAATCACTCCGATTGCTGAATCTGCTGTTCCGGAGTCGGCAATGTCCCCTGGTGGATTTGGCTCTTATAAACTGAACAATATCCAAAGCCTGAGCCACGCAATGACTTCTCGAACAAACACTCCTTCTTTTAATCGGCGTCGTCTACCCTCGATAGGAGAGACACCAGTGGATGTGCACCCTCCAAGCTTTTCACGGTCGAATTCTTACAGTCAGAATGAGTATAGCTCCACCTCCGAAAATGAAATGAGCGGACACGAGCAGAGCCAAGATGAGAAGGAGAGCAATAACGGTCTTCTCACTTTGTCAGCCGCAAAATACAACCCCAGTCTAGACTCTCTCAAGCCCAGTCCCCAGACTGCTGTGCAAGGGACAGACAAGTTTGCCGCAATTAAGGGGCTTCCATCACCAGCTGCCGGTGTATTTGAGGCTCTCACAAATGATGATCATCGTAACGGGTCCCGAGATCGGAAACCAGACGGCCTTCAAATCGAGACATTGGAAGGTGAAATAAATCCGCAGGACCACTCCGATTTGATTCCCAGCGCCAAAAGCACCGCTTCGACAGCGAATAGCTACGCTTCGGCTAGGAGCCCAAGTGTCAGTGGCCGTAGCATTGATCAATACATCAGTAGTCTGGATGAAGCGAACTACCATGCGCGGAAGTTCCGTCCACATACCCCGGGCCGTGGAAGACGGAACCCAGATGACACTGTCAGCCAGAGCTCAAGAGTCAATCAACCGCGTGATACCTCTCGAGATTCCCGCGGTATGAGTGAGCGTCGATACATCCAACCCGCCAAGCGCTCTCCTTCCTCGCCGGTTCCTATGTCTCCTGATGAGCTGGCTCGATACCACACCGGAGAGTCTGAAAAGCCAATTGAAACACGAAAGTCGAAGTCTCGCACTAGAAGTTCTAGCAAGGCGAGAGGGCCAGGTTCTCGGAACCGTCAGCGCTCTTCAAGTCGACACACCGCAAGCCGCGTCGGTACAGATAAACGAGACGCCTCAATCCGAGGCCGCAGCAATGACCGACAAGGATCCAGTGCTCGATCACCATCATCGCCTCTTCCTATGACATATCCCACAGAGGAATCATCTCAAGATCTCGATAATCCTTTAAGACTTGTCGAGGGTAACCAAAAGAGACTGCGATCTCGCCACCGAAGTGCCAGTCGACGTCGCGCCGAGAAAGGAACAACTCCCAAAAGAGACGGCTCTCCAGAGACAAGACACAAAACATCACAGAGTCTTTCTGTGATTCAAACAGGGCCTACATCAGACCCCTGGGCGCAGCAGGCATCCGTACCGGAGCAGTTGAGCAGCAAGGTCTTTGGCCAAGAAGACACGTCCAATGGATATTCTAATGGGCAACCAAGCTCGACAGCTAATGATTTCCAAGACGTTGTGTCTCCAAGGACACCATTTGTCACCCTCGCGGAGAGGAAGCGAAGAGAGATTGCCGCTGCTGAATTAGAGGCACGAAGATTATCACTCGCTCGCAACCCATCAGCACCAAACATCCCCTTCCCGGGCGAGTTGCAAAGCGTAAGAAGTCCCCTTGAGGCTTCTCCGCCTTTCTCTGGTACAAGTTCATACTTCCAACGAGCTCCATCGCGGAACAAGGGGTCCCAAAACAAAGTATCTATCGACTATCCCAGCAGTTCTGACTCGAACTCTTCACGTTCCGGAATGCCTGGTGGGCTTCCGGCGACTCCTCGAGCTATGCGGCATCCCAAGTACGGAGGAACCGGACAAGACGAAGAGCGACCTCCTTCTGTGCCCATTATCCCCACAGATAACAGTATGTTCCTCAGCAATGCCCGGTATCAAGGAGATGCCGAGAGAATCGGACGATCAATGTCTGTTCCTGTACCAGAAGGACAGTACAACGCCCCTTCAATGCCCAACGACCTCCCCATGCATCCCCGGTTTAACCCTGCCCTCCCCCGGAGCCGGTCCAGTAGCCGCAGCCGCGCGAAGGGCCATAACCGCACCAGTTCAGGCAGCTACGTCTCCGGCACCTCCCCCCACGTCCAAGTGAGTATCGAAGAGACAATCGAGCATGCGATGCAAAGAGGACCCTCGGCACAATATGAGACGATTCCCCCTCCGCCACCTCCACCCATCCTCCCAGAACTGCAGCATCTCAACACCCCACCCCCACCACCCCCATTCCCATTCCCATTCTCCGCAACGCCCGTATCGCCCCGCGAGTCCTCTGCCACAATCGACATTGCCATCGACAACAACGAAGACCTCGGCCGTCTTCTCCCTCGCGCTATGACTGCTGCTCCGGCTCTCAATGTAGGCGATCACGGGATGGATTCCCGTCAGTCGGGTGGTCAGCGTATGTCCTTTGACCATCGCCGAAACCGTAGCTCAAACGAGAGCTTCACGAACAAGCTGCGTAGCTTGACTCGTATGCGCAACAACAGTCGCAGTGTCGAGCCTTGGACGCAGGCTCATGAAGCGGAGATGGCTCCCTATGAGACTCTGAACCCGCATGTTGCTGGGTCGAACTCGAACTATATTCTACCGAGTCAGAGCTATGTCGCGCCGGGTCCGAACTATGTTTAAGCCCCCGTTAGGGCTTAACTGGTTGACGACAACGAGGTCTCCCTTTTTTTACATACCTTTTGCTGGTCTGTGTTATTATTCTTCTCTCCTCTCTTTTGCATCATGAGCTCCTTTTTTTTTATTGTTCTTGTTTTTATCATGAAATTGCAATGTCCTGGATTTCAACGCATCACGCATCATGTTTTTACTGCCCATTGGCTTCCGTTTGATATTACCCCTGTTTAAGGGCTCATACCCTCTCTTGCTCTGCTTGTTTGATGTTTTCCGAGTTATATGCCCTAAGTTATATTCCAAATAGCATATCCTGTCATCAACCTTAATCCTATGGTTGATTGAATGCACAATTTCCTAGTCTCTGATTTTGATATTTTCCTTTTCAAGATTGCAGACAGCGATGTCTTTAAAAATCTCGTTTCCATTGGTTCATACTCTCTTAGTCAGGGTCACCATAGCTAAACATATATGCCTGCAAAGGCTTAATGATAACGGTATCAGTTGTTTCTTAGTTGAGATGTCTTGATCTGGAAGTAGATGTTCAAAGGCTGAAAATGACATAGTTGTACATGCAAAGATAAATAGAAGATCCTCAAGATCCCCAACCTCGGTTTCGAGGTGATACTTCACTACCAACGTTCCTCTCCGCCTCAATCATCCGATCAAATTCTGCCTGTGCTTGATCCCTCTCGGTCTTCTGACTGGAGTCATACTTTTCTTGGTCACTCTGGCCAAACTCAGCAGAGGAAGAGTAAGGGTTCAGTGAAGGTTGTGACATGCCGGGCTGCTGTCGAGGCTGGCGTGCTGTGGCATTCTGTCGTCTAATCCGGTCCCAAGCACTACCAGTAGTCGGTGATCCATCAATGTTTGTATTCCGGTACTCCGCAGCTGTGGGGCTAGCATCGTCCTCATCCATGAAGTCCAAAGCCGATTTTGACTCGGGCTGAGTATTCCTACCGCGTGCCCATACCGCACCAGCATCCAAATCCGACGTAGGCGACTCATATGAAGCAGACTGAGAGTTCCCCTTGGTATCATTTGAGTTCACGTATTCAGAGTAAGAATTTGGTTGAGGAGAAGAATCAGACGCCTGCTCCTGTTGGTACTCCTCGCCGCCGGTATATCCACCAGGCGTGCCCATAATCTGGGAGCCGACATCTTGCTCACCACTGCTCACGCTGCGAAGGCGCTCGTTAGCAGCCTGGATCTTGCGCTTTCGCACGTCCTCTGGTTTCGCCTTGCGCACGTCCTCGATAAACCCTTTCAATCGCGGGTCCGTCAACATGTGCATAGCATCCTTGGAAACGGCGTAAGCGCTCGATGCCATGCTGCCGAGAGTCATGATGAAGATCATTTTGAATGCCGCTGATCCGAAGTTGCCTCTGAGGCTGGTATCGACCCACATGGTACGCAGCGTGCTGAACAGTGCGGCTGGCGTGGGATCGCGTGGGAACAATGGTGACTTGCGTGCTTGGCGGTAAAGCAATGCTGTTCCAAGGAACGAGCTTATAGGTATGCCCGTCCGTGCGTAGTACAGACATTGCGTTCCGTGCTCAACAATTGCATCGAATTCATCTTGGGTCGGGGATCGAGCTGTCAGCACGTAGTGATTCTCCACTCGCTCGTTCACTGTGATCGCGACTCTTTTTGTCCAGGCTGCTGTGCCGAAAAATCCAAAGTACAATGTGAAAAGATCAGGCTTCACAATTGACTCTGGTCGGAGCTGGACCTTGTTATATTTCGCGATCGCGGGGTTGTGGCCAGGGAGGGCTCGGGAGGAGTCGTTTGAGGAATTGTTGTTATACTGCTGTCCTGCCTGCGGCGAGGCGTCGTCGGAGCTCATGGTGAGTACGGCGAGTGTTGAGGAAAGTTGAGGTGACAGGTGAGAGCTCGGGCGAGCTTGGCTGTGCCGTTTTCTGGAATCACCCCAGAGTGACGTTACACGCTGACTCAGCATTTGCATAAAGCCTTATCCATCCGACATTACTACCTGGGGTCAGTCTGTTAACTACCTAGTTAGCTACCAAATCCGTAGGGATAGGCTATATAATTTTAGCTATCAGTGCTACTTCCTTGGTCAGTATGCTTCTACTATGAGCGAGATACAAGTGGCTCAGCGTTTAAAATCAGTGATACCCCAGTGGTACTCTATATATAATTTCAAGTTCAATTTAAGTTGAATCTCAGTCGTTGATAGAAAACAATCTCATTAAATGCACACATACGATGATGCATTCTTGCTATCTTCGTTCTGCGTCGTTAAGACAGAAAGACACCGAGAAGCGCTCTACCACTTCTCAATATAAGGCCGCAAGTCTAACTCAAACGCAAAAGTCGTGCGTGGCTGAGTATGCAAATACCAATATGAGTCCGCAATCTATAACTAGTGAGTGTCCGAAATAAAGCAACCAATGCAGACAAACTTACAGCGTCAGGGCTTAATTTCGCATCTTCATGCTCAAATACCCAGGCCTTGGTGCGAGGAATATCAATGACACCATCGATAATAGTATGCGAGACATGCAAACCCTGCGGCCCAAACTCACGAGCAAGTGACTGCGCCAACGCACGCAGTGCGAACTTGCCTGAAGCAAAAGCAGAAAACTTAGCTGAACCCTTGAGACTAGCAGTAGCTCCCGTGAAGATCAGAGTGGGCGGATACTCCGACGATTCGCGAGCTTCTAGGAGCAGCGGAATAGCCCGTTGGGCAAAGTTGAAGGCGCCCTGTCTGATATAGGAGTAACAATTTAGCAAAATCCTTAAGAATGATGCGGACTATATTAAGATTGGAACGAAGTTGATCAGGTGGGTACAAGAGACAGCAAATACGTACCCCTGTGACTTGAGTGCATTCGAGTAATCTTCTTCCTTTAGCTCGAGGAATGGCTTGACCACAAAGCCGCCACCTGGATTGAAAACAGCAGCAGCTACCTTAGAGGAAGGATACTCTGCTTGAATCTTGTCAAATGCGGCATTGACGCTCTTCGAGTCGGAGACGTCGGTGCTGATGCCGATGGCCTGGCCGCCGCTGGAATTAATTTCTTGAACAACTGGGTTATAGTTGTCTGGGTTTCGAGCCAGCACAACAACAGAGTAAGACTTTCCAAATTTCCTGGCGATTGAGGCGCCCTGTTTCTTTCATCAGCTAATCCTGCCTTACATAGAGTCAAAGGGAAGATATAGACCGTACCGTACCGGGGCCAACGCCAGCAATGATCGCGAGTGCCTTAGAAGCCATATTTGATTTGGGAAGTATATGAATATATTCTTTTGTAAGTCTGGAAGAAATAAGGGAACCTAAACAACTAAATAATGGCAGTCGGCCCGGAAGGTATCACCGAAGCTTAGAAATGCAGCGGGGATTGATCATCACATCCGCAGATGATATCATCTGCAGAGAACGGGACTGGTGTATCCCCGCAAAGATAACATCCAAGGTAAAATTAGACCATTGTCAGATGAATAATCCAGTTGGCTCATTCCGAGGTCTACCTAGCCCTGGAACCCCCAGAGACTCCAGTTGTTCGTGAAATGTGACTGGTAGGTACAGTTCCGGATCTCTGCCTCAGGCCGTTATCGATAAGACAAATAAATTTCCCATCGAATCTCCGACTCTCCAACTCCGCATCAAACAATCAAACCAAGATGGCCGATTCAGATCCCTTGCTGAGTGATCTCTGCTCAATATGGTATGCCCATGAACAATTACATACTCCAGTATATCTTTGAATCTAACCCGTACCCGCACAGCCATGCCAATCCTCCCAAATACCGCTGTCCACGCTGCTCAACACGCACCTGCTCTCTACCTTGCACACGTCGCCATAAACTCTGGTCGCAGTGCTCTGGCGTTCGCGATCCAGCAGCATATCTAAAGCGCAATGAATTAAACACTGAATCCGCGTTCGACCGCGACTTTAATTTCATCACCGGCATCGAGCGCACCCTCGAGCGCGCGGAGAGAGACGTCGATAACCGCGGGATTGATCTTGCGGGCGGTGCTCAGGCAGATGATGGTAGTTCCGAAGGTTTACAGCATCCGGTTGCCGGCCGTAAAAGGAAGCACCCGAACCAGGGCCTTGCCAAGGGCGAGGCTGCGTTCTGGCGCGGCGCCGAGACTGCTGCTGTGAAAGTTCTTCGAGCTCCGAAGGGAATGTCGAGAAACAAGCAGAATGGGTCGCGTTTGCATCCCAAGTGAGTTGGGAATTTCTCGTGTCTTTTGAGTCGGACGTTGTACTGACTTTAGTGTTTCTCAAGGCATAAGCGTCTTGCTTGGACCATAGAGTGGATTACGGCTGATGGGGTGAAGACAATTCGTGATTCTGTCATTGATACATGCTCTGTCGCTGAAGCCTATAACCGATGCTACCCACGCCCGAGGGATCAAGAGACAGCCATCGAACCAGCGAAAGAAGAGAAGAAGGAAGAGAAGAAAGAAGATTTTGACACCGCTAATACGACTACCGCTGCACCCGGTGATCCTGTCACGACAGTAGTTGAAGAGGCAGATACAAAATCACCCCCATCCACGACCAAAGACTCAGAAAAGGAACCAGCAGACGCCTCAACTGAGCAAATGGATAAAGCACCAAATCAGACCATCGCCCCTCACCGCGGTCTTTACTTCTACCTTCACCGTCCGCGAACCACAACCAAAAAGCCCGTCTTAACTCCTCTCTTGCAAACCTCAACGCTCAATACAGTTTTGCGCAATCGGACTGTCCTAGAATTCCCTACGATTTATGCACTGCCAGAGTCAGCGGAGACACTCTTTGCAGACAAAGATAACTCCAAATTCATACTGGAGGAAGACTATCTTCGCACCGCTGAGCCAGATGAGATAGGCCAGTCTTCTACCACGAGTGACGATGATGACGCGGCTGGAAACGAAGTGCTTCCCGGTTCTTCGGTGAATCTTCAAGATGTCGACGAGAACCTGGTATTGGAGGTATTGAAGAAAGACCTATTTGAACCAGTTCCAGAGACTGGACCAGCGGTATGAATGATTTTGATACGAAGAGAGAGATACCAGAAGATGTTAGCCAATTTGGCACATTCAGCAGACAATGTACGATACCTAGGGACAGCTAATTGTTAGTTAATTATACAAAGAGTCCTTCACTCGGAAGAAACACCAGGCTTAGATGTTGGCGTATTTACTGAAAACCATACGGATTTTGTTGGCTGTGATATCTTAACCTAAAGAGGAAATCACGACCAGCGCGGCTTCCTGTCGAGTCAAACAAAGACCTTCCGGGTTCTTCACTTCACCTAGGACCATCCTGGGAATATTAGATCCTCCAAGGCTGTTACTGCCACCATGAGAATCAACGTTTTGTCCTTCGGGATCGCCGTGATCTATCTTGGCACGGTAGCATCAACATTATCAGTTCCCAGAGCGCCGCCGCCGCTACCGACCAAGAAACGTCCACATGGATGCGATTGCTACACAATCTCCGGGCCCGATCCAGGATACTTCCAGCACTACAAACTCTGGGACTTTCGGGCAGTGGATTTGAAGAAACATGCCAATCTCAATCTGTCAGAGCCCATTGATTATGGCGACGAGGACTGGGATGATGACGATGATGGCGACGACCAAGACCCGCAAAATGGTCATCTCTCACCTGGAGTCCATGATGAAAAGGACACGGACCCTAGATCACTAGTATTCTACAAAACCTCCTTCGAGAGAGACTGGAGCAGTCAGAACTGGGAACGCCGAGGCACCCCTATAGCCCCGGTGCTCATGGTAAATTCGAAGCACAACGTCTTTCTCACCCGGGATCACGAGCGAAATGATACTTATGCGACGTATCTTGTTCTGCGCACCACCCGCTTTTCAGAATACACTTCCACCGCGGAGATCGAGACTCGCATACGCGACATCTACCGGTGCTCGGTGCGTGTCCGGCTGCGTGTATTGCCAGCTGGCTCCGGTGTATCAGAGCCTCCTCAGCATAAAGAATGGCCACCGCGGGATCCAAAACGACATCCCACCGTGCCCTTGAACAAGACGATTCCACCTCTCCGTGATGGCAGACCACCTGACGGTGCTTGTGCTGGAATCTTCACCTACCATGACCAAACCTGTGAATCAGACATTGAGATCTTGACGCGGGACCCGGCCCATCGCGTGCATTATGCGAATCAGCCCGATTATAATTTTACCGCTGATCATGAGATCCCCGGTGCCAGTACCATTGCCGATATACCTGTTCCATGGACAACGTGGTCCACGCATCGCCTGGACTGGTTGTCGGACATGTCACGGTGGTATGTCAACAATCAGATACAGGATGCCAAATCGTACAGGGTTCCTGACCTGGAGAGTATGATAATTCTCAATCTTTGGAGTGACGGTGGACTCTGGACAGGCGACATGAGAATCGGCGACAGTATATACTTGGGCATCGAATATATTGAGCTGATCTACAACCGTTCCTCTGATGCTCTCATGGGACCTTATGTGTCTCTTTCGCAGAACCATGGCGGCCATCAAAGGCCCCCTCTCACAAATGGTTCTCTTGCCAATGGGGGTCCATTGGAGCGAGATAGGAAGCAGAAACACGAAAAGTGCAAGCCAGGTAGGCAGGGCCGCGAGTGCAGAAGAAAGAAATGGAGGAACAGGCCTCTTCGTGAATCTTGCCAGAGACCGTGCAACATTGATGAGCTTTAGGGGCTTTTCTTGCAGACTTTTGTATTATTATCAATTTCAGTCCTTCGTCCTTCTTTTTTTGGTTTAGATTGGCTGGCATGGGTTTTCTGTATTCTACTTTTTGGACAGAATGGATGTTTTATCAGAGAAAATACTTTCCATCTTTAGTGGATGTATTAATATTATGTCTACAGCTTAATATTCTCTAGCCAGGACGATACTAATACTTTAGGGCTAGATACTAATAATTATTACTTGCTTATAGTCCCGAGGTCAGATGAAAGAGCCAACACAATAGAAATACATGACTCTACAAGTGACAGGGAAGCGGGTGCTATGTAAGATAAAACAGCACCAAAGAAAAAGCAGGAGATCGAGGAAAACAAAGAAATATGATAAAATCAGTCCGCGAGAAGGGGCTTCTTTGTATCAACTGAGTCACCATAATGGTGGTGACTGTGGGGTATCATTCAGATTCATTGCAAACATCACATAGAAAGAGCGCGCCCAAAAAAATTCATTGTCCTTTTTTTTTCATCTTTTCCGTGTGTTCGCCTTGTGCGCCGAAATAGCAGATAATGTGTAATGGTAACCGAGAACGCCTTGGTGATGGTGCTTGATATGGATAATTGTGGGTTGGGGATGGATGAGGTATGTGAGATTATGTAGGAGGGGAGGGTGAAAAAGACCCCAAATTGAATGTATGAGATCGACGTAAAAAGGCGATGCTTCTGATGCTTCTGTGGCGATAGATAACTGGTCTTTGTGTTTTTAGAGAAACACTGAACCTGTTGCTTTGTCCTGTGGATTGAACTCGCCGTGAAGACCACCGTTCATGAGCTCAGCAACAATCTTTCTGCGGAGAAGTGTGATATGGCTTGGGCCAATGGCGGTTGGTTCAATCCCAACAGTAATTGCTTTGGCATTTGTTAGGAGGAAGACACCACAATCGCTCCCGTTGTCTTGCCGAGAAGAGGCCGACGGCAGGACAGTCCACTCCTTATCGTTATATTTTGGCCCAAGCTCCCCACGAAGCCATTGCTTGACATTCTTCACTTGGCGAGGACCGCGGGATCCTAGGGAGTCGAAATACTCGATTGTTCGTTCAGCTGGTCGAATAACCATGAGGGTCCAATGGCTTGACTCATGTACAGGGATGAAGACTGTGTCGACGTCAAGGAGTCCTTCGCCACCGATCTTGGCCCGCTTTGCCCAACGTTGCACGCCCTGGTATCCCTTATCGCGAAGGGTAGAGTAGAAAAATGTGTTGAAGGCGTGGAAGAGCGGCCGATCGCTAGGTCCGAGATTCCCATGCGATTGACGGAGGTATTGAACGAGTAAACCAAGGTAGGCATTGATGATTTCGTCGTTGAGCCAGGCCTCAGGGCGAATGCATGTGACAATATCCCGCTGGTACAGATCGTCTCCGGCTAATGATCTGGCAACGGAATTCCCTTGTCCACTCTGCATGGCGCGTTGAAGTTTGGCAAGCCACTCGGGCGAAATCAGACGTACGGGGTAACCCGGTGGGACCACTCTTGTTGGACGTTGGAGATCGCGCTCCCGGGCTAATCTTTCTCTCTCCCGCTTCTCGAATTCCGCCTCGTACCACGACGCAATGCGATTGGCAGGAATCGGCTTCCTGTTGGCGTAAAACAACTGTACAGCGGAAACGGGGCCATGGGGAATCCTTGCATCCAATTGAGCTTGTTGATCCCACGGGTCATCAATGTCCATGAGATCATCTTCGACGGGCTTGGGGGCTTTAGTTGGTCTTGGCGATGGAATGCGCCTAGCGCTTGGAAGGGGAGGGGTGTATGGCGGTAATCGAGGGTGGAGATGTATGCCGAGATCCGTAACAAGTGCTGGTGTTGTGCGAGCATCTATGTCCATGAATTCCCACCCCTTCGGTGGGACATCTTCCTCCTCGATGGTCGGGCCTTGTGATACAACAAGGGTGGGTGATTCAGGAGGAGTTAACGGGAAGGCTCCTGGGATGGGCAACTGAGAAGTATCTAAGATCGGACTGTAGTTTAGTACATGTGACTTGAACTTCCAAGGAGGGGCTGCCATACCATCGGGGGCGTCAAATGGAGGCTTTGAGGGCTCAAAGGGAATGGGAATCTTGGGCGAGGACTCCGTAGGCTTCGCAGGAGAGGCGCTTCGCTTGCACCGAGGCCAGCGGAAAAACCCCATGTTGATGCGAAACGGAAAGTCACGTCGAAATAGTGCGAGCAAGAAAGTCGAGAGCGATCTACTCGTCCGATGACGCGCTTTCAAGTAGATTGACGGTGGTTGAATGAACGTTGAGGGTGTGAAATGGGGGGAATGAGCAGGTAGATGAAGACAAGACTTCAAGATCCATCATTGGGCATGACTGGAATATGTACCCCGAAGCCAGAAGCCAGAATCGAAGGCAGATACTCCGCAATGGAAGAGGTATGGGAACAATATGAGCCGACGCGGTGCACCGGGTTCTTTCATCATTCTGCTGACTCATCACATATTCCCCCAGCCTCCATTGTTGTTGCGTTGACCTACATGGATCTACACAATGTCACTCTTTGTTGGCCTATCTTTTTGATATTTTTTGATATTTTTTGAGGGTTTCTTTGAATGTTACTCTTCAACTTCTGCTAGATATAGTTTTCTTTTACTCTGATCTCATGTCCTTTGGTGTTTCATCTAATAATTGTCTTGTGGCGGACTCCATAAACAGCCATCACAATGCGACAACCTCGAAAAGAAAGTTGCGATTGGACATCTTTACTTGATCGCTCTTTGCTGTTATTTCTTTCATTGTCTTCTATGTCATGATGTGGCTGGTCCCAACCTGTGTTTGAGCAGGATGTCTGACCAGACCGAAGAATGTAGCTATGAATATTGTTTTCAATGCTTATGTACATGGGCAACGTAAAGGATATTCCTAAGGTGACATGTTCCAGCACAGCCCGCTGAGCTAGGAGCAGGCCGGGGAGGTGGTGGGGCTAAGAAGAGAGGGACTGCAAGGCGAATTGCGCTTCTAGCAATACATTTCTCATCCTCGTTATCGGGTTCCAAGCCCGATTAGGTCGAATAACAAGGGTGCGACTTCGATGACCACCCATGGAATACCTAAAGGAGCCTGATATCAGCAAATGTCGTGTCAAAATCGAGGGGTTTCACATACCCGCATATACGACCAATTTCGTTATTACCTCCACGTCGTACCGCACACGGGGCTTCTTGATCTGGGAGAACACTTCTTTTTCCTCCCTCTCCCCAGCCTCGAAATCTATCGAAGGGAAAGGTGTTGTCGGCATGTTAGAATTCACATCCACTGCGGATGAACTGGGGCTGCCTCTTCCCATCATGCCTTCGTAATCGTCCAGTGATGCCGTCTTTCTCGGCCGCACGGGCGTTCCATTGGGCTTGAGTTGATCCTCTGCGACTGGAGAAGGACGATTGCTCCCAGACTGACTCTCTCGTCGGCGCTTTTCCCGGTACGCCAAGGTCTCATACGCATCAGCTTCTGACTGAGGACCAATTGAAATGGCTCGGCGGCGAGGATGGCGCATTGTAGTAATGATGTCTGGGATGTCAGAGAAATTCGGAAGAACGTCGTGATCCTTTAGGTTATAGGGAATGGTAGTGTATTCACTAAGAACATATTAGCATAACGCCCGCAAGCAGGAAGCACATTCAAACTTACGATGCGGTGGTGAAGAAACGTCGAGGGAGCAAAAGACCGAGCTTCTCCAGGGTCCGGAAGATAGGTGGTAGAATGCGCAACAGAGCGGGCTTGGTTACAGTTCTCCAAGCAAACACGCACAAAACACCCACGACCAGACGAACAACAGTCTTAACCCAGCCCATGGTCTCGAGGTCGTAGGGAATTGATCCAGAAGGATAACCGACCCAGATATCGGCGAAGTGCCATGAAGACACATCCACGCCTAGCATAACTCCTGCGAATGCAACACTATCGTCGAAGCATGGGCAATCATCCGCCGGCTCTGGATGGACGCGGACGAGGAATATAATAAGAAGCCCCAGCAGGGAAATTTCCATCAACGAAGCGGATAGAATGAATTCCTCAAAGGCAGGCCCATAATAAAATTGTACGAGGCCGATGGCCGCACCCATAGCACACCCAACAGTACAGTCCAGCATCCCATGCATTCCGCAATACAGTCGACCCAACACAATGGATACGACGTAGATATAGGTGATAGCTTGGAGTAAGAGGGTGACCTGCGCGCTGAGAGTTGATTCGGGTGAACCAAGCAGGGCCAGAGCATAGACCGCCACCGAGACAGCATTGGTTGAGTGTGTCGAAGGGAACCCATATTCCAGTGCCGCAGAGCCGGACATGGTGATTCGCTGGAGTGGGGGAGAGAGAGGCCGAGGAAGACATAGCAGGTCCTTGAGGAAGCCGCTCCAAAAGACGCCCGATGCTAAGATGTGTACCAATCTATAGATAATCGTCGTCAGCTACAGAATTACACCTGCGATTTCAATTCCAAAAAGAAAACGTACCCACGACCCATACTGGGAGAACCACACCAGAAGAGGAAGGGCAAGAAGACCATGAAGAAGGTATGGGTGCCGAGGTTGGCCGTGAATGCAAAATACGAATCGAGGGTTGGCGTGCGGACTTTCTCCTGCACCCAAGCCAAATACGGCGTCTCATATCGGATCAATGGGATGAGCTTTTGTCGCGGCCAGTATCGCCAGAGGGGTAATCGATTTGAATCTATATCGCAAACGCGTGACGGTTAGCAAACGTCACGATAAGCCACGGGTGGACAAAAGAAACCACTCGCATACAGTGATTCAGACTCTTCAGTCCAGCATCGGGTTGGTCCTTTTTGCTGTCCATGATGTAGTGTTATCGATCCAGACAGTGTCGCAATCGGATGAATCCCATAGATGGACAGGCCGCTGCCTGCCGGTCCGTTTGAAGGGTTTAGGGTTATAGGGGTTCAGAACATAAGGAGCGAAATGAAGTTGGATTGAAGCAAATGATATAATGGGGAAACTCGAGGTTGGGGATTATGCTCCGAAGTGGACGGGGAGATCATCCGCGGCTCAAACCCCCTAATGCCCGCGGGCCATGTATGCTTAGTCACTTTACATTGGGGCCACCTGGGCATCCATGGATCCATCTATATATACATCGTGGGTACTCGATTTTACTTCTCATTTATGTACATCTATATGTGTATTCTACAGAGTTAACCATGTTGGATCTATACTTAGTTTTACTATGTAACTAACTATGCCTATCACCGACTAACTAGATACATGTAGTCCTCAAGGTATCTAATTACAACTACATGTGAAGTCGATATTAACCTCGTCCTATCTCATCCAGATTTCAATTGATTACCTTGCTATCTTCATATAGTTCATGAACTCTTCTATGTTCATTTTACCTGATGATGCTTATACATACTATTAGCTCTTAGCTTCTGTTGAAATTATCCCGTTTCTCCCCCCTTTCCAATATTGATATAGGATTGTAATTGACGTCTCCTAGGAGAGAAAAAGATAAAGCCAAAAACTAAGTTTTTAAAAATAATAAATAAAGTGAAATATTATTGTCAACTCGTGTCTTGGAGGCTTTTTAGCACGGGGTATCGGTCTTCTCCGTCAAAAAAAGAGGGCGAAAGATGACACGCAGAGTTAGCGTGGTCAAAGCACATATGTTTTTATATTCCATTTTGCTTTGGCTACTCGGTTTTCAATTAGATACTCAGGTTTATAACACTTCTCTAGATCTAAGCTTTATACAAGATACAGTAGATGTTGGTTATTATAGCTTATACTAGAAAAGACATGAAGTGAGGCCTCATATCTCCAGAAAGATCTACAAATCACATGACCCCATCGGGTATACTGTATACAACATACAAAAAAAAAGGTGTGCAGAGTGAGCTGAATGGTGGAGAACAAGAATATATTAGTGGAGTCGAGACCAAAACAGGATCAAGATAAACCAGTGAATGACAGGATACAGGATATAGAGGGCTTTGATCGTGGGAAGCGGAGCCCTGGCGTCATGAAGGCACGGCCGTTGCTATGGTAGCCCCGGTGTAAACATGGGTTTCACGGGTTTTACGGGTCTCACAGGTCTCGCCAGACCCTCTTGCTCTATCGATCCTCTAGATCTTTTTTAGATCTATCTTCTCCTCCTTTTCTTCACTCTTGCCTCTCTCATTCCATATCATTTCATCCTATCAATAGTCTCCCAACAAAAAAACCGTTTTCCCCTGTATCACATTACAAACGAGGCACATTCCAACCCCCCTACCCCTACTCACCATGAGTGCTATGTACGAAGATCAATACTATGCAGCATCACGCCGCCGCTCTCTCGCCACCCCTCCTCCATCTTTGACACCGCGTCACAGTCGTGCGCGCAGCGACAGCGTCCGAGTCAGCCACGGCACAGCCAGCACCAATACCAGTGTCTCCAGTGGACGGATGTCCGAGGCAACAAATATCACTCAGCCGCCCTCATTCTCAAAAAAGTTTGTAGTGGTGGGCGATGGCGGATGTGGCAAAACCTGTTTGTTGATCAGCTATTCCCAAGGTTACTTCCCAGAGGTACGTTCGGCCTGCAAGAAAAAGACGTGTCCCTGGTGCTGATTATCGTCTAGAAATATGTCCCCACCGTGTTCGAGAACTATATCACCCAAACGACGCATCGGGCTTCTGGCAAGACCGTTGAATTAGCCCTCTGGGATACTGCTGGACAGGAGGAATATGACCGTTTGCGTCCACTGTCCTATCCCGAGACGGATCTTCTGTTTGTCTGCTTTGCTATCGATTGCCCCGCGTCATTGGAGAATGTTGTTGACAAGGTGAGTCCCAAATTTTAAAACCTCTTTATCTTTTCCCGATTTGTCTAACATCTTTCTGTTTAGTGGTATCCTGAGGTTCTGCACTTCTGTCCCACCACACCCATTATTCTCGTTGGCTTGAAGTCCGACTTGCGCAATAAGCGAACCTGTATTGAACTCCTCAAGACACAAGGCCTGACACCTATCACACCAGAGCAAGGCGAAAATGTCGCCCAACGGATGGGAGCAACATACGCCGAATGCAGTAGTAAGGAGATGCGCGGTGTGGACGAAGTCTTCGCCAAAGCCGTTGACTCGGCCATCTCGATCGAAGAACAAGGCTGGACAGCTCAGCAACCGACCGGCCGCAATAACCGCAACAATCGCGCCAGTGCCATGCCTTCAGGAGGTGGAGGCCCCCGCCCTGGCAAGAAGATTAAGAAGCGCACTTGCAAGATTCTGTAGATTGATTCTACTCGATACCCTTTGATTTTCCTTTCTCTCTTGGCCGGACCACAAGCCTGGTTGCTTCGTCGGCTTGCTTGCCCGCTCGCCTGTGTATGTGATATGTCGCCGCAAGCTGGACAAAGCTAGACATGACTTTCTAAATCCTTCTCTGTTGTATCGATACGCTGTGCGGCCCTTACAATGATCTCGATTCTTTTTATTTTTGCTGGAGGCTGTTTCTTTTATTTCACGTTTGTTCCCTGCTTGTGTTCTTTTTGGCCCTTTTCACGACCCTTGTCCCCCTTGTTCCATTTTATGTCTCTCATGACCTCGGGTCTTTGCCGTTTTCCATTGGCATGCATGGGACTGGTGTTCTCAATTATGTTATCTGATATGTTCTGTTGGCGAAAGCGACGTCCTATGTGTTACTGAATACATTTGACCTTTTGTGTTTATCAATATCTCCCTGTAGGATTCGTATATCTTTTCCCCAGGTAAATGTAACCCGAGTTTTGAATGGTATCTAAGAAAAGAAGGGGAAAAAAAAAGTAAAACAACCCGACGCCGAGACCCGTCATGCAGACCAAAATGTAAACCATCACTGCATGACTGTCGAGTCACCCTCGTCGTTTTCACGCTTTACTCCCGACTTACTCGCATCACTCTCCCCACTAACCTTCCGCTTCCCATTGCCAGCCTCCTCGCCTTGTTCTTCAGCCCGACCCATAAAGTTCTCAAACTGGGACCAGAGAGCTTCTACAGACCCAAATTCATTCCCCACCTAATAACACCATTAGCAGATGCGCTTTCCCTGTCCCGGTGCTGAAACTTACCGCAATCACACTCTCTAGATTCCGATTTAAACGGTTCATGTTTTGAAGTACTTGCTCCATGCCCTACTCGAATAAATTAACATCGGTTGCGGCGGCTGATGAGGGTTCCCGAATGGGGAGTTTGTGGACATCATACCACTGCGATCTCTCGGACGAGTTCCTCGCGCTGCTGCTCAAAGACTGTTGGGGACGCGGCGCGACCGCCAGAGCCTGGTGTTTGTTGGAGCCAGGCCATTTTTTGGGCTTCTGGGATTCTGGTAGGGCTAGATAAGTTGACAAGGAATGACACGACTTGGCACGTTCACGTTGCGCACAAAGACGCGACGGTTCGGAGTTTCGGGGAGCGTCGCGGAAGATCGCTTGGCGTTGGAGGTTTGATTAAACGCGGGTGCTTGCAGGGGAATATCCAAATCCCAGGCACAGTCACAGGGTTGCTGCAATTGTGATTTGGACAATTTGAGGTGATGGGGGAGGTTGATGTGGGGCAAATTTGATATTTGATAAGAGATCGACCTTCCATTGAAAAGCTTCAATTTTGACAACTCCTAGTACATGCCATTACACTTTAGACTTGTTTAGGAATTATTGCAGATTCTACTTTCAGTTCTATTGGCCAATGTATGAGTGTACTTCACTCTTCTATCCGATATTTACTAAAATGAAATCACAGGACTCGTCTCTGAATCCTACTTGATTTGAACTAGAACACGATTCCATATTTACCCCGAATGTGTCCTGGTGTCCTGGCACTTGAAGACACGGGCGTTGTTTAATCCAAATACTCGGTTGTTGGGTTTTCGATCCCGAGATACCCATTCATTCACCCTTGATTCCCTTTTCGGATTGGAAACCTGTTCATGAAGAAACGAAGATCCTTTCAAGGAAGTGCACAGCTCTATGATTTCCTCGAGCGGATCTGATGGATTGTTATTCTGAGAAACAACACGGTATACACTCATGAAGATGATGATATGGGTAGATCATATCAATGCTAGCTCATAATCCTGTGATGTGTTGCTTGCAAAAATCTAGCGGAGGCCTGCCACTGCTCAATTGTGATAATGCAGCGCCATATACCGCAAAGATAACGATAGAATACCGTATCTTGCAGCCTAGTGGGCTCGGGCAATACAGATCAGGAATTATCATTGCTATGTCCCTGTGGTGCAGAAGAAGATTTCGGGGTCAAAGTAAGCGCCGTGAAGTTACATCGACTTCTCGCAGTATACATAAGCCGCACAAAGGTCGGTGTACATTGCACTGCCACCTAGTGTTAGTACAACGTGAGCAGAAGACTAGCGGCTATACGCTCTAGACCAATCCTCCAGTGCTGACATGGCTGTGCTTACATGGGACCCATTTTTCCCGAGAAATAGTGTGAACCCTCCGTGGCATTGGAAAGGGGTGAAATTCGGGTCTACAAGTCGCGTATATGGTATCTGGTATATGTTATATCCAATCTGTAGGGGCTCGGCTATGGGAGGCTCTGCTAGATTGTCAAATTAAAAATATTCCGGTCCGAGAAGATGTGGGTTTCATCACATTCATATCGGAGTTGGTTCGGATGGATATACCGGCATGTTCAACCGAGCACGCTAAACGCGCACTTCGTATATACCAAGTAGGGCAACTCCAAGCGGGAACGTTGTACACACTCTGTCACATTTTCCAGATGTCTTGAGCTTATATTTAAAAATATAATAGGCTTCAACGTTTAGAAATGGGGTTGGAAATCCCCTGAAATATGGAGATATATAACTGTTCGATGCTGGGTGCGGACCCTACTCAATTTGATATTTAGTTGGTTTCTTGGTCCAAACAACGAGCCCAAAGACACAATGGTTGCAGTCAAGTATATGGGAGAGTATGACTACATACCTTCAATACCAGCTGCCGTGGTTTTCATTGTCCTATTCGGAATCTCAACGCTTCTGCATTGTTGGCAAATGTTCCGTGGTCGGACTTGGTTCTTCATTGCTTTTATATTCGGAGGAATATGTGAGTACCAGCTTAATGCGCTAACTTGCTGTTGGGGCCTTTCATCGGGCTATTTCCCGGGTCTTTCTAACACACGTTTTCTGTAGTTGAGGTTGTTGGATATACAGCCGTAAGCCACTCTCGATACTCGATCAAGTCAGAGAGGGAATATGCTCACAGTTCTAGCGTGTCGTTTCCTCCAAGCAATACCCGAATTATACCATTCCTCCTCTTGCCATACAAGCCATTCTTATCCTCGTCGCGCCGTCACTGCTCGCTGCAAGTATTTATATGGAACTCGGTCGCATCATGATTGTCACTAGTGGAGAACACTTATCACCAATCCGACGCTCGTGGTTGACGAAGATCTTTGTGGTTGGGGATGTGATATCATTTTTGGTTCAGGCAGGAGGTTAGGCCCATACCTCGTCCCTCAATGCGTCCACGATAATCTGCATCTCCTGATTGACTAACCATATATTGCAATGATACAGGAGCCGGAATGCTCGTCAAAGCCAGCACAGCAGCAAAAGGCGGAAATGTGATTAAAGTCGGCTTGATCATCCAGATCGTCTTTTTCGGTGTCTTCATAATCACCAGCATCATTTTTCATGTCAAGCTTGAGAAAAACGGTTCAAGGGTGCTACAACAGCGCGTGGTCCCCTGGAAGAAACACCAGACCGTGTTATACATCGGTAGTTTGTTGATTTTCGTCCGTTCCATCTTCCGGTACGTCGAGTACAACGAGGGAAGTAGCGGGACATTGCTCCAACATGAATTCTGGAGTTACATTTTCGATGCCGCTCTTATGTTGCTGGTAATGGCCGCGTTTAACTTGGTGCATCCGGCCGAGATTAGCAGGTTGATGGAAGAGAGAAAAGGCGGATATGGGATGGAACTGATTGGATGACTGGGACGACTGGATATATTATGCCGGGAAATCCCCGGGGATATTCAATCAGACCGACTCAACCTGTACCCAAGTGATGTACATTATAATATTGATAGATCGCAAGTCCATAAAATTACATGGGCGAGATCTCAGTCCCAAAGTCTGTCCGACATTCTCTATCTTTTTGCTACAGTTCTCTTTCCAACTTGAAATTATTCGGATTTTAATCTACATCCGCAGGTCTCTCGTATAGCTCTACATGCACGAGGGTCCGAATAGTCCGGCGCAGGGACAGAGGCCGATACAGTGCCAAGTTGCGACTCGTATCCCCTAACACGGAGAGCTGTTGTGCCAGGCAATAGAAAAAGGATGAAAGAGCTATCCCAGCTTGACCGACATGCGTTCCTGACTTTCTGAAACCTTTCCAGCAAAGCCTTTTTGATTAGGACAATCGAAGAGGGATTGTACTCGTAGCACAAATGTTCCACTCCGAGGGTCCAGGGTCCACTGGTACCTATCTTGTACATGCTACAAGCCTAAGAGGTAGTGACTACAGGGTCAAAGCTAAGACCCCGCCGGATTTAATATTCGCCAGGTACAAAGTTCAAGAACAAACAACCGGGTCAAATAGAACTTCGGTTACTTTCGCTTCATCGACAAGATTCCGACTAAATATATGGTTCACTTTAGGGCTACATCGGGTATCAAAGGTGCTATGGCTACAAGCGGCAGGGACAAGCAGTAGGGAAGTAAAATGTAGTTATATTAACAAGAAGTGAATAATAGTTAAACGCAGGTCTCAGACCGTTCACGTTCTTCATTTTTGTGAGGGATTTGGTTTCTATACATGTGCCAGAGGACCAATCCAGATCATAATCGTATAACCCTAGAGCGAAATCCAGATCCAGATTCAAATCCAAATCCAAATCCCCAAATAGACAAAGTGCACACTCATCAAAGAATCAAAGCGGGGCAAAATCCTGTCCCCTTGTCAACTGGACCAGTGCCATCATGGCAGACCAGAAAAACAGTCCGAGGCCAAACACTCAATAACACCCGAATAGCAAGCTAGTCGTCGTGCACATCACTTCGTATCATTTCAATTCGTAATCTCGTTTGCAATCCACAGTTCTCAAGCCAGGTCACCGTGCCCCAGGCACGAAACACAGATCCGAACTCGCTAGTCAAGTCGCGAATGTAGCCATAAAAAATCATTTGCATTTGCAATTTGCATCTTCGGTTTTTTTTTTTTTTTCGTTTTCACATGGCAGGGAATGTGTTCGGTGTTATCCACCCGAATCGGAATAGGTGCTTGAGATATATAGTAGAGTGGAGTATAGTAAGACCGAGGCACATCGCTGCAGCGTGGGGGTGTAATATGTTAAGAGTTCCGGCGGGGTTGCGCGAGAATATTGCTCAGACGTTTCCACCGCGGTGTCGGGGATGTCGAGTTCCTACGAGACAGGGATTTGTCTGGTTTTGCGGAGGACTGTGTAGAAGAACGGGCTCGGCTGTTGATGGTTGCTTCGTGGTCGGCGAGGACATCCTCGAGACGGACATCGGAGTCGGACATGCGTAGGGATGAGTCCTTGGGATCGAGGATCTCGATAAACTTGGAGGGTGTGTCGCGCATTGTGTAGAGTTTTTTTTTTTTTTTTTTTTTTTGATCCCGTGGAGGGTGAAGAGGTATATAATTTCGAATTCCAAAGTAGAAGGAAAGAGCAGGTCACGAGGGTGTAAGGTGTATAGTTTTGTGTAGGTTCAGCGCGAGATGAGACAAAGAGCGTTGCAGGTGTAGGCTGACTGCAGACTTGTGGAGATTTGATGTGTTTCAAGTGTAGGGGAATGGAGAATAGAAAAATATAGAAGAATGAAGTAAGGGAGATGGGAGTTTTTTTTATAAAAAAAAGGAAATGGCTTCCGATAGCGAAAAGGGAAATGTGAATGTCTGCAGTACCGAAGATCAATGGAGTAGAGAAGTTAGTGATTCGATGGTCCAACTATAAGATTTGCCTGTGGACTATGATCAACGTTGTGTTTCGCTCTTTTTTAGATTATTTTATATACTACTTATAGAAGAAGTACACGTACAAGTCAATGTGTACTATCCAAACTATCCAAGTAGGCAACCTTTTCCCCTCAAGGCACTTGAAACCCCACAAGTTGAGTGCATACTCAATGCACAAGCCCCTTTTGGCAACGTGTGTGACTTCTTTAGCTGCGGGGGCGATGATCGGCAACTATTTTGGTGGCGAGTGACCATCATTATGAAGAACCATGATGGTTCGTTTGGATATATGGAGAAAGCACCTGATGCGAACGGGTCAAAGTCGATGGTTTATGATATAGGAAGATCATCTGCTCCGACTTTCTTTCCCCTTCTGTAGACAAGCCCCCCATAGACTCTGAAACTGACTACGATAACCCTGCAGTGCGCTATTCGTCTTAGCTTACTATTGTGGATGCCATCCTTCAAGCACCATGACGTCGATGGCATGAAATCTCTATCATGGGCTTATATGGTCACTACTCCGTACTCCGTACAGAGGAGCTGAGCACAGAGGGGATGAGCAAGTCGACGGGTCCACGGGTGATCGGCTCCTGGTATGTACGATGTACATTGGTCAATATAGTAGATTGTACGCCATGTGGTACGTCGTCTTCTATAAAAAGAACCGCCACAGCAATTAGCCACCTTAACCTGCCACACACCCGAATCTCTTCCAACAAATTCATAATGGCAAATGTGCGATCATATAGAGGACCGCGTCAAAGGGGACAGGGGTGTTAGTATACGTAGGTGGATTCGCCTCATTGGAGATTGCTCTGGGCTGTGCCGTCCGGGCTGTTAACCGGACCATCGTGCGGACTGTGCGATACAGTTATCTCCAGGAATGGGAAGCCCGTCGGGGGTGGAGAATATACTCCGTCCCCGAAATACGAATAATAGCAGCACTTGAAGCCATTACAACCTATTTTCTGTTGAGAAACTGATCGCCCTGGGTCATAGTGTCTTGTCCCTCGTTCAATGCGCCGGCGTACACGTACATTCAAAATATATCGATCCCTATTGGATTTAGGCTGTGGTCCCCCATTTTCTCACCGATATCCTCTGGGTGAACGGCATCGGGAGAGTAGTCGGAGATGTTGTCGCTGCGCGGCACCTGAGTCATAATGCACCATCGCACTCGACACTTGATGGCGCAGCAGATTGGCACGCAACCCTGATTAATTAAGAAAGAAACCCGACTACGTATGCCTCCCAGACTCGTGCAGAAAGTAATTGATTCGATTTTGGTCAGAGGCCATGCACAAACCCCTCTTTGAAAAGCCATAAACAAAAAAACGCCTCGTGATATTGAAATTGTGAGTAGAACACACACCTCAGTCCCAACAAACCTGGTACACTCGGTTCATCCATCCTTCGTGTCTATCTGTGCAGAGCCGAGCTCGTTAATGAGGTCGTGTCTCCGGGTGCCTGGCGAGCGCAGGAGGCATTTGAGCATGCCACAAACCAAGTGACCTATCCATTCAATGGAATAGGAACCCCACTGTACCAAACACACTACTCGAAAGCGACGACACCGAAGGACACCTCACTCCTAGACACCAAAGGAACAGCCATAATCTCCCACCACTTCCCCGCATGTACCGCACTGCATCGCATCTCCATTCGAGGGTATGCGACATATTATTTAAGTTCCATGTCCGTCATCTCGATTGCATCGGCCGACCCCATATAGAGGATGTTGTTGCATCTGTGCGGGGAAAAGAAAGAAAGTTAGCCAAACTAGAATCACAAGTATCCAGCTCGACGCCGAGCCCGTTGAAGTGCGCATCACTTACCTGATCAGAACAAGACCCAATGCACCGGTGGGCTTTCCGTCGATAAATTCTTGCGTGTCGCGCAGCAGGACGTTCATGTATGAATCGATGCTCTCGAGGGTACCCTTGTATTCGGTCTGGGCCCACTTCAGGCGGATGAGGACTTCAGTGCCAACGCTGTAGAGATATGTAGGTTAGCAAGCTGTTTTAACAGCAATGATTCGTATGTGCGGATGTCTCGAGAGATAGATATGCTGCTTGGGGCTGCTTGATGGGGGTCTGGGGTGGGCTGGGGGCGGGTCGCATACCGAGCCTGGAGAAAGGGACGGGGGTTAAGCGGTTGGAACTGCAAAAGTGAAGGTTAGCAATTAGGCTTCTGGGAATAGCGCGCAGGTTCAGGTGCTGATGAGCGGGATCTCGAGCTTGATAGCGGGCTGAGCTTGAGGGGGAAAGACGTACACTCATTGTGACTCGAGATGAGTTTCTGATTGGTTGTGGTGGGGTATAATTTGAGGATATTATGACAGCAAAAGCTCAAGCAAGATCTATCACTCCGTTGGTTGATCGTGCTGGTCGTGTTGTCAACTGCGTGGGCATCGGAGTCGGCGAGATCGCGAAAATGTGAGGTGAATAAGGCGGTGGTAAGTGGCCAATCAGCGCCAGTATTCCTTCACCGCTTTCAAAGTCTTGTATAGTGGGCACAGCGCTTGGATTGAGACGACGGGGTTTGCTGTAGGTAAATACCCTGCATTAAAATCCTTAAAGCTACGATAAAGGAATAAGATTCCTTTCGTGGGTCGTTTTCATTTTCTCGTCATTGATATCCCATTTTTAGCATGCTCCGTGCCTCCATTCCCATCACACCTTCCAAGGCTAAGCTCACTAACACACACCAATAATAATACAATGGAAAAATATAATCAAAGTTCATCAGAGTTTCATAGATTTAGACTCCTGACGATCATCATCGTCAAGTATATCTTCGGCCAACAGTCCAGGTGATTTGCTTAACGGCCAACAGTCCAGGTGATTTCCTTGATGCTGACTTCCTCACCCTTCTTCTCGTCGTAGTCGTACCACTCACCCTCTGAAAGGTCAATGCCAGAGAAGGTGGTGGTGGACTCAACAGCCTTGGCTTCCCATTCGCCCTGGATTGTCTTCGTCAGTACATACAATTACCTATGTAAATCTAGACAGAATTTGGGATTTACTCACGTCGGGCTTGAACTCAATGAACTCGAGGCCACGGCAGTCCATTTCAATGATCTTCTGGGAGTTTTGCTTTTCCTGAGCTTCATAGGGCTTAGGTCCGCTAGTGATGGAGGCAGTGTGGGTTTTCTATGTGGTCGTTAGCCATGTAATCATAAAAGTTGCAGAGGCCCAAAGGATTGATGCCAACAAAGCGGAGTGTAACCGAAATGGAAGCAACTCGCAAGAAAGGCGACAATGAAACATTTTCGGTATATCAGAATGGAAAAAAAATTGTTCGCTTACCGTGCATAGTCGGCACTTCCACACGAAATTAGCCTCGCCGCGGCTACCGGGGATTTCGTGCACCTCCTATACACCAATCCAGTTAGTAAACCGTTCAATCGTGACAAAATCGAGAGTGGGATGTAAGTAATCCACGTACGAAACGGTTGAAGCTGACCCAGTTGGGGTGTGTCTCATGGCAGGAGGTACATTGCACTCGGAAAGTGTAGAAGTAGGGGTTTTCCTCAGTGTCTGTGGGCAGGAGGGCAGTAACGCTGTATCATCATATCAGTTAGTTGTCTCTTTGATAATAGTGGCCGAAAGGATCTGCCTGCGCAGTATGTTCCTGGAATTGGAGTGCAGTGCGGGGAGATGCAGGCACCTGCAAAGGCTCAATAATCGAATACCTAAGGTAGGAGCACTTACCCCTCCAGCTGAGCTTCGACCGACAGAGTGAGCATTTTTGGCTTTTAAAGTTAAGTGGGTGATCTTGATCTCAAGGTATGATGATGGCTGAAGTCAAGATCTTTCTGCAGGTGATGCGGGGTGGAGATGGAAAATACTTAACGTAGATCGAGGCTTGGCATGTGACCACTCTATAAACATTGATGTTTGTCAAGACTACGAAATACAAAAGATACAAGCACGAAGAGGAGCTTGGGTAGGAATTGAAAATTGATTCATATTTTATTTATATGGGAATTGAAGATAAACGCCGGTCATGCTCAAGCTATCACTCGCAACGAACGAATCAAACAAGCTATATACATCTCGAAGGTAAAATACAGACTCATAGATACGTCAACATTCTCACAGGCGGCTCTGTTGAGACTCCTGGCCCAGCGGCTTCGTCGAGAACGCGTTGAAGAACTCGTTGAGAGCGTCAACAGTGCCGCTTCCCTCAACCAGCTGCACGGTGCAAGCAACGTGGCTGTCGGGGCGGGTCACAACAACACCACCTTTCTCAGCATCAAAGCCTAGCTTCTCGTGGGCCGCAAATTGAGCCTGAGGAACACGCACATCAGGGATATCATCCGCATAGAGGTGGTGGTGGTAGTCGCGCAGGACCTGGGGGATGGAGTCTACATCGATGGTGTTCTTGGAGCCTGCATAAATCACAGACAGGGTGAAGAGTTTGGAATGAGGGTTGTGGCGCTCAAAGAATGACACATCGGCAATGTCAGACCGGCGGTACACCGAGAGGAACGAGCGCTCCTTCTCTAGGTTGGCAGCAAGGTCGGTAATGGCCTTCTTGGTCTTGGACTGGTTGCCAGCGAAGACGAAGATGCGGAATGCACCGTTAGCAGGCACTTCCTGCTCGAGCTCGACAAAGTTGGAATCTGCAAGACGGGTGACGGTGGTCGGGGTGAAAGCGCGACCCGGAGTCAGATGAACGCCGGGAACCTTGAACAGAGCGGACTTGGCAGGGTGGCTCGCGTCCCAGGTGAAAATGTTGGGCTGGTAGGCCACTCCGTATCCACTGGTGAACTCGCAAGATGACTTGAAGGTCTTGACGAATTCGTCCTCCTCTCCACCGGCACCCACAGTGGTGTGGCTGGCAGAACCGACCTCACCAGCAGAAGGACGGCGCTTGGAGAAGAGGGCTGCGTACTTGGAATCGAAGTCCAACAAGGTCTCAGCGATATCCTTGCGCTCGCTCTCGTAGGTGCTGAGAATAGAACGCTTGGCTAAACCACTCTCTACAGCGTGGATCTTCCAGGCCATGTTGAGTGCATCATGGAAAGCAGTGTTCATTCCCTGGCCAGCCTTGGGCTTTAGGGGTGTTAGCGATATTTCTAGAAGAACAGGGCTTTTGAAGGGGAGTACTGACGCTGTGAGTGTGGCAAGCATCACCGCCCATGAAGACTCGCTCGTCAAGGGTGTACTTTTCAGCGATACCTTGTCCAATGGGGTAGACAGAGTACCACTCAACCCGGTCCCACTCAATCCAGTATGGCTTCAGAATGTTCTTCGCGGTCTGTTGGACCTCCTCGACGGTGGCGGTCTTTCGGGGGTTCCAATCGGCGTCGGTGGAGGAGGCAATCTGGACATAGAGGCGGACCATGTTGTCCTCGCGGGGAATGACCATGATTGAGCCAGCGTCGGAGTGGATGGTGCATTTTGTCTAAATATCGATGCTTTAGAAAAACACGTGAGAATAGTTCTTTTCAGCCATGCTTACCTCAATGTCGGGGAAGTTGGTGCGCACGACACCGTCCATGACACCCCAGACATAGGCAATAGGATCCTTGTGGTGGATCTTGATATCAAGCTGCTCACGAACGAAGCTGCGGGCACCCTCGCCACTGAACAAGTACTTGGCGCGTACATTCTCGATGACGTTGGTATCCAGGCACTTCAGGTTGACCTCAACAGGGTAATCAGCGTTCGCGCCATCGTTCTTGAAGCCAACGATGGTCCATGGCCGCTCGACAGTTGTGCCGGCCTTCTTAATTTCATCCAAGAACACGCGCTCGATCTTACCCTGGTGGACCAGGGTGGTGAAAGGGTAGCGGGTGTCAATGAAACGAGGGCAACTAGGCCAGCTGCCAGTGCGGCCGATGCCAGAGCCGTCACCCTTGGGATCCCAGAAGGCAACGTCATAAACCTTGGCAGGCTCGTAAGCCATGATCGAGCGCTTCAAATCAAGGTTGCGCAGGATCTCGGTAGATCGCGGCTGGATACCGTCGGCGCGACCAGTAGCGGTCGGCACTGGGCGGTTGTCGATGTGCTTCACCTTGTAACCCCATCGTGACATACACAGGGACAAGAGCAGACCGACGGGGCCGGCGCCCACAATGACAATGTCATAATTCTCTTGTTGGACCATGCTGGCGGCTAAAAGCAAATATAGGGATCAAAGTTGGTTGGAGGTATGAATAGTATGGAGAATGGAGATATAATCAGCGTAAATAATTGGGCGTATGACTTGAAAGAAAAGCAAAATAGATCAGAGTGTCACCCTGCACGATGACCGAAAGAAAATGAATGAGGGCCATGGCTGTCTCTATATACTATCCGGGAACTGGGGTAAGCGGACAGATTGGGTGGTCAACTGGAGCAACGGAGAACATCCACGGCATTCAGAGTCGGCGGAATCGTGGGGAGCACCGGTTCGAGGGTTGGGTAGCCAATCAGGTTCGCCAGAAACGGAGTTATGGACGATTTGTCATCGAAGAAGCAAGCGCCGTGTGGGACTGGCTTTGCACAAGGTCCATGATACCGTCGTTGATCCCGAGCTTGTAGCCGCAGGGCTCTAGTGTGACTGGGTTGCTCCTCTTTTCCTCTGCTCCACCCGGAAACGATCTCGGTAAGCAGACGGCTGGGCACGTGACCCCTCCTCGGCAACCCTGCCCGGGATCTATATCTCTAGACACTACAATGTCTATACTTCGTACTACCATTACCACTATGGTTAGGGGGAAAATTGCCCATTCCATCTAGATATAGAAATGACTAGCGTACTACCTCCTCCAATATTATTGGCTACATGCTCAATTTTTTCCCTTCCAAGGTTATTCCGTTCTGCCGAGATTACTGAAATCTTGCCGCCTTATCCACCGGACTAGGTCCCGTGCCGTCATGGTAGTTTAACCTGGTACTTGCACTGCGGGTAACCCGAAATTCTGTGCCATGCTCTAGAGGAAATGTTCATGAGGTCTAGCACCTACTCTAATGTGGTTTCCTCGGTCTGGTCTATGGCAAATGAGTCGGTTCCACCCCTCTTTTGGAAAAAAAAAAAAAAAAAAAGAAAAAACAACTTTAAGAAGCATTGCTACATGGTCATAACAGTAGTACTCAGATGGTTCGACTCTAATTATAGGGTTATATAACCAGTGTAGTGGCTTTAATGACCGGTATTTTCTTAGTTTAAATTTGCCCGGCTTCCCGACAGTTTAATCTTAGAGCCCTTCGTATAGTTAGTTAATAGCATATTGACACCTGAGGCAACAATGACGAAAGAGGGTGGGTCGGGTACAAGCTATACCGCTCCGAACTATACCCAAAAACTACCTGCTTAAATGACATAGTTATCAGGACTAAACATACAATATCTATTTGTGAGCTATGCACAATAAGTGGTATTTGTACAATTATATTTATCCTACCATCTCTTGTAGACAAAAGATTAACAGGTATGCACATGGGGTGAGTATGTAAGAACGTTTTGCAAGATTTTGTAATATCCTTACTATCAGTGTGGTGGGTGGTGATAACACATAAGATGTATTGCAATAATCCTGAGCTCACAGATTAGAGGGGATGCTATGTTTTTATTTTGTAATGGTTCTCATAGGTGTGGTGGATGAATATCAATAATTTGTGTTATTGCAATATGCTTATCCAGGTAGTCCAGCCCAAGCCCCGTATTATGGAGCATGTGTTGTCACATGTCGTCTTCTTAGAGTTGACACATCCATGGATACTACTAGGATCATGTGGTAAACGGGCGTTTGCTTGGCCTATCAACAATATCCTTGGTTAGAGATAATGAATTATTCTATTCTCCGTTTGTTCATTGTTTGTTCCCAGTATTTTCTTTGTTCCAATATTCTGATTTTCCATTTTCTTTGTTCCCACCTTCTTTGTTTCTATTGTCTTTGAGACATTACCAGCCACATTATTGGACTAATCCTATTGTTGTAGACCACATGGTCCCAGTATACTCTTTTCAGTCTCAACAATGGCCTCGACTTTTCTACTATGCTTTATTCGGCAGTCATCAATAACAATTAAATGGCTATTGTAACGAGACACATTGTAGCCCTTCGTTCCGACGACAGTGGTGTATAACTATCCTCCTCTTCCAACCCTTTTCCTTCTTGCCTCCCATACTTCTTCATACCCTTTACGCTTCTGTTTCTCATACTTCCACGTTTATTTTTCTGCAATTGCAAATTTGCCTTCGAACAATATCTCGAATTGAAGCTGTAAACGCAACGATGTCTCAATATCCGCCAGTCCGTCCCTGGG
The DNA here is from genome assembly GCA_028974045.1 of Penicillium cf. viridicatum. Taxonomy (NCBI): domain Eukaryota; kingdom Fungi; phylum Ascomycota; class Eurotiomycetes; order Eurotiales; family Aspergillaceae; genus Penicillium; species Penicillium cf. viridicatum. Next base: position 6,110,947 of record JAPQKQ010000002.1, on the reverse strand, counting down.
CAACACTCAACACCATTGACCGAGAAGACGAGCCATTGATCCTCTACGAAGAGGAACGCCAGCAATGGCTTCGACAGCATCCACATGTTGTTTCTCAGACCGCAAAGAGGAGTCGCAGCAAGAGTCAAAGTGCCTTCGCAGATCGGGGCCCCAGCATGGCTGAAGGCCTTCGTGATATTGCGGAACGCGGTGCAGCTCGTCGCAATGGAACTCCTGTGAACAAGAATGATGTGTAAGGGCCATCCTTACCTAAACTTGCTGAACATGAAATCTAATATTATGAACAGATTTACCAAGCCATTGCCACCAATTCCTCAACAGGAAGAACCTCAGCCGACCACCACAGTTGGTCAGGATGGTGTTCTCCAATGTTCTGGCCCTGATATCAACAAGATGAGCATTTACTACGTGCTTGACAGATCCAGCATGCAAGGCCACCACGAACCCTCATTTGCTCAGCAAGAATATTCTCAGCTTGCTACCGAAGTTGGCCAGAAGGCAGTTGTTGATGGGCCTGTGCACTCGAGTAAAAAGATGAAACTGAATTTGCTTCTCGAGGAATACAAGCTTCAAGGATACGACGATGAGGCTCCATCCATTCAGCCCAAAGCATCTGAGCCGGCCCTTCCACTCTTTCCGCATCACTACTACAACGCGCAGGCTTCCTACGCCAATCACTCCTCTGATTTCCATCGCTTGGATCATGCTGCTCCATGTGCCGCTCTTGCATTTGAGGCCCCTAACGCTCAAGCCGATTCACGACCTCATCACGATGGTTATAGTCCAACCTCGTGGTATGAAGCTTCACCCACTGGCCACGAATCCTCTCCGGATGCTCAGATTGCAATGGTACCCAGAAATACTCCAGTCCCCGAAATCAAACAAGAAAATCAATTCACCGAAGTGGGCGCAACCTTTGAGGAACTGATTGCTTTGATCAACCAGGCAAAGGAGAACTATCGCCTTGCAAGTGAAAATTACAACCCAGGAAGTTCAGATTCTGCTTACCGTTTCGCTCCCCCCAATTCGGCGTCTGTGGATATCTACCATGCGGACCAACGCTCTGGTTCTGGTTTCCAGACTTGTGACTCCTTCATCCGTAATGCTGAGAGTCCTTTGTTTGCGGGCCCCGGCACCATTCGCGAAGTGGCATCCACAACGCCTGTTTGGTCCCCGACTCCTGATCCTTGCCCCAACCCAGGAATTTCTCATTATGCTTACCGTCTCGCTCACCCTAACTCAAGCCCTTTATTTGTGAGCCCTGGCACCACCCGCAAAGTTACACATACAACGCCTGGGTCGTCACCGTCCCCGTCTCCTGCCCCATACCCTTGTTTCAAAGGATGTTGCTACTGGACTGACGATGAATCTGAATCTGAATCTGAACCTGAAACTACTGCATCTGCTGAGCCCCAGTTCCATCAGGAATTTTCTGCTTCCAATGTACCACTGCAAGAGTCACCTGTGTTGCATTCATCTGCCCCCCAGGCCGCTTCTCTCCAAGCAGATTTCACTTGGCGTTGGGACACCTTCGATGGGATTGACACTGGCATTGTTGTGCCCCTTGAACAAATGTATGCTCGGGACTACACTACTCCTGATTTGCCTCTATTCGATTCAGCTACATCTCCTTCCCCAGCTCCCCCATCCCCTGAGCGTTGTCCAAATGGTCTCCCTAGACTTTCCTATACCGGTGTGTCTCGGGTTGGAATCTATTCATCTGATATCCCCCACGATCCCCGGCTTACGCAGGTTAATTTCCGCACGGACTACGTTTCATCTCCTGCCAACTATCCAAGACGGTTGAACGAGGAGGGAACCAATATGGACAATGACGAGCATTCTCTTGTCCCACAGCAATTGAACGTGACTAAGAAGAAAACCACATTCACCATGGATGTCCCCATCCATGACGTTTCCCAGCATCAGACAGCCATTCACGTTTCTGAGTCTACCAATGGTGAACATAGCCGCGCAGCTTCCTTCGTCAATAATGAGTCCAACGTCAACAACACCTCCGGCAACGCAACTCCGAGTCGTATCACCGAAAGTCCTGATGCCTACAGTTCTTCGGGCTCCGAAGGTTCTGGCAAGCGCAAGCGATTTACCAAGAACCTCTTTGGTAAGAATGGATACCTTGAAGACAACGAGGGGTCACGCAACAAGAGATTCCGCTTTCTGAAAGGGGCCGTCAAAAAGGGACATTCAACCATCAAGGGAATGGTAAGTGTTTGGTGACTTGGCTTTTGACAAATGTTATAGTGACTAACAATTGTTTTGACAGTTTTGGGATCAGGATCGAGCTTTGATCAGCTCATCCAAGCCCAGCATCGTCACCGAGAATACTGCATCCATTACTCTGAACACTGATGTGCAGTCAATCCTGTACGCCGAGATTGAGAACATGATCACCCAAGCAGCCAACGAATTCCTGATGAAGGAGTATTACGAAGGCCACCTTTCCACTAGTTCTCTCAGCAAGGTGAAGAAAAGATGGGAGAGGAAGAACATGCCTGGTGTCCCCCAATTCCGTTTCGACCAATTTACCCAGTACAAGCTGATCAGCGCAAACCGCGATCATCTCAAGTTCGGCGACACCAGCAACAACCTTGGTCCGACCACCGTTCTGAGAAACTGGAAGAAGATCTGCAAGCATATGAGCATCCGCACCTTTGTGGCCCCCGATTCGGTTGTCAAGAAGGACATCCACGATATCCTGGATCTCTTGCAGCTTTTGAAGGCTGATAGATGCCACATTGAACTCATTATGGCCCTCAATGCGCATGTTCGTGGGGAGCTGGAGAAGCACGAGGTGATGCAGCACTACCGAGACACTCAGGACTCTAGAAACTCTCGCTCTTAACTTTTCCTTTGTTCATTTGAACTTGACCCATGTTTGATTCTTCTCTTCAACAATTCTTGTCTCGCTTTCGCTTTTCGCATTTTGCCATTCTGTCTCGGCCGTTCTTTTCTAGGACTTCGCCGTTATCAGTTCGCATTTTGCCAGTTTTTCTGCTTTTTCTGCTTTTTCTGCTTTTTTTGTTTTTTGTTTTTTGTTTTTTACTATTTGCTATTCTGTTTCAGCTATTCCGTTCTAGGACTTGGTCGGTATCAGTTTTGCATCTTGCCAGTTTGGCTTTCTGCTATTTTTCGTTTTCGCGTTTGCTATTCTGTTTCTGTCTTTTTATGCGTGTTTTGCCTGGCCAACTAGTTCAGTCTAGCATACTCCAAATCCAACTTATCCAAATTAATCTTTTACCTTTCCTAGTAGATCAACTGAAAGTAAGCATCAAAGATACATTGATATGTGCTCTTCTACACGGACCTAGGTGGGATATAATGTGCAATGGTGTATTATCATCCTGAATCTTCATCTTCAACCCTTCTAACCTTCATATAGCGACTACTACGACTTCTACCAGCAAGAGAGAGTAAATACAAACAAGAGTAGAATAAAAGGTAACTAGCCATTGTGGTCTAGGTTCGAAGATTATGGGATAGTAAAATACTATTTGAGAATTTCCCCTATAGTGGTAGGTTGAATTGCCTCTTCCAACGGCAAATTTTCTTTTAGCTAATATCATAACAATCCAATAAATTGTAGCGGCAATCTTTAAGATGGCTCCATATAGCGCTATCCGAATCAAAGCTTCGATGATAGCTTATTTTTGTCTCACAATCAGAGTAATACCAGATATGTCCATGACTATCTGAACATCCTACGCGTCCAGGTCGCCTAATAAAGCTAACGTGATGGCGACAGATGTGCTCAATCGCACCTCCCATACTCTCAAAGTCATCATCTTGGAAGCGGCACGTATATATAGACATTCCAGAAGGGCTTCAAGACCTAAAGGTTCCTCCAAAAAGTCGTTAGCTGTATCCTTTAAGATGTAGAAATGACTGACAATTCTTCAATTATTGGCAATATAGAGCAGTTTGGTTAAATTTGCAACTTGGAGATATTGAAACGCGAAGAAGCTTTTCTGCAGGAATCAGTTATATAGTTCTTTGTTTTGCTCCCCTCAGGCCAAAAGTCATGGTTATAAGTCGATCACATGTCATCATCATCATGACTACTGGACATGGTAAATTCAGGACTTAACGCAACCGTCAAACTAGTATGGTTGCCTGGTATTTCAGGTTATTGAACTAATTTTCGAACGATCTTAATTTAACATGCATGTACATCGCATGTACAACATAACATGTCAACTGAGCTGAAAAGTGAAGTTGTACACAAAACACGTGGGGCGACGTCATCGGCTTATAGGATCACGGGTGGCAGTCACCGCTCTGCCTGTGACGAAGTTCTTGAACCACCTCTTGTAAATCATCAGAACCTCCGTGCGGGTGTTTCCGACATAAAGTGTTGTGGACCGTAACAGTCCGGCCCCCAATGACCGTCGATACATCCCGCGTTTAGCCTCCATTTTAGGGGGTGGAGATCAATACCAGCTCAAACACAGGGTCCCAGCTCCGTACAAATATCCGAATGGCGGGCCCGATCCACACCTACGGTCCGAGTTGCCTGCTTGTGGATGAAGAGCAGGACCTCACCAGATTTCAATCGCTTCCATCACCACCGGGGATCCGATCACAGTTCTTCTATATTTCATCATTGCCGATCGATGATCCACTGGCTCCTCTACCTCCGCCTGCAAGCCAGGGGACCGGGAATGAGAGACTTCCTCCCACGCCATTCTCAGCCAGGGATAACATCGCCTTAGAGGAAGCTTGGCATGATTTACGGGAAGCGAGAAAGACCAAATTGGCTGGGAAGCACAGATCCCGGCCAAATACATCGACAGGGCCCCCTGGGATAGCTGTGCCCGGTCATGAATCGGTCTCGAATGTCGAACGCCGCATGCCAGCCAACCAAGAGGATCCCTCATTGGTTGGCAGTAGAGGAAGCACTCTGAGCAACCTTCAATCGTTCCCGGACGACCTACCCTCTCGCAGTCACAAGAGTCACATCGCTTTTGCTACCGGCAGTGCTGAAATACAAACCCATGGCCTCGGCAAGGAAAATCGCGTGGGCTCCCCACTGGGTGATGGGTTCAAACAGGACGCCCCGAGAGGAATTGCCATCGATCGGAAAAGAGCGCGCTCATCTTCAGTCAATGAGTCCGGTGCAGCCAAAAGAAGAAGCAGTTCTCCATTAGAGGCCGAGAACGTGGGTGAAGGCGGCGCGGAGATTGGAAGTCTGCGAGCTGATCGTTCTCACGATGCAAGCATGAGTGGCTCTCCTTTTATACGCGCACCGATATCTCAGCCTCAGACACCGCTTGGTCGCTCATTTGAGTCGTCTTCGTCAAAAGAAGGAGGCGAATGGCAGGCGGAACTCCGGACCAGTACTGCTCCTCGAAGTGCCCCAAAACCTTCGGGCCTCAGAACGACCGTGAGCATAGATCAATTGACCCAGGACTCGCAGAGGGAGAGAACAGAGGAGGCAAACGCACAGTCAAAGATTCCAGTCGGTGTTTCACGGCTTCATCTAGTCGAGCTACCGAATCTCAAGGTGAATAAACTGTCTCTGCTCGGCTCTGAATTTTAATAACGCTTTTTATAGATGAAACCTATCTACTGGAGCCCTCTTCAGGACATATCAAGTGTGGTCCGAGCTACTTGGTTCTACAAGAATACCATGTTGCCCGTTGAGACTGAGCTTGCGAACAAATTGGAGGAAGGCTACGTTTACTTGAAGCCATGGAACGACACTTGGCAAGATGAACTGAATAGTTGCGTGGAAAATGGGGCTGATGCCGAGTTAAAAATTGTTCACCCACTATGGACAAAACAAGACAGTCAGCCTACAACTGTACAAGCGCCAGAGAGTATTGATTCGCCTCTGGATGAGGCGGAGGATTCCTTGAGATTCGACGAAAATCGAGCTGCTGGCGGCACCTCTGTCCAATCTGAGAGTATCAAGTCATACCTCACATCCAGTGCCATTTACGTCGATGCAATAAATGCTCAAGTACTTCGGCCCAGCTTACTTCCCTCAGTATCGAGGGGACGACGACCTCTTGGTGCAATAAGGAAAGGCCGCCAGATAGGAATACCTGTGGTTCGCGGGTTTAGTCGAAAATTGTGGGAACAACTGCACCCATCAAAGCCCAATCCTATCGATGTGCGCCATTACATCCGCAAAACCCAGTCGAAAAGTCCTTCTGTGCGAGGTGAACAAATATGCTATGCATGCAAGATGGAAGAGTCGCGACCACCTCCAACGGACTTGGTTCTCGTTGTCCACGGCATCGGGCAAAAGTTATCGGAGAGGATGGAAAGCTTCCATTTCACTCACGCCATCAATGCGTTTCGGCGAGAGGTGAACATGGAGCTCAACAACGAACCTGTCTGGCCGCATGTGCGCCAGGATCATGGGGGAATCATGGTTCTTCCTGTGAATTGGCGTACGAATTTGTCGTTGGATGACCTCGATGTTGAGTCTGGTATCGAAGACCCAGCTAGCAACAATTTTTCTCTTGCAGATATTACGCCCCAGACTCTTCCCGCTATCCGATCCCTGATCAGCGATGTGATGCTTGACATCCCTTACTATCTGTCACACCACAAACCGAAGATGGTCAAGGCGGTGGTTAGAGAAGCGAACCGTGTGTATCGCCTCTGGTGTAAAAACAACCCAGGGTTCCAAGACCACGGCCGTGTACATCTCATCGCTCATTCTCTCGGAAGCGTGATGGCTGTAGACATTCTCAGCCACCAACCAACACATGTTCCTCGGTTTGACTTTTCCAATACGGCATTACACAGCGACATTTTCGAGTTTGATACTAGACATCTATTCCTATGCGGAAGTCCAGTTGGCTTCTTTTTGCTTCTCAATAAGGGTACGTTTGAAACCTATAACTATCATTCTGCCTTGTATCTAACATCCTTGCAGCTAGTCTTCTTCCCCGAAAAGGCCGGGACAAGCCAGGCAGCGAAGGTGACGATCTACTTCGCGGCGTTGCCGGTGAAGCGGGTCAATATGGCTGTCTCGCCGTAGACAATCTCTACAATATCATGCACACCACTGATCGTAAGTGGATTGCATAAGCTCCCTAGCCGATTTTCACGTTCTATTTGCCTCTTATACTAACAATCCCTACCAGCAATCGCGTACCGAGTCAATGCAACGGTAGACTCAGACCTCTCCAACTCCCTCAAAATGGGCACTATCCCCAGCTCCGGCTCCACCTTTTGGCAATCCTTCGGAAGCGTCTTCCGCTGGAGCTCAACCCCGTCAACATTATTGCCCTCCACAGCCCCTACCCGCCCCGCAGCAATCTCAAAGCTTCCATCCAATGTCGAGCTCGAGACCCACGACTTCAGTCGCGAAGAGATCGCCGAAAGACGCATGCTTCTGCTGAACGACAACGGTCAAATTGATTATTATCTCTCGGGTGGCGGCGGCCCGTTGAATATCCAGTACCTCAACATGTTGAGTGCGCATAGCAGTTACTGGACACTGGGTGACTTTGTGCGGTTCTTGGTTGTGGAGATTGCGAGAAAGCAGGGGAGAGAAGGGACGCTGCTTGCTTTCCGGTCTGAGAAGAAGAAGGGATGGAAATACTCAAAGGGATGATTCTATTTTGGGGCTATCTATGTACCTTACCATAGCTTTGATGTTGATTTTGTTCTCTATCCAGGCGGAGATAGAATAGGTACCATAGGTACCTTGCGTGGTTGTAATATGCGCATACAAACATACCACTTGGCTCGTCCCATGTAAAAACAACAATGTATATTTTGCATTCTCATCAAAAGTGGGGGCTTACAGCTGTTGACCGTGTACCGCCTGTTCAAAAAGAGGATCGAAACAATGTGAAGACAAGACGAGAATGCAAGAAGTATACAAAGCTCAGAGACAGACATATAGGAAACCAAAATACAAGTAGTTTTCAGGAGATTCAGTCTCCGTCTGGGCATAAATCATGTATCGTGTCACATCTCTAGCAAATGACCCGAGTGTCCGAGCCGTGAACATCCCCCATCAACAAAGCCTCCACAATCTCACCCTTGATGCCAACTCCCCGTCCAGCCCGCAGCACCACCAAAGCATTTGCTTTGGCCAAACTGCCGACCTTCGAAGACCGCTGTCCGGCACCCTCAACCCCCGTGCTCGTCGCGTACAACCGACCATCCGAGCGCGACGCTGTCACCACAGCACGATGGTACTCCGCGCGCTTGGGATCAAGCGGGAAGTGATGCGTCAGGACGACAGCGACGCGCGGGAGACCAAGCTGCGGCGCAAGCCAAGGCTTAGAGCTAAGTGCCTGGGAGCTGTGGCCCAGGCCGGTGAGCTTGTGCAGCGAGGGGAGAACAAACAGATTGAGAGTGACGAGGGCGGAGGCCGGGTTTCCAGGGAGCGAGAAGATGAGTTTTGATTGGCGCTCCTGCTGGGAGGATGTGGCGTCGCCGGTTGGTTTGAAAGGGACAGTTGCGAAGGTGGTTGGTTTGCCTGGTTTCATGGCAACGCGGCCGAAGTGGATGGTGCCGCCGAGTGAGCGCTCGATTGTCGGCTTGAGGAGGTCGAGCTCGCCCATTGAGACGCCGCCGGTTGTGATTATCACGTCAACGCTGGTGGAGGCTCGGCCTACGCCGCGGAGAGAGTCGCGGAGGGCGTGCTCGAGCTCGCTGGCAGGTGTGTCGCGAGCGATGCCGAGGTCGACGGTTTCGAAACCCCATGAGTTCAGGCATGAGAGAAGAGATGGGCGGTTGGAGTCGCGGATTTGGCCGCCTGTCAGAGTTCGCGGGTCATTGTGCTCGACGAGCTCGTCGCCGGTGCTCAGAACACCTACGCGTGGTTTCCGGAAGACTTTGACAGTCTTGGTGCCGGTTGATGCCAGTAAGCCAATCTCTCCGCCGACGGGAGATATTAGGTCCCCGCGGGCGACGATTTTGGAGCCTAGTGTGACATCGCTGCCAGGCTCGCGCACATTCTCGCCGGGCTCAATATCCTCGGCGAGGATTTCGACTGTCGCTTCTTCCTTGCCGTCAGGTGTGCACGAGTCCAAGGTCGTATCCTCAACCATGACTACGGCATTCGCATTTGGGGGGAGAGGGGCGCCAGTGGTAATTCTAGCGATGGTCCCCGGTTGCAATGGCTCTAGATTCCCGCCGACATTGGCATGGGTAATGGATGCTACAGGGAATATCCCCTTCGTGGACTGGCCGGTGGTGCTAGAGTCTGGTGCAATGACAGCGTAGCCATCCACGATACTAGCTCGATACGCTGGCACGGCCTCTGCGGCGTAGACGTCTTCGGCGATCACCGAGCCAATCAAGGATGTTGTAACTGGGACCTCAACGACTTCTGGCTCGGGAGTTTGCTCATTGATCCGCCGAAGAGCTTCATCTACAGACAGCATTGGGTATGGTGAGGAGCGATAGCGCCGGTTGGGGCCCGCGCTAGGGTCGTTGGACTGTGGTCTCTCTGACGGCGACGTATGCGCTTTTGGGGCCTTATGTCCATGTCCATGGTCATGACCATGATGGTGGTGATTATGGTGGCGGTGATGATGTTGATGCTCACCAACACCAGCCTCTGATTCCAGCTTCTTCACACCTCTAGAATGGAGGTCCCGTGAATTGGCCCCAGCAGACTGCAGACAGGCATGCGGAAGAAGTTTAACAACAGCGTCGAGGTTCTCCATGGCTCCTTTAGGTGAACCGGGCAAAGTAATAATCAAAGTCTTATTACGGACACCAGCAACTGGTCTGGCCATCATAGCAACTGCGCGGGGGATTAGCTGAAGTAAATATAGTCAAAGAGAAGCGCCATGGCAGCGCCCCTGATGTCATGCTCACAGGGGGTTACTTTCAAGGAGGCAGCAATCATGCCGTGTCTTGAGGTCTTGGTTAGTTTACTAGCGTCAATGCGGCAACCAGGGTATCCAACTCACACTAGTCCCGGCGCATGGCGTTGGATTAGGGGGGACACGGCCTAGTGATGTCATGAGCATAAGGGCAAGGTCAAGCAGGTCAGAATCACTAACTTCAGGGGTATTGTCCTTGATAGCAAATCCTGTTCCTCCACTAAGGAGGATGAGGTTGTACCAATTAGGGCTATCGGCCCAGTCGTATATGGATTGCTGGATCTCCAACACGCTGTCCGGGACGATCCTGAATGCGGGGGGTTCCCACTTCCCCTCTGCGGCCAAGATAGGCGTAAGTGCATCGACAACCTTGTCAGAAGCGGGGTCTTTCGAGGCAGTGTCTGAGACAACCAGGATTGCGGCTTTAAGTTTGGTCTCCATGATGTGCGTTGTGCATAGAAGTCTGGGGAAGTGGATGTTTTGGTGGGGGAGATTCTGTGAAGGGAAAAACCATCGGACTATCGCCAGACCCCGACGTAAATTAGTATTTTACTGCAATTGGTGAATTTAAATCAGTGCCAATGCTGCTTTTCGTATGTGCCAATCGGAATCATTTTCGAAAGGCTAGTCTCTGGCCCAGATGTTCATATTCACTTGTTACGAATTATCCCGAGGTCCTTGTAGGCCCAGCCTCGAAAACCAGGTTTGAATGCAACCTCAATCAATTCAACCCAATTAGATTGGGAACTAGTTAACTATAGAATACATCTAACTAAATATAGATTGGCTTTAAATTAATTTTGAATAACAGGCCTCCATGTATACTTCAGATTGTCAAAAAGCCAGGCTAAATAGAGACTACATTGAGTGCCTACATGTCAATATAGGTCAAAGTGATTTCATCTGATAGTTTCTACAAATATTCGTTCACATCCCTAGTGTAACAAGCTAGAACTAGTTCACGCGGCCTCAAATCTGATACATATGATCCCCGGATCATTGATGCAATTCGGCAAAACCAAAATGGCTCTACGTGGTCGACCCCAGACGCCCCAATGCGGTGTATATCGAAACATGAACATGAACTATGAAAACGAGAATAAATAGGCGAAGCGGATCGCCTGGAGCATATGTTTCGAGTGCCCGATATCTGTTTGCCGCCCAAATTTGAAGCTCTTCTCTCTCAACGGAAAGCTCAATTTCAGGCTGCCTCCAACACCGACGCCTTTTGGGCCACGAGAAGACCAACAATCAAACCGAAAAGACCTAGGACTGAGCTGAAAATCTCGACGACAAGAATCTTGACGAATCTAAAAGAGAAAACGATGTAAGTAACAGCCCTAAATATCATATCAACAATATCACAAGGATCACCTACAGGCTGGGGTCGGCTGCATCGGCCAGGGCAGCGCCACTTCCATTGATACCAACGGAGATACCGCAAATAAGATTGCAGACGCCGACTGTGATTCCTCCCCAGAAGACCGCGTATCCAGTGTAGTAGTTGCTGGAGGTGTGGATTCCGCCTTCGGGTACCGGGCTGAGCTTTGAGGAGAAGACAATGGCCATGATGACACCGTAGATAGCGACGACTTCACAGAAAATAATGGAGATCAAGTTCTTGGTGCGAATACGAGGTGCTCGGACACCACCACCAACAATCGATGAGCCGGTAAGGAAGATACCCCTAAGAAAATATGCGGTCAATATCGCGATGTCGGATCACGTTAGCGGAGATCGGCTTACCATGCTGCGCCGACAACTGAGAAGCCGATACACGAAGCGATTCCGATATTTGCCCAAGCATAAGGAGAAACTTCCTCAAGGAAACGGCCGACCTAATACGTGTCAGGTTAGTAAACTTTTCGAGAAAATCGCTTGCTTTTAGCGTAAATTCCGTACATTGAACGCTTCTCCCTCTCCGTGGAAGAGCAAATCTAGAATCCAGACCCTCTCATTAGCTGCCAGATCGCACCTCGGATTCATTGAAACGTACACAATCCCACCACGATGAGAGCGGTAGTGGAGACACCGGCCGGGTAGAGGTAAGCCATGGCGACCTCTATAAGCCTGATGACGAATGAATTAAAAGGTCAGGATGATCGCAGACGTAAAACGCAGCCGATAAGGTAGCTGAAGCTCTAGGATGGAAGCGGGTGATGGGGGACTCGGTGGCCGGAGCGGATTAACTGCTCCGTTCGGGCGGTGACCTCGCGATGTGCTTCCCCGGACGTGTTGGACCACCTGTTTCCTCCTGATTTACTGTTCTCTCAAGAGAAGACACTTGTCTTAATCTTCTCTATTCTCCTTTGCCTTGGTCTCGTGTCTTTCAACCAGTCGCAAATCACTGACCTCATTCTGCACCGCTTTACTACCCCTGAATTTCAACCGCATCAACATCTCCGTGACAATGGCGTCTGCCTCCGGGGTTGGGTCGTATTCGAACCCCTTGAAGAAGTTCAAGTAAGAATTGGGACGGCGCAGTGTGTAATTAGGAATACATTGCTAATGGATATATGTAGGCTGGTATTCCTAGGCGAACAGAGCGGTAAGCGTCTCCTCACTCCATACCTCTACTACATGCGCTCTGGTCAATGAAAGGCTACCACAAGATATCTAACGTTACTTCAGTCGGCAAAACATCATTGATCACTCGGTTCATGTATGACTCGTTCGACAACACATACCAAGCAACTATTGGCATCGACTTTTTGTCCAAGGTACGTCACATTATACCCCGCACAAGGGGCCCAATTCATTGGGCATTGCCCCGAGAAGCTATCTATTCGCAAATATCGGGGCTAACCATCGTATCTAGACTATGTACCTTGAAGATCGGACTGTCCGTCTTCAGCTTTGGGATACCGCCGGCCAAGAGCGATTCCGTTCCCTGATTCCTTCCTACATCCGAGACTCGAGCGTTGCTGTGGTGGTGTACGATATTTCGAATGCTAAATCTTTCCAAAACACACGAAAATGGATTGATGATGTGCGCGGAGAGCGTGGAAACGACGTGATTATTGTGCTGGTGGGCAACAAGACCGATTTGAACGATAAGCGGGAAGTCACCACCGCACAGGGCGAGGAAGAGGCAAAGAAGAACGGATTGATGTTTATCGAGACCAGCGCAAAGGTCGGGCATAATGTGAAGCAGCTTTTCAGGAGAATCGCTCAGGCTCTTCCTGGAATGGAAGGCGAGGCCAAGCAAGGCGAGAGCACAAGTATGTTCATTCTCATGTTTTACCCACCGACTTCTCATGCTGACCATGACCTTTCTCCCAGTGATTGACGTCAATATCAATCCCAAGGAGACGACCAGCAACGACGGCTGTGCCTGTTAAGATTCCCCCGCATCCATTCTCCCGTCCCTAGGTGCCCTACCTCGATGAGAATCGAGGCTGTCCATGATATCCTACAATTTTCGAAGATGTACATGTTTCTTCTTTCTTTGCCCTCTCCTTCAGTCGATAGCGCGTGTCTAGATCTTTCAGTGCCGAATGCGGTTGTATCCAGTTTATTTTCCGAGCTCTTGGGAGGAGACAAGGTGTTTTGATTTCCGTTTAACCAGCATCATACGTTTTTTTTTTTTTTTTTTTTTTTTTTCTTTTTTAGTGGCAGTTGAAGTTACTTCGCTTGACTTCCTTTGGGGGTCTTCTGATTATCGCTCTGGCAGCATGGGCTAACATGTCTGATATGCGTGATATGCTTTAATTGATGAAGCTGTATAATATGGCATTTCCCTTCTGGGTAACGCACCGCATAGCCGGCGCCAATGAAATATGAACTCGACACCATCATACCCATTACCTAAAATACTTAAGACATAGGCATAGACAAATGTCCTGTTCTGGTATCATTGCCAAAAGTTGCTGATTTGCTTCATCCATCACCAATATACTGCCCAATATGTCCACCGCAATTTTTTATACATCTAATGACTTGAGACCCAAGTCTTAGAAGACAAACCCCTTGACATCCATCTCATGCTCCAAATTCCACGCTCTCTTGATTAAGGAGTCGACCTTGTTCGTGTCTATGATTCCGCCATATTTGGCAAGCGCGTGGGTTTTTGCCTCGATTTCAGACCTAGCGATATCTGTCAGAACATAATTATATCATCCCTTAGGAATATGAAGAGCATACCTTGTCAAAGGAAGTTCCGGGTCTCCCTTTGCAAATGTGACTGATTCCGTGAAAGACTTCCCGGACTTGCATGTAACAATAACAGTCCCTTGCCACCTCTCTGGGAACTGGGAATCGATCTCCGCATTGTATTCCATCTTCACTCGATTCTGGAATTCACGGAGAGAGACATCCTTCAGATCAGCTTCAGTAAAATCGGTTATCATAGCTTGGCCTTTCTTCGCCGCAATGGCTAGTACAAAGCCCATTGAGAACTTGCTCTGGTGAACTGTGTCACCATTACCACTTAGGTTAAGTACGTTAATAGCAGCCTGATATGTGGGAACAAGGATAGAGTCGATATCGTCGAAAGCAACCTTGTTCTTGGCCATTAGGTTCAACAGTGCGTCCACGCTAGGATGTGTGTGTCGACAAGATGCGTGCCATTTGAAGCTTGAACGAACAACAGCAAAATCTGTACCCAAGTTCTGGTCAATTGCCTCTGGGTTTGTTTCGCCGGGGACAAGAGCAGCTCCCATTGCGCGTGGTCCTTCCAATATATCTTGAGGGCCTAGAAGGCCATCACGAGCAGAATAGGCAGCGAATATACCGTCGAAACAGGCCTTTGCTGTGTGTACTTGTTTTGAGTGGGTTGCATCCACCAAGAACTGCCATAATCCTGCGGCTTGAGTCCCAGCTGTGCCGACAGCTGATAATGTCTGGTTTGCATCAAGCTTTAGAAGGTGGGCTACAGCTGCTGCAACTCCAATCACTCCGCCTGTCGCGGTGGTATGGAATTTCTATAGCACAAGTTAATCGTTGAATATTAGCTGACTATTCCTAGGGTTGCTTGTTCATGGAAACCCAATGAAACTTACCTCGTAATGGCTCTTCCCCAGATACTCTCCAACGCGGCAACCAACTTCGTAGCCAACCACGCAAGCAGTAATGAAATCTTCTCCACTTGCCCCAATATCTTGAGATACTGCAAGAGCAGCTGGGAAAATTACAGTGGCCTATAGTCAAATAAGCATTGTGTTCATTGTGTTTGCCGACGTCTGGTGTATAGATAGTGGGCCACAAGCACAATGAAAACACAGGCAAGACTCACTGGGTGCATGATGCTTCGATTGTGCAGATCATCCTGCTCGACTACATGGGATGCAGCAGCATTGATTAGACTAGCAAATGCTGGACTAGTGGTGAGGATTTGGGAGCCATCAATTAGTTCGCTCTTCCCACTAGACGGGCCCATTTGAGCCGCAAATCGCACCATTGCAGAAACAGCAGGGTGGCTACTACCGGCTATGGCGCAACCTAGAGTATCTAGGAAGAAATCCTTGGTGCGTTGGACCACATAATCAGGAATATCGTTATACTTCAGGTCGGCGGCCCATTTGACCAATCGATCAGTTCTTGTTTCTTGGCTGGATGAGATAGTCATTGCGGAGATTCTCACAAGACTGGTTATGACAAATGAATGAAGTGACTTGATACAAACTCCACGTTTGACCTCTAGATATATGCGGGGCAAATATGGGGTAGGGCACGTCGGTCATTTACTTCCTTCCCCTCTTCCAAGAATGAGCTAGATATTTCCCGAGGTATATATACAAAATGGCTTATGGAGCCGATTTGAGAGTATACAACGAAAGGACTTTGGTATGTTGCATAGACATTCAGTCAGACTAGAGCCTAGAGCCTTTCAATAAAATAGTATTCATTTCATGTTTGTATAAACAGTTCAAATAGTAAGGCCGACAGAGTAGACAGCATATAGCCGACTTATAGTTACCAAATCCGGAATATTGATGCCTTGAACGGAGGGCATTAACAATGATGGTTCAGGCATAAATTTACATAAATGCATAAATGCATAAAATGATCAGTAACGTAAGGGGGCAAGCCACGAAAATGTAATTTTCCGTTACACATTGCCTTCGAGGCCACATGGAGTTTTGTTGACCAGACTAGATACAATCTATACATATATTTAAGAAGAACTATATAAATCTTTGATTAAATATGAGTTCATTAAATCAGTGAATCACTTGAATGACCTTCCAAGGTTGCAAGTGAAATACATCCAAAACGGAATTGGGAAATTGATCTGCGGGCGGATCGCCCGGGAAATGGCGCCCCTGGACCATCTGCGGTGCCATACACCCAGCCTTTTTCCTCTTCCCTTACTTTGCCCGTTATATACCCAACCACATTTCCATCGCTATTTCCATCTCGATAACGCACATTCCTGGCCAGAGGCCCTAACACACACTCATGGGGTTTGCTTCCCGTTTCCTCCGCATTCCGCGGCCAGAGGTGAGTCGAGATCGAATCTTATCCATTGCCCCCCCGGAGCTAACTCATTGCGTCAAAGTCCTTTTTCTATGTGATGAGCTTAGAGACTGGTGCTTCATTGATCATCCTTTCACTGCTTTTGAATAAAATCAGTGGTCTATATGGCCTGCTGGCCCTTTTGACCGGCTACCACCTGTCTCCTGTACAACTCTCAATGTACCTTTGGTCCCTCGTTGCCCTTGGACTCGCCGCACTCCTCTTCCCACACATTCGCAAACAGTCGCCTCTACAATGTCTCGCTCTCACCTACCTCTATGTATTCGACAGCCTGATTAACGCCGCATACACCGCCGCTTTTGGTGTGACTTGGTTCTTGGTGGTATCGCAACATTACGACAGTGGCAAAGCCGCGGGCCCAGGGGGCGAAACGATCGCCCAGACTGCTGGCTTCACCAGCCCCAAGTACGATGCCGCCTACGTCGAAATCCAGAACACAAAAGACGGAAACAACTTCGTCGCTCATCCCCCGCGTGCGGCCGAAGATCTCAGCAATGTCGTCCTCCAGCCCGAGAGTCTCCCGAGCATCATCTTCATCTGTCTTCTGTGGGTGATCCGCATCTACTTCGTTCTTGTGATGCTCGCCTTCGCACGCCAGGCCCTCCGTCTCTGGGTTGCGATTCCCCGGCACACCCAACTGCCGACCCACAGCCGCAACGTTTCAGTCGCCAGCGTTGCCGACATCGATCGGGAACCTTTCTCCCCCTACAGCCCCGATGGTCAGGGTTGGCAAGGCAAGCTGGGTCGCGTGATGATCAGCATCGGCCACAGCTATTGGTTGGGCGAAGAGGAGGACGGTAACTGGCTCAGCGGTATCAACCACAAGTTCCGCAACCGTTCGAACAATACAGAGCTGCCTGGTGCGCTGGAAAGAGAGAGGCGACGACGTTCTGGAACCGGTCCCCCAGCACCGTCGCCATCTATTGTTCGATCTACTGTCCTTCAGCAGCCAATTCCTGAGCATGCACCTGGTGGCATGAATGTGAAGATGCAAGATTGGACCGCACCTCGATAATCGTTACAATTGTCTTAGCGGCCTTTGAACAAGATTAGTCGCACTAATGTACAGCCCTCGCTTGGACTCGGCTCAATGTCTTCAACCCCCTATCTTCCTTCTGGCTGTACCCAGCCAGGGGACACAATCCACCTTGGCTCTTGTGTCTGTCCTATCGTTTTATGAGGTCACTGAATCGGATAACCGATCATCTGGCTTCACTCGATACTCCACCATCACGAAGCCCGAGCCCCTTTTGCTCGATACTTACGATAAACTGCATATATGAATTTGGAACGGGTCCAGGTATATGGCGATGATCAAACCACTATGTGCCATTGATCGATATCTGGGTCCCCCCTGTCTGGGTCTGGAAGGCGTTTTAAATCCCATCATGGGGATCGGGGCGCCTAAACTCAAAATGAGTCTTGGTTGAGGGTCGCACTCACGGTCATCCATCTCACATCCACGATTTTGGCGTCGGGGCATGGATATGTATATTGCTTATCTGAAATGGGGGTTCTGCATATTTCCCCGCGAGGGTTTCGTGTCTTGTTTTGTACACAATTGCTTTTGGACACACCTCATATATAATATCAGTATAATTTCTTGTTGACGATTTAACAGAGTATGGTCAGTAATACTAAAATATTTGAGTCTTTCCAACTCTAAAGGCTATTAATCCTTCTACTTCGAAGTGAGATTAGTAGATTAAAATTTTTTATTTTTATTTCTGATAGTTAAGACTCGGCCGAATTATTATAGTAGGGCTGATTGGCTAAAGCCATGATATACTCGAGCGAGATCGGTGAAGACCTTTAACCTTCGGCATTTGACCGGTAGTCTTGTTCCAGTAGGGATTCCCTTCAGGTCTTTGGACAGCCGAGTCCTAGAATAGGCTGAAAAGACGAGAATATGCCGAACAAAATGCATTCGTTTGGCATGGGTAATTGCCGGGGTGCTATTGGTACGCTAAAAGCATGAAGAAAAATGCCTAATCGATGCTCTGTGAGTCAATCACCTAGGCACAAGATAACTCGAAGTTATTAGACTTCACATCATCCCGTACATCAAGCAAATCCCTTGATAATCCCGAGATTTAAGTATATTTTATAGATACTGATGTAGTTCTATTCGATGCCAGGTACCGCCACAAGCCATCTGCAGGCAAACCCCGACGCTGACGTGCTCGACGGCATCACGGGATCCCCCGCACTGGGCCAAAAACGGAAAGTTTGCATTTCCACCGGTCGGCGTTTGCACTGATGTCGTGATCGAAGACCAATCAGCAGATTGCTGATCTAACCCCCCGACGACGGAGAATTGAGCGAGCGAGGGAAAGAAAAACCACTGGCTCTTTTTTTTTTCCTTGTCTAGAAAGAGAATTCCAAGAGAGCTGAGAGACATCATATTTAATTGTCTCCTCTCACTTGTTACTATTTCTCTTCGGATCTGTGCTGCGAGTGGGAGATCGCTGCATACATACTGATAAGGTATATCGCGATTTTTATCATCCCACTTGTGCTGTGAGCTTAACAGCCAATAATCGCAAAAATGGCATCTATTTCAAGCGCTGCTGAAGCGGGTAAGTCATTTTCTATTATCTCTCATCCTTGAAAATGGGGGCCAATGGCTGATCATCATGCGATTGTATAGTGGCGAGAATCGCCTACCTCACCAGTGATACCGTTCTCTCCGTGCAGCCCTCGCTGCAGAATGACTCATTGTTCTCCAAGTCGCTCAAGGCCCTCAAGGCTAACAAGACGAGCAACCTCTCCTCAAAAGTCACCGAGGTGAGTTGGAATTGTTGGGATTGCGAGACCGGAGCTCAACTAATAGTATACCCAGGTCCAAACTGTGCGCTATAATGAAGATCCGCTCCTGTCCGCCTTCACTCCCCTTCAGAATGGCGAGACTACCTCCGTCGTCACCAGCTCTTCTGTCCTGATCACCGCCGTCCCCCACCTTTACCGTCTCGCCAACAGCCCCGTGGTCATCCACGTTGCTCTGGAGCCCTCTCCGTTCCCCGATTACTCCGTAATCAGCTCCATTCGCCAGTCCGGTTTCACATTCCTCCACTCAGAGACCGTTCAAGAGGCCCAGGACATCGCTATCACAGCCCACGCGCTTGCTCACAGGTCTGGGAAGGGTGTCATCCACTTCTTCGACCCATCTAACTCGGCCAAGGACCCCTCTATTCCCGAGGAGGACGTTGAGGTCGTGAAGAAGGTTCTCAGCGTTGGTGGAAATACTGCCACCTCTGCCGGAACCCAGACTCTTTACGCCGACTCCGGTCGTGTGGCCACTGTCACCGAAGAGACCGTGGGTACTTCACCCGCTGGCCAAGTCGAGCCAACGAACTTGGCTGCGCCCTCTCAACCTCAAACTCCTTTCAACGCTAGCGTTGACAACTCATCAGTTGGCTCCTCGCGGAGAGATAGCAGTGCTGGCAGCGAAGCCCCGAGCTCGACCGCGACGACTGTGGACAGCGCCACCGTCCGGCCAGTTAACGCGGGCGATATCTTCGAATGGACAGCTCAGATTTGGAACAGTCTGTTCGAAGAGGTGGGCCGCAGATACAATGCCATTGAATACACTGGTGTTGCTGATGCTAAGTCTGCTATCTTCGTCTTTGGCTCTACCGGAGTCTTCGTGGATGCTCTCGCCAACGCCGGTGCCAACCCAGAGTTGGAGAACATTGGCCTGATCACTGCTCGCCTGTACCGCCCCTGGGTCGGTGGACAGATTTCCAACTCTATCCCTACCTCCGTTGAGAAGATCGCTGTTCTCGAGCAGGTTCGCAAGACCACCCGATGGGGTCCTTCTTTCATGGATTTGTTGTCCAGCCTCACGCCCTCTGGCGCTCGCGCTCAGGCTCCTCAAATTGTCGGGTACCGTCTCGGATATATTGAGCCCTCTACCGCTGTTCAGGCCCTTCGCGGTGTCTTGCAGAACCTAAACTCTGCTTCTCCCATCCAGAACCTTGACATCGGAAGCTCTCAGGTTCCTACTGTTCAACACGCTCTCGAGCAGCCTCGCATTGAGAACGCTTACTTGAAAATCTTGAACCAGCTCTTTGGCGAGCGCCTCCACATTGCCAACCAGCTTGGATCCAACAATGCTGGTGTCTCAAGCACTATTTCCGCAAGCCCCGAGTTTGGATTTGGTTCGCTGCTGGCTCGCCAGGAGCACCGCCAACGCTTCATCCGGGAGGTTGAGGAAGCCACCAAGTCCACCGCCTTTGCTACTGACGTTCCCAAGACTTGGTTGTCTCGCTGGGCTCTGAATGTGAAGGAAGCCGCCAAGGCTAACAAACTGGCTCCTGATGTGATCAGTCGCCTCTCCAACGATGGCTCCGCTATTTCCCGCCAACTCCTCCAGTCCAAGAATCTCTTCTACGAGGAGTCTGACTGGCTGATCGGCTCCGATGCCTGGGCTTACGATTTCGGCAACTCTGGTGTTCACCACGTTCTCGCATCTGGTGCGAACGTGAACATGCTCATCATCGACTCCCAGCCCTTCTCTGAACGCGCTGCATCTGACGCTACTCGCCGCAAGAAGGATATCGGTCTCTATGCCATGAACAGAGGTAACGCATACGTCGCCTCCGTCGCTGTTTACAGCTCGTACACCCAGGTTCTTCAGGCCATGTCTGAGGCCCAGCAGTTCAACGGTCCCTCGGTTGTTGTCGCCTACCTGCCTTACAACCAGGAGAACGACTCCGCACTCACAGTGCTGCAGGAGACCAAGAAGGCCATCGATCTCGGCTACTGGCCCCTGTACCGCTGGAACCCCGACAACGAGGAGAAGGGTGAGCCAAAGTTCTCCCTTGACTCCGAGCGCATCAAGCGTGATCTTGAGGAGTTCCTCCGCCGGGACAACCAGCTTACCCAGCTCATGAACCGCCACCCAAAGTATGCCCCTGTTCTCTCTGAGTCCTACGGCACTGAGGTTCGTGCTTTGCAGAAGAGAAATGCCAAGGACTCCTACGAGAAACTTTTGGATGGTCTGTTCGGTGCTCCTCTCACCATTCTTTTCGCATCCGACGGTGGTAATGCCCAGAACATCGCTAAGCGTCTTGGCAACCGTGGTCGCGCCAGAGGCCTGAAGACCATGGTCATTGCTATGGATGAGTTCCCTCTTGAGGACTTGCCCACTGAGGAGAACGTGGTGTTCATCACTAGTACTGCAGGCCAGGGTGAATTCCCTGTGAACGGTCGTGCCCTCTGGGAGCATGTCAAGAATACCGGTGATCTCGACCTGTCCACCATCAACTATTCCGTTTTCGGTCTTGGTGACAGCCACTACTGGCCCCGCAAGGAGGACAGGATCTACTACAACAAGCCTGGAAAGGACCTTGATGACCGTGTCGCCTTCCTGGGTGGTCGCAAGCTCACTGACATTGGCCTCGGTGATGACCAGGACCCGGATGCCTACCAGACCGGGTACTCCGAATGGGAGCCCCGCCTGTGGAAATCTCTCGGTGTCGATAAGGTGGAAGGTCTACCCGAGGAGCCTGCCCCGATCACCAACGAGGATATTAAGATCGGCTCTAACTTCCTTCGCGGTACCATCGCTGAGGCTCTTCTTGATGAGAGCACTGGCTCTATCCCCGCTAGTGATCAGCAGCTGACCAAGTTCCACGGTACATACATGCAAGATGACCGTGATCTCCGTGATGAGCGTAAGGCCCAAGGTCTTGAGCCTGCCTACAGCTTCATGATTCGCTGCCGTCTCGCCGGTGGTGTTGCCACCCCTAAGCAGTGGCTGCAGATGGATGCCATCAGTAGCTCACACGGTAACGAGACCATGAAGCTCACTACCAGACAGACCTTCCAGTTCCACGGTGTGATCAAGCGCAACCTTCGTGGCGCCATGCGTGCCATCAACAACTCCATGATGGACACACTCGCTGCCTGCGGTGATGTGAACCGTAACGTTATGTGCAGTTCTCTCCCCGAGCTGTCTTCCTTCCACCGCGAGACCTGGGCTATTTCTTCCAAGATCAGTGAACACCTGCTGCCCTCAACTTCTGCCTACCACGAGATTTGGCTGAAGGACGACAACGACAAGAAGGTTCAGGTTGCTGGAGATGCTGTCGTTGACCACGAACCCCTCTACGGCCCTACCTACCTCCCCCGCAAGTTCAAGATCACCATTGCCATTCCTCCTCACAACGACACTGATGTCTATGCCCACGACATTGGTTTGATCGCCATCAAGGGTGCCGATGGCCACCTTGAGGGCTTCAACGTTCTGGCTGGTGGTGGTATGGGTTCCACCCACAACAACACCAAGACCTACCCCCAGACTGGTCGCATGTTCGGATACATTCCCGTCGACAAGATCCACCTTGCCTGCGAGAAGATCATGCTCGTGCAGCGTGACAACGGTGACCGCAAGAACCGCAAGCACGCCCGTATGAAGTACACCATCGACGATATGGGTGTTGAGGCTTTCCGAGGCGAGGTCGAGAAGCTTCTTCCCGACGGCCTCAAGTTCGGCGAACCCCGCCCCTTCGAGTTCAAGTCCAACGTCGATACCTTCGGCTGGATTAAGGATGATACTGGTCTCAACCACTTCACCTTCTTCATTGAGAACGGTCGTATCGAGGATTCTGCCGATTTCAAGATGCGCACTGGCCTTCGTGAGCTTGCTGAGATGGGCAAGGGCGAGTTCCGTCTTACCGGTAACCAGCATCTGATGATCTCTCGCATCGCCGATGAAGACCTCCCCGCTATCAAGGAGCACATGGCCAAGTACAAGCTTGACAACACTGCTTTCTCTGGCTTGCGTCTGTCTTCGTCTGCTTGTGTTGCCTTCCCTACCTGCGGTCTGGCCATGGCAGAGTCTGAGCGCTACCTCCCCGTTCTGATCTCCAAGCTCGAGTCCACCCTTGAGGAGTGCGGTCTTGCTCGTGACAGCATCGTCATGCGTATGACTGGTTGCCCCAACGGTTGTGCTCGTCCCTGGCTCGCCGAGGTTGCCTTTGTCGGAAAGGCCTTCGGTGCATACAACATGTACCTGGGCGGTGGCTACCACGGCCAGCGCCTCAACAAGCGCTACCGCTCTTCCATCAAGGAGGATGAGATCCTTGACATTATGAAGGGCCTCCTCAAGCGCTACTCTCTTGAGCGTGATACCGATGGCGAGACCCCTGAGCGTTTCGGTGATTGGTGTATCCGTGCTGGTGTCATCAAGGCCACCACTGACGGACAGAACTTCCACGATGGCGTAAGTGATTCCTTCCATGATATTCACACTATTGATTCTAATAATTTCCTACAGGTTGCCGAAGATGAGGAAGAAGAAGAGTAAATGCTGAACACAGCATTTACACACATAATCTCCGATTTTTTATGACTCTCACGGGATTCTAAAATTTGCTTTTTTCCCCTTTCTAATTCTTGGATATTCTCACGTCTATATCTCACGTCGCAATGCATTGATGTCTTGGCGATTGTATGATTCCATGCAAAAATGTTAGATTTCGTTTTTTCTCTTTTATTCCCTTTCTTCATGTGGATTTCAATGACAGTTCAAGTCTGCTCGTACATATATACTCAAATGATATCCTTTTTCTATTCAGGATCAATTAAAGTATCTTCGTAATCTCGTAATCTGGCAGAAACCCAACCGTGGAATCAACCCAGGGGAGGCGCTGGCGGGCAGCTGATTCAGGGTTGACATCACCCCTGGTGCCTCTTTGGCCTCTCAACCTTCCAAAGCTTCGTTGACCCAACCTTATCACTTCTTCTAACACTTTCGTTAATGCCAATTTTAGTTTTAGAAGGTCGATCAATATGAACTCGATTCTATCAGCGCCTTTCGCGCCACTGCTCTATCTACGTCCTCGGTTTCGTCAAGATCGGGACTGGTCGTATCGACAAGCACTGGCAAACACTTTCATGAAAGTCTTCCTGCTCATTTTCGTGGCATTTCGCACAAAACCACCACTTTCCCTCAATCCAGGTCTAGATGGAGACCGTTTCGTTGTGATAGAGCCTGGAGCACCAGAGCTCTACACCAGCATCACAGTAGACAACGAGATCCAGCCAGTGGCTGTAGGAGGCACCTGGTTCCCATCGCTCTACCAATATAACACAACAACCACCAAAGACAAGCATGTCGTGCTCCATTTCCACGGCGGCTCTTACATCCTTGGCGACGGCCGCACATCATCTTGCAAGTTCCTCGCCAACTGCTTGCTAGGCCATACACCAGTAAGCCACGTCTTCAGCCTACAGTACCGTCTAGCCTGCAACCCCAACGGCCGTTTCCCTGCACAACTCCAAGATGCCATCTCCGCCTACTCATACCTACTCCACACACTGCACATCCCGGCATCTCGC
Source organism: Penicillium cf. viridicatum (assembly GCA_028974045.1). Lineage (NCBI taxonomy): Eukaryota > Fungi > Ascomycota > Eurotiomycetes > Eurotiales > Aspergillaceae > Penicillium > Penicillium cf. viridicatum. The sequence goes on along the minus strand of JAPQKQ010000002.1, from coordinate 6,086,300 downwards.
ATCGTTTTCAGTGGCGACAGCGCAGGTGGCCACCTCGCCCTCGCACTCCTACGTTACATCACCGACTATGGCGACGAGACGATCCTCCCCCCACCTATGTGCTCGTGGCTTTTCTCGCCCTGGTGTGATATCCCCGGCTCTCGCAACAAGCATCTCTGGGATAACATTCCCAATGTACAGACGGACTATATCCCACCCTCATTCCCCGCGTGGGGCGCGAAGCATTTGATCGGCAACCTAGAAATCACTAGCGAGTTCGAGCCCTATTTTGCGCCCATCTGGCATCCCTTTGTCCTGCCTTCGCCTGTTTTGATTGCTTCCGGTGGCAGGGAGGTTATGTGTCAGGAACATGATCGGTTGGCGAGGCATTTGAGTAAAATGCGGCAGAATGAAGGTCGAGTGGAGTATTTCGTGCAGGATCACTTGCCGCATGATATTCTCATGGTTGCTTGGATTCTGAACTTTCGAAAAGAGGCTGATCAGTGTGCTTTCAAAGCTGGGGTGTTCTTGACGAGAATGCAGGCTCAGTCGGGGGAGGATGGTACTGAGGTTCCTTCTGTGGCCTTTGAGTCACGATGATGTTGTTACGTTCACTATGCCCTTTCGGTGTACCATATTGCTACCACCTAGGTACTTGATTTCCTCTGCCACCTCTTGGCTTTCCCTTTCCGTTTTAGTTATAGAGGTATGTAGATAGAGAGTCATATGACCTCGCTTATCCGCGCACAACTATACTAGTGGAACTCGGAGTATATTTAGCAGCTCAGAGTTCAGTTTGAATATATACGTAGTACTAGTTGTATGGCATTCGTAGTAGTATTCGTACGTTATATAATAACCTTTTCTAGATTTATTATTTACTATAAACAAAATACCTAAAAATTACTAGCTTTTCTATATAACTTATACATATCATAAGGTTAGTCGTGTTTACGCTATTTATAGTGCTACAGCACTCCCGCCGTAGTACTACAGTACCGAACTAAGGGCCTAGTCCTGCGGGACTTGTCAAGCTCTATCCCTAATAGACTATATAGAGGCTCTAGTATATGCCTGTATTCGACCTATAGATTCAACCCTTACTTAAGACTTTGACAATTATTTCAAAAACATATAAAGAAAGTGGCAAGCAGTAGGTATGTTGAATACCCTTCTATCTCTTCCGATAACCGGATGGTAGGGGCGGTGTTCTGCTAATATACTTGGAGTAAATTGGTCTAAGTTGCTGCACAACCCTAAAGTTACATACAAAAACATGAAAACGACAGGCGTAGGAGCAACAAATGAGAGGAGACAATACCTCTCCATTCTTAGATAGAACACGAAATTTCTTCAGTTTATGGGAAACCTGAAGATTTTCACCAAGACAAGTACCGAATAAAGTTATTCATGAATGTCATCAGCCCGTCTCCTGATCCTCCTGGGTAAAATAATCGGTTGAGAATGCTTTCCCCCCCCCAACATATCATCACGCCAGTAGCTAACAGGTGAGGTGCTGGCAGAAACTTGGCTATTATTGTCGGGACCCCTCTAAAAAATCCCGTTGTTGTTCTTCGAATGATTGGGGACTTCCGAAATTGAGTCCCAGTGCTCCACAAATTCTCCATCCTTGTGTCGCAGCATATCGAAGACATTCAGGCCAAGATCTCCCTTCCAGCGCACAACATGACTTTGAATAATCACATAGTCCCCGTCGACAAGGATCCGCTTGAATCTGATATCGGGGCTCTCGGCTGTGTTTCCAGTCAAGTTCTGGATCTTTTTGTTCGCCAACTGGCTAAATTCGATGATTGACTCGGGGCCATCGCCTACTTCGGGGTTGTGCTACGTATACTCTCCACGAAGCAAAGAGCGTGTTGTGTCGTAGTCAAAGTAGACAAATGTGGCAAGAAATAATTTGAGACTTTCTTTATGATGGCCACTTAGGCAGCGGTGTGAGGCGGCTGGTCAGCAAGAGCTGCGTATCTCACTTCGATTTCTTGTTTCAGGTCAACCATGATCAGGATATAATAAACGAAGAAATTTATTAACTGCCCAGCAAATGTGAGGAATGTGAGGAATATTAAAGAATTGTTCTTGATAAAAATATATCTATTTCCGACCAAATGTCTCGTGGTGCCCCAAGCCATCTGCGGGCTCAACTGACGGGGAGTGGCGCCGCAACCCCACGAAGCTACATCGGGATAAGGAACTATACACATAATTTCTCTGTTCATTTTGCTACTTACTATCCTATGCTTCGGGCCCGTTTGTCAAAGTTCGTGTCTGGAACTTTATCTTCGTAGCACACTGTAAGAAAATAGCCTATAGTATAAATGAATGTATGTATGTATGGATGTATGTATCATTTCATTTAACTTAGGTGTCGTAAATTTGAGACAGATATGCAGATTATCTCAATGATGAATACATTATTGTCTTCGTGAGAATGTACAACTCCAATGAACAATGCTTGGCATCCTCCATTACCCTGTATGATAGTGTCTCCAAACAGAGACGTGACAGGTTTTTGAAATTGGCGGCACTGATATTCGAACCCGAGAATTCCAGGAGAGGCGGACCAACTTCACATCTCTTCGGACCACTTTTCTGCAATCTACATGGCACAAAAAAACCTACCCCGAGATGCACTTGTATAATAGTTCCTCGTAATAGTCTTGGTAAGAATACCCTAGCTACAACGCGACTTAGTGTAATCTGCGATACATGCTAAGAAGCGCTTGGTGGTACTTCATTTCCGAATCTTGAAACACGATCACGGAGTGTTGGGACAGGTATGATCGATAAATGCTAGAACCTGTTTTTAGGGTAATTTTGGTGACTACTAGTGGGACATTGAGGAAAATTGTGTGAGATTTCTTGATTGGGTTTGAACTTTGGACTAGCGATTGGGGTGATAGGAAAGAAGAGCATGTCTCCAAAAAGTTAATGTGTTTTCGATATCACTGTTTATCATTGGAAGATCACGATTTATATCGCCCATTGGTAGCACCAATTTCCACCTCATTCATGTTAGCTGGGCCTATCCGCTGCGTTCCATTCCACCGTCATTTGGACGGCCGCCTGGGAATCGAACCCCAAGTGTGTAGTACTCAGGATGTTTCAAACCCATCTCGCCCTGGGCTAACACGTCTCCCAAGTCGTGTTCTGAGTCGTAATAACGACCACGTAGAACCTCCTTCGCAATCCCGCTAGCAAGCGCAACACTCGTCATGCCACTAAGATATGGCGAGTCTCTGAATCGAGAGACCCACAGTTTCATATCTTTCTCAAAGTTGGGGAACTGGCCCAGTAAAGGACTGCTTATATAGGGGTCTATAGGATAGCTCATGGGTTAGCCGAAACCGTTCTTAAATACGCATTCCTACTAAAAAAGCGAAACATACTTTCAGTCATCCCTGTTTGCACAGCTCCAGGATGAAGAGTATACAGGTGAATATTGCGGTGGCCAGCCAGGGCTAGCTCGGCTTGTATGCAACCGGTCATTCGGATCATCGCGGCCTTGCTGGTGGAATAGCCGATATTGGAAGGCATATCGATTGTTCCGGCCCTAGAAACGATATTGATAGCACAGCCCGATTTCTGGCCAATGAAGGTTGGCAAAATCAACTGCAAAAGAGAAAGCGGCGCATGCAAGTTAATAGAGAGATCTCCGATAAACTCGTCTGCCTGTTGCTCGTGAAACTGCGCTTATATTAGTCAGAGACAGCACCCCGGGCGATGGAGGGGTTCATACCAAACGGAAGTTTTGGAGTGCAGCCACAACGTAATATACGAGGTGCCCTGACCTTAACAACCACTTTTATTGCGGTATGGGCATCAGGTTTCTTACAATGCCCCTTCAGTGGCGCGCCACCTCCCTGCCAACTATCCCCCTCAATTGCATTGTATATCCCTTACCGGCAAAGATCTAGCCTTAGTGGTTTAGTCGTGAAGATCCAGACCTTGAACTCGGCATTGCCTCGCTGACTTTTCTGCACGAAATGGCTGAAATTCGAAGAATCTCGGTGATACTGTACCGTACCACAATTTGGAGTGGCAACACCCCACAACCCCCTTCAAGTATTGGACTTAGAACGGACAAAACAGGCGCTGACGAGAAAGTCATCGCAGAAAACAATCTCAAGGAACGTATTTTCCTAATCAAAGACATCGTTTGAAATGAACACAATAATTAGAGCCGAATATCGAAGATACCCCACTTCAGCCAAGTTTCTGTGATGATACATTATGAGGCATTGCCTATATAGTCTAGAGAAGCAAGACGTCGAGGACTCGAGCATGCTTACATACTAAAAGGGTTACAGCGGAAAGAGGGAGGAATGACTGCTAGCAATCTCTAGGCAGCCATGTTTACGAAACTAGAATGGTCTAGTAACCTAGAAGACGGAAGGCCATGGCTAATAAATATGCTCCGCTAACATTCTATCTCTCCGGCACTAGGCCTGTACGGCTGAACCTGTAATCACCGTAGTTGCCTGCCAGTAGCTATCAATCCTAAAAAAATGCTTCGAGAGGGGAAAAATTAAATGATAGGCGGGAAGACCGGGAAATACGTATATATTTTGGTAATTTGGAGTGAGGGGCTTGGGATGGCGTTATATCCATCTCTGGCCAGAATGGTCTGTAGTGAGGCCCAAGCCATCCGACGGAACGACCGAGTGGCGCCGCAACCCCACGAGCACTACAAGTGGAAGCTACGCTTAGTTGGCGTGGGAAAGTATGTTTGCCATAATTTACAAGCAGAAAGGGCAGTCCATTTATGTCGCAACGATCTCTACCCTTTCCTGGGTGCTGCAGCTAACCTATGTCGAAACATAATTCTCATATCATATACAAAAATCTTACACTTACGGTTTACCTATAGTAAATTGCGTAAGACGACATACCCAGGGTGCGTGTGGATGCGGCCACCCTCATTTACTGTATTCCCGTTTGCTAACGTATACTCAAGTGGATTACGTTCAGCCATGATGCCTGGCAGCGACCCTGTGCAGCAGACGCAATGTATATTCCTTGAAATTCTCACATGTGACGTTGAAATAATTGAAGGAATCCCCAGCTATATGGAGCACGCTCTGAATGAAGGCAGGGCAACCTGGGTGCAGGAACAGGTTTCACCCTCCGATAGCAGGACCAGTGGTGAATTGTTCTCCGTCGTTGAAACCGGCGCCAGAAAGGGATCTGAACTGTTGGCCAAGATCTGAAGCAATGGTTAAAACCAACCAGCCCACAAGTGGGAAAATTCTAATCCAAGTTCCAGAAGGAATATGGGACCAAACCAACAAGCTTCCTCTCCACATACCCACCGCTTCCACTTAACAAAATTCCCAGAAATGGCCCTCCATATACCCGTGCCTTACCATAGTATCACTGGGAATTTATAGAATATACACCGGCCATCAATGACGTGAATTTATGGGAACAGGCAACATAAGCTATTCTGCTTTTTGGATAAGCCGTGTTTCTGAATTGTTGTCTATCATAGGCAATTACTCGAGGGATAACCAAAAATTGATTTAAAGACATAGTAGATGAGCACGTTTGCACTGTTTACAGTCCTATGGGAGTCCCGCCAAGCTCCCACGGGAGTAAATGTGGGAGTTGAGTTGGCAAGGTCTACTCCGGTATGCAGTCACTGCGTAGAGTATGCAAACCCTCGGGAGCATATCCTTTTGGAGATATTATTATGTGGGGGGTATTGTAGGCTACTAGGGGTGTGGATCGAGTGTGGGGTAAGCAAGGTTTGTATACTCCGTATTACGGCAATGTCATTATGTGGCGCTCCACCACACTAACTACTGTACAAATTCCAGCTCAATCCTTTCTATAGAAATTATGTGTTTAAGGAGCCCAAAATTAATTGTTGACCATGTACCTCCATGATAGTAACATCAGTATTTGCCTACTTATTATCTGGCAAAGTCTTAGGTATTTCAGTGCCTCTAAAAACCATCATCGCCTAGCTATACTAAAGCAACTATTACCTCTTTATCTTCACTTGCTATCCGAATTACAGAAAAATATAGTAACAGCCACCTCTAGCTAAATATATTAAAGATCCCGAAGCTCAATCTTAACTAGGCGGTTTATTTGCGCAACCACTAGATTCACTCCAAATTCAATCTCGAGATTCACCTACGTATAACCTTAGAAGTTTGCATTCATGGATTGGCGCGCTGACTGGAGAACCTGAGTGAAATCTACAGTGTACACAGGCAACGCCCTTAGGTCTATCTTCGGCCTTACCTACCTAGGTAGGTAGTCCTTCCAAGATTCACGAGCTCACATCGGAAACGCCCCCTCTTTCTGAGCTACGTACCGATGTAGAATTATAAGAACACTAACCTAAACGACAATCGTCAGTTCATTAGGATTATCAGGGTAGCTCCCATAACAGAACGTCTACCTATTCTCCTCCTAATTATAGCACCGGACACAAACTGTCATCTTTAATTCGAAACATATCTTGGCGCGATGGTACGTATCCCACGGCGTTGCTCACTGCCAGTATCTGGGCTTGTCAAACACATGGTAGCGGTATTCACGTACACCCTCGCCGCGGAATAAGGCTGAGCTTCAATGGCATCTAGCACAGCCTCTATGAACTATTACGGAGAAGCCAACAAGGTAACAACGGAAAAGGAGTTGGAATAGGCTTGGAAAATGTGGCATGAAATAGCTTGACATGGGTGAGAATAAATTTTCACTGTAGACTTGGGGAGTGTAGGAGTGCCTATGTACTTGATTTCCTCTGCCACTTCTTGATGCCCCCTTTCCGTATTAGTGCTCACCTCATCCTAAGCAAGGTCTGATAAGACTTCCTAGGAGCCTTTAGAACTTTTGGGCTACTATAATGATTGATGAGATAAATATAGATCCTAGAAGCCTAAGTGCTGGTCCTCATTCGCGAGTGGCTCTACATGGGAGAATGGCTTTCTACGGATTCTCCTGGGCGTATTAGAAAGGCCTTTTGGTAGCCACTTCCAACGTGTCAGCTCTTTTCCCCCCTTGTCTCTTCGACATTTGTTTGGTCGAAATAGCCAGGACCGCCTTCGCTAAAATTATTTTCAAATTGCAGTGATTTGTTTGTCAGTGACCAGACAGCCTCCAGCTTTTCAGACATCAACCCCCCAATTTATTCTTTCTCTCTTTCAATCTCTTTTCTCTCAAGATCCTGTACCCATCGCAACCTACAACCTGCACCGAAGCTCCTATTCTTGATATTATCATATTAAACCCAACGCTGATCAGTGCTGTGATTTCATCTAAAATCGTTGGCACTATCGACTATCGACCTCCATCGCTCCCTAGCCTCAGTGCGTTAACGCGTTGACAATACCGGAAAAGACCCAGAGAATTCGAAGACACGTACAGCTATATCGCCACCAAGCAGTAATCTACGCACCGTCGCGATCGAAAATGGCACCTATCCCAGGAGTGATTCGCGAAGCAGCTCGCTTTGAGAACCAGTACAGCATGGACTGGGCATACCACGACACATACACCAAGATAATGACAACCGACACGCATACTAGCTACAGCAAGCTGGCAAACTTCTCTCACGAGCTCCAGGAGTGGCCATTTTTGCCCGTGGTCATTACGAGCGTTCTTTTTGCGATTATCGTGGTGGGCATCGTCGCCCACTTTTGCTTTTGGGGAAGGCGCAGGTATGTGATGAATATCCTATTTGCGATTGCGCGGGGTCACTGATTTGAGTTGGTCATGCAGGTATCCGCGGCAAACTACATCTCCCGAGGATAAGATGAAGACGGAGGGCGCAGAGTATCTGGATACGGTTGAGGAACCCTGCTCAGGTATGTTGAGTTATACATATGTCTTGCTATGTGCCCGGCTCATGATGTATATAGATGGCTGGATGTGTTTCATTCTGGCCTGCCATGCTGCCATTACCCTCGGTGGTTTCTGATGTGGAGGAACATATACAGCTGTTGGAGAACAAGACAGTCAGATAAATACCCCCTGTTCTCTGGTTAGCTAACAATTCTCTGTGGAACTGCAGTTGTCTTGTGGAACTTGTAGGTAAGACTACAAGTCCCGCACTTGTGGTCTGAGCCTGATGTGACGATTTATTTATGAGACTGGATCAAATGTGGGTTCGAGCGTTTAGCAATGGATATTTTTATGCTTAGGAAAAACAGCTCACTCAGCACAAACAAAGTGGAGGAAGAGATGTGCAGTCTAAGACATTATCAATAACAGGACATGTTAGCTCTATATAGGCGACTAAGCGGGGCATAACTTTCTCATTGGTTAATCTTGCTGGGCAGAATTTTAGATCCACTCTCACTTTACGAGCATACGAAGGTGTATCCCGGCCAGGGGTCGGAAACCAGTTAGTTATTAGTAATATTGAAGCCTTCTATCTAAAGAGTTGGAATCAAATGTTATATATAGAAAAGTCTTTTGTGTAGAGTATGCTTTTTTTACCGCCTTTACATACACTTAAAAAAAGATATCTAACAAGACCACCAAAAAGACCACCAAAAAGACATCACAAGGCCGTACAAGTGGCCGACTATTCTTGTTACGAATTAAAATTAGCATATAGGTTTCGGGAAGGTGGTGATACCTGCGGTGAGGCAGTATCCGATGAGAGAGTTATGTCCCGCGTGGCACACTTAGTTAAATGAGGCTGAATATTCCTAGTTGTAGGCGGTGGTGCCATGACTCTCCTAAATATACAGCATGACCGTGTGAAATCTACTAGACCTGACTCTGAGCGACGGATCTATGTTTTATCAAGCCAGATACAACCTTGCAAGTACACGGGACCGAATATTTAGCCAAACAACTCTATATTGACGTGCAAATCCAAAGATCTGAGAGTAGTCTAGCTAATTGTATACTCAAATCTAACCATCTCCATAAATCGATATCGCACCGATCATCTAACCCCAAGCACCATGAACCGCGCCATGAGATCCTCCTGGAGGATTTGTCGTGAGGCGGATCGGATCACGTTGGCCTCTTACTGTATCATTTCTCACATGATTGCAACCGACATCATGTAAATTCATAGATGCCGGCGCCTCTGCTTTTTAGGCAAGGGTGAGAAGTCCTTGCCTTGGTTGGTCATCGTGACCGCTTAAATGGTGACCGACTGGGTCCCGATGGGACGAATCCGCTGCCCGCTCCGGGCGGCCCTGACGTCCCTCTTTCTTTGCGACTACCCCATTCGGGGGAATTCCTTTGTCGACTTGCGTATTGTTGGTTGCCCTAATCCAAGGGAACCGCTTAAATGGTGACCGATAAGGTCCTGGTAGGATGAATCAGGCTGCCCAATTTGGCTGGCCCTGCTGCTCCTCTTATTTGCGACTATCCCATTCGGGGGCATTTCGTTGTCGACTTATGTATCGTTGGTTGCCTTAATGAAAAGGAACCGTGAGTGTCTGCAACTCAAACTGTTACAGACGTCTTGTTGGCACGAGCGATTCAGATGCCCTCAAGTCATGGTAGCGGGTTGGTGCGAGGATGGACAAATGGATTGACAACAATCGATGGAAAATAGGAAGATTTGAGCAAGGGGTGCGTCTCTCACGCTAGGAAGGTATCGAGGTGGAATTGGCGTGTTCGATAGTGACGGAGGCTAGAAGAGCCTCGACGTCAGGAGAGAGTGCTCGGATATGAGAGGGAGGATAGCATGGTAGCTCTCTCAGCACAACTCAATGGGCCTCGAGAAGGAAAAGAAGGAAACAAGGGGGAACCGGAGCGATGTCGATCTAAACCAAGTAATGGCGGTGAACCGATAGCAGTCTTTCTGCCCACATCCCCGCCGATGAATTTCGATAAAAAAAGTTATCAGTCCAAGTTGCGGCAATTGTTGCTAGTTTCCTCTTTCCTTTTTTTTATCGCTCATTATTGATCTAAGATACTTCTTTACCTTATCGCCATGGCTTTTTCCGATGACGACCCTGTTGTTGCCTCCTACGACGTCCTCCTCACTGACTCCGATATCTCTCGTTATGTTTTCCAATACGTCGATCGAGAGCATGACCGTCCCTACAATGACCAAGAAAACCAACGACCGATTCAACTTCGACTTAAACCGCGCACCGGTCTAATTGAAGTCGAAGTCCCCATCATCACCCGAGAAAACTACGACGTTAACAAGGGAATGCGCTACGGGGATGCGGTAAAGAAGAGCCGCTCCGCGCGCGACGGAGGCGCTTATGGCATGGCAGGTGGCTTCACTGCTGGTAGCGGAACTGCAGCTGCAGGGGGGAGAGTCAAAATGGAATCGAATGGGGATGTGGAGATATTGGATAATAAGAGGGCTCTGGATTCTGCGTCATTGATGCGAGTGCAGTCACTCGGAGGTCGGATAAAGCCCTCTGAAGAAGGCGATCCGGTTTACATGCTGGCCACCTTCACGGATAGTACGTTTATTCTACTCGATCGCTTTCTTTTCTGGTGACAACATTCGATTCTAACCCCCATTCTTAGAAAACTTGCATCTCTCACCGGTCACATCAGTTGTCCAGTTCCATCCTCAACTTCACCACCTGGATGCTCTAGATGAGATTCCAAAAGCGAAAGGCTCACGTGCCAAAAAAGATGACGATGACCGCCCCGCCGAGAGCGAAGCACGTGCCATTGATATTAAAGTCAAGGCCGCTGAAGATGGCGAAGCGGCTGCAAACGCCGGCAATCTAGACCTTCTTAAACAAATGCAAGACGAGAAATGGAAAACGTACGGCTGGGTTGATGCTGAGGTATGTTGTCTCTTTGATAGACCTCCTTGATTCGTGTTTCCCACTAATTCTTACCAATCACAGGCCGAGGATTCTTGGTACACATACGAGAACTACATGATTCACAAGGATACCGAAAACCTCCCGGCCTTAGAATCAAACATCGAGTCAGAAGCCTACCTCGATAAAATGAGCGCCCCTAGAATTGATCCTGCGCGCCCCGACATGACTGGTTGGGCTATGAAGGAAAATCGCCGGAGGCAAAGAGAGGGCCAAGCAGGTAATGAGGCCGAATAGCGAAGGGTTCTATTGTACAATAATCCAAACAATCAATTTTTAGTGAAAGCTTATCATAATCCTCAGGAGTGTTCAAGTTTATTAAAGACAAAGTTATGCCTGCTTCGTGTTGGCTTAAACAGGAACATGCGAAACTCTCGCCACTCATACAAGGTTGTCCGCCAATCACGATAAGAGAATGGATTGGGTCACGTGCCTTGTTCGGTTTTTCTGCCATCTCGGTTTCATCGCGACATATCCGATAAATCTCCCTTTCTCTCGTTGCCTTCGTGTTTTTTTTTTTTTTTCCCTTTCCCTCTTTTTTCCTCAGTTCGGTCGAGGGTTGCAGGGCAGCGTGTCAACGCGGTTACCATCCGTCTTCTATAGCGGAACAATCGCATTGGTTTAACTCAACATCTATCATTGCGGTGTTCTGTTTTTCTGGACACCATCGTTGGAAGTCTGCATCTATCTTATAATTTACCCCTAATATCTTTTTCTTTTCGAGTCATTATCTCTCATTCGCTTTAATCCTCCAATCTTCGATTTACAACCCCCGAAAAAGCGCCGGTTTCATGCACGATGTTATCCCGTGTGGCTTGTCAGAAAAATGCTTTCCTTCAACTTCGGAGGGCGCAGGCCTTCCGAGCACCGTTCCATTTACCGACAACACGTTTTTATTCAAGTAATCGAAACCCACTCTTGAATCTGTCGGGACATTCGATTCACGATCGCCCGCGTAATCCGTCTCCTCAATCCGAACGTCACCTTGCTACAGCCGCCGATCACTCTAGCATCGATGGGCATTCACCCGAGCCTTACGACCACTTCATGCACATGCCTTTTGAGAGCTTCGATACATCATCCCTGATCATCCTCGACTCAACGCCACAATCGCAATCAAAAATCTTCCGCAGGAGGCATGGTGTCGGCGGTGATGAATTGGAGATGAAGGCGAATCTAGATCTCTCATTGAAGATTGGAGAGTTTGAGCGAGCCTCTGCGTTGATTACCCGCCTCGGCCATTATCATCCGCCTGGCTCGGAGGAGTATCTCGTTATTCATAACCGTTTTATGAAGCAGATGGTAGCGTATATGATCCTCCACCGACAGCAAGACATGGTTCTGCCGTTGCAGAAATGGTTCGAAGTTGATATGCCTGCCGGTGGCGTGACACCGGATGCAATCAGTTTCGCGATTATGATTCGAATGGCGCTACGTATGCTTCATGGATCGAAGCGCGACAGAACTGTTCGTCGATACTGGGAACTTGCCCAAAACGCGGGCATGGAGGAAGAGCTTGTCGGCATTGAGGTTCTTGAGGACTCTGATGTTGGTGAGCTGTCTAAGGTGAGCTTACATTTCTAGTCTGTGCTTTGCAATCATGCTGATGTTTCCAACTTAGATTTGCTCCTCCGACATGCTGGACTTGGTCTCGAAGTATATGGAACTCTCTGAAACTCCTGAAGTGTCTCCCGCCGTCGTCGATAATACCCCCCAAGTGCAAGCTGCCGACCAAAAGGGATTGGGGCTGGCATCTCTGAAACAGTCCCTGTCCCTCTTTTCCGGCAATTGTGATATACGTTTGCCCGAAAATTTCACAGGCACCGAAGAGGAAGGGAAGGAACTGGTTTCAAGTTTGAGACAAACACGACTTGAAACCGACAGTCTCGAATCGGCCCTCTGGCGTTGGCGAGAAGATAATGCCGAGAGACAAAAATCCGGGTTGAACGTCGCTTCCGATGAGAAAAAGCTCAACAGAATCATGAGTCAATGGCACGCCGACCTTGTGGCAAGAATCAAGAAGGAGTTGGGGCTCGTTAAAGAGACACTTGCGGCCCGTATCGTAAGTATTGAACAAAAAGAGCGTTGTGAATATGGTGTGTTTTTGAAAGCTCTCGATCCCGACCGGTTAGCTGCACTCACTCTGTTATCTGTGATGTCTACTTTCAGTCGCCAGGGGATGGACAAAGGAATCAAACTTTCTATCCTCGCTTCAGTGGTTGGAAAAGAGTTGCAGGATGAACTCATTGCCGACGCCTATCTGAAAAAGAACAAGTCTATGCATCCGACTCGTCTAAAGGCACTGAAGCAGACTCTCGCAAACCGCAAAGACAAACAAGGCCGACTTCGATGGCGGTCGCTCGTTGAAAAGATCAATGCAGAAGATGAATCAACAATCTGGGGCTCTCGCTCACAGGTCAAAATCGGTGCTGTCTTGATGAGCATGTTAGTCGAAGTCTCGAAAGCCCCTGTCTGGACCGAGGATCCTGCCACAAAAAAAAGGGTCCTCACCATGCAACCGGCCTTCGACCATTCTTATCAGGTTAACTTCGGGAAACGCTCCGGTCATATCCACATGAACTCCAAACTTGTGGAGATTGTTGCTAAGGAGCCACCCGCTGAGCTGTTGGCCCGCCACCTCCCCATGGTTTCCAAACCCAAACCATGGACAGGGCCAAGATCTGGCGGGTATATGATATACGAGTCCAACCTAGTGCGCACTACTCCCGGTGAACTACTACAGCCAGCCTACCTCAAAGCTGTCTTGAAAGACGATGGGCTGAAAGAGATCCGAGCAGGCCTTGATGTTCTCGGTGCCACTGGGTGGAAGATCAATGAACAAGTTTTTAACGTGATGCTCGAGGCTTGGAATGACGGGGGAGCTGTGGGAAAGCTCGCCCCCGTGAGTCCAGACCTGCAGATACCAGAACAACCAAGTCCAGACGCCGACTACGAAACCCAAAAAGAGTGGCACCAGAAGGTTCGTGAAATCGAAAATCTTCGCTCTGGATTTCATTCTGTTCGATGCTTCCAGAACTTTCAGCTTGAGGTAGCGCGAGCCTTCCGGAAAGAGGTCTTTTATCTGCCCCATAACATGGATTTCCGTGGAAGAGCTTACCCACTCCCTCCTTACATGAATCAGATGGGGGCTGATAATTCAAGAGGGTTGCTTCTTTTCGACAAGGGCAAGGCACTTGGGGAATCTGGCATGCGCTGGTTGAAAATTCAGATTGCAAACTTGTTTGGATTTGATAAAGCGAGCATGTCTGAACGGGAGCAATTCACAATGGACAATTTGGATGATGTTCTTGACTCTGCCAACGCAGGACTCCATGGACGACGGTGGTGGCTCCAGGCTGAGGATCCATGGCAGCTTTTGGCAGCATGTTGCGAACTCCGCAACGCCTTGCAGCTCTCTGAGCCCACAGAATATGTCTCCCATCTTCCAATTCACCAAGATGGCTCTTGCAATGGTCTGCAACATTATGCCGCTCTTGGCGGTGACAGTGTCGGCGCCCAGCAGGTGAATCTTGAACCATCTGATCGCCCTTCGGACGTCTATACCGGTGTGTGCGAATTTGTGAAGGAAGCCATTGCGCAGGACGCAGCCAATGGCCAGCATTTGGCTAAGCTTCTTGAAGGCAGAGTCACCAGAAAGATTGTAAAGCAGACGGTCATGACTAATGTCTACGGCGTGACCTTTTTGGGGGCGACGAGACAGGTCAAAAGGCAGCTTATCGACTATCTCCCTGAACTTAGCAACACAGAGAGGAACAGCGCGGCTTTCTACATCGCAACAAAGATCTTTGGCGCTCTCGGATCCATGTTTAACGGAGCTCATGAGATCCAGTATTGGCTGGGCGATTGTGCCCAACGCATCACACAGTCTGTGACACCGGAGCAAATTGAGGAGCTCACGCAAGCGGCATTAGTACCCAAGGATGAACGCGATGACGATTTTGCGACATCCATCGATCCGGAGAAATCCTTCAGGTCGACTGTGATTTGGACGACCCCACTGGGTCTCCCAGTGGTCCAGCCATATCGCACTCGCAAGACGCGGCGTGTTCAGACGAGTTTACAAGACATCAGTCTCGTTGAGCCCGGCGCTGATGATGTTGTTACAAAGCGCAAGCAGCTTCAGGCCTTCCCGCCAAACTTCATCCACTCTCTTGATGCCACACACATGATCATGTCCGCCAATGCATGCCATGAAGCAGGGTTGACCTTTTCCGCAGTCCATGATTCATTCTGGACTCATGCTGCTGATATCGACCAGATGAACCTCATTCTTCGAGATGCCTTCGTTCGCATGCATTCCGATGATGTTGTCGGGCGCCTCGGCGCTGAATTCAAAGTGCGATATGGCAAGAATATGTTCCTGGCCAGAGTCTCCCGCGCCTCCCCCTTGGGTCGGAAGATCTTCAGTCACCGCTACAACACTAGGATTACCAAACTCCAGGAGTTGATCAACGAAAATCGACGACAAACTCTGCTCAACTCGGAAGATCCGGAAGATCAGGCCGAGGGTCGTGCTATGGTGACACCCTACAGTATCTTTGAAGAGCTCGGGGGTACAGACTCTGACCTGAATACCATCAAATCAATGGGTGCGAACTCAATCGGGCATATTCCAGAAGTTATGCCAGACCAGGAACGGATACCGCTAGGATCTTCAATCGACACCAACGATCCGGCCATTGAGAGCCTGGTCGGCGACCTCGAGATGTTTGAGGCGAAGCAGACCTCCCGTGCCGAGATGTCCAAAGTAGAGGATGATGTCCATGGTGAACCCTCCGACCAGACTGGGCAAACCGAGCAGAACGAGGAGTCCCAAAGTTCTGCGCGGCCACTTAGTCTCAAGTCGCGCCAAGCAACCACGTGGTTATGGATGCCTCTGAAATTTGCTCCCGTCCCTAAAAAGGGCGACTGGGACCTGACCCGAATTCGCGAGAGCGAATACTTCTTCTCTTGATGCTCTCATCTCTCTGGGAATTACCGCATTCCGCTGGCGTTTATGCATACTTTCACATCTTTGTTTAGCCATGTCCGGAGTACTGTGGAGGAGTGATTTCCGGATTCATTTAGCTGCCTTTTAATTTCCTGTATATTTTCTGCCCGATTTGTTTTCCGGGCTTCATTGCATTTGTACATTACACATGGAGAAAACAGTATATACCTGTATGAATATGATATTGAATTTCTAGAACTATCCTCTCTTTGACTCATCATAACTCTATACTAGGTAGATGACCAACTTTAAAGCAAATACCTGGAGAACTCCCAGAGTGAATTTAGGCAAAATCCAAAAGTTAAAAGGGAAGATAGTGACTGAGGAACGCGGATCTAGCCGTTTTGGAATGTAAGTGTACATTGCCAATGATAATTCCCGAGCTTCCGAAGCCCTAGGGGTATCAGAATGGTCAGATTCACACATAATTTAACATTGTACCCGAGGACCTCTATAGACCCGGCCCTTGCGAATGGCCCCGGCATGAGGATTATATCCTGAGACCCTGTACATACCCCATGCCTTAATGTGCTTTGTCCTCTCATCCCCGGCGCCAAGACCGGGGTATGTAACCATGACCAGATGAGGGGTTCAGGTCCGAAATCATATTTAGTCAGTCTCGCATGTTTACGTACGGAGTATACATATGCATTCGAATTCCTCCAGGGCTAGTGTACGTGTTTGTTCTAGTGGATGATTAGGATGTTGATCGGGGTGAAATGTGGAGAATACGGATATAAGCGAAGGGAGAAAAGGGAGTCTGCAGTTTCACTTGAAACACAAGGCGTCTTGGGGAGTAAAAACAGGAAAACAGGTTAAAGGTCTGGATATAAGTTGTGTTAAGTGTTTAATTGATTGATATAGAAGAGAGAGAGAGAGACACATTCTATATAACACCACATCTCACCGATACACCACGTGCCGTTGCCCCCGCCTTTACATGACTTCCCCAGATCTTCTGATCTTCTGATCTCCTAATGTTCTAATCTTCTGATCTTCATATTTCTGATCCTCCTTTTGGGTGATATTTTTTACAAATTGTCTGGAATTTCTGATCCCTTGCCTTTGGCCTTCGAAACTCTGCGAAAACTAAGCTTTGGGTGCGCCGAGGGGAGAAAAAAAAAGTCCCGAGGTCGCTTCCCCCGTTCTCTCTGCATCTTTCTGCAATGCCGTTGTGACTTCTCGCTATATTCCACCTTTAACTCAATCTTTTTGTGTTAGATAGACCAGAGAGTCTATATCCCCTTGATCTGTCCCTCTATGTCGCCATAGCCCTGTTTCCGCCTCCTCGGAGAAGCATGTCGATGACCTCCCTCTCCTCTGCCAATTCTTACTCCCCCTTTTCGTCTCAAGCTGAACGGATGACACAATCCCAAACCCCCGGGCTGGACACGCTTGCGGAGGGGTCGCAGTATGCGCTGGAACAACTCCAGTTAGCACGTGAAGCCGATGCTGCTGACCTCCCGTCCGATCCTGGGAGCACTCCTGCCCCGAAGACGTCGCAACATTCCCAACATCTCCTCTACAGCGAACAAAACGGTTCCAATTCAAGTCTAAAGGATCCTGAGTTGCGCGATTCCCTTGCTGAGGCGCGCTCCGCTATTCGCAAAAACTCATCCGCAACCCCAGCCCGTCGGAGAATTAGCCGGGCCTGCGACCAGTGCAATCAATTGCGAACCAAATGTGATGGACATAACCCATGTGCGCATTGTGTTGGTACAGTCCCCCCCCACCAGCGGACCGTCTCCATTTGCGCATTGGTTGAACTAACAGTTCCCAGAGTTCGGACTCAGCTGTGAGTATGCCCGCGAGCGCAAGAAGCGCGGGAAAGCGTCAAAAAAGGATATAGCCGCCACTGGCATTACCGACAGCGACATGGGTGGCAACGAAAACATAACGCTTGCCAAAGGACGGCCCTTAAACGGACAATCCTTGCACGAATCCAACGAACATTACGATCGCGCCTTTGACGCCGCGCGGACTCTAGCTGAAGGCGCACAATCTCGGGCACATAACATGGAGGTGGCTGGCTTATCTGCCATGCGCCAAAATCAAGCACCCGTCCAAGCGCCTTCTCAGCAGCAGATGAGTTCCAACATGACGGGCATGCCATTCAATAATTACGCCGCGGTCCAAGAATCCCACCGACCCTCGATGTCCGTGCCGGATATGCGCTCTATACAGATGATGCAAAACTCAAATGGGAACCCTCGTTCGCCGGGTTCAATGCTTCATGCTCAAGGGTTTTCGGGGTATAATGACGGCGCATACCCTTTGATGAATGCGCAAGACGCAAATCCAAGCTCCATGAACCACTTCCGCATTGGAAACTCGACGGAGAACCCATCGGCTTCTTTTATGAGTTTCTCTCCTCCAGCGCAGTCACCTAGCTGGTTGCCACTCCCTTCCCCATCACCCGCGAACTTCCCATCCTTCAGCATGCCCCCTTTCTCCAGCTCATTGAGATACCCGGTCTTGCAACCAGTTCTTCCGCACATTATATCTATAATCCCTCAATCCCTCGCCTGCGATCTCCTCGATGTGTATTTCACCAGCTCATCGTCCTCACATCTCTCTCCGTCATCGCCCTATGTGGTTGGCTATGTCTTCCGCAAGCAATCGTTCTTACACCCCACAAAGCCGCGATCGTGCACACCCGGGCTTCTCGCCAGCATGCTGTGGGTCGCAGCTCAAACAAGTGAGGCTGCATTTTTGACATCACCCCCCTCAGCTCGAGGCCGAGTCTGCCAAAAACTTCTGGAGTTGACGATTGGCTTACTTCGGCCACTTATCCATGGTCCTGCCACCGGAGAAGCGTCTCCAAATTACCCGGCTAATATGGTAATCAACGGGGTGGCTCTGGGTGGCTTTGGGGTCTCCATGGATCAATTGGGTGCTCAAAGTAGTGCCACTGGCGCCGTTGATGACGTCGCTACGTATGTCCACTTGGCGACTGTCGTCTCTGCTAGCGAATATAAGGCTGCAAGTATGCGATGGTGGACAGCTGCCTGGTCTCTCGCGCGAGAGCTCAAACTCGGCCGCGAATTACCGCCTAATGAGACAACCCATCAAGACGGCGAAATGGAGGGTGAGGGGGACATTGATGTGAATGGCAACAAGAGGCAACCGTCCTCGTTGCTAGGCCACGGCCCAGGCAACTCTGCGATTAATCTCACAGAGGAAGAACGCGAGGAACGCCGGCGAATCTGGTGGCTGTTATATGCGACAGATCGCCATCTGGCGCTTTGTTACAACCGACCCCTGACATTGCTGGACAAAGAGTGCGAGGGATTGTTACAGCCAATGAACGATGATATTTGGCAGGCGGGTGACTTTTCATCTGTCAGCTACCGCCGTGCTGGCCCATCATCTGAATGCACCGGCCATAGCATGTTTGGATATTTCTTACCCCTGATGTCTATCCTGGGTGAGATTGTGGATCTGCAACATGCCCGCAACCATCCGCGCTTCGGTCTCCATTTCCGAAATAGCGGCGAGTGGGAAAGTCAGGCCATGGAAATCAGCCGGCAGCTCGATGTTTACGCCCAGAGCCTGAAAGAATTCGAGGCTCGATATACCAGCTCTATCGCCCTCGGGGCCGGTGAGCCTGACACAGCCATGGAAGGTTCCAACCTAAACCACGTCAGCCCGTCTGGTCGGTCGAGTAGCACGGTAGGATCGCATGTGAGCGAGTCCATCGTTCATACGAGGATGGTGGTTGCCTATGGCACCCACATTATGCATGTACTCCACGTTCTGCTGTCTGGAAAGTGGGACCCCATCAACTTGCTCGACGATAACGATCTCTGGATTTCTTCCGAGTCGTTTATCACTGCCATGGGCCATGCAGTCAGCTCTGCTGAGGCGGCCTCGGACATTTTAGAATACGACCCCGATCTAAGCTTCATGCCCTTCTTCTTTGGCATATATCTTTTGCAGGGTAGTTTCTTGCTACTCTTAACTGCGGATAAATTACAAGGAGATGCCAGTCCCAGTGTTGTTCGAGCCTGTGAAACAATTGTGCGAGCGCATGAGGCTTGCGTCGTGACTCTGAACACTGAATATCAGGTAAGATTTACCCGTGACCAAGGCTTATACTTACCGAGACTAATATCGTGCAGCGAACGTTCCGAAAGGTGATGCGCTCGGCACTGGCTCAAGTCCGCGGCCGTGTCCCAGAAGACTTCGGCGAGCAGCAGTCACGCAGGCGTGAGGTGCTAGCCCTTTACCGCTGGAGCGGCGATGGCAGCGGCCTCGCGCTTTAGCAAGACTGCCAAGTATATGCTGGGCTTCTCGCAGCTGGCACTTATTGTCTCGCTTTTAGATTTATTACCCTTTCCTTTGTCTTTGATTTTGATTCGATTTGCGCCTGTATACTATTTTTTTCCTGGATTTTGGACATACCCTGAGGAGCAAAAAGGCGCACAGTCTTGGTGTCTATATATTGACTCGGCACATACCATACCTACATATTGATTTTGGATGATTTTAGGAATATCCTTTGGGTACAACGAATTCGTTCTCTTTTCTATATTCCCTACAAGCCCATTTCTTTACTAAAACGTCACGAAGACCTCCGAGCTGTTCGCTGAATGGTTCAATGAAACTCCTACAGATCAATGCATTAATACTTATAATATTGAGCCACACCAAGTTTGTAATTACTATCTTATACATGTGTAGTATGTTCAATTTCTATTTTTGCCTTCGGTCGTGTAAAAGTGGAATTCACATCATGTGATGATGCTTATTTCGGACTCCACCCAAGCTCCGATGCTCTTCAGCTACACCTCTTCAACCTCAACCACCATCTCTCTCAACAGATGACTGTACTCGAGATCACAAGACCAACAAAATGAAACCCTATATAGGCATACCTCTCGTCTTTGGACTTGTCTATCGAGCTTGGTCGCGCAAATCCCTTACCCCGCTCGGTCTGGTATTTGCGGGATGTTCAGCCTCCGCGCACGCTCTCCATCCGTGGTCGGCGCCAGTGGCGCTCCTTGCAGTATTCTATTTCGGCGGGACTAAGGTCACAAAGGTATGAAGCTACCCATATGTCGAGAGGAACTGCATACTATCCACTCTTCAACCTATATCTATGTTATGGGCGCAGCTTACAAGATCGCGATGACAGGTAAAACATGAGATCAAGTCGCGTTTGACACTCTCCGCAACCGGTGCAGAAGGCGGCGAAGGCCCCCGGAACCATATTCAAGTCCTAGCGAACTCCGTTGTCGCTACCATATTATCGATCGCTCATACGATTATCCTGGCCAAAACAACAGGCCCAGAATCATGTTTCTCACTCGGTCAAAATGCGGCTGATATCTTGATTGTTGGGATTGTAGCGTACGTCACTCAACATCACATTTCATGTCTGCATTATCTGTTCTAGAGCATACAGCTAATAAGTTCCTTTTTCACAGAAACTACGCCGCTGTCGCTGCAGACACCTTCTCCTCCGAACTCGGTATTCTCTCGAAATCCAAACCCCGCCTGATTACCTCGTTGAATCTTCGGGAAGTCCCTCCCGGTACAAATGGTGGTGTTACCGCGACTGGTCTTGGGGCTGGTGTTCTGGGGTCGTTCATTGTTTCCGCGACATCTGCTGCGGTTCTTCCGTTCTGTTCTAGTGCCGGATTGAAGGATCGGGCTCTGTGGACCATAGCTATGACTCTTTGGGGTACATTGGGCAGTGTTCTTGACAGTGTTCTTGGTGGGCTTTTGCAGGCCAGTGTTGTCGATAAGAGGAGCGGGAAGGTTGTAGAGGGTAGTGGTGGTAGGAAGGTGAGTTCACGATTATTTGTCCTTGGCCACTATGTACAAAGCTCTAATCTTGTTTTCTAGGTTCTCATTCACCCTTCCACAGGCAAGCAGGTTGTTCCTGCTGATAGCACTGCCCGCACCACCGGTAGCATACATAATGCTGCATTGCGTGGCATCCAGGCGACACATATCCCCGAGGAAAGTCAGGAAAGTCGTCGTCTTGAAACTGGTCATGACTGGCTAGACAACAACGGCGTCAATCTTCTCATGGCTGCAACTATGAGTGTCGGAGCTATGAGTATTGCACAGTGGTTCTGGGGATTGGATGTGTTTGAGTTACTGGTGTAAATTCTACAGATATTCTTTTGGTAGAATCTCGAACTAATCCAGGTCTCAAACATGTTTATTTTTTCGGGTTTAGATGAAACTTATGAATATATGACTTTATCTCTCTTAATCTTTTGAATGTCTCTGCTTCGAGAAGCGCAGTCTAAATTGTTGTTTGCCCCAGCTGCTTCCAACTCATCACCTTCCCATCTTTTCTCTTCGACAAATTCAGTATTTGTTTTGTTTTTCTCTTTCACTTCTCTCTCCTTCTTTTGGTATTCCCTTCGCATCTCAACAATAACACCGGCCTAAACAGGCGAAGCCAACGCGACCTTGACTCAACCGCGATTCATCACGTGTCGCCGTTGGCCCTAGTTCGTGAGTCTCTTCTCTTCTACGTGCATAGTGTCCCTAGGCTTTATCTCGGACTCGGAGGACTGACCTTAGTATAACTCGGACGAACAGAGCACGCCAGCTAAGATGGCAACCGAAGAAGAACGCGCAATGCACGTGCGAGTCACAAAGCCAAGTGTCTCTTTCTTACCGGAGACTGAAACATCCAAGACCGTAACATATGACCCCCATCACAGTGACTTGCTTCCTGTGTATGACTACGTCTCTCAAGAAATTTTGATGACCGGCGTTGCCGTTGCCAACTCGTACTGCACACGCCTTATTCTTCGTTGTCCTGCGGATCCTGGCAAATTTTCTGGTCTTGTCATCATGGAGCCATCTCACCTATGGGGTGGAACAACTATCTGGCGTCTCATTAATCGGTGGCTGATGCGCAATGGTGAGTTGTCATTCATTTTAGTTTGACATGTTGTGTGGGCTAATAGTCGGAAGGACATGCCTGGCTGGAAGTTGATTCCCAGGCTCCTGCTGCAATTGACCAGATCAAAAAAGTTGATCCCGAACGCTACAAAGACATGCACTTTATCCCCTGCCGGACCCTAGAGGAGTTTTCCAGCAACATACCCTCGTTCTCTAACTCAGATGAGCTTTGGAACAATTACAGGATCTTCAAGGAAAGATGGTGGGCCGCAACTTTGCAGTCTCCGGAGATCCTTGTTGCTGCATCACATGCCTTGAGATCGGGACAGCTGGGTATCAAGGCCGAGCGCGTCGTACTGACTGGACTTTCCCAGACTGCAGACTTGATAAGAAAGTTCATCGTCGAGTCTCTTCATCTCCGACTTCCTAACGGATGCGCCCCATTTGAGGGATTCATGCCATGCCAATGCGATAGCGGTAACCCACTTCCAGACCTGCGCTATGCAAAGATCATTGAGGTTCTAGGTGAATTCGAGCTCATTTACATCAAGACACTCTACGGCGGAAGTGAAAGGCCTCCTCATAGCCGTGATGATAGCAGGTCATTCCGGCTCTACGAAGTCGCCGGCATGTCTCATCGCGAGACTCGATACCTCTCTATGGCTGATAAGAAGCGTTTGTCGGTCGTTGATCTGGAAGGTGCCCAGTGGAGCACTTTCGCCAACTCATTTCTTTACCATGCTCTCTTCGATGCTATGAACAAATGGATTACGACCGGTGTTGCTCCCCCGCGAGGTACCACAATTGATGTCGACAAATTCGGGAACATCGAGCGAGATGAGTACGGAAATGCGCTTGCTGGAGTCAGAACTGTTCATACGGACGTGCCTACTGCCAGAATCATTGATGTTACCCCTCAGCCGCATCCGCATTGGCACACTGGTAAGTTGCTCATGTCCGTGATAATTTCTTCCTAGCTTTCTAACCTGGTTGTTATTAAAAGGCACCGAGGTCTCTTTCAAAGATGTCAAACTGTGGGCGATCTACAAAACGGTAGCCAACTATCGACGTCAGGCGGGAGAAGCCATCGACCGACAGCTTGAAGCCGGATTTTTGTTGCCTGAAGATGCTGAGGTCCTGCGTCGCGATACCGTTGAACAAGTCTCCTTTTAAGATTTTCAGCCTACGGAATTGCATGTTTCTCATCATGGATTTGAGGGGTGTTACTTGGATCCTGGGGGCCTGAGGTTTCTTAGGAACAGACACTTGTGGTGAACTGCAAGTCTTATGTACCTCAGGATGCCTTTTGTTATGTTGGGCTGGATTTGAGATCGATTCTGCTCTTCCGTGATTTCAATGTCTTTAGATAGGACCGCTTGAATATCTACTTTCATGTCAACGTAATTCAATTCAACGATTTGCCAATTGATCACATCAAATCATTCTTCGCCTATGTTTTGATTATATCATTTGTAAAAGCATATTTTATACCTTGAGATATTGTTTTTGATTTATTCGCCCTCAATATGCTAGCTTGCTATTCCACATGCAGATTCCACGACATGCAAAGCCTGGAGCATTTGGTCTACAGTCCGTTATAAGCAACTATATAGACGGCGGGGGCTTTCCTATCTGGGCTGCCGCCGCTTTTATGAGGACGCTCAAGCTCAAGAGTGACATTAGAGATATCTAGTTCGCCACTACCACCAGTTTCTTCGCTGACACGCCCTTCTTCAGCGAATCTAGTGCCTCCTGGATCCCCTCGAGTCCCTTCGTTGACACAATATCCGGGGCAGGGGCCACCTTGTAAGTTCCCTGGGCCAGCGCTTCGGGCAAATAGCCAGCAAAAGTAGCCTTGTTGATCTCGTAGTAGATGACAGCACCCCCAGAGGCAAAGATCATCTTGGCATCAACACTCTCTGGAACCGTGCCCTCGGGCACAGGGTTCGAGGCAGCCACGCGCAGGGTTTGCCTAGACTTGTGTGCGACCTGGCAAGACGGGCCAGGCTCACCTGCCGCTTGAAAAATACCAACGCATTTGCCCTTGTCCAGCTCCACGACGACCTGGTCAATGGCATCTGCATCGGTGTAGTAAAAGACCTTGTCCGCACCGAGGCCCTTGACGTACTCGGCGTTGTGAGCGGAGCAGGTGGTGAGGACCTCGAAGCCGGCCGCTTTGCACAACTGGATCGCATTGCTGCCGACACCCCAGATGAGTATGGACTTGCCTGTGCAGTTGGGGGCGGTGCTGGTCGTCGGGAATGGTAGACCGAGATAGTCCTTGGAGAACAAGCCGTATGCAGCCGTCGCGATACAGAGCGGGAACGCAGATGCATTAGTGAAGGACATGCTATCTGGGATCTTGCACGCCATGCTGTAGTCGACGATCACGTAGTCCTGGAAGGCGCCTTGTTCGGGCTTTGCTACGGCTGTGCCGAGAGCTAGGCCCAGAACGCGATCGCCGGGTTTGAATTTGGCGGCAGCTGCTGATCCCACGCTCTCTACGGTGCCGGCGATGTCCTCTCCGAGGATCAAGGGTATTTGATGAATGGCAGGGGAATTTCCTGGACCACGGCGTCGGCCGGGTTCATTGCCCAGACATGTACCTTGACCACGATTTGTTCATCGGCAATTTGAGAGGGAATCGGGCTCTCTCGGATGACTCCTGGCACGCCTGCCTTGTCTTGCCACAAAGAGCGGTTCATGTTTGTCATGGTGGGTGTGATTCTGATGTGGTATTTGAATTGACCTTTTTACAAAGTATTGGATGAATTAGAGCGGACCTTTTATATCTCAAGATCAGTGAGCAGATATCATCTAGTTCCCCATTTCTCCTAGGGTTCTTATGCGGTAACTCCGTGGCATGATAGATATCACTCAGGTTAGCACTAAGTACGAACCTGGATGTGAGTAATTGCATCAGATACAAGCATTTTTGTAGGGCTAGCTCAAAACTTCTCTATTTAGTGAGGGTTTCAGTATCAAAAAATGATATCTTTAGAGATCTACCCGGGCTTAGGGTTTAGCGGACCTAACCGGACCTAACGGCGTTATCTTCCTCGCCTTATACTTCATTTATGCTATATTTCGGATGGTAAAAGCCCGAAGCATAACATGTTCGGCTCTTAGCTCGGCCACAATAATATAGTAATAGCCCTTAGACTTGCCAGCCCGTGGCGTTTTATATAGCGTATGCCTTATATTGCCCACTCTAACTAATGGTGCACAATCACACGGTAGATACATACGTAATCATATATTTACTGAAATGATCCAACAGGAAAGATGTCATGGATTAAAATCGGTAATCCCTCTGGGTAGTACAAGTTCCAGCCTGACATAGAGTCACTAACACCATGTGCAATGACTGCATTGAACTAGTCATCGATTTGCATTAACACACAAATCTTCGAAGAAAATAATTCACACAAAATCCCTTGCAAAGTTATAGAAATAGACCTTCCAACCATAGTGTAAATCTTGACCGAAACAGTCTACAATACCCATGTTAGCAAAGATAATTACCAAATTCCCCACTGCAAGACATAATTACCTAATAAAAAAATGTCACTAAGGCTGCCCATGTCTAATCCCTTGCTCCATCGCCTCCGGTGTTTTAACATATGCCGGGGCTGGCTGCTGGACCGGGGTATACGGTACCCATTGCTGGACCGGGGGTGGTTGGAAAGATGTCTCCAGTTCCCTTTCTTTCTTCTTGCGATCACGACGCATTTTGATGAGAAGGACAATAGCAACAGCAATGACAATGACGACAATGATTGGGATGAGTATCACTTTGAGCAGAAGCTTTACAAGACCCATGATGAGAAAGACTGGAGTATAGGGATAGGCGGCAGAGACCGGTATCACACAAAGGGTGATTACAATGAGAATATACCCTAGAAAGGTACCTGGGAAGAAAAATAGTACGCCTTGTATGGGTGAATTGAGGGACTTTTATACCCCGATCTGCTCAATGCCCTGGCTCTGTGTGACTAGGCCATGTCGTATCAACGGGGCATGAGTGCATCCTACATGAACATAGGGCATAGCGCAGCGCTAAATGGTGATATTTGGTTGGCAGCCAGCCTTCTGGGTGTACTAAATTTGATATGGACGCACAAGGCTGGCGACTACTTTTCCTAATAAAGACATACTTTATTAGCCTAGATCAGGCGCTGCAACTGTGATTGATCGTACATGACTGATGTTTCAGCATTCCTTCGTAAGGCCTGCCTTGTCATATAGCTCTATAAATGGATCTGTTTGAGCTGGGGTTTGTGTTGTGTGACTTTGAACAGCCACCCTGTGTACGCATAATGATTCGACTCTACATACAGGAAACAAATCCATGGTCATTACGGAGTAGCTAAAACAAGATAATATGATTCCGAGAAAGAAAAATAAGAATTGAGGGGAATTCTGCTGCCTGATCATTTCCCCCTGGCCGGTTAGTCGGCAATAAACTAACGGATGTGACAAAAATTGATTTTGTTGCCTATATCTACGTGATGCTTGAGTTAGGGTCTATTGTTTGGATCCTTTGGAGTTTGAGGCAAGTCGACCTGGAAAATCCCCTTCAGTCTCTATGAGAACATCCGGATGAAAACCGAGTTGATTGAAATGATTGAAAGGATTGGTTTAATTAAAATTGTTGCATTTGTCTGGTCACAGCGCCAAGTCTCAGCCCTACGAGGCGACTCCACTATGGCGATCCTTGCCTTTTGCTTTTAAGATATTTTAAGATATTTTGCTATTTGAGTGTCCGCTAGAAGCGTAGATGTTTTATGGATATTTTATGTTGTTCGAATGTAATGAATCTAACTGGAGATAATCAATGGTACCGACCCTCTGGCATCCTAAACGAAAGGTGCAGCGACTGCGTCTGGGTGCACGTAGAATGCAATTGCGATTATCAGATACCTAGGATAAATCATTAGTACCGAAGACAACCAGAACACTCATGTGGTCACTCACGTTCCAACCAATAAAGAACCTTCGTAGTAATTGGATCGACCTCCACGAATCAAGCAGTCCATGACTATGACCGATATGAAGAATACCACAGTTTCGAAAGGACTGTAGCGCAAGGACATGGGTTGCCCAATAACCAAGCCACACATGACCAGGAACGGACTGACAAACAATGCGATCTGCAAAGTGCTTCCCACAACCACACCGATTGCGAGGTCCATATTCCCCTTGATCGAAGAATTGACGACAGTATTGAACTCTCCCGCGTTACCGACAATGGGAACCACAATCAAGCCAATAAAAGCCCGGCTTACATGCCACTTATCTACAAAGCCATCGACGCTGTCCACCAGGCGATCAGAGCAGACGGTGACCCCGAGAGTTGCAAGGATCAAAACGATGCTTGCCGACCAGGGGCCCAGAAGTCGCTCTTCTTCTTCTTCTTCTTCCTCCTCTTCTTGTTTATCGTCGACGAATAGCTCGGAATGACTCTTCAGTTGGAAGTAGAGGTAGACCAGGTAGAATGTGAGTAGGATCACGGAGGCGGCACGGGAGAGGCTCAGGACGCTGGCTTCCACGTCGGGGGATTTGGACGGTATGGTTGAATAGAGGACGGATGGGATGATCAATGTTGCAGATGAAACTACCATCAAGGATGATAGTATCCCACTAACATCCACGTTGAATTTCACCACATCTTTTCCATAGCCGCCGCAGAACAATGAAACACCGAGGATCTAAATTTCGTGTAAGTAGACAAGACCATCTGGGCAGTGGACATGCAATAAAATCCAAACCTACCAGGAGATTTCCCGACAGAATACTGCCCACCATACTAGACTGCACAATACTGATTTCTCCCTGCCGGACCGCAGTGATCCCCACCTGCGCAATGACCAGTGTCAGTTTCCCACCTTAACAAAGGGTCAAATGTCCAGCCACTCACAATCATTTCAACCGCATTTCCAAATGTCGCATTTATCAGCCCTCCGACCGTTTGCCCGACACTTTTTGCCAGTTCCTCTGTGGCGAACGACAGCAATGCAGCGAGAGGAAGAATCGCCAGGAAGTTGAACACAAAGGAAATCGAGTCATCCCATCCTTGACTCCCCGCAATTATACCCAGAAACACAAACGGCAGTAGCAAATTGGAGTAGCTGCATCCCAGTATAGTCTTAATCACACGTAAAACAGAGTTGCCTAGGAACATAGCGCGCTTCGAGTCGGGGTAGTTTGTGTCACGCAAGTCCGCAGGTTCCTCTCCGTTCCTTTCGCGTTCATCCTCCTCCCTGAGTAATGAATCTTGTTCATGGGCTATGTTTGATTCGAGGGATCTGGCCATGATTTCAGGGTCAATCTTGGTTGACTTTCGCAGTCGGGGGTGAGCTGTGTTATTCATGTTGTCAAGAGTGAGGAAAGAGACCAAAAGAACATTGGGGTCGAGATTCAAAGGGATGATGTATTACTCCACTACCTTTCCGCCCTAGGCATCTACGTACGCATTGGTGTAACTAGTGGATTGCGTCCACGGCTAGGATTCTTCTACTTAAAGAGCCCTGCAGCTAAAAAATACATGTATCTGATGGTTAATTACAGTTGGTTACAGTTAATTACATATGTGACAGTATCGAATGGAAATATTACTATAATACACCGAGCCTCATTTATTGACCTGCACATGTGTGTGGACTTTCCACAGACAAGTGAATTCTCTCAGCTTCACCTTTTCCCTCGATGAATCATGTCTCGCAATCGAGGCTCACTTATGCTATATTGCAATTCCGCCATGGCACATATCCAGCACCGCCTGGGCCTCTTGTCACTTTTGATACCTCTCATCAGTATCATAGGAGGAGCCCTGAAGTGGAACAGTGCTGCCATCTTCGCTCTTAACATTGTCGCTCTGATTCCACTTGGGTCATGGATTAGCCGATCAGTCGATGCACTAACTGTAGGTGGTAGCCGAGCTGTCATTGAAGTGCTGAAATCAACACTGGGAAACTCGGTGGAATTAATGGTGATATCCAGGGACTCCATCTTCAATGCAAACATAGACTGACGATGATTTATCCAGATGGGAATCAATGCGATCGCCCAAAACCAACCACACATCTCGCAGTCCGTGATACTTGGAAGTGTCATAAGCAATTTATTACTGGTAAATCCTAGTATCAAATCCAACCATCGGTGCACCTTCTCCTAATACGAACTATACATTCAGGTCCTAGGCAGCACTATCTTCGTCTCAGGCTATGACCAAAAGCGACTCCGGTTCGATCGCACCCTCACAACAGTCCTCTCATCCCTTATGATGGTCGTCTTCATCCTCCTCGCCCTCCCAACCATAATGGACGTCTTCCCATCCGCCAAAGCCACCCCGGAAGACCAAATCATCTTAACGCAACGCATAACAGCCATTATACTCGTCATTCTGCTCTTCACATTCCTCGTCTTCCGCCTCGGCACCCATGCAGCCATGTTCGCCAGCACCCCATTCAGCCAGCGAGACCACGCCCGCAGCGACCATCAATCTCGCCAGAGCCAAATCATCGAGGCCCAGATCCCACAGCCGTATATCGGCAAGGGTCCAGCAGCTATAATCTTAGCCGCTGCGTCCGCGTCTGCGCTTGCGTGCACTCATTACATAGTCGGCAGTTTGAGCGGGGTTGCTTCGATCACGGGTATGAACCAGTCTTTCCTTGCTGTGACGCTTGTTCCTCTGCTTGGGAACTCGGTCAAGTACCGCTCCATTGTGGTGGGGTCCCGATCCCTCAATCAGATTGAGCTTGGGATTAGGTCGATTATTAACAATGTGTTGCGGGTTACGATGCTTCTTGCTCCGCTGCTGGTTCTTGTTGGTTGGGCTTTCGATCAGCCGCTCATTCTTAGGTTTGATGGGTTTGAGGCTACGACGCTCTTGCTTAGTGTTGTGGTTATGACTTATCTCATCTCTGATGGGCGGAGTAATTACTTCGAGGGGCTGATGTTGATTGGAACGTGAGTCGCTCGCACTACCTTGTTGGGCTTTTGTTCGTCAGTATTAACCTTGCTTTCTCTTAACAGATACATGATCATTACTTTTGCGTTCTTTGTTAGGCCTGAAGTGTCGGCGAATGTGATTTTCCTAGGTACTTAGATTCGTCCAGTCCTGATATATCACATCATTCGTTACTTGAGGTGTCTCCTAAATATGTGTTGAGGCAGCAAAGGCCGTGAGCTATCTAGTGCGCATAGAACGCTGTAACTAAACTAGAGTACCTATAATTATGTATTAGTAAAATTATCTTTGGGGCTCAGTAAGGAATCGAGGGAAACTTACAGAGCAAGGAGCATCGCGCCATGGATGTAGGCGTACTGTCCATCACGAAGTAAATGATTCACCACCAGAATAGCCAAAAACATGGCGACAGTCTGGAATGAGTCAAAGAAAAGGGTCATCGGTTCAGCAATACACCAGCCGATAACCACCAAGAATGGTATGACAAACAGGCCAATCTGCAAGAGACTGTCGATGATAACCCGGATTGCAGAGTCTGTGTCTCCTGTACGAGATGCCGTGATGACAGTAACCCCCTCGGTGCTATTGCTAGCGATTGGAATAAAAACGATCGCGATAAATACCTCAGAGACTCCGAGCGTTCGCGTCATGTCGCCGATGCTTTCGAGCAGAATTTCTGTGCAAAAGACTGTTGCGGTCACGGCAGTTATCAATCGGATAATTGATGAAGCCAAGCTGGCTCGGTTGGCTGCGGATGATGAATCTTCTTCAATTTCATCGTCACTGGTTTCACTCTCATTTGAAAGGAATAGGTGTTTATGAGTCCCAAGGTAGAAATAGAGGTAACCTCCGTAGAGCGCGAGCAGCACCAATGACGTTCCTCGGGAGAAGGAAAGCACCCTGTCATCAATCTCAGATACTGGGAAAGTCGAGTAGAGAGCCGTTGGAAGAAGCATCGTCACGGATGTAATCATCATCAAGGAGGATAAAGTCTTTGCAAGAGCGCTGTTAAACTCTAAAACTTCCTTGTTGTACGAAGCTGTGATGAGGCAGCAGCCGAAGACCTAGATTTGGCTGTCAGTCGGATAATATGGCCACCACTGAGCTTTTCACAATGCCAAAACTTACAAGCAGAATATCCGATAGAATACTGCCAACCATGACAGATTGTGCAAATGGGATCTCGCCATGAACCAGAGCCAGAATGCCCGCCTGGATTGAGTGAGCATTGGGTCATTTTGAAATTCAGGGTAATAATTCTGACTGACCGTGAGCTCTACGGTATTTCCAAATGTGGCACTGAGTAATGCACCTTGCAACTCTCCGAGATGCTCAGCGAGTTCATCGGATGAGATAGATATCGCCTCAGACAAGAAGATAATGGCGACGATATTCACCACGAGAACTATGATCGGGTTCCAATGAAATATCTTTGCAAGGCCAGCCAGAGGTAGCAGAACCATCACTGGCCATCCATGATTGATATTCAGTTCCGTCAGTCCAGTTTGCGATGGCATCTTGAAGAACCTCTGGATTTGAGTCCAAGGATCTATATCTGCATCTTGGATTTGGTGACGCTGATGGTGACTGAGCTCCGGTCCACAAGGCTCTGGCTGCGTGCCTCGGCGAAACATGATAAATCTGGAGAAATCTGGGCAACCTCTGAAGTGAAGCTTAAAGTGAGATGTGACCCCAGGGCCGGGGAAACATGACTTCGAGACAAGTTGTGTTTCAAACGTTACCATGGTACGGATACGGGTACTGGTACTAGTACCTCGGTAACTTTCAGCCTTAATTAAAGTTACAGCCCTATTACTAGCGCCAAACAGACGTGCCGCAACTCCACTGGGGAATTGGGGTTCACGCGGTAGGGCTGAACCGGCTAGCCGTTTGATACTTTGCAATGTCATGTACGCATACGGTATACAGCTTTCAGGCAACAGCATTTCTTATGTTTGTCTCAGCCTTATGGGATATTTTGGTGCAGGGTTGAGGCTATAAATATTTCGAAAATGTCATGTGGAATGACGATCGCCCATGTTACTTTACAATTTACAATTATTACCCGGAGAACACCGTCTCCGTTGACCCCTCTCTCGTCTGTATTGTCATTAATCGGAGCATTCGTGTCCCCCCACACCTTGGCAATGCGTTCACAGCTTACCATTATTATTCTCCTTTGAGTCGCATGCCGGTCGCGCACTCCTGTCTTCATCATCAACCCCATCTATTGACACCTTCCGATACGAGTAAGTGATTAAAAACCCGTCTATCAGAACATCCACACAAACATCAACCTGCCCCGGAGTTGAATGATCCCTGTTGCCCTGCCTGTGATCTATGGACAAACATCCTCCCTCCCTCGAGTCGCTCCAGAGGGAGGTCAGTGAACTCACAGCCATATACCATGGCCGAGGCTGGACGACCGAAGCAACAGACCTGGAGTCGGCAATGACGACAGCGGGGAATCGGGTACTCGCGGCAGATGCGGATTCTGACGCAACGACAATAACGCTCGAAGAGCTATCCGCATGTGTAAAGGCATGGCTGCAGGCCAAATCATGGATTGTTGCCGAAGATCTAGCCATTCTGGTGCTGGACTCCTGCGAAAACCTGAAGGGAGAGCAAGACTTAATGACTATGACAGCGATGCACAATCTCGCTTCAGCGTATTGGGGCCGAGGGCAGCTGGATCGGGCTGCTGCTCTCGCCGCCCGGGTGACCAAGCTGAGACAAGAGATTCTCGGCGAGACGCATCCCCAGACATTGACTTCGATGACGAATTTAGCTTCCACGTATCGGAGCCAAGGGCTTTGGGGTGATGCTCAGGAGCTTGATTTATGGATTTTCGAGACAAAGAAGAAAACCATCGGTCCCAGCCATCTATCCACCTTGGGCTCAATGTCTAATTTGGCTATATCGTATGCCAATCTCGGTCGACATGAAGAGGCCGAGTCAATTGCCCGCCAACTGGTCGACCTTGGGGAGATGGAATTATCTCCAGCCGATGCCTCGCTGTTAAACTGGAAACTTACTCTGGCATCGACATACCGAGACCAGGGGAGGCTAGACTCCGCTGAAAAGTTAGAACGGGAGGTTGTCGATGTTAGTCGGGAGGAACTTGGGACAAATAATCCCTTCACCTTGACCGCTATGGCCAACCTTGCATCCACATTCCGCGATCAAGGCCGATGGACGGATGCTGAGCGCCTTGAAAAAGAAGTCGTGGCTAGCAGCGAGGCCGTGCTCGGCGAAACACACCCCCAAACCCTGATGTCCATCAGTAACCTTGCCTCAACATATCGCAATCAGGGTCGGCTCGAAGAAGCCAAATATCTCGGGGGAAAAGCAACAGCTGTGATGAAAGAGGTCCTCGGGGAACGTCATCCACACACACTGGTTGCCATGGCGGATCTTGCAGTGACATATCAAATGATGAGGCAATCATCAGATGCCGAGATCCTGGCAGCCCGGTCTGTGCGCCTAATGGAAGAGACCATAGGGAAAGACCACCCGCACACACTTAGCGCAATGGCCAATTTGAGCTTTATATACCAGTCGCAAAGCAAGTGGAAGGTCGCCGGTGGAATGGCCGAAACGTTACATTCTCGCAGGGAAAAGACATTTGGAACGGACCACCCAGATACAGTGGCAGCGCTGGAGGATTTGAGGAGAGTAGCGTGGGTAGAGGCGGCGGATCAGAATGCACAGCGTACGTTGAATTAGACTCTCTTTTGGGCTTGGAATATGGAGGGGCGTTGCCGAATATCCCCAGTGCCGTTAGTCTGTGTCTAGCCAGTGTTGGCCAGTTTTAGCCATTTTTAATCAATTTTTGTGGGTTCAATGATCAATGGTTCAGTTTTGTTGGCGCTGCACCTCTTTTGAACCATTTGGGTCGAAGGGGTCAGCCAGCCTCGGGCATTAACATGGTCTTTTGTCATGCACAGCCTCCTTGCCAAGACTTGAGACTGTTAACAATCTTCTTGTGTGATCTCCGAGGCTAGACAGCATAGCCCTGTGAGAAACTCAGTTGCCTGCTCTGGGGTTGACTTTGGTTGTTTGTTAGGCTGCATATCTCATGATATAGCTAATGAGGACGGGCGCTTGTCAAACATCAGGATAAGTAGGTAAAATGAACTAATAAGGGAGGGCCCATATTATTAATGACCGAGTAAATGATCTCCAAGTGATCCATGCCCTATAATATGCAGGATAGCATCAAGAGTAGGTTGTTGTATGAGCCCAAATACACATATCCCTTACCAAAAAAAAAACTATACTGTTAATATCAGGTTATAATACTCTGATATCCTGTCTCATATTCTCCGAATAAATATCAATAGTTATAATAGACGAGGTGAGCTAACTACATAATGTATGTATTCCATATCTTAAATCTCCCGAGATACGCCAAGCTGTATTTTACAATTCCTTCCCCTTTTACACGTATTTGTATTTCGCCAGAGCACATGTGCACTTCCAGATGTCCTTTCTGATTTTATCCAATCTAATTCTCCCAATGACATTCTCCGTGAAATGATGCCAACTTCAGGGGCCAATGGGTCTCGTATGTCTTTTTGGTCGCGAATAGTAAGTTCATCAATGATGAGGCCTGAAAATTCATCTTACTGACGATACACAAAAGAAACCGCGATCAAAACATGCCACGGAACAATCCACCCAAGCGACTTTTTCTTCTTCGGCTTTTTCCCTTGATCCTGACACATTAGGCGACCTTGTACAATCCAGAGATGTCCAGGAGTTACATGCCCTCGGTGGGGTAAAAGGTTTGGAGGAAGGACTGCGAACCGACGTCCACTCCGGTCTGAGCCTGGACGAGACCTACCTAGGTGCTCCTGTGAATGTCGCTGAGAGTACTACAAGCACTGCTCTGACAGAAAAGGTCGCTATCCCTGAACTTCCTATTTCGCCAGAGTTCGATCACGATGCATTCATCGACAGAAGGAAATTCTTTGGGGATAATCGCCTACCCATAAAACAATTACCGAGCTTCCTGTCATTGATGTGGGCAGCCTACAACGACCACGTTCTATTCCTTCTAACTGGGGCTGCTATTATTTCACTTGCTTTGGGCCTGTACCAGACATTCGGAACTAAACATACTGCTAATAACCCGCCCGTTGAATGGGTGGAGGGCGTTGCCATCCTCGTCGCTATCGTCGTCATTACTCTCGCCGGTGCCGCGAATGACTATCAAAAGGAGTACAAGTTCCGGAAACTCAACAAGAAACAGCAGGATCGCAATGTTTGGGTCCTTCGATCTGCGAGGGTTCATGACGTTGCCATCTCTGAGGTTGTTGTTGGTGATATTGTCCACATCAGTCCAGGGGATATCGTACCTGCTGATGGAGTGTTGATAAGGGGTCATCAGGTCAAATGCGACGAGTCCTCAGCAACTGGCGAGTCTGATCCGGTCAATAAAATTGCTATCGATACAAATCTTCCTAATGACTCTCATGGGATCGATCCCTTCATTCTCTCTCATACCAAGGTCGTGGAAGGCGTCGGTGCGTACCTCGTCTTGGCTACAGGCACCAAATCAAGCTACGGAAGAATTCTCCTCTCTCTTGACACCGATCCAGGGTTTACCCCACTTCAAGTACGGCTCAGCAATCTTGCAAAGAACATCGCCCGCTTTGGTGCACTTGCAGCGCTTGTGCTGTTCGTAATTTTGTTCATCAAATTCTGTGTCGGCCTCCGGAATAGCACCGAATTCGCCTCGGAAAAGGGACAATCGTTTTTGAATGTCTTCATTCTGGCCTTGACTGTCGTTGTGATCGCAGTCCCTGAAGGACTTCCCTTGGCAGTTACACTTGCGTTGTCATTTGCCACTACTCGAATGATGAGAGATAACAACTTGGTTCGACAGCTCCGAGCGTGCGAAACGATGGGACAAGCCACGGATATCTGTTCGGACAAGACGGGAACGTTGACACAGAATGAGATGACTGTTGTCTCTGGTTTCTTCGGTGCTACCTCGCAATTTACAGATCAAGCTAGCAGTCCAGACATTTTGGATGAAGAAAACTCCTCATCTGTAGCAAAATGCATGAGTCGTCTCTCAAGTCAATCGAGGTCGCTTTTGAGGCAATCTATCGCCGTCAACTCGACCGCAATTGAATGCCAATATGACGGGGGTCGGCAGTTCCTTGGGTCCCAAACAGAGGCCGCCTTATTGAGATTCACCCAGGACTATCTCGAGCTAGGACAGCTTGACTTTGATCGTGCTAGTGCGGAAGTTGTGGATCTTTTGCCTTTTGACGCTTCTCGCAAATACATGATCACGGTTGTCAAACTGGGTAACGGGTTGTATCGATCATATGTGAAGGGTGCTCCTGAGACTCTCCTTGAGAAATGTGTGGCCACAATTGCACAGCCAATGCAAGGGCTTGGTACTGCTCCAATCACACAGGATGGTATTGAACAAATACGCCAGACAATTTCTCGGTATGCCTCACGGTCCTTGCGCACAATTGCGATTTGCTTCCGTGATGTGGAGGAGCTGCCCTTCAGGGGCGAGGAGGAAACTATCGACTTCGAGGATCTGATGAAAGAGCTTACCTTTCACGGAATTATGGGTCTACGAGACCCTCTCCGGGCCGATGCTTGGGGTGCTGTGGAGACCAGTCATAAAGCAGGTCTAACTGTGCGCATGGTTACCGGTGATAACCTTTTAACAGCAAGAGCCATTGCAGAAGAATGCGGGATCATTAACAGTCCAGATGATCTTGTGATGGAAGGCGACAAATTCCGTGCGATGGATGAATCACAGCAAAAGGAGCTAGTTCCACGCCTCAAGGTCCTTGCTCGATCTCGTCCAGATGATAAGCGGGTTCTGGTCCAGCGTCTGAAGGATCTCGGAAGAGTCGTTGCTGTCACTGGAGACGGTACCAACGATGCCCCTGCCCTTGCAGCTGCTGATATCGGGTTCTCAATGGGAATATCCGGCACTGAAATTGCTCGTGAGGCTTCATCCATTGTCCTGATGGATGATACATTTTCTTCGATTGTCAAGGCTATCATGTGGGGAAGAGCAGTCAGCGATGCTGTCAAGAAATTTTTGCAGGTAAACTAGAGGCTCTATCAACAAGGAGGATAGATGGCTGGTCAGACTAATATGCTTTTTCCAGTTCCAAATTACCATCACCTTCACCTCCGTGGGCCTGGCATTTGTCTCTGCGGTAGCCAACTCATCGCAAGAGTCAGTTCTTACACCAGTGCAGCTCATGTGGGTAAACCTCTTCCAAGACACTCTGGCAGCTCTGGCGCTAGCAACCGACCCCCCTCCTCGCCGGATCCTTGACCGCAAACCTGAACCAGCATCTACACCTTTGATTACTCCTACCATGTGGAAGATGATCATTGGCCAATCTGTGTATCAGATGGTAGTAACACTCGTTCTGTACTTCGCGGGCACTTCTATATTCTCCTACCACAGTTCCCTTCAAACATCACAGTTACAGACTGCTGTTTTCAACACATATGTATGGATGCAAATATTCAACATGTACAAGTATGTTGAGGCTGCCTTCGGTTGTTTTTTTTTTCTCTTTTGCTAACCCCAAAACAGCAATCGACAAATTGAGCGATCATTTAACCTAATCGAAGGGATCCATCATAACTGGCTCTTCATAGCAATCACCTGCGTCATGATGGGAGCTCAAATCCTAATTATGTTCGTCGGCGGGCGGGCATTCTCAATCACGAAGTTGACTGGCGATCAATGGGCATATTCCATCGTTCTTGGTGCAATATCTATTCCCATAGGGTTCCTTCTGCAAGCTATCCCCACTGTCATTGTTGAGAAACCAATGGCATGCATGGGGAGGCTATGGGGCCGCTTACGCCGTCGGTGATCTCCTTTTCTTTACCTATCTTTTTTTTTTTTCTCGATCAATCGCGCGAGTGTCTTTGAATCTTGTATGGCCATGCAGACGGAATAACTATAAACTGGCTTTTTAGTGCCCACTCCTTTCTAGCATCCACTTGCTTAATATCGTAGTCCCTTATCAGGGTTGCCATTAGTTTGAGTTGCTCAAATTGAGCAAGGTTGCGGCCGGAGCATTGATTGTACCCTGCTCCCCACTACAATAGGTATGTTAGTGCATACTGTATTATCAAATTCGCACATGGATCAGAAATGAGTTAATACAACTCGTCTCCGTTAGGAGCCAGCGGTCTGGGTTGAAGCTGTTGCAATCCTCGCCAAATATATGTGGGATGGATGCGATGAAAGGCCCAGGTGTTGATACTGATAACCACCTAAAGATAGAGTCAACACTAAGTCTGACATCAATCAATCGGTATAGAGCCTTTGTGGTTAGTCTTACCTCTGCTGCCGGCAATAGTCATCCCACCTCGTGGCACGACTCGGGGAAGGCCACCAACAACAGCAGAGTGGAACCGGTACGTTTCTTTCAGCCACTCAAAAATCTCATCTGAAGACGCCTGGAGCCGATTGGTTAGAGGTGACTACTTACGCTAGCCTGAAGAAACGGTAATTTCTGCGCTTCATTATACTGCACGATGGGCGAGTTCACCCCAATCCTAAGCAGTATCAATCTTATCAAGCAATCGCTAGAAATATTTCGGGTGATGTAGTACGTAATAAATAAGCGCTTAAGCTATAGCAGCAACAGTATCAGCCCCGGTCCCGATGTTTGCAATAGCTGTAGCAAAGATCTCATTCTCAGCCATGCGATCAGGATACTTAGCCCGAACGTCCAGCCAGTGCTGCATCATATCATTTCTTATTCCCGGATTTCTCTTACGCGCATCGATAGCAACAAGACAAGTATCGAAAACATGCGACGAAGGCTGAATACCAATACGGCTTCGGGGTGGGTTTCCCAGCGTCAGGTTGTGTAGTCAGGTATAGTGGCCCATGGCTGCGATATAGAGGGCCAGGGCTTTGGTGTTTGTTACTGCGGCTCTGATATCTGTGTCTGCTTCCACAAAAACCGAAGGTCATTAATGGTCATCCATTATGGCTCTGATCAACATCTCGCAGCATTGATGAACGACCCGGAAGTCTTGGCGCACATGTATAAGTGGCTTGTCGGAGCTTAGCTCATGTACATGTTCAATATGTGGCCGTGTCATATCTCCGGCATCGCCTGCTATCCTCGTCTGGACCAAATGCTGCAATATACCCTCTATCTCCATATTGTTTTCACTTTTTATGACAGTTTTGTATGCTGCGCAGACACTCGTCATCGCTCGGCGGTATGTTCCTCTCGCTGCTCTGTGGGACAACACAAGGGGTAGATGTATGGGCTCGGGTATTCGTTTCGATTTCTGTGCTCACTATTATCTATAACTCGCTTGTGCTTTGCGTAGGGGATTTGTAGGTTCTCTTGGCTGTTTCTTGGTCGACACTGAACGAAATAAAGGAGCTAATCTCTATCTCTTTAGTGCGGTTGTGTAAGTATCTGCCGCTGTCCCAGTCACTGTCTGTTAACTCACAGAATATAGGAAGTCGGTTCTCCGAATGGCGTCCATGATAGTTGCCCTCCAACACTCGGATGGGGTAGTTTAATATTTCTCTGTTGTTGTGGTGTGGTCTACCATAGAAATTAGTGCCACCATCCTCGCTCTTTCCATCCCGGTGTTGCGAGCATTATTCGGAGTATTGAGTAAGACTCGTTCGACAATGCATCATAGTGACTCAAATAATGCCGGGACAATTAGCCGTGGGTCGGTTCCTCGGTAAGGAGGCCTATATTTGACGTAGGACGCAGGACGTAGATGATGTTCATGAGACGACTCGATATGGACTTGGGGACAAGCGATGAAACGCTTTGGGCCGTCAAGAAAGGGGAACTTCGATTTGAAGATACGGTTCGCGTCGATGTTGAGAGACCCCCGTCCCGGTAGACGAAAGTGTGGTGAAGTATCTTTGCTCGGTGTCTATTGAGTTAATGGTTAATCCAAAAATCAATGCTTTGATGTGGTGGAATTCATGAGAAGCGAAGTCTTGACATTCTTTCCACCGTTCTATCATCATCTAGCCAATGAGTGACTGTTCGATTTGCCCGCTTC
Source organism: Penicillium cf. viridicatum (assembly GCA_028974045.1). Classification (NCBI taxonomy): domain Eukaryota; kingdom Fungi; phylum Ascomycota; class Eurotiomycetes; order Eurotiales; family Aspergillaceae; genus Penicillium; species Penicillium cf. viridicatum. Next base: position 6,045,610 of record JAPQKQ010000002.1, on the reverse strand, counting down.
TTCTATTGAGGCTGGCCAAAAGATTTTGTTTAGGTCACTTGGGAATACCATCTGAATGCCCTGCCCTGTTCCTCTCGGGGAGATTCCCAGAATCCACCGTGGCGAAAGGCATTGCTGAGGTCGGCCGACTGTCTGATATATCCATTTGGAGAACCAGGTTGATGCACACTACCACATCATACGAGCTTCGGAGAGTAACTTCTAAAAGAACAAGTTCCGACTAGACAGAAATGAGATACCGTTCACCTGAGAAGGCTCCTCGGGGATAGATCAATGTGATTGATTCGTTCTTTTGGCGAGCTTGGTGGTCATGCGAGCCAGTGGCTAAATTGCCAAGATTTTAGTATTGAACAGGTGTGAACGCCTCTAACGAGTGGGGCGAAAGCATGCGAGAAATTCCCGCATGAGTTATCCCATATTATTAATATCATTGCACCTTTCAGTTGCATCTAATTCGTGCTATGTAGTACCATCCATGTACATTGCACGTGGGCAAATTGTTCTACTAACTCAGCCATAACTTTGGTTGTCTTGAGCAAAAACCTTGGAACCGACGAACCAAACTGAGAGATACTTCTCTAATCTTTCTTTTTTTCCCTTTTCGTACCAATGGCTGCCTGTCAACCTTGGAAAAGAACGAATTCCTCCTACATTGAGGGCACGTGCGCTCGCCTCGGAGTGCCCGATCCACTGTCTTGGCAAGAGTGAAACCTAGCAAAGGTTAGAGAAAGTTACCTGGGTAAGAGATGTTTTCTAGAATAGAAAACGAGCCATGCGAGAGACCTCCAGAGACATTCCGGGGATGGACCTCTTATACACCCACGTGTAGATTTACTGTGCTCTCATAGGTAGAGGTGGGCCGTGCGCCCCCACCCCCGCCAAGAGCCGCAACCGTCCAATGGCTATGTCCCTGCAGCCAATCAGATGTCATTACCACTGAATTCCACTGGATCTATACCTAATCTGGATGCATTCCATGGTATATCTCAATGTAAAAAAGTTCCGCCCAGGTCGTTGCCAAGACGTTGTCCAATTTGCTTGAGACCACAAGCTTGCGGAAACATGCAATTTTCCCTCTTGGCCAGGCCTTGTTACATTTACTTTTTGCCAAGTCCACGAACGATGATTCATGGGCTACCATTGCGAGTAGGACCAGCACGTGTGGTCGGAATTTCCCAAACGGGAAGTTCTCCTGGGCGTAGAACGCTTGCCACAGGGCTTGTCGTGCATACAACACAGAGGGGCCCCGTATCAAACTTTAGAATCTTCCATACATACATAAAAGGCACTCTTCTCGTCTTGGTCTTCGTTTCTCTTCTTCATCCCGTGCAACCGAAAGTTCAGAACTAAGCTTTCACTTGACTTGGTATCACTTGACTTGATACAAGCCATCAAGATGTATCTCCACCAATACGATTACATCTTTGCCATCGGCACGTTGTTTGCTATGCTTGATGCATTCAACAACGGTGCAAGTGAGTAGCCACAGAGCCTATCTTCCACTCGTTGACCTCAACTAACCTTTGGATGTTCATAGACGATGTTGCCAATGCTTGGGCTACCAGTGTCTCCTCCCGTTCCATCTCCTACCGCCAGGCTATGGTCCTCGGTACCGTTTTCGAGTTCGTCGGAGCCGTCGCTGTCGGTGCTCGCACCGCTGATACCATCAAGAACGGCATCATCCCCAACTCAGCCTTCCAAGGCAATGCCGGCGTTCAAATGCTCGCCTTCACATGTGCCCTTGCCGCTGCATCCTCATGGGTGATGTGGTGTACCAAACACTCCGCCCACGTCTCCTCCACCTACTCTCTCATCTCTGCTGTCGCCGGTGTCGGTGTTGCAACTGTTGGTGCTTCCCAGGTTCAGTGGGGCTGGAATGATGGCAAGGGTCTTGGTGCCATCTTCGCTGGTCTCGGCATGGCTCCTGTCATTTCCGGTTGCTTTGGTGCTATTATCTTCCTGCTGATCAAGTACATCGTTCACGTGCGGAGAAACCCGATCTCCTGGGCCGTCTGGACTGCTCCTTTCTTCTTCTTGGTTGCCTCCACCATTTGTACGCTCTCCATTGTTTACAAGGGTTCCCCCAACCTGGGTCTGAACAAGAAGCCCGGCTGGTACGTTGCTGCTGTCACTATGGGCACTGGTGGTGGTGTCTGCCTTTTGTCTGCCATCTTCTTCGTTCCTTTCCTCCACGCCCGCGTCATCAAGAAGGATCCCAGTGTGAAATGGTGGATGGTCATCCAAGGCCCTCTCCTCCTCAGTCGTCCCGTTCCTACCGATTCCGAGGTTGCCAAGGTCCCCAACTACGCTGTGGTTCAAGATGAACACGAGTACCCTGAGCCTCACCTGCCTGTCGATGAGAAGGAGCCCAAGGCCGGCGTTGCCTCCATCCCAGGCTCTACAGAGGAGCAATCCGTTGATAGACTCGAGGCCAATCAGCTCACCTACCGTGAAGTCATGGCCCAGTCCAATGACCGTCACGACGCCAAGCTCCTTCAAAGCCGTGGACCTATTGGTTGGGCTATGCGCCTTCTCCGCGACAACCCCATGGGCCCCGGTGAGATCTACGAATTGCGCAACATGAAGCGCATGGCCAAGCGCATCCCGGCCATCATCACTGTCGGTCTTCTGTACGGTTTCCACTACGATATCCACGCTGCCCAGAGTGGTAACGAGGGTACTCCCGAGGGCGAGCGCATGAAGCGTGTCTATGCCAACGCTGAGAAGTATCCCAACGAGGTTGAGCACACCTACTCTTTCATTCAGGTTATCACTGCTTGCACTGCTTCCTTCGCTCACGGTGCCAACGATATCGGTAACTCTGTCGGCCCCTGGGCTGCCATCTACTCTGCCTGGTCCACCGGTACCCCCGCTGCATCCAAGTCCCCCGTGCCTATCTGGCAGCTTGCTGTCCTGGCCATTTGCATTTCCATCGGTCTTTGCACTTACGGATACAACATCATGAAGGGTAAGCACTCCATTCCTCTTTTCCTTTTGCCAATTTTCATTTTTACTAACTATACACTTAGTCATGGGTAACAAGATCACCTACCACTCCCCATCCCGCGGTTCCTCCATGGAGATGGGTGCCGCCATCACAGTCCTGGTCTTCTCGCAGTTCTCCCTGCCCGTTTCCACCTCCATGTGCATCACTGGCGCTACCGTCGGTGTTGGACTGTGCAACGGAACTTACAAGGCTGTCAACTGGCAGCGTGTCGGTCTTTTGTTGTTTGCTTGGATCATGACCATTCCCATCGCTGGTACCATTGGTGGATGCCTGATGGGTTTGGTCCTGAACGCCCCCCATTTCCTCACCGTTTAGAGATTTGGCATTTTTGGTTTCATCTTGAACATTTTTAACAGCGCACATATTTTACATAATTCTTCTTTTGAAATACCACTTAGAGTTCGGACAGTCAATCAAAATCATTCAGACAAAAAGTTTTGGAGTCAGTGGTGGCATTATCATACTACATTAGAAATAGAAAACATTCAATTCAGACAAATTAATTAACAACCTCCAATTTTTCGCCATTAAGATTAAAAACAAATGAAAATCAAGTGCGTCTTATGAAAATGAATTCAGGGGCAAAAATGCAAAAACAAAAAAAATAGTTTCCCTGGGAATCGAACCCAGAACCTTTCCGGAACATATGCTAGTCGCATTTGTTAACGGAAAATCATAACCGCTAGACCAGGAAACTGCTCAGCCACTTGGGCCAATTGATGGAAGACACAGTCTGTTTTGGCTTTATGACTAAATTCGACCGCTGTATACTCTCATCTTGAGGGCTTTGAACAATAACACTCTCTAGAGATGAATTTAATTGCTGATACTGATTATTATTTTATCAAGTTCAGCTACTTTAGCTACTTTATTCAATGCCATGTTATCAAATCCAGAATCGAAAAAAGAAGGAAAGATTCGAACAAAATAATTCACACATATATTCCCGCAACATATTTTGGTCTGTGGTCTGTAATTCTCAATCGACTCCCAACTTACATCTCCTCAGCAACTTTGACCAATTCATATCTCTCCCTGCGCAAGTAATCATAAGTCACAATCTTCTGACGAGCATCCCGTTTGATGGATTTCCATTCCTCCGGAGAAATAGTGATTTCACCATCTTGTTTCGGAAAAATGGTCATTGGGCGGCAGCGTTTTGTCAGGCCAACCTTGAAAAATCCGAGCCGGAACTCGGTCTGCTTTGTACGTTTGTGGGGGACTCCAAACACAAATGGTTCTTTCGGACGCTCGTAGGGTTCTGCGTTGACTGCTGATGTGAGGCCCATCTGAAAACATTCTTGTCTGAACCGGGCCCGGGCCGATCCTGGCTTGGGCGTTTCGTACGCGGATTGATCAGTTGGAAAGTTGGTCGGAGCTGTGGTCGCGTCAGTGGAGGGCTCTGGTTGTTGGGTTTCATCAGGGGCACCCGGAGAGTTTGCTGTGTTCTTATCTGTGGTGTCATCTGTACCATCTGCAGGGCCTCCGCTGGGGTCGTCATCAGATTCATCCTCGGTGTCGGTGTCGGTGTCATCTCCACAATCGCTCCAAGACTCGTACCCAAGCTCTTCTGCAAGGACCTTTCCAAGAACCTCATTTTTAGAGCTTGTCTCGTTATCTATCCCTTGCTGCAGATGCTTCTCGTCCACGTTTCGTAGAATCGGCACCCTACACCGGGGCTTTCTGATTTTAGTAAGTGGACGTTGCTTGACCAAAGGTAGTTGTAATTTGACGAGAGCCCCCTTCCAAGTCTTCAATGGTCGCTTGCGTTTGTCTTCGGTCGAGACAGAGTTGTTCGCAGTCTTGTCGAATTTCGCGTGCGCCGCGATAGCCTCCTCATGAGCACGTAGTCTTGCAGCCCGAGTATGCTCACTAATTCCATGCCTGGTGACATCCAAATAAAAGCCCAGGTCCTGGCATTCAACACCCTCCTTCGGATCCATGGCGCAAGGGTTCGCTTTCACGAAGTGCTCATGAGCTTTGCGCATGTTTCCGCGCAGAAACTCAACTCGACCCATCCAGAACTCACACTTGGCAACGAGGAGTAGATTTTTGGATTTATTTGCAGATTCCCTGGCGAGCTTGATCATAACCTCGGCTCCGGAGGGATTTTCGTTGGCGATGAAGCTCGAAGCTGGTACGAGATAAGAGCCAACCTCGACCCGATAGTACATATGGATGATATCACTGTCAGCCAATTCGACAGACATGCTGTTGACGATACCTGCAAGAGCCTTGAGCTTTTCTCCTCGCAAAGCGCGTGCTTCCAGTATGAGCCCTTGCTCTTCTTGAGAAGAGAGAGGAAGTGTGGTCGGCCAGGAGCTCCCATCATTGCTTGCGTGGGGCACGTCGTCGGGCATGATCGAAATACTGTTTTCCCTAGCAGGGTCTTGAGGGTTGATCTTGACAAATTTGTGAAGTAGATGCGATGGGAGTGCTGGTAGTCTTGCAATGATTCAAAAATTTCTGTCAGATAAAAGAGATGGAAAAGAATATGAGTATTTCGGGCGTTGGAGGAAGACAGCAACCAAGCCAGAAACAGTGACCCTTATGTACCTCACAAGACGCGTCGACAAGAAAGACAACAAACGCGTTGAAAAGAGTAAAGAGTTTGATCAAGACAATTCAAGATAAAGACATTTGTCTGAAAAGGGAGATCGAGACTTGGGTCGTTCTTTCCTTTGTTTCTCCTAATCCCATTGTTAGTCTCGCTGAAACTGAAACGACGCATTCTACACATGTACCATCCTGTTCGCTTTGTATATCTTTTGACTTACTCTATACAAGTTGAGTAAGAAACCATTGAAATGAGTTTCGTGACTGTGTATGTAGTACTAAGTAACTATTCCCCACCTGACCAACCCTAGAGGTGTTTTTTTGGCTCTGTCAAAATACACATACGTGGTACTTTGAGTAGATACAACTGTGGCTGGTATGTGGATTATGTTCGGAGATAATCTAGATAAAAGTTCTTCTGTTACAATTTACTGGAAATTGAAATTCAAACTGGATATTTGGTTTATGGGATTAGTATATTGGATTATTTTTGCCCAAACACTATTTATCAGCTTGAGGACATCACAACAAGATATTCCCATAACCAATGTCGCCGCCATTCAGGGAGAACAAATCACGACTCAGCTTGGAGGACCGAAATACTAAAGTCAAAGAATTAGTGACATCGCAAAGCGCCCAAGTACTATATCAAGCTACCCCGAGCATCATGCTCTCCTCACACACCACCTCAAGCAACCCAACTATCGCTATCCCCCCTTTAGAACCTAATTCTCAATTTATATCTGACATTTCTGGGACCTTCTTGCCCGGGCTACTGTGTGGCTGCGATCAAACTGGGCACGAGCCGACTGCTTATCGTGAGAGTCATATGTATCAATGAACGTAGAAATAATGAATTAGCGACATCAAACTGATAGATAGTCCTTTAGAGATTATCTGTATTTTCAAGATCACTATCTTCCCAGTCTAATAATGTGTGGGTGGACGCTGTCGGAGAGTGATCAAACTCAGCGGCCTCTATGCAAGTAAACCCAATGACAGCCTCCCTTTGGACCTCACGGGCCCTTTCGCTGTAGCCTGGTATATGCAGTGCTCGAGTGAGCGATGTGTAAGCCTCTGGGAACCTTTCAAGTTTCATGAGGTTCATTCCTTTGATAAAATGAGTAATGCCGGCGATAATGCTAGATTCTGGGTTGTTTAAGACGGTATAGCACGTGTTAATTTGCATAACCGTCTCTAGGCTCGTCATGGAATCTTCATATTGGCAAAGATAGTGTTGAACGGCAGCGATAAAAAGTCGACATCGCATCTCATCCAGTTCGCACAGAAAGGGGTTTTGGCTAATGACCTGCGAGGCAAGCTCCATTGCAAGCTCTGGCTCATCAAGTTGCCACCGCTCTTCTGCGTCTACCAGTAATGAGCCACTGTATGCACAGAGCCAGATATCATCGATAGAGGTTAGCGTTATTTCTGTGTGTGAAATTGTTCTAGGAATGTCAGATAGGGAGTGGGAATTAGATTGAAAAAGGGGAATAGCGAGAGTGGGGTTACTTGAGGTGGTGTGTGCGAGCATAAAATCGTGCTCTGCGAGGCGCGTCTGAAGGTCGTACACTGCATTGATGGCTCGAGATAGTTCTTGTTCTAACTCGGCAAGTTTGGTGTATGCATTCCCAGAGGTTGACCGTCGGGACTTGATACCCCTGCGCAGGCGTCGAAAAATGTTGACCACTTTGGAATGGGAATATCTTGTGATGTTCTCAAGCTGATGAATAGTTCGTTTGAGATGATTCTTTTGGGATTTATATACTCGTCCGTCGAGCAGTTGCCGGGGTGGCTTCTGAAGGGGGATGCCCCATACTGATGAAAGAGATCATTGTTTCTTTGAAAACAATTTCGTTGTACTAATTGAGTAAAAAAAAAAACATTGAAACCTTTTGTACTAAATATAGGCTGGCAACACCCATGGACTCCTTGGAAAAGAGGGGCTTCTAACAGTATGCAAATAAAGCAAAGCTTGCAAACACCCAAACGTAACAAATGCAAACAGAGCAAGAGCAAACTTTACAAATGTAGCAAACTGCTACCTATGACATCACCTAATCCTGTAGCCCCACATCTACGCCGTGCCTACAGCACCTCGAGCAGCAAGATGCAACCACACAAAGTGGAAGAGTAAGACCAGGGGCATGCCGCTAAATTAATTTGAGTATATCCGGGTACATTCACCACTGATTGGAAACTGCGGTCGGTAGAGATACCCAAAATAATTTAGCTGCAGAGTGTGCAGTAGAACAGTGTATAGTATTACTCCGACTCCGATGTAAAATGCGCATTAGGGTGAGTCAATTGTTTGCCTAGTCTACTCTGTCCAATCTGATACTCAGATCTTCCCACAGTAATCCACTTACAGAATCAGCCCATGAATCTAGATTTGCGGGGGTGTTGTTGCAAACATGTTTACAAAACCGGGTTGGAGGCTGGAATCTCACATTTATAAAGTCTGCGTAGAATCCCCGAGGTCTCCATGTAGTTAAAATTTTTTTTTTTCCGTTTATTTCCCTACTCTCTTATAGATCAACTCGTCACATATCCTCCAACCCGGACCTCACCCGTAATAATTTGTCATAGAGATTTAGTTTAGCAGGTACGCTGACTTGGTTTCACTTGACAAATGCCCGAGATCAATCTTTTACTCTTTTTTTTTTACTGCTTTCACTTCTGAATTGACATTGATGCCTTCGCAGTCATGTCTCCTACCTTGCTCAGAAACGTCGACACGGTTGAAATCGTGAATATCCACCAGGATGATATGAAATTCTCCCTGGTAGATGATATCTACAAGAATCTGGACCCGCCAGTAGGCAGAAAGCGCACATTTCCAACTCTTCTACTCTACGACACCAAAGGATTGAAGCTCTTCGAGGAGATCACTTACTTAGATGAATACTATCTTACCAACACGGAGATCGAGATCTTGACAAAACATGCGAAGAGGATAGTCGCACGCATTCCAGAAAATGCACAGTTGGTGGAGCTCGGCAGTGGGTCTGTTACCCGTAGACCCTGCATCTGTCGCATCGCGCGCTTGGATGATTTTGTCCGAAATTCTGACAATTTTTCTTTTTAGAAACCTGCGCAAGATCGAGATTCTACTACGCGAATGCGAACGGACTGAAAAGAAAGTGGATTACTATGCTTTGGACCTTTCATTGGTGGAGTTGCAACGAACATTCTCTGAAATCTCGCCCGAAAGCTTCGTCCATGTAGGATTCCATGGTCTCCACGGAACGTACGATGATGCTGTCGGCTGGCTGAAAAGCCCAGAAAATCGGAAGCGACCGACCGTGGTCTTGTCGATGGGATCATCCATGGGCAATTTTAGTCCTCCCGGTGCTGCGGAATTTCTTGGTGGTTTTTCCAAGCTATTGGGCCCGTCCGATTTCATGCTTATCGGATTGGATGCATGCAAGAACCCCGAGAAGGTGTTTAAGGCATATAACGATACCAAAGGCATTACTCGCCAATTCTATGAGAATGGCCTCTTGCATGCCAATAGGATTCTTGGCTTCGAGGCCTTCAAGGCGGACGAATGGGAGGTCTTGACCGAGTACGATACCACTGAGGGACGGCACCAAGCTTTTTATGTTCCGAGAGTTGATGTGGTCATCAATGGGATCAATATTCCCAAAGGAGAGAAGCTCATCTTTGAAGAGGCATGGAAGTACGGTCGCAATGAACGGGATGAGCTCTGGCGCAATGCAAACCTCATTTCCCAGGTCGAATTTGGAAATTTGACAAATGATTATCGTGAGCCTTGATCTTTTGATCGAATCGTCACGGCGGACTTGCTGACTTGCGTTTAAACAGACCTTCATCTGCTATCACCCGCTGCGCTTGATGTGCCTATGAACCCTTCGAAGTATGTAGCCCAACCGATCCCCAGTATCGACAACTTCCTGTCTCTGTGGACTGCATGGGATCTCGCGACCAGAACCATGGTCCCTCACGAGGAGCTTTTGTCCAAGCCGATCAAACTCCGAAATGAGCTGATCTTTTATTTTGGCCACATTCCAACATTTTTCGGTGTGTCTCCGATGTTCAACGTTGCTTATCATATTCACTGCTAATCATGCTGGAACTCAGATATTCATCTGGCGCGGGCTTTACAGGAGGAACTTACCGAGCCTAGTCATTATAAACTAATTTTTGAGCGCGGAGTTGATCCGGACGTCGAAGACCCACGGCAATGCCACAACCACAGCGAAATACCCGATGAGTGGCCGCCACTGGATGAAATTCTGGACTACCAAGACAGAGTGCGAAACCGTGCGCTCTCAATCCTACAAGAGGGATATGCGTCGCAAGACCGCGCTCTTGGAGAAGCTCTTTGGCTTGGCTACGAGCACGAAGCAATGCATCTCGAGACTTTCCTTTACATGCTGCTCCAGAGTGATAAAACTCTTCCTCCCACAGGTGTTGATCGCCCGAATTTTGAGCAAATCAGTCGCCAAGCGAAGAGAGACGAAAAGCCAAACAAGTGGTTCAGAATTCCACAGCAGACTATCGAAATTGGATTGGATGACTCCAACGAAGAAGTTATGCCAAATACCTCTTTTGGATGGGACAACGAGAAGCCCCAAAGAAAGGTTACTGTGCATGCTTTCGAAGCTCAAGCGAGACCCATCACCAATGGTGAATATGCCAAGTACATACAGGATAAGGGTATTCAAACATATCCTGCGTCTTGGGTGTTTAACCCAGGCCAAGACAATCTCGTTTCCAAGGGCATCAGTTCCTCAGGCGCCCAGGCCGGTTCGAGCTCCAGCCCTGCAGGATTTTCTCTCGAGGATGTCACGGTTCGAACTGTGTTCGGACTTGTGGCTCTTGAATTTGCACAAGATTGGCCATTGGTTGCTTCCTATGATGAAGTAGCGAGCTATGCAAAGCACATGAAATGCAGGATCCCCACGTTTGAAGAGACCAGGAGCATATATCACCACTCCGACCAACTCAGGAGTGATCGAGTCACGAATGGCCAGAGGTATGAAAATAATTCTAGTTATGATATAGCAGAGCCTAACTTATAATATAGGAATGGGGTCAATGGGTTCAGCAAGCCCCACTCTACTAATCAGACTGTTTTCCGTGATCTCACTGGTTGCAATGTTGGCTTTAATAACTGGCACCCTGTTCCGGTCACACCCAATGGGGACCAGTTAGCTGGTCAGGGTGAAATGGGAGGTGTTTGGGAATGGACTAGCACGCCCTTGATGCCGCACGACGGCTTCAAACCTATGGACATCTACCCTGGATACACATGTGAGTGATACCTTGAGCATCAAAACCGAACCTAAACTCATTGACTTCAACAGCGGACTTCTTTGATGGAAAACACAATATCGTTCTCGGCGGCTCCTGGGCTACTCTGCCTCGCATTGCTGGCCGGACTACTTTGTGAGTATAACCCTATGATATTCAGCAGACTGGACTAACTAACACATTTTAGTGTCAATTGGTACCAGCATAACTACCGCTATACATGGGCGGGTGCACGTCTAGTTAGAGATATATAGAGAGAGCTTGAGTAATGCTAATAAGCCCTGGAGATGTGCCCCTGGTATGCTCCATGACGATGACCTCATTCTCACGATAAGAGATAAACCGCGGGGAGCCATAACGTGACTGCCCCTCATCCCTTCCCCAACATCTTCTCCAATTCCTTGTCTTCTCTTCGTATTAGTTGAATCATAAATACTTTGCATGATGTCGCTGGAAAACATTTCGACTATTTCCCCCGCCACCAATGAGCCTGTTGTCACCCGCACCGGTGTCTCATCGGAAGAGTTAAAACAGATCCCTGTGGCCGCCCAAGCAGCTTTCCGGCCATTCTCGCAGTCCACAACTTTGGAACAAAGGCAGCAAATCGTGGAACGTGCTCTTGACATATTGGAGAAAAAGCAGGATGAATTGGCACGTGAAATTACTGAGCAGATGGGCCGGCCCATCGCCTATACCGGTGTTGAAGTTGCGACCGCCATCAAGCGTAGTCGTTACTTGGTCCGTATTAGCTCCTCCGTGCTAGGCGAGCAAGGAACTGTGCCTGGAGAAAAAGAGAAGGGATTCAGACGGTATATCAAGCGTTCGCCTGTCGGTGTAGCGCTGATTATCTTCCCATGGAACGTGAGTCCAATCCGTGAAGATATTGGTACACCTGCAGATGCTGATAAATCAATATATAGTACCCCTACCTTACTCTTGTCAACAGCTTGATTCCCGCCATCCTCGCTGGAAACGCTGTTATTCTCAAGCCCTCCCCTCAGACTCCAACAATCGTTGAACAATTTGCCTCTGCTTTTGCCGCGGCTGGTCTTCCCGAAAATGTTCTTCAATTCTTCCACTCCGGATCTTTCACATTTATCGAGACCTTGGTGCGGTCCCCACTGGTGAACCATATCTGTTTCACTGGTTCCGAAGCTGGTGGCCTGGCAGTGCAAAAGGCAGCTTCCGATCGGATTGTGAATGTTGGGCTAGAACTTGGTGGCAAGGACCCGGCCTACGTAAGAGATGATGTAGATCTCGCCTGGGCCGCCGAGGAAGTCGTGGATGGCGCTATCTTCAATAGCGGACAGAGCTGCTGCGCAATCGAGCGTGTCTATGTCCACGAGAAGGTCTACGATGGTTTCATTGCTGAGGTGAAGAAGGTCCTGAGCAACTACCGTGTGGGCGAGCCTTCCGATCCCAAGACCCAAATTGGACCTGTCGTCTCTAAGCGTGCGAAGGAGGCCATTCTCGAACACATCGAGGATGCCGTGCAGAAGGGTGCGAAGAACGAGACTCCTGCCAATGAGACCTTTGAGAACTTCCCTCCGAATGGAAATTATGTCAAGCCTACACTACTGACCGGCACTAATCATGGTATGGCCGTGATGAAGGATGAAACATTTGGGCCTATTATTCCTGTAATGAAAGTCTCTAGTGACGACGAGGCTGTTCGTTTGATGAACGATAGCGACTTCGGTCTTACCGCCAGTGTTTGGAGCAAGGACGTTGCAGCGGCCGAGAAGCTGGTTGAACGTGTTGAGGCTGGCACTGTCTTCGTCAACCGATCTGACTACCCTAGCCCCGTAAGTTCGGCTCTACCCATCTACTATTGTCACCGTTCGCTAACCGAAGTACCTTAATAGGATCTCGCCTGGACAGGCTGGAAGAACTCTGGCCGTGGTGTTACCCTAAGTCGATTCGGTTTTGAGCAGTTTGTCAAACTGAAAAGCCACCACATCAAGGATTACCCCAAATAAACATGTGCATATGAGATAAGTTCATTTTTTTCGTTAGGAGAATAAGATTTATTACATAAATTACTACGAAATCATGACTACCTTGTCGACGAATGCGCATTTATTTTTTCCTGCTACGCCCAAGTGAGGATATATTTTTTTACAACCATAAGAGCCTTGCACGATTTAACTTAGATGGGCGGTATGGTATCTACGGGCAGCCAAGGCTCTGCAGCTCTGCTCGGGCTTGATTTATGGAGTAGTTCGGGAGGTCCTATCGGCTTAAGGCACAACCCTCCCTTTTTGCAGTAAGATGTTTAAGGCTTCACTATCTATATGCTAGCATTTCAAACTTGCTAGTTAATGATACCATTTCATACCCTGTCATCTCGGGCTCGACGCTCTATGTTTGTAACAAACTAGCGGGATTTGCCTTTTGTCGGCTATTTTAGCCGCTTTGGTCCTTAAATTATAGGTGTATTTTTAGCCTGCCAACTGCCAAGGTTGTAGTTGACTCACTTCCCACCCCTATTCTCAATCGACCTTGTAACAAACTCGACTAGATCAAGGTCCTCCTCATAATGTCAGTCCTATTGTCAGATGACAACCCTTTCCAGACCTTAATTGCGGAGGTAAACAACGATTCGGTGAGTGGATGCAAGAATTGTGAGATAGTATCAGGTGCTTAACCCTTTTTTGTCTAATAATAGGGAATACTACAATCTCGATACGAGAACCACCGAGTGGCTCGCAATAGCCAGCAAAAGGCAAAGATCCTAGCCGACAACTTTCCTGGCTGGTCTCTTGACGAGATTCTGAAGCGACTTGATGGCCCTGGAAAGGAAGACGGATTTGTCGATCCTCGAAACTGTCTTGTCATTTGGGCCAGACCTTCGCCTCAAGTTCGTGACCTGATATGCTTCATTCAAAATGAACTGAAGAGCATTTCTCCTTGTAAGTTCACCAATATACAATTCTCTGACTAGGTATTTCCCCTTTAACCATTTATTTCGCTAACATGGGTGGCTATAGCACTCTGGCTCATGCCTCCTGAAAACCTTCACATAACTATCTTGGAAGCCGCTCATTCTCTGACGGAAGAGCAAATTGAGGGACTTGTCCAGACCCTCCTGTCATCCAAAGATGTCACATCTGCAGATATTGCAGCATACCCACGCAGCCGCTCTACACGTCTTATCAAGCCTATAGTAAGCTTTGATTCCGCCGCACTGGCACTCAGCTTTGTTCCGGCTGCTGGTGAGTGCCTAGAAGCGGAATCTAGTAGCGATAACGAGGACTATACGTACCATCACCTTCGCCGAGATGTCTTTGACATGGTCCGACAAACCAAGGTCCCTGTTGCTTCGCGTTATATTGTTCCCTCGGCACATCTCACTATCGCAAGGTTCATATCCCAGGACGGGTTTGTGGTCAAGGGATCAGATGGCGCAGAGCTGGTCGATCATTTGCGTGTCAAGCTGTTGGTTGATAAAATTGGTGAGATTAACCAGAAGTTGGAAAATGAGTATTGGCCCAAAGAGGGTGCCATCAGGGAGGGTGGTGAATGGATTGTTGGGCAAGAGGGTCTAGTCATTCGGAGAGGTCGCGTCTGGTACGGAGGCGGCGAGTATGTGCCGCTTGACTAGATATTTGCTTGATCAGATCAAGGTCTATCCTCCTAGTTCTAGAAGGGTGTGCAGTTAGTCCTTCTCGTGTTCTTAAAGGTCATCCGTCGAGTGTATAAATTATTGCCTGGTACATAAATAGACATACATAAAATATATCCAGGCGACAGATGAACGCAATCGCAGAGTGGAAGTTTAATTGCTATATCAAATGATATATATTGGTCAAAGATTCCACTTAGGCCTACTGAAATCAAATAAATCGATTCTGGTGGGTGTCAAACCACATTTAGGGTTGGTCCCACTTTGCCCTTGCCCTATAGCGCACATTTAGGCCAACATGTCATAACAGCTTGGCCGGCTGGCCCAATGGCAAGGCGCTTGACTACGAATCAAGAGATTGCAGGTTCGATCCCTGCGTCGGTCATCTCTTTTTTGCGCCTCCAAATATTTAAGATATACATTGGAGGATATCTTTTTGCTGTTATTGGTTGCAATTCATTTTTATCATATGACATGATGAGTTTATGTATGTATGATTTGGTCTCTTGAAGTGGGCCTTTGAAATACTAAAAATATATAGAGATAGAGTTGTAAAGTAAAATGAAGCGAATATAGCAAAAATATATTCCAGCCCCATTACTTTTGGTTGGATTTATTAACCTACATACGTCTTATCTTGATGTAGAAAATTCCGACCCCCAAGTTGCTTTCAACGTCTGCTCAGTGCAAGAATTAGCTATCCATCAAGACTCCGACCAACCACAATCAGGTCTTGTTTTTGATATGTATGAAGTATCGGCTGAACTTTCTGACCGTCCAATGTCTGTTCTTCTCAAAGCCTTCGGGAACATTTTACCGCCACGACCCTCCAATTCTGGCTATCTTGCAAGCGATACTGGTAGCATATCATCTTTCTGGTGGCCCTTACATCCAGAAGAGGCCAACACATACCTGCTTCATGTCTTGCTCCGTGTTCAAATACAATGGGTCGATACTCTAGCATTGCACCTTGACTATGACAAAAGCACTAGAACTTTATCGCTATTAGGTATCCATCATTTTGTCTCGAAATGCTTCTATCCCGCGGGTTGATCTTCTCCTTTTCCAGAATTGAAAGCTTCCTAGAGGATCCTCGCGTCAACGAAGAGGAGATATCTCGATTTCTTTAGGAGGTGCTTTTATCCTATCGTCTTCTTTTTACCCAGTCGGCCCCATCGAGAAGGCTTTTTCGCTAAATTTATACAATGTCAGATTTGCGGAACCACTGGCCGATTCGCTGCTTTTTCAGTTGTGCACCCAGAAGCAGATTGGACAAAAGTTGACAATGCTTCCAGCTGATAAGCCGCTCTATTTCGCTGCCCGAGACTTTCCCGTGCTGTATGACCGGATCAAGCTCATGGCAAATGACCTAAAGGATACAAGGCCAAGTTCAATCCTTAGTCTCATGAGAGATAGGCGTGATACTTTGAAGTACTGGACATTTTGGCCGGTGGCTATTTTCGGCGGCATCAGCATTTTTTTAAGCTTGGTCCAAGTCATTTTACAGGGGGTCTGTCTCGATGATGCAGGCTTTATATTGGGGAAATAACCAAGCATTAAGCTATAGCTAGAATGTTTAGAAAGAGTGAATTCATAGTTCGCAAGTCGTTACACGGCAGTTGAGAAGTATATGCTAGTGTCTTGGGCATTACATCGGTCAACTTGTGCTATTTGCAAGCAGTCTCTCTCTCTCTCTCTTCCATCTACCTCGGTCAATCATTCATTTTTCTTAATGTCTTCTAGAGAATGTCGCCTCTCTGCCAACTAAAAGTACATCGGTCATGTGATTCGAATTGTTATTCTACCCCGCTCCTAACAAAGTCCTTACTTTGACCCTCTTTCAAGATTATGTTGTACGGAAGAAGTATTCAGCATGTCGATTACCCATATCGTTCTTTTCCAGTTCAAGTCAGAAGTAGCCGCTGAGGTTGTTCAAGATGTACGTTTTACCAAAAGACTATGACGTAGATGAACTGGACTACGAACAATAAGCACTTTACAACGGATGTTAATAATTATCTCAAAAAGGCTTGTGAGCGTATGCTTGCTCTTAAGAACAATTGCGTCCACCCCACCTCACAACAGCCCTATATCAAATCGGCGTCTGGTGGGAAAGATAATTCTCCCGAAGGCATCCAGGTAAGTTTCCCTGAGATCCCAGAAGATGGAAAACTCCGAGGATATTTTACTGATGCATGATAGAATGGAATTACACACGCATTCGTGGTAGAGTTTGCAAGTGCTGCAGATCGAGACTATTATGTACAAAGCGATCCATCTCATCTGGCCTTCGTTAAAACTCTCGATGGGCTCATCGAGAAAGCGCAAGTCATTGACTTCACCGACAGAGTTCTTTGAAGTTCTCAGTCACTGCTTCAGGTGTCCACAAATTTGCAACTTTAATGGGACGTAGAGCCTTGACTTTTGTAAATAATGTGAAAGAATAGATCGCATGTTATATTCCTTCGTTATATATATACGCGGCCAATTGTTTCATACAGCCTATGAACTTTTCTAGTGTACAATATATATCAATACAATAGCTAAAGCTTTCTAACTTGACCATGTGTCTTGCACCAATCCAGAATTTGGTGTTTCTAGACCTATATCTTAATGTTATGAACCTGCTCATTCACTTCCCATCCTCCCATACCATAGATAAATTTGTAGCGTAGAGCATTTGTGGATTGGTCCGCAGAGTGCAACGCCGTACAGACGTCCCACAAGAATGGATCCTCGGGACACGGAAATACATTCCCGGGTAAAATAACAATGCCCCCAATTGCCGGTGAGTTTAATAGCCAGGAATGTAAGCCAAGCTTCGGGCTCAGGCAGCCACCCTATCAGAACTGGCCGATGCGCCAATAGTATCTTCTGGCTGAAAACTCCAGATCTATGAACACCTTGCATTGCGAGGACTGCGTTGCATACCACTGCCGAGCTTGGTACTCTTTCGTGGTTTTAGCGTTTACCAGAATAATATAGATTGTATGCCTGGAATATACTAGGATTCAATAAATGGTTGAAATTGAGTTCTCGTAAATATATCAATGAGCGTGTCTCTAAGCTACTCATAGTTTCACTCGGACTTGGCTCAGGGTCCGAGAATTCCTTATCCCTGCGGTTCCATCCACGTTAGGGCTCGACTCTGTTTGCCCAAATGAAACAACCAACGACAATTACCCGAAATTGAGAGATTATAGTAAAATAGGTTGAATTGGTATTTCTTATGCCTTCCACCTTAAAATTGATAATATTGTAATGCGTACGGGGTACTACGTAAAGCTTGTGCAGAGCTACAATCTTTGTGAGCTGTTCTTTGACTCGGCATAGCTCCGACGCAAGGGAGACGCGAAATAATAAAAATACGCCAACCATTCTCGAGCCTCGCAGCCACCCGCAAGGTTTTTTTTGTTTCGATTGAATTGATGGCATTTCTGGAACCTTTTAGGCGCGGTGTTACTATTATAGCGAAACAAAGGCAATACGTGACAAAGGAAACCGAGTCGAAGAACCTGCCTTGTTTCGGAATTGCCAATGTGGCTGGAACTTGTGCATACAGCGATATCCCATTTGTGTTAATATGGGAAAGGACTTAGAATTGCCTTAATTGTCTCTGAGATTGTGTATACACTTGACCTCCAAGATCAGATCTACCAAATACACCGGGGGCGGAACCGATAACTCCCGATATAAGCACATATCTAACCCTGAATAATAAGGTAACCCATAGGATCATCCCTGTCAGTGATAAATTCGTGATCGATCGACACGGCTACAGAATTGGCGATCAACGATGAATCGTTGGAAGAAATGTCTAAAATTGCTTGCCCGGTTTCCGAGACAAAGACAAAGGAAACGAGGCAAAGAGACACATTCCAATTGAGCTAGTGAGCTTGCATGAAAAGAAAGAAAAATCGAATTTCCACAGAGCTAGGGACAAGGAATCCCGTTTCCCGCGAGCTTCCAAGACACTCACAGGGTTCATCCATGCATATATCCGACCCGTAAACGGGGACTTAAGGGATCGGCGGCTGGCTATTATTGAAATATTCTGTACTTCAGAAAACGGGATATACAAAGCTTTAGAGATGAGTCTCTAATCCAAAAGAGGAAAAGGGGAGACGAAGAATGAGAGGGATAGGTTTTGCCAGAGCACGAGGGTTCTCTTTGCTTCTTCTCCCTTTTACCCCTTTGGTCTGGGCTGCTTTCCACTTGCTCCACTGAGGGTCGAATACCTAATCTGCATGGGTCTCTGCCACCAGCATATCTTCCCTGCAGCCTGCAGGTCATGGTTACTGCCTGTACTGCCATCTGCTGTATTTCATCCGATGAGTTGCAGTAGATCGTGGGTTTATCGCCCGCATATAGAGATCGATACCCGTAGAAGCGATCGCTTCTGATAGACACCTTGAATCCCCAGTAAGAGCCGGAATAGGTAAAAGGAACTCCAAGCACTCGGAACTCTCCCAAAGCCAATCCTAAGCAATCCAGGCCCCCAGGGAGGACCCACTGCTGCCGCCAGGGGAGCGAACTGCCAGATTGGTGTGCCGAGCCTGTCATCCTGTCCATGCCAAAGGTACGGCTGTCGCCTAGTTCAACCGGAGACTGTGGATCTGGATCGGTTTGTCCTTGACACGCCGGGAATAGCATTGATGTGCATAACTTCGTACATACTAATATATGTACTCTCGCTCCGCCTTTTGACACTCTCATTCTCCAAGCACATCTCCATGGTGTAGAGCAGTTGGAACCTTTTCTTTTCTTTTTTTCGTTCCTTTTCCTTTCTTTGGGAGTTGTCATTCCCAGTCTCTCGTTTCGCCTTGTCACTCGTTGTATAGTATTTGTTTCACCTCCAAGCGTTGCCTTAATTCTTTTCATTTCCTTGTTCGCATTCAAGGTCATTTTAGCTGGAACCGTCATTGTTCCAAACTCCCGCGAACTGCTTAGCTCTTCATAATAAAGAGCTCCTTGTCCGCCGATCGGATCAATCGAAACAACCCCAATCCAACATGGAATGCTTTCGACAAATTTTCCGGTGCCTGAAGGCACCTCTCAGACGCGACAAGGGACGGATTATTGAAATTGTAAGTCGAGTAGAACCCCGGGAAATGGTTTGCCGTTGCAAAGACAGTCGCTAACAAATTTATGAAACAGGGTCCTCCCACTAATTTCCGCAAAGAAGAATTGCCTGCTTATTTCTCTGATGCCGAGTCAGTTCTCTCGCCCAGCCAAAATCCGACAGAACGATCACATCTGACCAATCAATTACAGGACGCTTACGTCCCAGGACAGCTGCACAGCGACCGTGGAGAAGGACGGAACGATGATCGAAATGGTATCTCTACCATCGTCGCCGAAGAGCAAGGTGCGGGCCCATGTTCGAAGGATGAGCGTGAAACTGTCATCCGCCTCCGAGAGCGCGTGACGTTATTCCGATGGTGGAAATCGAGCTCAGGTCATGAAACTAAGGCCCCGGCCGAATCGATAAAGATGGAGGAAATGTGAAACGCCGAATTGGCGTGTTCATAGGGAAATTGTGGATTGGTACATGGATGGTCACACCAAGAAGGTGGGCACTTCATTGTGCCGGGATTTTTTTGCATTTAAATTGTTCCCTCCGCCTGTTACAGGCGATTGTCTTGCAGTCGGTTCACTGGACTTGTTAGAGATAGAGTTATTTATTCGAGATGACTCTGGTAGTTCATCAAGGTCATCAAAAAGCGATTGAACTCGTGATTTATACGCATTCACTGGACTGGGCCGTCCGTGTGTCGGTTTCGCTTTCGGCTTTGACGTAAACGTCCTTTGTATTTTAGATTGCTGCCGGGCTCGTGGTGTTGTCTGATCGTGAGCTTGACTTTTTCGCAGAGTGGCATTTGTTCTTTTTGGCGGCAGCACGACTGGCATTGTTTCTAGGTCAAGATCATCATCGTCATCCGAACCCGAGGCCGTCTCTTCGTCCAGTTCAATCCCTGGAACTTCTGGTGCTATTGATGGTGCAGCCACACTCCCGATGCTGTTCACCCGGGCTCGTCCAGTTCCTAAAGTAGGCGCCTGTCCAAAGCCCGCAGCAGCTCTAGTAGAGGACCTAGGTGCATAGACTCCCGCTAAGGATCGTGTTTTTCGTGGGCTCGTCATGAGATCGTGAAGATGTGTTCCAGCCCATCTCTCATCATCTTCATCTTCATTTTTCTCGTCGACTCCTCCGTCTCCGATCTGCGCGAGCCCGGCTTTTTGTCGCTCCCTCAGCGCTTCGGCTTCTCTTTTTCGTTCAACTTCATTCGGCAGTGGGGTACGGTTGTCGGTAGGCCTCTCAATCTCTTTCATTCCGGCTGCATTTTCGGCTTTCACTTGCTTTCTCCGTCGTAGGTACTCCGCATGATGTAGATGTTGAGTAAATGCTTGCGCGACGGCGTAGAACTCGTCTTCTACCATGACCCAGCCATCATCGTGTTGAATCCCTTCAACCAACAATCTATAACGTGCCTATTAGCGACTTTTCCTAGTTGCGCGGGGCCTGGTTGCGATCGTACTCTTCGGAGGGACAGCGTCTGATAGGAGAGGTCGGCGGGCTTTGGGCTGTACAAAGCAATCAGACTTTATGTTTTGTCACACCTATTCCAAACCTAAAACCTACAGGATCTGAAGAAATCGCGTTTTGGGGGAGAAACTCGAGGGTTTTTAGGGGTGAGGTCGCGATCTGGACTGGGTTCCGTCTTCACGCGCTTTCGCGGCGTTGACACTTTTTTCACAGGGATGTTATTTTCGGCGCGAAGCCAGGGCAATGTCCTAGGCATAATTCAAAATAATATAGAGGAAAATCAAGACGTCGCTTGGTGTCGCGATCTCAGCCAAAGATTACAAAGAGGGAAAGAGAGCTGCCGATAGGCATCCACGGCCGATAAGGTGAGGTCACCCGCCTTCCGCGCAACACAAACCTTCAATTTGGAGCTTCACTACGAAGTGGAAAATTTGCGAGTATGAACCTCATTATTTTGGGTATCTAATGCCATTTTGGACATTGGTAATGCAAGATGAAAAGAACTGGGACTGCCTCAAACGCCTCGTGCAGGATATATCACCGAAATCAAGAACGGACTGCCGGTAGAACGCCCATTCAACCATTCGAGGGAAACAAAATTAAACGCCAGTATCTCTGCCCATGCAAGGGTCCACTTACACCTCACCAGGCCGCTTGCTGTTGCAGCTCACAATCTTCACCTTATCCGCGGACACAGTTGTCTGGTTGTCCAGCTTGAACGAGACATCCTTGATCAGGAAGGTCCAGACTTCGTCGCAGAATCGGTAGGTGTCCAGGTGGCCCTAAAAGTGGTGGGGAAAATGCATATGTTAGCCTCGTTGGACTATCATTAAACCGTGACTCATGTGGGCTAGGGTGCTTTGAACGGGAAATGAGTTACCTTGAAGGTCAGTCTGGCCCGAACTTTGTCCGCCAAGACTTCAGTGACAATCTTGTCAAAGGTCCCGAGGATCTTCATTGCCAGCTGGGGTTCGATACGGCCTTCATTGATCAGGTCGTCGAGGGTATCGGTGAGGGATAACCCGAGGCTGGATGTTCCTTGAGTCAGCCTTCGAAGCTTTCGGTTTGCTTAATCGGGTATATTACCTGCTGCCGCGGTAAAGCTCATAGTAAGCCACAGATGCCATTCTGAGATGAAATAATGGCAGACTCGTCGAAAGAGTATCGGAGGAGTGAGTGACAAGAGCAAGTTCATGATCGCCGGCCGAATCGCGGGGGCGGTCGAACACACGTGACTATAAGAAAGTCACGTGTAAATTCTTATCTTGAATTGCGTCAGTCAGATGAATTGATTGTGTTTGAACATGTTCTTTGACCTCAGAAACGTCAGTAAACGTACAACAAGCTCGAGAGCTACTTCAGTATGATTGCGAAGGGTTCGGGGCCTCTATCCATTCTGAATAAAACATTATCCAGTCAATTGCATGTTACTTGTGTGCGATCCTTATCAACAACATTCAGAGCATCAGAAGCTCAAGGTCGGTCAGTTCCGTTCAAAATCCCATCTCAGAGCTAACATACATTGTCTTGGAGGACTCATAGACTCCCAAGGCCACCACAATCCTGAGTCCAAGCAAGAGGAAAGCAATCAGGTTTCAAAGAACTCCTCGAACCAAGACAACAAGCGCCACACACTTCCACCCAAGGCCAAAACCGTATCCCAGGCCGACGCCGAGCTTCGCGAGCGACTCGAACAAATGTCTGGAGCAGGAGGAGCCTGTGGAATTGAATACGAAGACGGCAAACCGAATGCAATGAAGCGCGGCGTGCGAAACAACATGTTCCGATTGATTTGAAACAATCTTCGACATTAACATACCGAAACAACAAACCATGATCATCTCAAATGTCACGGATATATCTCCCAGTGAGGTCTCATGTCCTGTAAGCAGGCTTGGCTCCAGATGTCTTGGTAATACACGTGGTGAAAGAATGTTCTCGGCTCATCGTTCTCTTCCATCTCCGGGAGTTACAGGCATTCACCCATTTACCAGGACCAGACTTCTTGAACTTTGTTTCCTACAACATATATGAGGATGGCCGGGCTTGACCTCGGCCGAGATTGCCTAATTAGTAATCCGAATATGTCCACCCGTGGACGGCTGCATGTGACATTTCTTTGATAAAGATAAACAGTCATGCATAATGCATTCCGCTCTTCGGGTGTACCTGCATTCTTCGATGACGCTTCCTTAAGCGGAGCCGCGCAATCAGTCCCGATGCTCTCGCTGTGAACTTGACTTTGGATAGTTGGAACATTCTTGGGCATCTGCCATTGGAAAGCTTTCATTTGGTGGTTGAGGGCGACTTCATTGCAATGCGCTGGGTCAGAGGGAGTGCGGTGCATGTGTGTCCTGTCAATTCTCGGAGCAGTGCCTCATTGGCTAGGTTTGAATGCCGTGCTTTGATCGGCGGTAAAGTCTCGCTCAGACAGTTGGATTTTGATAGTAAAAGTGTCAGACCATAAACATAGCAAGCCATATCATGGGGCCGAGAGATAGACTGATCCAAATCCAATGAAAGCGTAGATAAACGAAATTACCACCGTTCAAAATAGGATCTCAGTGACAGAAGTCAAATCTCATTTCTATGCCGTCAGCCCCACTCGAATTTAAAAAGAAACAAATATTATCCCATTATCACCTAATTTCGAACCATTTTCGCATTGTTGAATTCCACCCAAAGAAGAAAAACCAAAGAGAGCCCAATGCATGATTACTAACGTTTCAAAGAAAAGCTCATTTCCGCACAACCATGCCAGCCAAAACACCAGCGCCAATGACACCACCGTCAGAGGCTTCCCGTAAGAAAACCGACTTTCCGCCTCGCTGTGGACCGGTCCGCATGATAAGACGGTCAATGTATTGCTGGCACATCTCCTTGAATTGCGGGTAATGTTGGATAATGCCACCAGTGTAAGCGACGACGAGCTCTTCAGGACCAGACTGCCAATCTATTGGCGTAGGATCGAGGACAGGGACGACATGTTCCTGGGTTGCGTGGTTGGCAGCGACAGCGGCAGAGTTAAGGCTTGCAGCCGCGGCGTCCGGTGCACCAGAGGACTCAGTGATGGCGTCGCCGTTGCTCTGGGGTGAAGCGGGATGCTCGGGTGAGCTGCTGTTGCTGTCTTCCTTCAGCTCGATCTCGCGAGCACAGGCTAGGAGACCGACCACCGCAGCGGCGATCAGCCCAGCTGACCGTCTTTGTACTGTGCGAGCGATCTTTCGGAATGCGCCCGCGGCTCGGGCATCCCAGCGCCAGTCACTGCTCTCTGGTGGAGGGAGGGATTTGTTCAAGGCTTGGGCGAGGTCGTTGTCAGATCGGGATTTGGCGACATGGTCGGAGATGTATGTGGTTGTCAGGGCGTATTCTTGAATGAGGTTTGCAGGTAGGGAGCGTTTTGATAATTCGGCGACTGTTGTGAGATAATCGAATAGGATCAAGCGAATCAGTTCACCAATGTAGCGGCCTCCGGTCATGTATTCGAAGGGCTGGAAGCCTGGACGTGCACATGCCTGGTCCAGTTCGATGTCCCATTTTGTGGTCACGTTGAGCTCCTTGAGTGGTGGCGCAGCACCAGAAATAGTCCACTCGGTGTTAACGATAGTCTCCACAGCGCTGGGTTCCATTGCGTTCACGCTCTTGGCTTTAGATTCGTGCAAATCGCCGAGCTTCATTGGGATAGTTGCGTTACAGCCAGTGCCCACGATGATACCCATAGCGACTCTACTGTTTGGTAGAGACTTGACTTTGTATGCAAGGGAAGCTAGCGTGGCCACCGTGTCGTTGGTGATAGCTTGGATTTTCAATTTTGGTAATGCGAAAAGCTTTCGACGTTTGGTTGTGGGTTCGTCTTCATCATCGGGTCGCCTTGTGTGTTTTTCATATCCATTCAGAAGGATGTTGCCAAGATTGAGATTTGATGAGATGGCGAAGCCTTTCCCCATGGGCATTAATGTGGCCTCTGCCAATGATTCTTGCCTGGGCTTAGTTAGCATAAAATCGACGAAACAAGAGTCCCAGAATCCAGAAAGACCAGCAGCACAAGCACAAGGAAAATAACTGACATGATGGGGAAACTGAATGTGATTCCCATGTCTAATTCGGCAGGGATATCCTTCTTCGTGGCATCTGATGATAGACTCTCCGCTACCACTTCCGCAATGCAATCACCGATCCAAGAAAAGAGATCCTCAGCCTTGTCCATCTTCAAATGCTCTTGAATAGGCCAGGCTCTTTCCAGCGTCCGCTTCACCCGCTGGCGCTGAGCTTTCCGGATAGTGTCCTGTGACCTCTCCGTAGCATCTGTAGGTCGAATATCGGAATCCACGGCTTCTCCGAGTAACTCGATAAAAGCCACCCGAAGATTGCTACCTCCTACATCGATCGCTAGATAGCGACCAGTTTCCTGGCCAGTTGGAAGTTGAGTCACGGGTGTTGGCAAAAATTGCTGGTCCGATGTCAGGGCAAGGTTGCGGTATGTGGTGGAAAAGCGCCGGGCCAGTTTGTACAGCACAGCCTCATCCAGGGATATTGGTGACAAGAACTCTTCTAATTGTTGCTGGTGCGCCAGATATTCTTGTTGAATGGCGTTTAGTTCCGAACTGACTTCCTCATGTTCCTCATCTTCAATCAAATCGTCGTGCATGATTTCGCGCTCCTCATCCTTCTTGGAGGATTTCGAATTGACCGAGGTCATGATGGGGAAAAATGGAAGATATATATCCCCTTAAAATTCCCTATTCCAAATGGTGGAAAATACCAGACCAAATGAGCTGACACAGCTATGTCAATAGTGACGTGTAGGGTTCTGGAATGTTTAGGAATAGAGACAGGGCATATCCTTAAAATCCTTAAAATCTTTTGAATTGTGGATACAAGCTACCGGGGAAGCTAATCCAATGGCTCAAGAGCTAAACTTGTTGTGTTAGCGAGGTTGCAATAAAGGGAAGGGAACATTTCGGTGACGCGGTCTGCAGGTCGTCCGGGCCGCGGGGGGAAAAAGAGAAAACACGACGATCATGCCAGAAGGGGGAAACCCCCATCTATGTTTTATTCCGTACATACCCTGGAATTTAGGTATGCACTGATTTCGCTGATCACAAAGTTAATATATATATTCAGGGATGACAGGAGGGAGATGATTAGGTTATATATGGGGAACCAGGGGATCTCTGAGGGAAATATCCCTAGATGGGCCCTGAGGGAGTTGGTGAAGAATGGAAGTATAAAGCTCCCTTTTAGACGGGACAGATGAAGGTAAAAAAGCAAAAGAGGAAACAGACAGAAACAAAAGAATATTAGGGAATTTGTTCAGAGGTACCTTTAATGTTTTGATCTAAGTAAGTATTGGTAGTGATGGATCGGAAGAACAAGTCGGAGAACAATCGGAAGTTCAGAAGTGGGGGGGGAAGAAATGATTCCTATCAGATATGATATATGATCAGATAGAGAAGTTCAAAAATTAGACAGATCATAAGCTTGAAAGTTATAAGAAAAGAAAATCTGTAAATATATATATAAGAAATGAGATGCGACCATCGGAAGATCGGAAGGCACGAGGCGATGCGACGCTGTTCGGGACAAGTTAAGAGTATCCCCCCCTTGACTTTCGATTGGATTGGAAAAAACTCTACTTTTAGTCTCCCCTCTTTGGCATCTTTCTAAATTCAACTCTCCAAGTCTATGTAACCCTACTTTAAGCCATTATGTCCGGCTAAGCCCTTCCCCTACCCAGCAGAGATTATCCCGGAGAGCCAAGCCAATTTCTCCATTCTTGGCTGTCTCACGATTAGACGAAACACAGCCTATAACTACGTTTGAATGCAAGTTCCAATCAGTTGGAGACTATGGAGTAATAATAGTATATCTTAACGAGGGACATTAGTGGAGTCGAAGGATTCTGGCTTGGAAAAACGCGCCAAAATATCGCCAAAGTATTATGTTCCAATGTTGCTATTCGTTCGATACTAGGCCCGCCTAAGTTCGATATACCACTCGTGGCACTCGCGTGGTGATCGGGCCGGACATACCCGTATTCAGACGCAGGCGCATCTACCTTTTGATCCAACGGGGATGGACCCGTTTGCATGGTCTCGTTTGCAGGGTCTCGATCGTTCGCTGGCACTGCCACATTAGGCTGTTGGATCCTACTGGACTCGGTTCAAACTACCTTACCTTGGGGTTGCCCATAGTTGGCCATTTGCCCATCGGCAAATAGCTTGATGCTTCTCGTGTTCGGCACAGTTCCATCATAGAATTGATTAATGAAGGTACTCATGAGTCATGTACGAGCCTCAAAAGCACGCGATCCCAAGCCATTATGCACGGTCTGTCCATAGACCATACCTGATAAAGCCCAGTGATTCTAGACTTGGGGCTATTTAAAACCTAAGCTCCGGAGTATGTACTTGATGCCCCGTCCAAATCGCCTCCGAAGTCGGAGCCCAGCCTAGCACGGATACATCGTATGTATGGGTTTGGTGATTGTGGACACATTTAAGCATCTAGGAGAGGAGAAAGTTTTAGTTACCAGTCTTTCGACTAAAACAAGAGTAATAATTGTAGGGCTGTATCTTTATTATTAGTTAACAATAATAACAAGGGCATATGTTCATGGGTACCTATGTACTTGATTTCCTCTGCCACTTCTTGGCGTTCTCTTCCCGTATTAGAGCTCACGCCTTGCCGCTTTTTGCTCACTGAGTACAACTGAGTACGCTTCTGATCACCCTGATCCGCTCACTGAGTATTACATAAGCTCACTGATCTGCCCAGGTGCTCACTGATCATCATCTGAGTGCCCTGAAGAAGTTCGATTTGAAACCTAGGAGACCGTGATCCGATAGAAGCTCGAAGCAAATGCCGATTATTACCTATTACTAGTTTACCGCAAGCTCTATATAATAGAGTTATTATAAAGGAAAGGCTTAGTTATATAACTATTACACCTCGAATAAGCACCGAATCGAGTAATCCGTACGTTAACTCCGATAATATGATCGTATACCTAAAGACCGTCTTCGCAAACCCGAACTACCGTACCGAAGCCTATACCAGTGTCAAAATGGAAAGATAAGTAGATTGTTCTCTCTTCTCAAATTCGTCAGAAAGACCTACTTTGTTACTCGATACATGATCACAAGTAAATACATAACATATCATATAGAACGACTCTACTCGCGCCATTTTTTTTACTTAAATTATATATCCATGTGCTCAGGAATTGTGTCAGTGAATCACAATTTATCTCTTTCGTAATTACGGGTTCCTGTCGACGACAAGGGCCCCACTGTTAAGCAACATGCGAAATAAAACCTAATCAAACGCAATAAAAATGGTTGTGGTTATATTTGCAGACGAAAGATCAATAAGTCTGAAAGGCCTTGGGAGGGCTCCGCGCCAGCCAATGAGACGTAACCCCAAATCTCAGTCTCCTCTGCCTAACAAAACCAGTCATTTAGGGCCCGAATAATGGCTTTTTGATGATAATGGCATATTATATAAATAGACTTTATATCTTTGGAAACACGCAGTTTGATTGACAAGCCCTGCGTCGACAACTGGAGATATAGGGGAAATGATTACTCCTATAAAATTTCGAGAATGACGAAATAAACAGTGGTTGATTATGTCCAACAAAGCCTATACTTATTACATATTGAAAATGAATATAAAATCTAGTTCAGGAAAAAACCAAAAAACCAAAAAGAAAAACACCAGCGCTGTAGGACACCTCTTAGAGTAAGAGACCTGCATACCAGTGAATGCATCTCGCCCTGTGCCCTCTGCAGAAGCAAACAAGTTTGAGAAGCTCGCATCTATATGACAGTAGGATTTGAATGAAAGATACTTCGAGGGCTTCCCATGTAGTCAATCAGGAGATTCAGGAAGCCCTTGATCAATTCGAAGAGACTCTTCCTGAACAATTTAAGTTCAAGGCACATAATGGCTCGCCATTGTGCTGTCAGAGTGTGGCGCATTTCTTCTTGGGGAACGGTAAGTGATCTGGTACTCAGGTATATTGCTCGGAGCGTGAGTACTGATAGTCACTCTAAGTATATTACCATACCGTTCTTCTCCAATTCCGACCTTTCCTCATCTTCCGCACGTCATGCCGATAAAGTGGTAGCTCCACCGATCATCTCGCATGGTTGAAGGGCGCATGTACGGGTGCAGTGGAAGCTGCTCGGACTCTGATACGATTCATATCGATAGCGTACTTAGTCATGCCCATCACCAAGGTAAGTTCTTACTTGGAAAGAAAGCTCTGTCAATAGGGGACAAAGCACTGACGAATTTTTATAGATAAAGGACTTTCGTCATAATGGATTTTACATTGATGCAGCCTGCTTTGCGTTTGTTCTGAATATGCTGGGAGCCGACGAGCTGGACCCCGAAGACCTTGCTCTTGTTCGATATGGTCTGAATTTCCTGGCACAGATGCTTCCGAATAAGTGGGAAGCGTTGTCTCACAGCTTTTACGCTATTGAACAGATGATTAAGCTATTAGAAAAAGGTGAATGAAACCTTCACCCAGTACTTGACGCTTAAATGATGTGGAAACTGACTCGATTCTGTCATAGAGAAAGCAATGAAGTTGGAGCATTCGTTCCTGGGGATGGAAAGCCTTAACCACCACGGGAGGGAAGCCGGGAATATACAACTCCAGGTGGAGTTGGAGGCTTTGACCTAAGAGACGTTTGATTCCATGGATTGGGATCTGATGGCTCCAATTTTAGGCTTCTAGGACGCGGGGACCCTTTGTTCCGGCAAATTTATATATAAATGTTAGGGGAAAACATGCATTGATCTCCCTAGCTATTTATGGAGATACCTACATAATTATTGGGTAATATTGTAAGTTCAATAGTTCAACTCTTAAAAATATATATTCCCGACAGCCCCGGCGCGTTTCCCGATACAGTTCGGACTAAGTAGTCCGAATCCCGGAGGTTAACTTTCCCCCGCAACCCCGATGAGTGAGGCATCCTCAAAAAGAATAGTCTCCCACCCGGAAATTTCGAGACATCTTCCTATGCCCTAGAACCTAACAAAATGACCAAAAGGCTACCTCTTAGTTGTGAAAACTGCCGACGGAGAAAGATACGCTGTTTAGGATCTGGCGTGCCATGTGATACCTGTCGAAAGCGTGGAGTGGCGTCGACATGCCAGTTCAAGCGCGATGTTGAACAAAACCCCCAACCAGAGCGACATGAGACCAACCAGGATATTCTTCTCCAGCGGATATCGGATTTGGAAAGTCTACTGATTCGAAACATTGAGTTGACCTCGATATCCAACGCTCAACATGATCAAGCGCTCCGTTCGCCCGTTTCCCAAGATGACCGCCCTCCGCCTCAAGATGAGCCATCTGAAATTCCCGTCTTAACGTGCACAGATGATCAATGTTCCAAACGCAATAGCATAGGATCTCAACGTGGTGAATTCGGCAGTATCATCACATCCTCGTCGGGCCACGTGCGATACGTTCCTTACAATACCTCTCATGACCCTGATTTTTTCCATTCACTGCAAACTCGATCTCAACTGGAATTGCCGTCCGGTGTCGGTTTGCTCGCCGAGACAATTTCCAGCACACAGTCTTTTTTAGACATGCTACCCCCGTTTCGACATTGTGACGAACTCCTCGCCGTATTTCTCGATGTGTTCTCCCCACTGTTCCACATTCTTCACGATGAAACCTTCCAATCGAATTATGCAAAATTTAAACAAAACCCTCGAAATGCTTCATTGTCCTTCATTGGTTTGGTGTTCACAGCCTTAGGGCTGGCTGTCACTGCCATCGATAAAGAAAGTCCCATCCTAGCAGACTTGGGCCGAGAGGCTTCTACGGCAGAAAGTGTGAGGTCATTGGCAGCGAAATACCGACAGGCGGCGATGAAGTGCCTAGCCTCCGATAACTTCATGTGGCAGCACAATTTGCACACCCTGCAGTGTCTCATTCTGCTTATATATGCAATCAACCATGCCCAGGGCCCAGCTTGGGCTCTCCTTGGAACAACGCTCAATATTGCCATCGCAATCGGGTGCCACGTTGATCCTGCACTTTTTGCCTTGCATCCAGTTGAGGTTCAAGAGAGGCGACGAGCGTGGGCGGGGTTACTGATGCTTTACACCATTCAAAACACCTGTTTGGGTAACTTGGCCCCATTTCAAGTGGAAAATAATGTCCAACTGCCGGCGGACGTGGAAGACGATGAGATTGTCTCAAGCTCGTTCCATGAAGCCATGCACGGGAGCGAACCGCCGCCAATGCGGAAGAACCCGACAAAAATGTCATATATCTTGTATAAATTCCGCCTGTACTCTCTGGCATCAGAGATATGCGCTCTGGGCAACAGAGGACTCACGCTCTACCCGAGCGAGATACACGCGTTGGATGACCGGCTCCAGACTGAAATGCAAGCGCAGGAAGAGCGCTTCTGCGAGCAATTTGGTCTGCCTACATATCATCAGGCACATTCGCTTATTCTGAATAACTACACCAACCATTTAGTTCTACTCTTGCATCGAATCTGCCTCCTAAAACCAGAGGAAGGTGAAGACGTGATTCTGACAACAAGCTACGAAAAATGCGAACAGGCTGCTCTGGCCATCCTTTCAAACTATGAAACCCTCAATTTGCGGCATGAATTCAAACCATACAGCTGGTACGTCCATGGCCTTGGCTCATTCCACGCCTTTTTGGCAATATCCACCATACTAGTTCTACTGGGAAAGCTCCGAACCCGACCAAGTCCCACACATTTCATATTGCAAGTCGTGCAAAGCTGTCTCCAGCGATTCCATGACAATGCACCATACAGCGAGATATGCAACCATGCTTGTTCGATTTTAAGGGAACTTTCCCAGCTCACCCCTTTCCTCACATTCTCGGATGGTGGGAGTGACTTGGGGAGCACCGGTGGTTGCGGGCCGAGCAGCGACCCCAAGAAAACGGATACAAGCGGCCCATTCGACAACTCCGACCCGAGTTTCTGGTCATTACCAGAAAGCTTTGAGGAAATAGTGGCCAAAATACCATGCGAGCAATGGCTTTCTCCGGCAGGATTTCCGTGGGCAGATCGATGCTCCTCGGATGTAGCATGACAGCACCGTTTGATTCCGGGGACGAAACCCATTTCCCTGTCTACACCAACATCAGGAAACCAAAAGTTGTTATTGTTGGGTGTTCATACGCGGGCATGTCGGCGACTGTCACGTTGTTGGCCTTGAAGGATGGTCTTCCAATTCCCCTTGGGGGACTACTCCCATCTTCGAGGTGCTCCTTCGGTGCAATATTTCAATATCGCTATAGTCAATGAGAGAGATGGTTTCTGTAAGTCCCACAAGACTAGCCAGACACTCAACGGCACAGAAAGGCACGGAAAACAGGCTCATTCATGTACTATGCGAATTAGTCCACAGTGTTGGTGCTCCATTAGCCCATATCTCACCTGCGAAAACGCATATGATGTGGAAGCTTTACCAAGGATTTTCCCAGTTGAACCGACCTGATATCAACTTTGTTCAGGGAACTGTAACAGACGTGAACTCGGCGAGCCAAACGATGACATATAAGGATACTATTGAGATCACCTGATCCTGTTTGTCGGGACTGGCAGCTACAAATAGCTTCCTCTCCCTCTTCTTCTTCTTTTCCCCTTAGCAGTCAGCAGTCAGCAGTCAGCTACAATACAGTCATATTGCCTGCTCTCTTCTCCTAGTATCTCATCAGATATAAAAGGCAATTCGTAGACTCTAGATTACGACTACATCATTATATCTTCTGGTCTTCGGCGCCCTTGGCCTGTTGTGCCAAAGTCCAGAAACATGAGATCGTACTTGACGGGTGCTTCAATATTCACACAGAGGATTATTGAAGCTCAAAATCTCGGCGTGGTGGTGGTCGGTGGCGGTACGTGATTCCTGTGCTGGCTTCCGAGGTTCCAAGAATACTTCTGTGTCAAGAGGCTAACCCTGTTTATGTGTTCAAAAGGCGCTGTAGGTGTCGAGTTTGCTGGCAAGATCCAAACACACCACCCTGGAACGCCAGTTACCTTGGTACATTCTCGGGACGAGCTGCTCTCAAATGAACCATTACCGAAAGAATTCAAGCTGAGGACCTTACAATTGCTCCGACAGCAAGGAGTGAGTGTCATACTTAATCAGCGAGCGGACATTGAAGAGCTGCCAGATGGAACATACTATGTCAAGTTTAATGATGGAAATCGTTTACATACTGCGATGGTCATCATGGCAATGGCTTCCTCCACCCCCGCGTCGCGTTTCTTGCCCTCTTGGGCCCTTAGCAATACTGGAACTATTAACGTTGACTTAAAGTAGGTACTCATGCTTTTATGCTAGCAGCAAAGGACGGAAGTTGATACCAATCTTTACGGACACAGTCTTAGAGTTACCGTAGGACAAGATCTCATGCCTCGAGTGTTCGCAGCCGGAGACATTACAAATTCCCCAGGAATAAAGCTAGGGGGAACCGCAATGGTGATGGGGAGCGTAGCTGGGGCAAATGTCTACTCTTCGTTGGTCGCTCAAGATAATCCAAGCTGGCCATCGGCAATGGAGCCATACGCCCATATAAAACCAAAGATGGCTCTCTCCGTGGGGAACAGTGCTGTCTACTTTTCCTCCGGTGATGGTGGAGTTCGTTTTGGACAGGAATCGGTGGAGCCTCTATTTGGTTCTGACTTGGGATGGTCAAGTAAGTCACATTTTAACGCTCCATCTAGAAAAACCTACTAAAAGACATCTGACTACTTAGAGATTCTGACAGCTCTTGGATTGAAGGAGTATGATTGCGCATGCTAAGACATTATCCCACTGACCTCGGGATCTCTGTTCCTAAGTTTCCTCCCAACATCGACGTTTCCCACACTAGTTCAATAGATACCCCTATTCATTCATTGGCCCTTTTGATCAAATGTGCGAGGATTCAAACAGCCGAGTACATCTCAAATGTCGGCAGTTTAATGGGGGTGACCCCACCACCCCATAGTCCAGCACAACCGGCCCAGTCTGTTCAATCACGATCAGTCTCGATCATGTTGCATGACAACCTCAATGATAGCGGTACTCACAAGAAAGAAACGACACAGCAAGCCCGAAAGAATAACCTGCAGTCAGCAGACCATCCCTGCTGGCCATGAAGCCACAAGCAAGGAGGAGAAGACAAATGTCCAAGAAGAACAGGTCAACGAAAAGGACCCAGGATGATCGCATTGCCGCAATGGTGAATACCACGGTAACAATAAGCCACGCCCAAAGGTATATTGCAAGAGCCTGGTTGAAGCTAGGATCTACGGCACCGGTCCCGGCATCGGTGTATGCAGACAAGATGCCTGTTCCGGGGAGATAAATCATGGCATACGACAAGTTGAAAGCTCCATACGACGAGAATACAGTGGCGCCAAACTGTGAAAAAGGGTAGACCTATTAGCAGCTGTTCTGATTTGTTGATCCATTGTGAGTTACCGTGTTTCCCGTGATGAATTCCATGATTCCAGCAACAAACTGACCAACACCGCCATAAAATACCAGACACCCAACCATCACGTTGGGTGCCGAGATACCCCTGGCATGCAATCCGAATATGGAGATGAGGAAGATATCTACAGACTTAGTCGCATACCATTATCAGGGGAGCGGTGATGTACCTGTCGCGAAAGATATCAGTCCCAATGGAGAGGGACTCGCAAATGCGCGGTGATAGACAGGAAGGGCGGGTTGGCTTCGGTCGTTGAAATGTCCGCCAGCAGTATGAAGCCGTTCAAGGTGGTTTGCGTGAGTCGAAGGGGATCTGTTCCCTTCTTCTGGTTTGGTGACAGCGAAATCACTCGAGTCCATGGTGTTTCGTCAATAATTTTGAGTGAACAAACAATACAAGGGTATGTGTACACTACAAGTTTTTTATTTATTATTTTTTTTTCGCGATTTATATACGTTGCCAGTAGAATTCACACTAGAACAGAAATCCCCGCAGCCTGGAATCCGGGGAATATGTACGTAACCGGGTCTAGAACCGGGTCTAGCGCTGGTGGATAGGGCTCATAGGAGTGCCGACCAGTAGATAGCTATTTCCCCACTTCCTGGTCTCCGCTTCCATCTACATGTAGATCCGACAATATGAGTTCCATAGTTCTTGGGAAGGGATGGTGGAGCGGAGTTCTGCGGAGTTTCGCGGACTTGCCGCTTTCAGATGATGGTTCATGTAGGCGTAGGTAACAACGCGGCCGGACACCCTCCTTTATCCGCGCCCCCACGCGCCAGTATGACAAGCGTTGATCCATCATTTATGATTTGCTTGCTTTGTGGATCAATATAGAGCTCAAACTAGCTTGATCGGACCTAAATTTGGGAACATGATATCATGCTGTGTACGGCTGTTTTTTTAGGACCATCGCGCCAACGCGGGTTTTCGCCTACCCTTTTGGTCACCACCTTAGTATTCCTGAGATCGGCTGCCGCGGTGATTGATGGTCGCTCCTAGTACCTCCTAGCTTCACCCTACCCTACAAAATCCTAAGCTGCAAACGCCGAAAACTCGTTTCCCTGTCATACATCATAGGTTGAATATGGATTTTTTTTTGCCTACGTTTTAGTTATAAAGTGGCGAAAGAGATATATTGTTTTCGATTTATTTAGATGTGGTAGGAAATATTGAGTTATTTCAGTATATGAGGGGTCATATTGTATGGTTTTACGGCTTATTCAGATATACCGTCTCTACCCTCATCCCTACACCGCTATTGCGACCCCCATAAGCCATATGTAAGAGCAGTATAAATAGGATCTGAGATCTGGAGGAAGAGGGGGCAGACAACACTTCATGAGACTCACTACACATAGTGAAATACACCTCTTCTTGAATTCCATTCATCCTTGAGATAAATACTAGTAACCTCTTGCCTCGAGTCAACAATTTATTCTCTAAAGTCTTAATAAACAGAGAAAGAAAACTAAAGAAAACAGAAAGGAGCAAAACTGTTTCAGATCTGCGCCAGAACCGCCTTGACAGTTCGATCCACGTCCTCAAACAAATGCCAATGTCCCACATTCTTGAGCACCTGAACACTTCCACCTCCTGTTGCCTCGGAGTACTTCTGACAGATAGCCGGAGGGCCGACCTTATCATCCTCGCCCGTAATGAAGGAAATTGGAATACGGAGACTTTTGACATCCAATGTCTCGGTGGCTGATCCAGCAAGTGCCGTACACGCCTTGGCATATCCTTCAGCATCTTGACTGAGAAGAGATGCACGCACCGCAGCAACAGCTAGTGGGTTATTCTGTTGAACGAAGACCGAAGTTCCGGCTTGTGTGATTGCATCAACAACCGCCAACATGCCTTGCTTTCGAACAAGGGCAGCCCGGGCATAGGATCCTTGGCTACCTGCTTCTGGCAATGGGCTCGGGGGAGGACCCATCAAGATGAGTTTGGATACAAGGTCGGGATTTTCTAGGGCAAGCTTAAGAGCAACGAGAGATCCCATTGAGTGGGCGATCACGGTCACGCCTTTTTTCAACCCAGCCACTTGAGACAGTTGGTAGAAGTCCTCCGCAAAAGAGGCGATGGAAAGGGTACTGAGAGCCGACGTTGGGGAAAGGCCATGTCCTTCTAGATCTAGAAGATGCAAGGAATGTGTCGACTGGAGCTTCGTAACAAGGGGGTGGAAGTAACTTGTGGACCCGCCTAGTCCATGAATGAAGAAGACCGGAGGACCCGTTTTAAGACCTAGTCGTTGGTAAAAAAGGTTCTTGCCGTTGATATTTGTCAATCCGGCGTTGGCGGGCGCCTTTTGATTGGCGACGGGAATGTGAGACTGCGCGCGCTCCGAGGTAGTGTTTGCCATGTCAGAAGCAGCAATCCGATTTGTCAGGGTTCCTAGTCCTGTCACAGAGATGCTGATTTCATCTCCGGTCTGCAAGAACTTCATAGGTCTGAACCCGAAGCCGACACCTGCAGGGGTACCGGTGGCGAGAACGTCACCGGATTGTAATGTCTGACCGGCGCTGATAGTCGCGATAAGGTTAGGAATGCTGAAGATCAGATCGTTAAGAGTGGCCTCCTGGCGCTTCTCTTTGTTGACGAAGGTCTGGATCTTCAGATTTTCTGGAAGGCTTTCCTTGGGTACGGCAACGGGTCCAATTGGGCAGAAGGTATCAGGAGATTTGCCGAGGAAGAATTGCTTGTGGTCGCGCTGGCGCTCGCGTGCAGTCATGTCGTTCACGATGGTATAACCCCAGACGTGGTCCAAAGCGTTCTGCTCCGAAATTTGGAATCCCGGCTTGCCAATAATTACGCCAATCTCACCCTCGTAGTCGGGAGTGCTGGTGTAGTTTGTATGCAGCAGAATAGGGTCTTGGTGGCCAATGATGGAAGTCGCACGCTTGGTGAAAATCACAGGGTGCGCTGGCTGGTCGGTCTTATCACTGGCATCGTAGCCCGAGGAGTTGAACTCGCGAGCATGTTCGACGTAGTTCTTTCCAACAGCGAGCACGTCCCGACCTGAAATTGGGGGGAGGTGCTTGACGCTAGAAAGAGGGAATGATTGCGCGCCGAATGCCGTGATTCCTTGCTCGCCGGCTGCGATTACTTGATAAAGATCGGTCAATGGAGTGCCAGACTTGAAGGATAGCGGGGTGACAGTCGAGGTTTCGAAGTCAAGATGGCCAATTCGGGGCCCGCTGTTGGGCTCCGAGTATGCCACATAGTTGGTGAGGGTATTCACTCCGTTGATGGTCATTTTGAAACGATGTGGATTCGAGATTTTGACTTTGTACATAAACAGTGTTCTCATTCAGCTACTTTTATAAACTGCAAATAATATCTGAGCTACTAAGGTGACGGACTCCCCGCATCGGAGTTTGCCCCTCGATCGGAGATTGTGAGGGCGTTCACGGCACCGTTCTTCACCGCGCTTCACCGCGTTTTCCCGCGCTTCCCCGCGCATGGCCACAACCTCCGCAAAAGACTATGATGCCGACTATGATCTCTTGGGGTTATCTGGGTATGATGAGGCAATGGTTGTGACAAGATCACAAGCTAAATGCGGGGAACATCTAATCTTGTGCGCACAAAGTATCAATTATCAATTTTGGAACAAAAGTTTGGTGGATGTAGAGGAGTATAGTGAATCTTTTGGTAGTAACGATATACGATACATATATGATTTGCGACAGGGTTTAGTATGTACAACCCATTAGATGTAGATTATCGGCTCTTCAATCCAAAGTACCTCGGGGGCTCCTTGCATCGATTCACTATCCCCTTCGTTCGCCCAACACGCAAGGGTCGTCCCCACTTCTCCATGATCGCCTTAGAATGAAAGCGCCAAAATTGCCACGAGCAGTCTTCCCCGATAAAACTTCGTATGACAGTATCGCCTCCTGGGTGCTCTTTGATGAACTCAGTACAGTCGTAGACGATGTTGTCCACGACGATCCAATCGAGACATTGGACTTGCGAGAGACGTAAACGCTGGCCCTGGACAATTTCGGGTGAAATAAAGGGCAGAGCGTCATCGGGAACAGATGGATCTTGAAGTGGATATTCACAGGGAGGTGATGAGATATGTTCAATATGTTCGACGTGCTCGACGCGTTCAGAGGCAGATTTGAAATTAATGACCTGTTCAACAACAGGCTCGAAGGACGTCGGCCCATGAAGCTTGCTTCGTAGACTCAGCCAACCCATAATGAACAGCTTGGTAGTTGTAAAATCATTAAGGAGAATCCCGCACCACACTACTTCGAATATTCTGGTCGTTCCCCGTCTGCGGAGAAGCGCGGAGAAGAGTGGGCTGCCCCGTAACTCCGAGAAGAAGGGGAGTAAGACCCCGATTGGTGCCCACTCTACGGACTACAAATCGTGGGGAAGTCAGCCATTACTACAAAGCCAACACGAATCAATTTGTGAATGATTAGTCTGCTTTGTACCTCCCTTATTCACTCAAACACTGCTTTACCTGTACCTACTTGAATTTCCATCTTTTCAAAATGACAAATGTGTCGTGGATGTCGCCGGACTACCCTATCGACAACTATGACGGGCCTCCTCGCAATGTCGCATACATAGATCAGCTAAATTTCGACCCAGACCTTCAGCCTGTGAACTATGATATTGCTGGCACGGCTCCTTCTTCCAAAATCCTCATCCTAGATGTGGAAATCCTGGAAGCTACTGGCCGGGAACCATACAGAGGAGATGTCCTCATTGTAGGTAAGTTCCCATCCTACCGTGTGCTTTAAAGGTTCATATTTGTAAAGCGGAGCATGATTGACAATCATCTTATATAGGCCAGAAATTTGCTCATGTGGGCAAGGTTCCCAACAAAGAAGCGCTCCTGGTAGATTCCAGTGTGCGTATTTTCTATGGAAAAGGCCGCATATTGATGCCGGGCTTAGGGGACTCCCATGCCCACTTTACCTGGAACGGGGGTGATCTGGATCGACTTGGTGACCTCGGCGTCGAGGAGCATACGCTTCTTACTGCGAGAAGCGCTGAATGCTTCTTGGATTCCGGTTACACTATGTGTTTCGGAGCCGCATCTGCGAAGAAACGCCTAGATGTCGTTATTCGGGATGCGATCAACGCAGGCGATATTCCGGGGCCCCGTTTCTTGGCTAATGGCCAAGAAATGGCACGAACAGATGGAGAACTAGTTGGAGGCATCACTGCATACGCGGATGGCCCCGAGCAAATGAGACAAGTGTAAGTAGCTATATGGTGAGAAGGACTCATTGAAATTTGCAAAATGCTAAGAAGTCAACAGTATCCGTGAACATATCGAGATTGGCGTCGATCAGGTGAAACTTTCGATGTCTGGGGAATCGGTATGACTATCACCCAACCTCGTGAGAGTTGAGAGTTAACACATCTCTGTCAGATCACGGAGATCCGAGATGCAGAAGATTGCTACTTCACACCAGAAGAGACAGCAGCATGTGTAAACGAGGCTCATAAACGTAAAAAGCGGGTCTGCTCACATGCTCGAGCTCGAGACTCTGTTCAACAGAGCATTGATTTTGGAGTGGACGTGATCTATCATGCATCCTATATAGACGAGAAGGGTCTGTTACTTGCCCCTATTTTTGTTTGACTATAGCTGACAGAATATAATAGGCATGGATGCGCTCGAAAAGAACAAATCAAAGCACGTAGTGGCACCCGCCATCAACTGGTTGATCGCCACCCTTCACGACGCCGTGATGTTTGGCTACTCCACAGAGAAGGCTGAACAGGTAGGTTACCAGAAGGAGCTTTCTGCCGCTGACCGTGCTATGCGTGAGATGCATCGAAGAGGAATTGTGGTCCTTCCCGGAGGGTAAGTCTTATAACTTTTCTTTCCTTCCTTCCTTCTTTTTTTTTCTCAAGTCAACAGTAGTGGAGTTCTGACTCTTATCTCCAGGGATTATGGATTTGCTTGGACCCCACACGGGACTTATGCGCGCGACCTCGCACATTTTGTCAAGCGATTTGGTTTCACGCCACATGAGTCGATTATCGCAGCAACCTATGGTATGGCTAAGTTATTCATGCGCTCTCATGAAATGGGCCAAATCAAAGAGGGTAACTATGCGGACTGTCTGGTGGTCGATGGCAATCCACTGAAGGAAATCTCCATCCTACAAGACCATGATCGGCTGAATATAATTATAATCAACGGCCGTGTCCACAAAGCAGGAGTGAAGGAGTATGTGATTCCCATGCAGGATTCGACGGGTGTCCATTCTATGACAAATGAAATGGCTCATTTGAAATTACAACGCCCTATTTTATCTTGAATGCGAGTTATTCTGGGTTCTTCTATTGCTTTCTATATTTGTTTTATTGCTTGAGTTGGTAGTCGAGTTAACCATTTGTCGAATGAAACCGGCCGTCGCCGGCTAATTTCCCATCAACATAGGATGCTTCATATTTCTCCTAGTAATCCGTTCAAAACATGTTCCAGCACATACGGCCTCAGAATCAAGCTTGAATCTACACGTTCCAATTTGTTGAGATAGTCAGAGTATAGATCAAGGGCAATATGTCTCTTTTATGTAGTATCTCTCTTAATGAGAGAGAGATTAGACTCAAATAATCACAGCGTTTCTTGAAGTATATGCTACCCTAGTATACATCGAGCTTTAATTTCAACCGATAGAACTTATTTACAAAACTACTTTGTGATTACTTATAATAAATATACCTAATCATGGATTTTCTGCCGTTTAAAGGTATTTAAGCAGGAAACTTCACAGTACCTTGCTATTTGACTGCTAACAGTCTGTCCTAAAATTTTAATTAGGGTGGACCTGCTTCCAACTGACAAGGTCACAGATCGCTCAAATTGTTGAAATAGCGGGCTTTTGTCATT
The DNA here is from genome assembly GCA_028974045.1 of Penicillium cf. viridicatum. Classification (NCBI taxonomy): domain Eukaryota; kingdom Fungi; phylum Ascomycota; class Eurotiomycetes; order Eurotiales; family Aspergillaceae; genus Penicillium; species Penicillium cf. viridicatum. Next base: position 6,004,217 of record JAPQKQ010000002.1, on the reverse strand, counting down.
TAAGTTAAGAGTTCTCAATAGTTATCGACCATTCATACCATACATTGTCATACAGACAGATTTCTGTTAGCTTACACTAGTTATCTCTTTCCGGTCTTCCAACGCAATCTTGATTTAAATTTTCTCTTCAAAACCGCCAAACAGCCTTATACATAATTAAGAACCGATATCATCACTAGCCGTCCATTTTTAGCTTTTTGTCCTCGCGCAGTATGACTATACCAGCGAAGAAATTCTTTGATAAGTGCGTGGTATAGAATCGCACAGCTTGGCCCCATTGTATAGCCCTTGATCCCATACTTTTTAACAAACCTATAGTAGTCAGTAACCAATTCCATGTGTGTTTCTCATATACGAGTACATATCGACTCGCTTCGTCCAAAGGTTAACAGCTTGGTAGTATATCCCTTTAGTCTGAGGTGTCCTTTTGTCTTTCTCTCGGATAGAATCTTCATCTATATAAGCGCCAAACATATAACTAGCCGCTCTCTTATAGTTTTCTGTGGCGCTTTTCTTTAGCAATGTTATCTGATTAAGCAAAGAAGTGTTTCCTACCTATGGCCAGCTATATTTCCCACACAATGCAAAATAAAAGGGCTAGAGTTCCAAGAGGATAAGGAGGAAGACTAGGAAAGCTATCTCGGGGGAATGAAGTAGGGGAATAGATACAATTTATATTTCAGAAATCTAGTATAACCCAAGACTTTTCTCCAGCGCCTCCCCGTGATAGATAGATAGACTCTGTGTCTTCCAGCTTTGCGTCATCATACTCGAGTGCGCTACTTTGGGAATGTAGCGAGACTGGAAGATCGTGCGCCCTCAGAAGTAGAAGCACGGCGAAAATTGAGGGCCACCAAAAAGTCGACGCAAAGTATATATAGTATTGTGGGGCAAAGTGCTTCTTTGGGTATGGTCTGAGCGGAGACTGAGTGCTTAATAGATGCCTTTGAGCAGCCCCTGCCCAGTAATCACTGAGTAATCACTAAGCATCCAATCAGACTCAGTTAGCATTCACTGGTTTATCACGTGATCAATTTGAGCAGCTCACTGAGTCTCAGCCCGGACTGAGATCTAGTGAGCGCCCTCATAAAAGCGGCAGCAGCTACGATGGGAAAGCCCCACCCGGCAGAGGAAATCATGTACGTATAGCTACCTAACTACGTACATGTAGTATATAATGTAGTATAGCTATGTAACTACTTAAAGGGCTTCCAACCTTGGAACGTCGGGAAGAGCTTACATAATCGACTTGGCCCACCTAACTAGGACTGGAGCTCCGGACTCTCCACATGATCTTATCAAAACAACGTCACTTCTGATTTTGTCCCATCATGGAAAAACTACCAATCCACTCCAAGGAGGGATATGGTGACACTCTTCAACTAGGAAATAACCCTGATCGTCGTGGACGTCCTAGCACAACTACCTATTTGTGTCGGATCGGTGTCATCGCGTTGCTCTTCATCGGCTACATTTTGCTTATACGGCCGTCTTCCCCACGATGTAGCGGCATAGCCCCACAAACGGAGGATTATAGAGTTGAGGTTCAAGAAGAGCATGACAACTACTTACAGCTGGGACGCTTTGCTTCTGATGCACATCAGACCCTTGAGCAAACTAAGATACCGCTGGAGGCTCACATCATGAGCAAATGCCCAGATGCCCAGGACTGCTTGCAAAAACTGGTTCTACCAGCCATGGAAAGAATCAGTGACAAGGTGGACTTCAAACTATCATTCATTGCTAGGTGAGCATCGAACCGCATGTGGAGAAGAACCGATGTTATTCTGTACCAGACTCCATCCTAAACATTTGACTAATACTATCGTTATAGCGTGTCTAAAGATTCTGAAGAGATAGAATGCAAGCACGGCCCAGGTGAATGCATCGGTGACATGATCATGCTCTGTGCGGCCAACCTTCCTTTCCCTCCCACTGCGGACGAAGCGTCTCTTCCATCTCAGTACCCCCGGACCCCTATTATCCGGTCGCTAGGATTCGCAAACTGTCTGATCAATGACTTTGCCCGGATCCCCGACCGTGAATTTATCCATCACTGTGCAATGGAGCATGGAATTGACTTTGACGCCTTAAACAAGTGTGCGAGCCAACAGAATGATGACCCGAACGATGGCAATGACGGCGGACCACCACTCAGTGGTATTGCGCTACTACGCGAAAGCGCTCTGCATGGCGAACAACTTGGTGTTAAGATTAGTTGCACAGTGCGTCTCGATGATGCTGTCTGGTGCATCCGCGATAGCGACGAGTGGAAAAACTGTGCCCAGAATGGACAAGGCAGCCAACCCTCAGCCCTGATCGATCAAGTCGAAAAGCTCTGGAAGGAGAGAAACTGAGTTCTGGATGGATACTTCATCGTTTATACCCTGCATTCATTCCCTATGATAGGACATGAGACTCGATAGTTAAATGCCCCTGATGATCTAATACACGTTATCATATCCATTGCACCTACACTATAGGCATTCCCTACATTCAAATTTAGTGCTTAAGCTATACATTTCCCAGATGAACCCCCATATTTGGTAACTCCGACTCCATATCATGCATTGAAGATGATATTTCCCCGCATGTAGTTGACAAACAATCCTTATCAGCCGAGTCACGCACAGTCTAGCCATCTACCTGTTTCCTTGCCATTGTTGTATTTGATCAGGTCTCAGAACTTCTTCATTCTCCTTCCTCTTTCTCCCCTCCAACTATCTTTATCAACACCGTGGGGTCATTGTCCTCGACCCGCGTGGAGCTTCGCAATGCCACCATCTTCTCATCCAAACCAGCGCGGTAAGTTGCTTCCAACCTTGGACCTACCCATATTTTCGACTTTAATATCGTCATCTCATTATGCTAACGGAATGGTTTCCATAGAGATAAAGCGTGTCATGCCGCGCGGGGTGCGTGGTAAGGAGGACAGCTTGTACCTCAAGTGGAGTGTGGTCATGAATCCAAGCGAGCTCCTAAAAGAGCTTGTTGGCAACCGCGAGCATGCTCGAGCCCTCTTCCATGGACTGAGGCGCCAAGTCAAGTCCATCCGCCACCGCTCGCAGTCCTACGATGATGGCCAGATCACGATCTACGACCGTGTTCTCCTTCGCCTCTATGACGAGGGACACACCATGCAACACTACGGTCTGCTTGAATTCTACCTGGCCGAGTATCTGGGAACCAAGAACTGTCACTCGGAGAAGGAGAACAACTCTGTCATTGCTGCCCACTTTGCTGCCCAGCGCATCCTAGACAATGGTCTGTCGCTGCGCTTGATAAAATTTACTTTTATCTATGTTAACATAATCTACCAGGCCCTGTTTCCGAAATCCCAATCACTGCAACCGATAGCGTGGGAGGTGCCACCGAAGAGGTCGAGACTGACAAGTCGTCACAGAACTCTGGCGCATCCAAGCCACACCACATCGACAAGCTCATCCAGGTATACCAGAAGTCGAAGGCCGACTACTACATCCTTCAGGTTTCTGAGAACCACCGTGAGCGAACCAACAGTGTCCGATTTCTCCGTGACACGGCCGAGAACCTCCTGCGATACCTGATGTCAGCCGACAAAGACCACGATCTGATTCCTGAACTCGAGGACATCATCCAGGTTAGCCAGGCACATGCAAGCCAACTAGCTGGTGGCCGCAAGCGCAAGTTTGAGCACATGGACAACGACTCGAGGGGTAGCCCAAGCCTCAGCCCTTACCGACCTCACGGATACCACAGAGACCAGCGCGGAGGACACCGTCGGGACCGATATGTCCCCGACAGTGTCACATGGGACCATAGCCACAAGGGTGGATGGGACCATAGCCATGTCAACAGAAGGATTGGATGGGATAATCGTGCCTTGGACTCCTACCGTCCTTAAGCTCACCGCGGATCTGAGCTCCTGGTCGAAGGATACGTTCTGAACTATGAGGGCAGCCTTTTCTTCGCTACTTCTGAGGCGAAGTACAAACCTGAATGTACTAGAAAAATTAGCCTCAAATCGAAACATCAACTCAATTTCACAAGCAAGCATTCTCCTACTTGTAGATCAGTTGACAGTTGAAGTATGAAACCCCGGTCAATAGAACTAAGTTCGGCGCTAAGCCACTCTCATCTTAGCGCCAGTTACAGCTCCACGTGCACAGATGACATAATCCGTCCCAGAAATGCCCAGCTGATCAGCATCGGTCACCTGGTCTCGCGAATCGAGGGGGATCTTGTTATTTTCTTTCATTTCGATCTCAGAGAAGAGGTTATCTCTCCCTAATGGAGAGACTACCTCATCGGCCCGACTCCTAGAACGACTCCCAAACGTGTCTCCCTTGAGAAATGGCAGGCCTTCATCCCTCCGGCGCGGGGAATAATGCATCTTCCCACAGCTCCAGCACATCCTCAAACCCACAATTCACTCCGGTTTCGTATGCCTCTGACGAAGATAATACAGTGCCAGGGCCCGCAAAATCACACACAAGCCCCTTGCGACTGCAGACCAACTTTAATGATCATCAAGACGTCGGCGACCCTTTATCGGATTTCGAGAACGATGGGAACTATAACACCAGCGAGGAGCTCGAGGGTAAGCTGCCGCGCAGTGGCTTGGGCCCAAGATACACATCGGAAGAGGAGAGCGAGGTAGTGAGGAGATTTGACCGAAGGCTGGTCCCGTTTTTGGCCCTGCTCTACTTGCTCTCCTTCTTAGACCGCTCGAGTATGTTTGGTTATTCGCAAAGCGGACTATTCCCCCCATGATTGCAAGCATGTACTGATAGTTTACCCAGATATTGGAAATGCAAAGATAGCGGGACTCCAAGACGATCTACAACTTTCATCTTCGCAATATGAATGGCTACTCACTGCTTTTTATATTACTTACATTCTCTTCGAATGGATGACGTTAATGTACCGTGTTGTTCCCCCGCATATCTATATCTCTTTATGTGTATGTGGATGGGGTCTTGTCGCATCATTCCAGTGTCTAGCTACTTCTTTTGGGGGTCTGGTCGTTCTCCGGGCGTTGCTTGGAATCACCGAGGCGGCTTTTGGCCCGGGTGTCCCGTTTTACCTGTCTTTGTTCTATCGCAGACACGAGCTGGCTTTCCGTAATGGATTGTTTATCTCAGCGGCACCACTCGCGACATCTTTTGCTAGCAGTCTGGCCTACTTGATTGTTAGGTTCAGCAGTGACGGCCCGATCTCACCGTGGCGAACTCTGTTCCTTGTGGAGGGGTTCCCGAGTGTAATTGTTGCAGTATTTGCTTGGTTCCTGATTCCAGACTCCCCTGGTCGAGCTCGATTCCTGAGTCGCCGACAAAGAGTGGTAGCTCAGCAGCGCCTCGAGGAGAGCACATCCGATTATCAGCAATCATATGGAAGTCGATTTAACTGGCGAGAAATCCTTAAGACTGCAGCTGACCCCAAGGCTTATATGGCTGCCGTGAGTGTTATCTCTATTTGAGATTGCGCAGAGGTCCTAACACATTTACTACAGTTTATGTTCTTCAGTTGTAACGTTGCTTTCAGCTCAATGCCTGTCTTTTTGCCCACTATCATTAAAGAGTATGGCCCACACCACCATCTATTCATGATCTCATAGCCAACTTACATCCGATACAGCATGGGATATTCCTCCTTACAGGCCCAGGCCCTCTCAGCACCTCCCTATCTCGTCGCCTTCGTTGTAGTCCTTCTCACCGCATACGCGTCAGATCGCAGTCGCTCCCGAAGCCCATACCTAATAACCCACGCCCTCATCTCATCACTCGCTTACTTAGCGATCGCAGCAACGGGTTATTTCCACTCACACCTGCCACCATGGCTTCACACATTCATCCGCTACATCTGCGTCTACCCCGCTACGGCCGGGTTCTTCTCCGCAATTACCCTCATTATCACATGGTCAATGGATAACCGTGTCGAAAAGGAGGGCAAGGGCGCGAGCATAGCCATTCTCAATATCATCGGACAGTGCGGACCCTTGCTCGGGACGAGACTTTATCCCGAGACTGACGGGCCGTGGTATATTCGGGGCATGGCTACTTGCTCGTTCTTCATGGTTGTTGTTGCGGTTCTGGCAGTGGGACTGCGGATTATTTTACAGAGGATGAATCGGGCGGCTGCGGAAACGACATATACTATTGAACAGGCTGGTCCTGTTGATCAGGGTGAAGAACGGGATGTGCTTATGGGTGGTGGCAGAAGGGATGATTTGGAGCATTCTACTGGGGCTAGAAGGCTTGTGTATATCATATAGTTGATACAGTAATAACCGCTAGAGGTTCCTCTGGTTTGGTGAGGTTAAATCTACTGGGATTGTATTTTAGCCCCCTTCCTCTTTATGTACGGAGTGCTTGGCTCAGTATACTCCTTGTATATGTATGCAAGGCCGGTAAGGAAAATTATTTGTTTCCCCCTTCCTTTGCCATCGCGTCCATTTGATGCTTCTGTATCATCATAGTCTTGGTGATACTCTGTGGTATCTATAGTCACTGTTAGTATACCGCGTATATCCAAGTATATGCCGACTTACAGCGACACACTCGCTTCTATGTGCGGAGCAGTATTGGCACTTCCTGCGACGCCCACCCTCACTGAAGACACATTCTGGGATATCTTCTTCTGCCTGTACTCGTGTCTTCCAAAGATTGAAGCATCGTATACAGACTTTCCCATAATGCGCCTCGTCTAGTGAAGCCGAAGCTTCCGATCTGTGCTCTGGCCTACTTCTATCGACATGTGCGGCATCCGCGACGAGCTCGGGTCACGGTGTAGGCGACGGCGGCCGCGCAGATGCCGCGATTTGGTCGGCCGCTATATGTGGGACACTTGGTGTTTCACCCTCGAAGATAGTACGAAGGAGGCGATGCATCACAGATACATGCTCCTGTACTATCGCCATAGCCTGTTCATAACGTAGCTTGGAATTGTCGTCCATCGTTAGGTTGTGATGGTACCAAAGTTGTGAATCCTATACATTGGTACAATTTGCACCCCAGTACTTCCACAATTGACCGCCCTTGATATACCGCCTGCCTATTCCCACTAATATAGACCCCGCGTGACGCGAGTGGTTGGGAGTGAATACGAAGTTCTTCTGGCAGAAAATAGGCGGCTTTTCGAAGTACTGGGGTGGAAATTGGACTGTTAACACCTACTACCGCCTTCTTAAATTGATATACCGCTCATTACCCCTTAGCCTTTTATTGGTGGATATTTAACCAGCAGAATTTATAGTTATCCCCGCACCAGCACTCGAGAACGGACATTTGTAATTCCGGGTTGATCGCCTATGCCGACATCCTGGGATGATAAACGCGGCACAAGATGTTCAAATGAAAATGTGTTTATGTGTTTTGCGTCAAATTTCCAGCCCAACTTTCTGAATTGATCTCTTTATTCTGAATATCCTGCACAAATTACTTTAGTATCTTGGCTTCATCCCGTGTTCTTTTGTTCAGCTTATTCTGCTCACTTATCCATCGCAGCCGTTCTTTCCACAACTCCCAGCGATCCGTCGAGAACTTGGCATCCCCCTTCCACACATTGGAATCTGCATACTTTAAAGAGTCAAACGGGGAGAGCTCTTTTTTCGAATTGGGAGACCTCATTGCAGAAGATACACGAAGCCACGAGCAGCTTCGTCCGATGGAATAGCGTGGGGAGTTTCAAAACAATTCGCGTAGAGTATGTGTATGGTGTATACGTAAAGTCTATTATATGTACATGTATACGCCCAAGGGTGTATCTTTCGCGTTTCTTGGAATCAAAGAAGCCCAGCGAAGGACGAATCGGCAACCTGCGAGTCCTTCCAGCCAACACACTTCCAGCAGCTCAACAAACCTTTGGGATCATATTTGTTCTTAATGCTCACCAATTTCTCATAGTTATCACCCCACCACGCCTCGACCCAATCAGTCGTGAACGGGTTGGCCTCATTGCTGTATGCACCGCTGCCAGGGGTAATGCCCTCAATAACGGCCGTCATGTTCTGAATGGACGCGATCTTCTGTTTCCGGGTGGGAATGGTAGCGTTCCACTCCCAGGAGGCACCGGATCCCAACTCCCAGATAGCCTCACGCCAGGCGGGAGCGGCACTGGTCGATCCTTCGGTGTAGTTGTACAACACTGGTCCGACGACGGGAATATAAGGTGTCTGGCCCAGTGATTGGATGGTTGCAAAGTAATTCATGAGGTTCGTGCGACCCTCTGCAGTCTTGAAGATGGAGCGGGGGATCAGTCGGCTTCCGGGGAAGCGAGTGACGCCGACAGCGACGGAGCTGGTCTTGACGTATTTCTCGTAAAAGGGGTACCAAGAAGTGAACTCTTCGATGGTGGCGGAGCCGCCGTTTGCTTTGGCGTAGGCGATTACGCTTGCCAGAGAGACCTCGGCTTGCTTGATGGAGAGGAAAGGAGAGACGTTGACGAGGGTGTTACCGGTAATGTGGCCGCCCCATCCTTCCTGTCCCCATTTAAGGGTGTTGTTGACAACAATCTCCATGAATGGAAGCATGTTAGTGGAGTTGGTGGGGAACTTGATGTTGGCAGCGACAAAGCGGATAGCAGGCTCGACACGGTGAGTGCTTTCGAGGACTACGCCAAAGGTTCCACCGCCACCACCGCGGAGGGCCCAGAAGAGATCGGTGTTCTGGAATTCATTGGCGGTGCGGTAGACACCGTCTGGGGTAACAATCTTGAACTCGAGGACACGGTCAACGCCGAGACCATACACGGGACTCAAGATGGAATGACCGCCGTTTTGTATCCAGCCGCCTGAGACACCGACGGTGGGTGCGTAGCCGCCAAGTATGGTCACGTTGTTTTCCTGTGCAAATTTGTACGCCTCGTCAAAGTTGACACCGGCGCCGACGGTGATAGCTTTATATCTGCGAGCGGTGTTTTCGGCGCCGCGGGGAGCAAAGTCCGCACGGTAGGACATAGATCGTAGGTTTCGCGTCCAAAGGGATAGCGTGTCACGGCCACTGCTGCGGGTGAGGTAATCATGGCCACTATTTTTTATGGAGAGCTTCTTGCCGGAGCAGTTGGAGAACTTGAACGCTTCAATCACATCCCTTTCGCTCTGCACTTCAAGATAGTGAGAAGGTAGATTGCCCTGACGACAGGTGGCGTTCACGAACGGTAGGGGATCCGTCGGATTGCTACTATCGAGGAGGCACTGATCACTAGGATCGGATGCCCACATCTCATCCTGGTTGTTCATGTAACCATTAGGAGAATTTGTTCGCAGCCATGGATCCGAGTAATTTTCTTGGATAGCAGCGCAGGCAGCATTGTCGCGAGCCACCGGTTTGCCATTATAGCTGGAGAAACAGGGTAAGGAGAAAGGGGTTAAAGGCTGGGCGCGGCCTCCAACTGTTGCATTGAAGTCATTCAAAGTGTAGTTCGCAACAGTCGAGCTTACTAAGGCCAATAGGAGGCCGGATAACTTGGCCAACTCCATTCTTGGCGATTGCAGAATGAAGGTCAGAAATTACGAAAAGAAAAAAGTATAACTCAGGCAGAAATAGAAAAAGGACTGAGACACTAATATTCACTAAGATTCACTAAGATTCACTAAGAAACACCAAGATGCACTAAGAAACACTAAGATGCACTAAGAAGCACTAAGAAGCACTAGAAAAGGTACACATGAACCAGTGGATATCTTACTTGTACGAGATCGTAAAGGATCATCGAAAATATCTTGTATGATCTCTATCATTGGCTGATCATCATATTAAATCATTAAACCCAATTATCTAACAAACTTTGAATCTTCTTACAAGTTACGATCGAGGAAGGTGGTAATTCGACCAATTCCACTAATTCCACTGGTTGGTCCAATGAGTGAAAGTAGAGTTCAAGTGGTGACCTCAACCCGGTTAATTGTAATGGAAATGTCGATCCCCCTTAGCCCTCTTCAATAGGTTCTTCGGGTCTTCGGGTCTCAGGGTCTCAGGGTCTCAGAGAATGATGTTTTCTTTTTTTGTCTATACACATCATGGCGCACAAAACGAATACATATTGGAAAAATGTCCTTACTATTGTGCCGATTGTTGGGGCTGGTTTGGCTACGATGACCTTTCTGTTACGTTTGTACTGCAGGCGAATGAAAGCGGTGGGGCTTCTGTTGGAAGATTATCTAATGGGAGCTGGTCTGATCATCTCCTTCGCTGTGACGGCCTTTGTAGTAGATAGTAAGTATTTCCCTTCCTAACATCCATGGATACTATACTAACTATTAAAAAGCCGCCTTCAATGGTATCGGTCTACCGATCAAATCGCTCCCCAAAGATGAACGGACGCGTATTCAATTCGTATGTTATAGCTTATACTGACCTTGATAACACATCTAACGTCATTTCGCAGGGATCATGGATGATACAGAAGTTCTGGGCCCCGTCAATGGCCTTTGTCAAAATCTCGATTGTCATCTTCATCAAACGACTATTCGGCTCCATCCGGGCATACGTCGTTATTTCTTACTGCCTAGCCGGATTTATCGCTAGTTGGGCTCTCGCTGCCCTGTTGACCAATATCTTCCAATGTACACCGGTGCAATACTACTACAATAAAGACTTGGAAGGACATTGCATGTCGGGACAGGTTCAATTCTTCCAGGCTATGGGCTCGATCGCTTTAATTGAAGATGTTATCATTCTCTGTCTGCCAATTCCTGTGTTCTGGAGGTTACAGATCAACAGTCGGCAAAAAATCGCATTAACCCTGGTGTTTTCTCTGGGTGGACTGTGCGTGAATTCCCCCCCCCCCCCACATGATATATCGCTTCCTTCTAATGATACATTGCAGTGTCTGTATCTTCAGTCTGATGCGCCTGATTGAATTCCGCCAATTCCAGCTCACCGATCTTGCCGGTTCGTTCCTAACCCCATCTTATACAACGACTCCAACTAACATCATCCAGCCTCAAGTGCCAAAGAGTCCATATGGACTTGCCTCGAACTCGACGTGGCTATCATTTGTGGTTGCCTCCCGTTTCTTAACCCACTCGTGCAAGGCGTCCGCAGCAAAGTCAGAAGTGACGCCTCAAGGTATCATTCTCAACCTTCTACCGGATCCAACCTCCATTTACACACGATGCGGGGAAGCAAAGGCGAGTTTCGAGCGCTTGGTAGTGATTGTGGAGCGTCAGCGAACTCAATTAACCGCAATGCTATGGCTACGACAAGTCAACAGAGCTCTGATGTGGAAAATAATAGGCAGGATGATGACGGGCGGTCCAACAATATCATGGCTTCATAATCTTTTTAAATACAAAATCAATTTCTAGTCATTAATATCATTAATATGAATTTCAATTCCCTCATATACTGATCCCTACATTGCTAATCTAGCAACGAAGCTCGCCGTGGTCGTTGCTGATGCATTTGTCTAAAATACCAGCTTATTAACCTCTTCCGGAGAGTAACCTGTATATTCCCAAGTATTGACTTACTGAGGTCAAGGATAGTAGCAACATATTTGTGATCATCCTCTGAGTTACGGCACTGACAAGAAAACTCGGCGGTTCAACGAAGGGTACAGTTGATGCAAGAGCCGGAGTAATTGCCACTGCTTTTATTAGACTCTTTGTTCTTCGACTCCGATGATAACCGTTGTTAGATATCCAACTTACTTATTTCCACACTATAGGTAGGTTAGCATTATTTAAGTTTGAGCGTCTTAGATCGATCTCTTACCTTCAGCTTGCCCTTGTTGTTCTTGATGCACCGGTTCAGGTCAAGTGTGCTTGACTTCAGCTGACCATTCTCCCTCTCCTGGCACTGTGCTCGCAGAGTTGTACCGTCGCCATCAATGTCTTGACAGGTGTCGGCAAACTTGGAAGGGCCGGCCAAAGCCATGGCTACGAAAGGAAGGAGCCCGAGGGCCTTGAGGAAAAGCATATCGAGAGTGGTTGCTTGAGGGCACTAAAATAATTGTGATTGATGCTGAATGGCGTTTTTGCGAGTAATGAAGAGTCGAGTCTTGAGGATAGATTGTTTCGTTTATATAGCCATTCAATTCCTAGGTTTTCAATGCCTCTCGGACATCCAGCTCCAGCAAGAAACGAATACGTCTGTTCACAAGGCACAACAGACCTACAATGACTCCTTACTTTCTTCCAAAAACCTGGTATGGGGTGGAATTCAAGTCACTATCAGGTCTGTCGAGGTCATCTTGCATGAGTCCTCCATAGTGACGTATATCGCTGCTTCAGGGCTGGGCCAAATCTTGGTTATTTACAGGTCAACCACATGGTAGAATATCATGGCTAACTACTGCCTACTTGTGAGGTGTTCAAGAAAGTTATATACAAAGTTTGAAGATTATTTGAGCACAATCCAAGTATTCACATAGCCAATGAGCAAACATGCCTAGACCGAGACAAATCACTACTACTTCGATACCAATAGTCTTCAAACCAAAAAGAGTCATAAGATGGGATGGCGGTGTGTCAAAGACTATCTTGAGCCAAGTGTGCAATGTAGATCACCGTATATTGATCTACGATGTCTCTGCAAGGGACACATCAGCATGTTTTTCTCTCTCGCACGAGCCTGTCACTAGTAAACCCCACGCATGGGCATTACCTCACGGGTAAAACCGAGCCAATGCAAGTTCACTTCAGAAGAGTTCTAATGCTGTAATACAAGTTGTTACAGTCAGTCAACGCTAGATTGGTCTACAGGTGTAGCCTTCCTGTTTAACCTTCTCCACACCCCACACTGGGTCCACACGCTTGCTTGCATATTCTACCCCTTGGGTTAGCGTCTTCTTTACTTTTCCACCGTGTTTGGGTGATATTGGGATCTCCAGCAACAACCATACTGGGGTTCGATGCCAGAACTATATGGCAGGTGAGGACTGGTCGTAGTTTCAGGACGAGGATCACTCCATCACTCAGCCACTCCTAGAAACTAATATCGCCAAGCTAACTAAGTAGGAGCTGTTGTGGCAAGATGATTAGCGGTCTGTGTAGTTCGCCTGGTCGAATTTCCCGCGATCAGCATCGTCTAGAGTGCAATTAGCTAAGTAAGGCGTGAGTTTAGTGCCTTATTTTTTAACGTAGCAGGGCGTGGAGCTGTCTCCGGTCAGAAATTGATGGTCGTGACTAGGGAACTGAAGGGTTTTATACACGATTTATCAGTGATACGAGCACATAATACTCTACTGGGGCTGATATCTTAAGAGACAGGTGACTACACCATCTAATTTTACCTAGATAATACTTTTAGATATCTCTTACTTCGGAAATCTCTCACTTGAGATATTTCTCAATTTAGCATCTCGTTTTAGTATCTCATCCCTCACAACCAATTCTTAAGCCCACATAGCCTTGAACTTGCTATCAAACTCGTTGTGCAGTTCTTGGAAGGCCTTGGCAACCAAGAACATAGATCTGTGAGAGTTGTCCACTGGCTTCTCTTGCGTAGTTTTAGAGCTGAGCCCGTTGGCCGCATCTTTGGAGGCAGCGATCGCTTCCTCCTCGCTTTCGTCATCTTCGTCATCCATCTCATCCTCCCAGCTATCCATCACGACCTTCTTCGCTTTGGGGCGAGAGCTAGGGATGGGAGCAGCAGGCATCGTCTGCTTGTTGTCTGGTTTCACATCCAGCTTTCCAGCATTTTCAGCCTCAATCTGATCAACGGCCTTATCGTCCACGAGATTCTCGTAATCGTCACCTCCACCAGCAACATCGAGCATGTCGGCACCGATGTTGCCTCCAGGCTTGAGGAACCCTTCAATGCTAGTCTTGATGGTGGCCAAAGTCAATGAGAAGTCGTTCAACACGAACCAGATGTCACCGCGGCGGATGCGGTTTGCAGTCTCTAGCTGAGAAACATTTCCGTGCTTGAAGAAGTCATACAGGTATGCATTGAGAGGGGTCGCGTTCTCGTTGGGGTCAACAGCCACATATGGAATGACAGAATCCTCAATCCAAACGCCACTGCGAACCATCTGGTTGAGTTCAAAGACAGTGTTGCATTGGTCTCCGTTTCCTGAAAGGGCGAAGAATGGGGAAACGATTGATGGGGAGATGTGGTCGAACTGCGAGAAACCGAGTTTCTTGGAGGAACTTTCTCCACCGCACTTGATCCCACTGAATGGAAGCAAACAGTCAGGTTCCTTGATATGCTGCTTAACGAAAGTAGAGACGTAGCCCGTGTAGACGTCCAGGACCTGTCTGTTGTGAGCTCGTAGGGCGGAGGCTGCTTTTCTCGGGAGAGGTGGAAGAGCCACGGTCGAGGAGGGCTTCTTTTCTGCGTTCTGGAACCATTCCAAGGTGGAAGCTCGCAGGGGAATACGCCCGAAAAGGTGGGCCATAACCAGCATTAGATTATGAACGGTCCTTTTGGGCTTCGTCTCTATGTCCTGGCAGAGATCTTGGAGGTATCCCGAATTCAGTAGGGCGTGGAAAGCGAAACTAGAATTCTCTGTGTAGTACAGATGAGAGATACAGCCCGCAAAGTTCAAAGCCATACCCGTACCGCCAAGAAGATTGTTTCGTCGGAGGTACTCGATAGAGAATCGGAGATGGTGGAGCACCGTTTGCTTCATCTCAGGGCCACCGAGGTGGATGCGAGAACTTGAGAGTATCGAGTTGATTGATTTCACGGCAGATGGAGCTTGCTTTGAGCCATGCAGCAATATGAACAGTCGTAGAACCAAACTTGTTGTGATGGGGAAATGTCCATTGAGACTTGGGAGCCTTGAGCTCATCAGACGTTGCACCTTGGATGGTGGAACATGCTGGAAAACAACATTTCCGAGGACGTCAAATCCACGACGTCCTGCTCTTCCGGCGGCTTGTCGGAAATTCAGGGCTGTCAAGAAAATGGAATCGCCCGAAAAGACGACTGTCTTACAAGGCATGTTGATACCCAAGGCCAAAGTACCAGTAGCAATCACGACACGCAGGAAGCCTTTCCTAAAGAGGATCTCACAGACTTGACGGTACTTGCGATTCATACCAGCATGGTGGACACCGATTCCTCGCTCTAGGGCATCGATCAACCATTGAGGCACCGAGCGCCACTGCAGCTGCTTGGCATAAACAAGGAACTCAGAAGCGGGGACTTTCTTGAAGTCAGCCAAATGGAATCCATCCACAGGCTTCTTCGGGTCAAAGAGATCAAGCCAGCCGAAGTCAGTAGATGCCGATTCTTTGGCTTGCTCTGCCTTGGAAGTTGGCTCTTCGTCGGCGTTTCCACTTGGTTTCTTCTTGGTAGCCCTTTCAAGCTTCTTCTTTGCTGACAACTTGGATGTCTTCCATACTTCCCATTTGGCAATCTTGGATTTCCATACCGGGCTCTCTTCTTTCCATTTTGTCTCAGCATCTTGTAGCTGTGTCAACAGCTCTTGGCATATATCTTCACATCTACCGCGGTCGTAATTGAAGAATAGGGCGGGGAGGGCATTCTGAGCGTGTAGCGAGGAGATCAAAGGGAGGGTTGTGTCGACCAGGTTACCGGTTGGGGTGTCGGATAGGCCATTCATCCGAGAAATCTGTTTCGACAAGTCCTTTTCTTTTGCGATTGCGAACGCTGTTGGGTGTTCAAGATTGAGCAAAAGTTTCTCAAATGGAGATTCTTGGTCTTTCATCCACTCTCCCAACAACATTTTCAGTCGTTTCTGCCATTCTATGACATGCACTTTTTGAATGACAATATTCGAGAAAAAGACGGTGGGATCCAAAGATGGATCAACGGGGAACTGCTTTGTTTGAAGGTCCTTCATTGCTTTCCACAAAGTGAAGCAGTCGCGTGGCTCAAAGTCAAGATCATCTGGTATCGATCTGGTGCGGTCCAGCAGGCTGGTGACAGGATGCACGAACGTCATATCATCTGCTCCATCGAGACCCAAACGGGCCAAGCTAGGAGTACTGGAAAACCCTTTGAACGCGAAGTCACCATGAGGCTGGTACACGTACTTTCGCAAATCCGAATAACGGTGTTGATGCTGAATCATCTTGAGGTCAAATCCATTGGTTCTCTGGGCAAAATCCAGCCAGTTGTAGAATTCCTGGGGGTTTCCGACGGTAGCTGAGAGGGCAATAATTGGGCATGGGGACATCAGAAGCAGTTGTTCCCAAACCACACCATCCTCGGCCTGGCCGATACAATGAATCTCATCAAAGATGATGCGCCTCAAGCGGGGAGTCCATGCATTGGCGTTCGAGGGATTAAGCAGCATGATCTGAAGAATCTGGGGAACAGTGATGAGAATTTGGCATCCCTGAGGATTATTGATGCGGTAATCTCTTGTGTGGATGGCCCAAACCGATTTACCACTGGTTTTGGCTGGGAACGACTTGGAAAATCGGGCTTGCACCTCAGCTGCGATCTGATTGACAAGAGCCTTTGTGGGGGCGACATAAACAAGAATTCCATCGTTATCTTCTTTCAAAATCTGTCTCATCGCATAGAAGCTGGCGAATGTTAGCATGATTCTGAATTAGGACATATTGCGACTTACGAGATGAATGTTTTTCCCGCACTCGTTGGGGCCACGATGAATGCGCTCTTCTTTGCATCGATCTGGTCCAACACTTCACGCTGCCAGCGATCGGGCGAAAAGTCAGGCGTCCGGGAGTCGGGCAATGAGTCTATGCTGCGCTCCATGAAAGGTCCACCGTGTTGAAGCTGGAATTCAACTGAGCTCATCTCGATACTCATGTTGGGTGCTGCTTTAGGGATCTTGAATGACGGGAAAGATAATTTCTGTTCACTATCGGCATGAAGCTGAGCAGCTGGCAAACCAAGTATTTGACAGACTGTCGAGACATATGCGACAATATCAGACGAGATGCCTTGCTTGATTTTCACGAGACAAGTGACGATCTCCCAAATGCGTGTCACAATCAACATGTGCTTTTTACTCTGCACATTTATGCGTTCGACAAATAGAAGCCGTAGCAATGTGTCGATCATGCAAGTCAGGATTTCAGGCTCCAGAACCTGTCGACTGTCTTTGGGCAGACTAGTCAAGTATCCGTTGAGCTTTGTAAAACGAGTCACAAGATCATCGATTTGAGCGAATTCATCATTGTACACGTTTTTCCACTTCTGTCTCTGTTTCTGGGTGACTTCCATTGCTTTTTGATGAACGAAAGCTGCGGCCATCTCCTTGGTGGATGGTTTGCCAGATTTGGAGTGGGATTTCTTGTCTGGTTTCGAGGTCGTTCCAACGTCTCTGCTTGCCGAAGGGGTTTGGTGAGACTTCTGGCGTGAACTACTGGAAGATTCAACGACAATCGGCTCCGGTTGTGATCCCGAGAGACTTGCAGCATAATCTCTCATCTCGGCCATAAAACGCTGGTTCCGTTTGTGGCTTCGCTCAACCTCTTGGGGGGTTAGGATGACTTTCTTTTGATCCAAGGGCCTGGAGCTATGCCAGTGGCTATCTTCTTTGAACTCCTTGAAAACTTGGGAATCACTCTTCGCATCGGCAAGTTCGTCAATTGCGAGATGAACAGGCGTCAGAAGTTTATCGAAGACTGCATTGCTAAATGGAAGCACCTTTTCAAAGCCATGATGAGGCTTGGAGATACTTCCATGGGTGTTATCTTCAGAGGCAGCTCCCGCGCCCCCAATCGCTTCACATTGCAGTGTTGTATCACAAATGCGGTCCACCAGACACGCAAGGGTGTTGAAAGGGGATTGTGTGGCCGGTGAGATTACTGTTTGGATGCCCAGTTTCTCGACCATCCGCTGGACTTCGAAAAACAATGTTCCATCCAAGAGGTCAGACAGATCGCAAGGTGGGTTGTGGTCACTCATTGCTTTCTCCCAAAGCTTCGAGCTGAGCAAAGCCTTCGCGGTTTTCACAAATTCGTTGAAAAACTTCAAGTTTTTGGGTGCAGTTGTTTGGATGGATCGATCCGACAGTTGGGTGTTTTGCAAAAGTACAATGTGCAAAAGCATAGACTGGGCTCCAATCTTGTTTTCATTGTCTGCCACGCCGCCTAAAAGCATAGAGCTGAGCGTAGCAACCACAAGACATTGGCGTTGCGACAGCTCAGGCTTCTCAAGAAGTGCCTGTTCAAGGAGCTTGTCTGTTTGAGGTTGGTTTGACGATTCATATTCCGCATCCTCCGCTTGGTCTTGGCTGTCTTCAATCTCTAATTGAGAGAGGGAATTCCACAATTGATTGGGGTCATCTGTTTCAGGGCCAGTCGACAAGGGATTCGTTTTAATGGAGCTTTCAATTACCATTGCCATGACCTGTGTATATTGTGAGTATCGAGCCTAGTCTTCCGGCGGATGAAAAGACTTACCTTTGTATCACGGAACTCGAGACTGTTGGCGAGAGCAAGGTTGTATCCATGGACAACAAACCAATAGATCATCGCGCGGAACTTAAATCTTGAGATCTCGCCTCGTTTATCGACAAAAGAACCTTCTTGTTCATCATCTTCGAAGTCGCTGTCGTCAGAATCGGTTTCAGGGTCGCTGCTGTCGATATCACTAGCAGTATCATCCTTATTCTGCTCGGAAGAAGCGCCGTCATGACACATGAATAAATATGTCCCCGAGCTTATCAGATGAGCTTTGAACTCATCGGACTGGAAGCTATCAAACCTCAGAGCCTGGAAGAATTGCGACGGTTGGACGCGAACAGAGACAAGATGCTGTATGATTGCCTCTCGGGCAAGGAGGTACCTCGCGTGGAGGTCTCTGTGGACTCCTTTCGGAATGCATAATGAGGCATTCTCGGCGAAGAAGACAACCTCGAAGAAACACTTGCGCTGCTGAAGCTTTTGCAACAACTTCTCGACGAGGTAAGTCGCATGCAAGACCTGGAAGCCCGGGTTGAAATCAAGTTTCTCGTTGGAAAAACATTCGAGTAGAAGCGAATCTCCTTCGATTATGAAAAGCTCGTCACCAACAAAGTCACCGACGAGGTCAACGACTCGAGAGTCTAGGTTATTGTACCTTTGTTTAATAATTAGTAAAAACGAGCTGGCTCCAAGAGCTGCAAAGCCAGTGCTCACCAATCCAACATAACATGACGATCCATTATCTTCTCAATATTCCGTTGGTTCGCCTAGATGGCTGGATATAGACTATTAGTATCAAGACTAGAGGATCGACATATAGAGGCACGAACATGATGACCCGGGTAAGTTAAGCTAGGAGAGCAAGGGAAAGAACGTGCAGCACAAGGGGGGGGGGGGGGGGGGAAGAGTGTAAAATATAAGTTTGAGATGGCCTTGAGGGGGAAATATAAAGAGCAAACGGTCGAAAGGAGGGGCATCAAACAGGATATATTCGGATTGTATCGCACATGTCATTTCAAGATCCAACAAACCGCTTACCTAGGATATTATGCAGTGTGACGGAACTCTGACTCATTTACTCTATACTCTTTTGGTGTAAAGACAGTATCTAGAATAGTTTGGACTTTTGATATATTTGCCCAAGTGGGTTGAACAACCGTGAAGGGATTTCGGGCAGAAAAATCAACGACCGCCTTCCCCAGTATACGATGTACGGCAGTATACAACATCCATGATAGATCATATCGGAGCAGACATCCGAGATTAGTGGAATCCTGATTGAAATATTCGTATGGGGGCAAGAATATATATGCATAAGCTTTGCCTATTCTTGGACCTTTTTTTTTCCTTTCTTTCCTACACCATTTTCCGCCTTCAAAATAATTGCTGATAATGCATACTTCAATTTTATATTGACCTCCCAATGAGAGGTTTGTGTCTACATGTATATATCTCAAGTAAGTTACTTATTTATTGATGTCCATAAAAGCAGAGGCTAGAAAGGGAGATATCAATCTAGAATGGTTGCACCCCTTCTAGTTTCAATGCGTGAAAATGCCTGGTTTCTATCATAGATAGGTGATTGCATTTCTAACCATTGCTTGAAGCTTGCCCAGGTGGTGGACATGTGGCCAATTTTCTGATGGCAAAAAAAGCCAATAAGAGGAAAGTGCCGAGTTGGTCGCCGTGCACTGCGATGTTGGAAAACATCCCTCGACGCCTGATGGATGGAAAGGACAGGGTACTCTGGAAAATCTGGATTATTGTCTAAAACAAGTGGTTGGTGGATGCGCTTATTGTACGAAATTCGCCGGCAACGCTAGCACCCTTCTTTGAAACTTTTCCGCCAGATATGTTCATATCTTTCACTCAAACTTGACTTTTGTCCAAGTGTTTTGCCAGTTGAGGATACCTATTACCAAGCAGTGTGTCCTCCATCAATGAGCAAAGTGCTTCCTGTCATAAAGCTGCTCGCATCAGAAAGACAGAAAAGAGCCGTACCGCGGAACTCCTCAGGCAACGCCAAGCGACCAAGCATATTCTCCGCCTCCCAAGTAGCTCTGGCAGCGGGATTTTGCCTGAATACCTCGTCCACCATCGGGGTGATGATGTGACCGGGGCACAGACTATTGACACGAATGCCGTGACGACCCCATTCCATAGCGAGAGAGCGGCCTAGCTGGATAACCGCGGCCTTGGATGAGTTGTACACGGGCGAGGTCATGCCCTTGTTGGCAATGAGGCCGCTCATGCTGGCTACTAGTAGGATAGAGCCCTTCTGTTGGTATTTGAACATCTGGCGGGCGGCCGCGGTGGCCGAGTTGAACACTCCATTATAATTAATCGACATCACGTCGTCTAAAGCCTGCTGGGAGTGCTCCAGTGCACTTTGGAGGTGGTTGATGCCGGCTGCGGCGATCAGACCGTCCAATCGCTCTCCCTGTGCTGCAATGGCTGCGAATGCATTGTTGACTTCGGTGTTGTTGCGTACGTCGATGCGGATATACTCCAAGCTGCTGCCGTAGTCTTCCTCGGCCCTTTTCTTAGCAATGAGGAAGTCTGGATGTGGAGATTCGAGGCGGTCCAGACAGTACACTGGTTACGTGATATTGCGTTAGCATTCGTTCATTTCGAGAAAGGGGAAATGAGGGTATAAGTACCTTTTGCCCCGGCTTCGATCAATGCTTCTGCCATTGATAGTCCCAGTCCTCGTCCACCGCCGGTGATGGCATATACTCGGCCCTCAAGATCAAACTCGCTGAAACGGTGGTTGTTGTGCAAAAGCTCTTTCGCCGGCATCTTTGATTGGATGTGGTCCGGGCTGTGAGATGCATTGTGGATATCCTGAGGGCTGAAAAAGCTATTGGAGGTCGAGTACAAGCGGGTTGATGAGGAAAGGAGAGAATGAGGAGTAGAAACGGCAACTCTAGCTAGCTGTGTACGAGCGGGAGCCAATACTCGGGGAACAAAAGACATGGCGAAGGAAGGGATCGGGGGCATATAGAATGAGAGATATCTGGGAGGAGGGGATGGTATTAATGTCGATAGCCGTGAAACAATAGGTAACAATAAGTACTGATGCGACCAAAGAATTCCCGATATTCCATCCACGGCATCGGGGTGACAGATTTATATGTCCAGAGAGCTAGGACGGTACTTCCTTGGAGAGCCTACCGAGAATAAGAAGATCCTGCATAAAAATATTGACAAGAAAAAATCAATCCCATTTACGCGTGACCCAGTGGATAACTGCTTTCACCATGACTCGAATGGACCCAGGCACATTGATCGACCGAGAGCATCCACGGTAAGGCCCAAGCTTGCCACCTAAGCTCTGATTAGCTATATAGATGGGGATGTCGGAGAAAGAGGGTCGCACCCTCATTATTTAGGAACATCGTGACCTTGGGCCGAAGACGGTAAGACTTCGATGGGAGCTTCGATGGAATGGTCTACCCGGCGGGAGTATGCACGATTGTCTATCACAATTGATGGACTGTGAGCGTGATTGGCTTAGAATCTGGTTCTTCTTCCCATGCCGATCCCCGATCTTGTCCCGGGTCGAGAGTGCCTGGATATGTAGGGGAATATCAGAAGATCCCGCGAAGCTCAAGCTCCCTGTGAAGTTGCGGAATGCCAACCTCCCCCAATAAGACACTCGGCCTTAACGACTAGTTGGCAGCATAGTGTATTTTCTATTTTCTTGTTTGACATTACTCCATGAAGATCCATGAAGATTTCGAGACATCCAGAGGCTCCGAGTTCCACAGAAAAATTGTGGGCAGTGACAAGTCAGTCATAAGTCAAGATGATAACTCGTCTTCTCCTTTCTCGGCGTCCCGGGCCCCTTGGGACCCTCCGAGTTCCACCTTAAATCCACCTGAACCCCATGGGCGCGCAGGCTGTCCAGTCCCAAGCTCGAATTTTTATTTTATTTTATTTTTAGGATGGGGGGAATGGACCACATGAGCTTAATGAAATCTTATACATTTCAAGCCCGGGATTTCCTAATCCGGTAACCCTTTCTCACAACTTACACCGACTCCCATGCCCAAGGGACACTTGTACAACAGCTCCATATAATGTTTCACCTTGAGTAAGGTCTTTGGGTCTTTCTTTTGTGCTTACTATGATAAGTAGCAAGGAATTTGAATGCATTCTTTCCATCAAGCTTTCTCTATCGCTGGGAACTAAAGGCATTGGAAGGCAGGTGCCACTGGGGAGTACAATATATGCACCTACGATATGCATATCGAGTCTGCTCATTGTAGCTTAAAGAACCCGAACCTGCCATTAAGACCGCCGTCTTTGCCACTCATGATGGGCCCATTCCGCAAGCCCTACATTGTACACGTGCCTGCAGTTCCATTCCCACTACGGAGTCGGCAAAGGATCGAAGGTGATCTCGAACGCCCTGTTGGATGGCGTGCGTACTAAATTCAGGTCACCTGTTATGGATTAATTAGTACAGAGTACAGATAAGGGATATGTGATATTTCTGTTAATAAAGAAATAAGCAAGGTTATCTGCGGGGGCACGCTGTACGCTTCCTCCTGCGGCTGATTTTCAAATGAATAGGCCGGCGGACATACGACCTCATCTCGTAGCAATGGATGAACTGAAATCGATTTCATAGGAAATAGCTTTTGCGAAGACCGCCACAAACAAATATTGAGAGAAAATGAAAGGAAAAATAGACGATCTACGCAATATCCAGACTCCTGTCAATCGTCCCAATTATCCGATGCCCCTAGGATAAAACGCTAATTCCTCACTGGGGAGGTGCTCGTAAACGAAGCACAATAAAAACAAAAGACCCATTAGGGTTCATGGGCCGCTTCAGTCATTATGGCATACCCGCGAAACCCGCAGTCGTCTCGGGTCCGAAGCCGCTGCGAAGGCTGCCGAAATCTAGTTTCATGAGCAGACGATCTACCCCCGCTGCTTTATGGGGCATATAATGGCGGAAGCCGGGGGTCGCGCTGTCATCTTGGCGGGAACCAGGCCACATCTGTCCGAAGTTCGTTGCTAGCTCAACGGGTCCCTGGCCTTCTCCCGAGCGACTATCGTCAATGTCTCGCAGGCTCCCAATGAGATTCTTAATACCCGCCTCAACATCGTTTCGAGTGGCGCGTAACTCTTCCCATGCCCCACGTTCTTCGTGGGCGTAATCTACCAATGCATCTTCCACGCCTTCATCTGTTTCCAGATCCATATTGCGTTGAATGGTTTCCAACCGAATCACAAGAGCGACGAAGTGGTCGATATTTGTGAGAAGTCCTCTCATGGTGTTTGTGAAAGGTAGTTCAGTCAAAAAGAGACTGTGCACTAGAGATGACAAGTGCCGCCGGTGGGCGACCGTGAGAGCCTCGGGGTCGTGTCGCCCCATGGTCTGCTGGACAGACTCGGGGAAGTCTCTGGTAGGTATATGGTCGGGAGACACTGTCTTGGAACTATGATGCGATTTAGAAGAGGATGCTGTTCCAGGTCGGGATCCAGGGGCTGATGCTGTGGACGAAGAGCATCCTTCAATCCATTGGCGAAGGTGCTGCCACGACTCATTGACGACATCTCCCTGGAAAAAGCCACCAATCTCGGAAAGGATAAACAGACATGCACTTCCTGTGGCCCAGATATGACGCATTTGGCGAACACGAACATTATCTCTATCTCTTCTTGCCTTCAGCTTAGCTTGGCCAAAGATGCTGTTGCTTCTGGGTGGTCCCCATGGTGTAGGGTGGTTTCGCCGCAACGGAGTTCGTTTCCAGAGATCTCCAAGCCGGATCTGAGCCCGCCGTATTCCCAGGAGATAAGAATGGATCTTAGAATATATGACAATATCAGAGCTCGAGATAAATAGGTCCAGAGGAGCTCGGATATGTGCGGTGAGGTTTGTGGGCGTGGGGAAGAGCAAGTCTTCAAATGAGACCTTTGAAATTTTGGATATTGAATTGGGAGTTTGGGCAGGGGTCATCGGTCGGCCACTTTTGCGGCTACTGATGGACAGACAAAGAAGGTCTCGGGCAAGTTCAAGTTCTTCGTCGGCTGGATCCTCCTCCTTTTGTAGCGAGAAAAGCTCTGCCCATGCTTCAACTAGAGCAGCTGTGATATCACCTTCTTTGATGGTAAGAACGCCAGGTTTTCCTAATGGACGGGTCGCTGATGGGCCTCGGCGTCGGCTTTCTTCAATGCGTGAATCTGCATGTGCTACAAGAGCTACCGCAAACTCCCCTCGTCCTAGTAAAAGGAAATTATGAAGCAAAGTAAGGATTTCCAGGATTTTCGGGAGGGGGAGCAATTTCGACAAGGTTGATTGAGAAAGAGAAAGGCGAATAGAGTCAACGGCGGTAGTCAGTTTTGAAGGCGAAATTGGTGATTTCAGGCCTGCAAGTTGCTCGATGTGCTCCCGATATAACGTCACCGGCGCAGTAGAGGTTCCTGCTATTGAATTTTTCCGTTTCGCCCGAATATGATTGAGGGATTTGCCAATAAATAGTATTGAGCCTGCTGTTTGTGCCGTGACGAAATTTGGGAGCAATCGGACGTTTATGCTGAATTGTGCCTCGTCATTCTCGTTTTCGGTATCCCCCTGGATGAAAAAGTCTTCCTTCCCGTAGATAGGAAGATTCCCATAAAGTAACCACATCGAAAGCTGCTTCATCCATGCTGTCTCAGACACTGTCGCCAATTGCAGGGCCATCTCCTTGATATCAAGATATCCTGTTTGAGCTTCAGTCCGCAGGTGATCCATGAGCGCTGCCCCCGTGGAATCATGCAAAAGTTGGGTGGTTTTCCTTTCGGGTTGAATGAACCGGATAACAGCCCAAAGCCACTCCATGCGGCGGGTCCATGGTGCAAACTCTCCCACGATAGTCGACAATGGGACAATACCATACCCTCCGACATATTCACTATCCTTGGCAAGGATTGCCCTCTCAACCTCCAGGATCTTCTTCTGGAATTCACCTAGATGTGTTCCAACAATAGCCGTAGAGACCGAGCGGCATATGACAGATGGGCTCGCAGAGGATATATCGGAGGCATATTTCCGCAGCTGCGCGTGGAGTCGGCTCAGATGGGCAACGGAGGCGAGGAGGGCTTTCTCCGGAGGTGAAAGAAGGGGAAAATCATCTTGAGTGATAGCATTTTCCCCCTTTTGGGTACTGAAGAGGGGGGATGGTTGGCCGGAGAGGGAGAGTAGGATCTCATGGAGCATTCTGACGAGAGTTCCCTATCGGATATTAATCACGAGCTCATCATAGGCGTATATGCAGAAAACTCACCTAGAGAAATGTCTTCTCTCCACTGGACAGTTCTTGCGCTGCCAGTATAATAGACCGCGCCCCACGAATTCAAAGCGACACATGAATTAGAGCGTTTGACGGCGCCAAGCTTCGCGTTGATGCCGAGACGCGTCAAACGTGGCGTATAGAATAGCAGGCTTCAAACCAATCGGAGGAGATAGGGGCAGTTGTCATTCTCCAGAGTCGACCCCAATCCTATCCAGATGTATCACAGCTTCCAACTCTCAACAAGACACTCTGTAACTCGAGAACAATAGCTCCCAAGGTGTATTGAAGTATCGCGGGGCTAAAGGGCAATCGCCCTCTCACCGCCCATTAGTCATCTCTTAGCTGTTGGGCCACCCCTCTTACGTCGGTGTCCCTCTCTCGATCTCTCTCCTACTTTGTACTGATTTGTCCTTTACTTATTCGCACCTCCTACCTCACACAGCGTTACATTTTTACTTCTCTTCTATAATCCTCTATCATCCGTCGATTGCGTTCGGATTGCTACTCTTCTCCGTGCTCGTTGAGCTAGGTACCTGGTACGCTGGGCGTTGCAACTTGATTTATCATCACCATTGAAAGACTTGCTCTATCGCAAGGCTTTCACCTCCTGACTTTCATCATTCCTTCAAACATTCCTGTTCGAGACGCGGCTAAGCCCGGAAAGCGTAGAGCCTCTGAAGACGACGTCGGAGCTCGACCAGAGAAAAGAACAATGACGGTACGATTAGTCTTGGTCTTAGAGATAAGATTGCCACTAATATGTTTCACCAAAGGACGTCAAGATGCAGGTCGAGAGCCCCCAAGAAACCATCGAAGCGATCAAACATGGGGAGATCGACGAATCATTGTATAGTCGACAGCTGTAAGCCCCCCGGCGTCCCTATGACATTCAAATCCCGAGTATGTACTGACACTTTAGAGATACGTTCTTGGTCACGAGGCCATGAAGCGCATGGGCTCTTCCAATGTTCTGATCGTAGGTCTCAAGGGCCTGGGTGTTGAAATCGGTATGTGATTCAACTATTAATCAAACTTCGCTTTCATCCAAACGTCTGATTGTCTCCATAGCCAAGAACATCGCCCTTGCTGGTGTCAAATCCCTCACCCTATACGACCCCGCACCAGTCGCTATCTCGGATCTTTCTTCGCAGTTTTTCCTTCAGCCAGAGGACGTCGGCAAGCCCCGTGCTGAAGTTACCGCCCCAAGAGTCGCCGAGTTGAACTCCTACGTTCCCGTTACAGTCCATGAAGGCGAGAGCCTCGTGGGCAATCTTGAGCAACTAAAGCGCTACCAGGCAGTGGTGCTCACACAGACGCCTTTGAAGGAGCAACTAGTGATTGCTGACTTCTGCCACAAGAACAAAATCTACCTCACAATTACGGATACCTTCGGTCTCTTTGGTTATATCTTCAATGACTTTGGAAAGAACTTCACCGTGGGTGATCCCAACGGTGAAGAGCCTGCTGGTGGAATTGTGGCGGATATCGACGAGGAAGGGCTGGTTTCGGCGCTCGATGAGACAAGGCATGGACTCGAGGATGGTGACTTTGTCACTTTCACTGAAGTCAAGGGTATGGATAGCCTAAACAGCAGTGATCCTCGCAAAGTCACTGTGAAAGGCCCCTATACTTTCACTATTGGCGACGTCTCTGGTCTAGGATCCTACCAGGGCGGCGGTCTATTCACTCAGGTCAAGATGCCCAAATTCATTGATTTCCAGTCACTGGAGGATCAACTTGAAAAGCCCGAGCTTCTCACGTCCGACTTTGCCAAGTTTGACCGACCACAACAATTGCACATTGGTATCCAAGCTCTTCATAAGTTTGCGGATACTCATGATGGCCAATTGCCTCGTCCCCACAATGATAGCGACGCCCAGGTGGTCCTAAAGATCGCTAACGATCTCGCTGCGGCTGGCGAGGAAAAGGTTGAACTGGATGAGAAGATAATCAAGGAGCTGAGCTACCAGGCCCGCGGTGATCTGAATCCGTTAGCAGCTTTCTTCGGTGGCATCGCCGCCCAGGAAGTTCTGAAGGCTGTCTCGGGCAAGTTCAGTCCTGTGCATCAGTGGTTGTACTTTGACTCTTTGGAATCTTTGCCTTCATCGGTCACTCGATCTGAAGAGAGCTGCAAGCCTCTTGGCACCCGCTACGATGGTCAAATTGCGGTGTTTGGCAAGGAATACCAGGACAAGCTTGCCAATGTCACCCAATTCTTGGTCGGTTCCGGTGCTATCGGCTGTGAGACCCTGAAGAACTGGGCCATGATGGGTCTGGGTACGGGTCCCAAAGGAAAGCTTTACGTCACCGATATGGACCAGATTGAGAAGAGCAATCTTAACCGCCAATTCCTCTTCCGTCCCAAGGACGTTGGCAGACTCAAGAGTGAATGCGCGTCTGCGGCCGCTCAAGCAATGAACCCAGAATTGAAAGATAAGATTGTGACTCTTCGTGATCGCGTCGGTGCCGACACTGAACACGTCTTTAACGAGGAGTTTTGGAACGGTCTTGATGGTGTGACAAACGCTTTGGACAATGTCGACGCACGGACATATGTTGATCGCCGCTGTGTCTTCTTCCGCAAGCCATTGCTGGAGAGTGGTACCCTGGGCACCAAGTGTAACACTCAAGTTGTCCTTCCTTTCATCACGGAGTCCTACTCCAGCTCTCAGGATCCTCCGGAGAAGTCATTCCCTATGTGTACTCTGAAGAGTTTCCCGAACCGCATTGAGCACACCATTGCCTGGGCACGGGATGTCTTCCAAACCTACTTCGTTGGCCCACCTGAATCAGTCAATATGTACCTCTCGCAATCCGACTACATTCAGCAGACCCTCAAGCAGGCGGGTAATGAGAAGCAAACCTTGGAGCACCTGCGCGACTTCTTGGTCACCGAAAAACCTTTAACTTTCGATGACTGTATTGTGTGGGCTCGCCAACAATTTGAAGCGCAGTACAACAACGCGATCCAGCAGCTTCTCTACAACTTCCCCCGAGACTCCAAGACATCATCGGGTCAACCATTCTGGTCTGGGCCCAAGCGTGCCCCTACACCCTTGAAGTTCGATAGCACCAATCCTACCCATATTGGATTTGTCGTTGCTGGTGCCAACCTCCATGCGTTCAACTACGGTATCAAAAACCCAGGTGCCGACAAGGACTATTACCGCAGGGTAGTTGATGACATGATCGTTCCCGAGTTCACCCCGAGCTCGAATGTCAAGATTCAGGCCAATGAAAACGACCCTGATCCGAATGCCCAGCCAGCTGGTTCATCTACTGATGAGGAGGAAATTCAGAAACTGGTGGCATCTCTTCCCTCGCCCAAGTCTCTTGCTGGTTTCCGCTTGCAACCAGTTGAGTTTGAGAAGGATGATGACACCAACCACCACATCGACTTCATCACCGCGGCTAGCAACCTCCGTGCAGACAACTACGAGATTCCTCAGGCCGACCGACACAAGACCAAATTTATTGCCGGAAAGATCATCCCGGCGATTGCCACCACTACTGCCCTGGCCACCGGTCTTATTGCCCTCGAACTGTACAAAATTGTTGATGGCAAGGACGACATCGAGCAATACAAGAACGGCTTCGTTAATTTGGCCCTTCCCCTATTTAGCTTCAGTGAACCAATCGGCAGCGAAAAGGGCACGTATCAAGGCAAGCAAGGCGAGGTCACAATTGACAAGCTCTGGGACCGATTCGAGGTGGAAGATATTCCCCTCCAGGAGTTCATCGACTTCTTCGCCGAGAAGGGCTTGGACATCACCATGGTCAGCTCTGGAGTCAGCTTGTTATATGCAAGCTTCTATCCCCCGTCGAAGGTCAAGGATCGCCTTCCTCTACCGTGAGTATATCTCTTCTACACCTCCATGCGTGAGTCACTTTACTAACATTGTACCTTCCAGTATGAGCAAGCTTGTGGAACACGTCAGCAAGAAGCCGGTTCCCGAGCACCAGAAGAACATAATCTTCGAGGTGACTGCCGAAGATCAGACAGAAGAGGATGTCGAGGTTCCTTACGTGATGGTCAAGCTCACAAAATGAGGCGGTTAGAATCCACGGAAAGCCGGTTGGCTACATATTGCTAGTACAGTAACTAGATTTTATGGTTATTCCACTCTCCACAGACTCTCCACAACTACAAACAAATATGTGTAGATTACCAATGTAAGCCATCTGTGTACAAATTAGTACAAATCAACATCAAATCATGGGCTTTGCCAAGACCATCCAGATTGCTTTGTCAAAGCTGATCGATCTTCCGATAAGCAAATCTGACTCAGCATTTGGTCATGCCCGTGAACGTCATTAACCCCCGCAAAAACGATATTTTTTATCTTTCCTATATATACAACTGCAAATTTCACTTTCTCTGCCATTTATGTTCTTTACTCTGTTAGGATCTCAATCATTGAAGCATCTCTCACGTCCAATTATTCGTACACGGCCTCTTCGTGCAGCTTACCAGAGCTTTGTGTTCCCCGCAGTACCAATCATCTACTCCCGCAATATGGCTGTAAGAAATACAAAACAAGTCAGCTACAATAGCTCCAATAACTATGCTGACTTATAACTCAAGACTGGAAATGCCATGTCAATCACTGATTGGGTGAAACCCGGCGACAAGTCGGGTGAGTTCAAACGTCAGCAATCTGTCTTCCGGAACTGGATCTCTAGAGAGGCTGGCGCCCAATTCCCTCCAGAGAAGGGCCGGTACCATCTCTATGTCTCTTACGCCTGTCCTTGGGGTATGAAAAAGCTTCCAATTGACTTGGCACTCGATCAATGACTAATTATCTACTAGCTCACCGGACTTTAATTGCCCGGAAGCTTAAGGGTCTCGAGGACTTTATCTCTTTCTCTTCGGTGCATTGGCATCTTGGAGCGGAAGGTAAGACCTATCTCACAAGTTGTGGGGAAATTTTATGGTTCTGACTCATCTTTTAGGTTGGCGATTTGCTACTCCCGATGAGAAACTGTCAGGGGAGAACACCATTCCCGATCCTGTACACCCTGAATTCACCCATATCCGACAGGTCTACTTCTCCAATGACCCAGAATATACAGGCCGGTTCACCGTCCCAGTTCTCTTCGACAAGAAGACCAAGCTGATCGTAAGCAATGAGGTACGAAACAATCTTTCCAAAAGAAGCCATTTCCAATTTCAAATCCTTACAAAACCAGAGCTCCGAAATCATCCGCATGCTTTACCATGAATTCGACGATATCCTTCCCGAGCAATACAAGAGAATCGACCTCTTCCCCAAGGCTCTACAAGCCGAGATCGATGCCTCCAACGAATGGATCTACAACGACATCAATAATGGCGTATACAAATCCGGTTTCGCAACCACGCAAGAAGCCTACGAGAAAGCCGTAACAACGCTCTTCTCCTCGCTCGACAAGGTTGAGGCCCACCTCGTCAAGCAGCAAGCAGCCTCGAAGCTGTATTTCTTCGGCGACGAGATCACCGAGGCTGATATCAGACTCTACACCACCATTGTTCGGTTTGACCCGGTCTATGTGCAGCATTTCAAGTGCAATCTGCGTGATATCCGCTCTGGATTCCCGGCTATTCACCGCTGGGTGCGCAAGCTGTATTGGGATGTCCCTGCTTTCCGGGATACCACTGACTTTGAACACATCAAGTTCCATTATACTAAAAGTCACAAGCAGATCAATCAGTTTGCTATTACTCCTCTGGGGCCTGTGCCGGATATCCTTCCTCGGGATGAGGAGGTTAGGGCTGTGCAGGCGGCCAAATAAGGGGTTGGTCCATGAAGGAAGTTTAGTGATTATGCCTTATTTGCAACTCGCAAACTGGGCAATTTAAGAGCAATCAGAATGGTGGCCAAGAAATGTTTCATATATATTATCCAAACGTGTAGATTTTCTAATAAACAAAATGGAAATCAAAAAGTCCCGTGGTATTGTATTGACGCCTTGCCATGCTGATGTGGTTGATGGTGAGTTTCCCAGTGCCCCTGTATCAAAGGTTGGTCGAAAGTACAGTTGTCTCAAGCGAGCGCAACATAAGCAATAGAAAGAAAATGAAAGTTACAGTGAAGCCTTGTTGATATCAACCAAAGGCGAATGCAAAGAAAAAGCCAATATTGTGATCTCTCGTGATATGGCAAAGAGATCATAAATGAGAATGGGGTTCATTTGAGATGCACCCATGAGCGAGGGGGTGTGCCATGTCTGTCAATGGCTTTTGTGGGTATCTTGGGGACAACGCTTCTAAATTCCAAGCCAGTAAATAGCACATATCGATTCGAAGGCACTGGAATGAATGTGCCAGGGCGAAGATCGAAAATGCACGCAAATGGCTGAATGATGTCCGCGGGGGAGTGCAAGGAGGAAGAGGAAATGAGGGCTTATTCGGACTGGCAGATCATCGTAGGCCAAGCATGCGTTTCGCATTCTCGTAGACCACGTAGCTGATTGACATAGCCGGTGCCACTTTAAGAAGGTTGGGGGTGAGACCTTTGTAAAGACCACGGGGTCCCTCGGTTTTGAGTGTGATTCTTAGGACCTCGCCGATCCCTGTGTATGTGGGCGGATGCATTATCGTGCCCTGGGTTTGAAGTCGAGTGCGGAGAACATTTAGAGGGTAGACAATCGAGGCGCTGAATCCTCCACTCATGGCACCAATCGCACCTGTCGCAAAGTTGCCGAGGGGTACATCATCCTCATGACAGCCACAGTCACGAGCCTTTTTAGCTAGAAGGGTCCGTTTGAGGTATTCAAATGTCGATAGATCAATTGCGGCGTAGGGGAACATCCCAACAAGGCCAAGCGGGAGCCCTCGGAAGAAGCCAACCAAGCCATTCTTGTTCCACACCTTTCTTGCGGTAGCTGCGATGAGTTGATTGCCTTTCGGGCCATCTTTCACGGTCTCACACTGCATGCGGCTGTTGATAATCGTAAGCCACAATGCTCTAACAAATCACTTGGGCCGATATACTCACAATTTTAGGGTATCGAGGGGATAAACAAAACACCTAGTCACAATCAGAACCAATTCTCCTCTCATCAATGATGCGCAAGACCTACTGGGCAACCATTCCACCAAAGCCACCGGACATAAACTGTGAAGCGGGAAGGAGTCGCTTGGGATCGTTATGTCCTTCGAGTTGTGCAAATGCTCGTTTCGCAGACTGTTCTCGGGTCAGCATTCGTCTAATTGTATAGACGAAATCCAATATTGAGAGTACAAACCTCGTAGGCACCAAACTTGATCGCAGACTCTGGCATAACCTTCACCACGTTCAAACCGTTCCCTACTTATAATTAGTCGTTGTCGCTTTGAGTCCAGATCGACAAGCACGACAAACCTGCGAACAAACTCCGTATTCCTCCAGCCCGCCATAATTCCTTGAGCGCGTCGAACAATGTTCTGGAAGCGTTCCCAGCCGCAGCCAACGGGGCTCCGTCCTTAGCCGCCTGAACCGTGGATTTGACGCCAGTCTGTGCAATGAGGTAAACTTTGAGACGATCGAGGGGGGCGGTGGCCGTCCTTGATACGGCACCCGCAATTCCACCTGCAAGGAAGTAGCCTAGTTGAGGGGTATTTTCGGTCAACTTCCGTCCATAATATCGGAAAAACATCCGCATGGCGGTAGTCTGGGGAAGAGCCAACCACTCCAACTCCAAGTCGCCGTCTAGCGAGACAAAATCATGCTCGAAAACGGGTCCCAACTTTGAGATATGGCTGGTTTGCGCGTGCGCGGAGGGAAGAAGGGAGGCCAAGGCGGGGAGGGACAAAATGTTGTACAAAAGGTGTTGGATGGCTAGAACGTAAGGTGAAAGAAACGGATGGTCTGTACCTAAACCCTGCAGATCATTGATATTAACATCTCCTTCCGGGTTTAGATTGCCCGTGGCCGTGTAATATGAAAGGACTGCGTGTAGGTCGGTCGGGGACTGGAGAGGGAGGAATAGAAGGAAGTCCCTAAAGAAAGAAAAAAAGATTGCATGTTAGCCTAGGCTGTTCAGCCTTCACTTTGACCAGTGAGAATGCATATACCTCCACTCTGTATAAGAAATCACCCCGTCATTGTTTTTGTCGACTTCCGCGAAAAATCGGTCCAACTTAGCGTTCGAAACCGTGACTCCGGAACGTGAAAAGGCATTCCGCAATTCCATCTTGTCAATTTCTCCGTTGTGATCTCGATCGATGGTCTGGAACATTTTCCATAGCCCGTCCTCGGTGTGGTTGAGAAATGCTCGGAATTCTGGTGGTGATTAGGATTGGACCAAATATTGGCCAGGGAACCCCTTCCCCGAGTGGTGCTGAGATGGTTTTGGTGAGCTTACCGGCTTTGTCGATACGTCCATCGCCATTCGTGTCAACCTCCCGCACGACACTCAGTACCATATCGTCTGCATTTTTTAGAGCTAAATGAGAACAGATTAGACAAGCGCGTAGATATGTAACAAGAAACCTGGTCAAACTCACGATGATCGATTTTCTTTAACCCTTTCTTTAACCCAGTCAGGTCGATATGGCCCTCTTTTCGAGTATCCAAGGTTTCCCAGAGTTTGTCGACTCGTTTGTCGCGTTCATCTTTTGACTCTCCGGATGCCATGATGAAAATTGTTACCGAGCAACCATTATTTTCTTGATGCTTTGTTATAAGGGGGACGTTCAAAGACCCGAGACCCCTAGAAGTTGAGGGGGAAGAAGATCGAGGGGAACATAAAAGGATGACGTGAGGTAAAAGTTATGAATATGAATTGCTCTGGATAAATTGCTCTGATTAATAGGCGCCCAGCGATTTGACCTTCCAAGGGCTTTGACGCCATCGGATTATCTTGCACGGGACCAGGGCCAAGCCCTACTATCCCTTTTTGGGATTACAACCTGACCTCATTAGATGAATTGATTCTTATATGATATTTATTGTTGGATTGTTATTGTTTGATTGTTTTTCGTTTTTTTTTTCCTTGTGTTAGTACTATATCATCTCATTTCATTTTAATACGTGATCTGCGGAGTAAGCGGTATAGCCCACCCCCGGACTTCGGACCATGTCGTGACGGCTTTCGATTTATGAGCTTTGCATCATCATACTTTCAATATGGCAGCCAACTATTGGGCATCAACCCAACGTCGACACTGGCTATTCTCCAGAGAGAAGTTAGCAGATATCCGTGAAGGATTACGGGAGAAGGATAAAGTGGCCCATTCGCAGTTCCCGTTGCCGGATCAGCGACTACTGAATATCTACTTTAACCAGCGTAGGTTATATTGATATGTTCATTGTTTTGAATGTAACTTCAAGCTAATTGAAACCACAAGAGCTCATCAAGCTTGGCAAACGCATGTCCACCAGACAGCAGGCTATTGCGACAGCACAGGTGTATCTCAAGAGGTTCTATACCAAGAATGAGATTCGACAGACAAGTCCATACCTTGTACTCACCACAGCCTTCTATCTCGCCTGTAAGATGGAAGAGTGTCCACAGCATATCCGCTTTGTGGTCGGCGAAGCGCGCGGTCTGTGGCCAGGTATGCATCCATACATAAAGCCATAAAACAAACCAAATGCTAACTATTCACAGAATTCATTACCCCGGATGTGGCGAAGCTCGGAGAATGCGAGTTTGCTTTAATATCCGAATTAAGCTCGCAACTCATCGTGCATCATCCTTATCGGACTTTATCCGAACTTCAAACCGAACTATCACTCACCTCGGATGAAGTCGCTCTCGCCTGGTCAGTTATCAACGATCATTATCTGACAGATCTACCACTTTTACACCCGCCTCATGTCATTGCGATCATGGCGATCATTGTTGCCGTCGTATTCAAACCCACCCATCCATCCACCTATCCCGGAACCGGCCAATCGGCTTTGGCAGGCTCTATGAAAGATGGAGGCGGTATGCAGATGCTGGCCGCTTTATCAGATAAAACCGGATCCGGTCCTCCTAAAATTCAGAAGCTTATCGGCTGGCTTGCGGAAAGTGAAGTGGATATCAAAGCTGTCATCGAATGTACACAAGAGCTGGTCTCCTTGTACGAGGTGTGGGAGCAATATAGCGAGAAGAACTGCAAAGAGTTGCTTGGGAGGATGGTTAAGAGCAAGAACTTGGACAAGTGATGCTGTTCACCATCTTGTACGTTAATGCAACCCCTATATATCGATATCTCATTATCCCAGAGAGGCAGCTGATCCACGTATGCCTGATCTACTCCGTAGTTTTGACTGGTTTTTTTGCCCCTTTTGTAGACACCTTTTCTGCATACTTTAAGGGTCAACAAACATCTGAAATTCCTTTTTTCTCTCGTTCGCATATATCCCTGAGTCCCTGACCTTCACCATGGATTAGCTTACGCCAGCAAAACCCCTCAGAAACAATCAGAGACTTATCTTGGTCTTTTATGTCTATTTACTATAGCGCATTCGAGCCAATTGTGATACTTTGTGAACGTTGAACTGATGAGAAGTCGGGCACTACTACTTCGACACTGCTGGCCATCCGTAGTCAACTCATCAGCACTAATCTAAAGACGTGATGCACGTTGGGGTACGAAATGGGCTTTTTTTCATTATTCAGAACCAACTTCACGTCTTGGTCTTGCGTGGTAAGTAAGATTTCGTCCAGTCCCTCAATTGCCATCATGCGCCATACACTCGTTGCCAACCTGTCACCTGGCCTTGCAGGAGAGGCAATCTCCATTGTACATTTTTTCACAACCCTCTTCACATGTAGAACTGTGTGTGAAAAGGCTATGGAGGACGACACCACCGATGCCCATCGGATTCATCGCCCGGCTTCATATCACCAGTTCCAGTTCACTCTTATCGACAGCGGTCGGTGTCAATCAAAATTGGGAGGGCTGCGATAATTGAATACTACTTTACGCTGTGCAATGCACTATACTGCCGGAAGAGGAATAGGTGAAGAAGAGAAAATGGAGAGAGGGGGGTTATATTCGCAGGTGGAGACGTCGCTCCTTCCCAACCCCCAATCCATGGACTACAGACAGTCTTCTTGTCTCCCAATATGTTTATGCTGCTATAACTAATTATATTGCGTGGCGTTGGGGGGGCGGGGGAATAGAAACAAAACCAGCGTACGGTGTAGCGTGGATGGCATGGCCGTACTATAATCAAGATTAGGTTTAATATGCATGTAGACAAAGAGAAGTCGAACTCTCAACACAAGAATATGAACACTTTGAAGGCCTGCATTCCAAACAACAGCTGCTAGCTTTGATTACTCTGTATCAAGATATTAACTTGCTACGAGGGGTATAGAAATGCTAGATATAAACCTTGGAAGACAGATGTAGCACATTTATGGCCTGACAAATAACACAAGCGCTTTCCAACCTTGGATGACTACGGAGCTGCCATACATAATACATTATGTAGTTATAATGTATGTAAGATTTACTCAAGTGTATTGAAGATAAACTCAACCAAACCTATCTGTTTGTCATGCTGTCATGCTGTCTGTCATACTGTGCAACAAAGAGGCCTCGACTCCGCAAATCGCTATTTCAATATCGCCCAGAGTCTGAAACCACCTTCCAACTCGGAGCATAGAAACACTTGCCACGATGTAATATAGATATCACATATTTACAATTTAACCAAGGCCAGAGTAGTTGAAGATCGTGTTGGTAAGTCCCTTGCGCAGTGTATCTGGGGATCGGATCGTAGGATAATAGTCCCTCACTGAATTACATATTTCATGCTTCATGCATTGAGACCCCACGATCTCACGCAGACACCAAATCATGCACTCTGCATAGACGCTGGATAGATCAACTGCATAATCCAAGCTTCGGGGGCAACGTTTACGGGGTACGATATGTGATATATCCGATCTCGGCAGGTGCGTGCGACTGCGCCTCGTGAGATTGTGTCCTAAATAACCAAAGGGGCGGTGAAGCCGAAAATTGGAGACAGCTTTCAGTGCTACGTTGGTTCTAGTAGAGTTTTGGGCTTAATCCTTTTCGGTGCCGTGTAATAGAATGGAAGTTATCACTGGTGGAAGATGGAAGGTCGGCACATCATGCAACAGGGTTATGTTCCAGTAGGCGCCAAGAGAGCATTTCCAGGTCCAGGGCATATCCCAATCAGGACTAAAAATAAATGAAATATACGGAAATAGGTCCCAGATCTAAAATATACCACACGTTGAATAGTGGGAACTCACCGTTGAATTTTTATTCGGTCGCATGGGAAATGTAGTGAGTCACGGGTAGGCAATGCTACCCAGCGAAAAAGTGAGAAGGCGCCTTAAGCCCCTGCCCTAGTCCGGATTCCGCATCGATGAATTCCGATTTGGAAAAGTGTGAGCTGATAAGGTAGGATCTCAAAGCCCCCCTGCCAATAATAGGCGGGTTCATCTGCAGCTAGGGCTGTGGGTGTGTCTCGAGACCAACAAGGTTTTCATTTTCGGGCCTTTGCGCTGCGTGTCGAAGGATTGGGAAATTCGTTACGGGCGAGCCGATCAAAGCAAGATCAGCCGCCACTGCCGATTCAGGCACCTTATAGGGGGGGGAATAGAGGGGGAATGTACCTGGGAAGAGCCATGCCCTGCACAGCCTGCAGCTAAAGGGGGGGACCCGAAGGGCTGAGAAAAATTTCAGCTTCCCCAACCACCCCCGATGAGGAACAGAGTATGGATTTACTTTTCCGGACAGCTTGCCATTTTTCGATGGTACATTTCATGTGTAATAAAAAATTGTAAAAATTGACAATTTCGGTAATGTCGGATCTAGATAAAACACGGAGTAAAGAATATAATATGCAACAATCATCATTGTAGGGCAATACAACATACCTAATTAGAGTGCCAGGTAAAGTTCTCCAGATGGCCCTTGGTATGTAGGCAGTGTCATCACTAAGAGATCTTCCCAATCGGGTAACGTTCCAATTGTCGACGACGTCACGTTTTTTTTCTTCCAGTATTTTGGTGGGCCGTTGAAGGTCCATTTGGGGAGGATTGGAGAGGATTGGAGAGGATCTGCGAGTTCTCATTGGTTTTGAGGCTATTGCCACTCTGTTAGCGCTTAGGTCTGGTTGGTGCGTCGATGTAAGTGTCTTTTTATGTCTGACAGTACATAACTGTAATTATTCACATCTAATACTCAATAAACTCCCTTAATTGGTAATAAATGGTAATGCTAGTAACCATACCATCAGTCCCCATAACACACCCCTCCCCTCTTTTTCCCTTCGCCTCTTCCCACACACTCTCATTCTCATTAATCCTTTCCTCTTTCAATCCCATCGATCTTTCCTATATTTTTCTATTTCTTTTTTGTAACTTTCTTCTTATATTCACTCATCGTCTCAACTATCGAGTGCTAGCTTCTTACACAATGTCTGCCTACTTCTATAACCAACACCAGCAACACCAGCAACACCCTCACCATGGTGCTCATATGCAGTCTGCATCAAATACCCACCACGGGCGCTCTCGTCGTGCCCCAAAGATGGCCTCGCAGAATGCTCAGCGTCAGTTCCGAGGAGTCAAGAGTATGCGGGAATTGGCGGAAGCTCCGGCTGTGACAGCCTTCCGTGCAAGATTCGAGGCTGGTCGGTCCTTTGATCTGGATGACGACCTCGAATTCTGCCCGGGTCTCCTGACTGAGGATGATGTATGTTGTGATTGGCGAATCTTCAATCCCCCTTTATCCGTCACCTTTTGAAGATCGTCACAAATCTCAATTCGAATAAACCATTAGGGGAACCGGTTTTGTTGACATGTTTTATTTATAGCTGCACTCCATCCACTCTGCTTCCGACCGCTCTTCTCTCTCCAGCGGCTCACCGGACACCTCACCTCTGCAGCACCAAATCCAACCGGTGCAGCAGGTGACCCCGTCCATCTCCTTGTCCCCCGCTCAAACCAACTCATACGTTCACCCTGGTGTTGCCGGCAACCCTAATCATGTCAACTACCAGCAACAGCAGCCTGCGAACCGGACCCGCAAGGTCATTCCGATTATCAACCCTTCGACCGGAATGACCCTGTCGAGCCCACCTTCATCGATCTCGCCCGCGATGATGCAGACTGCTCAGCGTCGATGGTAAGGGTGCCATCTGCCAAAGTCGTAGGCCGGCACCCTACATCTCCATTCGTCCATTGCACGTCCGTTATTTAAGCTGTTCTGCATCATCGGGGTCCCTTAATCGCAGGTCATAATGTTTTTTTTTTCTCCACTTGCATTCTTGTTCGATACGTCTATTGCATTCGACACGACACACAACCTGGAAAAATATTTGTTCCACGAACACGGCGACAAAAAAAATCTTCAAAAATTCGAAAACAAAAAACCGACCTGTACATACACTCTCCTCTTCGCCGATTACGACCACCTTCGCCTCATATTCTAGATCCTTTGCGATACTCTTAGCTTGTTGCGAGCGACGGCGCCTGCGATTCAATACCTTGCATCCTTTTCCTACGATACCTCTTTCGTCTCTCAGGGAGGGACGAATACTTTCTTCGGCCTATGTTTCTTTTTTCCGGTCGGGCCACCGATGATGTACAGAACACACGTGCAGTGACATTGCTACTTGACGTTGCATGTTCATGACCTTTGGAGTTGATTTTACCTTTTTTTTTTTTTTTTTCTGGGAGGGTTTTGCGTGCACACGACTTTGCCAGATACACCTACGCTGTGGCACTATTTTTTATTTTCTTTCTACGATCTCTTTGTTTGGGGTTTTTTTTTACCGGGGCGGGAATGGATATCATTTTCAAGGATCTAGAGGCGGAAACGATACACGTCTGCATTGCTTGGGCACTGTTGAATATCTTGGGCTGTTTTTTATTGCTTTGTTATCTTCTCTCATCTTTTACGGATTGTTTTTCTGTACATGGAATTTGGGGATTGGTGAACAACACTTCCTTGCCACTGGTATGTGGCTGGTTGGGTCTGGTAGCGAAACCATGGGATGCGGAGTTGTTTCTGTTTGAACTCGATATCCTTGGGGGTCTCTCGCGGTGTGCGAGTCTAGACCATTATGCACTTAAAATGCTTTCGTTTTTACTCATCTTTTTATCTCTTTTGGCTGTGTATTCCGTTTACCCTTTAGGGGGGACTCCCGGAGAGTTATGACCTTGTATGATGTTGATTTACATTGATTCTTGCACGCTACAAGTTCAATCACATCTCTTATTCGTATCGTCTTGGGACTCTAGCGAGGTTAGGACGTTGTAGATTGTGTTGGGATTTGCTTATACGAAGCGATCTATTTGCTTTATTGGCTGCTGGACATATAAGTGCGTCTCCAAGCCTTCTGCTCCGAGCCTTCTAATGCCAAACACAGAGCCCATCGCCCTTATTGATGTTGACCTGGTTTAAATTTTTGGATTGGTTTTGGAGACATTATTCCAAGGCTAGTAGGGGTTATGATTCCAATTTCCTTTATCTTTTCTTCACAAATCTATTTGTGAAGAAAAGACAAAGTAATGTTTGGGATGTAACTATGTAGTTAAGGATATATATAGTAAGGTGGACAAATGGCTTGAAGAAATGCTTACGTCCCTTAAAATATATTAATTACACAAAAGTTATAATCAGATCTCTAATTACATATTTGTCACACTACACAGTTTGATCGCCCGAAGATCAAGAAGATCAAGAAGATCAATATGACGCGAATATGCCAGCCATTGTTCTATATCAACAACGCAATGCCATTGTTCCAATAGGCAACCAGAGAACCAAAGCTAAAGCAAATAAAAAAGCAAGCCACACTTAACATGTCACAATGAGCGATCTTTTTTACCTCTCCAATATGTTTCAAGTACGCCGTACAGCCTGCATGATTGGGTCCCTACCCGCTAGCCCTTGTTTCAGGATCAACCAACAACATCCCGACACTAACAGGCCCTAAGGTCTCAGGTATCAAACCCACGCGCCAGGGAAATCCCCCACTTATCTAAGACGTTGCGTAACAGACAAATTACGGAGTCGCAGGGTACTCCATATATAGAATATCATCTACGTACTCCGTGCTCCGTACTTATCCTATTCTATCCTATCCGGCGCTACTCCCGAGCCCCTTACCCAGACTTGACACATCCCCGGGTCCACAGAGTATACCTAGCTCTGGTCTTAGACTAATGGCGTCCTTTGTGAAGCATGCCCAGCTCGGGCCAAGGGCTTTGCCGTGCAGCACTTGCCTCCGATAGGTGGAGGTGAACTGCCAAGTGACTAAGAAACAAACGCTTGCACTACAATACGTAGTAGTTTCGGGTCGTTCTTGCCTTCAGGGTTCTTTCCTCCTATGAAGTTTCACCTTGTCTTGTTTTGTTTCGTTGATATTTGTTCGTCTTGTTCTTGTTCTTGTTTCTGGTCTCATTGTTTTCTTCTCTTCGCTTCTGCATTGTCTACATTGTCTACATTGTCTACATTGTCTTCATTGTATTGTTCTTTTTTTCCCTTTCTTTTCCATTCTTGGATACAGGTATTCGAGTTTGGACTACTGCCTATTGACTTTCATTTTGAGACATTGGCATTGTCTTCCCATTCATTCAGAACAAGTCTGCTCCTACAGATCTGGGGAGCTGCTGAAAATTTACCTTCTTTTCTTGTCTTGTTTTGTTTTGTCTTTCATCCGTGCGTTTCTTGTCCGTTGCATTCGTTAATATCAAATTTTCAGGCTGGCCCTGATCTAATCTCTCTTTTTTCGATTTTGATATCTCCAATTGGGGCTTTGGGCAAGATGCAATTCATTCTTTTTCTAGCTATCTTCTTTTCGTTGAGCTTTAATGCTCTTTCCATGCCTGTCGCTCCTCAAAATCACCTTCAAGGCCGGTCCTTCAAGGTAGAGAGAGTCAAGCGCAATGGCCATGTTGCCCACGGACCTGCGGCGCTACGAAAGGCATACCGCAAGTTCGGAATTGATGCAACAACCCTCAATGGGGTGGACGCGATCGACTTCCAGCCTTTCGAAACCAAGCGTACCGCCACCTCTGTGAAAATTGCAAAGGAAGATGTGGTGGATTCTGACCAGACGGGCGCCGTGGATGCCACTTCGGTTGATGGAGACGTGGAATTTGTCTCGCCGGTCAATATTGGAGGACAAACCCTCGATCTGAATTTTGACAGTGGCTCTGCTGATATGTAAGTTTTTCTTTTTTTTGGGTTTTCCCCTTTTGGAAGATTGGCTGGTTAGCAATATCTTTCCATGTTCAAGCTAACAAACTGAATATTCCGAACTAACTATTGCCATATAGGTGGGTGTTGAGCTCGAAACTTCCAAAGTCACTGCGAAACAGCCGAACTGTGTACGAACCGAGCAAATCCAGTACTTTTGAAGAACTCCCCAACAGCACATTCAAGATCCAGTACGGCGACTCGTCCTATGCCAATGGTGGAGTAGGCAAGGATGTTGTCTCGATTGGGGGTGTCAAGGTTGCTGGGCAATCATTTGGCCTTCCGACGGATATTTCGCAAACATTCGCCGATGACACCAAGTCTAACGGACTCGTCGGTCTTGGTTTTTCTTCAATCAACACTGTCACACCAGAGCGACAGAATACTTTCTTCGACAACGTCGCCCCCAGCCTTGACGAGCCAGTCTTCACCGTTCGACTGCTCAGCAACGGTGTCGGTGAGTATGAATTTGGAACCGTTGATCCGAAAAAGTACCAAGGCGTCCTGGCCAATGTCAGTGTGGATTCATCCAATGGATTCTGGCAGTTCGACTCGGCACAATACGCCATTGGAGAAGGCTCCTTGCACTCGATCACCCAGGCACCCCAGGCCATTGCTGACACTGGCACCTCGCTCATGATGGTGAGCCCCGAGGTTGCGGAAGCTTATTATAAGCAAGTCCATGGCGGATTATACGCTAAGAATGCCAACGGGTATATCTTCCCCTGCAATTCGAGCTTGCCTACCCTATCTGTTGCGGTTGGGCCTAGTTATTCGGTTACCATCCCTGGATCGTTCATGAATTGGTCCGAGGTTGGAACCAACACAACTACTGGTGAAACAGGTGAGTTTTTTTCCCCCCCTCTCGTTCAAGCTTCTTTGTGGTATGAGTTCTGACCTAATCTTCGTTTTGTTTTTTGAATAGTGTGCTATGGCGGCCTTCAGTCCAGTGGAAGCTCAAGCATGGCGATCTATGGCGATGTGTTCTTGAAGGCACTGTTTGTGGTCTTTGATCAACGAGGCCCTTCTCTGGGATTCGCGGCGCCTGCTTAAGCAAAGGAGGCTAAGATCTATCAGCTCCTCAAGTTGTGTGACGATGTACAGATTAGAAAAATCAAAGCCATATTTCCACTTCGTGTGTTGACAGCGATGCAGAGAGAAAATAAATTCCATTAAGATGCAATAATAATACGAACTTGGGAGATTTTGATTTCTTCATATTCTCATGGGTATGCGTTTAGTTTTATTTTCAGATATACCGAACACCTTCACATCCCTTACCGCACAGTAGCATTAGTCAAGCTCTTAACAGTACAAATACCACCAGAGGCAGCAACCAGCTTTCCAAGAGCAGGCTTGCCCTCCTGTCCGTGGACAGAGGGAACAGCACTGCTATCAAAGGCAACCTCACGATCCGCAGTGGTAGTGAAACCCGGCTGGAAAGTCTCCCAGACCTTCTTCTTAGGGTTAAGCTGCTTCTCAGGCTGTCCATCATTCCAGCCTTCGAAGCTGATACGCTCACCGGCAGGAGCATCAGCGGGAGGGTTAACGAGCTCGACAGGACCGGCGTGCGAGTCCTCGCCTTCGGCAACACGCGGGGACGCAGCGAGAACCATTGCGCAAGACTTGACGCCGCGCATGGTCACAGGCTTCAGGTTACACACGGCAACGATCTTGCGGCCCTGCATCTCCTCCAGCGGGATCAGTCCGTTCAGTCCGGAGCACACAGTCCGCACGGTCTTGCCAGTCTCCTCATCGAGAGAGGTGTTGTCGCTGCCTGGGGCGTCACCGCAGTCGATCGTGGACACGTACAGCGAGTCCGCGTTGGGGTGGTTGATCGCGCGCAGGATGTGTCCGACACGCAGGTCAATCAGTGATGGGG
The DNA here is from genome assembly GCA_028974045.1 of Penicillium cf. viridicatum. Classification (NCBI taxonomy): domain Eukaryota; kingdom Fungi; phylum Ascomycota; class Eurotiomycetes; order Eurotiales; family Aspergillaceae; genus Penicillium; species Penicillium cf. viridicatum. Next base: position 5,959,620 of record JAPQKQ010000002.1, on the reverse strand, counting down.
CAGGAGGCGCAGCGGGGGCAGCAGCGGGCTTGGGAGCTTTCTCCTTCTTCTCCTTCTTCTCCTTCTTGTTGGTTTTCACGGGAGCACCGTCGGCGCCGGCCTGTGTCTGGGCCTTGGCGGCTTGCTCGGCCTTGCCTTGGCCGACGACGAGGGGCTTGGACTCGTTGTTGGCATCGGGGTTTTGGGCGCTGGCCTTCTCACGCTTCTTGCGCTCCTTCTCCTCCTTAGGGTCGACGGGCTTGGGCACGAACTTGACGTCGTTCAGGTCGATGGCGATCTTCTCTTCCTCGGGGATCTGGAGCGAGAATAGGCGGCCGTTCTGCACGAAGTCGACGTGACGCACGATGTGGTGGTAGCCCTTTTCTCCAGTGCGCTCTTCAGAGGTCCATTTCTCAACGACGGGGGCCAGGAGAGCGTAGATGGCAATGTCGGCGACCGAGGGCTTCGCGCCGAGGAGGGTGGTGCGGGTGGCGAGGTGGATGTTCAGCTGGCCGAGGATTCCAGTGGTGACGTCCTTTTGGTCATTGGTGAGAGAGGTCTTCAGGCCGGAGACGGTGTTGAACCATTGCTTGATGTCGGCTTCCTCTGCCTCATTGAAGGTGACCTGAGGGAAGATCTTGGCCGAGGCGTGGAGGTAGTCGGGCTCGGTCGAATCGGAAGAAATTACGGCGGGATAAGACCGGTAGAGAAGGGAGAGGAGAGAGGTCTCGGGAGCTGCTGCCGTCGCCATGGTGTATGTTCGTGGAGGGGTTGGGAGTGGAAGAAGAGAAAATCGAGGAGGGGCACGGATCTGTGTCAACGATTGGACCCGCGGGGCTGTCAGTCGGGCCCGCAATAGGGTCGACCTGAGAGAATTCACCTTGACGACGATCCCTTTTATATAGGGATCTGGTGATAATTAACTGCTTTATTTATTATTCACAGTCAAAGCACTCACCTTTGGATTGGTATTTTTCTGCCCAGGTGGCCTGTGTCTGCTGACTCAGCAGCTTCCAGGGCCCCCACGGTAGAAGTACTTTGTGGTCATACCTCAAGCATGTTACTAGAGGATTTGATCTTGGTGTCTCATAGCCTGTGTTTAAACCAAGGTCTTCTTGATCATTAATTCCCTATATACCACCATCTCTCACCGTCGGAAGACCACAACATCAAGATTAAGTTTCAAGAGGAAGACAAGCTTTTTGAACTGGACTATCCTTAAACAGCCTCTAGCAAGCATCTTAATGACTTCCTTGTTGCCTACATCAACCGCTTTCAACAGAGCGGTTTGCCCTGTGCTAGTTTGCTTGTTGACGTCGAGTCGCTTCGATTCTAGCAAATGTTCCAGTGTTTGTTGCTGATTAAGACCAACAGCAAGCAATAATGGAAAATCATCCGTCGGGCCAAGATTTGGATCAAGCCTATCCTGCGCTAGGAGAAGACGAGTCATATCATACTGGTTGATGGCTACGCAGCCCCAAAGTGGTGTTCTCCCCTGACTGTCTTGAGAATTGATATCGACCTCGTCTAGCATATGAACAACTTTCTTGGCAAATTTCAGAGCGGCCGGTATATTGGATCCGCAAGTCGCAGCAGCGTACAATGGCGTGCAACCATCATTGTCGCGTTCATCAATCTTGACTCTTGGGTCTGCAAGAAGAATATCAAACAGAATGCCCCGATAACTTGACTTGGACAAGCTTCGTTCGAATAACATGTGCAAGGGGGTGCCGCCGCGCGCATCTTTGGCATTAAGACCTGCACCCACTTCAAGCAATGCCTGCACGATTTGGGTTGATCATACAGGCATGCATCATGCAGATCGAGTTCAATACCTGGGGCTTAAAGAAGGGCATTGATTGTGTCTTTGCAGGGATTGTGGAAGTCAAAACAATTATTTCGAGTAACTGGCACGTGAAGAGGCCAATTGCGTTTGCATTGGTGCCATATTTGATCAATTCTTTCACTATCTGTGACTTTCCCATGAACTTGCACAAGGAGACTGCTACATGAAGTGCCGATGTTTTGTCGGACATGTGGGTATTTGGATCAGCCCCGTATTTGAGAAAAAGGCGAACATTGTTGACGTTTCTTGTTGGCTTTGAAAAATCGTAATATTCGTGCCCACATTCCTCATGCCCTAGAAAGTCAGCACAGAGATCACGGGAACCACAGATACATAGCAATGAACAGCATTGGAATATGCCAAAGTTCCAATTTGCCAAGGGAGGGGTCATCACGGAGACCATTCGGATCAGCCCCTAGTTTGAGGACCTCTTCAACAGATATATGTGTGGGGTTTAACCGTTCTAGATTGTACGACAGCGTGTCCATGAGGAATTGGCGATACAATTGCCCAAACCGTCTTTCAAAGCCATACCCTCCAGCGTATAGACATTGTTGGTGTCCATCACAGGAAACAATTTCCACGTGGACTCATTACCCATACTTTCAGGAATCTTCGAGAGTTCTTCGACTGCCTTTTCGTAGACTGTTAGCTGACAGTGGTCCAAGCTCCATGCCAATGCCCCGAGCGTCCTATCCAGTCTTCAGAGCCCAAAGCCAAACACGTTGAAGAAAAGGCGATTCAATTGAGAGAGTCTAGCGAGAGACTTTGTCGGTAATCGAGTTGCAATGAGCTTCAACAACTCGTTAGGCAGATCAAGTATTGATGTTGTGAATAGTTGTCTCTTCCAATCCAGAAAAGCATCTGTCATGAGGAAGATCCGCTTGGCGTCTTTGAGAAAGACCTTCGCTGTCCTTTGTGCTCGTCCTTTATGGGTCAACCATGTCTTCGGGAAATGGAATTGGGTCGACGAAAGGGTTAGAGGGATGGAAATAGACACCCCAGAGCTGCTACTAATAGTGATGGTCTGTCTTGGCTCCGAGTAGTTAATTCATGACGATGAAATAAATCAGCTCCAACTCATCGGGCCAGATCTTGAGAGACCGCGGAGGGTTTGCATGGAGGTATCCAAAAAAAATTTCAAGCTGCTTCGATTGTCACGATTGTCTTGGGCCTCGATGGAGCAGGATTGGATAACGACATATTTGTGAAAACCCGAGGTGGATGTGGTGGATGCGTGTGTGTTTAAGGAAGGTATTGCTGGCAGATATCACAATCATTCGAAGGCTGTAGAGCTGATCATCATGCAATAACCCATCTTTACCTTGGTATGATGATACCTTGTGGTATGGGTGGCCTTTATGGACTACCATGGGCAGCCTGAACTTATATGCGAAGTTTGTCGACATCTTCCTCCCTACATGGTAGTCTAATCTTGTAATGATCACTGAATCTTAATGGCACCTGTTTGGTAAATTATTGGATCCTCTTAACAGTCCATATAGTGCTAGCGTGTTTACTAGTGATCCTTTTATGCATAAACTCAATCCGAGTGGCTTAGGTGTTTCTAAATGCCCAGGTGTACCTAGATACTCCGTAACCCTCATTACAATGTAACCTTGGAAGGTCTACTTTGTATGCACACGGCAACTCCAGGGCTTATCTGAAATTGCACTAGCCTACATTGGTTATCCCCTATGATTGGTCAATTGAATGACGCTAAAATGAGTCATAATGAGTCGTGGGGGATCAGTCCATAGACAACCAATCAACATGATGCTTACTGTGGGCCCAGTGGTGCCGCAGTTCATCCCTTGGTCTTCCCGTTCTTTTATATGACCTGGCCTTGTCTTTCAATTTCTTCCTCAGGACACGACTCCGACAGAGTCGACCCCTATCTACAGTTACCCTAGGGTGCCCCTTCATTATCTTGATATTAAGCGTCACGGGTCTGCAAAGGCCCGTCTAAGAAATCCAGCGATGTCCGCCTGCAGTTGTTCGAGCGCAGCGGCAGCGATCCAGATCTCCACTTACTGGTTCCAACCCGCCCAGCACCGGCACGCAGGAACGCCTTCAAGGGCCTGCTGAATATTCCCCATGGGCGAGTCTTCATCCGTACACCGATAACGACCTCTTCTCATCGCTGGCGCCGCCGTTGGAAGGCTTTTCCTCGGCTGTGCCAGTCTGTCAATCCTTTGATACCCTCACGCACGAGCCGGCACTCTGGGCAGAACCCGATCTGTCCTTTGCCGATACCGACTGGAATTTCGTATCTGTTAATCATTCGACGCCGTACCCTCTTGGCTATGACGGTGGCGATGTCCCCGGCATGGACCTTGGGTATGGGTCTGTCTCTGCCTTGAACTCTCTTTCGGATTCCGGATCATTCGAGCACCAACACTATGTTTCTGCGTCTCTTGCTGCTAGCTCCACCAATTCGCCAGGTATGATCATATTCTTCAACCAAGTCAAGGGGTCTTGTTTCTAACGTTTAAAAGATGGCCACTCGCATCCTTCCCCTATCTCTCCATTCCCTGTTCCAGTCTCCACTTCTCTATCCAGCCCTTCTACGTCCCAAGGCGATGACACGATAAGCCGCGTTGACTCATCACGGGTGGAAAAGCGCAAACTCAACACCCTCGCGGCGCGGAGATGTCGGCAGAGACGTGTGGATCGGATGAAGGAACTTGAAGCCGAGTTGGAGAAGGTCCGGAAGGAAAGAGATGATTGGAGACTTCGGTGTTCGAAGCTTGAAGGCGAAACGGATGCTTTGAAGGGTCTTCTCACTCGCAAGAGCGAGGATACATAGTTTGGTACTCGAGAATTGGAGCTGGTCTCTGAAGTAACGAATTCGATTGGTTTTTGGATCCGTGTCCACTTGGTTCTGTTTGTTACTTGGCCTACAGGGGCCTGTTATAAGCACTATTCGTATTGTTGGGTGGAGATATGCCCGGCGTTAAGACTTATCCATCTACATCGGGCACCCCCGCAGTATCAACGTCAGGTGCACATCCATGGATGTCGCAGAAAATCTGTGATAGGCAGGGGTTTTTGGCATTAGTCTCTTTTCCCGGTTTAGATGAGCGACACCAGGTGACTATCTTTGCGGGGTTTCATCGACTTCAGGAGAGGGGTTGTCCCTGGTCCAAACAAACAGGGCATGCCGAACCGATGGTATCACTCGCATATATTGAATTAGGATCTTTCTTCATATTTGTGTAGCAATTTAATCTCTCAGTAAATTACTATTTCTCATTTCATTCTCATCAGCAGACTCCATTCTTCGGTCCGCTCTACAACACTCCAACAGACCTACCCGTTAACCCGAAATCCGTCCATCATGAGAGCTGTACGCTTCCATGGACGACGTGATATCCGCATTGATGAGGTCCAAGAGCCGGTTTGTGGCAAGGGCCAAGTCAAGGCAAGCTTAACATTGCTGCTTATAGCATTCGTAACGTTACCTCCCGAGGCTGAGTCTCTAATAACGAACCTTGATATTAACAGATTCGCCCTGCCTTTGTCGGAATATGTGGCAGCGGTAAGTGACATTCTCGAAACCCATCGTCGGCTAGTCATTTCTAATCCAACCCAGACATTCATGAGTATCTTGCTGGCCCAACGATCGTCCCTGTCACCCCACACCCATTAACCGAGGAGAAGCTGCCGACCACTCTGGGCCATGAGTTTAGTGGTACAGTTGAAGAGGTCGGCTCAGGCGTTACAGGGTTCAAGGTTGGGGACCGGGTTGTAGTCAAGCCCAACCTCTTCGACGGCACGTGTTCGAACTGTTCAATGGGCAGGTTCAATTGCTGCGAGAAAGTAGGATTTATCGGGTTCAGCAGTAAGCCATACTAAGGTCTGCAGTCATGTCTCTATATTGACGGCTATAAGGTCAGGCTGGTGGTTTATCGGACCACATAGTCGTGGACAGCAGACATGCGATTTCGCTACCCGATTCCATTCCCCTCGACATCGGTGGTAAGAATAGACATCTCCGTTTCAAGTTGTGTTCGACTTGTTTCAGCTCTGACAACAAGGTGGTTATATAGCCCTGGTGGAACCTCTTGCCGTCGCATGGCACGCCGTAAGCGGCAGTCCTCTACAGGCAAATGACACGGTACTTGTGGTCGGGGCTGGACCAATTGGTTTGGCTATTATCCAGGTGCTGAAAGCCAAAGGTATTAGCTCGATTATTTCTGTGGAGGTCTCTGAGCGGCGACGAGAATTTGCCCTGGCCCTGGGTGCCACCGAGGTCCTTAATCCCGTTGATGTAGATGCGGTGACGCAGATACGTGCTTTGACAGGGAATGTGGGTGCAGATGTTGCATTCGAGTGTTCTGGGGTTCAAGCTGGCCTCGATACTGCGATATCTGGTCTTCGGGTGCGTGGGACGACGGTCGTCGTTTCCTTGTGGGAACACAGGCCTACTATTGATGCTTTTGCTGTTGTCTTCCAAGAGAAACATATCGCAGGGGCTGCTCTTTATGATGATGGTGACTTTGAGACTGTGATTGATGCGATTGCTTCCGGTACGCTCAGCCTCTACCCAATTTTTGTCTTCACTTCTTAATCACATGTAGGTATGTGTCCTCTGCTGACCTCTTGCTTCGTTGCTATAGGTAGTATTCAGCCTCGCCTAATGATCACTAGTAAGATCCGAATGGAGGATGTGGATGAGAGGGGGTTCAAAGCTCTCATCGAACAGAGAGATAAGCATGTAAAGATACTAGTCGAAATTTCTGCATGAAGCCCCGCGTTAGCTCATATGTGTCTCTGCAGTGTATTTCAATTCAATTTTTGGCTTTGATCATCTGTAATCACTTCTTCCTCTACTAACTATCCTGACTACGCACCAATATTTGCAATGTTACATGCGATATAACACGGGGAGAGTCCCGCTAGATCGGGTAATTAGGGGCAAGTCGGATCTTCTTGTCTGGGATGCAGTAGGGCCGGCTCCAGTCAGCTCAGTCGAAAAGGTGGACAACAGTAATAGGGCAGATCGAGCTTGATGAAGGTTATATATTATCTGCTAAAGAGCGACATTTAAGCGGAACACTCACCCAAAAGCGTGATAGTAATAAAATACCACACAATTTATCCCCCCGAGGCCATTTTTGGGGTTGGGTTGCTCTTCATGGACCCATGAGCAACCCAAACCCAAACCCACGCTTGGCGAGGTCTAATTCGTACCTAGTGACGATCTGCGTGAGATCCTCAAATCTGAAATGTAGAAGCCAAGCCCAAGAAAAGGCTTGGCTAAGATAGAGTTTGCGTGGAATAATGATCCGAGATGCTTCCCCGCTCTACCTGCGCTCTTCTCCTTATATTAAGCCTTTTTTATGTTGCACTATCATTATATACAACTTTAGAATTGACAACTTTAACATTGTCCGACTGACTTTTGCAACATGATCACTAAGCGGCTAAATCCCAAATCTTATAATGTAAGGGTGATCATTTACTTATTGATAGTCCAGCGCTTAGAAGATTCACTGAACAGAGTCAATCTTAACCCAGAATTCAACTGGCTCTTTCGAGAGAAACAAATCAGTGTTCCTACTACGAGCGCCCGTCTTCTCGGGATGGTCATGATCGGAAAGGTCCCGAATGAGGTGACCTGGGAGGAAATCCGCGGTCTTCTCGCGGCGGTTCAAGTTCCTAAAAAGAATGCTGTGCCGGAGCAAAACTGTATCAGCTGGGCGAGAGCTGCGGTTTGCAAGCTTCAAGAGAAGGGTCTGACAGCTAAATATAACCTCGACCTCGACTTGCTCATGGACAGATCGCTTGCTTTTGCGGATGAACGTATACGCAATCCGGAGTCTACCCCCTTTAGCATCGATTTTGATTGATCTATGTTACCTACAAAACGCTCTAAGTCTTATTATCCCTTTAGAGTCACACATGGTCCAGGGTGGGAATCGTATGCTCAGCCCCTCGCCAGACATGCTGTGGCTCGTCTACTTTCCGTCAGAGAATTTGTTCCGCCCTGAGCTCGTCATCATATCTGTCTATAGCATTTTCCAAATCATTATACCAATCTGGCCGATCTAGCATACCGTCGTGTGCCCTAGTATACTTCTAATATTCCGGGTACTAGCCGCTAAATCATCTGAGCAAGGAATGCGAGCGTAGTTTCATGGGGTTTGAGATTTATGTACATAGTTCCATAGATCAAAACATAGCTTGCAAACAAATAGACCTCGGCAATTAAAACATATAATAAAACCTACACTAGCAAGGTTCGAAGATTTGCTTAAAAAAACAACATTTTCACAGCGTAAGTTCAATAGAAGACGCCTCTTCATAGCTCTGATACTGCGACTTCCCATCAACCAAGTTCACCACCTGCTGATCCGCGATGTAGGTTTTCACTCATCCAAGTTGGGCGACGACACCCTCCTTGCTGATATAAGGCGCTTCGATTGCCTGCAGAGCAATGAAATCTGGGTCGGTGGACACGGTCACCAAGTCCGCGATGTCGCGGAAGTAAAACTCCACGGTTGCGTCGTGGGTGTCGACTGTCCAGCCGTTTTGCAGACGCTCGCACGCGGTGCTCAATACATTCCGCACTGGCGTTGGGGAGAAGTGCTTTTTGCATGTTAGGTTTGACTGCCATTTGGGGGGATTATGTTGTAATATAATGGTGACTTACGTAGCTATAGCCCTGTAACTTGTGGCGTTGATGAATCGCCACTTCTTTAGGGATATACACCTCTGTGATGAAGCGGTGGCATTCTTCCTCGGAGGCATCTAGGTTCCGATGGTGGGCGAGGGTCAGCTTTAGAAGGCGTTGCGGGGCCATGTTGGATTAGACAAGGATGTTCTGGGGGCTTCAAATGGTTTCGTGGCTTTGAAATGATAGGCTCGGGAGGCAATTCACTCATGTTCTCTTTATTTTATATCCCTCTCAGGTTTAATTTACATCTTATCCAGCTGGTCATACAAGAGGGAGGGCCTTGTAGGCAGAAAGACCTCGCCGGTTCCTGCAGCGCCCGCCGAGTTGTGCCTAGTGCTCGGTATTAGTTCGCCGATTCGGTGAAGTCAAAAAAATGATTACAGACAGCGCCGATAACATGCAAAAGCTCGCAGTCCTCTCTTCTGTCTAACATAATTCATTGTTCATAATTAGAAAAGTGCCGAGCGCCCCTCCGTTGCTCGCCTACAATTCGACACGCGCAAATCAAGCATGGCAGTATAAACGTCGTGACTGTCTTGGGGATGACGTTGTCTTCTATATATCTATATAGACATTTTCGCCATCACCAGCGTTATTCACGCGATTGTCGACCTTTATGGCAACAGCTTTGCAATTGTGCTGCAGCCTGCATTAAGCGGCTTTCGTGTTCCCGGACCGTCTTCATCACCATTTTGATTGCGTTATTCTCGCTGGATGGACTAGACGGTCGACTGGTGTCGATTTCGGCGTTCTGGCTAGATACAAAAGGCGCCGTAAGTTTGTTCACCGAGTCCCCTAGGCTGTCTAGTAGTCGCAAAGCTGACTGGATCACTAACCCAATGTGACTCGCTGGATCATCCACGGAAAACGCCCCGATTTGTAGCGAGGGCAGTGGAATGGGCATGCCTTTGGCCAACGCAGCACCGAACTTTTCAGCGGTCTGCGAGAAAGTATTATAATAAGCTTCAATCAGCCGCATGTACGTAGATAAGGCATGCAACAGCGACAGTTGATCGAGCCTTGTTCCTGGCTGTAGTGATTCCGTATCTGAAGTTCCAGGCGTGCTTTGAGGCGTGGCGATAAGCTGCTGGAACCGCGAGGAAAAGGTAGAGGATGCGGAAAGCGGCATTTGCCAATGCGTATTCTGCACAGCGGGCGACTGAACTGAAAAATTTCTATTTACTCGCAAAAGCTTGATCAATCGTTGCGTGAGAAGGAAAATGATGTCGATCGTACATTCTGATGACGAAGGGGAATTGGAGCTATCTGGTTCGGTGGTCATCGGGGCTGGGTTATATAGTAGGGGTTCCATCGACGTGAGCCGAATTAAGTCAATGTCGAGCTCCAAAAGATCTTCTATAAATTTTTGTAGAAACTGAGTCTGTGAACCGATCTTGCGATGGGAAGTGGGTCCCAACGATCGCTCCGGTTTCTGAGAAGACAGTAGCGGGATGTCCGGGCCGATTTTGTTTCCAGACTTGGGCACAGTTGGCCCGGGAAACGATTCGAGTAGAGAGAGTTGATGATCAGTGATTTGAGCGTAAGGAGCCGTATTGTGGGCAGGAAAACGTGAGAACATGCTAGATCCCGAAGGTGCCCCGGGAAGATTTAGAGGCGGTGCCAAGCTTTCCGGGAAGGAGATGTCTTGGTCGACGCCCATGCATAGGTTCGACAGCGTCGTCTCGGGGGTCTCCGTACTGGAAATCGGGGTTCTGTCGACGGTGAATGCTTGACGATTATCTTCTGCATATTCCCTTTGCAGCAGACCCCGGTATTAGTGGTCAGACTCCGTGTGTTCTAGGGGGTCAGGGGTATTCAACCTGTTCAGCAAGTCAATATCTCCCAAATGCGCATTCGGTGAATAAGGCATCTGGGACGCCAGTCCCATGGCCAGCGGCCTGTCGCTGGTCCATTTGGATAGGTGGGAACCGTTACGGCGATCCTGATGGTTGGGCCGACGCCCGCGGTTCGAAGGACTAAACAAGCAATTTGCGTCCGCTCTCACACAGCGGCTGCATTTCCCTGACTCGTTGCGGTGACACCGTAGTTTGAGGTCATGACAGCGATCGCAAGCCTGTCGCGATGGTTGTTCGTACATTTCGAGAGCCAAGCTCAAAAAATATTAGGGAGGGGTGGATTCGAGTTCAAGGCGGTTAATCCGGGTCGGACCGAAGCTTAGGCAAAAAAGCGAAGGAATTGGGTACACAAGTACATAAGTACACAAGTACACGAGTAAGTAGAAAATCAATACGCAAATCCGAGGGAAGTTGCACATTTATCACGATATTCAAAGGCGCCTCCGTCGGCCCTTAGCCGTGGGTATTTTTTTGGGGGGTCCTCTACCCCCAGGGCCGTTTGGTTTTGTGTCATCCCCCGCCAACATAACACTAATGAAAAGAGTAACCTATTTTGACATTAGTTGCATTAGAAAGCCTAGCACATTCTATTAGTTGCTCACTTGAGAAGCCGAAGCAGAAATAAAAAGAATGAGATTGTTCGATTTAGTCTGGTATCAACGTATTGATAGACAAATGTCTCTCGTATGCCTTTCAGCCCTTTTGGTGAAGGAAGTAGACCTGGTAAATAGACAAACGGCAGACTAGGGGGTCAATTGATCATCGACATACTATTTCCAGGCCCCAGTAGTGTTGTCGAATAAACACTTGGTTGCAGGCTATCAGCGGATGAACTACTACAAATTCCTTGGAACCCTTTATATTAACAAGCATTAAGAATGAAGCACATCTTCAATATCTACACATCCATGGATGTATCCATGGATCGACCCCACAATCTGTACCTAGGTAATCAGATCTAGCTTACCAAATATTCGGCGACCTAGGACTAATCACAGGCTAGACCACCTAATGGGGAAGTTGACTTATACAATGACCGAACCCATTCGGCATCGGCGATGTTGACAAAGAGACCTCCTATTCTTTGAAATCAGGTTCTGACCATGGCCATTTCCTGCAATCAAAACTTCGATTTCTGGCTTCCCTACTTCTCAATCAACTTTGACTTTGTGCTCCGTACTCAACGTCAACATGTCCGATGCTTCGGACACTAGTACCCAACCTGTCGAGAAGAAGCAGGGTAGAGGATGGCGCTTCTGGGCAATTTACTTATCACTATGCGTGTCAATCCTACTAGCTGCGGTCGAGTCAACGGTCACGTCGACCGCGTTGCCGTTCGTCGCGGATGAGTTGCATGCAGGCAAGAACTACGTCTGGTTTGTCAACGCCTTCTTCTTGACGAGGTAAGTCACATACCATCTTTCAATCTGAGTCAATGAAGAAAATAAATTAACAATACATTCAATGGCAAGTGCTTGCTTTCAGCCCCTTTTCGGACAGACTGCGAATTTCTTTGGTCGACGATGGTTGATGATCGGCTCAGTGGCCTTGTTCGTCTTCGGCAGCGGCATCAGCGGCGGCGCGATCAATTCTCCCATGATGATTGCCGGGCGATCAATCCAAGGAATTGGGGGTGGCGGTATCAATGTAATGATCGATATGATCGTTAGCGATATGCTTCCATTGCGCGAGCGAGGAAACTTCATGGGTATGATCTTCGCCGTGTTCGCCGTCGGCACCTCCCTTGGTCCATTTATTGGGGGTGTTATTGTACAGCATAGTTCCTGGAGATGGGTTGTAAGTATCTAAGCCCCGTTTATATCTGAGAGAATGGCAAGGCTAACACGGTTTGATCAAAGTTCTATCTCAACATTCCTATTGGCGGAACGGCGATCATCTGCCTGTTTTTCTTTCTCCATGTCAACTACCAAAAAGAGCCATGGCAAGAAAAAGTCAAGCGGATCGACTATATTGGCAACGCACTTCTCATGACTTCTATCGTCTCTATTCTCCTCGCGCTCACCTGGGGCGGTACTACCTACGCCTGGTCAAACTGGCGGATCATCGTCTGTTTGGTTCTCGGTCTCATTGGCATGATTCTATTCCACGCGTTTGAGGCCAGTCCATGGTGTCGGGAACCTATGATGCCACCATACATATTTCGATACCGTACTTCATTCGTTGCCTTGGTTGTATCCTTTATCCATAATATGCTTACCTTCTGGGTGATCTACTTTGTACCGGTGTACTTCCAGGCTGTGAAGCTTTCTACCTCTACTCGCGCCGGTGTACAGTTTCTACCTAGTGTGATTCTCGCCGTGCCAACTGCCATTTTCGCAGGTGGCCTCCTTACTAAATGGGGCCGCTATAAGCCTATCCATATCGTCGCTACGGCTGTGATTCTCCTAGGATTAGGTCTCTTTACTCTCTTCGATGCCGACTCTAGTCCAGCAGAGTGGATCATTTTCCAAATCATCACTGCAATTGGCTTGGGTCTTCTGCTCACAACCACTCTAGCTGCAGTGCAGGCTCCCCTAGAAGAGAAGGATGTTGGACTCGCGACGGCGACATGGGCGTTTATTCGCAGTTACGGTGCTATCTGGGGAATTGCAATTCCAGCTGCTATTTTCAACACCGAGTTCGCGCGCTTGTCGGGCCGTATTTCAGACCCCGCTGTTTCGGCGCAACTTGCCGGTGGAGAAGCTTACTCTCACGTCTCTTCAACTTTTATCAAGTCACTTGCCCCTCAAGTTCAACGGGAGGTAGTCAGTGTGTACACTGATACCCTGAAGCTGGTTTGGTATGTCTCGCTGGCTTTTGCTGCTCTGGGATTCATCATTACCTTCTTTGAGAAGGAGATGACACTACGGACCGAATTGGAGACGGAGTATGGAATCAAGGATGAGAAGGAAGGCAAGGAAAAGGAAACCGCCGCTGAGGTATAGACAAGGGTGTTTGAAGATTGAAGATGAAGGGTTGGATAAATTAGAGAGTGAAGTTTTCGGTACTGTTTCTATATAGTTGCAGATCTTGTTTTGAAAGTTCAAATCCCGAGTACAAAGGACACATAATTAAGGAACGGGAAATTTGACTTTATTTGTTTTTTTTATCATGTGAAAATCGTTTCTAGCGAAGACTAAAACCAATGAAGCCCCGGGGCCATCAAATCCTTGTCGTGAGCTTGGCCTACACTCCCCTGTTTATGAGTCTTTACCCACTGCCCTGATTCTGGTCAAGCGGTCACTCGCCGAGTCTGAGACTCTCGTCGGCCTTGCACACCAGATTCTCAAGGCAATGCTTGCCCAGATTGCCATTGGTCAACGGTGCGGGAGCCCCTTTAGCGAACTTGGATGGACGGTATTCTCGCCTTCATTATTGAGCCCCTCGTGATGGTGCATCGGGCATCGGCTACATGCTGACGTGATAGATACCCTATTTTGGCCTCCCCTCAGCCGGGATTCTCGCCATCGAAGTCCTGCGCCAGACGCAGAACGCCCGCCCGTGGCCGAGCGAGAGGCGCTTCGCCCGCTCAGAAGTAATTCAGAACCTCAGCAACCTCGCCTCACATATACAGTACATCATTCTGCCACAAAAGGGCAATTACATGATCTGTCGGCAAGGCTGCAAGGTCATCTTGTACATTTTAGACTACGTGCTCGCCGCACCAGCCGATGCCAGCACATCGATTCGTACAGTGTCGAATGACCTGATCCCTTCAGACTGGCTTAATGAAGAGTGGCTGAATGATGGGACACATGTCATCAAGTGGATTGACGTGATGAGTTGGAATGAGTAACTGTCATTTCGGGTGATTCACCTTGTCTGAGTAGTTCTAGCTATGCTTCTATCACCCACTGTTAGTACTATCATCATAAATCTAACCGTTGGCCTTGGTTCTCTTAAAGACCTTTGCCAGAGTAGCTTCAAAGATAACTCTTTTCCCCTAAAGGTTTGCGGGCAGCTCGTACAGGGTAGTAACCCCCCTTTACTCGTTCCGGTAGAGTCGGTGTCACACAGGTCTGAGGGTTAGTAACTCATTCATGAAGGCTAATATAATTCATAAGCCGCCTGGCCAGCTCAATAAACGTGCTCTGACAAAGAGCCATTCTATTTTCGTAATGAGTGGCTACACATGACAGAGAAGACCCTGATGGTCTGCCCTAAGATACAACATGAGCTGACCTAAGCACTCAGTCATGACTAATATTCTGGTAAATAGGACGCTTAAAATGGCGTCAAATGTAGCCAAAGAAGGTAATTCAGTCCAATTTCATATACCAATATAGCATATCGCTGTTATAATTCAATATTATAAGCAACAATCACAACAATCACAACAGAACATGGCATGACACCATATTAATGCGCACATTGTGGTTAATCTGTGTTAGCTGCGGGTGGCGCCATTTCTTTGTCTTTGAGAATTTATTTTGTCTGAAACTCCCATTGTTTTGGTTCTTTTTTTTTTCTTTTATTCTTTTTTTTTTTTTTTCTTTTGGTTCCTTTTTGTTTCATTTCTATGTTCCACGAAACGTTGATGCCGCTTTCGATCGGGTCTGATGGAGTTATTATGCATTCTGGTTACTTTGCAGCCCCTACGAACAACGTGGGGTGATCCCAAGGCTACCCTTGGCTGACTTGGGGAAAGATGCCCAGGCATTGCTGGCAGTGGGGAAAGAGGAGTGTTTTACTTGACGCCTCCCGGCTAAAGATCCAGATAATGTACGGAGTACTAGTATACCTCTATTCGAGACATTGCCCAGATCTTTAGTCCGGATCCATGATCTATGATTGATCGGCAAGATGGGTTTGCGCAAGTTCTAGGCCAATGCGAACTAACTATCCCCACTGTTTTTTTTTTTTTGGTTCTAATTTTACGGCATTTACTGCAAGGGTACTCCGTAAAGAAAAGCTAGTCGCCATGCCACGCATCAGGCAGGAAGATCATAGGGGTTTTAACCATTCGTTATTTGACACTAAGGCAGCACGCCAGTGTTCGCATCTGATTTATCTAATATCGTCATTTTCTGGGAGAGAAAAAAAAAAAACACGCTTCAGCCGTGAGCTGAGACATGACACCGCCCATGTCTGATATAATTTATTGGTCTATTCTGCTGCATTGGATCCATAGGGATGGGGCGGGTTGGGGAATTTTTAGATCCCACTGTTTAGGTATATAACGCCTTTTTCACTTGGGCTACGCTTTGACAACTCCCTTTTTTTAGTTCTATTCCCTTTGTCACCCAATATTCCATTGTATTCTCTCTCATCCCCCAAGTACAAGTGCTCTTTTGGCCACTTTTTTTTTCTACTGTGGAACCCTGCCCACAATATACCCTCGGGGATTCTTTGCCTAACAAAAGTCATTATGGGTACACCACTTACAGAAACGGTTATTATTACCGGTGGAAATGGGCTGTTGGGCTCAGAGATCGCTATTGAGATTGCGAAGAAGCAACCTTTCGTCCATCTATTATTGACGGCAAGGGATATAAGGACCGACGATGTCCGCGAACTGATGGGGAAGATCCGCTTGATCGGCCCCAGATCAATCGAAGTTCTTGCTCTTGATCTGACCGATTTGAAATCCGTCGCATCTTTCGCCAAAGCTACCGTCGATCGTGTTCGCTTCAGAGACATTCCGCCTGTGACCAGTCTAATTCACTCTGCCGTTGCTACATCTTACGTTATTGATGATCTCACATCAGATGGCTACGACCCTGTGTATCAGACGAATTGTTTATCTCCATTTTTATTGACCATTGGACTGCTCGAGGCTTTCCGGGCTGGAGATGGTACACCAAAAGGCAGAGCTAAGGTGATCAACATCGGCTGTTCTGCAATATCTTCCGGAAGATTGGATTATTTCGATCTCGACCATGGAAGAAACGGAAGGCGACCGGGAACTGCGCTGAGCGCAAAGGAAGAGAACGTTCGTCTTGGGAGCAGCAAGTTAATGGCGAGTGTTGCATTATATGCATTGAGGCGGAGCTTGATCTGGGTAAGTTAACAATTCGGAGTCATTTCCCGATTCATTTCCCGATTTCCTAATAAAATCTAATTATAGACCGGTAATATATCACTCGATATCTTCACCTTGGATCCAGGAGGCATGACTGGCCAGAGCACTGTGCGGACCGGGGCGCCCATGTCGGTCAGAGTCGCACACCAAACTCGGTCCGGACTTCGGCCATTCCTGCGCATGGTATCCCGAAGCTCCATGAATAAGGCCAGTGTTCCAGCCAAGGCAATTGCCAGAGTTGCATTCCACATCGACGCGGTGGAGAACTGGCAGAAGGAACGCTACTTTATTCTCGACAGCGATTACGAGGCCGCATCCGTCTTGCCGAGCTTGCGTGATGAGGAAAAAGTGAACAAACTATTAATGCAGATGATGCAAATGATTGAAGTGGAAACAAAGGAGATGGATTCGCCTCCTCTTCGACCTCGTTTGAACATGATCTCGCCTACACTTACATTATGAAGGGATAAAAATTATATGGACATTTTAGCATTGGGGGATTATACTTTTTGTATATAAAATTAGCGAAGCCAATTGGCAAAATCAAAGCATTTGATCTGTTATGTATTTCAATTTTGAATTATGTTTATAAAGTACTGATGTACCTATCCTATCATCTCATCTACAAGAAACGGTTACTGCAAGCGGATGACCGGATTTGGTGACAACAACAGACTAAGACCTTGGATCACCAAGTCTTCCAAGGTTCTTTCGCTTATTTCGCTCTGCTTCTTCTTTTTTTTTTTTGGGTTATTTCGGTCTTTTCATAAGACTTTCATTCCTTCCAGCCTTCTACATCTAACCTTTTCAAAATTGGGGTTGTCGCTAGGGGTCTCCGGCCGCTACATCAGTTCTTGGCTCCCGACATAAGCGCCTCGACGGCCGCGCCCGCAGTGATGAACCGACACGTCCTCGAAAAGGGCCACTCGGCTTACCCCAGGGGTTCTGCATTTTCAAATTCACCAAACAGGTAAGCCGCAGCCGAACCACTCAGTTCGAGATAAGCTCGCTTCTCATTGTCCGAGCTCGGAGCCCTGTCGTCATGCCAGATCATGAAGCTTGAAATCGAGACTGACTAGGATGCCTTCACCCCCCAGGTTCCAGCCTCGCTCGCAACCCGCCCTTCGGAGACGCCGGCAGCTCTTCCAACGCCTCTGCCTCCTTGGTGGTGTGTCGCTAGTGCTGTTCCTCTTGATCTTCCCGTCCTGGCGCGCCGCCATCCTTCCCACCACCTCGCTCGGCCTTCTCTCTTACCCCGAGGATCTACACCTACAGACAGTCCGGTATTATGATTTATCTGAAGTACAGGGGACTGAGAAGGGCTGGGAACGCGGAGAGCGTGTCCTGATGTGCACCCCGCTCCGTGATGCCTCGTCGCACCTCCCGATGTTTTTCTCGCACCTTCGAAACCTCACATACCCGCACCACCTAATTGATCTGGCATTTCTAGTATCGGACTCCCGGGATGACACCCTAGGCATGTTGTCGCGCATGTTGGAGGATACACAAAATGACCCGGACCCGAAAATGCCCTTTGGGGAGATTTCCGTGATCAAGAAGGATTTCGGTCAGAAAGTCCAACAGGATGTGGAAAGTCGACATGGATTTGAGGCGCAGGCGAACCGACGTAAGCTGATGGCGCAGGCCAGGAATTGGTTGCTGAGCGCAACGCTTCGCCCAGCCCACAGCTGGGTCTACTGGAGAGATGCGGACGTGGAGACGGCTCCGTTCACCATCATTGAGGATCTAATGCGGCACAACAAGGATGTTACAGTCCCGAGTGAGTGGTGACTATTGCTTGAGTATCTGGATCCATACTAACTGGCTTGGTCTGTAGATGTCTGGCGCCCGCTTCCAGATTGGCTTGGCGGAGAGCAGCCTTACGATCTGAACTCCTGGCAAGAATCCGAGACTGCATTGGCACTTGCGGATACCTTGGACGAGGATGCTGTCATCGTGGAAGGATATGCCGAGTATGCTACATGGAGGCCTCACCTTGCCTACCTCCGCGATCCCTACGGCGATCCAGACATGGAGATGGAGCTGGACGGGATCGGAGGTGTCAGTATCCTGGCCAAAGCCCGGGTATTCCGTGCTGGTGTACACTTCCCAGCCTTCAGTTTCGAGAAACATGCCGAGACGGAAGGGTTTGGCAAGGTAAGATAGTAATCAACGAGGCGGTGGTTACAATTGCTAATGTTTCCTAGATGGCTAGACGGATGAAGTTCTCGGTGATTGGACTACCACACTATACCATTTGGCATCTATACGAGCCCAGTGTCGATGACCTCCGGCATATGGAAGAAATGGAGGTGGAGCGATTGGCTCGTGAAAAAGAAGAACAAGAGCGAGCGGAGCAAAAGGACAGCACTCAGTCCAAGCCCCTAGGTACCGATCAAACTGTTGATGGTGAAGAAGTGCAAGGCTCCGCTGAAGGCCCGGCTGGTCAGCCCATTAAAGACACCATGGATTCTACTCAGGGTCACTTGAAAGCCCAAGCTGAGACAGTCGACCAAGCCGAGAAAGCTGAAGTAGTCGAGAAAGCCATGCTATAATACTTGACCGGCTTTCCCTCCCGGCTTATTTGATCCAGCCGGCTGGATCACGCATCGTATTCGGGATATTGTATTCTCATATGCAAGTTGAATGTCTCATCTCCCTATCTAAGAAGACTATTTGTTTAGACTAGGGCATATTTATGTCCAAGCTCCGCAAGTGTAAGAGTTTTGCTTTTCATGCTTGTTCCGTTCTTGCATATTTCTTTTTATATTTTGGGGGTTATTTCTCTTTTTTACGGAGTCACAGCGAAAACGGTTGATGTGTCATGGAGAGCAATAAATTGGCCATTCAAAAGCAAAAAATTGACGATTTTAATTCAATGTATTCTACACACAAGGAGTCGGCTGCTTATACAGCGTATTGTCCTTGGCGACGTAGTTCTAATCTGACCTATGGTGTTGTAGCTGGAAGTACAGAAATGATTAGCCGCAAAATGTAGAATATGTGCGGTGAAAAGGATGTAACAGATGCGAAACGACTTTCCATGCATACAATGTGACTTTTAAATCGGCCTAATAATGTAACTGTAACATCAAGACCCTCTAGGGCTACAATGTACATCGGATGAAGCCGAACACCCCGTGAACCTCTTAGGCGGTGGTCCGTGTGTCTCCACTTCGCGTCAACGCGTCCAAAGTCATTTCGCTAATTCTCACTTTGTTTCGATTTACATACCCTATACACATTGTAACCTGCAATGTCTACTCAAGACTCGCGCGGTATTCTTTTCACACATACTCGTCCCCAGGAAGGGTTCCGGCTACTGGAACTTACCCCAGAACTGGAAGAACTACTGACATCGAAAGATGCACCTGTGTAAGTCGACGCAATGAGCAAAGATGCAAGCAGACCAGGAGCAACCCACACGCTTCTAAGTCCAAAATAAAAACCTTCCATCCCTAATTAGCAGCCTCCGACTAACTCGCGACGCCCACCAGACTCGAACTCAAATCGCCCTCTACAGCCCTCGCACAAGCAGTAATCGACCCTACCGCCCACGACTACGTCAACCTATGCACACCAACACAAACTTATCGCATCCGCCAAGTTCAATCCTCAAACTCCCTACATATACTCCGGCCAAGCCGCGGCGAAATCTCCCAAGCAGACATCAAAGTCGTTGAAGAAGAAGCCGGCGAAAGCGGCGCATTGAACCTTCCAGATGAAGCTGTAACGGCCATTTCAAAATGTTCCTCGACGCTGGAACTGCACATCCCACCGGGAGGGTTCTCAGCCATCCCATTCCTGGAGAAGAGTCTGCGGCTTTATGACCGGCGCAGTGATGATGACGGGGACATAGCGATGGGCGGCTCTGCTGACCCAACGGCCCCGCTGGGATCCAATGAGATGCGCACAGCCAGGGAGAATGTGTGTCAGGATATCCCTGTGTCGACGGCGCAGTGTGAGCAGGGTTGGATGGAGCTTTGTGCGTTTGTAGATGGGGCTGAGGTGGCATGTTGGCGGCCTTCGGCGCGGTCTCGTTTGGCTGTTTGGAAGCGGTTGGTCGATGGTGCTGTTTTGCAGGGCATTGATCTTGAGAAGCAGTTTCTCGTTGGGGACTTGTGGAAGTCTGTTCTGGATGATGATGAGGAGATGGAGCCGCCGTTTCCACGTGCATTGCTGGAGGCTGTTGTGAGGCGCATCTGCATTGCGGATGAACGGCCGCCTTTGTCGGACGATATTAAATGTGAGTCAAAAATAAACGGTGGGATGTGTTTGCAAGTATCGAACTTGGCTAATGATTTTGTGCTGTTCTCTAGGGGCGAGCTTTGATAAGGTTGAGTGTACACAATGGGTTGGCGAAATATACTTGGCTGCCACTGCTCCAACTACGTCGTCTGCTATTGGAAGAAGTGAATTGCTTCGGGCGTGGAAGGACTGTCTGCCTGAGACATGGAGAGGAGAGGTAGCCCTGTCGAAATTACCGGTAACTCGACCTTTCCCTCCCATGAGCTGCGACGCAATAGCTGATTTTGACTACAGAATGGCTGCTACAACAGTCCTGACCCTACGACTATATGCTTTATTAAACCCTCGCAACGGCAGCCAACCAATAAAACTGCCTCTACGCCAGCCACAGCCGCGAAGGCTAAGAATACCAGAAATTGGCATGAACTGCTCAAAGGTCGCCGTTGATTGCAAAAAAAAAAAAAAACTAACGCACTTGCTGCGTAAAATGCCATAGCATCTAATCTATGATGCGCGCGTATCTAGAAGCACCACGATCATATCTGCCACCCAAACTCGCCTGGATCCCGCACTTCCGGGAAAAGAAAGTGGGAAAAATCACGAGCAAACAAAGAAACAAACCTTGAAATGATGCTCCAACGAATGAATGATTAGCACCAAGTGTATTTCTCATTCAACCACCACTCCACATCCTTGCCCAACCCTTGCTCCTCGCCAGTCCACCGTAAACTGGCGATGCTCTCCTTTTCGCGGTGGACAAGCTCAGCCTTCGAGTCCACCAAAGCCACAGCCTTCTGCAAAAGGGGAGTAGGGTTCCAAAATTCTACCTTGCTCATGTTCCACTCGTGCGCCTCTTGTTGTGCTCGCCGGAGGATAGCAGCCATAGCCTGAACAGTGGCCTGCTCCTCCGCCGGAGATGTGGGTTCATCATACACCCACCGAAGAATGTAGAGGACATTGTCCTCGGGTGCCTCGCCGAAGTTCCGGTTCCAAGCGCAGTATACGCGAGTCTGGTCATCACCAGCGCCCTTGACTACAGGCGGGGAGCGTTCAGGAATCAAGTTCTCAGCGTAAAACTCCTCTCGAGCCCAATGCCAGACAAAGTGATCGAAGTTAGGCAAAATGGCAATCTTAGCACCACTCGTCTTCTGCGAGGCGAGACGCATCTGGTCGCGCAGCTTGGCAAGCACAGTCTCACTGCACACATACTTCTGAACATCCTCAGCAAATAGATCCCTCGTGACAGCCTTCTCCAGCCCGCCCGTAGTAGCCGGTAAAGACATATGGGAAGACGAGAACGGCCGCCACCCAAACTGGGCGTAGAACTTCTTCCCGATATCCGAGAAAAGCACTGTAAACAACGACTTCCGTCGTGGCTCTTTCTCCATTTCCCACGTCTCAAGTTTAGTGCTCAGCTCCTCTAGCATCCGCTTTGCGTATCCCTTCCCGCGGAAATCAGGTCGGCAGTAGACACTCCCCACGCCGTGCGTGGAAACCTTCTCCACCTGCCCATCGTGCGCAAGCAGCGCTGTCTTCCGGTACGACTCGCATGAACTGAGGATTGTGCGCTCGTCCTCGGGCTCATTGCGGTCCACTAGGATCCAGCAGGTTAGGCCGTCGCGCGTCAAGCGTTGCTGGAGGAGATGGTTCTCGCGTTCTATGTATGTTTGCACATCTAGTGGGCCTTTCCAGGCGACGCTGTTCAGCTTGATTGAGGCAATGCGCTCTGAGGCTGTAGCTGGCACTAGGATAAGATCTGGGGATTCCCCTGCGGGGAGGGTGGAGATCTCTGCGGCAATCATGTCGAGTTGAGCACAGGTGAAGTATGAGTAGTCGAAATTGAGAATGTCAAAAGGGGGAAAACCAAATGTAAGTGCAAAGATATAATATAAGAGAGGTAGTCCGGGGTTATAAAGTCCAAAGTTAAAGATGTTCCGAAGACAAAAAAAGAAAACCAAAATCCACCAGATACCCGTGGACCGACGGGGCCCCGATGCCATAATATACTGGTCATTTCTAACTTTCTATTCTCATCTGGGCAAAGATAATGACCACAAATGGGTCACACGAACATCCATGGATAATATGTTCTTCCCGATCTAAATCACTACAATTGGACCAACCACACTCAATCCATCCTATTGCCCCCTCACCTTCGTGCATTCCGCATCACGATCAGAGCCGGATCTGCCTGCCCTATACGTACAAAGTAAAAAAAAAAAAGCAGACCGTGTTTCTCTTTGTCACTGGCCCGAAGCAAAGCGATGACAAGCGGAGGTTGCATTACGTTAGTCCTTATAGTTAACTAGTTAACTAGTTAACTAGGCCCTCTCCCAAGGTTGACGTAAGAGCCCCGGGGTCCCGAGGTCTTTTGCCTTTCGCGGAGGGTTTCAGCAGGTCATGTGAGCCTTGGCGATTATGTCATATTTATTTATTGACACAATCTTGGAACCTTGGAAGTAACCTGTCGTGTTGAGTGTTGATCTTCATTCAAATGTTTTAGATTAATGCTGTGACGTTCTATAGATTTTATGCAATGAAGCTTCCATCACTGTGTGGGGACTAGGGCTCACGCGACCATTTTTATACATTCTATTCTACTTTACATTGATAGATCACTAACCTACCAGTAGACTTATAGTTATACCAGTTCCCGAACCCAACAGTCTTCTTAGTTCTACCAACATAGGACTTGGACTTCATAAGGACTTGATGTTGAATTTAGTTCACAATATACCTAGGTAGAGATTCCTCGACCCACGTATATCCATTAAACAATAATAACTATAACTGGTTGGTTCGCACATCATAACTTGAATTGATATGGGAATTATAGAGAGGCAGTTCAAAAGCTTTATTGAACAGTGAGTGCTATATGTCAACTAGTATAAGGTATAAGGCTGATTGAATTTCTATTTATGTACTTATTTCCTTTTTCGGTAAACCCCACTAGTTCTTGTGGTATTGATATCGATTTACTCTATTGTACTTTCACAACCTTGGAAGCCCAAGTAACATCTTCAGATGTCATAATAAATGCAGTCAAATGTCTTTGCTCCGTTCCTCTTGTCGGAACGTTTGCTTAGTCTCACCTTTAGACCGCAGCTCCCTCTCTCTCTCTTGGCTTTAATCACATAAGTGGATAATGATTTCTCGGGGGATAGACAAAGCGTATGAACATAGCTTCCTATAGCCCATTTTTAACGGTATTTATTAACCTAAACTGGATATCTGGCTAGCACACTTACATAGTCAACCCCTCCCCCACAAAGGGCCTAGCGGCCTAATTCCATCAAGCAGATTCAGGACATTAAGCAGAGGCGCAAGAAACATAGACAGAATATTTGAAATTTAAGTCAAATGACACGAACAGAGAAAACCAAAATCAGATAAAACTTTGTGGCACGACAGACATTATGGCATATGGGACTTTCGTTTCGAACGGAATCATTTCCACTGGGTTCATCAGTATAAGAGCAGATACAGAAAAAGGCAAAAACGAGAAGATAGCGAGGCGACATTGGGAACTAGTTGGTAGTATAGTTGAATTGGCTAGAAGGAGAATCATGTAGTTGATTTCAACAAAGGAGACGAATGAAATACAACGGAAAAATGGGAGATGGTATGAGAGAGAAAAAAGAAAAAAAGGCCGGACAGCAGCAAAAAAGATGAGCGAGGAGACAAAACCCAAGGGATCAGGCAAGATGCAAAATGAAGTAAATGGAAAGCTATGAAAAAGCCAGGGAGAAAAATAAGAAAAGAAGGATGGAGAAGGAGCGTCATGAAAGTGAGAATGGGAAGAAGAGCAGGGAGATAAGAATAAGCACTTGGGAATGAAGCACCAAAAAGGAAAGATATGAACCTGATCTATGTAAATAAATGCCATGTGAGTCCCAAAAGTCGTCCGCTCCCCGTTTTATGTATTTGCGCCACTTCTCGTGGACGGCAATTCCAGAATTTCCTTCGTCCATCATGTATGTTCGATCATTGGTCACGCTAAATCAAGAATGAGACAGAATTTGGGGGGTGGTCAGGGGAAGGGGGGAAGAGAAGATAAGGAAGAGAAAGGAGAAAAAGAAGAGAAAAAAAAAAAAAAAAAAAAACAAAGAACATGAATTCCCCCAAAACCTAGAATAGGATCGGAGAAATTCGAGGTCATGGTGGCTGCTCTGAGTCCACCGGTTCGTTAAATTTCTGTCGTGCCTCTTCTACCCACAACTCCAACCGAAGCTCGCCGGCTTCGACACGTCGTACAGGTACTGTTTTGGCACGGCCATTCGAGACCTTAGGGGGCGCTTGCTGAGGTTCACCGTTTCGTACTTTAGAGACGGAAAATGGTGCAGTGCATGATCGTAGGTGCACTTTGCCCGGTTCCGCCACAATCCAAGTTTGTTCTTCCTTGGTGGTCCCCGCCGGTGGTAAAGCATCTTCCCGCACTTCAATGCAGACGGTGAAACTGAACTCGTCATCGCGGGGAAGTGGGGTCAGCCGGGCACAGGCTGAGGCGAGTCTCGCTAGACATGCCCGGAATTGTGCCTCGAGGTCGACCGAGGTTGGTGCGGGACCCCGGTCTGAGACAGGGGCACCTGTATTAGATGAATCTTCATTTCTGTCTTCAAATGTAGTATTCACCTCTCCCGCGGGGGCACGCGGGAAGCCCGACAGATCAAAGGCATATCGTTCGAGGGGCTGATTTGTGCGAAGAGATGAAATGATGATACTGACTGCGGTGATTGTGCCTTTGAGAATCTCCGTTCCGACTGCAATTGAAGCATCGTTAATGTAGTCACAGACTTTCGGGTGACGGGATTGTCGGACGGGGTAGTTGTATGCCCGCACAGGGAGGAAGGTTGCGCGTGGATAGACTGAGCGCAGAAATAGGATTTGATGGACGGAGACGGTGAGGAAATTGGTGAAGGAGGCCGCTAACGCTGACTGGTTTGTGGGCAGCGATTTGGTAGCAGGGACCGGGGCGGAGAAAGTGGTCATGGTGGTGGTGGTACTACTGCTCTCACTGGCAATCGGCATTGCCGTCTAACGATCCGGTGTCGTTTCCGCGGTGAGGGTGGTCTTGACGAAGTCTCGAAGAATCTGAATGATGTTCCACCCTGAAGCTAATCATCGCTCTGCCTTTCTAAGCCATCGGTCAACGTCACGTCCGATAAAGTTTCGGGTGTTGTTATGTTTTGGAATCGGTCAAAGTTTTTTTGGGGTTCCCCGAACTCCGGCCAGCGACACGGCGAGTCAAGATGATCCGCAGGATAAGACGGCTGATTATATCAGGGTGAGTAGAGCGACAGAAAGTAGTCACTCAACGCGGCATGGAAGGGAGGTCTAGAAGGGGAAAGAAAGATGGTTGGGTGTACGGTGGGTTGGAGGAGGGGGTTGTTTGTGTTGTAAAGGAAATCCGAAACGTACGCTTGGGTGGACAAAACGACCAATAGAAGCAAACCTCAAAGCATGAGGGATAGAAAAACCATATAATTCCCGAGCGACGATCCCAAGTAGAAGGGAGTGATCACTTTTTTTTAAATTTAAGAACCCTTCGGGAGGGGAATTCGAGGAGGGGTGTTAAAGCGAAGGGAAGGAGGGGAAGTTTTGAGAGACGGTAACCCTCGAGAGGAATGTTTTTTAAGGGGGGGGAAGGGAGGACTGAGCCCAAGTTGGAAAGTAATGAGGAGAGGAAGAGGTTATAGAGATGAATCGATGGATGTACCTCACTCTTGCTCATCGAGGGGAAAAGCAGAAGAAAGGCGGACAAGGCGGACGTGAGTTGGTTGGAAGGGTCACGGTTTATGTCACGTGGGTTCGTCATGGGTTTGCAGAATCACATTTCAACTTCGATTTACTTTGCTTTTGGCTATTTAGGAATCTATATAGCTTTTCAATTGTTTTTATCATACATGAGAATTCTATCTTGTTTTGATATCTTGGTCAAAATGTTGTGTGCGCACATGTGCAGTAATTTAGCATAGCTTACGGAGTACAGAGCAGGACATGTGCTAAAAATCAAGAAGGGGGATAAAAAACTGAACATGAATATGAAAATGAAAATGAAAAATACAGTGTACAGTATACAATTTCCAGTATTTATACCATATTTGTATGGAGAAAAGAAGGGCACACAGTTTTTTGCCTTTCTTTTTCTTCCCCACTGTGAGGTGGATGGATATTACTCTATCAAAGGGACGATCTTGGTAAGAAAGGGGTAAGGGGTAAGGGGAAGGCAATGCAAATAGTGTACCTAAATAGATCAAAAATCATCAAATCATCTACCATGGAATGGGATTGAAGAACCAACGGGATATAGCCGAGCAGAATTTGGTTAGAAGTGTACCGGTACCTTACCTTAGAAGATTACAGGACATTACATATCACATAACTAACATTCATGGATAACTATATAACTAACTAGTAATAATATAGTAGTTACATTAGAATATGTTGCATGTTTACATACTTACATTTCTTACTTTCTACATATTCTAGTTACATAGTAATTTGTCCGTTGTACATCATTACTACATAACCTACCGGGGGTATCAGTGAGGTACCGGGTACACTGTACTGCATCATACGCATATCCACTCTCTCGTAAAGATGTAGTACTCACCATCTACTCCGTAGCTTTACCCGAAGATCTTCCTACACTGACGGCAGTGGCGGTCATAAGACCAGGGTACACTTTCCCGAGAATGTCATTTGTGCTCCGTCATTTGTATTTGGAAATTTATGCGGGTTCAGCGTATGAGGTATCTTTTTTGTACTCATTATCAATCTCTTCCATCTGCTTCTATATCCATGGGTGTACCTCTTTACCGTTTTACGGAGCTTTAGGAGGGGTTATATAGTTATGTACGTAAGTATGGTATACTAGACTCCAGGGCTGCATTATTATATGGTACTGTATATATACCCACCCTCTTAAGGTCACTTAATTATTACCTACATTCTATCTATCCTGAATTCTAGTCCCATTGGTAATATTATTTCCCGAGCTGTGTGACCAAGTAACTTCCAAATCATAGTTTCCCCAAATGACATTGAGTCAGTCCAGTGGAACTCCTATGCTCTCCGAAGGACCATGACCCAATAAGATCGACCAAAAAGATTAAGACTTAGATCTTAACAAAAGCTCGAGCCAGTCCGGACCAGTGACCCATGCCCACGTAGGGTGCAGGTCCTAAAATAGTAAACGGTAGACGGTAAACCGTTACTCCGTACGGAGTACCGGATCCTCAATGGGCCATATCCATTGGATGTTCCTGGTATTAAACTATATATATATATATATATATATTCCGGGGGATCGTGTAAGCTATTTGGGGATGCTATTGGAAAGGACATTGAGCTTGTATTCTAAATTAAGTGTTAAACTTGAATACTCGAAGCTCTCTCACTGTCTGAACATCAAAGGTTATACATGGAAGAGTCGTTTTGCACATCTGAAGCTGTATTTTTACCGCCTATACTTTAGCCACAACGCCAGTAAGGGGGAAATATCTAAGCAAATGACTACCAAAAAGACGTGACAAGGCCGCAAACGCGGTCGACTATTCTTGTACAATATAGTTTTTCAACCTCTGCCAGCAAGAAAGTAAGGAACCATACATAATATGTGGAATTGGAGATCGATCCTTGTCAATAAATTTTTGTTTTTCCGTACGGTTCATTCCACTTGACCTTGGTCCTTAACATATATTTCTGCTTGGCTGTCAGCGCAGATCAGAGTGATCTCCCGCTTTCAAGACGAACAGGCCATGTCTCATTTTGGAGGCTAACCATTTTCTCGGATTTATTTTTAGTCGGCAATGGAGGTGTCCACTGCGAATGAGCCCACCTACGTAGTATGCTGTAGGTACATGATTCATGCATCTGAGCATCAGTGAGATTAAAGAAATGAACAACTGTATCTCTATATAACTACAACGTATCCCGCAAGTTGGGTTTATCCCCATACTGTAAACACGCGTGATGTATCTGGCTCAAAGATGATATTAGCGCGGTTATAAAATAACATCCAATGCTTCTTTTGGACATTCTTTTTAAGATATCCTTTTAGATATTCTTTTTTAATATCTTTTTTCTTCTCCGTATTATCGCTAGTAGGATAATAAGTAGCAATAGTGCCACCTAGAATACTAGACATGCCAGGCTTATCCTCTACCATATACAACATACAAAACGTATTGACTAAAAACACACTCGAGGATATAAAGAATGGTACCCAAAACAATATGCTCTTTGATAACTCAGTGACACAATTAACAGGAGCAGTAATAACACACGCAAGTAAACCAAATCCAATTAACTGTGATATACGATTGTAGGGCCGACCGCCCTCAAACTGCCCCTCCTCCGCGTTTCCTTATCTGTCGACGCGCGAAACATTAGATTCTCAATATTTCGTGACTGAGACCCATTGGCTTCGAGCCCTTCCTTCATCTCTCTTTCATCTCTTGCTGAAATACCTCCAGAACCCCAAACAGCCTCATTGATAACACTTCGTTCGCCATGGAGCAAGAACTCCTGTCGCTCCTGGCAGATACCCAGTCGCCGAAGACCGATACCAGAAGGGCCGCAGAGTCACAGCTGGGAAACCTTTATGTCCATGATTCCTTCGCAATATCACTCACGGCAATCGCCTCGCACGAGTCAGTTCCGGTCAATCTGCGCCAGTCTGCCCTCTCAGTCTTGCGTACCTTCATTGCCGCCGCCTGGTCCCCAAATCTCGACGAATTTAAAGGACAAATCCTCATCAACGATGCGAACAAAGCCAACGTCCGCCAAGCGCTATTGGCCCTCGCGACGAACGACACCCCCCAGCGCAAGGTGAAGAACTCTGCAAGTTACGCTGTCAGCAAGATCGCCAGTGCCGACTTCCCGGACGACTGGCCCGAGCTGCTTCCTTCACTGCTCCGTATCATCAATGACTCCGCCAGTACCGATGGCCAGATGCACGGTGCGCTGAAGGTTCTCTTAGATCTTGTCGATACAGGGTTCAGTGAGGAGCAGTTTTTCAATGTCGCCCGTGATCTCGTTTCGTCCCTTTTCGCCGTGGCCACCGCCGAGTCCAGACGGCCAATGCTGCGCGCTCTGGCTGTCGCAGTCTTCCGTTCCTGCTTTGATACCTTGGAAATGGTTCTAGAACAACACAAGACGGCCATTAAGCAGTTCATGGATGAAGTGCTCAGTGCATGGTCGCCTTTTATCGACACAGCTTTGAAGGCGCCCCTGCCGCAGCCACCCAGCGTGGAAGAGGAGCATAAACAGGGGGAGATTGCATCACAGTGGAGGGGAATTGTTGGGTTAAAGTTACAAGTCGTCAAGGTATATGGTGTTTCATTTTAGTTTTGCCGGGCTTTCGCTGACATGATTTTTGGTTCATAGACACTCATGAAAATCCGCATGGTGTTCCCTGCTCTTTTGACCGCACAAAGTCCACTTTTCTTCTCAACAGTCTGGACGGAACTCACCAACGCATTGCCGATCTATCAGAATTTCTACATTGAGGAGGAGAGGCAGAGTCGTTTGGAGGATGGGGACGGACTTCCCCACTCACTTGATTTCCTCGTTTTGGAGGAGCTTGATATTATCCAGGCCCTCTTGAAGGCACCCCCGGTAAAGGCAGAGCTGCAGCAGCAACTCCAAAATGCCGGTGCGGCTGCCAGCACGTCCAGCTGGCTTCCAGAAATTATGAAGCTCGCCAGTTCCTATGCACAGATTACAACAGAGGAGGAGGCTCTATGGGAGATTGATGTGAACCTTTTCCTCTCGGAGGAGACTTCCGTCACGGCCAACTACACTCCTCGAACCTGCAGTGGAGATCTAGCGATCAAGGCTGGTGAATGGCTGAAGGGTACAGCTGCTGAGGGTCTCCTGGGCTACATGAACACCCTCTTTGCTGATTCGTCTGTTTCGTGAGTATCACTCTACATTTCGGCTGTGAAATTATATTGACCATGACGCAAATAGATGGAAATCACGAGAAGCATCCCTGTACATTCTCAACTGCTTGCTTCGAGACTTTGGCGAAGTGGACCAAGAGATCTCACCTGAGCTGGCATCCCACTTCACCCAATTCGTGCAATATGCAACCCAACAAGAACAGGAGCTCTTGCGCGCTCGAGGCTACCTTGTGGCTGGCGCTCTGTCCAAGGTCGCCGGTGAGGCATTCCAACAGACTACATCGTCCTATTTGGAGGCTACTTTGAAGGCGATCGCCGAAGACCCCGCCGAGGTAGTCCAAGTGGCCTGCATCCGAGTGCTACAAGATTTGATGCCCGCTTTGCCGACGGGCTTGGCCCGCCCCTTCCAGCCTGCAGTGATTGCGGCCATTTCAGAATTCATCTCTGCACACGACCTTCGTGAACAGACTGACTCTGATGATCTCAAGGTTACGTTGGCGGAAACCCTCCGGGACACTATTATGGCCGATTCTAGTGTGGTTCTGTCTTCTACTGCCATTGACGTACTGTTCAGCATTGCTAGTAGCGGAGCCGAAAACTTCCAATTGACCTTGACTGTTACAGAGGCATTTGAAGATATTGTGGACCAAATTACCGATAATGGCCCCGATTCTTACATGCGTCTTTGCGAGAAGGTGCTTCCATCGCTGATGGGCGCGATTGATGTGGGCAACCTGACGGAAGAGAATGCTTTGACAAATTTCGCAGCAGATCTTCTTCGCGCTCTGGCCGAGCGGAGTCCCGAGCCGATGCCCGCTGGTTTCGTGGAGACGGTGATGCCCAAGTTGAACCGCCTGCTGCTAGACTCCGATGAGGCGGAATTGATCCGACCCGCAACGGAAGCCGTACGACACATGCTCTCCCACGACTTTGCGCAGTTCATTGTCTGGCGTGATCCTCAGTCTGGAAAGGAAGCACTTGAAGTAGTGTTGGTCATCATTGACCGCCTTCTGGGCCCGGCCGTGGATGACAACGCAGCCACAGAGGTCGGCCAGCTAGCAGCCGAACTGGTTGAACGGGCCGGCTCCGAGCGCCTCGGTCCCTACCTGCCGCAGCTCCTGCAAGCCGTGGCGCAGCGACTGGCGACAGCACAGCAAGCGCAATTCATCCAAAGTCTCATCCTCGTCTTCGCGCGACTCACTCTCATCAGCGCACGCGAGGTAGTCGACTTCCTGGCCCAGGTCAACCTGGGCGGCCAGAGCGGACTAGTCGTGGTCCTAAGCAAGTGGCTTGAGAACTCCGTCAACTTCGCCGGCTATGACGAGATCAAACAGAACATCTTCGCCCTGGCACGACTATACGAGCTCGCCGACCCACGTGTGGCCGAAGTGCCCGTCAAAGGTGACCTCATCATCCAGGATACTGGCCGAATCAAGACTCGTTCCCAGGCGCGCAAAAACCCAGACCAATTCACTACCGTGCCCGCACCACTGAAGATCGTCAAGGTTCTAGTCGAAGAGCTGGGCGCAGCATCCGGAAACAAAGAAATCGACGCCGCCACCGCGGCAGCCCTGGACGAAGCTGACAGCGACGACGGTGACGACGACTGGGAGGATCTCCCCAGCCAGGTTCTGGACCTCGGTATCGGAGCCACGAAACAGGGGCTGATGAGCTTCGGTGAGGGTGGCTCCGAAAGTGTCTTCGGTGTGCGTCGCCGAGACGATGAAACGCAGGGCTTCCTGGCAGATTTCTTCCGACAGGCCTCCACGCAGCCTGGTTTCCAAGAATTGTATGCGGCGCTGACTCCGGATGAGCAAGCTAAGCTACAGAGCCTGTGAATAGAGCTGAGTGAAATCTTACTCGGGGCTGTGGTTGCGAGTACCCTTTCCCGGGGCCCGGGTTATTAATGGTTTGATGCATGGATGTCAATAAAACATACAAGGAATTGTATCTGTCGCTTGTACGGCGTAAACATACCCTTCCCCTCCCCCTCCCCTTTTTTTTCCTTTTTCTCTTTCCACCTACCGTACTGTAAATGAGCATTAGCAATCCTTGTAGCAGGGACCCTGGAAGGTTCCGGCCTGGACCGAATTAGGGTTGTCCATGAATGCCAGTTCTTTGTTTGCATCCCCCTTCCTAGGCCTAAAAGTGACTGCAACATTCTGTTTCTTTGTTGAATTAACTTTGGGCTAGAGGTCTAGCCATTTCAAGTCTTTAGGCTCTGACAAGAGATAATGATAGGTAATTAGAGGTGATAATATAATATACAGTGACTTCCAAGGTTTACACCCTTATTTTGTGCAATCTACAACCTAGCTCGAAACAAAAGTACATATTTACCCATAGAAAAGTGAAGTAACGAGTCAGGACACCCTTGTTTCTGCAGACCCTCCCGGGCCTCCCCATTTCAGTCGGAACCACCCAGGGTTTATGGATCCGTCCCGTGTGGGGACGTACCAGACAGCCGGGTTCAAGACCAGGGGTGATCCTTGTTTGGACTTTTGTTTCTTTTTTTTGCTTTTCTATTTTTGCTTCTCTTTACGAATATTCCCTTTCATATCCCCCAAATTTTCCAGCGGAGTTAGGCTCTATCTCGTCTGGCTTGGGTATACCTACAGTGTCTCTTGGCTTCCCATTCTGTGTTAGTGCTCACCTTTTACCGCTTCGTGGTCACTGGCCCTGCAGGGCTCCACCTAGGTGGCCCCGGGCTCCAGGGCTCCAGGGCTATGACGGTGGCTTAGTCAACCAACTTCAATGAGAGGCTACCTATGTAGTAATATCGATGTGGCAACTGATCTTGATTTTTTTGCCTCTAGCGATGAGGCAGCATTCATCAACACGACGAGGATATATAATAATTTTGATCAAGGCAGTTCATTATTATCCAACCGACATCTTATGAGATGCTATCATAACCTAAAAGCTCTGCGAGGTGTCTAGATAGGTGATGGTGAATTATAAAGAACGAGGGACACCATTCACAGCGAGAGTGAATAGAATCCCAGTGGGTTACTAGTCGCACTCTCGATTTTCAAGATTGCTGGTTACATTTACGAATCAACTTAACCTCCAGGGCTTGGGAAGCTATCCGGTTATTTCTACCCCCAGGCATATCTCCCATCCATCGCCACAGTTCCGACACTTTGAACCCTTGCATTGACACAATTACCTTAGTCCTGGTATGACTATTGGTGGCAGCTGTAGCTTAAAAATATGGAAATAAACCTTGGATAGATATGCCCGAATTGGAGGTGGGGACCGGGAGGACCGACCCGTTTGCCTGAAGCCTATTTATTCCATAGACCTGGCAACGTGGGGTAACCTTGGAACGTCCTTGTGCCTTCCAAGCTTTCGCTGGAAAATATCAGTCCTCGCGTCGCTCCTTTCAGCAGCCTTCGATAACAATTGCGGCTATGAGGAACCGCAAATTACAGGAGTGCAGAGGCAAAAAGGCCATAACAGGCCTTAGCGAGGATATAAGCTTATCTTCAGGACTCTGTATCGACAACACATGTATGTAGTTGTGGTAGCCTACGTATCGCTTAATTGCGAGGCATTGGGATAAATGAATTCATACATACATACAGAGTATGTGCCAATTGGTATTCGACAGGCGATTAGTTAACTGATCTAGTTATTAATATCCACTAAATAAATCGCTTTCTCAAGGACCATGAGATCATTCTGGAAGCCGAGCATCTTCCTTGTCTTCTACGAGAGAAAGGGCTATTTGAGATACTGGTAAAAGCGAGGTTTGTCCCGCATATGTCCCTGTTCGTCTATCGGAGGCGCATGAGTATACATCGTGACCGGATAGAGACGAGCTTGTTCCTTCTTATCGGAGAGGAAGCTGGAAGAAATCAATAATGTTATATTGTGTTATCTGAACTGACCGAATAAGGGGGAAAGAGAGGAAAGGAAAGGAGAAGGGGCCGTTAAAGCATTCATTATAATATAACAGATAGTGGAAAAGGGATTCAACAGCATACTATATACACGGCCGGGCTAATAAAGGAGGTTTGCAATGGAACGGCTTGTACAAAAGGAACATGCTCTATGCAGCAAGCTTTGCAAATCCACAAGTCTTACCATTTTCCGTGAAATCTTTCACATTGAACCTTAGTAGAAGCTTCCCTCCAGCATAGCTCTAGCCATTTGGGGTCCAATGTACTAAAACCGATAAATCTGGCGAAAATACTCAATCCAGGCTTTAGACTCACATGCTCGACTCGGCGGTCGGTCCTTCCTCTCCCCGCTTTTACGCATCCGGCAGAACGTCTGATTTTCTCCAGGGACCATACTTTGTACAAAAAGCTTTAGGGCTGTAAGTATGTTTACATCTTTATAGATAAGCGTGGAGGAATCATCATGACATTAGCATATCATATGAAGTGTCACGCAGATTATACATATTTTTGAGCAGTTAAGTAAGAATATCATTTCGAGAACTCAATGATATCTAGATTGTAGATACTAGCGGCCCTATGTGACCTGAATTCACGTAATTCACACCCTAGAAAGTTGTCTAGCAGATCGCAGTAGTAGATTTATTGTCGGGACTACACTTGACGACCCTTTGATATCTTGGAAAGTGCCAAAGTTTATCATTAAAAAGAACCTTGGAATATAAAATCTTTGCGCCAAGGTACAACCCAGTCAACCAGGGTTGAGATCCCGGGATAACCATGGAACTTTGGAATCTTGGAACCTTGGAAATGCGCTAATCGAAAATCCAAATCCCGGGGCCACCTGGGCACACTTGAGCGGACCGATTTGGAATGGGCGACTTTACCGTACCAGGCTGTCGGATTTCCCACTGCGGGGTTGAACAGAAACAAAGGTACGGAACCGGCCAGGCGGTAGAAAAAAAAAATAATAAGTGGCTACGCTAGGGTTCCTCCCGGTATCCTCTCTCTCGGGTTTCTTAGTTTTCTTAGACTTGGAATTGATAGCTTCATTTCACTTCCCCTCTTCTACTTTCTTTCTTCACAAGAAAAAAATCCCCCTCTCCTTTTCTCTACTTCTCCCTCTTCCTCTCTCTCCTCTTTTTCTTCCTTCTTCTTCTTCCCAATATCCCTACCTCCCCTGTCTCGCCATGACACAACCCAATCTCAATGAACGCATCCAAGTCGACGTAAGTAGACCATTCCCTTTCGCTGGACTTCTTTGATCCCCATTCCTACCTCATATTCCTGTATCTGCCAGCACCCAAAAGAATAGTCCACCCTCCCTGGCCGATCTCACAACTCCAATTCCCACTCTTCCGAATTTATAATCTAATCTCCAATAATCTCCAAACCCCAACTAACAACCCCTCCAGACAAGCGACGACGACTCCCTCTTCGAAGTCCAAACCATTTCAGACTCAAACATTTCCTTTGCCTCTTCCGTTCGAGACTACAGCTACGAAAATGGCCGCCGCTACCACGCCTACCGCAACGGCCAATACCCCTTCCCAAACGACCAAGAAGAACAAGACCGCCTAGCTCTAACCCACCACCTCTTCAAACTGCTCACAGGCGGGGATCTGCACCGCGCACCAATACACGACTCCAATTTGCGCCGTATTCTAGACATCGGCACCGGCCCCGGCGAATGGGCCCTGGAAATGGCCGAAGACTACCCGCTGGCGGACATCATCGGCACCGATCTTAGCCCCATCCAGCCGAACTGGGCGCCGCCTAATTGCCGCTTCCTTATTGATGATGCGGAGAGTGATTGGACTTTCTCGCCCGGTGAGACGTTCGACTATATCCATGCAAGAACTCTAGCCGGTGGGATTGGGGATTGGCCGAGGCTGCTTAAGCAGGCTTATCAGCATCTTAAGCCGGGCGGCTGGTTTGAGGCGCAGGAGTTTGAGAATCTTGTGTGGTCCGATGATGAGACCCATGAGAAC
The DNA here is from genome assembly GCA_028974045.1 of Penicillium cf. viridicatum. NCBI lineage: Eukaryota > Fungi > Ascomycota > Eurotiomycetes > Eurotiales > Aspergillaceae > Penicillium > Penicillium cf. viridicatum. Next base: position 5,923,183 of record JAPQKQ010000002.1, on the reverse strand, counting down.
GCTACTGCTATCAATAGCTGGGCGGAGCTGTTGACTCAGTCTAGTAAGAAGTTTGGGAAACCGATGGATGTTGCACCGCAGATTTCGCAGTGGATGACTGAGCAAGGGTTTGCAAATGTCACCGATGATATTTATAAGGTATGGTGTCACTGTCTTTGCGGCTGTTGTTTCGCATACTGACTTATTTTCAGAGTCCTGTTGGTGGCTGGGCCAAGAACCGCCGCTACAAAGAAATCGGTCGCATCGGCAAGGTGTCTATCATGGAAACCATAGAGCCGTACTCGCTGGCTCTCTTTACCCGTGTCCTGGGCCTTTCGTACCAGGATGCACAAGAGCATATGGAGAATGCGCGGGCAGAGTTGATGAGCAACTCGCACCACCTTTATGTGCGCTTCCACTTTGTCTACGGACAGCGGCCTTTCGACGATGCATCCATTAATTCCGAGGCATCTTGAGACTTGGGCCTGTGGCAACGATGATTACGATAATGATACCCCATGACCTAAAGTTGAGATTGAGAATACTTCTGTCCCTATCAACTTCTCCAGTCTCTGTCGCCATGAAACATGGCTTGACTATATTTCCGCGCATTAATGTATAAAGGCTCCTATGTGCTAGATTTTTTTGCTTCATTATGTTCATATTCATGTGGGCATGGACGATATCGTGAAGCATGAGAGGACAGGAGTATACTGTGGTGCAGTGCGGTGATTCTGTCTCAGACGATCTCACCGTGACTTTACCTGCCTGGTATCGACTAGCGATCCAGGCTATATGATCAATATATCCACCGAGCGGGTTTTCCAGAGGTCCAGCTCTGGACCTGCCCCGAACCACTTGATTCCAACGCATTCGGCATATGCACACGAAGCCAGGGCTCGATTTGAATGTGCGCTCATGCCGTCCTCACCGCCCATTTCCAATCCCGAGAACCCAACAAACCCCCGAAACAGCCTCCTCGGGTGAAGGACTCGTCCGCATGACCTGAATCACCTGAGGTAGACTTTGCTCGTCACAACTGGCAATTGTTTCTAGCAGAATCTCCAGCAGTTCCTGTTTCCCCTCGACCTTCCAGGAGCTTGGCATTGAGTTCATGATGGTTGTTGGTGAAGGACGGTCCTGGGGACTGGGGCTGGCATGACTTGAAGTATCGCTTCCCACGGGTATCGGGGTGGATATGGAGAAGGGTGCATCTGTATAGATGTCGATGTTTGTGTTGGTGGTGGCGGTAGTATTGGTAAAGGGATTGATAGTTGAATAATGAGACGGGTTTTGGTATGTGTGTGTGTGTGGAAATTGGTTCGGACTAGGATTCGGATTCCCATATGCATCTTGCCCCCACTGATGATATGCATGAGGCCTGTCAGCTTCATTTGGTATTGAATATTCCTCCCCGTAATGTGTTACTGTTGATGTTGGTATAGGTGCGGGATAGCCAGTGTGTTGTAGTGCTTTGCCTCCGTCAAGCATATAATTATCGCTATTGGCTCCGTATAGTGGCGGGTGGTGCATCCCTAACATCGCATTCTGCGCGTGTAACCCGTGCACTGGGAGACCCTGCATCGGTACTGGGATTGTTCCAGACATGTCCCCAGGAGCGAAGGTCATGCCTCCGGTATAATATCCAGACATTGTCGCGTCTTCCAGAGTATCTATCCAAAGTTAGCACAAGCGCTAGAAACAAGCGGAGTGAGAATAAAACACACTTCCAAAAGCAAGCGAATCAACTGTAGTCGACCCATCCAGCTCCGCAACTTGCGGCGCATACCCCGTCGCGATAGGATAAGCCGAAGCCGAAGCCGACCGCGACGAAGTAGACATTGGCCCAGTCCCATTCTCACTCCCCGTACTACCAGGACTCGTAACAGTCACAGAGTTTGTCATGGTCGTGATCGACGAGGATGGCGACGACCCGCGCCAGCTGCCTTCACCAGTATCCGGGGTACCTCTAGCCGAGGCAGAACCAGCGCCAGCGCCGGTCGCATACCCAGAGCCATTGCCATAACCATGGCTGTCGTAGCTATAGCCCGTGTTCGTAGGTGTATATTGTGTCCAACTCTGGCCGTTCCCCGGGAAAGGCCCGCCCGTTTGGTCCGGGCGCGAGCGCTGGCGCTGGCGCTGGCTTTGACTCTGGCTCTCACTATAGCTTGGTTCTCGTGGACCCTGGTTTAGCCGCCCCCGCAGTTGTGCGACTTCGCGGCGTAGTTGGTTGATTATCTCGGATTGACTGATGTGGGCGCGATCTTCGGCCGTTGTTAGGTAGGTGCATTCTGCTTCGAGACCGCGGATTATGCAGGCGTGACATGGAATAGAGCGGTCACACTGGTGATCAGAGAGGGATGATTAGTGACTGGGAATTGATTTAAAGGCGTAAAGATAGTAATGTGGGAGTGTCGAGAGATAAAGTAGTATCCGGGTACCTTCACTTTGCGCTCGCGACATCTGAGGCACGACTGCTGCGGGCGTATCTTTGTCTTAGAGTCTGGGGGCATTGCGAGAATACCACTCTACCGTAGTAATATTGGTACAATGATGTTTTCAAAAATCAATTCCCCAGAGGGATAATCGGAGAAATCGGAGAAATCGGAGAAACCGGAGAAACCGTTGAAGTTGAGGGGGGAGGCTGGGGAAGTAAAGTTTCATTGGCAGATCTGTCGAGCGGTGAATGACAAAACAGCGGAATTGCGTATGTGGCTTTCTTTGAGTACCGTACAAGGAAATATAAAGCCCAAGCCTGCCCCGAGTCTCAGAAATGGTTCGTACACCGTGACTCACCGTGAGCACACAGAGGGCTACAGCTGTTCAGCGTTGGGCTCACTTCATGCTCTAGTTGCCTCCAGCAACGGACAGACACCTTTTCGTGGTGCTGGGGATTAATAATCAAACGCGTAGTCGTTCGATGAAGCTAAGATCTGTCCAAGTCTATGCGTTATACTTAGATTCGTCTTGCCCATAATCTAGCTGTTCAGTGTATTCGTGCTGGAAGATGATCATTTTCTTGTATTGTATAGAAATGTACAGTCCGGTGGATGACACCTGTTCTCACATGGGTTCCATATATACAGTTTCTCCTTTAAACATAAACACTGAACATAAACACTGAATATAAACACTGAATATAAACACTGAATATAAACACTGAATATTATGTGTAATAGCAGCTTGTCATCTTGTTTATCGCTTGGACGTCTTCACCCATTATATTACACACCGTCAACCCCGCGCAAGTATTGGCCTTGAAGAGCGGATGATGGCCGTTCTTTCAATCGTTAATTATGGACCTGACTAGGCGAATTACACTATACCACAGCGCGTTGAAATTGCTCGGTCCGAGGTCAAAAACGTAAACGATACTCTTGCTGACCAGTACCTGATGGCTAGGGAATGGCCAGGGAGTAAACGACGACAAAATGAGAAACCAAAAAAAGCGGGCGTTATGTTCAAGTCTGTCAAACATGCATATCCCATGGTTGTTCATTATCATTCCTTCTGTTTTAATCACTGGAGTCCGCCGATCTCGATGAACGCCGCGATGGTTGCTTGATTGTGTCCAGTAGACACTCGGAATTAAGGGACAAATGCCGGGATTAGGGTAAACAAAACTTCGTCAAAGGCTCAAAGACCAACCATGGACCCACAACAAATGGATGGCCACAAAATAGCCAACCGCATGTGCGTTTAAACGAGAAAATTAGGAAGTCGATTGGTTCGGTGCAATCCAAATGTTTAGAACCTAATCAATCAATGACCTGTAACCTCAACAAATAAACACCTGCATGTCAAGAACACTACATGCGTCTGTTGATCTGAAAACGACTCCATAACTACAAAACAAACAACCGCACAGCAGATAAGGGCTGTTTTAAGTCTCTCAGGCAGGAAGTAACAGCACGGGAGATGAACGGTCCAGAAACCAAGTCCGTTGTTCTTCTCTACTAAATAAACAAAATCGGCAGTAGACGTTTCCCTCTCACCCTTTCCATGAGCAGCGTCAAGCAGGGACTCCCAAATGAGGAGCAAGCACATTTCTGGTTATTCACCCCCTCTGAATACTGTCTAATGGGGATGCAGCTCCCGAGCTCAAGGGTCACAAAGATGTATGCCCACCCCGTTTATTCGGCCTACTCATCAAAATTGCCCGTACCCATTAGGGGTATTTGGTCATTTCCTCCGTACGTTATAGCGAATGATGTGTCAAAACTGCATGGTTCTCACCCTCGCGTTCCTATTTACTAAGTTGTTTAATGTACTGATTTGTTTACATCGGTTACGGCATTACAGTACGTCGGCTGCATAGAAGGGCGTACAGGCTAGTAATGGTAGAGGATCAGAATGAGTGGCTTGATTTGATGATGTTTCCTTGAAGATGACCGCTGTTGAAGGGTCGTGTTGTAGTGAGGTGCTAGTAACACTCGAACTCTGCCCCTTAAGAGACCCGATTGACTATACAAGACAGGTGGAGCGCGGGTATCCGCTGAACTGCATAACTTCTAGTGGTAAATTACCACCCTTCAGGTTGACATGAAGCACTCCGTAAAGCCACAACTCTCTATTACGTTACCACCGAAGAGTAAAATAATATAGCAGACACTGGCTACAATATTATGACACTTACGGAATTTATTTCAACATTTTGTACGGCAGACGATTTGGGCCAAATTTGACAATAGGGTTTCTGCCATGCAGAAACTTAGTAATCGGCACTAATAGAACCATATGACAGAAATCTATCGTAATGAAATGTATGGTCAAAATGACTGATATTGAGAACTCTAACTAATTTAAATGACATGAATCCGCAATTTAACCAATCTGTACGGACCCTGCTGACTAACTGTAATATGCACTTTTGTATGGTATGCCGAGTACCAAGGGTCACATGACTTTCTGGTATCATACCTTGTTTCTGCCATGTAATCCACCTTGCACTTTGACACACCCCCCGGCTCTTAAAGCCTGCATTTTCCTGGCTTCAAGAGCTGCCAATTCCTTCACTTTTCGGGATTAATCAGATGCCTAATTTCACTCATCCCAATCATCTCTCGGAAGAGATGCTGCTTCTGTTTCGGAAGCGCTTTCGTAAGGCCATCTACCGGCATGGCCGCAGTTGGAACCCAGTTCACATTGACTCGACCCTCGCTAATCTCCTGTTTCATCCAGCATCGATTGATATCCACATGCCGCAGCTTCGTATACATCGCCGACCCCTCCTTCGTTAAGAGATCGACAGTTTGCTGGTTATCGCACATAATGGACAAGGGATGATCTGGCTGGAAGCCCAATGCTTCGAGGACTCGGCGCCACCACTGTACAGTTTTTCCTGCTTCTGCCAGAGCAAGAAGCTCTGCTTCAGTGGTTGACGTAGTGACGGTCTTTTGTTTCGTCGCTTTCCAGTCAATAGGGCCGCCGTACAGCTTACAAATGTAGCCTTCCGAACTCTTCCTGTCTTTGTTGTCTCCAAATAAAGCATCGCTTACGAATTCAACTGACTTCGTAGCGAGCTAGAGACTCGGTGTCACGGTTATACCGAGGTTTTTGTCATATTGTTGATCTCTAGTGCCATACTCGATGGCCCAGTACCTAGTTTCGTACAGGTATTGTATGACTCGATCAATAGCATCAATATGCTTTAGACCGGGGTTTGTCAAGAATTCAGCTAGCTTAGCTATGGCTTTTGAAGCATCTAGCCGGGTGATGGTAGTGGCATACTAAGCCGATCCATCCTTAGCCTAGAAACCATAAATCTGACTCGGTGTGGCCACCCCATCGTACGGTAGCAGTTATTCGACAGCAAGTGGAGATCCCACTTTTCTCGTAGTAACCAAGTTATACTTAGCTGCCATACTCTCAATATAGCTATCTTGACATAACCATAGTTTCTTTTGATCTCTATCTCTAAGAATGCGTATATTTAAGAACCAGTTTACATCTAGTTCACACAATTCCCATTGCTTCTTAATCTCTTCATCTAGCTTAGCAGCTTACTTAGCGTAGTGAGGATAATTCACGATAATAATATCGTCAACGTAAAAGAAAACGATGATGCCATTCATAATAAAGATACACGGATCTTCTGGCACTAGGGTAAGGCCTAGTTTGACTAGCACCCTTATTACTTCTTGCTGCCATAGTCTAGGTGACATTCGTAAGCCGTAAAGCGCTCTATGGAGTAGCCAGCATTGACCTAGCACTTCGAATCCTAGTGGGCACTTGGTATAAACCTCACCTTGTAGTACTAAGTTCAAGAATGCAGTGACAACGTCTCTCTGCTTCATATCAAGATCAAATGCTGCCACTAAGGCAAAGATAGCCCTTGCTATCTTGACAGCTAGTGTAGCGGCTCTCTTTTCCTCTATTGATAACCATTAGAGGTCACCTCGGACACAGATTCGTGCTTTGAACTTCTCGAGGTATCCGTCGGCGTCGAATTTGTATATGAAAACCTATTTCAATGGTAACACTTGTATTCCTCTCTGATTCGGGATTGGAACCTTAGTGTAGGTTTCTTTCTTCTTTAACGTTTAGACCTCGAAGCCTACTACTCCTATAAACTCCTTCCCGAATCTATAATCCTTCACTTAGGACTAGTTCTCTAGTAGTGGGGGTAGTTCATCACGATAAAGCTTTGTATAGAATTTCTGATTCATACTTATTGTGAAAGTATAAAGTAGACTTAGTAGCTCTGCTGTCTCGTCAAGAGAGAGGTATGCCGTATAATCTAGATCCGTCCTTAGTTTCCTAGATCTAGTGCCGGTGATAACATTTGTCATACTTATATCACCTAAGATATCTCTTAGTGTGAAGGAACGAAGCCAAATTGATTCAATACTGACTAAGTCGACATGCTGTTTACAAAAAGCTTGGAGAAGGGAAGGAATGAAGCAAGCGGGACGATAATAAGGATGACGGGCAAGGCGGTGGCAGAACGGGAGCGTGCGGAGACGGAAGGCTATATGGCAGGGCCATATAGTAGGAAGCGGGTCTAACCCGTTACAATACCCCCCCTCTTAGGGTCGTTGTATGACGATGTGCTCCTCCGGGTGAGGCGGCCATCGCCGTGGAGGACTAGTGGGTAACGGAGATCGATAGGATTAGTACGGGCCGTGGCGGCCTTAATCCTTTGCTTCGGGGGCGATTCGGTGTCGGAAAGGGACGATATCGATGATGATGACAATGATGAACGGCGGTTACGATGCTGTGGGTTCTATGTAGGATCGTTACATTGATCAATGTAGTGGTCGGGGCTACCACAGTACCGACAGAGACCTTCCTGTTGACGATGTCTCTGGCGAGCCTGGCGGCTGATTCCGGTACGATTTACCGATAGATCTATTGGTTCTGTGGCTAGTTGGCGTTGACGTTGAGAAGAAGGCGAGGGTTGACGTTGACGTTGAGGTTGAAAAGGTCGCGGCTGGCGACGGTCGTATCGTTGTAGAACCGCTAGGTACTCTTCGTATGATAGCTCAAAGAGTGTATCACTGGCTTGTTCTAAAACCTCACGGAGAGGGCGGCGGAGGCCTCGGTGAAGTGTCGTTGTGGCGAAAACTGATTGTGCTAGGCCTTGGATCTCTACGCTCGCTTCGTGTGCGAGGCGTTCGAAACGGGCAAGGTACGCAATGAGGCTTTCATCGTCCTTCTGACGAACGTTGGCGAATCGGAGGATACTCTCTTGTTTTTCGCGTGGGTTATAACAAATACGTTGGAAGTATTGGAAGATCTGATCTGGGTCGTTGGTTTCTCTGAGGTGTAGTACTGATGCTTGCTGAGGTGTCTCGAGACGGTTGTATACGTAGTCGAATGCTTGCTGGCCGGTAAGGCCGTCGGCGTTAAGCTTTGATTGTATTGAGGGGAGCCACGTACGGAGCGAAAACGGTTTGCCGTCGAATCGGGGAGGATCAGGGAGGCGGAAACGGGGCTGGTCGGGTTGTTGACTCTGGCGTGATGCGAGAGAAAGGAGCTGGCTCTGCTGATCGGCAAGTTGCTGCTGTATCTGTTGTAGAAGCGCTAAGAGCGCGCTCTGGTCGGGTTGCTGGTTCATCGTTGCGTTGAAGAAAAAGGAGAATTAGGGGTGATTCGTTAACGTTGCGTTGCGTACGACTCGGTAACGAGAAGGAAGCTTTTTGTATGTGAAGGAACGAAGCCAAATTGATTCAATACTGACTAAGTCGACATGCTGTTTACAAAAAGCTTGGAGAAGGGAAGGAATGAAGCAAGCGGGACGATAATAAGGATGACGGGCAAGGCGGTGGCAGAACGGGAGCGTGCGGAGACGGAAGGCTATATGGCAGGGCCATATAGTAGGAAGCGGGTCTAACCCGTTACACTTAGTGCTTGATTCGAGGATATCGATGCTTAGGAGGACGCTCGATGAGACGACGATAATAGTGCTAGTGACGGCGAGTAAGCTATTTCACGTTGTAGCTATCTCTCGATCTCTTACTCTTTATCTCTCACTTTATCTCTTACTTTATCTCTTACTTCCACCCCCCTAGTTTCGATCGACGGTATCACGGAAATCGGATCTAGCGACGATAATAGGGTTTCTCTAGGTATTGTAATCGATGAACTCGACGGATTCGGAGATAATAATACTATTCGTGACGATAGTGGTCTTAATAATCTTAATAGTAATAGTGAGGATAATAGAAAGCTTCCTAGTATAGCATCTGTTTACTCCCTCGATTCCCTCGGTCTAATAATAGACTGTAGGGTAGGCAATCCAGAGTTCGTCTTTATAACCACCTATATTAGGGTTCTCTCTCTGTCAACCATTCCTTGATCAACCATCTCTTGATTATTAACTTCATTATCGATATTATCGATACTAGCTATATTAATAGCTATTTTATCAACTGTATTATGTCTACCTTGCTCGGTATACTTAGTTTTATCTTACAGAGCTATCCTAGCTATCGATCTCGGTATCTCTATCTACGTACTGATTTCGACCTATACTTCTTCTATAGTAAGCACTTGCGGCCATATACCTAGTCTATCTGTTATAGTACTAATAGCATCCTCTATTTTAGGTATCGGTATCGATTTCGAGTACCGCCTCGTTTCGTTAAAAACGGTATCTCTTACGACGTCGACCCTTCCTATACTAGTACGTCCTTTGTAGGGGAACCATACTTTATATAGGTTCTTAGAAATGTACCTAACGAGGTATCCTATCTCTACTCTAGGTGCTATCTTATCTAACTACACTCTCTTAATGATTCTCGAGTACGTTAAGCAACTATACAACCTTATATTTGACAGGTTGATAGTCTGATATTAGATGCCATCTAGTACAGCGTGCTTCATTAGCTCTTTCTAAGGTATGATCCATTGGCTACTAATCTTAGTTAGGGTCCTATTTAGGATATATATCGCTATATACATTGCCTCTAGCTATAGAGCATAGGGTAGCTCTGTATCGTTAATTAACGCTCTAGTAGTACGTACTACTACCCCCCTAGATCTCTCGGTAGGACCGTTTATCTCTAGTAAGCCGGGTAGTAAATACTTAATAGTATATCCTTCGGCTTTAATTATGGTTTCAACTTTATGACCTATACTCCGCTCGTTGTTATAGTGGAACACTCTGATCTCGATCTTCAACTAGTTCTTGACTAACGCTAGGAACTTCCTAACAGCGATTTAGTAGTCGTTTTTCTTAGTATATATAAAGACAAAGTGGCATCTAATACTATCTAGGTAAAAATACGTCAACCATATATAACCATTATAAGCTAGTTGATTTTGTACTAGGTCGAAGTAGACCCGTCCAAATATACCATATACTTAGCCTATCTTCCGGCGAGAGATCTGCCTCGGGGCATCTACCAATTAATAAGCTTTACATACCTACTTCGTACTAGGGTTACTTTTAATAGTGATCCCTTCGGTTATCTCTACTAGCTTAGCAATACGCTGCTAGCCAATATGGCCTAGGCGTCTATACTAGGTTTGAAATGATACTTCCGATCTTGGTTCTTATACTGATATCTTAGTCGCGAATACCAAGTCGTCTAGTACTAATTTAGGGTATTTAAACCCCTTTAATTGTATTAACTATATCAACTTCTAGTCCTAGTACACTTAGTATACCGGTTTTCTATCAGCTGCTTCTATACAGTCTATCCTAAAATTTACTAACAATCCCGCCTTTATCATCAACCTATTAGATATTAGATTACTATAGAAATTAGGAGAGTACTTGGTATTATATAACTCTATTCTAACTGCCTTTCTATTAATAGGACTAATACTATAGATCACTACAGTGCCTACCCTGTCGACGATCGTCTCTATATCTCCTACCCGAACGCTACTTTATACGTCCTCGAAAGTCACAAATAACTCTCGATCGTTGTATATATATATTTACGCTCTAGTATCGACTACCTATCGTTTTCCAACCGGTTCGGTATAGCTTTATACGTGGTTTTGGGTAGATATAACTGTGGTAGAGATGTCAATTTGCTTACTAGCCGACGGCTTGCTAGCCTATATCGTGCTAGTTAGTAGCTTGCTAGTAGATAGGATGCTTTCCGTGGAAAAGAACCTATATACCGATTCGTCGTTAATAAGAGTGGCATTTGCTTGCTACGGTGCCTTCCCCTGGGCCTATTTTTGTCCCTATGCTTGGGTTTCTTAGCGTCTCTTGTCAACCTAGGCTTTCTAAGTTAGGTTAGCCTTCATAGCTTTATCCCATTTTTGCTTTATAGCCTGGTTTCTTTCGTATGATAAAGGTATGTTTTCATCATATATCTCCTAGTATCTCCACGCTAGGTGTCTCCCCCTATTTCTTCCACATAGGTAGGGTTTCATCTTAAAAGATGTCTCTTTATTTGTTGGCCTCGCTTCTTCGTGACCTTGCTATATCGAGAATGTAGCTTTAGAAATACCTCGTTGATTGGCAACTAGCTTGTTATAGGTGATTTTCTAGTGAGCTCTATACCGGTTAAGTAGTTAAGTAAAGGTGATATCGTTTCTATCTTAAAGCCTCAGAGTCTATGTTTTATAGAAGTTAGGTGACATGACTGAGATAGCATCAAGGAACTAAGTTGGAGCATCATCTGCTTCCGATATCCTTGCTCTCTTATACCTTACTTGAACTATCTCCTAGTTCAATAACCACTTGTCGATATCCGTGTTTCTCTCTAACCCTCTGTCTAGGGTTCTCCACGCTTGTCGAAGCCTAGCAGCATTGGTTAGATCACACTCGGCAGCGAACCTTTAACGAAGGTTACGGAGAAGTGTATATAGAGTTTTATAGTCGATAATAAAGGGTTAGTAGTTAGTATGAACGCTGTTTCGAATAGCGGTCACTACCACATTTAACCCCTTCTTTTGCTGGGTATATACGGTATTGTCGATGGTCCATTGTGCCTGGAGCATTTTTATTGATTCAAACCATTGATCTTTGTACTCGGCTTGTGCTTCGGCCATCGAGATAACCTTAGTTGGTGCCTTCAGAGGTTCTGGTTCCTCCTCGTTGCTAGGATCACAGAGCTCCTATACGTCAAATTGCACGGCAATTGACTCGATGTTCGCTATCCATGAATCCCATGATATTGAATCCTTTAGTATAACGCGAGAGGATGAACCCGCGGAGAGGTATTCAGCCATAATGCTGATGGTTGTGGACAGATTTCCGATTTTTCTTCGATTCAGGGGTTGCTTCGGCGCTAGGCAGATGACTTCTTGTCACTTTTTGTGCCTCAGTTTCGGCGACAGCAGGTTGATCTTTGAATTGATCTTTATTGGAACGATTCCGGGCTCATAACTGACAGAAATCTATCGTAATGAAATGTATGGTCAAAATGACTGATATTGAGAACTCTAACTAATTTAAATGACATGAATCCGCAATTTAACCAATCTGTACGGACCCTGCTGACTAACTGTAATATGCACTTTTGTATGGTATGCCGAGTACCAAGGGTCACATGACTTTCTGGTATCATACCTTGTTTCTGCCATGTAATCCACCTTGCACTTTGACATATTACTATAACGGGCCAGAGCCCGGCCTGGATCACGTGAGGCACGTGCCCACAACATACATAAACCCCCATCGTCGGTAGATAGTGACCTTTTCTCCAAGATTTATGTAAACAGCATGTTGGCCTAGCCTAATTAAATCAATAAAGCTACAGCCCTTCATAATTACAGTTAGTTAGCAAGGTCCGTATAGATTGGTTAAATTGCGGATCGTGTCATTTTAGTTAGTTAGAGTTCTCAATATCAGTCATTTTGTACCATACATTTCCATACGACAGATTTCTATCATATATAGTTGCTGTACTAAGATACGCTCGAATCAGCCTAGCAGGACCTTTACGTATAACGTTATTGTGAGGAAACAAAGCTTAAAGGGCCTTTATGCGATTTCTATTACCAGCAAAATAGACAAGAGAGGGATATTACGAGTTAGGGTAGCTTATTGCCTAGATAATTTCTTTAAATCGCCCCGTATCTACCAAAGAACTACCGGTAGTATCAGAGAGTATATCGAGCCACGCCGCCATAATGATCCTCTGCGTATTGTAAGTAATATAGCTTCCTAAGAGCACTAGTGCTTTTATATTATTTATTTCCGGTATCTTCAATCTTATGAAACGATTTCCTGCCATCAATTACTTGACGACTCCGTGTGACAGCTCTGTCATAGCGATAAGTGGGTTGGCCCTCACATTCTTCCACTAGAAATCAGACTCTAGCCATTATTTGTGAGTGTATAAGTTATATAAGGTCATTTAATCTAGTATCCAGTCTCTAATATCAAAATACTGATGGTATTTTCCTCTAGTCAAACGTCCTCTCGGTTTAGTGCGAGAATTTAACTTCTGATTACATAGAAACTACTAATAGCTTGCTACAGCGCCCTCTTCAATTTTTGCGGTATTTCTTTGATTCGTAATGGAAAAATAAGGGCAAGTTATCCTCCCCAGAGATGCCACAACAGCTAATATAAATAAGTTGCATCGGTCCTTCGTCTATGGTTACATTTTCATATGTTGGATCACATCGTCTGCTATGTAGTCTGGTATATTAGAGAATGTGAGAAAGCAAGCGGGGCATCCTCAACCTGGTTCAGCTAATAATATACGTGCAAACACCATTCTCAGCCAAAACCATGATACGATTTATACAATAATGTTAAAAGAGGAGGCGCAAATGGATTGGAGATACAATGTTACTGTTAGCATAGCAAATTGGGCTCTCCTTGCTGGATACTTGGTAATTCCAGGAACATTTACTTTGCTGAAAGAATCAAGTCAGGTGGAGGAAATCTTAAAAACGAACAATGCTGGGCGGGCAGTATTACACACCATACAAAATTCGCCCCTGCTGGTGGTGCCGCTGCTTTGACCTTACTTTTCCGTAAACTTCAAAGCAACTATTTATGGCTCATCAACAAGAAGCCGACCTAGAAGAGGTCAAGTACGACCAGAACGTCCTCCGAGAACAGAACGACAGGCTCCATGAAGAAGTCAGGGCCCTAAGAGCACAAATCGAAACCAGCCCACAACTAAACCCGCCTAGAACTTGGGCAGCGATAACAGCCAGCGGTACCAATGACCCGCAACCAAGCCTCCAACGACCCGAAAAGGACCGGAACTGCGTCCGCATTAGCACACAGAGATTATCGGTAGATCCGAGAGATAATGAGACTAGAGAAGGGAACAGTTTCGGGCGGTACCTCTCTACCGACTCGGCTAACACCTATATCCGCTCAGCGCTGTTAAGCGCACCCAAGACACACAAGTTGCCGGCATTGGTACCACGAAAACGGGATACTTAGTTCGCTTCAAGGACCCAGGATCGGCCGAAGCAGCCCGCAACAACACTGAATGGCTGAATGAGCTAGCAAGCCATTCAAACAATTATGGAAGAAAACGACCTAGCCGAACAAGGCTTCCAAATCGAAGAGTTAGCATGGCTTAAACGGAAAGATAAAGTGCTGGGGAAGTTTGCGTCGCTTGGTATCTGGTTTGACTCTTCAGAAGGAGCAGAACACATCCTCAACAATGGTCTCCTTGTTGGACAAAGATATATTGGTAGCGTGGAACGCGGCGAAATCAAGAAAAAGAGGTGCTTCCGGTGCCAACGTTTCGGTCACTTAGCGTGGTCGTGCAAGGAAACACCATGTTGTGGACATTGTGCGGGTCAACACGAGCGGCAACGATGCCCTCCAGGGATCAGGGCCAGATGCCTGGATTGTAGCGGCGAACACCCAACTGGTGACCGACAGTGTGCTACACCCGCAACTTCCAACCCCCATCAGTGTTAGAAACGAACCTGCGCATACTACAGTTGAACATCATGAAATCGGGACCTTGGATGGAAGCACTCATCAACGACCACCAAAGCCAAGACCTGGATATCCTTCTGATCCAAGAACCGTCTATTACTACCTACCGCACATGGGTCAACCACAGCGCCTGGAGACTAGGAAGGAGATTGCGCGGGGGATTTATGAGGAGGCGTATGTGTGGTTGAAAAAGGCTCAGGTTCTTTCTTAGGTACCGTATCTACGTTGGGCTTTTAAAAGCTTTTCTCTTATAGATTTTGCTGGTTTAAATAGACTAGGCGTTTTCGAGGAGGGAGGTCAATAAAGGATATACTCCAATGTGTAATTCGGGATGAAGCATGATTTAGCGAAGGCTTTTGATCGTAACTAATAAACGTTTCTGCCCAGGGCACGAATTTCCTCAAGCACTAGCGGGGGGATTTCCAAGGTATGATCTGACTTCCACTTAGTGATCCACTACTCGCAAAGGGTCATCACTTGGGCTTTCCGGTACGTGTTACTTTCCTTTTGATAATGGTAAAGGCATTTCGAGTTTGCGTAAATATCGAAGATTTTTACGATACGTGACCCCACCTTAAGAAGAGTACTTTAAAAGGCAACTTCGGGCTAGGAGACTATAGTAAGTCGAAAATGCTTTCTCCTATCGCGTAGCTCGTTCTAGTTTGTCTTGAAATATTAAGAGAATCGCTCGAATGTCCACTATAATACTTCCTCCGTGCGCCTCTCTATTCCTTTCTTAGACCTCGTCTGGATCGCGAGGCTGTCCCGCCTAGTCATCAAGTATATCGTGTCGTAGAGCCAAGATACAGTCAAGGATGCGGTCGGATCTTGCCATTCTCTCCTCAAGGTCTTCGATTTCATTTCCGAGTGAATCTAGTGGAGACAAAAGGGCGAGGCCCTCAGGGTTGCCGATTCTTGACTTTGAAGTGTCCATGGTCAGATCGTCTGACTTGACGAGTTCCGTTGCCATGGTTTAAAAATTTCGCTCCTTTAGATTGTAGGATGACGCCTGTTAAGGACTAGGTATTGATAAGTAAGTATTTTGTTTGAAAGGAGAGGTGTGTCAGACAAAACATACTTTTGCAGGCGGAGATTCGGTACTACGTAGTACCTAGTGAAGAGGGGAACGCTCAAGGCTATATGCTCTACGGCATACGGATCGATTGAGCACTCGTAATTCTGCTTCATGCTCAATCTTGCATACAAAAAGACCCAGGAACACTGTCCAAGAAGTGGATTCAGAGAGGTGTAGGAGTGTGTATTATCAATCTATGTCTATCTGCTACTTGTAACCTCAAAATCCTAATGCTCGCTTACATAACGCATGAAAAACATAAAAGCAAAAGAAGAGGGTGATGTGCACTGACTAGTGGAGAGCCTATCTCCTCACTACACTAGGTAGATCGGGTCTCGGAGGAAGTTATATATGATGACGTCAGATGGGACAAGCACGAGACCGCTAACGGTCGACTATTGTTGGCGAACGAGTACAAGAAGCAGATTAAAGATATGTATTGGCAAGCTAGCAAATACTAGGGAGGAGAGAGAGGAAAAAGAGAAGCAGAGAGAGAAAGGAGATAAACAGGCATATTGGGGCTAACAAATCAAGTGTTATCCTGCCGTCCCGGCAGGTTTACTTAGGCCGCTACACCTAAGTGATTACATAAGATACATTTTACCACTCGGCCAAAAGATCATAGGGACAATCGGAACCTCCGATTGTCACTGCAGCGGTATATATACTAGGCCCTAGACTCTGCTCGGGACCACACAAGCAGCAATCCAGGTCACATGACTACAGGCTCCAACAACTCTTTGCCATCCATGGATGGCCTCCCAGCTCTGAAGTCAGACTATAACATTTGCTAGTCTCTCAACCTCACTCCTTATTTAGCGCTCTTTATCATGGCTTCTTCCTCGATTGATCCATCTCCCGGTGACCCGGCGCAGGAACCCGTTCGCTTAAGAGACAAGTATAAGCAGGCCGCGCGATCTATCGTCCTAGCACTTGTGTCTCGGTCTAAGCCTGCCTATACACACACCGATCTCGCCCAATTTCAAGTCTCCGTTCAGTTGTTCGACCCTGAGGATCCAAAATTCATCAATTCCGGAGCTTGTCTCTTCCTACCTCTCACCCTGGAGCAGCTTAACGAATACAAACTCGATAAAAAGGTGCTTACCAAGGACGAGGATCGCTATCTCCACAGATTCGAGGACACTTTTGATGAATTCCCGCAAGATTACCCGGTCCCAGAGGATTGCCGGATGTGGGACAGAGCTCGTCAAATCCAATTCTCTCTTGATATCTTCGAATCATGCTATAAAAAGGCAGTGGATGAGGACACTATCTCAATAGGAGAAGCCTCGTACTGGGCTAATATCAGGTGAGTCTCATTCTATGTTCTATTAATTAGTCACTAATAACTATTAGGGCTGAGGACTCTTTCTACCATGCTCCACAAGGAATGAGATTGGGTCTTAAACTCGGACATTCGATGCCTGCAGCCCTTCCAAGATGGTACACAGTTTCCACCTGCCAATGGCTCGACGAAGATCTAAAGACCACTCGCCCTCACATCAAGCTTGTGACCCTCACTGGCGCAGAGGCGAAAGAAAATGAACTACTCCATGGCGAGCTGGGGTCTATTGCAAATGTAATCCAATGCCGCCTCAACCAGCCAGAGTTTGAGAATACCTCGATCTTCCCGGTATGCCTGAGACCTATAATGGCCCATGTTATGGCGAAATAGCGCTAATTATGCTTATAGGTACTTATGCTTTCGCTCTTTGGGCCAAGGCATGGCCGCCTCCTGCAGGCTAAGTTTGACAATTCTGGCACCCTGAATGTCCTGTCCTCCCCGATTTACAACTTCGTGGACAACAACGAGAAGATGAATCTTTTTGTCCGTTACAACAATTGCAAACCCCGAGATGGTAAAGAGTTTGAGTCTGTCATTGTTGAGGATTCTCCAACTCCTCATGTCCAGTATCAAGCTTCCCACCTTGAATCGGACAAGGAAAATCTTGCTCCTCAAAAATAAATTTCGTCTACTAGAGGTGGAAGGGCTCCCTAGCAATACAAGTTTGACTTTGATTCTACTGCATTACGTTACGGACACAAAATGCGCTAGCGGTTAATTAGTAGCTGGTTATCCTACATCCATCCATACGTGAGCGACTGCAAATATTCGGAGACCCAGAGTATAATTATATAACACATGTCGTAACTCCATAGAGATTAGTGGTAAGGGAAGTTGAAGGCATCGTCGTGTGTTAGACGAACTATTGTAAATGGATAAGGTGTGTTTGGGTTTTCAGGAAGTAGCTTTGATACGTGTAGTACTGGTAGTGTTGGCAACACGCCTCGAGCACGCAGGTAGCAAGTACTTGAGTCTTTTCTTTCCCATTAACCCAACCATTATCCTCTCACTTCTTCCCAGACATGCTTTTCTAGCCATTACATCTTTCTTCATCCGCGCAACGAGCAACCGCCACAATTTCCATCCCCTCACCCAGCAACCGTCCGCTCCACAGCAGCAGAATCACGACCGAAGTGCCCGAAATGCCCCCAAACCAGCCGACCAATGCCCCGTCAGATATCCACGAATGGAAAGCAGCAGCCCGGAGAAAAGGGGTGAACTTGAAGATCAGCGTCCACACCAGAGGCCCATTCAAGTCAGGCTCTAAGGTAGTCGAAGAAGAATTTCTCCTCCTGAAAAATATCTGGCCCAAGGTGCTGCCAACCGACAAATGGCAGGTTCAAATGCAGCTGGGACTAGAGACCCAATTTTGCAAAGAGACTGAACATCTGGAGGTTATCCAAGCTTTCAATGACTCCTTAGTAGCAATTCGAAACAGGACACCGCCAACGTCTGAACTGAGCACTCAGATGCAGAATCCACAAAAAGACAATCTGCAGAGATGCAGCATCCAGATCTGGCAGATGCAGATCTGCAGGGTAATGGAGATAGAGAGAGAGATGCAAAGAGACGAAATTGGCCGGGCAGCAGACAATTACTAGGCTAAAGCCATCTGATCATATACCAATTACCCCGGCATTGACCAGACCGAGACAAAGTAGCATGAAACATCCGCACTATACGTCAGCGACACCTCACCAGCCAGCGTCACCTACCATCCCAAATCAGCGTTTTTCACCGAAACGGATCCCGTTTTCACCATCTCCCGCACCGTAATCAGCCTCACAAACCCAGAGAGCTACGCATGCAGGTTCTGCGTATGCAGATACTCAGTATGCAGATCAGTACACAAATCAGCATGCAGCTGAGCATACAGATGGCCATGCAGATGTCGCCAGAGTGAGATCCCATGAACTTGGAGGCGGGCGACCGAAGATTGGGCAAATCGGGGTTGGTTGGGGCCAGCCTCTGGGAATGGACGATAGGTCGCGGGCGCTCCCTCGAGCAATCCCGCGCCGAAGTGCAGCGGGAGTCATTAGAATCCTAGTAGCAATTGGCACAGCCACAAACCAACCCAACGTTGCCGTCGAGAACGATATATTAGGCCCACGGGCTATGGTCTAGTAGGTAATAATCGTATTCCGTATCCTAAACGCGACCTATAACCTAAATCATCGCCGATTCCACCTGTGCCGTCTCGTTGCTAATCATTTCGTGTATTCTAAGTAGGGTCTAGTGCGAGGCTCTAGTATACGTTGGACGTAGTAGCGGCTCACGGACCTCGGTCATAGCAGAGGTCTTTAGGAACCGTGCATTTCTAGCTTTCGCCTATATTGTCCCCATGATATGTTTAGCCCATTGCCCAGGAGGGCATTCGATGGATGGTTCAATCTCGTTTGACCATGGTATGGAGTGGCAGTACTAGAGGTCAATTAAGTAGCGATGGTTATAGGAAGTTAACAAGTGAATTGTAAAATTTAACTGCTGAGTAGAAATACACAAAGATAGGGACGTCGCTAGCACAATCCTTCTGGAAGCTAGCGGAGCCTTGTGCGGAGATTCTTGGGATACGACATCGACACTGTCGAATTATTTTTCCCACCCTTAAAATTGCTCTCCTCCAACACACAATCTTTCGACTTCCTGTAAGTAGTGAATTTCTCCCGGTCCCAGTGCTTTACTGATTGGACCTTTGCCAGGACACGGAACGATGGCTACTGGACAAGGTCAACCCCAGGGACAGGCACCTGCGGCCAAGCTTGGAAGAATGAAAGATTTTTTTATCCCAGCAGACGCGCAGGACTGGAATGCCCTCTTCAAGAGCAGAGCCGACTTGAAAAATATGAATATCCACAATCTCCCCGCCGAGTGGGTGGCCTCCGCCTCGGAGCCCACCAACGTCCAATATCTGATGCTACGCTCGTACTCACCTACAATTTCCCGCATTAACACCTTTCGGAAAAATTGCCATCAGTTCGGGTTCACTGCAGAAGTCCTAGAGAGAGCTGCCGAGCTCCTCGCTGCCTCCACCGAGTGGCAACGATACCTTAACCTCCTCGACACTGGCGACTCGATTGATGATATCCAAGTCACCAGCAATAGGTGGCCTGGGTCTTTCTCCACTGTGGCACGTCTGCAGCAGCAGACAATGACCGTCGAAGGGATCCACGATAGGGACCGAACGCAGCTCACAGCCGGGGGAACTAGAACCGGGCGCCGACGTGTCCTTCCGCTTCCAGACGCTGAGGATGAGGCATCACCAAACGCGGCCGCATTAATCCTTCTCCAAACAGTGTCCCACCTTGCGCACTCCCACCTGGAGTGGATACTGAACCGGGTCCACTTCGTATGCCAATTCAACACTACGAAGTTCACTGCCTTTACAGATGGCGCATTACGCTCGAAACAGACCAGGGGCGTCTTCGCTCTCGTAGAGGCAAAGAAGAGGCTGCGCACTATGCACCATGAGGCCATTCTAATGCAAGAGGCGTGTGAGGTAGTTGGGTGGGTGATGAACAACTCTACGGAAATAGCCTGCTTCAACGAACAGTAAGTGTTGCAGTACTCTCACGTCCAGAATCCTGTAAGTATATAGGTTCAAAAGGTTTGACTAACTGAACACACTTCCCCTCTAGTTTCATGTTGATTTCCCAGGATCGACATGAGCTTTTCATCACCTTTGCGTCTATCGAGGAGGCGTACGAACGGCACCTGCGGAACGGGACCGACACTGATAGCTTCCTTGTGATGAAGACATATGGTCCGTACGACACAGGCTCATGTGAGGAGATGAATGAATTCGGGCAAATCATCCTCGGAACAATATTGATCGTCAATCCGGTGGCTTGAACGCCTTGCTTGTTTCCTGCCTTTACGAAATGAAAACGAAGAGTCGTTATTGTATTTCATATGTTCCTTTCCTTATTGCAGATACTGTAGGGAATACTGGACAAATGAAATCAACGACAAGCAAATATTGATTGCTGCTAACTAAAACGCTGGGTGGTCTTATGACAAGCTATCATTGGTTCATGAAGAATGCGTTAGAATTGGACTAGAAACTTATTCCCTGTCCCTGTTACCCACCATTCGACAGAAAAGACCGAACATGGACCTTGGTTATTGGCCCACTCTCTGTGAATGCCCTCCCTCTGCCTCTGGGTCGACTCGAGGACTCATTTTCATTTTCTGGAACATCCTCCGCAAGGTTCCGCCCCTCGCCACCTTCACTTTGTCGGCTTTTCGTGAGCTCTGATTCATGGTCAGCATGTTTCCCAGGTCAACTGTATCGGTATTGCAAACCTTTGGGATCTCCGTGGGAACTGTGGGCTCTCGAGCATTTTCGACGAGGTCGGCACACATAAATCCAAGCAGAATGTCCATATTCTTGTTTGCGACTTTGTTAGTCGAAAAATCAAGAAGGTCCGTCTTCTTGATGACTAGAAGTTGCGGGGTGCAATGGGCTTCGATTACTCGGGCCTTCATTTGCCCGAAGATCGTGATAGCCATGACCTATGTTGTAATTAATATATATTAGCTTTTATGTAAGGGTATCTTAGATCTGTACTCACTGGAATAGCGTCGTACTCCAAGCAATCCTCGCCTTCTAGTCGTGTAATCATAGTTGCGGTAAGGATCATCACCTCTGCCCGGGTCAGCGTTTCGCTAGGCTCTTGTTCAATCAAGATATGGATTAGAGTGTGTGGGGGTGTTCCTTTAGGATACACCAACTCCTTCGGCACAAAGGCAGCGGCCGGCGAGCATCGCATCGATCCCCAAATAGCTGGGTAGAATCTATCGGCAATAACCGATGGCACAATAGTGCTACTGCGTAATATATATCAATATACCAATCTCGTGTCGAAATGTGGCTCAATATCTTACCTCTTCACCCATTTTGACACTTGCCTAAGGTTAGGGAGGGATTCACCATCTCCCTGGAGGTCGAACTCTCGGCGGAACTGGAAGAACATCCGCTCCAGGCCCAAAAAGACATACCAGACCTGGGAATGAAGGCTCTGAACTAAGGGATCATTTTTGGCGTTCTCCCATTCATCAGTGATTTCCCTCAGGTCTGCCGTGACTTTAGGGTCGGTTTCACAAACATCGGGAACCCATGCAGCACCCTGTGGTTCAAAGAAAATCGGACTGGAGGGATCGGAATCTGGGATCTCAAGGTGTTTTCCATCCTCATCTAGCTCAAGAGGTCGACAATCGATGCCAAGAAATCCGTAGGAGGTAGGGTGTATATTCGCGGAAGGGTAAAGTTCGATGTCCCTGTAAATATTTTCGACCTTGGCGATGACTTGGCCACGGGCTTGGAGGTTGGCTGCAGCCCGTTCCCCCGCGCCAAAACCCAACGTAGGGAAGCTGGTAGGCATAATGATTAAATGGGAGCTGGTAAAATCAAAATGAGAGTTGATTGAAATATCAAAGAGATGGTACGGCAGTTGATAATCTTTTGGGTCAACAATGACCAGGTGAAGTGTAATATACGCCGTCTCCATGTGGCTCGTTCCACTCCCCAGACATTGTTAACAGTGTGGCTGCCTAAGGCCTACATAAAACGAGGCTCACTCATTTTATCATAAAATCAACATCTTCTAGTGGTAAAAATAATGCTCTCCGGGTTGGAAATAATCCAGAATCTATTACAGCAAACTTTATCCTTCTCTGGAGAAGCCAGGGACCAGAACAAAGCCAGAGTTGACTGACTTATCGTCGCATCCCACCCGTGTACAAGAGGCTAGAGATTTTATTTCGTGAGAAATGTGCCTGATGGTGACTGTTGGTGAATCTATCGGTCCTGTGTGGGATACACCACCAGCATTGCAAGCGCCGAGACGTGCAATACCAGCCTGTTCTGAGCGTAATATCAAGGTCATACTAATATTATAATATTAGGTACCGTACACACCGAAATGCATAGTCTTTATGGATATAAGCGTATGGTGGGGATGCACAATCGACAAGGTGAGCGCTTCCCAGGCTAGCCTCACCCAAGCCACCCTCACTGAAGCTCCGTGCATCCTTATGTACGATCCTCATGCACGAAATACTCATGTCTGACGGCAATCCCCGGTGCCTCAGGCAAGTGAGACTTGGCACTAGGCTAAGTCCCACTGAGCGCACAACAAGTAGAGGGTTAATATTGGACCAAGCCAGGCTTAGCGATTATATAATTAAGACTGCATTTAGCTAGTATCTAGGACTACCCAATAGAAACCATGCGATCCTTACAGAATCTCATAACTTTTGTATATATGCAGGTGCGATCCTGTCTGATAAGAACACCATTGCTAAAGACCTAAAGGGCAATGAAATATCAGACTTACCTAGGTATTAGCCACATGAGGATACCTATACAATAAGCCGGAAGATTAACAGATACCCGAGTCTTCATCTAGAGGATTTGATCGAGTGGGAATGGAAGGGCTACGCCCGCAGGTGCAAAACTTCATCATTTGTACATTCCAAGGTTCTGCCCTATACACAAGATGGTCAGACCCAACGGTAGATCCATACAACCAACAATCTTCACAGTCATCCCAAAAAAAAAATTTAAAAGTCTACCCCTGCAAAGAAAACCCAACACCCTCCCCAGTCCCCATCTCAACAAGATTAGCCCTCATCCTTTCAGCCCTCTCCCCAAGGCCAAAAGCAGCATCTTCACGATGAACCCAAGCCCCAACCCCATGCTGCAACACCGCAGTAGCCCTAACCTTCTTCTTCTCCTCAACATCATCACCCCCATCTCCAGAAGCCTTCAACCCAAGACTCCCATGCAAAGTCAACCTCGTCTCAACCCCACCCTCACTCTTCCCCCGATAAACTCCACGATGCAAAATATTACTATTATAAAAAACCGCATCTCCAGGCTGTAATTGAACAACTAACTGGTCCGGCAACTCAGCCGCGTAAGGATCGGCCTCACGCTCGACCTGCGTGCGTGCACGCGCATGCGTCCCCGGCACGACAATTAGTGACGCATCAGGACACAGCGCCAAGTTATACTGGCAATGCGACTGACGGCCGCCAGGCGCCTTAGCTGCAAGCTGGGCTAGCTCTTCCTCGGCAGTTGCGTGCTCGGAGATATCGTCGCGGTGCCAGCGGAGCTCGAAGTCTTTGGTTTCCGGCGCCACGAGCAGATTGAACAGTTCCATGACGAGCGGCTCAGTCTCACTGTTGGCACCATTGTCAACACCCATTAGCTCCTCCGCTACGGCGAGAATAGTGGGAGAGAAGTAACATCGTGCGAAACTCTCCCGTCCTGGAATTTCGGGGTGCATTAGGTGCTGCACCCCCAGATTCCGCCCTCCGAGGCGGGCGGTGCTGTGGTTGGCCATGGTGGAAATTGTTTTGGGACGGTGCGGAAGTGTGGCCAGCTTCCGTTGCGAGTTAGAGTTGTTGCTTTTGTGGCGATTTCGCGGTAGTGCGATACCTCGGTTGGGGTTAGGAGGTTGCGGACTACTACGAAGCCATCGCGTTTGAGGGCGTCTAGGTTTGGCGTAGACATTCTGGTAGAGAAAAGGTGAAAGAGTAAGACAATTAGATCTCGAGTACCTGGAGATCGGAGAGATATCTGGAGATCTAAAGTTGAAATTTATATCTGCGGGGGGGTTGAAATAGCCTAAACAACAATACGACGCAATGTCACATTTACTTTTCTGGATGGATGCTACCGTGGATCTCCAGATGTGACCTTTGCTTGGTACTGTTATTTACATCCACTATACAATGTATATCCATAGATTGTACTGTCTGATTCTAAATAACAAATTGCAATTGCAATCTCTTGTTTCAAAACAGGGACGTCATGGGGGATTACCGAATGCCAAGGACAGCCAAGAGCCAGAGGGCTGAGTCCCCTGCCACAGTTTGAGATCGCACTTGATCTTTGTTCTCTTGGAACCCTTTTTGCTTGCTTCTTTAGCTTCTTCTTTTTTGGAATATTCCATATTATCCCCTTGGATTTCGAGAAAAATACCACAGCGCAAATCTCAACCCCGCTATGCCCCTCCTCCACGCGGGCTCCGCACTGCTAGTACTGCTCCTGATACTCCCGCAAGTACACGCCTTTGGAGCTGGAAATATCGCCTCTATCTCCGCTGTCGAAGGGAAGAACTGGCGCCACGGTGATATTGAAGATGTCCTCAAGACGCTGGCTTTCATCTCCGGTCACAAATGGACCTCCACCATGATCAAGCGCGTCTATTTTGGTAACTGGTTGCGTGACTAGTGAGTTATCAAAGAAGCGAAAGATCGACTTGTATTCTGACAGCTTCTGTAGCTCGCAGGCAATGGACGTTGGGACTCTTAAAAATCTGCAGGCCGATACGATCCGTGTTTTGGTGTGGGTCCTTTCGTTCCTGAGCTTCGGCTATGCCACGGGTGAATTTGAGGTGACTTCGGATCGATTGGGTGTTTACCGTCCAGAGGAACATATCGAGTAAGTCCAGCTCAATTCTCTATTCTTTAGAAGTTGTACTGATTGTCTTCTTTCTCGCAGTAACCCCAAGGACTATGCCGATAATGAAGATGCACGCCAATATGACAAGCGGTTGCGCCCACCCGTTCGTGCTATCGAGCTCGAAATCGACCCGAGCACCGGTATGAAGAACTATATCGCCAATGAGCGAGGTGACTGGGCCACCAGCGCTGCCTATATCAAGTTCAGTCTTAGCCGCAGTATCCACTATGGACGCACCTACACCAATGGCGGACAAAAGAAGGGCAACGAGGAGGACTTGTGTGAAGCACTCCGATGTCTAGGCCAGGGACTACACACGCTGGAGGATTTTGCCGCACACACCAACTATGTTGAGTTGGCCTTGCGCGAGATGGGTTTCAATAACGTATTCCCGCACACGGGTACTGCCACTCAGATCAACCTTCATGGGCATCGCGTTTTCCCGCTTGTGACGGGAACCTTTGGTATGGTCGATTTCTTCCATTCTGTGATGGGAGAGGCAAATGATCATTTCACTCAATCCGAGGTCAACGAGATGGATATTGCGCTCGGTGATGCCGAAACGAATGCGCAGTCGAACAACTCCCTGAATGCCTTGACTGGGCTCTTGGGCAAGATCCCCGGTACCAAGGAGCTTGTCAGTGAGGCTGAGGGTCTCAAGAGGTCGTCAGCGGCACAAGAAATGGCCAACCGGAGCCGTAGTGCTTCAACCGACTATGCGCAATCTTCTTCCAATAGCCACGGGCGGTCCCGTGCCGGGCCAACTCAGTCTTCAGGCGGTGGTTCGAAGCCTAGTTCTGGGCTCGACGGTATGCCTGATTTAAACCCCCAGGAGACAGTAGCCAAGATCTATCCCATCCTGGCCTTCAGAGATAAGGTGATGCGAAGCTTGAACTCGATCATTGAAAAGATCCCAGGCTTGGAGTCACTCGTCGAGAAGATCTCTGAGACTTTGACCGTTGTTATCATGTCGCTCCTAGCGCCTTTCATTCGACCTCTGATCAAAGCTGCTTCCAAGTCCATGCAAACTGGATCAGCAGGTGTTATTGATGCCTCTGGCAAGCACCAGTACGAACCATGGACCGATCCTCACTGCACAGACCCCACCCACTCGTTGCTCTCCAAGGACCACTTTGCCAACATTCTGAATGAGCCCGCCGGACGGGTTGCCTCTGCAATCGTAGAGTACATCGCGCCTCGCGTTCTGTACGCCTGGCAACACATCGATGTCTCCGAGGACGAGGTCCTCAATGACTGCATGCAAGTCTTCCACCACCCAGTGTTGCGCAACATGCGCAATGATGCCCATCGTGCAATGTTCGAGGCCGTCGAGAAATGGGTCCACGCCCGCTCAGACCGCGGCGCTTCCCTTGACTCCATCCTCAGCTCGGAGGGCGTGAGATCCGGTCGTAACACTGGTGGAGTGAGCCACACTCATAGCGGTGGTCATGGTGGATTCGCCGCATTGGGTGGTGCCTCGCACAGCCAAAAGCAAAGTCACAACCAAAGCCAAAGCCACGGACACAGTAACAATGGCGGGCATTCATCTGGTGGATTGTCCTCATTCCTCCCCCAACAAAATCAGCACCAAAACCACCAACAACACTCAAACAGTAGCTCCTCTGGCATGCCCTGGGACAAGCTCTCCAGCATCCCCGGCTTGTCTAACCTGAGCAAACTCGAAAGCAAAATCTCCAACTTCATCCCTGGCGGCTTGTCACGAGATGTAAACGACTATGGATCTCAACAGCACCAGCACAGCTCATACCAGAGCCACAACGAAGGGGGTCGGCACGAGGCCGCGCACCCTCCTCCACAGCAGCATGGAGGTTACCACCAGCCTCAATACGTACCTCAACAAAGTCACGACTACCAACATAATAAGCATCATGAACAGCATTATGGCGGCTCGCAGAATCCTTCGTCCTATAGACAGCAGGACGACCACTCCGGCCATCCGCAGCCGCACGGTGCCCACCATGGCCCGCCGCATGGTTCGCATCCGGGTTCGCATGGTGGATCTGGACAGGACCAGGGACATGGACATAGTCACGGGTATGGACACAGTCGTCCGGGTTTCTGAGGATTGGATGATGCGACGAAGATAAACGATTAGGCTAAATATGTGGAGATCAAGTGCAGATGAAATGGAAATGAGATGTTATGATTGTATTCTAATGAAATCGGATGGTTCTTTGTGTCGATTTATAAGGTGGTGGAGTTCGGAAAGACGATAAATGTGGGAGATTCAGGGAACTTGGAGCTAGTACTTCCTTTTATAAAAGCTTGTGTGAAGCCCGTGAACGTTGACTCAACTTGAGTTTTCTTTAGATTCATATGGGCGGTTGGAATTCTTCGGGGTTATCTCTTGGTCTTAGGGCTTGGGTCATTACCCAGGTAGCTTAGTTATTAGGTTTCTCTCCAATTAGCGGCTCTGTTTGCTTTGTTTCTTGCCCTGAGATTCTGTCTCATCATGGTCTAATATCTATTCCATAATGACTTTGCTTGTTTCAATAAAAAAATACGGGGTTCAAATGGCCACACCCCAGTAAAAGCCTGATGTAGATACTATAAAAGGATCAGACGTGAGTTACACACTTATAAAATAGATGAAATTGATTATGAGATGAGAGCAAGAGGGACTGTTGGTTCCTATTTAATATCCCATGTATATATGACTGCATATATACATACATAATCCAAAATGGAAGCCCTTCTGGAGGAGAGAAAGATCAGGTATATTGGAAAGATCCCTTGCCAGGTCGCAGACATCCATGCATGGATGCATCGAGCAATAAATAACATTGGAAGGCTTAGGGGGAAACCCAGTATTTGCATAGGAACACGTACCACGTTCAGCAGCGCTACTGAGAGAAGTCGGGAATATATTCATGGGTGATCAACCATATAGGCTTGATGATAGGAGGCAGACTCGCTTATGAGCCACAGTATTCCTTTTTTTTTGGCTTCCCGAAATGTTCATATTGGCATTGATTCTCCTAGGACCACCATATCGCCCGCTAGATATGTCTTTCTGTTTCTCTCTGATTAGTTAGGTAGTCATCTAGAAAGAATTCTTACATTTTTCGCAAGGCTTCGTTGGGTATTTTGGCCCTCGTCGAACAAAGGGCAAAGTTGGCTCTTTAGCAATGACAATACCATTCATTTCCTTTCTATAAATTTACGTAAAGAGTTCTTTCAATGTCTTTGATTTCTTTCGTGTCTAATAAACGCCTACTTTCTCAGATCTAGTGATGAGCCCTAGCTAGACTCTGGCGCTATATAAACCCTTCCTTCTTCCCATCAAGAACAGGAATTAACCGACATTGTTCTGTTCTACACTGCTCCAAATTCAAACATCCACACTCAACCAGATACCCAACTACACTCAATTGCGTGAGTCCTGCAGCCCATATATCATCATGTCATCTAAAGAGTTTTTCAGGTGGGCAAAGGGTGCAGCACTCTGCAGCGGACCACTGGAGGCCATTGCCCTACGTTGCCATATCGCCCGATCAGGCATCAATACCTGGCCACTGATTGTAGTTGACGAGTTGATCAATGCGAATTACCTTATCTGGACCCTATGCGCCCGCCTTGCAGAGTCCGGTCTTGACCAAGATTGGACACGCAAGTTTAACACCCAGCACCGCTCCCAGTGGGTTCAGACCCAGACGATTGTGCAACAGACCCAGGGCGCTGACCGGTTCCAGCTAGATATCTCACCCCCGCCTATGCTGCAGGCTGTGTTCACCTACATCGATAAGTCTAGGGCCCCCCGCTACCTGACCATCAGGTCCACATCTGCTGGCCCTCGCCCCGGCGCGGGTTTTCTGGAGCTCTTACAACATGCGTCTAACCAAGACCGTTCCTCGACTGATGTCTTCATTGTAACTCTCGATGAAGAGGATGTGACCGGAGGCACCGGAGTCGCCCCCGGTCCGCCCCCTATGAGTATATTTTCGCGTCGGACTTAGCAGGGCTCCCCTGTGCGCCATGCCACGCCAATTCCTCCGTACCTCTCCTGCTTCTCCTTGTTGGGCTCCCTAGTGATGACGCGTAGCAGTTGCCCTCCTTCTCAAAGGGGTTTGGACCTTATATGAAGCCCATCAGGCACTGGCAGTTCTTATTAGATGAGATTGGTAGCTTTAACGCCTACTTAGAATATTTTCCTTGTCTATATATCTCCTTTATAAGAATGAATGCAGTTGGTTTTTGTCAATTCTCAATGTATCAGATAGTTGTAGCCCCGACCGTGGTGGCGAGATTGAACCTCTTTACAACGGTTAATATGGAAGTTTCCTCGGTTTAGAATATTGTAGATTTCTGCGTGTATAAAGAAGCGCACGGGCTAAATTTGGGTACAGAGGGCTGTTAGGGCGAGTAGCACAAAACACAAGCTAACTTTTGTGTTGCTGTAGTATAAAGAGCAAATATTCTAAGGGCACAACTACCTAGGTAATTGCCGCAAAACTTCATCTAGAGAATATACCCATGGACCATGGTTGTTTTGTTATAATACCCAAAAATGATACAGGGCTGTGTAGACTGGTCGCCTGATGCCAAAAATAGGATCCAATAATCGCGTGTAGGCTTAGCGGTGAAAGTATCTACTCCGTACAATAATCACACATCGAGAGTGAATGGAAGGCCTGATTTTGTGGCTCGTGTCGCCCGTTTGAGGCGTAGGATTTTGTTTCAACGACAATAACTATCATTCGATAATCTGGCCCAAATAGGTTTGCCCAAGCTGGGTTCCCAGGTTACAAATAACGACAATGTAACTCTACGTCAACATTCAGTCATGACCTTCGCTTTACGTGTCTGTTTCTCGTATTCATGTCTCAGCTGAGCCTTTCAGTAAATATATTTCTAAGTATATGTACAGGGAAGAGTATAAAAGGGTCGTCAACACCATCGGTATACCCTCTAACAACAGCAAAGAATCAAACAGCAATAATTCCAAAGAAACAAAGAAACAAACTTTACTCCAGCAAAATGAAGACCATGTCGATTTCCTCTCTCGTCCTGGCGACTGCCACCTCCATCCTCGCTGCACCCAGCCCTATAGTGCCCGTCCTAGAGCCACTGCAACTTACAAATCTCAACGCAGCCATCTACAGCACAAGCCCACCAACAACCTGCCTCCTCTCTTTTGCTCTCAAAGACCCAAACACAAACACAGACACCAAATGCTCTGCTTACTGGTATGTTCTAACCTATCTCCCAGCCTTCTCTATGTTTAGGCTGCCCTATAAGCCCAAAACAAAGACATAAATGATACTGACCTTTATACAGGTCAATTGGAATGCCTGGAAACAAGACATACGACTGCACCGACAAGGCATACCAGCTCCATCTCCCAAATGGAATCTATGATATTGAAAACATCGATTTGGGAGTCTCCCGCGCAGACGGCACTGAGAGTGGGCGGTCGGTTGTGAGTGGCGACTTGTGGAAATGCGAGAAGCAGGAGTATCCCAAGGCACAGTGCAAGTGGGATGGTATTTTCAGTCTCGATGTGGCTCCGTCTACTTGATTTGGGGGGGTTGTCGGTATGTAAGGAGAGAAGGGAGTATGCTGAGGCTGGGCAGAATATGTAGATGTGGACATGCTATTTTGCTTCCTTAGTTTTGGTCTAATTTGGTCTAATTGGTATCTATCTCTTGCCTTGTTGGCTTTTAAATATACTTCAAATTGTTCTTATTCCTATGAGAGACACTAATATAGTTAGCTGAAACAGCTCGAGGGATTTGGGCTATCCACAAGAGCTAAAAACCCAAAACGAACAACTGAAAAGGTGTATCTCAAGGAAGCTCAACACCGCAGCTCTAATACGTATATTAATATTGTTGAAGGAGATCTCTTGTTGAAGGCCAAGCCCATCGGAGCTCCAACGGTAAAATACCCGCTGACTCATCTTACCCACTTCCAGGCGCTGGCCATCAATTCCGTCGATGCCAGTGGTTGGAAGCAGGTGGATTCTTCGACGCATCGTCTCGATAGGCTCCCTGATGAAAAAAGCATTGATGATTCACCGGCGATTTGCCCCTATGACCGATAAGGCTTGTCGACACCTGTAAG
This sequence comes from Penicillium cf. viridicatum, assembly GCA_028974045.1. Classification (NCBI taxonomy): domain Eukaryota; kingdom Fungi; phylum Ascomycota; class Eurotiomycetes; order Eurotiales; family Aspergillaceae; genus Penicillium; species Penicillium cf. viridicatum. Next base: position 5,891,904 of record JAPQKQ010000002.1, on the reverse strand, counting down.
GAGTATTACGATACTACTTTATGGACGAGACTACTGGCCCACGGGGCGCAAAAGGGCGGAGCGCTTGCGATCTATGTCGACACCGAAAGGTAATATCCACACTACCTGTGGTGACAGCCCCTAATCTGATTTTGCCGACAGATCCGCTGTGATAGAAACCAACCAGCCTGCGAGAATTGTCATCTTGCAGGACTACCATGTACTTTCTCCCAACCTGTATCCCAATATCGGAAAAGTACCCGACAGTAAGACTGCTATATCATTGAGCCCCTCTTCAAGCGCTTACGGGGTACACAGAGAGCTTGCCGACACCAAAGCTCAGGTTCGGGAATTAGAGGCGACCCTGCTCGGACTTAAAGAATCCACAAAACAAAGCCACAAAAGGCTAGCTATCCCTTCTCCGAGCAGAAGCTCCTCTCCAGCGTCGCCCAAACCCCTGTCTCAAACATTTTTATCTTATTTGCCTGATACTCGGGATTTCGATACCGCGTTGGCAGCTTTCCAATGGCACATCTCATATTGTGGGCTCGGGGGTGCTCTTTCGACGCAAAGAGCAGCTTTTTACTCTCTCGTTCAAGAGCGAACAGGTTGTACATTCAATGTGGATGAATTTTCTCATGAGGTCACCCAATCTTTCAGCTCACAACAGCTCAAGTCGACAAAAAAAGTGATTGGGATCAAATGGCCAGAATCTGCTCTAGTCCAACGGTGTTTGGAATATTTTGATAGAAATGGTCTCTATTCTATATTTCCAATTGTCGATGTTGAGTCCATGCAGATTCTACTCAATGCAAATGTTTTAGATCAGCCCCCAAACATGACTCGTGCCGCGAATCGGGCTTGTCTGGTTGCTTTTGCGGCAATGATCACCAATATCCACCGCCATGAACGAGCTTTCGCCGGCGCTGATCCTGATGCTTACTTGCAAGCAGCGCTAACACTACTTCCTGAAATGTTATTAGAGCCCCCTGATATAAGAACTTTGGAAGCGGTGACAATATTAGTACGTTCTTCGCATGTCCACCCCCCCCCCCCCCCCCCCCCGAAGGTGGATCCCATGTCTCCCGTGTCTTAGAAGCTTATATGTGGCCATAGATGCTCTATATCGCCCCTCTTGGCAGACCCCAGGCAGCTGAACTACTTCTTGGCATCGCAGTGCAGCTCATCTATAACCTCGGGGCAAACAGAATACAAACTCCCAATGAGATACACAGAAAAGATCAGCGTAGCCAACATCTCCGAGCTTTGTTCTGGCATTGTTATGCCGTCGACAAAGAATTCTCCATCCGAAAATCCCAGCCACCCTTGATAAACGACGCCGATTGTGATTTAGATCTGCCTACGACGTACGCCCAGGAAACCTCAGAACGTCACTTTTACATGAAGCCCTTGTCATCCAAGGAGCTTCTTTTCCCCTCGGACCTCCGCTTTTCTTTGCTCAAGTCCAAGATCTTCCGGTTACTGTATTCGGTGGACAGTCAGGCACTGCCCGAAGCTAGACGCCTTCAGCATATCCGTGAACTAGACCAAGAACTGAGCGACTTGAAGCTGCGGTATCCCGCCGACTGCCGGCCGGAGATGTTCGCCACCGAGAGCGCACCGGACTATCTGTTCCATGATCTCAGTATCCGCGGGGTGAATATCCATTTGGAATATTACTACTGCCTTGGAAAGATCCATGGAGCGAGTGACTCTTGCAAGATAGTTTCTCCGCAAAGCTGGTCGCCTCTCCCATCTAGCGCAGAGCTGTGCTTTGAAGCTGCAAGGTGTTCGCTGATCTACATTTGGCGAGTCCGCCAATTCATCAACCAGCATACATTCTGGTAAGGGACTCTGTACCTTTTCCTACGTATGTATACTAATTCGAGTTTATTTCGTATTCTAGGCTTCATGCGCAGTTTCTCCTCACGGCTGTTTTCTCGGTCTTCTGGTATCTCATCACGGTTCCAACTTCATCTACTTTCACAAGAGATCTCAAGACCTTGGAGGATGTCGCTGAGCTCTTGGTTCAGCTCGATAAATCGACGGATGACGGGCAGACTTACCCGCCGTTTTATTTGGCCCAGGCTTTTGTTGGGAGGTTAGTCTCGCTGGCGCGGCATTCGCGGCCTAGGGTGGAGGGCACATGATAGGATTGCTCGATATTTTAGGTCATTTTCCTCTTGAAGGTGGTACTTTTGTATATATAACAATGCTAGTACACTCTGTGACTCGGGCTTGGTCTTTGGATTGACGTAGGAATCATCTTGTGTAGGAGCATATAGACCTCACTCCTAGGCACTGACACATTGACTTCCGCTAGGTAACTATTTGGCCAATTTAATTGATCTGCATTGAAATTGCGTATTATGTGGTACCATAATATATTTATAGATCGGTATGAAGTGTTTGTATACCTCAGATGTTTCTTTTTTATCCGATCGGATTTTCCACCAATCCCCATCGTTAAAGTATACATCTGCTTTCCCCTCTTCTCCTTGCATATTTCCACTCTCCCATCCCCTCTCTTCGCTTCTCTTTTCTCCCTTCTTCGTCTTCTTCTTCTTCTTCTTCTTCTTCTTCTTTCCTTCATCTACAACTGCAACTCTTTGCCCCTGAACAGGCAACTTCCTAGTCAACAACCGACCAAGCAGTAGCTCAATCCCGGAGGCTAAGGCAGAAGACAGAAAATATTTCGACTTCACCTTCTTACGATAACCACTGCCAGATGCTTTGAACCACGACTTACCTTGACCTTGACCTCAAATGCCAAGGGGAACTATTACATCAAATAATCCGCTTTATGATGCATTAGTTCGCTCCTCTCTTCAACAGCCCGGCCGGGCTAGCTCAATCGGTAGAGCGTAAGACTCTTAATCTTAAGGCTGCGGGTTCGACCCCCGCGTTCGGCTATTCCTAAAAACCAAACCTGAGATTTCTTTTTTTGCTTTCTTTTTGGTGTAGTCGAATGATGAAAGAAATATAGATACATTAATCGACAATTTTTTAAGCTTTGCTATGTCTATTGATGAATAAAGTGTAGATGAGGTGTCTGCCATGATTTATCAGTGTTAAGTCGCCTTGGAGCATTTCTTTTGGGGGGGGGGGGGGGGGGTTTACTGCTGGTATCTGTCTGGTGAGAAAGAGATATATATCTTTGGATCTGAGAGTTGGTTTTTTGAATGTTGCATGTTGGAAAAAAAAAAGTAGATCGTTTATTGGTGCAATTAGAGCCGTTTATCTTTGTCAACTATATACAACACGGCCTACACCCAACACAACTCAATCATCAGTCATATCATAAGCTACAAGATACACATGAAAGCCGAAACCCCTTCGCATTAGATGGGGAAATGCATTGCCCCAAATCACACCCAATCACACCCTCACAGCTTCGTTCCCTCGCGTCCACTGTCACTGGGACGCCTAGGCCGAAGAGGCCCTAGGGACTGACCAGCAGCATGGCTCGGCCCAGCCGCTGGTGATGCCATCTGTGTCCGCGCTCCTTCGTTGTTTGCAGTGTTGGTGCGAACAGCTCCTCTTTGCGTCCCCTGGTGAAGGCGAGGGTTCATGAGCCATTGGACCTGCATGCGGACACTGTTGACTGCCGCATTCGTGTGGGCCATGTCTTCCTTGATGCGCAGGCATTCATTCATGATAGCCATGCTGGCGCGAGCATCTAGGTCTGTGATAGCATGTGAGAGTTGGTTGACCTCTTCCCGAAGAGATTCGTGCAGTGAGAGTAGATAGGTCGTGGCATTGGAAGAAAATACACTCGCAGCAATGTCCGCAGGATCATCCGTGTGGACGTCAACGCGAGCGGAGGATTGCTGTTCTCGGTCAGATTGGGTAGATTGGCCACCGCTATGACTGTTTGCACCCAAGCGTGTGGATTCGACAAGAGTGGACCGAATGTTTGCCAGCCCATCCTCGAATATCTCATTGCGTTGCTGCAGATGTCGCATACTTGATTCAAGGGAATTGAGCCGGGTGTTCTGCATCTCAAAGTACGGGCCCATTGCAACTATTGGGCAGTTTTGTTCATGTGCTGCAATGTCTGCCCGTCGGATCTTAACCGGACATGCGTACTTGGATGCTGTACAGGGAACTGCGACCTCTAGACATGATTCAACGTGCTCTCTCAGTGCTCCTCTTGTAACAACCGTTTCGCAGTCGACACATGTGACCTCAAGAACTGGACAAAGTTCTTTCTCATGCTCCTACCATAGGCGTTTCCGGTCAGCGTCTATAGAATTTCTAATAAGTTCAAAAGGGCAACGAACCTCGTATTCATGCTCTAGAACATCTTCTTCGCAATAGTAGCACCTTCGCACTCTATGAATACACTTCTGATCCATCCCAACGTCCTTGCTTCGCGTCATCTGATCGCATGATTCATCTGGGCACGGCAATAGCCGGTACCCGCAGTACTTCTCGACATGCGACTGGACATGGCCCCGGGGTATAATCTCTTGACAGCCCTCCGTGATTAACGGACACCTCACTCGGATCTCATCGCACATGTTGATCAGCAAGCGGGGCACACTAGCCGACACTTTCTGGGTGGGATTTCGGCAAGAGGGACACGGAAACTCGTCCGAGTCGGCCGAGCGGAAGCTGGTGATGGCCGAACTGAGGCAACTCCCACAGAAGACATGGTCGCATTGTAGACGAACGGGTTCAACGAAGGGACAGTGGCAGATCGGGCACATCAGGTGCGAGTCGTACTCGGAGACAAGATCAAGGCTGCGGAGGTCGATTAGCTCGTCGCGGCCGCGGCTTTCCTCCATAGCTAGAAAGTCTTGTAGATTCATGTTGCGCGGACTTCGAGCCTATCATGAAGCGACCAAAAAAAATATGCAAGGTACGACCGGACTTTTATTCCCTATGTTATTGCTTGGAATGCGGAATCAGTGCGCGGGTTCATGCAGCTCTTTGCGCTAGATACCGAGGTGGACCGAATAGTCCAGATCCATGAGGATAACACTCAGAAAACAATCAGTTGAGCGATCGGAAGCAAATGCTTGCGAGACATAGGCATGTTAATATTTCCGAGCTGAAGAGAAGGCGGGATGATTGCGGGGGGTCAAGGGGAGGCAAAAGGCGGAAAGCGGTTGATCCGCACTGTTGCCTCCGCTTGTGATTCTCGTCTTACCATCTCCACCTTCAACCTCGTAAACATCCCAAACAGTCTGACTTTATTTTGCTTAGCTGATCGGAGGTCTCTCCCCGTACTGATTGTCCAAACGCCTCTGATTTATACATCTCAACGGCCTGACATTTTGATCTCACACATCTCGTCATGACGAACCCTTCCCAGCTATTCCTACTCGCCGATCACATCAAATTATCCCTTTTGGAGCGCGAAAGGGCAATCTCACTCGATCTCGAGCCCAATTCCCAAGATGGAGAGATCTCTTGGTCCCTCGAGTCCCTCCGAGAGAGCATAGAGGGCCTGGAAGCCGAACAAACCCGGCTAGCCAACTCGCACGACAGCGCAGGCGCCGCCGCCCTGAAAGACCAACTCACCCCCCTCCAAGCCCAATACAAAGATCTGTCGACCCAGTTCTACGGCGCAGATGGCGAGCCATCGACCAACAACACGACGCAGGCGTCGAAATCCGCCACCCCCGATCTCAAGCAGCCAATTCCACAACATCCACCTTCCAAATCCGTCCGCTTTATGGACAGCTCCGCCGCCGCAGCAGCCGTGCAAGATGAAATCGACGAGGAAGACGAGCGCAATCGCAGCAACCTCTTCCGCCCATACCGTGATGAGCCGTCGCCGCGACCAGATCAGTCAAACTTGGACAACCAGCAGATCTATGACCACCACGCTCAAACTATGCGCGACCAGGATGACCAGCTGGATCGGCTGGGTGAATCAATTGGCAGACAACACCAGCTGAGTATTCAGATTGGGGATGAGCTGGATGGCCACGTTCAACTTCTGGATGGAATGGATGGGGACGTCGAGCGTCATCAGACCCGACTAGACGGTGCGAGACGACGGATAGATAGGATCCGCCGAAAGGCGGGCGAGAACTGGAGCATGATGACCATCATTGGATTGATCATTATTCTGGTGATCTTGATCGTGATCCTGAAATGATACCCCCGACAGGTGCATGATTGGAGGCTGTTGTTTTATCGCTATTACCTTCTACTTTTTTTGTGTTTTTGGCAAGCGGGCGTTTACAACTTTACACAGTACGAGATTATTGATTCTCCTGATGTTTTTAACAGTGGCTCGAGGCGTTGAGGCAATTGAGTCGCTCCTAGACTCCTGGTTGGATTCTTGATCATACTACATCTACAAGCCTAGCCTTGATCATAACCTTTTCAAATCCAATTATATGCTCAGACAAAGTGTGTGGTATCAATTGTCATTGACCTAATGCGATAAACTTGAATAAATCACCATAAAAGACTTCCCAACAGCCTCGCCCGCAGACTGCCCCAATAAAATACACATGAGGAATAAACCCAGATCGTGATCGAAAATTTACACAAGCCCGATAGCTTTCACTTATTGCTTATTAGCCTTCTGGTTCGCAAGTCGTTTTGTCTTCTCCTGCATCTCCTGGAAAGAGACATCGCCGTCTAACTCGCCGCGATCCGCTTTGACCTAAATCAAACATATTAGCTCTGATGGAAGATGAATCCTTAAGGGTCAATGCTTACATCCGCCTCGCTGTTACTAGCCAGCTCAGACTTCCACTCTCCCTTGCCCTCCTTAGTGCTCTTGATGCCTTCTTGCTTGTGGGATTCATAGTGGTAGGAGAGGTTCTCACGGCCTGCTTATGGTTAGTTAGTATGACTTGGTGGGAAGGTTGATGATGTACTGACCCCGATCATCCTCGTTCAAGCTTCGGACTGCTGAGGAGTGGAATGTAGAAGCTGGCACGGCAAAGTTGGTTCGGATAGCTTGGCGGGAGGAGGCACGGATGGATGTGAGGAATGACATAGTGATGGTGATGATGTAGGTTGAGGTGAGTTTAGATAGGATGGTAGAGTAATGACTTTGGCGGATAATGTAGATTTAGGATATGAAGGAGAAATATTTGAAATCAAATGATCGGAAGTCTCTTCGGGACATGGAGGATATTTAAGAGAGAGCACTCGTTTTCCATTTGGTTCTGCCCTGCCAGCTCCTGATGCTTCATGACATCATCGGAGTGGTGGGTCCATGTTCAACAAACATACGGAGTATCATGGCTATACATATGTGTGCCTATACATACATATATGTAGATATGGTACAGTTTAGAGAAAAAGATCAAGACTATTCTATCCTTGGCATCTAAAGCTTTGCAGGTTCAATATACACTGACATGGTGTGGACGGTTTTAGACTCTTACATCGATATAGGCTCTCCCCGCATAAAAGTGTGGAGACTTTCGGACATCTGGAACTTGATTTTCTTGCATACATCTAATGAATGTAATCAGTACAATTCGATAGGTCTAGACAAACCAACTTTAGTATACAGTATATTATCACGAGATGAGAGGGGTGAAAAGATCATTCAAGCCACAGACGTGATCCAGATGCACACGGAAAGTACGAGGGGCTTCGCTTGCCATGGAAGGCCGTTGACCAGATTCCACGGGTATTTCTATGATGAATCTAACATTTTAAACAGAAAGTGGACATGAGAAATGCAAGATATTTACACTATATCTAGATTTACTGAGAAATAGTTCGGTTGTAAAAAAAAGAAAACAATCTATATTTTGGTATTTCAAAGCACTCTATCAAACAAATATGACCCAACTGAAGAGAAATCAAGCGACGGAAAGGGAAATGGCTGCATAAATCGCAGACAGCCCACATAATCGATTTGTATGTACGGCGAGGGCGATCGAACAGACCGGGAGGCTGTTTGAATGGATGCACAAGTTTCCTATAAGCCTCCACTGCCTACATGTATGTAAGATTTGTTTTCAATATCAAATCGTATCTGCAAGACACCATACCTCCAGACCACGATTCTGGTGATACGATGTGTACCTCTGGGGTATGCCGACAAAACAATAGCAGCCGCTCCTTTCCCAAGCTCTGTACCTAGAATGGCCTTATATCCGGGAGTATCGAAATCCCAGGCCACCTGATTTAGTGCTACTGGAGATATGTCAAACATTTGGGAGTTAGGGGGTTGAGTTTCAGCCCAAATTGTTCGTACACAGTCGGTGGTATCGTCGTTGACAACATTTTCGAGGTAGATGTGTCTCAAGATATTCCGGGCGAAGTGAGTATCGTACTGTGCGAGGGCGATTTGACTCCACCAAGGTCCATCGTGCCTGTAAGCATTTCTCAGCACAATAACTCCCATTGCAGTCGTGATATGATAAAAGTTAGTTCCCCTTCCTCTTTTCGGGTGCGCAATGACACTTTCCTTTGAGATCTTGACATCGTGGTAATTTTCTTCACCTACAGGGAGCCCACAATCCGCGAGGTCCTCTTGGAGAGCGTGGGGTCTTTCAATCCAGCGGTTAAAATTTGATGTCCATCTTTGGGACCGGTGTTTAGCATGGGTCAAGTTTCTAAATTCAAACTCCGGTAACTGTACTGTGCAGTTGGGTTCGTTTGCATCATCGATCCATCTTTGTCGCAAGTGTCCCCACATCTCGCGCTCGCCGTACTGATAATCGTTTGGGTTAACGGATGGGGAGGAACCAGGCTGAGAGGATGAGAAAAAGTGAGTATTTGCGGGGACAGGTACGACTGGCGGAGGAGGGGGGGCTATGTATCGTAGTTCGATAGGATCATCGCCGCCAGGGGGCCCAAGGCTGGGGGATCTGGGTCGGCGACGACGGCAGATACCGAAACAATCCCAGGGACAACAACCAGGCATATCTGTGAATGTTTTGGATTCGATCGGAATATATATAAAAAAAAGTATCGAATGTTGAGTGATATATTGAATGATGAATGATGAACTTGTACTTCTCTGTATAATACCGAGAGAGGTTGAGGATTATATAGATGAGAGTCAAATAGGTGGCGCATTCTCGACCATGAGTATCGCCTTCAAGTACATATAAAAGGGATAAAAAAAGAACATAGTGCACAAAGAGTCGATACAAGACAGACAATTATAATGGGAGCTAAGATCACGGTCCCCAAATAGACACTAAGAACTAAACAAAGAAGTTGAAGTCCAAGACACCGAGCACAACGAGCACAACGAGTGCGACGAGAATAGCAATTACATATTGACGATTGTTGACAAAGAGAACATCGTAGACCAACACAAGAGCATAGACAAAGAAATCGACTGCTAGAACACCGATGTCATGATGCAGAAGCCAACTAGTATAAAAATTCGAGATTGGCACATTTCAGACTAAAGAATGTCGAGGAGGTCATAGCCCGGTGTATACCCTATTCCAACCAGTTCCGGACCTTCATCTGGAAAGATGTCTAATTGTGGGATACCATAAGCAGAACCTAGAGAGCAATGGCAGGCTGTATTATGGGAAATTTCTAGTAAAGCATCTTTCGATCCAAGGTGGGAAGATTTTACATTCGAGAAAACAGAAGAGGCGAAGAGGAACAGATGTTCCTACTTCGGTAACGGGTGGACAACGCGCGAGCAGTCAGGCGGCATGGAAGAACTGGCATCATATTTGAGACCAAGCAAAAAGTGGACATGGAGCTACAACATATTTCATGAATATTGGAATGAGTGAGCTAATGGGGGTGCTTTCCTCGGTTTGAAAGTTTCGATAGCTTTTAGAAATTGCTGTCTAGAGAACCCCAGGCAGTAAATGCAGTAATCAGACCTAACCACGCCCAGTTTACCGGTCCGCATCTTCTCGATGTTCTCCAAATGAAGTCACGACAAATCGGGCTCACTCACACTTTCCCCAATATGGATAATCTCCAGCCACATAGCTATCAACCAATGTTTGAAATGAGCATGGAAGAAAATATTATAGCTGTGACAAGTCTTGTATTTTAAACCAGTAGTAACCAAGATAGATTGAGCCCCGCATTGACTTTTATACATTCAGCTGCCGACGGGAAGTGGAAGAGCTACATGTATGACTTAGTTCATGTCCCACTAGGCAACTTGAAGATAATAACGATACTCAGAGCTAGCATGCGAATTATGGCGGAACTAGAACATTGCCAGAATAACTGGGTAAGCTAATATCTTCAAGCCATGCGATGAATACCATTAAAAGACAAGCCCTTTAACTAACTAGATGTTCTGGCTCTTAGTTCCAACTAAGGGGTTGCGTAGTCAACCGTTGACATATCTTTCGCGTCATATACCTGCAATTGGAATGATAATCCCGACAGGGGACGACGGAGTAGATTGTTAGAGCAATCAAGATATTTAGGATGCCGCGCTTCAGGGAATGAAGATGGTCTTTTCTACTCATGCTGTTATCGCAGACGCCCTCATTCATGGCTTTGTTAAATTGCGCCATGGAAATGCTCTCTAAGCTACTTATACTAGAGGACACGATCAGATGGTATAGCTACTACTAGAGCGAGGCATTATGGAAATGCCCTTTACGCTACTCCAACTGTATAACCAGTGTAAATTCTCTCGGCATATTAGTCGACCTCCTATCTAAGCTAAGTCTGATACGATTGCGAGGACTTGAGACATTCTACCCCTGAACTACCAGGTTTGACGCCAGTGAGTAGTATTTCTGCAGGGCCATTTCTCCGAGGCTTCCCCTGTATCTAAAGGGGAAATGATACTGCCAATCATTGTCAATCAACTGCACATGTGCAGTAGCGCATATTGTGCCGTTTATTCTTGGCGCAAGACTGACCACTCGCATGTTAAAGACTGTAGATCACTACCTAGGTAGAATGATTCATATGATTTGGTTGGATTTACTCCGTATGCCACGGAGGCATTAAGTCCTATATAATACTTCCTAAATCACCTTGAAAACACTCGCCCACAGCCCACTCTATTAATTGGTTTAGGAGATATCGCACCTCGAACAACCGAGGTAACCTCTTTTCCAGATGAAGACCATTCTCCTAAGCATTGTTCTGCCGGCATTAGCCAACGCAGCGGAAACAAGTGGTAAATTCACGGCGCTGAGCTTCAACGTCGCAGGTCTCCCAGAACTTCTCCAATCAAATGATGTTAATGGCACAAAATCCGAAAATGCCAAGCAGCTCGGCACCTACTTCTCGGAGTATAGTTACGATATCATCAATATGCAGGAGGTACCGCTCCATCCAGTCCTAATATATCAATTCATCTGACCACGATTTAGGATTTCAACTACCATGCCAATATCTATGAAACAGATAACCACGCCTACCGCACCGCTACATCCGGCGGCGCAGCCATCGGAAGTGGCCTGAACACCATCTCCACCCACGACTGGGTAGATTTCACGCGCGTGAAATGGAACAAATGCTCCGATGCATCTGGCTCAGACTGTTTGACCCCGAAGGGCCTGACATTCATGCGCTGGAACCCGGCCGATGGAGTCTATGTCGACTTCTACAACGTCCATGCCGATGCTGGGTGAGTAAAAACTATTTTGACATTGTAATCGATTTGAGGACTGACTCCCGCCAAGCACCGAGGCCGATGACGAAACTGCCCGAAACTCCAACTTGCAGCAAGTCGCAGATTACATCGACACCTGGTCGACTGGTAACGCCGTCGTAGTCATGGGCGATACGAACAGTCGATATACGCGCGCCGATGACACGGCAATTCGCGTCTTCAAGTCGCAGAATGGCCTCGCAGACCCTTGGGTCGAGCTTGAGAAAGATGGCGTCTACCCTACAGCTGGGGCAGATGCCTTGCTATGTGACAACCCGTCTTCTATTCAGACCTGCGAGACGGTTGATAAAGTGCTGTACCGGGGGTCTGACGTTGTGACCCTCAAGGCAGACAGCTTCGTCTATGATGGCGGAAAGTTCACAAACACTGACCCCAAATATCTGGGAGCTGTTCTCTCCGATCACAACCCAATTCTTGTGAACTTCACCTGGTCGCTTTCGTCGTCGCTGCGACAAAGTCAGTTCTCCGGTGGTCCCCATGGGATCTGGTTTAATGATCTGCCGAAGATCCCTTCATCACCTGCTGCTTCTGTGATCACCTTCTCTGGTGAGAACAGGCTGGATTCTGTTGCTTTGCAGTTGAAGGATGGCACATCGTTTAGCCATGGAGGAACTGGTGGCACTAAGGTCTCCCTTACCCTGGGCGCTGGGGAATATTGGACGGAAACCAAGCTCTGTACTGGACAGTATAATAGCCACACTCGCAACTTTTACATCAAGGCTACCACCAGTACTGGTAAAACCTTGGAGGCAGGTACCTCAACTGATAATTGCCAGACGTTTACTGCCCCCGATGGCTTTGCGGTTGTGGGTTTCATGGGACAAGCCGATGACGAGGTCGATCAATTGGCTTTGGTATATGCCGCCTATTGAGGGCCAAGGGAAGCGAGCACTTGAGATGTGAATCCGAATTTGTGGTGAATATGCATGTGTTCATTTGCCATTTTGGCCAATCGTATCAAGTCATGGTTTATGCTATGTATGTCCCAAACGCCGAGGTATTTCGCAGAAAATCTACCGATATGCACCACGCTGTGTAAATAAGCCAAAAAGAAAGCACTTTAATCAATCATATCCTCTGGGAGAACATCATCCGGGTTCTCCCCAACCGCTTGTCCCACTAGGCGCACGACGCGCTTGATTGCCTTGGATGCGGGACTATCCGGGAAGTTATCCACAAAGCTCTCGCCAAAGTCGCACGCCATGCCGACGCGGGGATCCAGAGGGACAGCACCTAGGAAAGGAATGCCCATTTTCTTCGCCAGCCGGCGACCGCCGCCGGTTGTCGCTCGGAATATTTGCGACTCGTGGGTGCAGTTAGGGCAGACAAATCCAGACATGTTCTCTACCAGGCCCAATACCTTAATGCCGGCCTTGCGGCAAAAGTCGACCTCCTTGCGAACATCCAGCAATGAGACCTCCTGCGGGGTAGTCACGACCACGGCACCGTCAACACCAGACTCTTTCAGTAATGAATTGACAGACAGATGCTCGTCAGAAGTACCAGGAGGTGTATCGACAATCAGGTAATCCAGCTCGCCCCAGTCCACATCCTTGAGGAATTGCTTGATCAGTCCGTTCTTTTTGGGCCCGCGCCAGATCACCGCATCGTCCCGGTTGGGTAGCATGAACTGCACGCTCATCGCGCCCAGGTTATCTGTAACCCAGACGGGACTCCAGCCGGCGTTGCTAATGTGAATAGTCTCCGACTCCACGCCCATCATCTTGGGGATCGACGGCCCGCAGATATCGGTGTCCATGATACCGACGGTGGAGTCTGGGTTGGCGGCGAAGGCGTGCGCGAGAAGGGTTGAGAACGTAGATTTGCCGACTCCTCCCTTTCCGGAGAGGACTAGGATCTTGTGTCGTATCTGGGAGAGTCGTTCGGTGATGATTGGGATGTCGGGGTCGGGGCCTTTGGGGGCGGTGGCGCAGATCTGTTGGTTTGGGCAACCGGCACAGGCATCGCCTTGGCCAGCTTGCTCGGATTCAGGGCCTGGACAGTGTTCTATGTGGAGTTAGTGTGTGGATTGTGTCAATGATTCCGCGCATGCGTACCTGGTTCGGGAGCGACAAGATTGGGAGGCGCCTTGGACGACACTGCTAGAGACTCCTCGGCGAACTCCTCCACGTAGGGCGCCATTTTAGATTGCTGCTCTGTGTGGCAATGTATGTGAGAGCAAGCGACGGAAAATAAGAAGATAAATGCTATGCGGTCGCAAGAAACAGAGAAATTCGCCGTCCGGTGGCGGATTGATGCTTGATAAGCGGGGATGACTAAAAACCCGCTGCGATTGGCGGGGCAAGGCACATCTGCGGTGTCGGAGCCCTTGCAGGCCAAGTGTATGAAAGTCGAAAGTGAAATGTTTCCTTTGATATAATCGCTATACTAGCTGAAGCTATAAAATACCGGAGAATAATGGGTATATCATACAATAAATGGATAAATTAATTGGATAATAAAGCATGGTTGGAGAACCCGACCTCTATAACAAACCACTATGGATGATTGATACCTAACTAACTTATCTCTTATGTCCATTTGCCAAGCCAACCAGGTCTCCATATTTTAGTGTATTTGTAGTTGCAGTATACTGACTGGCCTCCGGCGAGACCGTCAATATCATGGCCGAATGAGTATCGGTTGATGCCTCGAAGTGCTCCCGCAGCACCATAGTCAATGGAGAGGAACGGTATGGGATACGTGATTTCTTGCTCGATCGGGCTCGGATCACTTCTTTCAACGCAAGAAGGTCAGTATTTATCTGTCTCCCTTCTTGCTTCTCTTGGGGGGTTTGTTTGAGCGCAGACCCAGTCGTGCTGGAAAGGAACTCAGCACCGGCCAGATCTACAAACACAAGCTTCCCACCAATACATCGATGTGTTCGAGCGGTAGTTGCGAACACTCCAGACTCATGCTCTTCTGCTTCTTTCACACGAGCTTCAAACTCGGCTTTTTTTGCCTCTGCAGCATCGACACGTGCTTGATCCACTTGATAATCAGGATTTGGAACGAATTTCCCCTCTTCTGTCTGGACAATCGCGCGATATTGTTCCTCAATATAAACATCTGTTGCATGTTTCCCCACAGGAACAAGCTCAGATTGCCGCTCAACCACCTGATCACGCGCATTGAGAAGATCCTTGGTAATGATTTCTAGTTCGATCACGGCATGTGTGCGCGAGCTTTGATCGTGCACTGTCGATGTCGCAGTCTTGCGGTGCTTCAAGCCTTTTTGTAGCTCCCGTTGTAGCTCTTCGAAGCTCCAACACGCCTTCGTAACGATTGGTCGGACTCTCACTTTTCCATTTTCCAACATTTCTGTTTCGCCACGGATGTAGACCCGACCATCGGATCCTTCGCGGACAAAGCACTCATTCCGCTCATTAAGGAGATCGAAAGCAACATTCTTCCGTAATTCAAACACACGCAGCCCAATGCCGAATTGATGGTTGCTATCTTCCACATTGATGTCTTCTAGCGCAACGCTCAATTGACTCGCAGCAGCTAAACAAAGCCCAAACTCATCGGAATGCTCAAAATCGTAGCCAATCATGGTATGTGATTTACCGCTGCCCGAGTGGCCGTATGCAAAGAAATTGCAAGACTTGCCTTCCAGAACTTGTGGGATGATTGGTGCAACAACGCGGTTGAATACCAAGTGGTTGTTATCACCACATTCAATGATCCCATCAAATGAGAATCCACTCTTCCATGATTTTTCTCGGGTAGAAAGTGCTTTAGCTTGTGAAGGTGAAGTAACGGAGATGCATGACTGTAGATTGTTGTGATGCTGGCCGTATTCCCGCTGGATTTCCCCCGTTTCGGCTTCGCTCGGGTTGAGAGGTCGCCATCTCATCCATACTTTAAATACATTCATATTCCTTACATATGAGTGATATGGTGTCTAGAGGAGAATAATTGTAAACACGAGAACACAGGCTCCAGGGGGGTCCCGAGGTCGCGCAGTTAGCTTATGTAACTAGGCAGCAACCCCGAATCATACGATCGACATGCTACACTATAGTATAGGCCGGACTGAGGCCTTTGATGTGAGTTACTTGAGTCCTATATAAATGAGATTTAGATGGACCCCACAAATCCAAAATACACGTTCAACCCCCGAAGAACTAGACCTGCCACTAATTTATACACCTATTCAGGTCGAGGCGGGTTAAGCTACATTTTGGGTATGGAAGTCCTACCCGTGAAAACTACTCAACCAATCGCCCCACAAGGATAAAATAATCCCGGGCCCTGTCAGCACTTAACAGGGAACCAGAATCTTGATCTAGCGCCTCCACTGCAGTAGGATAGACGTGGCCCAGTGAAACAGACAGGCTGCTAGGACAAGAAGCGGGGTTCCTGGGCTGCAGCTTAGATTGGATCACCTCTCGCATATACATATGTAGGTAGTAAATCCAACCCAGTGAGGTAGGCGGTGCACTATTATGAGTATCCATTATCAATCTTCAACGCATTGACATCGATGGTGCCTGTCATAATAAGGAGTTTCAGTTCTGACCCTGATCAACCAGGGATTTGGATTGGATGATGTCAAGTACTCCACTGGCCGTGGATCATCCCATTCGTGGAACATGCGGACACGATTATGATGCATTTTATATAGGCTCGAGCTCAAAGAGAAATGCGTATATCAATCTATGCAGGCGGTAAGTGTACACGGTATGTGCCATTGGCATAACTTGCACAGGCCGCACTTGCCGCACTGCACGATACCCCGCTGTTGATCGATGTTGTATATTTATGGGCAACAGAGGAATGAATAGACAGACGTGACTGTCCAAAAGCCTATTCGAAATTGAATCAGAGGATTTTTCCCAACAACCCACGAAGAAGCGAACTAAAGCCACTTAGCGTTGGTTGATCAAAGGCCCCCATCCATTTCTTTTCCCTTCCGCTCCATTCGGAGGCCCGCATCTTCTTAACCTCCAGTCTCAACGGTTCCACTCTTTGCTCGGGATTGATATAAATAATAATTGGTCTCCTCGGTAAGTTCTTTTCTTTGTCTTTCTGGGAAAAAAAAGAGAGAGCTCCCATTGTCAGGACAAAACCCCTGGACATAAAGGGGACAAATAAGCTGTTCTAAGGTTCCAAGGTTTCCCCCCACTGACTAAGCATAGTTCCGCTTTTTCAATTATCACATGCTTCTGTCGTCACATTCCCTCTCAACAGTTTTCTCTCTCTCAACACCCTTGTAAAGTGGCACACCATGGATCAAGGCCTTTCAACAGGGGCCCATCAAGATATTGATGGGCTACGTGAGAGAAATACACGCGTCGATTCAACAGTCGGTCGCGAGGCTTTAACAGCCATTAGGGAAGTGGAGATCAAAGATAAAGATGGCAAAGAATTGAAGACCTTTGGGAGAACTCCCGATGGAACAGGTAAGCTCGTGTCTTAATTATATTTACAATTGAATATAGCACTTAACTAGATGCAACCCTCCCTTTGTGCTTTGTCGAAAGCCCGCTGCTAACCGAGCCCGATGTATTTTTATAGTGTTTACAGTCCCTCAGACTCATGACATGGTCTCCCAACTGCTTTTGCCTTCCGAGCCAAAGAATTTTGGTGATCTTGTGGTGTTGATTCTATTGGCGGGTCATATTCTGTTTCTCTGGGCACTGCCCGCGGGAGCCAAAATCCCGGTCTTTGCAGCCACCTACCTCTTCTGGCGCCTGGCTTACAATGCAGGAATCGGGTGGCTGCTTCACAATCAGTCGCACCACCAGACGCTAATTAGATGGGCCGAGAAGACAAAAGTGTTTGTCAATCCAACCACCGGGGGAAACCCCCACCCTAAATTGTATAACTGGATCAAACGGGAACTGGAGACCAAGATCCCACAGGATTACTCGTTCGACAATGCTCCAATTGAATACAACACCTGGCTTGTCTTTAGGCGTCTGGTGGACTTGATCCTCATGTGTGACTTCACTTCTTACTGCCTTTTCGCGATAGCTTGTGGCCACCAACCAGTTGACGAGAGCATTCTCATGACTGTTCTCCGATGGTCTGCAGGTATCGTGCTAGTGCTGTTTAACCTCTGGGTCAAACTAGATGCCCATCGAGTGGTCAAGGACTATGCCTGGTATTGGGGTGATTTCTTCTACCTCATTGACCAAGAACTGACTTTCGATGGCGTGTTCGAAATGGCACCTCATCCCATGTACTCGGTTGGCTATGCGGGCTACTACGGAATCTCTCTGATGGCAGCCAGCTATAAAGTGTTGCTCATCTCAATCATTGCCCATGCAGCACAATTCATTTTCCTCGTCCTTGTGGAGAACCCGCACATCGACAAGACTTATAATCCGCCACCACCCAGAAAGCGCTCCTCTGCATGTGCGGATTCTTCTTCCAACTTGCCCACCGATCTAGATACTCCGACAGCGCCAACTCCGTCTGAAGACCAGGCTCCCAACGCGACACCTTCGTATTCGGCCAAGCCGCCGCAGCCCGTCCACAACCTCCTGGGACTGCACAATCTGGATTTGTATAGAACCACGGATTCATCGATCATGCTGGTTCAGCTTCTTGTATTCTCTATTACGGCTTTGACACCATCTACACCAGGGTATCAGTTTCTGTTTGTGGTTCTCGCTGCCGCTTCCAGAATATGGTATTCCGTAGGCATTGGGTATATCCTTCGGAACCAATCCAACACCAAATCTTGGACAAGGCACTTCGTCAAGTATGGCGACACGCCGCAGGAAGCGTGGAACCAATGGAAGGGCACTTATCATCTCAGTATGATCTTGTGTTACTCGAGCTTTATCGCTGCCGTGTGGAAGATGTACACATTTCCGGCCGATTGGGGCTATGGTCTGGTTCTGTTCCGACATGTGCTCGGAGCTGGCCTGATCAGTCTGCAAATCTGGACTTCGGTCAGCATCTACGAGTCTCTGGGTGAATTTGGCTGGTTCTACGGGGACTTTTTCTTCGATGACTCTCCAAAGCTCACCTACAACGGCATTTACCGCTTCCTCAACAACCCAGAGCGCGTTCTAGGTCTCGCAGGCGTGTGGGGTGCTGTTCTCATCACCAGTAGTGGAGCCGTCACTTTCCTTGCCTTGCTGAGCCACATCCTGAGTCTGGCTTTCATTCAATTCGTCGAACGTCCTCACATGCAGAAGCTGTACGGTCGTAGCCTTCGCCAGGATGCGGGTCTTGTTAAGAGTCTGAAACGATCCCTGCCACCCTCTCTCAAGCAATTGCACGGAAGTGTGGACAAGATGTTCGATGACTCCTTCGAGTTCATCGAGGAGATGCTCGACAACGCCCGACCCAAACTCGCCGCAGGGGTCAACACCTTTGTTAAAGATACCACTGCACTCTTCCAGAAGTACCCCGCTCGCGTCACCATCTCCCGGATTGATGCGGACCTGGCTGGATTCGACGTCCGCGATTATTCTCTATCGGTTGAAGGTACCAGTGCTCTGTCCTTTGAAGAGAGCGAAAAGAACAAGGGTCGTGAAGGTGTAAACGCACGCATGCCCCTAGACCGCCGGGGTGATCTCAAGGACTTGACATTTGAATATGGTGCCCCGATCAAGGTCAAATGGACTGCCCCGCTCCACCACAGCAAGAAGGATTGGATTGGTCTTTACCGGGTCACAGACAATACCTCGCGAGAGGTCACTCGTGTATCATCGCAAGGCCGCTGGGTCGCAACCAACGAAGGCGCATACGACAACTCGACCTGTGAAAAGGGTATCCTCACTAGTGATGTTGTTATCCAGTCGCCCGAGCGTCAAGGCCAGGAGCCCTGCGAGTTCGCTTCTGGTGAGATCCTTCTTTCTGGTGACAAGCTCTTCTGGACCCAGGGTGTTTTCGAACTTCGCTACCACCACAACGGTATGCACAATGTCATGGCTATCTCAAGACCATTTGAGATTCGTATTCGTCGATCGGATGAGGATGAAACTATTATCGATGGCGATTCTTTCGTAGAATCGGCTGTTGAGAATGCCTTGTTGCCTGTCGTTCGGAACTGTTTCGATCGTGATCCTGAAATCGCTCCGGAGACTGTTGATGAGCAGTTCGGTAGCCTTGTGGAACGAGACGGCAAATTTGCCAAGCGTGTTGTCTTTGCTGTCCATCAGATGTAAGTTCCCCTTTTTGATTATCCTTCCAGTGATGTATCGTTCTCTGACCTCTTCGTCACGCAGGTTCGGTATCGAGTTGGCAGCCGAGGTTGTCAAGGCCGATGGCAACGTGCGGAATCTAGCTTGGAGAATCTGCAATGCCAAAAAGGTTCTCGTAAGTATCAAAATGCCGACTAGAATTTGGTTGTTGGACTAAAGCTAACTCGTCGACGATGCAGGCTCCCTACAGCATGTCGAGATCTAATGGAACAACGACACCACTTGAGGAAAGCAAAGAATGATTCCCCGAAGCAGGTTCCCGATACGCCCAACCTAGCCATACAATGGCAAGAGATGATTTGGTTGAACGACCGCGTCAATCTCAAGTGAATTTGGCGCTCGACAATCGATGCCTAACAGCAGAAAAAAACAAAAAAAAAAAAAAAAAGAAATATTTCACAATTAAGAAAGATCATGTTCTGACGAAAAGAGGAGTTGTCCTGTTTTGCTTTCCTTGCCTTGTATGTAGAGGGTCATGCTAGGTTCAAGGTAATGATTCCCATGATGGTTTTGTTTAGATTTCAGGGGTTGAGTGGGTGGCAGTTGTGATTTTCCTGTGTCTTGCCTTTTGGGGACGTTTTGGCTATGGGCCAATTACTTTTTCTTCTCTACTTCGTCGTATATAGCTTTAGGAGAAATCTATTGCTTTGCTTGTGGTCATTGACTTCGTTTTCCAGGACTGTTGGAAGAACGAGACGTAAAACTGCTCACGATGGCATGAAATATATAAGGTATAACAGTGTCTATCTTCACGGGGACTCGTATGATTCATTGCTCGAGAGAACTACGTAGTACCTTTCATCTATTAGTTCTCGTTAACACGCATTAGAAAATATACCCGAGCATTAGCATAGATACAGCTTCACCGTCCACCCACGAGCTAGTCCGCCCTGATAGAATGAACATTCAAACTCGGTTACTCGACTACGTGCTACAAAGAAGTTCTTTTATGACGCAAATATTTGCTATGATGCATGTGTATTAACATATATACTTGAGGTATTCTGTGAAGTACAGACCTAGGTAAAGCTTTCAAAGCTGTCAGCAAAAGTCCCCGAGACCCGAAGGAGCAAAACAAGCACGAATAGCTTCACAATTGCAAGCAAAAGTGGAAGCATATATAGTATTCAGTCAAGCCGGTTAACTCATCCCATCCCCTGTTGGCCCCTCGCACCGAACTGTCACCCAAGACGGATAAGCAGCCCAGCATTAGGAAACCAACACAAGCCAAGTATAGCAGTACCATGCCGCGGACAAGACAACATTGCAAAGAACGTAATCAGACGACGACGAGCCCAAAGCCTCCAGACTCCACAACCTTCCTCCCGTTCACACCCGAAGGCGCAAAAGGTCCAGTATAAGGGAGATGGAAAACAGTGGATCGACGTCTGTATTCCTCACAATGCTGTACGGCTTGGGTGCAACCTGAGGGGCGGTCCTCAAAAGAGGTCGTTGAATGGATAGACTGGTTGTCATCATTATAACTGGGGGAGACGTGCAGTAGAAGAAAGACAATGATGTACCTTTTGGGTAAATGAAGAGGTAGAGCATCAATGATGTAGATTACAGCTAGATCTTTTTGACTTGTCAGCATTCTTGTCACTGACAGGATGGTTGAAAGACAATGATAATGACTCAAGAAGGATCAGGAGTTTTTGGTAAGGTATTTTGTTATCTTCAAAAATTTTGCAGAAGCAGAACTGAAAATGTTTTCTCATCACAATGAGTGCAGGTGGGAAAGGAAACGGGAAAAAGTGCTGTCTTACCTTATTAGTTGAAATTTTCGTCGAGATTCCCAATGTACTCTCGAAAAAACAAGTGAGGAGGGTTTATTCCTGTCTTCAAGCAATTGTTAGTCCCTGATGCATAGCAGTGGAATATTGAAAAACAATGGTAAAGTTGTTGTCATTATCAGATGGTGATGCATGTTTGTTCATGGCCCATTTTTTGTCGCCAAACAGGAGTTGGAACTCTCTCGATCATGTAGACAGGGTTGGAGGGGTTGGATGGTACTCACGTATAGCATGTTAGTGGCAGATAGGGTGTAAGAAATACATCAACTATCATCCAGAGTCAACTCCATCGACATTAGATGGAAGTTTTCTCTGTAAATCGAGAGTGTGTGTGAAGAAGAGAAAGGAAAGGGAAGAGCAAAAAATCGAAGAAAAGTCGCCAAAAAGCAAAACGGCGCTAGGCGGTGGGGCCTACAAACAGTGCAAACTCCCAATATTTCCGTTTCTGGGACTTGCACCCATTGCGATCTCTCGACAGCTTCAGTATTGCGCCAAATTACCTAAAATGGCTGATAGAAGACGTATCAATGGGCCACCTGGTGGCACAAGGCCTCCAGTTTTTGCATCCCTCCAAGAATCCTCGACAGGCGTCGCAAACCGCGCCCAGCGCCAACGCCAACCCGCCGAATTACGGAAAATCTGTATGAATCGCCGACAAGCTTCTTATTGATCGCAGCTAACTCTCAATCCTCTAGTTCTCAAAACAGGATTGATTCCAACTGCCTCAGGCTCTTCATACCTTGAATTCGAACCATCCGCTTCCCTCGCCGCCGCCCGCTCCAACCCCAAATCTCTGATCCCGCCCTCCTCAGCACTCAAGCTGGCTTGCACTGTCCACGGACCAAAGCCACTCCCCCGCTCTGCTGCATTCTCGCCAAACCTCGTTCTCACTACTCATGTCAAATACGCGCCATTTGCTGCCCGCAAGCGGAAAGGACATATCCGTGATGCCAGCGAGCGTGACCTTGGTGTACATCTAGAGACCGCCCTCCGTGGCGCAATCATTGCCGAACGCTGGCCCAAGAGTGGTCTGGATATCACTCTTACAATCATTGAAGCAGAGGATGACCGTTGGTGGGGTGATGCCCCCGACTCGCATGATGCATCGTGGGGAATGATGAACGTTCTCGCCGGTTGTATCACGGCGGCTTCTGCTGCCATTGCGGATGCCCACATTGACTGTCTTGATCTTGTGTCCGGTGGTGTTGCTGCTCTGGTCTCGGATGACTCAAACCAGTCAACATCATCTGCCCCGCGACTCATGCTTGACATTGATCCAGCAGAACATCGATCGATTCTGTCGGCTTGTGTGGTGGCATACATGCCTGCGCGCGATGAGATTACTGAGCTCTGGCTCAAGGGTGATAGCTCAAGGGCGGCTCTTGAAAAGGACGATGGGCGTACGGGTCATGAAGCTTTGATTGACGGAGCTGTCGATGCGGCTCGTGGCGCTAATACTGTCTTGGCCGAGGCTGTGAGGGAATCTATCGCTAGGTCTTTTGCTTAAGTCTAAAGATAGCCACACCACATAACGAATGAATGAAGTTTACAGGCTCTATCATTGATGTAGCAATAAGCTAATTTTATCGGTGTTCTTGTTTAACGATCAATGTGAAGCTGTGTCACAGGACTAGATGATGCCCTAAAAAGCAAGAAGATGTAGCATTTCGCTACAGGTGTAGCCAACATCATCACACTTCGATACAGTTCATGTTGTTTGCCATCACAACCCTTTCCATATAACCCACCTCTGCTTCTTACATTTGTATCGTCTTGTGACTCGTCTAGCGTTGTAAGGGACCTCCATCTTCTTGCCGGACGTGAACCCCCTGGACTACCGGGCTATGCGAAAGGTGGAGTTAGAATTTGTCGATCAGACCCCTTTACTCCGTACTGCGTAGAATTCCAAGCGCATGGAATGAAATAATTGATGGCTTTTTAATCTAATATCCCCGACAGTATGTTCCACCGATATGTATACTCCATACCTCTCAATGTAATCTGACTACTACATACAAAAGGGGTTGTTATACTAGCAAAGAACTGATGGCATACACTCGGATCCGAATACTAACTCTACCTAGTAATATGCTTGGTTGTCCCTCGTTCCTGGAAGTTGGCTTGTCTGAATTGCTTTCGCTCTCATATGGATGCCAACTAGCGGAAGAAGTCGTCTAATTACCAGACCAAATTAGTATGTGTGGACTGCTTTTCATATTATAAGATAATTTACTCCGTACATACGTATCTAAATATTGAACTATAGATAGGGCGGTTTTGTGGGCATGATATCGCTACAGCAGTTTCATAGTAGGCTTACAGACAAATGGCCTAATCTTTCAACAAGAAGTTGCTACTGTTGTGTTTTTACTTGTTTTTATAACTATTCATGTTTTCGTTAGTGTTGTGTCTTTTTATATGTCTGTCTTTCTCGCTGTTGTCCATCAAAAGGAGCATAGAGTATAGGTACATGTAGGCTTCATTGCAGTTATTTTTCCGCATTACGGATTACAATGTATGAAATATAACTACCTAAGTCAGATTAAATAAGGTAATGCATATTTATTTTCCGAAAAAAGGAAGAAAAAAAGAAAAAAAGAAAAAAAGAAAACCCCGTCAAAGTCCAAAAAGGGGCAGATAAAGTTGAACGTTAGACGGTTGAACGCTCGGCTTCCCCCCTAAATCAAGTTATGACGATCTACGGAGTAGTGCAAGACCCATCAGAATCGAGAAAATAGTATCGGAATCGATCGATCGTGGGTTATCGGATCTAAGGAGTTCGTGATACACAAACATATGTACATCATACAACATGTCGCACAAAGTACAGAGTCTCACTACAATACGGAGTAGAACTTGAGGGAATCACGAACTCCACCAAGGGGGTTCCAAGGTTGAACGTGAAAGAGATCGACTTACATACTAGTGTGCAATTTGCCCCTGAGAGTGAACAGAGTACGGAGTACGATGTACTACTACCGAGTACGTATTCCATAGTACGTACTCCGTACTGCGGAAATGAATCCGAGATCCGCTCTTAACTGCTTTTGCTTTTTCCTTGTTTTCTTTGTCTCTGAATAGGCAGCTCCATACTCCCCCTCGGACTGCTCCATCCGACTTTAGTTCTTTCAAATAACCAGAGGCCGAAAATGGTGTTCGGTTCGTGTGTTCCCGCTAAGTAGACGGCTCACGGTCTGGCGATCACCTCGTCACACCAATGACCGGCTCGCGCGGAAATTGGAAGCTCCATCGCATGCCACAATTCAAGCCCTGAATCCACTATCGCTCTCTGTTGTTTGACATAATTAGACCTTGGAACCCCTCGATGAATCGCTGATTGGCGCACGATCCCTGGTGGATGTCTCTGAGAAATCACCAGAACGAATTCTCGCTCATCGCCGAATATGGATCCTGTCAAAAAAACTTCACGTGTGGATCACAGCCTCGGATGGGGCAGCTCTTAAGCTCTCAGCCTATGATGCAGCCCGAACGTTTTCCGAGAAGAAGGCAATGCCCACTTGCTGCACAATCGACCCATTTAGATGCAGCTCTTGACCTCGCAAGGCATGAGTGTTGGGCGAAACAAATCCTCCGGAATTAGACTTGAACGAGAGAGAAAGACTCGAGTCGAGCTGCAACTGCCGAAGTAAAATTTCAAACAAAGAAAAAGGTAACTAGTGTGCATAGTATATTCTTAAACTTTTAGCGTTGGAACCGTCGCGCCTCATCTTAGGATCATGGAGAAGACCGGGTTATTCCCCCTGACCTAGACACAAGACCGGTGATAGATCTGCACTGCTGCTTTGACAGATACTGGAGCCCTATTCTACCTTTTGGGGCTTTGCGAACTTGACTTTGTTCTTCTTTCTCCCGTTTCTTTCACTATGATATGACACCTGAACCGTGTGACGGCCTTCAATTCCTCCAGCTTGGATGCCATGACATCAATTCGTTCAATTCTTTATGACCGCTGGTCTCGTCGCTCCCTTAATCATTAGCTTGACATTCTATTTTATTTTTTTCTCCCGTCTACACTACTATTGCCCTTCATTTTCCAATTGCGCACCGGCTTTGCGCTTGATATCTACTTCAAATCTTCAAAATGGTTGCATTGAAGAAACTATTCCAGACGGACAAGGCTCTTTCTCGTCCGGCAACCAGCCTTGGACTCGAGGGCTGTGGCACATACCAACCCTATTTCCACACGGCGGTTGACTCGCCTACACGAAGTCACTTTGAGGGTGGTTTCCCATCTAGAGATTCGCACTCATTAGATGTGGCTCATCATTTTGATCAGATCCAGAAGCAATTCGAAGATCTACATGATCAACTGGAACGGCCAGCATCTTCTCAATCCCAATTGCCTCATAGCCCTCATTTCGCGCCCCCCAAACCTAAAAATGGTCGACATATCGACTTGATGGATGCTCTGTTCTCTACAGAGCACAATCAAACAACTGCCCCGGAACCACTTTCTCCTCCTGCCAGCCTATACAACGAAGATGTCGCGGAACGAAACATGACCCGGTTTCTACGCATCCAAAACCGGAATGGAGTTGCCAGCTCGGGTATACTTTCGGCTTTATACCAAGAGGATGTGGCCGACAGAAATATTGCAAAATATAGCAGCCCTGGCCGCTCTTTGTCTCACTTAAGTTCTTGGTCATCACCAGCTGCGCCTGGTAGAGTACGGATTCCAGAAAGTCAGCGGCGCAAAGCCAGGAAGCGGGATCCAGGGAAGCCTAGCTGGGCGTCAGCAGATAATCTACGGACAAAGCTCTCCCCAGATGATGGCTTGGGCACTTCGTCTCCCCGATCACAGTCCCTCAGACCCCAGAGATCTGCGCCGAGCCTGTCTGCGGAGGAAGACTTTGTCCCACAAGAAGATGCACCCCCAACTCCTGTCCAGCGCTTGGGTGTTCCTCCTGCTTATAAACAAGGAAGAAGGTGGAGCAACACCCCTCTGCCTGATAGCCCTACAATCCCTATCCCCATGGGCGATAGTGATGGCACCGCGGAGGCTCCTTCGGTGCCACGGCCACCTGCTACAATAGTTCGCAGCACACAAAGATCACTCCCTCCGCCACAGCTATCAGAGCCAGGCTCCAAAAAGAATGCGCGAGGACTCTCGATCAACACGCAGTTAGCTGCCAAAGGACGCCCGAAAATTGGGCACCGTGCCATTCAGCCACCAACACCCTCAACCGGCGAATTGAAGCAGGCTCCCAGCATCGCAGAAGTGATGAACAGTCCTCTGCCAGTTTCCACCCCAATCAGTCCTCCCAGATCATCACGCTTCAAAGCCTCCGACATGATGGACTTTTTTAGCAAGGCTTACAAGTCCGTCCAAGGCTCGCACCCAACTTGCGAGACGCTGCAGGACACCATAGTCCGCGAGGTCAATTCCCACGAGGCATTCCGCCGCGTCCCCGTGCCTGCCCCAGGGCCTCCATTCACACCCGCCGCAGACCAAGACGAGTTCAGCAACGACTACAGACCAGCAAGCGCACTCCACCGAAGCCCCTCAGCGAAGAGCCGACTCATGAACAAGAGTTCATCCAAGCACAAGAGCACCCCCGAAACCCGCCGTAGCATCTCAACCAGCGTTGGCTACGACCGCCTCCTACGAAAGGTCTCCGGCTCCCCCGCTCGCCGTCGACACACCGACGCCCCAGCCCCAACCCCAGGCTTCCTGGCCGAATTCCAACCCCACGAAGAGCCCATAATCACCCGTCCCGGATCCGGAGAGCCAATTACGTACCTGGACGTGCTGCACGCAAGCAGTGAACAACGACCTATCTCAACCGGCCCCTGCGCAAGCCCCTCTGTATCTCGCAAACGGGGACGCTCAGAATCTATCGGCAACCTCGCCGCCATGGCCTGCTCGGGCCCTGATGCGCCTTTTGCCCCCGGGACAGTCTACTGCCTGCAAGCTCACTCGGCTCCTTCGAGTGATGCCTCACAAGAAGACAGCGACGATGATATCATTCACCTCCCTAACCCGGGCCCCCCGCCGCGTGTGCAGATCGAAGGCGTTGACGAGAATAACATCCGCTATGTCATCGACGCTGCCTCGCCCGATGAGGCGCAGAAACTCATGTACTGGCCTCAGCAGGTTCGCTGTGGTGGTACCTCCAGTCCTTACGGGAATAGTTTGTCGCCGTTGTCTCGTGCTCGCATGCAGCTTCGTGGTTCGCGCTCAGTTGAGACTTACTAGGATGGAAACGACGTTCTTTTGGGACGATTCACCAACCCAGGCGGGGGATGTTCCTATTTTGCCGCATGATAACGATGCTCTCATGACTTTTCTCCCTCCCTCACACCTTGCTTTCTCCAAAAAGCCCGTCCAATCCTTTCCAGTCTTTTCCTTTTCTCTTGGCCTCGTCGAATCAACCTTCGATATCGCGCTGGCCAATCCTCTCTCTTGTCACACTCATACACCTTGTATCCATATATCCCGTCTATATTAACCCTAGTCTATCTCTCACCCTTTCTCCTTTTCTCATCTTATCTCAGTCCCTGCCAACCACCTCCAATTATTTCCTTCTCTTGTCTTAATATTGTGGTTGCATGATTTGGCCGGAGTTTTTGTCATTATTATTACCAGTGTATATGAAAGCTTCGTAGCGATTGTTCTGGCCTTTATCTTTGTGTTAATATCCTGTTATTGGCTCTGCAAATAATTGTCTTTTCCCTCATGAAATGAGTACTCTGTATTTGGTTGCCTATTTCAGCTTACTCGCTAGTTCTATACGTACCTTGATCAATTCATATCATATCCACTACATTATCCTTTTTGTATAGTTTTCTCTTTCTCGTTGGGTTAAGAGGCTCCGCGTTTTGCCCTCGGATATCGGGACCTATCCTCCAGGGGCGATATCTTATGCTATTTATGTGTTATTTATTATTAGCTTGATACTAGTTTACGGGGTAGGGCATATAAAAAAATAGAATGAAATCTTAGAAAAGCAATAGTTAATGACATGTCTCATTTTCATAATATCATTGCCACTACCTGCCATTTCCCTCCCCTTAAACTCCACATTGACAAATCAACATATTGAAGGGACGCCTTGGGACCCACAGAAGAAAATGCCGGTCTGATACTTGAAGTTTGTTTCACGGATGCAACGCAATAGCTTAGTAAGAGCCTATATTGAGATAGTTAGTGTTCTGTCATGGACCAATAGGGGAAAAAAACCAGGGGATTAGAAACTTACGGCCAAACATGCACCACTTCTCAGCAAGACGCTGGCACTTGGGGTTGCAGCAGGGGGTGACACCTTGCTCAAGACCCTCGGGCTGCTCGAAAGGAATGCAGAGCGACTTAGCACCCATGCTGGGGGCCTTAGCATCCTCAGCCTCGCCGGAGTCTTCCTCAGCCTTGCGGGCACTCATGTCCTTAATTTGGTCCTCGCACTCCTCGGTCAAGCAGTGGGGAATAACACAGATGTTCTTGTTGTTCAGAGCGGGAACAAAGTCATCCCACTTGGTGATCTTGATGCGGTGAGCCTTGAACTGCGCGTCGGCGCGGTTGTACAGGTCAGACTGGATGGTCTCAAGCAGAGCAGGAACACCAGTAGCCAGCTCGGCGATCGGGATGCTGCCCTTGCCATCCTTGCCGGGGATATCACGGCGGGCGGTGGTGACAAAGTGGCCGGCGGACTCGCCGGGACCGAACTCAATGCGCAGAGGCACACCGCGGAGCTCGTACTGGTTGAACTTCCAGCCGGGGGAGTAGCTGCTCTTATCGCTGTCGGCACGGACGCCGGCAGCAACGAGGACGGCGACGAGACCGTCGACCTCGGCATTGAGCTTCTCGCGCTCCTCCTCGGTAGTCTTGGCTGTGAGACCGACAGGGACGATGATAACCTGGACCTCAGCCACACGAGGAGGCAGGACCAGACCCTTGTTGTCACTGTGGATCATGACCATAACACCCAGTGAACGGGTGGACAGACCCCAGGAGTTCTGCCAGACGTGCAGAGGGGGCTTCTTCTCATCGACCGTAGCGGTGGGGTCCTCAACGGTGATGCCGAACATCTTACTAAAGTTCTGGCCGAGTCCGTGGGATGTACCACCCTGGATACCACGGCCAGTGGCGGGGATGTAGCCTTCAACAGTGGTGGTGTAGTTACCACCGGCGAACTTTTCCTTCTCGGTCTTCTGACCCTTAACGACGGGCACGGCAAGGAGCTCTTGGTAAATCTTGGCATAGTAGTCAAGGATGCTCAGAACTTCCTCGCGGGCAGCATCTTCAGTCAGGTGAGCGGTGTGACCTCTGCACATTGTTAGTATGGTATTTCAAACAGAAGAGAGGGTTGAAAACATACTCTTGCCAAAGGAACTCTCGTGAGCGAAGTAGTGGCTGAGGGTGCTTGAACTCCCATCTCACTGTTGATGTTAGTAACATTTCATCGGCATGGAGAAAGAACGGAGGCCGCACCGACTGAGTTCCACTGGTTGAGACGAAGAGGGAGGTCACGGTGACTGCGAATCCACTTGGCATAATAGGGGTACATGACAGTCTCCGAAGTAGGGCGAATGGCAATCTTCTTCTCGAGGGGGGTTGAGCCACTAGAAGTATATGTTAGTGCAGTTCATCTTAAGTATAAGAAGGTAATGTAGGGTTGGGGACGGCGTACGCATGGGTGACCCAGGCGACTTCAGCGGCAAAGCCCTCAATGTGGTCCTTCTCCCGCTGCAGGACATCCTCGGACACGAACAGAGGGAAGGAGCAGTTCTTGACACCCATTCCCTTGATAGCTTTGTTGAAGTACTCCTGGATCTCCTCCCAGATGAAGAACAACGCAGGCTTGAGAATGAAGCAACCGGAGACATCGTAGTAGTCCAGCAAATCACCCTTGGTGAGAACCTGCTGATACCAGCCGGAGAAGTCCTCCTCCTTCAAGACATCAATACCAATCAAAGCGGCACCATCAACCTTCTTCTTAGAAGCTTTCTTGGCCTCTTGCTTGCCAATACCCTTCTCTCCCTTGTTCGAGGCCTTCTTATCAGCCTTATCGGCCTTCAATTTGGCAAGCTTCGCGGCTTTTTTGGCGGCGTTCTTTGACTCACCCGCCTCGCCATCGGCGGGGGTTTGAGTGCGGTCAGGCAGGGTCTGGGGGCAGCGCCCTCGAAGGCGGGGGTGTCGCTGGGGTTCTGGCTAGCCATGTTGAAGAAGCGAGTGTCTGACTAGACAATGAAAGGGAAACCCGAGTCGGAAATAGGATTGGAAGCAAGCGAAATCGGGGTATGACTCCCCTCTGTAAAGTGGGATGCGATATCGAAAATTACTAGCACACCGCCCCGGCAGAACTTTTAGTGCCCACAGCACCCCCCCGAAGCCAGACAGCTCTGCCATCGCACTCGAATAGCTCATATTACATCGTCTGTTTTAAATATGGCAGGCATTTTCGAAGCGCCGCGGAATGCGGACACGCTCTGTTGGTTTTTATCTGATCGATCATCGTTTCCGTTGCAATAAACTGACCAGTCTCGCACAGTCTTGGGTGGGCAGAAAATCACCGGTGCTGATGTCCGTGAGCAGAATGGTATGTTGAATTATTGATGATTTTGCCTTTGTTAGGGATCGGTAGCTGATTCCTCGCAGTTCTGGCAACACAGGCGATCGCCAATGTCATCAAATCTTCCTTCGGCCCGTCCGGTTTGGACAAGATGATGGTGGACGACATAGGGGTATGGAATCGATAAACCCCGCAGAGCTTGGCTGCAGCTTCTAACATCTAGCAGGATGTGACTGTGACGAACGATGGCGCTACTATTCTGTCTCTTCTTGATATTGAGCACCCTGCGGGCAAGATCCTCGTTGATCTGGCCCAACAACAGGACAAGGAGGTACGAGCCTCTGCAATACATATATCTCAGATACACATGCTGATAATATCAATTTCAAATAGGTCGGAGATGGTACTACGTCGGTTGTTCTGATCGCCGCTGAGCTT
The DNA here is from genome assembly GCA_028974045.1 of Penicillium cf. viridicatum. Classification (NCBI taxonomy): domain Eukaryota; kingdom Fungi; phylum Ascomycota; class Eurotiomycetes; order Eurotiales; family Aspergillaceae; genus Penicillium; species Penicillium cf. viridicatum. The sequence goes on along the minus strand of JAPQKQ010000002.1, from coordinate 5,860,442 downwards.
CTCCGGAGAGGCAACGAGTTGATGAAGAACCGTATACACCCTACCACGATCATCAACGGATACCGACTTGCCCTGCGCGAAGCCGTCAAGTATATGAATGAAAATGTTACAACTAAGGTGGATAATATCGGAAAGGACAGCTTGGTCAACATTGCGAAGACTTCTATGTCCAGCAAGATCATCGGTTCTGACTCCGATTTCTTTGCGAACATGTGTGTGGACGCAATGCTGCAGGTGAAGTCTGTGAACCAGAGAGGCGAGGTCAAATACCCAGTCAAGGCCGTGAACCTGCTTAAGGCCCACGGAAAGAGTGGTAACGAGTCCGTACTCGTGGATGGCTACGCCTTGAACTGCACTGTTGCTTCCCAGGCTATGACAACCCATGTGGCCGACGCCAAGATCGCCATTCTCGACATGAACCTGCAGAAGGAGCGGATGAAGCTTGGCGTTCAGATTACAGTGGAAGACCCCGATCAATTGGAGAAGATCCGTCAGCGGGAGTCCGGCATTGTTATGGAGCGTGTTGATATGATCCTGAAGTCTGGTGCCAACGTCGTCCTCACGACTAAGGGCATCGACGATATGGTTCTCAAGCTTTTCGTTGAGAAGGGAGCCATGGCAGTCCGTCGTTGCAAGAAGGAGGATCTGCGCCGCATCGCTAGGGCTACCGGTGCTACTATGGTCAGCACCCTCTCTGACCTCAACGGAGATGAGAAGTTCGAAGCATCAAACCTTGGACACGCCGAGTCTGTTTCGCAAGAGCGTATCTCGGATGACGAGTGTATCCTGATCAGGGGCACCAAGATTCACACTGCGGCTTCCATTATTCTTCGTGGTGCCAACGAGTACAGCTTGGACGAGATGGAGCGCTCTGTTCACGACTCTCTCTGTGCCATCAAGCGTACTTTGGAGAGCGGAAGCATTGTTCCTGGCGGTGGAGCAGTGGAAACCGCACTTCACATCTACCTCGAGGAATTCGCAGTCACAGTTGTAAGTAGTATCGTTCGCTTTTCCTTTCTATATCGGTGTCTAACATTTAAATTACAGGGTTCCCGTGAGCAACTGGCTATTGGCGAGTTCGCACAGTCTCTTCTTGTCATTCCCAAGACTCTGGCAGTCAACGCAGCTAAGGATTCATCTGAGCTCGTTGCTCAGCTCCGTGTCCGCCACGCCCTGTCACAGCGTGTGCAGGAGGGTGACGCTAACGAGGAGGAGAAGGCCATCGCCAAGAAGAAGACTTACCGCAACTACGGTTTGGATCTGACAAAGGGACGGGTTCACGACACTCTGAAGGCCGGTGTGCTGGAGCCCAGCATGAGCAAGATCAAGCAGCTTAAGAGTGCTGTGGAGGCTTGCATATCTATCATGCGCATTGACACGATCATCAAGCTGGACCCCGAGCAGCCGCAGGATGACGGCCACGGCCACTAAGCCTGAGCTCATTTTGACTACCCCAATCCCAAAAAAAGGCAGTAATATGATGTGACATAGATGATCAGCAGTAGTAAATTCTCATTTCTGCTGCAACTGCATATGAACCAATTTCTCTCAAAGTAGATACATGAAACCCGTAGCCCTAAACAATCATTCTACTATATCTATATCCCTCACTGCCGTTTGGCGGCCATCAACTTCCGGTATTCCTCAACAATATTCCTCCGCTCACCAGCCAACTCCTCACGGCGTCTCAGACTGCCAACCGCAGCAGGCACATTGGCAACATCAACCTTAGCCCCACCACGCACCTTGAAGATCTCCCGGGGTTTAACCAACTGAGGCGGCGCCTTCGCAACCTCAAATGGATTCCTCTTCCGCTCCTCGTCACGCTTCTTCAGCTTGGCCCAAGGATCAGGATCATCGTCCCCGCTATCAGCATCCCCATCGGCATTCGCCCCCTTCTTCTTGTTCTTCTTCGCAGCAGCCTTCTTCTTTCCTCCAGCAGCCTCAATCTCCCACTCCTTCCACTGCCGCAACTCAACCTCCATATCATCCTCCCGCTCTTCCCGCTCCTCCTGCTCCCTCTCCTTGATCTTGGCGTCCTCCTCACGCCACCCCTTCTGCAGTCGCAGCAGATGTTTCTCATGCTTCGTCCGCTTGTGCTGCTCCTTGTTCTTGGCGTCACCAGTCTTGACTGACTTGGTCATCTGCGACAATGGCATTTCGCGGTCAACACGTGCTACGAACTCGGCCAGCCGCTCGCCAGGCATAATCTTTGGCATTTCGGCCTTCTCCTTGGCGGAGGGTTTGGGCTTTTGCGTTTCCGCTGCTTTCGCGGGCTTCTTCGATGACGTTGTTGCGTCTTCTGTGGCATTGCGCTTGCGCTTGTTCGGGCGCTCGCCTGTCTCTAGCCCTGATGGCGCCCGTCGACCTGTCTGCTGATATTGCATTAGGCGGCGGAATGCTTTCGGGGTGTCATCTTCGGTGACATTCTTGAGGCGGTGGGTGGGTGCTTTGTTGGCGCTCTGGTTTTGGTCTTTGGATTGGTTCTTGAGCTTTTTGCCGTTCTTGCCTAACTTGGGCTTGACTAGATCGCGGACTGGAAGTGCTTTTGCGATCTCTGAAGGTGGGAGATTGAAGTGCCTGGCGCGAGGGGAATCGTTAGTTTTGGGCTTGAAAAAGTCCTGGTATATTTCTAGTGCTCACTCTTTATCGGCTTCGCCGCGTCTCTTGTGTTTGTGAGGCATTTTGGGTGGTTTTGCAGTGGAAGATTGGAGGGTTGGAGTTGTTGGCGGAACTTTTTTCATCGAGGTTGGCCTTATCTTATCGCTCTATATGGGCGAACTCAACGTACGTACACCCCCGGACATTTCTACTTACATTTTTACTTCATATTTGCCTTTGAAAATATTACCTTATTAGCCTATACTCGACGAAGATGTATTACAGTAATTGAACTCAACAAATGAGGGACATGTTTGCTTCAGTCAGATAATACAAATAAGCCCGAAATAAAGGGTATGCTACGCTAATTAATATGCTCTCCCAAACGCCAGTAAAATGCCCACAGGTAAAAAAGGAAGAGAAACATCCAGACACCTCGGAAAATGCAAAACAATAAAATCACAGACGGCACCGGGGAATCATTCGTCTTCGTCGTCAATTGAGTCTTTCATATCAGCCCAGCCACACATCCAGCGTTTACCCTCAGTTTCACCACCGTTTCGAAGCTCGCGAGCCTCGGATCCCTCACGCCAGCACCGAGCAGAGTAATCATCGCTCACAGTAATTAGTTCGCCAGATGGTGTCCAAGACAGACCAGTAACCTCTTTCTGATGACCTTCGATAAGAGGTGTGCCTGATTGGTGGATTGGGATGGTATCTTCGAGACGGCTGGATAAGCCGATTCCAGAGTTGGTACGACGAAGTCCTGACCGGGTAGTAAACAGGGAAGTCCTACTAGGCAGAGATTCGGTTGGTGTTTTCGCAGGAGAATTGAGGTACCGTTCATCGGTAGGGAAAAGAATGGGGCAGTGGTCGCTACTCCCAGTAGCCAACATCTCCGGATGATCGTGGTTTGCTTTGCGCACAGCCAACTTCACATAGAATGAGGAAATTTGGAGGCGAGGGTGGCGGAAACCATAGAGAGGCCCAAGACCGTCCTTGTCGGAGCCTCCAGTCCTTCGTGGACGGTTGTTATTGAGTGAAAGTTCAGGCGCATGCCCGAGAATTAAGTGCGATGTCGAGTAGGTATAAACGGTGTTGTCTCGGCAAAGTGTGTACAATCGTGAGCCATCTCCTCCGAACGCCATGGAAGTCAGGCCAAAGCGTCGATACTTCACATGGCTTTCCGGCTCTTGCGTGGTAGATAGAGGGATAACGGGTCGACCACGCCGATTGTTATGTGCTGTTCGCAAGTCCCAAAGTCTGACACTTGCGCTAGCTTCGGAAGCCGTAACAAAAAGATTTTCGCGGCCAGGCGAGAGAAAGGCGAGAGAAGTAACGGTGATGTCGGTCCGGCCAATTGGTGGCGCATCATTTTTATCCATGGTCGGTTTATGAGAGGTTGTATATGCATGGGCACCTTCAATGGTATTCAGAACGTGCGGGTATAACATCTTTGGAGGTGCAGTGGTCGCGGCGTTTTCGGCTTCGGATTCCAGGGAGCACTGAACTTGCAACGCAGGCCGTTCAAATCCTTTACAGCGGAGATCCCAAATATTGACATTTCCATCCCGACTGCACGTAGCAAGAACCTTATTGTTTGATGCCGGTTGGAATTGGACACGCTTAACGGAGGATGAGTGATTCGATAAGCAGTGGATGGGTCGTTGTGTTGTCATATCAATAATAAGAGACGTTTGGTCGCCAGATGCCGTAGCCAGTAGCATGTCGTCCGATGAGAACTCGAGGTCCATGATCGAATTCATGTGGGGACGGAAACCAAGGTATGCGCCAGAGAACCCTGCATTCTCATCCACCGATGAATCCAAGAGGCGAATTCCACCCTCTTCATCGCCGACTGCAACAAGAGAATTTGCTTCCCATTTGTTAGCATGTATGGGGAGCAGTCAGGTGAAACATGACTTACTGTTGCATGAAGCATTACAGAATGGGAGGGCCACTGAACCCTCAGATGCGTAGCTACCACACATGTGACGGTCCTGCGATTGCGAATAGAAGTTGGAAGTAAGATCTTGCCAGCCTGGATAGGAGATTAGAGGTGCAAAAAGTACGCCATGGGGGTGAATACCAACCAGCACCAGAGTTAGATCGTAGGGTTACTTTATTGGCCCGAGCCCCCATCATAGTTCGCATAAACAAAGCACCAGATGATTGCAATGCCTGGGAGCGGCGCACAGGGGCCACGGGGGGATTTCGCTTGGGTGGACTCGGCGGTGCTAATGCATCAGGGCGGATGTCGATATTTGGAATTTTAATATCTTGTTCCACATCGTGCATCGGAGACCGGACACGAACTCTCTTTAGAGGCGAGGATTGCGGGGAGACGACTGAGGAGAACGAGTTCTTTCTTTTCCTGCTCGGGGTGCGAATAAAGTCTTCTGGTAAGCCATCGTGAGGACTTCTGGTGCTGCCAGCCTTGGAGGTTCTCGAAAAGGCTGGCCCTAGACGATTCACCGCAGGTGATGTGAGTGCCCGTAAGGCCTGGCGGCTGGTCGACGGCGTAATAGAAGTATCCCCAGTCGGTAATAAAGAACGCGGGGTAAAGAACCGACGGAATGACCGGGGTGTTACAGTTGGTGGTTTTCTGGTTCTGCGAGTATCGGAAGCAATAGACGGCGGGGATGAGGGTGGCTCTGGGGGAGGAAGAACAGGCTCTGACCGGGGTACCTCCGGGAAATTAGAGATGTCCATTGTTTAACAAAAAAGAGAAAGCAGAAAGAAAAAAAAAAAAAAAGCTATGGATGCATTGGTGGAGGTCTGGATGGCTAAAGACTAAAGGGGAGAGATGAATCGGGGAAGTTGGATCTTTTTTTCGTGTCGCGACGTGACGCGATCGTGTCAAGGCATCTAAGGCATTTTACCCCCTCCACTCTTAATATCGACCATCTGGAACTCCTTCAATCCAAATTATCCCCCCTTTACGGTTATCTAGGTTATCTAATGCCAAATTGACTTGGGCTAATCCCTAGGCTCAATTGTTTTGGTTTTTTTTTGTCCCAAAACGCGTGGAATCACTAAACATCTGGGCTTGATGTCAACACTGTTCAACTCCATACAACAACTACTACATTCATTGCTAAAAATTAACAATTCACGGAACATTAGAACATCAGATATTTCCCCTGGCTTAAAAATTGGAATGCCCTGCAGTGCCCTTAAGCCGCCCAACAATGATCCCGTTCATTCCTCCACCCACTTGTACTCTCGGACATTACAATTCAAAGATATGTCGCATCAACTTTGGATTTTTCTCGCTGCAAGAATTGCTCGAAGGTCCCCAGCGGAATATTCCACGCCTTGACTTTGTCCAAATTCACAAATGATGCTAGATCACGGGCCATGAGTTGACCAGCAATGAAGGGATTGGTAGCCTTCTGTTCGCTGATTTTCTCATCTGACATATAGACAATACTCATCTCCCTTCCAGTGGCACGGGATAAAGACCGGATGATGGCGTCGACTCCCAAAAATTCCGAAGCGATCTCAATTTCTTGGTGATTGAACTTGACGGGATCGAAGACTGCTGCTGCTGCAAACTGGCCGATGTCGTTGGGATCAACCATGGGCAACAAGGTATCCGGAGCGAAAGCAGTGGTGAATACTCCGGTTTCCGTGAAGCCCGGGTACATCATTGTCTTCGGGGATAAGTAGTTGTTCATGAAGTTACCCGGGCGCAAAATTGTCCAGCTTTCAAATCCCGCTTTGCGAATTTCGTTTTCAATAGCATGTTTGTTGAGCATCATGGTGCTAATGATGCTAGTCGGATCCCATAATTTGAGGCGTTGGGGATCATTGGCAGACAATCCGCTGGTGTACATGACTTGCTTGATGCCAGCTTCCTTGGCAATTTTGAGAAGTCGACGTGCTTGTTCGAGACTTGCATTCAAATCTGTCAACATTGGCATCAAGTTCAGGAAAAGGCTTGTGCAATTGGCCATGGGCTTTCTGATGGAATCATCGTTGTCAAAATCGCCTTCTGTGATAAGAACGCCGAGCGATTTAAGAAGTTGGGCAGCAGCCGAGTCGGGGGTGCGCGTAACGGCATGTATTTTGATATCGGCTTTGAGCAGATGGTCGATCAAAGCGCCGCCCTGGGTACCAGTGGCGCCGCAGACGAAGACGGTCGGAGAAGACATTTGAAATTCGGAAATAAAGTATGAGGCTTTGTGCTTGTAATTGTAATTTCTACATTGAATCTGTGTGCGACCTACGTCTTTATATACCACGATATGTCCATGTTGACACTCGACACTTGTAGACAACATCCATGGATATTGTACATTTGCGGAACTCCACTCGGTCCGCCACTGTCCCGATCCCGAAGCGACTTCTGATTGGTGAACCAAAGCCTCATTCCACTAGCGGGCGGAATTCCACTTCGGACCCACAAGCCTGGAACATTTCTCTTCCTCAACCTTTCCTTCGAGTAGAAGTCTCAAAGAGACGAAGATGCTTCATGCGGGTCAAAGCACAGCAACTTCGCGGCGGAAGTCATGTGAGGCATGCAAATCAGCCAAACGGCGCTGCGACCTCTCATTTCCGGCCTGCTCAAGATGTATCCACAAAAGCATACCGTGCTTTTACCCCGGCAGGCTGCCCCAAACTTGCGCCGATGTTATTGCCGATATCCCGGCATCTACGAATTATGATGAGATGATTGGCACCGCTTCTACTCAATGCAATCGTGACTTTGACTTGATGACCCTGGTCAATACGGGCCCACTTCATCCTATCATGATCGACTCGCCCTTCCGTTACATCAATATAATCCCCCCAGAAGATCGGGTCGATATCTTCGAGGGCCTGTCCTCATCGCAGAACTTCGATCTCGCCATGACAAGAACGAATCCCCCAAAGCATCTCTCAGATGTATTAGCCAATCGACTACAATTCGCGGTGGATTTGCTCCAGAACATCCCCAAAATGGTAGTCACCGAGAACCAAACTCCATGGTGTCATCGTCAGCTTTACAAAAGTGGTATGCCGAAGGACATGCAAGGTTTGCTCACCGACATCATTTTTTTTCATTTTATAGCAAATTGCCATACTAACCTTATCATAGATGTATTCGCCTGTTGTTCCCTCTATATGAGCAAAAATGATATAAATTCACCAGTTTTGATGTCCATATTCGATTCTCGCATAAACGATATCCTCTCTGCGCAACCGCCTACCACGCCACTGGAACTGCTTGCTCGAATCCACGCGCTCATTTTATACTTGATAATGCGTTTATTTGACGGTGGCATCCGCACACAACCATCCTCGGAATCCTTATTGGCTCTACTCGAGGCATCAGTACTATCTCTTTTCAACTGTATTCATATACCACACCCCTCACAACCCTGCGAGCTACTCCCTATCTCCATGGAACCAATAATGAGCTTCTGGGAATCATGGGTATTCCAAGAATCAGCGCGGCGCACTGTGATGATGGTGTTCTACTTTGTGAAGATCCAACACTTCCTACAAGGCAAGCCACTTTCCACCTGTGATGGAAAGCTTGGACTCGAGCATGCATGGTATCAGTCTGCGCATTTATGGAATGCACAAAGTGCCTTCGATTTTGCAGTAGCTTGGACGGAAAACCAACACTTTATTGTCTATAATGCAGATTTTACTGGACTGCTTCAGGACGCGAAGCCGGATGATGTGGGCTTGTTTGGGAAGATGCTTCTTGTGACTAAATTGGGCATTGATGAAACAAAAGCTTGGTTTTATTCAAGGGGCGGTGTTTTGTAAGCAATACAACGCCAACAATAACAATAACAATAACACAGATTTTTCAGCTTTTCCCAGGTTTTTCTTGTTTCTTCGCACTTTGGTTTACACTCCGTCGCGGGACAAGTTAGGCTGATATCCGTTCGGCTGCCTCACGGGCCGTTGCCGGCTACTAGCCCACCGGCTACCAGTAGAAGAAAAATAAATACATTTCCAAGTATGAAGCAAATTTCCGATTGATGTTTTAAAATTCGAGATTCTCGTGCAACGGAATCAAAAATTCACAAAAAACCACAACATCATCAAGCATTATGGCACCTGTTAGGCTCCCGTCGCCCGCCCTCGACAACCCACCAAGTCAAATTGACGACGCCACAAGTCAAACGGCAGAATCTCGCCCGAATATGGTGATATTCATGCCAGATCAGCTTCGTTATGACTCCGTTGGCTGTTTCGGAAACCCCCATGTTCGCACACCCAATATTGACGCCTTCGCTGCACGGGGGACCAAATTCACGAATTGCTATTTGCAAGCCACCGTGTGTTCACAAAGCCGATGTTCGCTCTACACAGGGCAATACCCACATGTGTCAGGCCATCGAAGTTTGGAAAATCTCATCAAGCCCTGGGAACCTAACATGTTTCGTGCGCTGAAGGAAAGCGGATACCACGTTGCATGTTTGGCCCCTAGGGGCGATACCTTTGCGCCCACGGTCACAGAGTTGAGTGTAACCGAGTACGGCTTTCTCGTTCCGCCGGAGTGGATGCCAAAGTTTGGAAAGGGAGGTGCAGAACCGGATGTGTCAGAAGATATCTGGGACCGTTTGTTCTACAAGGGCCTCCGCAGTCAGGACAAAATAATTGACTATGATGAAGCTGCTGTGCGATCTGCTATAAAGTGGCTAGAAAACCCTCCTAAGGGTCCATGGGTTCTTTACCTACCACTGATATTCCCCCATTGTCCATTCCAAGTTGAGGAACCGTACTTCTCCATGTATGACCGCAAGAAGATGCCAATGCCAACCAAGCCAGAGCGGAAAACAGGTTACGAACCGAGATATTTTGAAGAGAATCGCAAGCGCTATGGCACAGAACGGGCAACCGATGAAATATGGGCTGAAATTACAGCGACATACTATGGGATGATCTCTCGTCTCGATACGCAATTCGGGCAGGTCATGACTGCATTGGAAAGTACAGGTTTGGCATCAAACACGGTCACCACATTCTACACCGACCACGGGGAGTACCTTGGAGACCATGGTATGATTGAGAAGTGGCCTAGCGGCGTGTCTGAAGTCCTTGCTCGTGAGCCTCTCATCATAGGCGGTGCCGGTTTACCTGTTGGTAAAACCAACGATGACATTTGTGAGATGGTCGACCTGCTCCCAACTGTTCTCGAGCTGTGCAAGGTCTCTGAGAGCTTTCCGCACAACGGCGTTTCGCTCCTGCCGGCAATACTTGGGAATCAGAAGCACCCAAAGCTCTACGCATACACCGAAGGGGGCTTCCTCAAATCGGAAGAACCGCTCCTCGAGCAAGCACCCTATCCATATGATATCAAGTCTGTTCTACAACATGAGGATACCGAGATCGTTGGAAAAGCTGTTTCCATCAGAAGTGCGGACTGGACGTATGTGTATCGGCTGTATGAACCAGCCGAATTGTACAACAGGAAGACTGATATCGCTGAGGTTCACAACGTCGCTACAGATCCACAATTTGATCATATTGTTCGAGAGATGCAGGCAGAGATGTTTCGCTGGATGATGCAGACCTCGGACTTTCTCCCATTTCAAAAGGATCCTAGGTTTCCTCCGGTGAATCTTGAGAGCCCAGAGGAACAATATAGGAAGAGGACTGAAACAATCTGAGTAACATGGGAATTTCTAATATTATTTTGATTAATTCGCACCGAAGGGGTGCAATGAGACCAATGTTAGCTGCTCGCAGGCTATTAAACGTTAAGAATTTTTACTATAATCCAGGCGCATCCAATGTCATGATTGATTCCCGTACAATTGTTCAAGATCTTGAGGATCAAAATTCATAGATGGTCCCCCAAATTCATCGAATACAGTATCAAGTGAGCCAAACATGTGTTCTGATCCGAGTCCCGTATACCATAGGGATTCCTCTAAAATTCCTGCTCTCAATGGTTTGTCAACTGTTCTTTCGTTGGCGGCACCCATTTCTCTGTCCGACGGTACTTCCGATCTGGTCGGAGTGGTGACAGGAGGGCTTGCTGGGTACTGCTGAAGGACTTCCTCTCCTCGCTCAATATCGCGCCGACGAATGCGAGCTAGAATATCGAGTATGTTGTTGTCACGGATATGCTCTTTCTGTGAGGCTTTTGTCATTGAGTCTGGGTAGGAACCCCCAGCAATCGCGATGCTTATGAGCCTTTCGGTCTCTTTGTACTGAATAATAAACCATGATGAGCATTATGCTTGAGAATACAAAAAGATACTGACAGGCTGTTCCTGTCAAGACATGAAGTGTATAACTCACCAGTTGGTCAGCGGACTGATTTACCGCGGTAATAGGCAGGAGTATTTTCACAACAGATTTGAGCTGGTAAAGTATCTCAATAGCAGTTGAATGACTTCCGAGAAGCCCAATGTCAAAAGCTCGCATTAAAATCCGTGTGCATTGAAATACACAAATGCTGATCCCCGGATCTTGTGGGGTTTGATCGCAAACCTTCTGGACCGTTCTAAATATATCGACAAGTGCCTTTGCATGCTCAACTGCTCGTGTTTGACAATAAATTGCATACTCAGGTAGCGTCGTATTGAGAACTTCATCGGGCAGGGACTCCCTGATTCCAGGTAGCATAAATCTATACAAGTCACAGTGACATTGGTGCCACATCGTATGTAACATAACGTATCGCTTCAAATGCGGAGAGTAAGCTCGTAGGTTAAGATTACGCTCGCTAAAGGCCATTGACTCAGGCAGCGAGCGTTTCAGTTTTTGTAAGTCAAATTCCAGTTGAAGAAGCTCACCACGAGAGTCGTGTGCTTTTGAACCTTCTGAAATTACTCTTCTGGTGTACCTAAGCATCAGTCAGCGTTGGTAAGTAATTCATGCTGTAGAATTTCTCACTGAAGAATCTCATGCCGAATATTAGAGAGTTGGCAAAAGTATGCTCTGGTGCCCATGCTGGTGGAGTCACCTTCATCAATCTGCGTCGGTATAAGAGTACCTGTTCCGCCAGAAATCGCGAGCTCGAAGTCTCTCTCGTTCGATGGTAGTTGTATGTGCATTTGCTCCTTGGGACACGATATCAGGTCCGACTGTCCAGCCGCAAATCGTTTGTCGAAAATGAATATTGACCACATAATACGGCGACGAATTTCGCGAGCTGTTGTGGATAGTTGAGTGTTTTCATGATTCAGACGGAGCATGTATGCCATCTTCGCAGCAATTCCTAGCAGTGGCTGCAAATCGAGAAATTGGGATAATGCACACTTTTGGGAAATCACCACCACGAGAATTTGAAGTACGACTAGAGATGGTCGCCCGATATTTGACCAAACATGCGCCTCTGCTTCAGTACGCCACCTTTCTATTTTTTCAGCTGTGACAGGATCTGTTGACATAAATGCCGCCGATGCACTACAAACTGCCTTCAATAGCGCTAGGTCGACAGTTCCAGAGTTCCAGGCTTGTAGGAAAATAGCGCGGTGAACAAAACCATTCTCACAAAGCGGTGCGATGTGTTCAAAGTAGGCGTCGATGTAGAGCCTGACTACACTCTTCCCCACACCAAGTTCCTTGCTCGATTCATAATTCACCCCATCGCTATGGGTTTCTCCGTGTGAAATAACGTCCTCGATCCCTGTCCTTTGCGATGGTAAGGCCTGAAGGGAATACCCTGCACTCACTGTCTGTTTGGGAGATATCAACGGCGATAACAGTGGGTGATTTTGCTGGGTCTCACTTGATGCGATGGCTCTTCGCCTTTTTCGTGTCCCGGAACCCGGCTTTGACGATGCATATTCGCATAGTATCCCTTTTTGGCTGCATCGCTGACAGGTAGGCAACGACCCGGAACATTTTGCCTTAAGCAGATGGCACGGCCTACAAGCTTGCCTGGTACGAAGACGTTTTGTTCCACTTTGCGTTAAGTGGGCTTCTGTGGGAGCCGCTGCCGGGGATGTCGAGTCCATTTCCAAGAGTCCGGAAGAGTTGTGTGCTCTCTCCAAGAGCAAGCGGCTATCAGACACCGGCAACGGCAAAATTTGAATTTCCCAGCCCGGGCCGTTAGGATGAATATATAATTGCGTGCTCCGCCATTTGGATTGCGACCTCCTGTCCCCCGGAGTTGAACCGAGGTCTTTGACCAATCAGCAAAGGTTGTATGCAGTCAATATATTTCCCGATAGCTCCTAGTGAATGTTTATTCGCATATGCTTCTGGCTTATCTAACGGACTCAAATGTCCAAATTTCTCTTTGATAGTGAACAAGAATAGTCGGCCGCTTATGCGGCCTTGTCATGTCTTTTTAGAGGTCTTTTTGGGTGTAAACGAAGGCGGCAAAAAAAGCATACTCTATATAAGAATATTTTTCTATGTATAGCCTTTGACATTGCGTGCTTTTAGATTCTAGATAATCCTGTCTCTCTCCAGTTGGCGGCTAGTAAATAGCCGGTGCCGGCTAGGACAGTCTACCACGCGTAACAAATCCTCAACTACCATGGAGCTTATTTTATATAAGACAAGCATAGAAATACAGTAGTATTACCATGTTTAATTGGGAAATAAAATCAAATTAGAGCATTTTTTTTTTGCGCTACTCACGTCACAATGATCGGCCACTACGATGTGCGAAAATACTTCAACAAACGGCTAGCATTGTCATGTAGCCTGATCGCTCTCTCCAGCTTTAACTATGCTTTCGATAACCAAGGCTTTGCCCAAACACAGGCCATGGATGCCTTCGAGAAGAGATTTGGCGTCTACGATCCAAAAACGAAAACCTGGGCCCTCGACACTCAGTGGAAGTCATACTTCAACGGCCTCCCGTATCTGACCTTCGCCTGTGGTACGCAGTGAGAAATCATAAACACTTTCATTTCTAACCAGCCTTCAGGTGTTATCATTGGCAGCTTTATAAGTGCTCGGTTCGGTCGCCGATGTTGTATGTTTGTCATGAGCATCTATGCTCTAGCTACTGCCACAATTACCACTACGTCTCAATCCAGTGATCAAATATTAGCCGCCAGGATCTTGAATTGTGCGTCAGCTGAACTTCTCCTATCGAATCACCTCTAACACAGCCAGACATATATATTGGCATGGAACTCTCTGTTGTTCCAGTCTTCCAGTCCGAGATCGCTCCAACCCAAATTCGTGGCTTCATGGTGGGTACATACCAGTTGACCATTGTGGTAAGTGCCAATGTTTTATAGAGAATGAATAAGTAGGTTATACTGACAGAAAGTTTCAGTTCGGAGGGATGGTCATTGGCTGGGTGTGCAATGGGACTAGCAAGATACACGATGACCGTTCGTGGAGGATACCTTTGGGGCTTTTCTTCATCATTCCGACCATCATAGCATCCCTCATATGGTTTATTCCAGAGGTGAGAACTTCTGAATTCCCCGTCTTTTTTATTTTCCAAAAGGCTAAGCGTAAGCAGTCCCCTCGATGGCTTCTCATCCAAGGCCGCATGGAAGAGGCGCGAATTAACTTACAGAAACTACGAGAAGGAGCGTTCACTTCGGATGAGATTGAAGATGAATTCGCATCAATCCAAAAGGGGTTGCAAAGTGAACCAGAGCAAGGTCATTTCAAAGAACTGTTCTCGAAATCTAACCGAAAGCGAACAGCGATTGTTGTTGGACTCAACTTTTTCCAACAGGCTACGGGGCAGGCATTCGCATCGCAATATGGCACTCTATATGTGAAATCCCTACAAACTATAAACAGTTTCAACTTTAACGTTATCAATGGTTTTATCGGACTCGTCATAGTTTTACTATGTCTATACCTCAATGATAGAGTTGGAAGAAGGTGAGCTCGCATCTCTAAATAGGGGTTCCTGACTGACGTTGGCAGGCCCTTGCTTCTGATCGGTGCGGCAATCCAAGCAACAGCACTTCTTATCATGGGAGGACTCGGAGTACATACTTCATCTTATTCTCAGAAATCAGCCATTGTTGCAATGCTTTCCTTGTTCATAGTGGGCTTCAATATAGGATGGGCTGCATTAACATACGTCGTGACTACCGAGATACCAACTCTGCGCTTGCGAGACAACTCACAGCGGATTGCGTCTGTTGCAAATGTTCTTACATTGTATGTTGACACTACTTTTCAACCATTATGTGGGACAGGAGTGTTAACATTTCACGTTCAGCTTCGCAGTTTCGTTTAGTCTACCATATCTTATGGATACTGGTTATGCAAACCTTCAGTCGAAGGTTGGCTTTATTTATGGAAGTCTTTCGATCACCTCGATTGCTTTTGTTTACTTCTGTGTGCCTGAATGCCAAGGAAGATCATTCGAAGAAATTGACCAGTTGTTCCGGAAAAAAACGCCTCTTCGGGAATTTCACAAGCATGGGAATCCGCTGGGTAGTGAGGCAGACATCACAGGATTCTCAGAGAGCAAAGAAGTTGCTTAGGTCGACCAGACAAAGTATCTTGAAGTTTTACGTACGTTACGTTTAGAAACTTGCTATAATTCTTAAAATGTATTCATTTTGCCTCCATTGTACATCTTTCTACCGATCATGTCTTGTAGATGTCTATAAGACGCCGAAGAATTCTAGAAAGCAAACATATTCAGATGACCTTCGAGGTATTGTCATCGTTTTTGATGAGATCTTTGATGTTTAGATGTGTGATCGCTGAAAAACACATAAATGAACAATGCTATAAATATCTAGCACTGGAGTCTTCTAAGCTATGATCGCGCGGATGCGGGGCTTTTTATATTTTGCAACCTTGGAATATATATTGCAAGTAGTAATAAAAATTCTTAGGTAGCTTAGTACTCCGTGATAGAACCGGGTATCAAGCGCGCATGAATAGCCCCATGGCATAATATGCATGTTATATTGCTACTCCAATAAAGTGACGCTAGGCTATCTACAAAGACCTCACCATCGTGGCTATAATGGTGCCATCCACCCCCTCAACCGATGTCAATCGCTACATACTTTTGAAATCCCCAATTAGATGAATAGAATAGTTAAAACGAAAAGAGACGAATATATGCTACTTCTATATTTTTGAAGTAATTTACAATATAGTTAGAACGATCTTAAGGCCCGTCCAGGCGTCAGGTCTTAATCAAAACAAGCATCAGACACGCCGTTATTTACTCCGATGATGCCATTCTGCCCCCGCATTAACGTCTACAGAAAAGCCTAATAGATTAAAGCAAGAAAGTTACGGAAATACTTTTAGCAATGGTGTAGTACACCGATAAAACTATATCATGTGGTATCTCTCAGAGAACCTTCGTCCTTTTCCGCTTTCTCGATCTGCTTTTTATAGCAGATATCTTAGAAACACTAAAATATGAGCACTCAAATAGTCTCTAACCCGAAGAATGCTACCAGCACCGTTTCTCCAGTCGCGGAAATTGACCCAAAGGAAGAGAGGTCCTTGGTATGTCTACCAACACTATCTCATTTGTGTGCTGGAATTCTAATTTGCCCAACACAGGTATGGCGTCTGGATATCTTCTTCTTGACGATTGGCTTTCTAGGCTATGCATTCAAGTACCTAGATCAAACCAACATTGTATGTTTATTCGCAGCCCCGAGGAATATCCTATTCTGACGACCCATCAGAGCAACGCCTATGTTTCCGGAATGGAAACTGATTTGGAACTTTATGGAAATGAGCTGAATTACTTTACCACTTTCTTCAAGTAAGTCATCGGTGCTCTCGTAGGTACTCCTATTGATAATAACAGTATTGGCTACATGATCATGCTATATCCCTCATGTATCGTAATTTCCCACATTGGTCCATCAATTTGGCTACCCACCTGCGAGGTAAGTAAAAATCAATTTTTGCTATTTAGAAGCGCTGACAAAGTTTTCAGGTCATTTGGGGTATATTGACTTGTTGTTTATCCACGGTCACCAACGCAAAACAGGTATTGACAATCGATCCATTCATTTCATCTCGATTTGACGGTATTTTATTTAGGTCTATGGTCTTCGCTTCCTGATCGGCTTTTTCGAAGGAGCGACTTGGCCAGGTTATTTTACCATCATCAGGTTAATCCTCCACTCTATCCCAAGAAGCACGCATCCTGACTCTGCGGTTTAGCCAATGGTACTTGCCTCATGAAATGGCTCTCCGAATGAGTCTTTACAACATTGCACAACCCGTTGGGGCTATGTTATCTGGCGCGATGCAAGGCGCACTTTCAACTAATCTAGAAGGTGCCCTTGGTCGAACCGGCTGGCGATGGGCATTTATCATCAATGTAAGCATCATATTGGCGATTTTCAATGGATTCGTACTAATTCTACAGGGTGTTTGCACTATCTTCATCGCCTTGCTGGCTTATATGCTTTTACCAGGCTTTGTATGAACCGACTTCTTGTCATTCCCTGTGTTAGATTGACAGGATGTATCTAGCCGGATCGCCCCAACCCTCTCGCCAAATTTTATCTCAGACCTCGAGATATCGGTATGGAAATGCACACTGAAATTTATATTCAACAAGTGTTTGCTAATATTTCATTCAAGCTAACGCTGAAGAGAGAACTCGAAGGATAGGCCGTGATCCGCAGGTTGGAATTAACGTCAAAACTTTCCTGCGCTGCTTCAAATTTTGGCATGTCTGGTTATTTTCAAGTGAGTTAATACAGGGTTTCGTTTAAAGGAAAGTCGAATGATCTAAACAAGCTTTTTCATAGTTTCCTGGTCTATCGGAGCCAACACTACGCCTTCAAATTATTTCAACCTTTGGCTCAAGTCCCTCAAAAATGCGGACGGGAGCTTGAAATAGTGAGTACTACTTCGTGTCTGAAGCGCTTGCACTAATCAGCTATCTAGCTCGGTTGGTATGCTCAATTATCTACCAATTGCAGGCCAGGCACTCCAACTGGTTGCGGAGCTATTGTTCAGCGGCTTCAGTGATTATCTTGGTACTCGGTTGCCATTTTTGCTTCTTCACTCAGTAAGGCAACCCAACAGAGTCAAGAACCCGATACTAATCCGAACTTCAGGTGATCAATATCACGTCACTAATTATTTTGATAATACGACCTGAAAGTCAGAGTGCCTACATGGCTGGCTGGTATATGAACTATGTTGGAGCGTGAGTATTACATTCCCCTTGATACAGATGTATTTCATTTCTTCTAACAAGGACAGGGTTTCGACTATGCTTCTTTGCGCCTGGGCATCTGCACATCTCGAGAAAGAGCCTCAAGTTCGAACGGTTCTCTTCGCGACTGGGACTCTGTTCTCATACTTATTTAGTGCATTCCTACCTATTGCCGCATATCCCGCTGCGCAGGCACCCCATTGGCATATTGGTGCAAAGCTCTATCTTGGTCTTTCCGTTGTCGCTTCTGTGCTTTTTGTTAGTATCTTTTTTATCCTCAAATGGCAAGCGAGGCGCGACAAGAGAAAGGAGAGGACTGAGCACGATGATTCGTCCGACCTTTGATGGAACGTTAAAGAAGTTCATGAGAAAAGAAAAACCGTGTTAGCCTAAGGCCACATACGAAGAGGTGCGAAGCCATTCCCGTAAATTTACTCTTGGTAAGGTACCAATAAATTATGTACGTTGTCCACCTTGTTTCTTTCTAGATTTTTAGTGAACAAGGAAAGTCGATGTACTATGTAGGTACAGATCTTGGCGGGAGTTTAGGGTATTTCTCCTTGGCATTCAGGCATCAATTTGCTGACTCATGACCCCATGTCTCTACACCGCTCAGAAGGTTCTGCCGTGTCCGCGGAATTTTTTTTTATCTTTTCTCTTGAGGAGTTAGACCGCAATCTGCAACTGCACGATTCGGTTTTGCCAGTTTAAGAATGGCGCCAATCAAGCGCAAGGGGAACGCCCCCGAAGAAAATACTGCCCGCCAGCCCCAAAAACGTGCTAAAGTTGGAGCGGAGGAGGCCAAAAAAGACCATAAGAAGTCAACTGAAGCCACCACATCCACCGCTGGGAAAGCTTCAGAACTTTCTGTGCTGCGCGATGACGAGCCCTCATTTCCTCGTGGTGGCGCAAGTGTTCTGACACCATTGGAGCGCAAGCAAATTCAGATCCAGGCCAACAGAGATGTCTTGTTCGAGCAGAAAGAATCTGGAAACAAGAAACCCTCCCAGAAGACGCCTTCCAACGAATTCGCCGAGGAAAGCGACAACGATGTTGAAATGGAGGATGAAGAAACCACCACGACTACCAAGAAGTCGCGCAAGAAGAAGTCAAAGAGCAAGAAGTCCGCGGACAAGGAAACTGATGACAAGCAAGACGTTCGCATCGAGGGTCTTAGCTTCAAGGTACGTTCAAGAAAAAGTTTTCATATCGCATCACTCTAACAATTGCAGCGCATTGTACCAGGAGCCATGATCCTGGGTCAGGTCTCGAGTATCAACGCCCACGACATCGGCCTTTCGCTGCCCAACAACCTTACCGGTTACGTCCCTCTCACATCCGTTTCAAAGGGCCTCGAAGACAGACTTGAGAAGATGTTGAACGACGAAGGTGAAGATGACGATGCCGAGGACAGTTCCGACGACGAGTCCTTCGAATTGAAGGATCATTTCTATTTGGGTCAATACCTACGGGCATTCGTTGTGTCTACTGGCAGCAACCCCGATGATCCCAAGGCAAAGAGCAAGAAACGAATTGAGCTTTCAGTCGACCCTAGACAAACAAACACTGGCTTCTCGAAGTCCGATCTTGTTGTGAACTCGGCTGTCCAAGCGTCCGTTGTCAGTGTGGAAGATCACGGTGTGGTCATGGATCTTGGCATTGAAGGCTCAGAACTGAAGGGCTTCATGTCCTCCAAGGAGACCGACCCTAGTGTGGATTATTCTAGCATCAAGGAAGGCTCTGTCTTCCTTTGCATGGTCACTGGTCAGAACCCCAGTGGCAATGTCATCAAGCTGTCCTCCAACTTCCAAACGTCCGCGTCGATCAAGAAGTCCAACTACCTCAGCTCGGCCCCTACAATCAACACTTTCCTCCCCGGTACCGCCGCAGAAATTCTTCTCACGGAAGTCACAGCGAATGGAATGATCGGAAAGATTATGGGAATGCTCGATGCAACCGTTGACCTGGTCCAGTCTAGCATCAACGGCAAGATTGATCTGGAAAAGAAATACAAGATTGGCGCAAAGATTAAGGGCCGTATTATTTCAACTTTCCCGGCTGCTGAGCCGCTCAAGGTCAGCTTTTCTTTGCTCGACCACGTCCTCAAGCTCTCTTCCGATGCTCGCGGTCCCGGTTCTGCTGACGACGCGCCTGCTATTTCTGCAATCATTCCCGAGGTAAAGGTCGTGAAGGTTGATCACGGTCTGGGTGTGTATGCTCGGATTGGAGAGACAAAACACATGGGCTTCGTTCACATGTCGAGACTCTCTGATGGCAAGGTCGAAACAATTGATGAAAGTTCTGGAGCTTTCCAGCTGGACGCTGTCCACGAGGCAAGAGTCATTGGGTACAACTCGATTGATAACCTCTACATTCTCTCGTTTGAGAAGAGCGTTATCGAGCAGCCCTTCCTTCGCGTCGAGGATGTGAATGTTGGTGCTATTGTCAAAGGAAAGGTTGAGAAGCTTCTGATCGGCGCTGATGGTATGAATGGATTGATCGTTAATCTGGCCGATGGAATCACTGGTCTTGTTCCCTCTATGCACTTTGCGGATACTATGCTTCAGTTTCCAGAGAAGAAGTTCCGCGAAGGCCAGAAGCTTTCGCTGAGAATCCTGTCTGTTAACCTTGAAAAACGCCAAATTCGGTTGACCCTGAAGAAGAGTTTGCTCAACAGCGAATCTACTATCTGGAAGGACTACAAAGATATCACTCCTTCGGCTCAGTCTCCTGGTACCATTGTCAACCTTCAGAGCCATGGTGCTGTTGTGCAGTTCTACGGTGAGGTCCGTGGTTTCCTTCCTGTCTCCGAGATGAGTGAAGCCTACATCCAGGATCCGGCCCAGCACTTCAGACTCGGCCAGGTCGTCAATGTTCATGCTTTGAGCGTGGATGCAACCCTTGGAAGACTTGCTGTCTCGTGCAAGGACCCCTCGACATTTACCGAGAAATATCGTGAGGCCTTTGAAAACCTTCATCCCGGCCACCTTGTTACTGGAATCGTCTTCGAGAAATCCAATGATGATGTGCTTCTCAAGCTTGATGAGTCAGGCCTCGTCGCCCGTCTCGACGCTGAGCACCTCATCGACGGCCCCCCGTCTAAGCAAAATTCGATGCTCTCTAAGCTCCGCGTAGGCCAGAAGCTGAACGACCTCTTGGTCCTCAACATCCAGCGTGCCCACCGTCTGATCAAGGTTTCCAGCAGGGCCAGCTTGAAGAAGGCTGCCAAGCAGAAGAACATTCCGGGCCAGTTCGAAGAAGTCCAAGAGGGCTCCCTTGTCACAGGATTCGTCCGCAACATCACACCCGACGGTGTCTTCGTTGAGTTCCTCGGTGGCCTCACTGGATTGCTCCCCAAGCGTCTTATCGAAGACGCCAACCTCGAGCAGCCCCACTACGGGTTGTCAAAGGCGCAAACGATTGTTGTCAATGTACAGTCTGTGGATCAGGAATTCAAGCGTTTCATTCTGAGCATGAAGCCCGTTCAGGCTACCCAGGCCGCTCCCAAGAAAGCTGCCAAGCAGACTGACGAGACCGTTGCCAACCCCGTTGATGACAGCATCAAGAGCATGTCCGACTTCACCTTCGGCAGAATTGTTGAGTGCAAGGTCGTCTCTATCAAGGCAACCCAGGTCAATGTCCAGCTCGCGGATAACATTCAGGGTCGCATTGATGTGTCCGAGATATTCGACGACTGGAAAGATATCAAAGATCGCAAGCAACCCTTGCGATTCTTCAAGGCCAAGCAGACTCTCTCCGCCAGAATCCTTGGTGTCCACGATGCCCGTAACCACAAGTTCCTCCCCATCAGCCACCGCACTGGAAAGTACCCTGTGTTCGAGCTCTCTCTCAAGCCAAGCTACGTCAAGGCCGCCAACCCTGCCCCTCTTAACATGGAGCAAGTTCAAGTCGGCTCCTCTTGGGTAGGCTTCGTCAACAATGTCGCTGATGACTGCCTCTGGGTCAACTTGTCTCCCAACGTGCGCGGCAGACTCCGCTTCATGGATGCATCAGACGACCTGTCCTTGTTGACTGATATGGAGAAGAACTTCCCCATCGGATCTGCTTTGAAGGTCCAGGTCACCGCTGTTAACGCCGAGAAGGGCCACCTCAACCTCTCTGCCAAGCAAGGATATGACAAGCTGGCATTTGGAGATATCTCCGTTGGAATGATCTTGCCCGGTCGCGTTACCAAGGTCACCGAGCGCCAACTCATTATGCAGCTCGGCGAGTCACTTGTTGGCGCGGTCAACCTGGTCGACCTCGCAGATGACTACTCCAAGGCCAACCCTACCGTACACAGCAAGAACGAGGTTCTCCGAGCATGCGTTATTGCTGTTGACAAGTCGAACAAGAAGATTGCCTTGTCGCTGCGCCCCTCCAAGGTCATGAGCTCCTCTCTGCCCGTGCAGGACCGTGAGATCTCTTCACTCAAGGATGTCAAGCCCAACGACATCATTCGTGGCTTCGTCCGACGAGTTACCGATTCCGGTCTCTTTGTGGCAGTCAGCAACGATATCACTGCTTACGTCCGTGTGTCTGATCTTTCCGACTCGTATCTCAAGGAATGGAAGGACTCCTTCCAACCGGATCAGCTCGTGAAGGGTAAGGTCACATTTGTTGATGCCGAGCAAGGCAAGCTGCAGCTGAGCTTGAAAGAGTCTGTTCTGGACCCCAACTTCAAGGCTCCCATCACCCTTAAGGATCTTAAGGTTGGTCAGATTGTCACCGGAAAGGTCCGCAAGGTCGAGGAGTTCGGTGCTTTCGTTGTCATTGACGGGTCCTCAAACATCAGTGGTCTCTGCCACCGCAGTGAGATGGCTGAGAAGCGCGTCGAAGATGCTCGCAAACTCTACGATGAAGGCGATGCTGTTAAGGCTAAGGTCATTAAGATCGACCTTGAGACGAAGAAGATCTCGTTCTCACTCAAGGCTTCCCACTTCCAGGATGAAGAGGAAGACGACAGCGAGGATGAGGACAGCATGAGCATTGATGGTCTTGGTGGTGTCGAACTCGGCGAGGACGACAGCGAAGAAGAGGATGACGACGATGAGTCCATGGGAGGTGTTGATGTGGAGGATGACAGCGAGGAGGAGGAGGAATCCGAGGATGATGAAGATGTCCAGATTCAGAAGCCTAGCAAGGCCGGAGGTCTCGGTGCAAGCGGCTTCGACTGGAGCGGCACCGCCCAGACCGATGCCGCTGCTCGCTCCGATAGCGAAGATGAGGGCTCCAAAAAGAAGAAGAAGAACCGCAAGGCCGAGATCCAGGTCGACCGGACCGGCGATTTGGACGCCAATGGTCCTCAGTCTGTTGCCGACTTCGAGCGACTCCTTCTCGGTGAGCCCGACTCCTCGCTGCTGTGGCTACAGTACATGGCCTTCCAGCTGGAGCTGGGTGAGATCGAGAAGGCTCGCGCCATTGCTGAGCGTGCTTTGCGCACTATCACCATGGGCCAGGATGCCGAGAAGCTGAACATCTGGGTTGCGCTGCTGAATATGGAGAACACCTACGGTGACGATGACAGTCTCGAGGAGGTCTTCAAGCGTGCCTGCCAGTACAACGACCCCCAGGAGATCTACGAGCGGATGATCAGTATTTACATCCAATCTGGCAAGAACCAGGTATGTATAAATCCATTTCGAATTTTACTCTCTACGGACGCTAACAATTTCACAGAAAGCAAGTGATCTCTTCTACGCCGCCCTCAAGAAGAAGGTTTCCTCCCAGTCCCCCAAGTTCTTCTACAACTACGCCAGCTTCCTCTTCGACACCATGGCCTCCCCCGATCGCGCTCGGGCTCTGCTCCCGCGCGCCCTTCAGTCCCTCCCTGCCCACACCCACGTCGAGACGACCTCCAAGTTCGCCCAGCTCGAATTCCGCTCTGCTAACGGAGACGTCGAGCGCGGTCGTACCGTCTTCGAGGGTCTCCTGTCCTCGTTCCCTAAGCGTATTGACTTGTGGAACGTTCTCCTAGACCTAGAGATCAAGGTCGGCGATGCGGAGCAAGTGCGCCGTCTCTTCGAGCGTGTCCTTGGCCTACAGAGTGGCAAGAAGGGTCCCGTTAGCGTGGACGCTAGCAAGAAGCTCAAGCCTAAACAGGCCCGCTTCCTGTTTAAGAAGTGGCTTTCCTTCGAGGAGGGTCTGGCTGCCACCAATGGAGATGAGAAGATGGTTGAGGAGGTCAAGGCACGGGCTGTTACCTATGTCAAGTCTCTTCAGGAGTAAATTTATAAAAAAAAGTGTGTTCATCTGAACCTATGGGTGTTTGGGGCTTGAATTTGTGTACTTGTATATAGCGATGGAAATATATTTCGTTTTATTCCCAATTCTGATCAATCAGCATCAACAATACGGCACGTGTATAGATCCCGGAGATCGTGAAGGTTGTCATGTCGATGTAACAACCAAAAAGCTTGGACTGTCCCACGGATCCGACCACCGCTTTATTATGGCTGCCTTCTTTAATCTTTAGAGATTATCATAGCGCTACTTTTTCTTTTTTTTTTCTCCCAATTTGCTTTCAGACTCATTATGATCTCTTCTCGTCCTTCCCAGAGCAGCTCAGTATCCAGTCTGCACTTCGATCCATACAGAGACTCAGATACAAAGGACCCAAAGGTCAATGTGCCTGAGCGAGTGGGGTATCCGGCCCGCTCATGGCGTCAAGCCGGGACTCCAACGTCTTCCGTGCTATCGGAAGGCCCATCTAAGCGCAAGCGATCTCGTCGATCGCGATACTTACATAGTCTCCGACGTGCAACTATTGGGATATTCATCATGCTGTGAGTTTCATGGACTATGCATGCCGTATCTATGAGGAAGACCCACCCGCTGACCTATCACTTATCACTAATAACAGAGGCATCATCCAATTCATCTCCATCGCCTGTGGTATCGTCCTCTCGTTCTTCCCGGATGAATACGACCGCGCAGTTCATAATTGGCTCGATAGCGTCAACAGCACTAGCGCCGTAGACAACGCGCGCTGGCCCACCGATATCTCGCGCGATATCGTCCCTGTTGGCTGCCACTCCCATAACGACTACTGGCGCCAGGTACCACTGTACTCCGCACTGCAAGCGGGATGTATAGGCGTCGAAGCCGACGTCTGGCTCTTCGACGATGAGCTTTATGTCGGCCACAGCACATCCTCCCTGACAGAACGGCGAACCCTACAATCTATGTACATTGACCCGATAATAACCATCCTCGAGCGCCAGAACCCAACCACCAAGTTCAACCAGGGAGGCAACAACCCTGCGCATGGCGTCTTCGACACAAACCCGGCCCAGAGTCTAATTCTTTTGATCGACTTCAAAACCGCAGGCCCGGCAACCTGGCACGCCGTCATGAAGCAACTCGCTCCACTCCGTGACCGTGGCTACTTAACCCACTTCAACGGCGACGAGTTCATCCAGGGCCCCGTCACCGTCGTGGGAACTGGAAATACACCCTTCAATCTCGTCGCCGCAAACAACACTCACCGCGATATCTTCTTCGACGCCCCGCTCGACAAACTCGTCGACGCCGATCAACCAGACAACATCCCCCAACTAGATGCAGCTCTCATCCCGGGCACAGATCTAGGTCAAGGCCAATCTGGTATGCCGGATATCATCACTGCATCCACCTTCAACACCTCGAACAGCTTCTATGCCTCTGTGTCTTTCAAAAAGTCAATCGGCCGTCCCTGGCCCTTTCACTTCACGCAGCGCCAGATGGACCGTATCCGCAGCCAAGTGCGTGTTGCGCACCAGCATGGCTTGAAAGTACGCTACTGGGCGCTGCCGAGTTGGCCTCGCAGTCTGCGGAATCATATCTGGCGCGTGCTTGCGCAGGAGGGTGTGGATATTCTGAATGTTGATGATTTGGTCGATGCTACTAAAGGGGATTGGAATACGAGTGTCTTCGATTGGTGGCCGTGATGGCTATGCACGGTGCGCATCTTTTCCCTTTTCTTTTCCTTCTTACTTTCGAAATATGAGCTCATGGTCTAGATTGGCTGGCGTTGGAGTTTTCTTGTCTTATTTACGATACCTCGCCTTTTTCCTTGATTTTATTGCTTTATTTTGTTGATAGACTACTTGCTTCATATTTCATTGGTGGTATACATCCAATATCAAAGTTCTACATATGTATGCAGCTCTCGAGATACTGATATCACTACTACTTTGATAACAGAAGAGAAAATAGCGCGGATGAAGATTCTTTATTTCAAATTCGCCATTATCATAATTTTGGCCTCTGTCGCATTCAGCGCAGGAGCGGTAAATGTTATTTCTCAACCTCGGACGTGTTTCCCAATGCTCTTGGTGGCCGATATCCAGCATTGACGCCATAATGCTTCCAGTAAAATCAAATTAAAATCAAGGACACAGCCCCAAAACAAGCTCAAGTCAAACTGAGATAATAAAGATCATATAGTGCATCAACAGGCCCTCGACCAGCGGAGAGCCCTCTCAACACCAAAACACATCAAACATAACTAACCTGTGGATGGCATATTTCATAGACAGCAGAGCGCCTCTTCACCGAACTCGCGGATAACACTACCCTCTTCCCGAATCAGACCACCGAGCCAGTGCTTCGCAGTCTCAAAGTCCTTAGCACCGAACTTGACAAGCACAAAGCCAGCGCGGACACGCGCAGCCGTCCACGTAACATCACCCTTTTGGCTAATCGAGGGCTCAGGCACCGACGACGGCGCATGATCCGACCAATTGCGACTACCGATACGAGGCTGCGACTGGAACTGATTCAACATGAACGAACCAAGCGCCTCGAACACAGGGCCGGAGAGGATAAGCGTGCCAACGACACCGTGCGGGCGCGTGCGCTCCGCGATGATATTCAGCGGCGTTAGACCAGCCGGCGCCTGTGGCGGCATATCGACGGGGTTTTCTAGACCGGTATGGGTGGTGTTATAGGTTGTGTTTTCGTTTTCGATCTCGATTTCGTCGGATAGGGAGGTATCTTCCAGGTCTCCGGATTCATCGTCGAGGATTACCGAGTCGCGGAGGAGGAGTCTACGTTTGCCTTTGTCGTCTTCGGCCCAGACTTCGTTGCGGCCGCGCCAGAAGTGGAAGTTCCAGTCCTCGCCGCGCGAGGTGCGGCCTTGCGTTACCCAGTCTAGGACGCAGAGGCTGCTGCGCTCTGTGCCTTTTGCGGTGGCGTCGACGGTGAAGGTTTGGAGTTGGGCGTAGCGGCTGTGTTGGAAGGGGACGGAGGGGTCTGGAAGGTAGCAGAGGGCTGCTTGGCGGCCGATGTTGACGTCGAGGGTTTGCTGGCTCATGTCGGAGAGGTGGTCGTTTGCGGGCATTTGATCCCGGTGGCCTTTGATTACATTTGGGGCGGTGCCGGTGTTGTTTGGGGTTGTTTTGAAGATCTTGGTGCTGCCTTGTGGCGTTGTTACCACCATTCGCGTCCTGGTCTCGAGTGTGATGGATACTTCGATGTGATCGCCCGGCAGGAGGCCGCCGCCATAAGTGAGGAGATATAGGTGGACGGGGTTGGAGGGACGTGTGTCTGAGAGGGCGGAGGAGTCTGGGGATGGGACGAAGCCACCGGTGCGCGGGACCAGCTTCAATGGGTATTTGTAGGTGAGAGTTGTGAGGGTGGGATTGTTTGGTGGGAGGAGGGAGAGAACGACTTTGCCCTGCCCTGGCTTCGCAATGGAAGACTGAAAGGGCGAGGGAATGGGGATTGCTGGTTGTCGCATGATGGATGTGAGATTTTTGAAGGCGAAGAGTGGCTAATAGGTGTTATATATGTTAAAGGTAAGAAGAAGAGATCCTTTGACAGTATAATGTTTGTATTGAGCAATGAAGCCAGGCCATGTTATCCGAGTTCGAGGGGGCGCGACTTGAGTATATAAAAGCCCTTCTAAGGTTGGGAAAATGACGATTCCTTAGTCATAGACACCCACATGCGGGGGATAATTCGCAAGTTGATTTCCTTGGCTTTCTGGACGGAGCATTAACTATGTCGTAGAAACATAAAAATCAGTCAAATCACCAACATCACTGGCAGAGAATGAAGGGTTGAGGGTTTCTATGACAAAGAGTATCTCCGCACTGGCGTGAGACGTGGAGAGTTACCTTCTTGGCAAATGCACCATGTCATTTGCCCAGATCTGCATGGCTTATTATAGTCTTCATTATTTAAAGGGATCATGGGACATAGTTATATATATTCTTACTAAAGCATGCTATAATTATGCAATTATGTACTCCGTACGGAGTACTGATGCTGAATTACTCCACTCAATTAATAGAAATCGCCTGTTTTTCCTATAGTTCCCCTATAACCCATTTTTAAATCGGGTCTGCTAAGAATATTAAACTATCCCCTTGGATCTAATTTGTGTAAGATTAATCTAAAAAGATGGTAGGAATCAATTTCTTTTGAAGCGCTTTTGAAACACCTAAATGCAGGTGGAATTAGTTCAATTGAAGAAGCTGAAGGGTGATATAAGTAGTGCGACTAACATTGAGTGAATGTAATATCTTTCTAGTGTCCAATCCTGCTACCAAAACCCACCATAGAGCTTTCGAAGGTTCGTTCTAATTAGCTAAGGGCTGCAGGTATTCCAGAATTGCCAGAGATATATATGTGGTCGAAGATGGGCCACTGCAAACCGATTGAGTGCACACTACAAGTGCGCTAGCTGAAGCCGTTTACCGTGGTGTGGTGGTACTTCTTTTCCTTTTCCTTCTTCTTTTGATGATAGTGGTCATAGTTTTCTGTGCGTCCATCGATGTGTATCGTCACCAATGGCCATTCTCCCATACAGTCCGTACGGAGAAATCTGGGTCTTCTGTCTTCTGTGTTATTGAGGCAGCCAGTCGATTGGGCGTATAATTTGGAATGGAATGCCTTATCCTATTCGTATCACACATTTATCGCGAGACTGTAACCTTTCCTTCTAGTTATACCGCAATGTACCATATTCGTCCTTGGAACTCATGGTGATATTCAAGAGTTGAGATGATATGCCGTTCCTGTAGAGCTTTCATCACTAGACTACGTCTCTCAATAAGCTCAGCAAAAGTTCGTGAGACAAAGATGTCTACACCATTGTGCAGACGAGGTAAGTAAAATGAGACAATCTGTAGCATAGCCAGGGATCTCGGACCCTCTCGCGGATCCTACATCTCTAACGTTATATACCATTCGAGACTTTGATTCGTAAAGTAGTATTATTAGCTCTCTGCATTCTCGTCGATGTTTAATTTTCAATCTTGGTTTACCGTCAGCACATATGCAGTATTACTTCTCGCACATGCGAGGTTCAGTATTCGAACACGAGTCCGATGCCCAGCAACTCTGCTTCCCAAATCCATACATTACCCATCTCAGTTACAATATTCTCCTCATTCATCATCAAACTTCTCAGCTGTTGCATTTTCTCGCTTTTCCGTTTCTCTTGACCAAAATTACACCCTAAGAGCTAAAATACAGATAGCCACAAAGAGAGAGAAAAAAAAGATTCAACTCTATCTCACAGCAGCAGATAGGGGTCAAAATGGCCTAGGGTCTCTCCGAAATTTGACTTCCTAAATATCCAACAGAAAAAACACATCTTACCAGCCTGATTCCAGTACATACATTCAACACCGCTGGCATGCTGTTGAGTACGATACCTCTCTCCCTCGTAAGTCCTAACCTATTCATACTTCAAGACTACGTATGCAAGGTTGACGAACTATCTCTGGCAGGCCATCGCTGGGATATCATGGTGCCTCATGTGGAGGCTCTTCTTTCACCCGTTGAGCAAATTCCCGGGCCCTAAGCTGGCGGCGATATCTAATCTCCCCTATATCAAGTGGTCACTCACTGGCGAGATCCATTCTAAGCTCCAGGAATTGCATGACCGCTATGGAGACGTGGCCCGCATCCGTCCCAATGCTCTGACCTACCGGAGCGTCCAGGCTTGGACGGATATATACTCACACCGCAAGTCCGGAGCTCTCTATTTTGGCAAGGTTCCTCATTTCTACATTCCTTCCTCTAGCGGTGGTGCTGCCAACCTGGTCAATGCCAGTGACGCAGATCATTCACGTCAGAATCGGCTGTTATCTCATGCGTTTTCGGAGCGATCGTTACGCGACCAGGAGAAGCTGATTCTTGGATATATCGATCTCTTCATTCGCCGACTAGGAGAATATGCTGACAGGAAGGATGAGAGCAAGCCCTTGGATCTAGTGCGTTGGCGGAACTTTCTGACTTTCGACATCATTGGCAATCTGACCTTTGGTGAACCCTTTGGCTGCTTGGGTGACTCGCAGTATTATCCCTGGGTGGCCACCATGTTCCAAAGTATCAAGACGGGGGCTTTTCTCCGAGCTTTTTCAGTCTGTCCTATTCTTGCCCTACTCCTCCGCACTGTCATGCCTAAGGAAACAGTGCTCCAGTTCTACATGTTATCCGGATAGAGGAAATTGAAAGGGTAGAGAGAACAAAAAAATATTAAGAGAATCTTTGGGTGACACTTAGTTAACAATCAAATGTTTGAGGCTGAACTAGTTACGTAAGCTAGGCAACCTCAGGCCTCAAGGCACGATGTCGCGTCTCCCCCACGCTGAGACCCGGACCGTTTTCTGCCCAAGTGCTTCCGTTTGATTGACCTTGTCTCAACACGGTCAGAGCGCGCGTCGCCAATATTCGACGTCTCGAATTGCAAAATTCCTTCATATCTCCCCCCAACTTCTGTTTGCTTGGTCGTACCAGACCCGCGCGTTGCACGAGCGCGTCCCCGACCTGAACTGCGGCGACATCTGCCAACTCTGTTAAAAGCCATTAATCTGGTTAGCAGGCCTATCTATCCGATCGCATACTCATACAACACACACCCACCCAACATTATGGATATCGATAATCCACCTCTATCAAGCCCCGGTGGCCCGTCATCGACCCCCGCCGAAGACCGACGCAAATCCGGTCGACAGACGCGACGACCCGAAGTATTCTCGCAGACTGCACATTCTGCCGAGGAACAAGCTGCCGGTGGAAAGCGCAAGCGAGGCGAGGCGCGTGAGGACGGCGATGAGGACGCGTCTGAGTCCGACAGTGATGATATCGGCGACGACGAGACCGATGAGGAGGAATTGAAAGAGAAGCAACGCGCTGCACGTCGAGCTGGTGCTAATAAATCCAAATCGAAACCCAAGGCCAAGGGATCGCACGCTTCGAAGAAACCTAAGGTTGCAATTAACGGGTTAGGGAGACAGCTCGCCTTCAGACCAGCCACCAATGGCCGACTGCCCGCTGCTCGTCCCCGGAAACCGAAAGTACGGCCTAGTCTCGCGGCGGGTGAACGCGGATTGTTCGGTGAGTGACAATTTTCTTTGTGTGTGCGACGTCAACCCATGGCTAATACCAGAGTTAGCCGAGGTGTTTGGGAAAAGCAGCAATGCCGATACAGTGGCTGCTCAGTGGTTGTCTCAATATCAGCGCAACAATGGGCAGGCTATGCGGGACCTCGTCAACTTCATCCTACGATGCACGGGTACCGATCTTGAGATCGACATTAATGAAGTAGAAGACATTGATAATGCCCCGGGCCGAATCGGAGACTTGCAGAACCTTTACCAAGCAGAAGGCATTACCGAATACCCTATCATCTCCAAAGCGAAGAAGTTCAGAGCGTTCTCAGTCCTCCTTGAAGAATTCACTATCGCACTGATCCAAACTTTCCATGCCTCTTCCATCCTATACACCGATGATACCCTGCTTGAAAACATTCAGATCTGGATATCTTCCATGTCAACATCAAAATGCCGACCATTCCGGCATACGGCGACCTTGATCTCTCTCGCAATCATGAATGCTTTATGTGATATTGCGCGTGAGGTGACGACAAGCGTGTCTACCTCCAGAAAACAACTCGAAAGTGAGAAGAAAAAGAAGACGGTAAACAAGGGTCGTGTGGAAGCAATTAAAACGGCTGTGTCAGAGGGTGAACAGAAGGTGGAGCGACTAGACGAGTTCCTGCAGGATGGGTTCGATACTGTATTTGTCCATCGCTACCGGGACATTGACGGTCAGATCCGTGCCGAGTGTCTGACAGCTCTGGGTGGATGGATTCGCACATACCGAGAAGTCTTTTTCGAGGGCCAGTATCTGCGATACCTGGGATGGACCCTCGCCGATGTCATTGCGCAGACCAGACTTGTTGCGTTGACTGAGCTTTTGAGTCTCTATGAGAACCGCGACAACATTGCTGGTTTGCACTCATTCACTGAGCGATTCCGGCAGCGAATCGTGGAGATTGCTGTTCAAGATGCTGATGTCTCGGTACGTATGGCTGCGATTGAGTTGCTTAACCACCTTCGTGAAGGGGGCTTACTCGAGCCTAATGATATTGATGCTGTCGGTCGACTGGTGTTTGATTTGGACCCCCGAATTCGGAAAACAGCTGGACGCTTCTTTGTTGCCAACGTTCAAGATGCATACGAGTCAATCACCGAGGAAGTGGGAGAGGAGATCGCCGAATTGCTGGCTGATGATGAAGAAGACGATTATGAATCGCCTAAGCACTCATGGATCAAGTTTAAATGCCTTACCGAGCTGTTCCTGGCCTACGATGCACAACAAGCCGAACAGCAACCAGAGCCAACGTCTCGGGAAACACTGCTGGGAGCGGCCGTAGAGTCCCGCTTTGCTCTCGCGACTGAAGCCGTCTTCCCCCACCTAGAAGAGCTTTCTCAATGGCCGTCACTGGCTGGTTATCTGCTCTACGACCACTCTCAAATCACTGATACGCCATCCGAAGATGATACTGCGGGGGTTGTAAAGAACATGTATAAAATGCAGGAGGGACAAGAAACCATCCTCCTGGAGGTACTCTGTGCTGCAGTCAAGCTCCGTGTTCTTGACATCGGCAAGTCCGATATCGACAAGCGGGGCCGCAAGACCAAGGCTCTGACAGCCAAGATTTCCGAGCTCCAAGAGGAGCTTTCTCACAACCTTGCCCAGATCATCCCAGGGCTTCTCAATAAGTTTGGGTCCACACCGGAAGCTGCTTCTGCCGTTCTGCGACTAGAACACCTTGTGGACCTGAACACAATCCAGGATCTCCAAAAAGACGCCACGGCTTATACCTCGTTGCTCAATGATATCAACAAGCAATTCTTGACTCATTCGGATCAAGATGTTTTGGCTGAAGCTAGCGTGGCTTTCTTGCATGCCAAGAGCTCCGAGGAGATGCGAGAGGCGCTGGAGAGCAAGGTCCAAGAGCTATGGGATGATATGGTGGAGGCACTGGCTGCCTTGTCTCGGAAGAAGGACGTCCAAGAAGGTGGCTCAATATCAGATCCCACTCTCACCAACCTGACCAATACTGTCTCTCGAATTTCAAACGTCGCCGGTATCACAGATTGCACCTCCATTCTCGAAATTGCCCCTAGTTCGCAATCGAAATCCAAGAAGGATCACGCTGAAGTCCCATTCAACACTCTCATTCGTCTTGCCGAACGTGGTCTGCGCACCGGAGATGACGACGAGGATACCGCCCAGGCGGAAAACGAGTTGGTATCAAGCAGTATCCGGTCGTTGCTTTTCTATTTCATGTGGAAGGTGCAGGCACTGTCCACGGCATTGAATGACGGAAAGGCCTCCTTCAGCACATCCTACTTCGAAGCATTGACAAAGAGCCGGGAAACTTTCGCTTCAACGCTCGTCAACATCATGGAAACGCGCCCCGGACTGGATGACCTCCGCTTCACAGCAACTACAACATACCTAGACCTGCAAACGCTCTTCAGCACGCTCCGTAACATCGGCCAAGGCAACGGCAACGACGAAGACGTCCTATTCCAAACCCAGGGCCTAATCCATGAAATCGGGCCTGACACCCAAGCCCTCATCACCAAGATCCACGGCACAGCTGAGCGCACATCTGCCAAGAAATCAAGGCTCAACCTCGAGCCCGCAGACGACGACGCCCCAGCCTCAGAAGACGAGCTCGACTCCGAGGATGAAGCCAGCGACTCCGAAGATGAAGCAGTCATCAACGACCGCCTCCGCAACAGCATCATCGCCGAACAGCGCCTATGCGAGCTGACAGGCAAGCTCGTCCTCGCCATCATCGCCCGCATCGTTGATGCCTCTGGCTCCAAGCGCGGCGCCCTGAAGAAGCGTCTCCTCCGCAATAAGACCGCCCTCGGTCACAACTACCGAGAGGTCCTGTCTTATCTGGAAGAGCGTAAGCCCCGTGCCCCCCGCGCCAAAGGCAAGCAGCCTGCGAAGCTTGCTGCTTCCCCTGCCAAGGGCTTCAAGTCTGCCGAGCATATTGATGATGACGATGAGCATGACCTTCCTGAGCCTATTGAGGAAGATGATGAGGAGGATCTGCGTGCGCGCGGACTTGTCGAGGATGTTGAGCATGAGAATGGGGACGAGGACGAGGAGCTCACTCCTGCGCCTGAGGCTGATGAGGATGAGGTGATGGGTGACTGATCTAGTTTGTCTTATTTGACGTTAACGTGCGCCTGAACAAAACGATCTTGTTTTCCTGTCGTTTCATTGCTTGTTTCTTTCTTTTCTTGTTCCTTTTTTCCCCCTCTAGCTTCTCTCTCTTTTATGGATTATGGCTTGAATTAACTGTATCTCTCTTCTTTGCTCTTGTTTGCGTGGATATGGACTTCTTTTCAACCTGTATCTTATACACTTCTTTTGATTCTTGCTTTGTTGCTACTCTGCTGACTTGATCGCAATCTATTCCCCTCTGGTCTTTGCTGTAATTTTAAAATCTTCATATGAAATTGTAGTATGTAGGACATACTTGGTTCTGCTATCATTGGTACATGTAGACTTCGATTGTATTTCATCTCACTGCCTTGGGGCTTCTTATAGTTGCCCAGGTGGTATTTTAACATTGAAATCTTACAATTCTAGTATCAAATTTATCTCCTCAGATACAAATCGTCTGGGGAAACTAGTAAAAATTTACTGGGATAACAACTACAGGAAGAAAAGATTGATCGAATGAAATCTGGCATTTTCCTGGCGAACTACAAAGTGTACCACGAGAACAGCGCAATAACATTTTCAGGGGCATGATCTGAGCAGATTATGAGCGGTGTACGAGCAAAATATGCCATCATACCCCTGTTGCCAGCGAGCGAGGATGGTCCCGCTCGGAAGACCAATGCCCCGTCAAGGAACACCATAGTCAGGGGACATTAACGTAACTGGAGAGAGAAAACCGATCCTGCAAACAAATGCGCCTGTGTATGAGGATGCTAAAGGGGTGGGGGAGGGGATACATGATGGTGAATCTTGTTTATCGTGAAATCAAAAAAAAAAGAAGAAGGGGGGAAGAGAAATTCGTGACAAGAGAAGATGAGGGAATCAAATGAGCACCAGAAACTGTTTAGACGCAACGCCAGACCGAGAAGTATCTTGGTCAAAGCGCACGAGAGGCGTCGACGCTGTATGCGAGTAACCTGGCCTCTCGGTAGCCAGTGGTGCCCCACCCATGCGAGGGTACGCTGGGTGCAGCTTCGACGTTTGGTTTTGAAAAAAGGAAGATACAGAGAGGTAGATAGTGCATGGGGAAAAGACAAGTCTTTACATATCCATGGTATCACCGCCGTTGCCGAAGTTGAAGCCACCAGGTTGCTGCTGGCCAGTGCCGAGAGAGAATCCGGTCTGGGTCTGTTGGGGAGCAAGCTCCTCAATGTCACCACCAGCCTCGTCCTCGTCAGAGAAGTACTTCTCAATGATGTTGTAAGCCTTCATGTAGATCTCCTCGTTGGCATTGTTCTGGCAATCATGGATCTTCTCCATGCCACCGGCCTCTTCAATGAAGAGAGCGTAGCGGTTGACACGAGCCTCACCGGGCTGGCCAGCCTCCTTGTCCATGTCTCCGACCTTGAGGATGTTCTCAAGACCATCGAGAGCAACCTGGATGATCTTGTTGTCAGGGCAGGCCAGGAGATCACACAGGGGCTTGATGCACCCTTGCGAAACAAGGTAGCGGATCTGATCGGGCTTCTGAAGACCACCAGAAGTGGCGTTGGAGATAGCCCAGCAAGCCTCCTTGCGGGTCTTGAAGTCACCGTTGGCAAGCAGGTTGATAAGAGGAGCGATAATGCCAGCGTCGACGACTGCCTGGATCTGGCTGGAGTTACCAGCAGTGACGTTGGAGATGGTCCAGCAAGCTTCCTTGCGGATACCATCCTTGGTGGAGCTCAGGAGGGAGAGCAGAGCAGGGAGAGAGCCACAGTTGATGATGACTTGGGTCTGGACGTCATCGCCAGTGACAATGTTACCCACGGAACGGAGGGCGGGGGTCTGGACAGAGGTAGAAGCGTGCATAAGGAGCTCCACCAGGCGACGGGGGATACCGGCCTCGATAACGGCCTGGATCTTGTCGTTGGCACCATCGGACAAATAAGAGATAGCCCAGCAAGCGTCAATCAGGACCTCGTCATCCAGCATGTAGATAAGCTTGGCAAGGACGGGAAGGGCAGGGGCAATGGTGTTCCAGTCAGGCTGGGGGGTCTTGCCACGGCAGAAGTTGCTAAGAGTCCAGGTAGCGTTGCGGAGCATGCTCAGCTTGCGGCCATCGTTGATGAGGTTAAGAAGGGGGCGCAGAGCACCGGCACCAAGAACAAAGTCACGGCAGTGAGGGCTGTCACCAGCAATGTTTCCAAGGGCCCACACGGCCTGTTCACGGACATCGGGCTCAGGGCTGCTAAGCAACTCGACGAAGATGGGGACGGCACCAGCTTCAATGACGACTTGGGTCTGCTGGGCGGAGCCGGAGGCAATGTTGGTCAAAGCCCAGGCAGACTCAAACTGGACCAGGGTGTGAGGCGAGCGAAGGAACTCGACGAAACGGGCAACGACACCGGTCTCGATAACACGCTCGATAGGGGGGTTGCGCTCCTTGGAAAGCAATTTGCGGAACTTGGTGGTGGCCTGAATCTGCTCCTCAACCTGATCGGAGAAAACCCCCTTCACCATCTGGGGAAGCTCGACGTTGAGCTAAATAATCCATTATGTCAGCTTGGTAATTCTCATGATATTTTTTTTATTGCAGTGGGGCGCGGGCTCGAAGATCCGAGTTGGAGGGGCTTCGTGGGCCATGGCAACAGGGCGGTGAAAAAAATTCCTTGTTGATGATCGCATCATAAAAACAAAGAAATCTCAAAAGAACCCAGGGGGGTTGCAACCACACCCTAAGCCCGTAGAAATTCAAATGGGGATGTAGAAAGAAACAAATTCAAAAGGATCAAAGAAATTTCCACGACCTACCTCGCTCTCAATAGCACTGGCCTCATCATCACTCTCAGTGGCGGCAGCCATGCCACCAACACCGATTCTACCATCCTGGGTTTGGATACCACGTCTCTTGGCCAAGTTCTCATCACGCTTGGCCTTGCGAATCTCAACCTGCTGTTCTTCACGGCGGCGGCGGAGCTCATCGGGCTTAAACTGGTTCTTGGCCTTGAACTGCGTGCGGCGATGTTCGGGAATATAGCGTTCCGCCATGATGAAGATGGAAATAAGAAATTAAGCGCGCCGCGGGGGTTATGTGGTAGGTGATGTTGAGTGGGCGCGCTGGGGGATGGAAGGAGAGTAGAAAGAAGGAAGAGAGAGGGATCTGATGTGGGGGGAGAAGACTTCTGTGGGAGGGGAAACGATGCTATCACGTGATCATTTCATTTTATTTACATCCATGAGTTTGGGGCAACAAGCTCTTCCTCTTCGAGCTTTTGGAATTCTCCTTCTTTGGCTGTTCATTCATGGCAATCCCTCTATCATGCATATTCATTAACAAAAACGTACATATTTTCTGAGCTGGCTTGTAATATCTCCTCGGGAGCTTGCAGCACGTCTAACCCAAGCTCTTCCTATCATCAAAAGACATGGCTTCAGGTGATCTAGTGGATATTACCACTGCTTGTTCTTCACAAGGAAGTTTCAATGTCCTAGGAGTGGTGGTTGATACTCTACCACTCTTTCGGACCAGAGGCTCGTCGGCATGTATCACATTCACCCTCAAAGACTTTGATTTTGATGGACCGACCTGGCAAGGTGGTCTCAAAGTCAAATACTTCAATGATGATGAGAGCCATCTTCCCAATATCAAGCTCAACGATGTAGTACTACTACGAAATGTCCGGGTGAGTGGATTTACAGGAATACAGCAGCATAGTAAGCTGATACGATTCAGGTGACAATTTACCAGAACAAACCAACAGGGGTTGTTTCTCAGCAATCCCAGGTGTCATGGGTTATTTTCCGACCAGAACCAAGTTTGAGTTCCAGCCCGTTCATCATCAGTGGTCCTATTCCTTTCGAGCCGAGTTTGAAGGAAAAGGACCAGGCACAATCACTCCTAGATCGCGTATCTGCTGAGGGAATCTCTGCGCAACAACCCACGCCGTCCAGTGTACCTACCGTTCGGCAATCTTCTCATGTTCAGGCTTCTGCTCTAGCCCCAAAATCTGGAGGGTTACCATGTGTTCCTATTCGGTCTGCAAAGGTTCGCCTGTTGTGTCAGTTACTTGGCCAAGTTGTGACCCTCAATACTTATGACAGCGAGAAATGTCAACTATATTTGACCGATTTTACTGAGAATGAGGAGCTTGTCAACTACAAGAAACCCGGAGAAGATGATGATGAATCGGGTCCTGAGGGCGACCGATTTAATTACGTACAAAAGACAAAGAACTGGCCAGGCCCATGGGGCAAATTGACCATTCAAGTGACTTTATGGGAGCCGCATGCCACCTATGCTCGAGAACACCTCAAGGCAGGTGACATTACTCTATTAACCTATGCCCGCATCAAGGAAGGCCGTGGTGGCCTGGAAGCTTCCGTTCATGAAGATAGACGATCCCCGGAGAAGATCCATGTCCAGAAGATGGATGATCGCAGTGACGAGCGTGTACAAGAATTGATGAACCGTCGGACAGAATATTGGAAGATCCACGGCGAACCCAAGCCAGATACCAAAAAGGCAAAAAAAGGAACAAGAGAGTCGAGCAGAAAAAGGAGGCTCGGAAAGAAGAAGGCCAACTGACCATGCCAGCAGCATCACGAATTAAATTGAATCAACATGGTGAGTTGAGTATCTGCTGGGGAGAAGCGCATTAGCTGATAAATGTTTAGTCAAAACACGAAATTACACTGTGCCTACTCTCCCTCTCGAGAAGATTTTGTTAGCAGAAACTCACATGAACAATGCTCCAGGGGGCGTTGTCTACCAGCTTCCCTTTCAAAACGTCAATTATCACTCTCAAGTCCGAGTGGTCGATTTCTTTCCTCCAAGGGTAGAAGACTTTGCAGTTCAAACCAGTAGCGCTCCCTTGTTCGGCAATCAGAATGGCGCCACCGAGCCTAAATTTGGCTGGGAATGGCGGTTTTGTCTTCTAGTGGAAGGGGTTGAGCCTAAACCTTCTAAACAACAGCCCCGAGAAGTGATGAAGCTCTACGTGTGCGGTCAAGATGGTGATTGTCTTCTTGACGATGATGCATTCAACCTCCGCGGCAACCCGCGGAGACTGGAAGCGATAAAAGAGAAGCTTTTCCTCTTATGGGGCAATCTTGAAGAGGAAAAGTCGAAAGCCATGGCTTCTGGTCAACAGAGTTGGGGACCAGTGAAGTCGTGCCCATTCGAGTGCTGCATCAAGGAATATGGCGTTCAGTGCACCCATGACAAAGACCCCAATGTCATGGATGTCGACGGCGAGGTATGCGCCCATCTTGGTTGTTTTGGATGGGAGAGACGATTTGCCATGTTCGGCACGACTATCCACACATGAATTATACTCCTCAGTCTTGTAATACTATTAATTCAAATACCTCTAAATAAATCTTGTATGAATTGATCCTTTATACTTATACAATTTAAAATTTCGAATCAATAGATAGATGGTTTGAGTCTTTTGCGCCTTGAACCCTCTTTTTTTTTCACCCGCATGGAAAGAAAGAAAACAACGTGGAATTCTCAATGACTGTATAGCAAGCCTGCTCTCATGCACCGTCCATAACTCCCGAATTTTGATAATGTCATGGGTGCTTCCCTTGAACCTTTCCCCCGTGAAACCTCAAACCCGGTCACGCCGAACTCAAAGACAATATTTTAGGACCTTATTGCAGGTGCGAAAGGTTCAGATCTCCCGAAGGGAGCATAAGATTGCCAGATGGCCGCTCAAATTTTCGTAACTTTGACAATGTTCGTGTCGATACCATGCGCCACGGGCTCAAAGCGGCAGCTGTCACCTCGGAAGCAAGTCTTTTTACCAGGCTCGCTCTGAGGGCAACGATGGCCATAGATACACTCAACGTCATCGCATTCTAGACCAAAGCGACAGGGTGTCATGCGAGCAATGGCAGACAGAATGTGCAGGTCTTGGCGGGATAATTTGCGATCATGGTCATGATAGCAATTCTCTTCATTAGGGCATTCACCGAGCAAGAAATGATAATTGCAAAGCTTGAGCTTCTTCAGTTTGTTAAGATCATCGCGAGGAATGCTCTTGAAGTCCAGCCGATCAACACGCTGACCATACTTATTTCGTTCCACCGTCTTGGGAGGGGCCGCACCAGGCACCTTGGACCGAACAACCTGGAAATCAGAAGACTCCGGTTTATTTGTCAC
The DNA here is from genome assembly GCA_028974045.1 of Penicillium cf. viridicatum. Taxonomy (NCBI): domain Eukaryota; kingdom Fungi; phylum Ascomycota; class Eurotiomycetes; order Eurotiales; family Aspergillaceae; genus Penicillium; species Penicillium cf. viridicatum. The sequence continues at coordinate 5,820,171 of JAPQKQ010000002.1, read as the reverse complement.
CGGGGCCAATGGGGCGCCCAGATTTGACACACTGGTGCTGGTTGAGGTTCGTGACAGTGGAGCAGGTGTTTGGAATTGCTGGGTTGGCGATGGTGTGAGTAAAGTCCGCGAAGGGATTGCGCTTTTCCAGGGAGCAGCCCAAGACGGTGCATTCGGTGCATTCGGTACACTCGGTGCACTCGGTGCAGTCAATGTAATCGGGGCAATCTCTGTGGTACGGAAAACATCTGGGAACTGGGTGATTCGATAGTCCTGCTCTCGGAAATAATCAAATTCCTTCTCAAGTGGAAGACCCTCAACCAGCGAGACTCGGCCCTTATAATTCGCACCAGAAATGAGTTCTGTCAATGACCGGGCATATTCTTCATTGGAGGGACAGCCCAGGAAGAGTTGGTGGCAATGGCAGTTGTATAAGTAAAGCTTGAATGCCTCTGGAGGGAGCGAATCAGCAACGGTTTCTGTCATGTCAGGTTGCACCACATACCCTTGATTTTATCATGCGCCTTGTTTTTGCCAGTTCCAACATCCACAATTTCGAAGAATGATGCGCTCTCATTGAATCCACGAATAAATTCACTGATTGTGGATGCCTCTAGGGCGATTCCACCCCGGATGTAAGTCTCCATAAGTCCCTTCACATTAAGATAGATCTTGGTCATTATCTTCGGCTCGGTGAGCGTGGAAAGAATTGTCGTCACATAGCCTTGGAGAGATTTCCAGAGCTGCTTCGCCGCATTTCGTCCGCCCTGTTCTCCTAGTTGCAGAAATTCGTCCTTGAATATTATTCCTTCGCCGTCTAAAAGCAACACAACGAATGGTTCGCGGTCCTGGAAGGGGGAAAAAAGATATGTTAGCCTGAGCTTAGACAATGCGTCCACAGCTGTGCTCACCATCATTTTCTTGACAACCGATATCTGGTCCATCAGCTCCATTTCATGCACCTGAACCTCACGATTGAACCGGGTTTCGCGTTCATGGTCGAGTTTCTCTTGCTGGAAGGAATTCTCTAGGGCGGTCACACGTTGAAGGAGTTCCTAGTCATGAGTCATGTTAGAAATGAATCAGAGACCAAGGGAGGAATTGTTGGTACCTCAATGAAGTCATTCTTCTGCTGGTCCAACGCGCTTAGCTGGCGATAGCGCTCTAAATAAGCTTGGGTTGCCATTTTTGTAGATCGATAAGTATCGTTTGAAGATCCCAAAAGGGTTGGAATTGCGAAGAGGATGAATGCGACAGAAGATAAGGAAGAAAGAAAGTAAGGGAGAGAAGCAAGTTTCAAGTCTGATCAAAGCCAACAGGGAAATTCCAGTGGGCAGGCGCTTGCAGGAGGTGACAATCTACAAGGCGCGTAAAGTGTTGAAATCACTGTAATCACCAATGATCAGTGACCACCTCACTTTATTAAATTAATTGATATAAGAAGAGAATTTATAGTCGTCGTCTTTGATTCAAATAAAAAAAAAATCAATCTAAGACCGCGGGTGCTATCTGGCTGAGTCAGCCCCCCGGTTTTGCATACGTGGAGCCAAATATTCCCCTTCACCTCATCTTGATCTTGACCTTTCCCCGTTTCTACTTCTCTTTCTCTTTCTTCTCTCTCTTCCGGTTTCAAGATGACTCGCTTTGGTTTCCTCTCTTTGGCTCTACTGTCTCTCCAGGCCTTTGTTGGCACCGGCTTTGCTGCTGTATGTTTTCCGTCTCGATTTGTCTCGGGGACCACGTCGCATGACTCAATTGACTAATTGTTTGGTTTCGAACTTGTAGGATGCTGAGAACGCTGAAGCAGATGTTCCCGCTCTGGCTGTCTCGGCCCAGGCTTCTTTCCCTGCTTCCGAGATCTTCGGTATCAAGCTTGTCAACGGTCACCCTACCCAGGCGCTGATCGCCATCTCCAACGATGAGCCGAACCCTATCACGGTGAACTTCGTCGGCGGTAGCCTTCGGAACCCTGATAACCAGGCCCAAATTGTCCGCAACTTGACGGCTACTCGTTATGCTATCGAGGTTCCCGCTGGCGAGAAGGAGACAATCAGCTATAGCTTCGCCACCGAGATGCACCCCCAGGATCTCCAGATGACTCTTTCTGCCATCATTTCGGACAGCGAGGGCCGCTTGGTTCCTATCGTTGCCCACAATGGCACCGTTAGTATCGTGGAGGCGGATACCAGCATCTTCGACCCCCAGATGTAGGACACCCCCCTTTTACGTTGGTCGTGTGAGGGCAATGGGACTAACAATTACTATCAGTATCTTCCTCTACTTCTTCCTGCTGGCCTGTGTCTCTGGCACCGGTTACTTCTTCTACACCGTTTGGGTCGCTCCCTACTTCCCCCAGAAGCGAAAGTCCGGAAAGACCAGCGAGAAGCGCACCCAGGGTAGCTCCAAGCGCGTTGAGATCCCGGTTACCGAGGAGACTTCCACCGGCGCTGCGGTTTCTTCTACCAGTGCCTACAACGCTGATTGGATTCCCTCTCACCACATCAACCGCCCCGAGGCCCGCAAGGTCAAGGGCCGCTCTAAGGCCCGTGCGTAAATGCACACGCGACAGTCATAACGCGAGCGGAGGAAGGGGACAATTCTGCTCAATGGATACCATTGTCGGAGTTTTTGTCTAGTGTGAGGGCAGCATTGGGCACGTGCTGGAAATGCACCGGTCCCTGCTGCTTGTCACAAGGGACATGTATATCTACTAAATAGAAGATTTTTGGCCTGGTTTAGCTTCTACGGATGCCAAATAGGATCACTTTTGGAGAGTTCAATCCATTATATACCATGCTGTGCCTGTTTTGGCAGTACTGGTATATCTTCGCAAGCACACCGATCGTTCACAGTTTCTTCCATTCCTTAAACTCCTGCTCCAGATGTTGCTTCAATTCCGCAAACCGATTCCCAAACCCCCTGCCACAGCGCCAGCAAGTAAAATCTCGCTTTAGATACCCCTCTTTCGTCGGATTCCGTCGCACATCATCTTCCGCCAGCGGGAATTCCTCGATCGGCACGAAGAATGGCGTCGAAAAGCTATTATAGTGTTTTCGGTGCTTCAAGCGCTCGCTGTACCTATCCACCGATAATACATGGACGTGTAAGTGGTTCATGGATGGGACCGCATGCACCCCGACCACGATATCCTGTTCCCAGTCCCGACCTTGCGGTAGCTCGTCGGGCGGCGGATCGGCGCTCAGCGCCGCCTGTCTCGTCTGTTCCTGCGCAGAGTCCTTCCCATATTTGCGTCGCAACTCGCCCGCTGCCAACTCGCGAAGTGTTCGGGTTTCGGCCTTCACTTTTTCTAGGAATTCGGCATCCTCAAACGCATCAAATGGATGCATGCGCGTTTTGGTCTGGTCGCGGGGGAGAAGGAGGAGGTGTAGCGATGACTTTGGGAACATGTCGTGGATCGCCACAAAGTCGTCATTGTGGTAGACTACGACATCGGGAGCGTACGTCTCAGGCTTCGCAATGTAGGCGCCTAGCCCGTCGCGAACCCCAAATGCACTTTTGCCTTTGGCCGCATTGCGGTCAGATGGCGTTTTAGTCGCGTGCTTGGGTTGCTTGCTTTTGGGAGCCAGGAGTTCGGTAACTACCAAACCAATATGTCAGTCAAGTAGTTCTCAGTGACAAGGCTATAGGTATCATTACAGGCATTTCTCTTTTCCGATGTCCCAGCTTGCTTCTTTGGGTCACCCTTGCTTGGATTGGAGTGCTCTCCGGCCATGATGGTTAGTGTAAAAGTTTGACTCGTGGTCACACAGTAGATATTAGCTGCAGCATTTCCTTTGAGCAACAAAATCTAATTCTCACATCGGTGGACCGAGTAAGAGTACAAGACATGCGCAGGTTAGGAGTTAAGTCTCCCATGGTCGCTGCACTCCTCCGTAGGCTCCCCGCAATCCCAAAAGGGTTTAGTGCGGGTCGCTCTTTTGCCTGAAGCTCCAAAAGTTATCTTTTGCGCAAACACTCCCCATACACAAAATGCCGCCTAAGAAGAAAGGCGATGGTAAGGGCGGCCCCAAGCCGGGTACGAAACAAGCCAAAGCTGTCGCAGAGAAAGCTGGCGAAGTGAAAAAGCAAGTGCCGGAGGAGCCCAAGAAACCATCCGTGAAGGATGTCATTGGCGGCGCATCATGGACAGGGAAGTTACCAGTCAATATGTTGGCGGAGCACTGTCAGAAGCAAAAATGGGAAAAGCCCGAGTACAGCATGGTAATCAAATCTCCCCATGGCACTCGTCACATGTCCAAACACACATATACCAAAACCAGATGCTGATGGATTGCGATAATTACAGATTAAAACCGCCGACGGCTTTGTGTCATCCGTAACGATGAAGAAGATAGATCCCAAGACCAAGGAATTGATTGTGATCCCACCAATTAAACTCCCTCCCTCCCATAAGCAACTCGCTGGGCAGCCAACAGCCCTCGAAGCGCGCCATTTCGGTGCAGCGTTTGCTCTGTTCCGAGTATGCAATATGCGCAATATTCATATGATGATGCCTCCAACGTACAAGAAATTGTGGAAGGAGGACTTTGGAGAAATTAAAGCAGCAGAGACTCGGGAAGGCAAGGGCTGGATGTACGAGGCAGATCCATTCTTAGCCAAGCAAGAAAGAGAGCGCGGCCGCCGATTTGGCAAAGAAGCGAGCAGATCGCGAAAAAGCGCAGGCAAAAGAGAAGGCCTCAAATGCGGAATTAGGGCTAGGGAATGGAGATGCCAGGAGTAAACGTATCTGGTCGCAAGCACCCAAGGTGGATATGGGCACACGAATTCGACGAGATATCGAAGGCCTTTTACGGCAACATACAGTTTGGAACCCATATGGCGTGAAGATCCCCGAAAACCAAAAGAAGGCCATTGCGGATGAATTCACCGGTCTAGGGTTCCGTCGCAGCCATGTGGAAGAAGCTATAGCAGAATGCAAAGACCGCGAAGAGGTCTTGGAGTGGCTTCTTATCTATGTTCCTGACGATGACCTCCCACGCTGGTCTCTTCCGGAAGGATATTCAGCTGGAGTCAGTCTTGGTTCTGTTGATCTCGCTCGTGAGGGTAAAATCAAACGGCTAGCATCTGTTGGCTATCCAGCCGACATGTGCTCGCAAATCTTGGACAGCAAGAATGGCGACGAATTGGCGGCTGCTGAGCAATTGCAAGGCACTTTAGCCCATGGAACTCAATTCTCGGCCCCATCAGTGGCCGACGAAGACGAAGAGGCTTGGGCAGAAGAGGCGACTACGCTGGAGGCCATCTTCGGAGAACGTTATCACCGCATATCAGCCAAGGTCTGTGAGATCAATAGCGAGGCATCGGACATTCCACCAAACACAATTTTCCGCTTCCAAAAGCCCACCGCTCACTATCCAACCACCCCTCCTGTCATATCAATCCAGGCCAAAGGCGTCCCAGCTTATATACGCCTTAGTGCGATCCGTCGGGCAGTGCAGTATGCCGAGGAAAACTTTACGGGTGAATCTATGATTTTCAATATTATGGATTGGCTGGAGGTCAACCTGCCAAGCATCATGGAGAATCCTGGTAAATTACGAGAGATTTCCTCCGTGACTGCTTCGTCGGCAGCTGAGACTCACCAAATTCCCGTGCGTTCGGCTCGAAAGAATCGCAGAGGTATTGACTGGAAGGTCGATTCGGAACGAAGCTTGGCGATCCGAGATGCTTGGGAGGCCAAACAAGATACTGCGCCGCAGATCGAGATGACCCGGAAAAGAAAAGCACTTCCTGCATGGAACATCCAACATGAAATTATCCATGCCATCAACTCAAACCAAGTGACTATCATCTCGGGTGAGACTGGTAGTGGTAAAAGTACGCAATCCGTACAGTTTGTTCTGGACGACATGATCCAGCGAGGACTGGGCGGCGCTGCCAACATCATCTGCACGCAGCCACGACGAATCTCGGCCCTGGGTCTTGCCGACAGAGTTAGTGATGAGCGATGCGCAGTAGTCGGTGATGAAGTCGGATATGTGATCCGAGGCGAGTCGAAAGCCAAGCCTGGTTTAACAAAGATCACCTTCGTGACTACCGGTGTCTTGCTGCGCCGGATCCAATCGGGTGGCGATGCAGATGGCAATGTTGCAAGCTCCCTCGCAGACGTATCGCACGTGGTGGTCGACGAAGTCCATGAGCGAAGTCTGGATACAGACTTCTTACTGGCGCTGCTGAGGGATGTTCTAAATTACCGCAAGGATCTGAAAGTTATTCTCATGAGTGCCACCCTCGATGCTGGCATCTTTATGAGATACTTTGGAAGTCAGAGATCTGTTGGACTGGTGAACATTCCCGGCCGAACATTCCCTGTCGAAGACTACTACTTGGATGACGTTATTCGGTACACATCATTTGCGCCAGAACTTGCCGAGGAGTATGAAGATGAGGAAGAACTCCCTCGGGGTGAAGAAACACTTGGAAAAGCCCTGCGGAGCTTGGGTATGGGAATCAATTACGATCTGATTGCAGCAACTGTTGAATATATCGATGCTCAGCTAGGAAACCAGCCAGGAGGCATCTTGATCTTCCTCCCTGGTACTTTAGAGATTGATAGGTGTCTGAACGCAGTCAAGAGGATTCCCGACATGCATCCTCTGCCATTGCATGCCTCCTTACTCCCAGCCGAACAACGGCGAGTATTCCAGAGCGCACCAAGAGGAAAGAGAAAGGTTATTGCCGCTACAAACGTCGCAGAAACCTCAATCACAATCGAGGATGTTGTTGCCGTCATTGACACCGGTCGAGTCAAGGAAACGAGCTACGACCCCAAGGACAACATGGTCCGCCTCCAAGAAGTATGGGCATCACAGGCCGCCTGCAAACAGCGTCGTGGTCGAGCAGGCCGTGTCCGCGCAGGTATCTGCTATAAGCTATACACTCGCAAAGCCGAATCAAATATGGCCCCACGACCAGACCCAGAAATCCGCCGTGTTCCCCTAGAGCAGCTGTGTCTATCCGTGAAATCCATGAAAGGTATCGAGGATGTCGCCACCTTTCTAGCCAACACCATCACTCCACCAGAAAGCATAGCCGTCGAAGGTGCACTCAACTTCCTGCATCGCGTAGGCGCTCTAGACCACGACAGACTGACAGCCCTGGGCCGCTACCTCTCCATGATTCCCGCAGACCTCCGCTGCGCCAAACTCATGATATACGGCTCCATCTTCGGCTGCATGGAACCCTGCCTCACAATCGCAGCCATGCTAACAGTCAAGAGCCCCTTCGTCTCACCACGCGAGAAACGCGACGAAGCAAACGCCGCCAAAGCAAGCTTCTCCCGCCCGGGCGACGGCGACCTCCTCACCGATCTGTCAGCATACCAAGCCTGGTCCGAGCGAACCCGCGCCCAGGGCGGCTACTGGGGCACCCAATCATGGTGTGCCGCCAACTTCCTCTCCCACCAAACGCTCCGCGATATCTCCTCGAACCGCGCGCAGTTCATCACCTCCCTCAAAGACGCCGGCGTCCTGCCAGTCCAGTATTCCGACTCGTCGGCTTCGGCCTGGAACCGCAATGCAGCCAACCGCAACTTGATCCGCGCCCTTGTTGCTGGAGCCTTCCAGCCGCAGGTCGCGCAGATCTCATTTCCAGATAAGAAATTTGCCAGCTCGGTTACCGGTACCGTCGAGGTGGACCCGGATGCTCGCACTATCAAATACTTCAATCAGGAGAATGGTCGTGTCTTCATTCACCCCAGCTCCATCCTCTTCTCTGCGGCTGGCTACCCCAGTTCCGCGGCGTATCTCAGTTACTTTACCAAGATGGCTACCAGCAAGGTCTTCATCCGCGATCTCACCCGTGAGTTACCTCTCTTCTATCCCTCGAGATATTAACTTCTAACATTGCTTTTTTTCTTTTTTTTTTTTTTACAGCTTTCAACGCATACTCCCTCCTTCTCTTCTGCGGCTCTATAGAACTTGACACTGTGGGTCGCGGACTAGTCGTAGACGGCTGGCTCCGTCTACGCGGTTGGGCCCGGATCGGCGTGCTTGTTTCACGGCTTCGTACCATGCTAGATGAGGCTCTCACGGAGCGGTTTGATAATCCTTCTGTTGTATCCGATGGCAGCAGTCTTGGTGATAGAGTGATTGAGGCTGTCAAGAAGTTGATTGAGTTTAATGGGCTTGATCAGTGATCTGCATAGGCGTGGTTTCGGGTTGAAAAAATATACAGTGCATATATCATCCTAGATGGGAAGACAATCGAAATGATTTACGAAAGACATCCCTTCATCTGCACGCACTTTATGCCGCGTTATATATCATTTGCTATATCGCGGAAAGAAGTCAACAAGATATGGATATCACTTAAAAAGAAATAAACCAGATCAAGAGAATAACTCCCATGAGAATAAATACCATATAGAGACCATCAACATGGATGTGGTATTTACACATGTACTACGGGTTAGTTAACTATTGTAGTAGGTTGGTTATAAGATATGACGTCATATTCGACTATTACCTACTAGGACAGTACAACATACAGGGCGCAGAGCCAGTCAGGTGACTTGCGTAGATAGGTAGAGAGTGTATGAACGGTTAACCCAGTTACCACCACTAAGCCGTTTCACCAGAACAAAACAAAAAAAAAGAGGAAAAAAGTCACTTAGAACGCCCGGCGAGAAACAAATCATCGTCAACGCCTTCCGATCATTTACTCTCATGTTCGGAAAATGGTGGCGTCAAGTCATCTCGTCGTCAGCCCAGTAGAGCTGGGAAGAAATCAGAAGGGGGAAATCAAATGACAGAATGAAGGTGGTGGAAAAGACTGAAATAACGCGCAAACGCCATGCATAAAAAAACCCCCGATTCGCCAGTTCACTCCGAAAGAAGAAGAAGGGAAAAAAACGCCCATGTTGACGGAAAGAAAAACGAGAAATAAGTTTAGAGATCGTGGATGGTGGCGAGTACCAGCAGTCATGAGAATCAGATTTGCATGGTATCTGCAAACCACCGGGGTATTAGTTTGAGGAAAGGAATTAGTAGTTTGCATAGCCGTCCAAGCGATCTGGATCATTGAGAGCAGAGGCCTCGGGCAAAACGAAGTCCGTGGCAAGCTCTGCTTCAACAAACATCGAGGCACGCTTAAAGCGACGATCCGAATACTTTTCAAAGATGGCGGCGTGGTGACGGCGAGGGTTCTCACAGCATTCCATCAGGGTGCTCAGCACCGGAATCAGCTGGGAATACAAGTAACCACTGTAAAAGGCGTGTGCCGGTGTCTATTGCTGAATGTTAGCAGTGTGATAATAGAGTAAATGGAGAGGCGGACATACCCAGTTGCCCTTGTTAAGCAGCATACGAGACAGGCAATGGGCTCCGGCAGCAATAAAGCTGGGGGGAGTGCAGACAAAGCGCTCATCCATAATAGCCAGCTCAAGGAAGTACTTGGCAACAGTACGAGTTTCAAGGTCATATTCATCAGCCTTGCTAATGCGGCGAAGGAAGCTCATAGGGCCAGGCCATCCAAGGTCAAAGTCGAGGATGGTGAGCATGAATCGTTCTGCCTTCAGAATCTCGTCGACAGAATATCCGCTGTCAACCATATAAACGATCTCTTGCACAGACGGGGCTGTGATCTCCTCGAACTTTGCAGCGATGAAGATCGCGGTCGCACCAACAAGCTGCAACTTGCCCATAGAAACCACCTTGTACGACAAGAAACGGTCGATGTAGTTGACCGTGAGAAATAGAGTTTCAGGGAGCAAATTGAAGCGCTGATGAACTTGAACAAGCCAGTCCATCAGAACCGAGCGCATCGACCACTGGAGTTCGCTTTGACGGGCCATGTAGTCGGGGACCGGAAGCATCTCGATCTACAGATTTGGTTAGTTCAAACTAGTCATCAGCCATTGAAGGAGTAAAAACACACCTCTTTCTTCCTTAAATGAAGGAAGATCTCGTCGCCGTACTCCGCAACCATGGTCGTATCCAACAGTTCCTCATCAATGTCTTCCTGTGTTTGTTCCCTTTCGACAATGTCTTTCGCCCGGAACATCTCACGAGTAGTTACGTTAGTCATGCATGGATAAATGACGGTGGTTCCGTCGGTGTTATCCACACGAGACGAGTAGATGGGTGCAACATGGTACTCGGTGTCATCCCCATCCCATTCCTCGGGCTCTGATACCGCTGGCACGGCTTCCTTGACATGTGCGTGCTCTTTGAGATCTTCGGTCTCGGATACGGTGGCATCAGACTCCACGAGGCTGGCGATATCCACGTTCAGCGCATGCGAAGGCTCCGCCACAACATCATTCGAGTGGTGCCCTTTCTCCGTTCCCTTGTGGTTGGCCTTGGCCTCCGTATCTGTGTTGGTTTCCTTGGATGGGGCTTTCTCGGGGACAGTGTGCAGTTGGTCTTTGTATATGGCGTTGTTCCGCTTCGATTTGTACGCCGGCTGGGCTTTTCCAGCGGGGTTCGTAGGCTTTGTTGTGGCAATGTTTTCAACAAGGCCCCTGGTTCCAGACAAGGTCATGCGGCGCTGGGCTGGCTGGGACAGCCCAGGAGCCTTGATCTCAGCTAGGGCAGGCTTTCCAGTAACGCCCGAGTCATCCCGACCAGCCCGGTTCATGTCCTTGGTGTTGCTAACATCGACAAACGCGCGTCGGCCAGCATTGTTTTGGGCCATCATACTCAGAGCAGGGCTGGACTTGTTCCGTTGATGGATGACCTTATGGTTTTGATGCAGGGATGGAGGGGGCACATTCTCATCCCCAACGGCTCGGAAGCGCTGTGGCTATAATCCCAGTTAGTACCAGTACCTCCAAGGCTAAGGATGAAGCAACTCTAGGCCAAGAGTGAGTAAATACATGAGGTGATATCGAACGCGGCGTTTGCTTTACGCGCGGTCAACGCGTATGAATCGCAGAATGGGACAAACGAAAGCTGAAGATAAAATCGACTTACCTTTGCATCCATGATGACGGATGATGAAGTTGCAAGACGAGGTGTCGAGTCTATCTTGAAGTTGGTAAAGAGGTGTTGTTTACTTTTTGCTCAGTTGGGGGAGCGGAGTTGCCCTGCGTGATTGGCCGACCCAGGCAAAACAAACAGTCTTTTGGACCCGCTCAGTTGTTCCTTCCCGATGTATCCCAGCTCGTCACTTTAACGTCACTTGAACGCTCGTTGTCTAGGCGGAAAAGTAATTCCAGAGGACTGGGTGAATAAAAATGAATGAATGAGTACCGAAGTGACACCGCGACGGAGGGAGGTTGTGTTGTCCCTTGTTCCTGAAGATGTGCCTTGTTGACAATGTACGCTATTCCTCAATAGGAAGCTACGGTCGCGCACGCCTTCCTATTGTGCAAAGTGCTAATGCCTTATGTTGTATGTATATTGCCTGCCTCATCTTGTGCTACCTATCTAGGTAGGCTCAAAGTGTATAGATTTTGATTTACACTGTATAAAGGGAGGAAGATCTGGGTTTATTTGAGCCCGATTTCCAGGCATTCCAGTTTAGGATTTGGAGTAGGTCTATCAACCCAAGTAGATCTGTAAGACAAAATATGACACTTCTAAGTAGCTTCAAGCTTTGTCCAGTTCTAGGGCTTTAATTTTATATATTGGTTTCTTGTAGGGAATGTAATTAACACTTTCCAAACATGCGTCACTTGTCAAATGATATCCACCCAAGGTTCCAACATGGAAGGTTGGAACCTCCCAAGGTCGGGACTCGGGTCGTTGATACAGGGTTAAATGTTTGTTCTGTTTGTATATAGTTTGCACTGTTTGCTGTATATCTGACGTCATTCGCATTATCGGCGCGTCTCCTTCGGCGTCCATTGAACACCACTTTTGATGAATAAACACCCCAGACTAAATAAAAGAATATAAAAAATTATCTACGACTATATTCGCCAGTAATACATAGCTTCCGGCAATAATATCTTAAAAGCATTTATATTTGCAAGTGCAATCGCCCTTTTATGACATGATCTAGATCTTACGCGCTATCTACACGAGACCACGTGAGAGCCACACCGCCGTCACAAGAGGTGGGACGCCCGGAATCAAGCGGTTCCTGTTTGGCAGCTTTGCGATCAACCGAAACCCACTCCTATCATTGCGAGCGGTCTTCGGCTTTTTTTTGTCTCGCCAGGTGATGCGGGGCTTCAGAACAGAATAAATGGGTAGTTTCGGAGTAAATTATATATGTGTTGTAGACTATGCCCACGTTCTCGGATCCGATGATCTTCATCGTCAATTCATATCCAAAGGACCTTTTGCGCCCAGTCTCTCAGCATCACCGCCTGACTCCACCAAGGAGAAATGTTCCCCCCCTTTTCATCGGCTATTTTCTTAAGAAATCAATAAAACTGTGGAAACACGGATTTGTTATATTCCGATCTCCCTTTTGTAGCCAGGTTCCAAGGAGCAAGGAATGCTCTGTAACGCCAATGCGGGATTCCCTTTTTAACCTTCTTACGTAGGTCCGAGGAGGGGTAAATCCAAGTTGCATATCATGCGAGACTACTCCGTAGAGTCATGCGATATTATGAAAGGGGTTATTTCGGGAATTGAAAACGGTTTGGTTCTTTCGGTGATATCCTTTTCGGTTGAGTATAAATATCCAGGTTCGGTCCTGGAGGCGGATCAACCAAACGTCTATCAATTACCCTACCCTAGCGATTTTGATATTAAACCACACCACAAGTGTCGCGGTATATAGTATTTTCCAATCCGCATAGTAAATGAGCAATGCGACAAGGGTGGTGGTGGGAAAATGACTGGGCAATGTCAATTCTGTCCAAGCGCACACCTCCACAACAGACCGAAAAAAGGGCATGGCTTGCTACGTGGTCAAGCTAGAAAACTAGCTGCAAGCCCATAAATCTATTGGGCGCTATTTCTTTATCCCATTTTGCGCCCTTGGTCCTCGATACCCTATATACTTGTAGCGACAGAGGTACCTAAAAGCTACCTGCTTTGTGTGAAGCGCTGCATCCTCCACCCCCCAACAGTCTTAGGTAGCCCACCCTCGCTTACACTTCATCCCTAAAGATTCAAAGATCGGATTATATTCTCAATTTCGTACATCATATGCAAGAAGGAGGGTTAGACAAAGTGCTCCGTCACTCGGCGCAATGGCATCCGGCTTGCGACAGCTTTTTGCGCCTTTGCGAAAAGATACAGCATTAGGACGGTTTCACACATAGTTATTTTTTTCGATGCATAGAATAGTTCCAAATCAAATGAAGATTTTATATAGATTCATTAATGCCATGGAATGTGATGGCTGCTGCGATGGGCGCCGGAAGCGCAAATCGCCATGTCACCGACCCAGGTAGGCCGTTTTCTCGCTTTAGGTGAAACCATCGTACGCACCCACCTCAACCTTCTTCCTTCCATCCAACAACCCCTCAAACAAATCGCCATCAGCGCTGTCAATAGTATTGAGTATGTATCTCTACTCTTGTTCGATCTCACTTTTTACTCCCCTGACCCCGTTTCAATCCTGGAGATGCCACCGCTGACATAGCCTCAACGCTTCGTAGAATCGACAATCCCCTCTCGACCTCGACCGAACCCATCCTTCGACCCTTCGCCCTGTCTTGGACAATCCAGATATCTGCGATACTGGAGGACTCTGTTTGAGTTGAATTAGGTGTGTTCAAGTCTCTCCATTCTTTTCCGGGTCATCTCGCTTGCTTCCCCCAAGCCCGCTCCCAAGGTCGGCCGGACTCGGTTAGCGACACATTCATCCATCATCTTCCAAGACAAACCCCATCCTTATTGTATATTCGAGCACTTGGAATCCCATTGTGTTAACTTCTGTGGTCCGTTTTCCTTCAGATTGCCCACGTTTACCCTTTTGAGTCGCTTCCGGCTCTTGCGACTGCAGATTCCCCTCCCACCTCCATCGAAGGTTTTGCTTCGACAGTTTCTATACATCAAGACCCGGGGGTGGTCCATCCACCAGCCTGATATTCCGAATTCAACAATTGTGGTAGGTTTGATGGATTCTTCCCTCTACACCTGCCCTTCCTCTGTGTCTTGCCATGGATCACATTCCCGCCCTCTACGGCACACAAGCAGTGGGTTGATGCAGTCTTTGGTATAGCAGTGGAGTATTCCTCAATTTGGAACACTTTGATATGCAAGCGGTTCAGCATGAAGGGCTCTCTGGCCTGGTCGAGCAGGCGGGTCTGGCAGACTCTGCCACTGTAGCTCGAGACCTGTCGCTTAAAGGCCCAGCACCCAAGAACATCGCCTTTGAGTTGCTTCTCGATGAGAACTCCAAAGTCCGAGCTCGTATTCCGATGCGCGTGCAAATCTATCCTCATGATACCACGGATTCGATCGTCACAACGGTCAAAAATTTCTATGGAATATATGACGGTACTGCCAGCGGGGTCAGCTTCGAGGATGAACATGGGACCACCCTCATCGCAAGGTACGAGAATCTCAAGAACAATAGGACTGTATACGTGCGAGTCATTCCCATTCAACCATATGGGGATCACTTCTACAACGGTTTCAATGTCGAGCCTCGCAAGCGGCCTAGTCTGGCAGAGCCTTTCCAGATGCTAGATGGAACAGCGCCAGTGTTGGATCAACCATCACGGCCAGCCTCTCGGCTTGCGAGAAAGCGCAGCACTTCTCCGTCGAACCGGAGTCTTCGCAGCGCTTCTCAGCACAAACCTCCCTCCCGCGCGGGCAACAAAAGCCGGGCCTCGAGCATCCATGGAGGTTTCCATGATGATGATGATGACTATAGCGATACCGAGAGCGCTTATGCTCGCCGGGCTCGCAATGAGCTCTTTGCTAGCTCTGATATTAGCATGGAAAATATACTGCAAGATGGTCGTCGGAAACGACCCAAGTTCGATAGCTCTGTGAGTGACTCATGCGAGGAGACTTTTATTTTGTTAAAGGCTTGTCACTAATCAGTCTGTCCCCATTAGGAGCTCCCCCTGTTCGTTCCTCCCCAAGTGCCCCTCACTACCTCCACCTCCTCCATCTCTCCCCAACGTCGATCGATTGGTCAGGAAGGCGCTGGGTCGCCTTTCGCACGCCCATCGCAACGCCCGTATAGCTATCAGCATGCGCTTCCATCGCCGCAAAGCTATGGTCACAGCGAATATGGTGTGCACTCGGGGCGCAATACGATTTATGCGACTCCCGTGGTTCCGGACCATGGAAATCGTATGCGCGACACGGGAGGCTATAACAACTCGGCTAGCCGAGTGAGTGGTCCAGGTGTATTGCCTACACCTGACCCCACTATTGCAAGCTGCATCTCCGATGAGGATGTGGCGATGCAATTGATACGTTTGGGCGATGCGTCCAATTTTTCTCATGGACGCACCTCTGCCTCGACATTGGACGATGCCTTCAGTGGTGCCGCTGACGCTGCCTCGTCCACCGGTGCTACCAGCGATGGGGAAGACTTTAGTGAGGACGAGGATGATTTGCCAGCTCGTCGCCAGAGGTTGGACTCAAGCCCAATGCTGCCGCCGGGAACTATCAAGCGCCACCTCAAGGGCTTGGATGACATCCTTCCCAGCGCCGATAGCAGCGACCACAGCTCGGATGGTGCAGATGATGGTATCAAAAGTGAAGCTGAGGAGGATATCCTTTACAAGGAGTTTGCACCCAAGGCAAAGAAGTCGAAGAGCCGCCCCACATCTTTCAAGGTTCGCAGCCAGAAGCCTGCGCCTGCGAAGCTGAACAAAAGTAAGATTGCTATGCCTGCTCCTCGTAAATCATCCGAGAAGTCAGCTGCGCCTGTTCCACCTCTCAGCCCGGCGTCTTCCCGAAAGGTGTCAGGGGGCTCAGTCAACTTCCAGCACCAGCTCGGTGCGGATGAGGAAGACCTTTCTACCAAGCCTCGCTGCCAGCGGTGCCGCAAGAGCAAGAAGGGCTGTGACCGTCAGCGCCCCTGTGGACGTTGCAAGGATGCAGGAATTGGAATTGACGGATGTCTCAGTGAGGATGAGGGCAATGGTCGCAAAGGGCGTTACGGTCGCCATATGGGTGTCCCCGTAAAGAAGAACGGGGAAGAGATGGATGAAGACGAGGAGGAGGAGTTTTCATTAACGCCTGCGACCCCTCCTATCTCTTCGTCTATAGCAGACAAGAATAAGAAGCGGAAGCGCTAGTGGGGCTGCAGGTTGCGTCTCGCGATCTCTAAACGCCAACTGTTTCGCACCTTCGGTCTTCTTCGTGACCATGGGATCTCTCATTCATCTTACCATCCTCACTATGGGCCAATCTCATCTGCCCTTCCTCTCTCTCCTTTCGCCATCTTCTGGCCAGCGCCAGAGACAGTCCTTATACTAGCATACTACCATCATTTGCCCTTCTCACTCCACATTCCCTTCTCTGGTTACGAGCCATGCTCCCTCCATTACACACTGCCAAGCGGTTGATCTGTTGTTGTGTCCCTTCGGCGTCTTAGTGTTTCTGCGGGCTATATGCTTCTTGTCGCATCACTCGCTCCTTCGAAATCAATGCTACTGGGTTATTTATCCTTGTCTATGTCGGTTTCATGTCTGTGGGTGGCGTACGGTTGACTAGTGGCGGAAGTATTATATACTTCCGAGGGAGGGCTAGGTCAAAGCGTGACAAGTTGTAGAAGATGTGCCAATCTTGTTTTATTTCGTCTTCTGGGTAGTCAGGGAGTCAATGCAAGGTTTTCAATTTCTTTGTACACTTCAATGTTCCAATGTTCCATTTAATCGAATCATCGTAGTCTATATAGCCAGAGTACAATGTCGATCAGCGATCGACATCCGGTGGGATGAGTCACATGACAAGGGCGGTGTGATTGGCCCCGCAACTTTTTTGAAGAGCTCAACTTTCTCGGACCTCGAAACGCTCGCATTTCTTTTACGAAACGACACTTTGCTTATTTCCAGTCGCATTGTCATCTGTTACCGGGAGCAGAATCTACTGATCCCAACACTGAGTCTGCATGTAACGCGTTGCGCAAACCGGCTCCTCTATACGAACTTTTCTCCAACCACCCAGCAAGCCGCATTCAGCACCTTGTCTGAAAAGCGACGACAATGCCTCCCAAAGCCGCCCCTCGTGGAAGCGCCCGTGGAGGGGCCGCCAATCGCGGTGCCCGAACTGACACAACTACTCCCACTCCCGCTGGCGGGGGCACTGCGCAAAATGCTCCCACGGCAACCGGCGCGCCCGGTCCTGCAAGTCGAGCTTCAGTGCAACGGCTTCAATCACTGAACAAACGCACACCTTCCGGCAGTATCGCGCCCAGCAGTCGGCCGCCGTCGGTGCTTGGTGGCGAGCCGCCCAAACCAGTCCTGAAACATAAACCGAAGGCCGTTGGGCGTCGCAGTAAGCAGGAGCGAGATGAGATCGAGAGACTTGAAAAAGAACGATACAATGAGCGTCTGAAGGAGGCTGCCGCTATTCAGCGTGGCCGTGGTGGTACTGCTCGTCGTGGTGGGTTCCGTGGCCGTGGTGGACCAATGGCTATGGGCATGAGTGGATTTGGTGGACGAGGCGGCAGGCGAGGCCGTGGTGGTTATGGCGGTGGAGGCGGAGGTGGTGGATATGGAGGAGGCTCAGGCGGTGCAGGTTCAGGATACAATCGGTCTGGTCTCACCGGGGGCAACCGTGGGCGCGCATACGACTCTTCAGACGACGAAGAGAATGCACTCCGTGTCAGCATCGATCATATCAACCTCGATAGCGACGAGGAGGACTGGGATACGCCGAAGGATTTCAAGGGCAAACAACCCAGCAGGTCGAGCGGCGAACGTGGACTTCGTCCTGTCCGTGTTGAGCGACATGAACACGAGGAAAGAGTTATCAGTGTCAACATGGAATCCAGCACAAGCAGAACCGCCGATCTCCGTGAAAAGGCAGAGAAGGAGAAAGCTGTGAAGGATGTCGGCCGTACACCTACCAAGGTCAAACCCGAACCTCAAGACGACGACATGACAATGCCGGATGCTATTCCACACGCAGATGACGACGACTTCCTCCCGGAGCATAACGTTCGTGTGCGCTCAGCTCAGAGTATGAGCCCGACAAAGAGGAGCACAACAGAACTGCGGTCGACTCAACCCACGCCTGAGCCCGAGATTCCAGACCCACGCAGCCTACTTCACACCAAAGAGGAAATTGACGAATATGACCGACACATGGAGGATTTGGCTATCATCAGGGATCTTCTTGTTCCCAAGGAGTCAAAGAAGGCCACCACAGAAGCAGAAACCACTGAAGGAGCTGCCGAAGATAAACCTGCCGCAGTGGAAGGACAGGAAGGTGACCAAGCGAGCGAAGAGAAGGAAGAAGAACAGGAAGAAGACAACCCTCTGCATGGCCAAATGTTCCTCATGCAATTCCCACCGATGACCCCCTACCTCAGAGTCGCCGGTTCTGCCCAAGACAACCAACCCCAAGCTGCAGCTGCAGCCGCAACTGCACCTCCCCAGAATGAGATCAAGCGCGAAGCAGGCGACGACGTGGAGATTGTTGATAACACCCAACCAACCGAATTAAAAGAAAACAGCGTCATCACAGCCGGCCAACCATGGTCTCTGCCCACAGGCCGTGTCGGCAAATTGAACGTGCACCAGTCAGGTCGTGTGACCCTAGACTGGGGTGGAATCAGTATGGAATTGGATCGTGGAGCACCGGTTGGTTTCGTTCAGGAAGCCGTCATCTTGTCAAAGGTGCCGCCGGAGCCGGAGGAAGATACGCCAAAACATGTTTGGTCTATGGGCCAATTGTCTGGCAAGTTCACAGTCACACCGGACTGGGATGAGATGCTTTGAATCCTATACCCAAGAGACCTTATGATGAACGGAAAGAAATTCAAGCGAATTTATTGCAGCAATCCTTTTGGCTTTGGGGTTTGGATTAACTTTGCAATGACTAAAACTATATGTAGTTAGACTGGAGTCTGATACATTATATAGTGCATATTAAAGAGACACAACCTGAGAAGCTTTCTGATCGAACACATAGCCACGTGACCCTGTTTGTTTGTGCAGGACTTCATTACAGATGGCTGTCATTCTCTCTCCTCTTATTTCCCCCTTTAGTCTTCTTTGATAGTCAATGTATTGCACGTTCTATTTCTTGCTTTGTGTTCTAAGACTTTCCAATGGCCGCCCCACTTGGACAGTTATCAAGCTTAGTAATTTTCTATTTAGGCCTGGCAATTAAGGCACCATAAATGCCAAGACCTAACTAGTTATCTGCCCTGGCCAAGCTACGAACTTTGTTTGCGCGTGTCGAATTCAAAGAGCATTTGATCACCATTACATCCTCCATGCCCAAGAGCAATTATGGTCGAGCACAAGCCATAAACTGGCCCAATTCAACTGCGTGCCTTCCCTCTACAATGCCTGCATAGGCCAAATCGAGTGTCTCCGGTGCTACACGAACCTTCGCCATGTCGTTGCGTCCTCTCGGATATCAATGCAACCTATCCTATGCGCAATTCTTTCGCAATGGACCGCAAACAAGACATACCATAACACAACACCTGAGATCCTTTTCTCGATCACGCGACACCCATTGCACACATCGCTGGTCTGTGGCAAGTCCACACCATACCAACAAAGCTTCATTTTCGCTACGGGGCTTACTCGGTGATCTCTTGAGACCTGCACGCACTCTCCATGACCATGGCAAGGGGCCATGGACTCAACAATGCCGTCATGAGACTTCTGCGGCTAAAGAACCAGAGCTCTGCGAGCACTGCGGTGGAAAAACTGTCCCCAAGGCTAGAAGACACGTCGACCCTGGCAACCATTCCAGCGGCTGGCACTGCAAAGCGTGTATTCGGAACATTCGTGCCCATGGTAATCTGCCAAACGAGGAGCAGCTTGCAGCGATTAATCGGCGAAAACTGGTCAGGGCAAGCGGCGAGGCAAGCAAGACAAGTCCATGCAGGCACTGCGGCGCGATTACTGCTCCGAGAAGTAGCCGAAAATTCATTGACGCGAATAATCCTTCGGCCGGGTTTCACTGCCGGACATGCGTTCGGCATTTCAATCATCACGGCAGGCTCCCAACCGAGCTAGATCTCGCAGCGTTCCAGTACCGCAAAAGCATACGGAGTAGGGGTCCTAATACTGCCTCAAAAAGTAATGCATCGGACGTTCCAAAGGCACAATCCACGCCTCACTACCCTTCCAGTTCCCCCAGTGATCCCAAGTCTCCCAAACAGATGAAACAGAGCCGCGGTGAATACCCCTGCATGCACTGCGGCGACAAAACCATCTCCAGCAGCAAACGCAGGCTCGTTGAGCCCCAGAATCCTGCGGCAGGTTACTACTGCCAGCCATGCACGCGGTCCCTACTTGAAACAGACTCGTTGCCAAGCGCCGTCAAAATCGCAGCGCTCAAAAAGCTCAGAGCGACCCGCATGCAAAGCAATCCCCGGGTGTTGAAAAGCCCATGTGTCCACTGCGGTGAGATCACCGCCCCCAGCAGCAAGCGCCGACTTGTTGAGTCGAAGAACCCCCAATCTGGGTATTACTGCCGCGCCTGTGCGGATTGTTTGATGCAAACTGATTCCCTACCCAGCGATATTCGCCTTGCGGTTCGCAGATCGCGAGAGCAGGTCAGGCTGAAAAACCTTCAGGCCAGTCAGTCTAAAGAGGCGCAGCCCCCGGTCTCTCTGCAGGACGGAGAAGCTACATTAACAGATACGCCTACACACAATACTGCAAATACTTGCGCGCACTGCAAAACCGAAGAACACATTTCGAGCCCCTGAGCCTGGGCATTTTGATCTCAACGGCTCGTTTTTGGGGCCGGGGTATCTTTGCGCTGGGACAGCATGAACAAAACCCGAACAAAAGCCCGGGTGCGCATTAGAGCGGCGGATATTAAGGCTGGTCGACTGGATTGCTACCAGTACAAGGCACCGCGTGCTCGGGACTCTACCCATTGGAAAAATCGATGGTCCATATCCTTTGATGTTGTCGATGCCAAGGGCAAGGGCTCAAAATATCCTGATTTTGGTATGCCCTATATATGTTGTATGCGCGTCGTCATCTTACCTGCGGGGGGCGTCCTCGTCTATTCGCTCAAATTTCGCGTCTGCGTTGACGATCATTTGTGGCGCTGTCCGTTAAGCCTCGGGATGTCTTAGAGCTATAATTAGAACTTAAAATGGAATGTGATTTTTTATTGTATTTAAAGTATGAGCTATGCTATATGTGCATACTATAGAGTATGAAATTATTTGAATCACCCTAACAGCACACCGTTTAAAGGATATTAAAGGATAAATAAACATTGGATAACCTCAAATACTGGAATATCGGTAGCCAATCAGAACCCACAGAATTCAGGGACAGGTCCCCCCACCCATGGACGGCAGGGACTTAAAGCCAAAGGAACCCAAAGAGCGGCTCGGCCAATCAAACTCTCGCCTTGACTGGCTTCATCTTGATTTTCCCTTAATCTCCCTCTTTCCCCCCTGGATTGTTTCGTTTTTTGGGGGCTTTTTCCTTTTTCTTTTTCTCTTTCAATCCTACTCTACGACTAAGAGTGAGTTGGATTCTGACAATTGTGAGAGAGAAAAGGCGAAACACCGGAAACTCCCACCCGTGTTTAGCCCCCTATTCCCCCGGTTGCGTGACTGCGACAATCCAACACAGCAACCCACTCGAACTTAAGTGGCATGCTCTGAGACACCCTCACAACTTATATTCGTGAAGAGATTCAGAGTAATACCGTCACTCCCAACCTCTTCTCCACCTCCATCTGCAGCACTGTTGCCTTGCCAACTCCAGACCCCGTCCCCCACGACCCGCACCAACCACCCTTGGCGTTGCTTGTTCCTCATAGGCAACAACGCAAAGCATTTGCGCGCCAGTTCATTCCCATACTATACAATACTATACACCTATAATCTCCTCACAATGAAACCCTCCACCTTCCTGGCCTTCCTCGCCCCGGCCGCCGTCCTCGCCGACTCACAACAGCCCGCCGGGGGCGCCAGCCTCTCCTCAGACTTCGCGCACAACTCACCCGCCATCTCATTACCAGAACTCGCTCCGCGGGAACAGTTCGCTCCGTTCGCGGATCGCGATCTGCCGTCTGATGAGATGCGCTTGCTCGCTGCTCGCTATGTCCTTCAGGCGCGCAGCGAGGGTTCCCTCGGTCAGACTCCGTGGATTGGCATGGCGATCGGGTTGACCTTTACTGCTCTGGCGGCTGTGATGCTCGGGTGATTGTTGACATGCATTGCTTTGAAACGAAACCCCAGTTTGAGATTCTTTCAACTTCCGACTCTCGATACATATACCTTTTTTTTCCCCCGCCTTGACATACTTCTTTTTCTCTACGACACGTGAAACGCCGGGCACCGCTCGAACTTTGTTTATCTTTTGCTCCGCTCGACATACTTCTGCGACCCTTCATCTTCTTCATTTTCTTACGGTCTTTTTGCAGCGGATTTTTACCCATTTTGTTTATTTTTGCATCCATGGCCTTGTGTTCAGGCGTGGGATCGGATATTTGAGCTCCCCCTTTTTTTTCTATTGCATTCCCCGACATGCTGGTGTACTATATGTACTGGGTACTGTCGGGAGTATAGAGTTGCATGTTGTATGCATGTTGTACATGATACCTTTTTGTTTCTGCAGATTCTCCCGTGTGTACGGAGTACATGGGATTTACTTAATTAGTATATATAGATATGGCCAATACGAATCGACTATACGCTTACATTTATTGCTTTTCTTGCTTTTCTTTCAGACTTGATTTTCGTTAGTCTGCGCCTCTTTCATGGTGGGACTCGGACTCAGGGATGGCTTTCTTTGGTACTCGAGAATCAGAGTTTCGCCCTCAAAGAATGTTTAGATCTTCTTCGTTCTCACTGTGTCTATTGACTCAACGTTTGAAAAGAAACACCATTTTTTTCTCTTTTCATTTGATTGCATGTGAGCAAATAACCCATCACCAAGGCAAAGGCCGAGAGACCTCGGGAGCTGTCAGATTCCTACATTGCACTCCACATTGGTCGATTTCTTCTTTTCGAGCTCCATCTTCGAAATATCATTAGAAAGAGAGATCCTTCCTGTTCATAGAAGTGGGCATATACCCTCGCTACATTTGACTCCAAATATAACTATACTACAGACCCAACCCTCGCCATGGCTTCAAACGAATATCCACCCTACGTACCGATGCCCTCGCTCCGCCACGAGCTAGGGCTGATGTTCGGCTTCTTGTCTCTCTGCATAGTGGTTATAGGCGCATACGTTGCTCTCTAGCGTGGTGAGTTATCCTCCCACCCCCCTCCTCATCGTATCTCTATATCAATGCAATGATCTACAAGGCTGTCTATGAATTCATATCAAACACATACCTACACCTTGAATCCCATTTTAACACGAAACCAATCATGATCAAACCTACATTATTCCCCTAACAACCAACCCCAGTATACCAAACCCGCCTAGACGCCCAAGACCTCGCCCGCCGCAAATCCTTCCGCAGCAAAAGCCCAACCCAACCACCCCTGGGAACAACAACCTCTGTAACAGCAGGCCGAAGCCCAAGTCCCAGCAATGACACAACCAAAGCAGGTGTGCAAGAAAAAATGTTCGACCGCATTGGCATGCCCGAGAACCGCGCCGAGCTGCCAGTCCATGGGATGGATGGAGATGTACGCAGCTAGGAAGGGGTGTATGATCGCTTCGCACATCAGGTGTCAGTTTAATCGGTCTACACCGCTGGACCCTGCTGGCCCTGTTAGTCCGCTTAGGGGTGGCGGGGCTGGGTCTAAAGCTGTCAGTTCTTGTATTGTCGGGATGGCGCTGAGGGGAGGAAGGAGTCTGAATCAGAGTCCTTTGCATGTTGATGGGTTTCGGTCGGCGAGTCCAGCGAGGAGGGTTGGGGGTGGTATTGGTCCGCCCGTTGAGATTGGACCTGCGCCTAGTCGGGAGTAGTATTAGCTTATAATACTATAGGTTATATTGTATGGAATGAAGGGCAAGGACGGAATTATGGCGTTGGGTTGGCGTTAGCGCTTTGGGGGTAATTTTGGTATTGTCTATAGGATTGTTCATGTCGATCGGATATTCCAGTCTTTCCCGTATAGTTGCCATTTTGAATGCTTTTGGCTATATTATCCATTATATCATACACCACCGGCTATCTATCCACATACAGGCTCAGCAAACCCACGGGTCCACAATAACGAGCCCATGATAACAACCAAAAATCCAAGCGCGACAAGCACACTAGCACTTCCATACAAATACGCATGGCGCCGATGAGCCAGTCCCTTCAACTCAGCAACCCAAGTACTGATAGTAGTTGTGCTTCCGCAGAATCCATCCATAACACCTTGCAGCACCTGGCAACCCGTCATAGCAGCAGGAACCACCGCTCCAAGACCACTAACATGCTGCAGGTCATAGCAAAGACCCTCAATGATAGTCCCAAAGATATTAACAGCAAATGTGCCGAGCGGGAAGGTCGGAATCCTACTATTCAGATGCAGTGATGCATAGAACCGAAAAAGACAGCCAAGCGGCGCAAAGACAAGAGCGAACACCGCCCGGCCGCGCCACACATCCGGGCCATTATGTCGGTATGGCGGCCAGATGGCTAGGAACACGGCTCCGAGCCAACATCCCCAGGCAAGCACGACGACAACACGGTCGAGAACACGTCGCGTGAATGCGAAGGGGACGGTGGGTGTTACGCGTGCTAGAGCCAGGGCAAGATGCGCGCCAGCGATAAGCGCCGACAAGCTCAGCGACACGGTAAGTAGAATCACAGCGACCAGCGCCATGAAGCTATACCCACCATTACGGGAGGCATGGTGGGATCCAGTAGGCAGCGACGGGTCGGGGAGTGCATTTGCCAGAGCGAGAAAGACGTCCCGCATAAAGGACGAGAAGGAGGTGAAGCAACCGCAGAACCCGGTCGTCAGACCAATATACAGTGGGATGGTCTTCTTCGCAGCCAAGTGTTTCTTATTCTTGGTCTTGGGCTCGTCTTCGACTTCGTCTGTACCGGGTTCTTTGGCTGGTTTTTTACCCCACTCTTCGCGGAATAACTTCTGGTCTTCGCTCAGAAAGCCCATTATCAGGCTTCCGCCTACATTCGCCCATAGCACCCCTGTTACGACGGGGGCGCCTGTGTAGAATGTCAGTCCCTGTAGACCTAGGCGGGCTAGTGTGCCCAGGAGCGAGAAGAAGATTAAATAGGAGACGGTGTAGATATGCGTTGCGTGTTTGGAGAGTGGCGGCGCAGCAGATGCAGGTGCTGCAGGTGCTGCGTGGTCACCCGAGCTTTGCCATGGTTCATTTGGGTTTGGTTGTTGGGACTCTCTTAAAGGGTAACTGTGTTTTGAGGGGTTGTCTTCCTCGGTTGTTGCAAGCATTGCCGTTCAAGGGTTAAAAGGGGTAAGATAAAGGAAAAGTCTGCCAAGAAACGGAAGATCAGGCGGAGTCCGATAAAGTTAGCTATATGAGGGGAAGGAGATAACAAGTTGATTGTTACTTTACTTTGCTCCTCCTCCTCCTCCTCTTCTTCTTCTTCTTCTTCTTCTTCTTCTTTTCCTCCTTCTCCTTCTCTCTTCCTCTCCTCTTCATAAACATCCTCTATACTTTACCATGTCTCTCCCATCAAATGTCCACGTCTCCTCTCATCCCTGTCTCCAAGCCAAGCTCTCCCTAATCCGCTCATCTTCCACAACCCCGCGCGAGACAAGAGGCTTAGTTCATGACCTTGCCAACATTCTAGGCGTGGAAGCCTTCTCGGGGTTGAAGGTAGTCAAAACAGGAACGGTAAATAGATCCCCAAGACTAAGCATCCATCAAACACCAGCATTAGATCTCCTAACTCATTGCTAGGACACCACTCCCCTCGGAATCGAGTATGAAACCCAGGGCATTGACCCAGCAGACCTAGCTTTAGTGCCAATCCTCCGATCTGGCCTAGGAATGGTTGATGGTGAGTGATTGAATCTATTCCGCATAACCCCCTCCCCCTCAAGCCATACACTGCAACTGTAACCCATATTATTTTCCTGCGATGTTACCCTATTACTGTTATATTCCCTAATTCGCTTTCCCACATCCAATCCAAAACACCCCAGTTACAATTCCATTTGCATGTATAGTTATGTACAGCTTATCTCCTTCTATCACCATCCCCCCCACTCCCTAGCCTTATCCCCCCCCCCCCACTCCTAACCCGTGGACCCAAACCCCGCTTACACAACCCCAGCCTTAAACGACCTCCTCCCAACCCCAGTCCCAGTCTACCACCTGGGCCTGTTCCGCGAAAAGGTCTCTCTCCAACCCGTAGAATATTACAACAACCTCCCCTTCCACCGGTCGGAGCTGTCGCCGGCCTCACCAGCCTCCCTGAACCCAACTACCAACACCGCAGCTGCAAGCCTGGCGGTGTTGCTGGACCCAGTTATCGCTACTGGTGCAACGGCCGAGGCAGCGATCCAATTGCTCCGTGATTGGGGTGTGAAGAAGGTTATTATGCTTAGCTTGCTTGCTTCGGAAGAGGGTGTCAAGCGTGCTGCGGGGACTTGGAGTGAGGTTGAGGTTTGGGTTGGTGGTATTGATAAGGGTGTTGATGAGAAGGGCATGATTGTCCCTGGCATTGGAGATATTGGTGATCGGTTGTTTGTTGCTATTGGGAAGTAGTGTTTGGCATTACTATCGGCATTAAAGCATGGCTGTTTCGGGTTTAGATACTAGAGATGGTTATGTACCCATCAACTACAACTACAGACCAGCAATAAATAACCAAGGCTACAACAAGGCTACAAATTACAATCCAAGTCTACAACCTACTGTCTAGGAAAAGAGGTTGTCCCCGCCAGATAATTCATCGATAACGTATAGTACATGGAAACGGCATAAAACATGTGCAGGTGAAACAAATGCGAAAATTTTCAAAGCAATGCTGAGCGTAAAAAGCATAAAAAGCAAAAGACGGGGTAGAAAGGCGCGCAGGCAATTAACATCAAATACAGCAGTTGGAAACCAACCAAAGAAGCAGAGGCAAATGGCAAAATATGAAAGAAAAAAGAAAACGCGAACGCATGAAATGTCAAAAGGTATCGAAAGCATAAAAAGCAGATGGACGAGGGGGCACGATTAGGGGTTAGTATGAACCATAAAGTCAAACTCCACGGAGTGCGAAAGTACACACAGGACCAGCCAGGTGTCGAAGACGGAAAGCAGAAACACCACACTGGACTCCCTGGTGCAAGAAAAAGCAGGGAAGATGCAAAAGGAAATCGCGTAAGAAAAAAAAAAAGCAAAAGGCTAGGAACCACCGAGAGGGATATCAAAAGGCGAAGTATTCCAGAAAAGCCCAACACCCCGCCTGCCCACTGGTATGTCCAGTCCTAGTTCCGAAGTGTCCCAATGAAAGCGTCCAACAAATGAGAGTAAGAAATCGAAAAAATGGAAATTTCAAGAAAAGGCAAAGAAAAAAGCAAATCAACTCAAGGAGATTGATGAAAAGAAAATTTAGTATGCGGTGCCGACGCTAGCAAGCGACTTGGTTGGCACTGCATGGATCGGCTGATCCTTGCCAACACGGAGAGAATCTTCGTAGCCGACCAGGGCCTGGGAGTGGAGCTTGAATGATTCGCCCATCAACTTGGTGATTCTGTGAAGCGGTTAGTTATTTGGTCATCAAAGTGAGCAGGAATGAAAAACTTACCCCCAGACAACCACGCCGTCTAGGATGTTACCCCATACACGGGCGACGGTAGAGCTGAGTTTTCCAAAGGCGTCGATGGCATCGTCGTCAAACAGATTGCGGACCTTGTTGTAGAGGGCCATTTCAGCCTCAGTTGCCGGCTCATCGTCATGTTCCAGGCGGTAGAGCCAGAGGCTCAGAATGACCATCAGATCCAGGCCGCAGAGAGGGTGCTCAACACTCCAGTTGGTAGCGGAAGTCTTTGCAACCCAATTGATGCCCTGAATAGCCGCAATCTCAATGCATTCGAAACATTGTTGGATGACTTTGTTCATCTCCTGTGACCGCTTGACCTTCTCACGAGCGACGGTCATGGCAGCCGCTACCTCGTACGAGGAGTGGTACCGCATTGCCTCCTGGATGGACTTAAGATCAACTTCCAGGCGGGCGCGGGTGTTGCGGTAGACCGCCATCGAGTTGAATATTAAGGGGTGACCCTTCTGAGGAGTGCTAAGCGGGACCACGATTGTTTCCGGTTCGCAGACCTCAAGGGAGTTCTCCCAAGTCTCGAGGGCTAGGCGCAGCTTGTATTCGGTAACCACGTCTTGGAGCGCTTCAAAGCTGCGCTTATGGCTCCAAACTTGCAGGAACAGGGCGTTGATGAGAACACGAGTGGCGAAAGCACTGTAGCGGGTCTGTTCACCCTGGAAAAGGAAGTCGTGGGCCTCACGCACAGTCAAGGCACTGGAGACGGTGCCACGGCGCCAAGTCTCATCATCAGCCGCGTCCAAGTTCCAGAGAGACTCTGAAGATGGGAGCTCCAAGTCGTCGAACTCATCGAAGCTCATGGCGGGAGTGTGGTTGAATGTGAGTGTCAACATGCCGAAGAAAATGTACACGGCGAAATATGTACGACGGCATGATTCGTCTTCAATCCACTCCTCGCGCGATGGCTGGACATTCTGGCGAGCTTGAGTCCGCAACTTGAGCTGGTACCGGTTGCCCGCGACCATGTTGGCCAGGAGACTCTTAATCGAGCAAGTCCATTCAAGGCCCTTCGGGTCACCGCTCCAGCTCTCAAATACCATGTTCAACAACGTAGCCTGCATCAATGACAAGGGGCACTTTCGGGAATCGAAGTTGTCCTTGTGTTGTAGGAATTGGTTGACCAGGACCTTGGAGCCGACATGGAGCATGAAGGCGTGCTCACGCTCGAAAGTGTAAAGCGCACCAATCGACAAAACTGCAAGCAACAAGGGTGCCGGGACCTGGGAAGGCTTAAATGATTCCTGGTGCAGGAACGGCAAGTGAGGATGGTACAGATTAAAGTAGGTGGACAAATACCGGTTCAGGGCAATCGTAGAAGGAAGCTGGAAAGTATCGGGAAGCGCACCAAGGCTGTCTGACCCCTGAACCCGGTCCACTACATACTTGCGTTCCATATCATTAGCGAGCTGGGGAGCCTTGGGAAGGGTCAGCGCTTGACTGGGGCCGGGCGAGCGGCGGTAGTTAACCGGGCTAACGGGGCCAGTCATCGAGGGGTAGGGCGACAGAGCATTCGGGGTAGAGTGTCCAGACATTGACAGCGAGTTGGACATGAGAACGTCACCGACAGGGCCATGGCGATCGACGAGGGTAGGCATCGAGCCGGGTTCCGCGGGGGAGACAAGCGTGTCCCAGGGCATCTGAGGCAGAGTGGCGTTGCCCGAGAGGTAGGGCTCGAAGGAGCTGCGTCCTGGCGAAAGCGATTCGGAACGCTCGGAGACCTGACCGGTCGCCGCTGCTGCAGCCTTATGTTGGAAATCTGTCATCAACATGGCTGCAGTTTCAAGGTCGACCATACCATCGCTGCTTGCTTCAATCTGCTCCAGCGTCGTCGGGTCAATGGTGACCGACGGCTTAGCCGGGGCAGATGAATTTTTCTGAACCCCTCCTCCACGTCTGCGCCCCTCTGCGACGAGGGGGATTCCGCCGTCCTTGGCGTGCACAGTTCGGTCATGTCGCAGAAGAAGATCGCGACGGACAAAGGTACTGCGGCATTTTAAGCACTTGAAGGGTCTCTCTTTCGTGTCTATATTTTCGAGTCTGTCAGATGGGGAAACAAAAACGCGTTAGGGAAGTATCCAAATCTTACGTGAGCGCTCATGGCGACTGCGGTGTTCACTTCTGCTGAATGCGCGATTGCAAAATTGGCATTTGTATTTCTTCTCTGGGGCCGATGTTTTCTTAGCCGGTGAGTTGGCTGTCCCAGGTGCGGAAGGAGCCATGTGTGCGGGTTATCTCTTAAAGAAAGAGTGAAAGTGACGGTGGTATTGTCCCCTGAGTAAGTTCGCACCGGTTCTGTAGGCGTGTCGACGACAGGAGTTCGTTGGGATGTCTGATCATTCCTTGAGCGGGGGAAAGGGAAGTAAAGGGTATTGTGAAAGTGGTGTCCAGCCACAAGTAGGAAATATTAAAGAAGCAAACGCTGTGAAAAAAGAAGGGCGGGATGATCAACCGCGATTAGATGAGGGAAGGGGAGGGGAAGAAGAGAGGGGAAGGAGGATGAGGAGAATAAGAAGGAATTTGGGATTTCGAAATCGGGTTTTTGGTTTTTGGGGGGGGGGGGGGGGGAGGGGGTGGGAGGGACTGAGGAAGGGAGGGGGAAAAAGGACGTGGGCCTAAGTTGATCGCTTACTTTACGCGTTGAAGTAAAGACCTGGGCAATAGAGGGGGGGCGAAAGCGGGACCCGATCACAGCTAAACTCCTATCTGAGAGACAAACTAAAAGGGAACTACCACCCAGCCCCCTTTCCGGCCACGCACTCTTTCTTCCTTTAACCACTCACTTTCTCACTCGAATGTGCCCCCCCTTTCTCTTTCTTTACGATGCATTTTACCATACGAAATCGACACGTAATTATTCCAAAGCCCTATAGATTTGTCCCGATCGCAAGCCCACATGGTTCAATTTGTCTTTTTCCCCCTTGGATCTTTATTAAATAAATTAAACACTACAGTGTCGATCATTTAAATGTTTTATTTAGTAACTTCTGCGAGGGTGATTTACAATGTACAGTGGGTTATGTTATTGAATCGTGCCCCTCGCTCAGGGCTTTTATGGGTACGGAGGGGAAAATCCTTTGTTTATTGAGTATTGTTGAATTATGTGGCATGTGAGGCGGGTGATTCGAGATCGTGGCACACTTCAAGAGGCTTACGGTGATGATAGCCCCTTATTCTCTAATTTCAAGTTTTACCCCCTACAGGGGGATTATATCAGTCTCATCTCAGAAATAGAGAGTACATATGTACCATACGTCTTTTCCTTTTCAGATATCAAAGCCTCGGAAGTCGTTGATAGATCTCAACCATGGTTCACATCCGTTTACCCCTCAACCCCTCCTCCTAAGATCGACATTGTACATACAAATATCCCATCAAGATACATCATCGACTTCTATTTCTACCCTTATAATATCGACAGTGTTGTCACACAACTCCGAACGTATGGTTTTGGGAATGAGACAGGGATACATAAGATCACATATAGAGTTGCATTTGTTTTTGCCTTGAATGTGAGAATGCCGAAGTTGAGAATGGGTAACTTTGTTGCGCTGTACGGAGTAAGTATATCCTCAATGTGGGAAAGTAGATCGATCAAGTTGGCATCAAATCAAGGATGTATGCTTGGGTGCCCATCATCCCCGTCTCCTGACAGATCATCCTACGGTACTTTTGTCGCCTCATAAATTGACTGGTCCAGATTCGGTCTCACCTTTGACTCTCTGACCCTATGATAACTGTCCCCGCCTTGTGGCTGTTCATCTGTTTGACTGTGCCACGCTCGAGATTATGTGTTCCATCATGCCATGTACGACTGCATTATGCATAGGATCGATGTATGTGCCCTGTATTATCCTCGAGGCATCACCTGCCGGACTGCATCGGGGAAAGATCTGCATGCAGAGCAGAATGTAAATTGGAGCATTGGATAGGATAACGTCTCTTGATTTACTCTCTTTTGAGTGTATGTATTGCCATCACAAATTACGACTAAACACGCTACAAATACTATAGTACGACCAACTGCCCATGAATTTAGTCTTCAACGCGATCTTTCCTAGGCTCCACACGGTGAGGTTGCAATTCTATACACCGCAAAAGCTGTCAGTTACCCGTACAAAGTACAAAGTATACACCGTTACCTATCACTGCGGAGCTGCAAATTGAGTATCGCGAGTTCCCGGGTCCTATCAGTGGGGCAAATCCAACATTTACATCATTGGAGCCCGAAGATCCCGGACGCGGAGCACCGACGCGGTTACTTGGGAAACGCGCTTCGCGTGGAACACGGCACAAGATCGTCTTTCACGTCGGGACAAATCAAATGGCGTCGAAATTAGCAACGGAAATCTCACTTCCATATCGACGGTATATGCTACTCCGTGGTAGCCTCTGTGTCCCTGAGCACCCCCTTGATTCGCGGAAGCCAAATCCCTAAATACTGTCCCGGACTTCCGGATGATCATCGAAGCCTAGGTGAAAGTCCATCTGATCTGGTGGATCTAGACTATCAACTAGCTTAGCTCCAGCGGTGAAGCCGGGCGGCTTGGGCTCTTTAGCAAGGGATCCCCTACAGTCCACGATTCTTGATGCAAACCCAGCCAGTCGACATCCTTCGAGCTTTTTGTCGGTCCACTTCCCGATGCAGCGGACCGACCCAGTCTAACGTTCTCGACCCAGGAACAAAAAAAAAAAAACAAGCCCATGGCGGTGATACTGTATGAAGCGGTGACCTGACCGCCTGGCAAATATCCTTATTGATTCCTTGCCTCGAAAAGTAATAAAGCAGACGATCCACCATTCCCAATCCCTTGGGCCGCAAATCCGGGATATGTCTTTCATTCCATACCCCTCCGAGCGGTCAAAAGCACGCTGAACAAAGGAACCAGCTCCATTGAAAGCCCGCCTAATTATGGATCTGCACTGAGGATCCAATCGGACCAGTTACGAATCAGACCTCTTCGACCATTTTCCCTTCGAGCTCTGCTCCACACCAGAAAGCCCGCTACCGTAACAAGAATTTCAGGAACCTCTTCCCCGGCGCCCCTGAGCTAGTTAGTGGACACCGACACCGACAGACGGGCTTGGCTGGAGCCCATCGTCCCGACAACTCCATAGCCAAGGTCCGGTGTCTCCGCCGTGGACGCCAGAACGGTCTGGAATCCCCCAACTCGGGTCCTATTCTGTAAGTAAGCCCAAGCCAGCCCGTCTCCAAGCTAAAGATGTCGGTGAAGCCTGTTTCGTGTCAGTATATTTGACCTTCACCGCTTCTGCAAGACGCATAGAAGGAATCTACTAAATAAGCGTGTCCCCACTGGTCTCGACTTCAAGCGACTTGACGGTGTGAGCATCATTGATCGCGTAAATCGAAATTGAATTTCGCCTTGAAACTGAGGTCCCCATTGTGCGCGCTATCACCGATATACTTTCGCTAAATAATGGGTCTTCTAAGAGGACCCCCAACATCCCAGCGTTGGCAAACCAAGACAAAGACCACTCCAGTCCCTCTCCACCCAACGCGTGCTTTTTACCTCGTAAAGCTCCTTACTAGACAACGGGGCCGTCAGTGGGTTTCAGAGTGTGTATTACACAATAACAAACGCGCCTGCCTACTTGGTCCAGGAAGCCCGTTTCCGAATTCTGCGTCCGCACCGGCCGCCCCGAGGAACACGAGTCTGGATTTCGGGCACCCGCGTTCTGTAACCCGAACCAGAGACACGGGTAAACCGAAGCTTTTCGTGTAGCGTGTAGCGTGTGGATATTGAATGAAACTTGAAAATATGAAATTCAGAACCCTCATCTCGGTACTCCGTGCGGGAGTACTGTATGGTCCAAGTGACAATTTACAATGTGCAGACACATTATTTTACTCCGTACATGTCGATGATCAACGGCTGCATGACAGGCCTGTTCATCCAGGTTTTTGTTTCGAACCACGGAAACATGATCAATCGCAGATGCGATCGCCCAACCCCTGGATCGTGACGGAAGGGAACGTCCGGGGAACACCTTCCGGTCCATGGTTGACTCCCGTCCGGATCTTGGTTCACTTCACGTTCTGATATCAGACGGACGAGTCATAATTTCTATTTCTGCACCACATTGCCTGCGAGACAGATTGAGCTCAAGCCAGTCAGCGCTGCATGCTATTTCTGTGTCTGTACATACATATAAAGTGCCGTGCATATAATGCAAGTGCCTCCCTCACCCCCCTGTCGCGTTGGCGAATTAGTCGCATTGATTGGACAATCCCTCCTCCGATGCAGGGGATACACCGCACATGCAAGCACGGATTCATCACATTGGCAATAATATTCAATATCATTTTCACAGCTTGTAATAATATTGCTGATCTCTTACTTATCCAACGGAGATGGTCCCCTCCTCCCCCCGCGCGGAGGTGCTCCCGCGGAATTTTCTCGAAAAAGGTGGACACCGGACTAAGGGGACTAAAGTGGGAAATTGACGGAGAACAGAGGGCCCGGAGAACTTTCTTTGTTGAGTGTCGCGACTTGATTGCTCGGAACTAACTAAGGTTTAACGTGCGACGCGCCCGTCTTCCAGAACAAAGGAATTACTAACAGATAGACTTCCATAGTCGGGTGGACTAGGGGCGTGTTATTCCATAGGATACAAAGTCAGGTGTGAATTGGAACTAAGTGGGGTTCTGGGCTTGTCTTGTGTCGCATTGAAATCGAGGTGGAAATAAAAAAAGTGAAGGGAAACAAAAAGGGGGAGCAGGAGATCATCGGAGTCCCGAGGTTCTGGGTAAAACGGAATGGAATCGAGTCGCTATTGGATGTGTGCTGCACCGAGCGGCAGGGCTTGGGTCTCGGCAGGTGGGAATCTCTCCGGTTGGGGCGGCTTGACTGGTGATGATGTTATCTACCTAGGTTCCTGCGACTCGAGCAATGTCCGACTGCAAGGAACAAGGAACGAGGGGTATGGTGGCGACCTTTTAATTTGACTGCCGTTTGTTTTGCTATCCGGTTTGCCCTTAGGATGGAAAACAGGTCAATTGGGCCAGTTGCCTCTCCATTATTAGAGTTCTTGATCTTCATTTCATCTTTAGTCTGCAACATATATTCCGTACTCCATAAATATATCATACTTCGAAGAATGCGACAACCCCTATGGAGTACTCGAAATTCAATAGGAATATTGAGATAATGGTAACATTTACTTGCATACTTAAGACATGGTTTGTAGTGAGGTGGACACTCTCTCCCAATCGGGAAGGTGATAGTGATGCTATTCGGGCAATAGTATACAGCGTACCCTATATGAAACTACTTTACGTACAATGTTGTACATGCGACTAGTTGCTCGGGGTTTCTTGTCTGTCTGTTAAGTATGTAGTTCTCAAGTTGTTCTGGCCTTGACTGGGCTCAACATATGTTGTGTGAGTAATGAGAAATATGTCAACATATGTAGTTATATATAAACCCGAGTACTTAGAACATATCTTCTTGTCAAAGCATATACATCTCTACCCATCGTTTTATAATATGCTCAATTGCACTATACTCTCAACGAGAAATGAAAGTAATATATATATTGGTCCCAAGTTGAGGCCCTGATGTTAGCTAAGTCGTAGTTATAGGGTTATTGAATTAATATTCCGATACGCCCGAGGATGGATATTTCCCAGATACTTTGTACAACATAGCAATGAATGGCGAGGAGTATACACATGCTCACGTCGGCATAAAGTCTATCTTTCGATGTAGGTTGATTATGCTCAATGAACAACTTCATTACAATATGCTTTATATGTATTTTCTATCCTCCAGGAATTGCTCAGAATACATAACTTTTACAACATATTACATATACTTTTCTCGCCTTGACAAAACTGGCCTAAGTTTTGCAACATATTGTAATGATATGACACTATTGCTCGACTGCAATGCATTGACTTGCCCAGATTTGCTTTGAACTTACCGAACAAGGCATTAATCCTTCATTATGCTTGAGACACCAAACCTTCTCTGTAGACTCATTGCGCGTCCCATGAGCACATACCCCTCTCAATGATAGTCATCTCCACGAGGAGAAACGGTCCGTTGCTAAGTGGGTAAGTTTCCAAGCCCCCGGGTCCCTTGTGTATGGCTCTGGGTGCTGGTAACTAACGGTCCTGCATACAACGTAACCTACCAGGGTCGAAGTCTCATTTTGAAATGTGCTTGATACTTCGGTAGTTTCATGCAAAACTGAAAATTGCCCCGGTGGAGATTCGCAAGTTGTACCATGGTTCAAGTCGGAAGAGTGTGCGGGCCGCGGTAATGTACTTGGATTGGTTGTCGAGATCATGCCATGTGTTACCAGTACGCCCCACTTGAGGGGCCTGGGTAAAGGATTCAGATTGCATACAATATTCCGTCAAGCTCACATGCACTGATAAATATCGTACAATACAAAGTTGTACTTGTAAGGCGATGCGCTGTTAGACTGGTCTTTGAAAGCTCGGATTTGGAACGAGGCGTCATGCTATGCAGTAATATCACTGAGAGACGCTCAACAATCCTTCTGTGTCTACCCACGCTTGCATCAACCACGCGCAGATTATTGTCTTTCAACTAGTGTATATCATCTGTACAACATATGTATACATGTATACATGTATTAGTTATTATTATTATTAGTTATCATGTATTGTACCAGGGACTGTCAGCACGATCCAGCCCGAGTCTGGAAAGTGGAAACTGGAAAATCCACTTTAGAGTAGCTCAAAATTAAATAGATTAAAAACCGCCTTCTAGAACCATTTTAGCGCCAATTGATTGGAGAATAGGCATCTCTTTTTGATGGACATCCGAAAGAGTCCCACGGATGCTATATATTACTGAACGGAATACGGAGTAGAAACAACTTCCAAGGTTGGAAAGGGAAAAAAAAGAAGTGTCCTTTGTCACACCCCACTGAGGCTGGGCATCTGGCCTCGTTGGATAACGTCCGAGCACATGGACTCCATTATATTATTATTGTCCATTCTTGCTGAGGCACCATGTTGTCGGATTTGCGTATTGTCGGCTCCCCGAGATACAAACTAATAATTTGGATTGCGTGAGTTTCTGGTACCCCTTACTGGTTCAAGCTAGGATATCCATGATCAATTATTGAAGAACGAAGATAGTAGATGGAGTTGAGGTACATATAATATGTCAAATTAGGGAAACTTGCAGCTCAGATATCCCATGTCATTCTTCACAATTGCAAATTGATAGATGCACGTTTTCCATGTGCCAAACCACCAATAACCGCAGTCGAAAATCGTATTTGTGGGCCATGGACTAGTCTTGCACGGAGTATATTCTAATATTCTGGTATTTGTCATCTTGATGCTATACATCAACCTTGGAAGCTACATATGTACCTAACCAGGCTGACTGCTTAAACCCGTACATAGGTAGCGAGGAGATGTGACCGGAAGTGTGCAAGCATGCCTAGGCATGCCTAGGCATGCCCAGCGGGTAAGCGTGGATATTTCATCACACCCACACACACCCACACACAGACAGTGGGGAAAATCATGTTATCGAAAAAAAGACACAAAATCAAGTATGTAATAATAATGAATGGTCTGAGGCTCCAGATGTAGGGCTAACACACGGGACAGCTGCCCCCATTATTCTGAGGGGCTCAAACTTGAACTTGGAAGACCAAATGTCAAATGCAAGTCGAAGTCACATTAATGCCAAATGGTAATGCCAAATGGTTTATGGTACCTGTAAGACTGTGGATATCCAAGTACATAACATTTGAAAGGACTATCTCATTGGTGTTGGTGTTGGTGTCATTGGACATCACCTGGGCATGTTCATGCAAGATAGAAACATTTCATTAGGGGAGTATGGTATTGTAATATCATTGTACTATTACCTTTTATCCCCCTAAAATGCCTTCTCGTGGGCTCCATCTTGTATCAATACCGGTATTGCATGCGCTCGTCCCGCCTCCACCTGGTGTAACTCCCCCTAATTCAATCCCACTTCCATTTCTCCAAGCTTTTGTTATAATTTATTGATGGCATAATTGCAGTGTTGGATTATTGTTTAACTACGCAAGGTCTTTTTCTCTCTTTCTGTTGGGTTGGATAAAAAGTGACTCCCCACCCACACTTCCCCCTCAACGTCGAATACACAGCCATGAGCGGATATTGAGCTCAAACCACCCCCCCCTCTCAACCCCTCCAGAAGCTCTCTGGATTGTGGCCCTGCGAACCCTCGATGTTTGAGATCCGTGCGACAGATTTAGCTGTGGACACTACTGCACTGGCCAAGTCTGGGAGTGTTGCGACCGCATTCGAGTACACCGACGAACAAGTGACTACGCCCACAGCCCTATCCCGCTATCGCGGTCGGGGAAATAGTGTATCGCGAGATTACAACCATATCAAACATTCCCCGGTCAAAATGACCTCTGGATATGCAGTCAGCCCGGAGCCCCCGGCGCTCTTCGTACGGGCTATGTATGATTATGACGCCGACGATCACACTAGCCTGAGTTTCCGCCGTGGCGACATTATCCAGGTCCTCAACCAGCTAGAAACCGGATGGTGGGATGGAGTGATGGATGATGTTCGAGGCTGGTTCCCAAGTAATTATTGTACCCCAATCACGGAAGCGGACGATTTCAGCGACCATTTCACACACGCCCACCACGAAACCGACCTCAGCGCGGACTCGGGACTGGAAGATGAATATGGCGATGGACACGATGAGGATGAAGTGAACTCCGAGGGCAACTCTCGAGAATCACAGCCGGTTCTCCCCATCGAGGGTATTCCAGCGCCCAAGGAGCAGGAAGAGGCCGCATTCTGGATCCCCCAAGCGACACCTGACGGCCGGCTGTTCTACTTCAACACCCTCACCGGATATTCTACCATGGAGCTCCCTTTCGAGAACCCGACCGCAACAACCGAACCCGGCCCGCGAGATCGAAATAATTTCTTTGTCCCCGACCAGACACGGCCACCCCCGGAGCTGATGGCGCGTGGCTTCGAGCGCGATGAAGACGAGTACGATGGATCTGCATCGGAGGCAGAAGGAGAGTCATTGATGTTAGGCTCGCATGACTCGATGTCTCGCCGACGCCAGTCCGTGATGGATGGAGTTTCCCCTGCCACGTCTATGGATTCCTTGTACGCCCCGGGATCTAAAGATTTCAAAACGCCGCAGCCGCCGAGCAAGAACTCCCAAAAGATATACAGCCTGGGCGGAAACAGTACTAGCACGTCTGTGACAGAAAGCCTTTCCAGACCTTCTATTTCCTCCAACCCTCCTCCACACTTCGTCGACGATGGCTTCGCACCACCAATAACCTGGCCTTTGCTTGTCGATAATATGCGGTACGCCGTGGAAGCTTACCGCCAGAAGCTTTTCAACGGTGAGCGTGCAGAGTATGTAAGAAAGGCTGAGGACATATCGGACCATCTTCGCATGCTGCTCGCTGCTGGATCTGACACGACGGATAATCACTCTGGTAACCCATCTATCATTTCCACAAACAAAGCCCTATATCCTTACTTCCGGGACATGATGTCCAAGTTCTCGAAACTGGTTCTTTCATCACACATTGCCGCCGCTGATTGGCCTGGTGCCGACTCGGCCAATAAATGTCTGCAGGAGGCCGATGGAGTTATGCAGGGTGTGTATGGCTACGTGGAAGTGGCCCAACAACAGCGCGGTGATGCGATCCATCGCATTGTGCCTGGCTTCGTCAGCGGTAGCTCTTCGGGTGGTAGCTGGCAGAACAACGGTGTTTCCTTGAATGCTTCAGGTCCAACATCATTCCTTGTCCCGGATGGAGGGGACTCGCGAGCAGAGCCATCGGTCTCTCTCGACACTGCCTTTTTGGATTCAATCGACATTCTCAGGAGATCTTTCGTTGGTAGCATTCGGCGACTAGAAGAACGGTTGATTGTAAACCGGAAGATCGTTACAGCGGAGGAACATGGAGATATTGCGGACGCAATCTCAGCTGCTGCAATCAAGGTTATTGAACAGTTTCGCCCATGGATCTCCTCTGTTGAATCGATGAACTTAGCTCCGCTGGGGACGAGCTTCCAGAACCCCCAGCTAGTAGACTTCAGCTTACAAAAGCAAAGAGTCTACGATGCTATCGGAGATTTCGTGCTGAGCTGTCAAGCAGTCTCTGCCCCTCTGGCTGATGAGTGGGCCGAGCTTCGTGGTAATTCACTCGACGATCGTGTTAATGCCGTGCGAGGCGTCGCCAGGCAGTTGGAGAACTGTGTCTCCCAGATTGGCTTCTCACTGTCGCTGCTCCTCGAGCAAATCCCCACCGAACCAGCATCATCTCTACAACGTGATACCCGTCAAGAAGTGGAAGATGAGTCGTACAAGAACATGCATAAGCGAGCCGAATCCAAGGCCAAGATTGCCACGGAGTCAATCGGAATTCCGTCCTCGTACGCTCCTGAAAAGGAAGGTGGCACCGATAAAGTACGAAGAAATATGGACAAGGCACAACGATTCTTTGGCCAGGCACCCCCAACAGCTATTACCCGGGAGGTAATCCGGGAGCCAGTCCGTGAGCCCGAAGAGACTCCCTGGTTCCTGAAAATGGCCCATGAAGGCGAAGTGTTCTACGATAACAAAGGAGACTTGCCAATCCTCAAATGTGGAACACTCGCGGGATTGGTTGAGCATCTCACCCGCCACGATAAGCTTGATGCATCCTTCAACAACACCTTCCTCCTCACCTATCGCTCTTTCACTACTGCCACCGAACTATTTGAATTGCTTGTCCAGCGGTTTAACATCCAGCCTCCATTTGGCCTCAACCAAGATGATATGCAAATGTGGATCGATCGGAAACAGAAGCCGATTAGATTCCGTGTCGTAAACATCCTTAAGAGTTGGTTCGATCATTTCTGGATGGAGCCTAATGATGAAATGCACATGGATCTCCTGCGACGTGTCCATACTTTTACCAGCGATTCAATCGCTACCACAAAAACCCCAGGAACCCCTACATTATTGGCAGTGATCGAACAACGACTTCGGGGACAAGATACAACTGTCAAGCGCCTTGTTCCAACTCAGAGCACCGCTGCACCAACTCCAATCATCCCTAAGAATATGAAGAAGCTGAAGTTCCTCGACATTGATCCAACGGAGTTTGCTCGGCAGCTGACCATCATTGAGTCGCGCCTCTACTCCAAAATTCGGCCCACTGAGTGTTTGAACAAGACATGGCAGAAGAAGGTCGGCCCTGATGAACCGGAACCATCTCCTAATGTCAAGGCCTTGATTCTTCACTCTAACCAGCTTACCAACTGGGTCGCCGAAATGATTCTCGCCCAAGGCGACGTCAAGAAGCGTGTTGTAGTCATCAAACACTTTGTGAACGTGGCTGATGTATGTGTCTTCTATATTCGTTTCACAAATCTCGGCTTTGCTAACTCGATTATACAGAAATGTCGCAGCCTGAACAATTACTCTACCCTGACATCTATCATCTCAGCTCTTGGAACCGCACCCATTCATCGTCTGGGTAGGACGTGGGGCCAGGTTAGCGGACGCACGTCCGCAATTCTGGAACAGATGCGTCGGCTTATGGCTAGCACGAAGAACTTTGGCGAATACCGAGAAACCCTGCATCTCGCTAACCCGCCCTGTATTCCATTTTTCGGTATGCATCACGACCGTTCCAAGCACATTGTCTTGGAGTATCTCACCCCTTTAATTTGTGGCTAACAAATATCCTAGGTGTCTATCTTACGGATTTGACCTTCATTGAAGACGGT
Source organism: Penicillium cf. viridicatum (assembly GCA_028974045.1). Lineage (NCBI taxonomy): Eukaryota > Fungi > Ascomycota > Eurotiomycetes > Eurotiales > Aspergillaceae > Penicillium > Penicillium cf. viridicatum. The sequence continues at coordinate 5,778,720 of JAPQKQ010000002.1, read as the reverse complement.
ATTCCGTCTCTAACACCTTCGGAATTGATCAACTTCAATAAGCGGGCCAAGACCGCAGAAGTCATTCGGGATATCCAACAATACCAGAACGTCCCTTATCTTTTGCAACCCGTCGGCGAACTTCAGGATTACATTCTCAGTAACCTCCAAGGTGCTGGCGATGTACACGACATGTACGAACGAAGTCTGGAAATCGAGCCTAGAGAGCGTGAGGATGAAAAGATTGCAAGGTATGCCGAGACCACAAGCAGAGACAAGGGCTCCTTGTTGTTTGCATCCACCGTCGCTATTTTGCGATAATCTTGAATTTTTTTTTTTGGTTTTAAATGGCGTTTGGCATTTGCTCGGCGATACCCAAATTTGACCTCCTATTCTCCTCTTGGGCCAAGACAAGTCTGCTTTTTTTTCTCTCTCAAAACTGTTCGGCTGTTGAGACTAACCATTTTTGATTCTGAATTTCGTAGATTACTATCTGAGTCCGGTTTCCTGTAACCCGTGAAGATCCCTGTCAAGTTACGGCCCACCAAACAGGTTCGACAAATCCGCCATTCGCGCTGCAACGCCACTGTTTTACCAACGCAGGCTAAATCGACTCCTTTTGGGGCCATTTTCCGGCCTGACCGTGTTTAGGCTATCTTAGTCTCCACACTACCTCAGCTTCACACCTTCTCAGTCAGGATACTTGCAGATCGATCTATCACATGCATGTGAATGTCTTTCCACGACCCACACCTTTGAACATTTCCCGTTGCAGTCACCCTCGGCATATTTATCATTACACCGAATACGGAGTACCTCCGTATGTTGACGATATACCACTTTCCCCGATCGAGCTTTTTTGAGCTGTTCGATTGGGATTTCTTGTCTATTCCCCATTTTTTTCTTCCATCTCTTGTCTCCGAGGTTACCTGCCTCTGTGGCCCCTTCGAACTACAACATACCTCTTTTCTGTACTGACTGTGACACATTCTGGCCATTTTCTCGGCGTACATTTTTTTGCCTTTGATTTCACTTCGATTTTTTTTTTCGATTCTTTTTCAACATATCCCCTTGTGTTGTCGCCAGGTTGGGGCGACCTGCTTTTTTTTCTTTTCAAGCTTATGTCCTCCACGCCATCTTCTGAATAATGAACGTCACGAGCGACTTGAGACTTTTGTTCCTGTCTGATGGATGTTGTCCGGTGGAGTTGGCTTGGTGCTTTCCACTTCATTATATACCGTGTCTCATTACTTATTCGATTCTTGCCCGGAACATTGCATATTCCGTGCCAATAGAGGTTGATTCTCTGGATTTATTTTAGACTGCTTAGACTAGCGGATATACTTTGGGGCATCACCCCATGGGAGCTCAGTATTTGTCCTTTATTACTCTTGCCTGGGACGCCTACAAATGGCGAGACATGAAGTCGTAAATTCGTTCATTCGCAGGAACTGCAATTTTAGATATTCTATGCCCATGATGGATCGAGAAAGACTGCTGCACACGGTAAGACCCGAGAAATGCCAGCGAATATGGCGAGGCAAAGGAATAGAAGAATATCAACCCGCTGAGCGCCAAATACAACAGTTCAAGCTAAAGAGAAAAAAAAAGCGTGGCAGTCATGTCAATGAGTATGGGATTGAGGACCTTTCATAATCCGAGCTGGATCACTCTGTCGAAGGACTCTGATTTCCGATGCCGTGGAAGAGCTTCATCTTAGTTTCGGATGCCAGAAGACCCTTCACTTCCTCCGCAACAATCCGCTGTCCGCCACGGACAACCTTATCGAGTTGTTGATCTTTGGTGTTGACGCCACCAGAACGAGGACCAGTGACCTCCATTCCACGCGCGGCTTTTCGCACTTTTTGGCTGAGATCCATGATCTGCTTGTTACCAAAGTCACGAGAGGTGAATAACGGACTCTGGCTGAGAGTCGCGACCCAGTATTTGTTCCATAGAAGGGACAATATTTCCGTATCAAGAGTGCTCTTGAAATGACTGACATCAAGAGAGTAGTATTGATTGGCATGTGCACCGAAGTCCTCCGCCTTCCCAAGTGGGATAGTCTGATACTCATCGTCCTCCTGAGCCTCCTTCTGCGGGGTAAAGTTCGATGGGAATGTGCGGAAAGCACCGATCTCAACGCGGCCCGCGGAGATGGTACGGTCCGGATCGATGACAACGGCGACAAAGGGTCCGGTCATTTGCTGTGTTTGCTGAGTGGCCACATCAATTCCAGACAGCCAGCATCCATAACCAGGGTGGCTATGATACCACCCGACAGCATTTTCCATCCGCCCTGCGTCTCGACACGACTGCAGATATGATACCATGTACTCGTTTGCCTCGTCCTGCGCATTCACTCGGGTCTCAGTGCCTTCAACTGGCAGCCGGAACGCATCTGTCACCACGAAGGTGTTCGGTAGGATGTAGCCTTGCATCAGACCCATAATCTCTAGTGAGCCACCGGAGCGGGCGTGCATCACCATCTTCAATAGTGCCGTAGCGGAGATTCGGACGTGCTTGAAATAGTATGGGTCGGTGGCCCATGGTCGTTCGTCGTTGAGGGCTTTTTGTGTGTCGGCATCGTATTCATAGAGGGCGTCTCGTTGAGGATCGAAGACGCTTATCGCGTTCTCGAGCTCTATGCGGGGACATTGGTTAATTGCAAGCTGGTTGTCATATGTGTATGGAGGTACTCACCCCAGGCCTGCTGGGCAGCCTGCATTTTGGATGGATGGGGATGGAGCGGACAGTCGAAGGATAAACAATGTATTGGAAGGATCAGAGTACTTAAAGTAAGGGCACAGTGATAATGGGAGTTCTGCAAGGACCGGAGAATAAATAGTATCAGAAGTCAATGCACGGAGTACAAAGTAGAGTAGGCCGTGGGGTTGATCATTGATTGGCAGTATTGGGCGGTGGGGCTGGCTGAGTCAGCCGTTGCCCAGGACGACGATCGCGCCCAAACACCCACTTGCGACCTTGGAAACTTGATGTTATCTATCATCTGCGATCCCAGTACTCCCCCCTCATAAACAACAGTGTGTTCGCTCTCCTATGTCGCTGTCTTGAGTGTTTTCGCAAACCTTTACTTTCCTTTATTTCCGTCGCACCTTGTGTGCTGAGAACCCTGTGTGCCAGGATCTCTTGTTTTGATCCCGACATTGGTCACCCTGTCGCAGCTTCGCTCGGCACTGTGTCATTGGATTGGATACACCCCATTCTTTGTTATCAATCTCGATTTTTGTCACCCTCACTGAGGGACTTTCATTACAATGGCGGTAGACACTGGCTACCTGACCACTCAGGTCAACAACATCGTCGCCCAGCTCCATGGGATTTACGACGAGATTGGAGTTCCTGCGCGCGAGCGCGAGTCCCGTGAAGCGGAGGTAAGTTCGACCTTAGTGTAACAATGGCATTGTCGCGTGGCTAACAGAGTGATACAGCTCTTCAGCGCCCTGTCAGAGACCTTGAACAATCATCTTAAGGTTGTTGATGAGTGAGTCGCATCTATAAATAGACCCATTGGAGGCTTGCTAATCTTATTTCTAGGGAGAGAGAGGACATGATGCAGGAAGCACAACGTCTTATTACAGCTATTCAACAAATGGAATCGTCCCTGAGCGATGAACGGGCCAATGGCCAATACGAGCTTAACCGCGACGACCTTCGTGTCACATACCCACTTAACAAATGTATTGCATTCTTGCGCGAGAAGAACGACTCGATGAGCAAGTTGCATCGTGAGCGCTATGAGCAGGTTAAGAGTGAGTGTTATCTGTGTGATGTGTCGCTGATGCCCTTTTACTGACATCTAATAGAACTTGTGGACGCGCTTGAATCGTACTCCTCACACCTCGAGCCATCTTTTGTTAAGCTCGAGCTTCCTCCCACTGCGCCAGGGTCCTCAATCCCCCCAAGCTTTGACCTTTCGCCTATGTATGTGACGGCGTTAGATGCCGAATTCACCCACGTCTACGAAGAGTACCACCGCCGCATTGCCCAGGTCCAATCTGCTTGTGAAGAAATGATTAAGCTCTGGGCCGAGCTCGGAACACCCCAGGCGCAAACAGATTCCACTATCGTGAAGTGTTATCGTGAATCCCCTGAGCAACTGGGGCTGCATGAAGATGATGTCGCCAACCTCATGGCCAAGCGCAACAAATTGGTGGAAGAAAAGAAGGGCCGCGAGCGCAAGATCAACGACCTCAGAAGTACTGTAATTTCTCTTTGGGATCGCTTTGGTGTTGAGGAAGCTGATCGCAAAGCATTCCTGGCTGCAAACCGTGGCTGCGGTTTGCGCACAATAAACGACCTGGAAGAGGAATTGACTCGCCTCAACGAACTTAAGAGACAGAATCTTCACCTATTTGTGGAGGATGCTCGCTGCCGATTGCAGGAACTTTGGGACACTCTCTTCTTCTCCGAAGAGGAAATGCTCGATTTCACACCTGCATTCTCCGATGTGTGCAGTGATGCTTTGCTCGAGGCCCATGAGGCAGAAATCACACGACTGGAGGCTCTTAAGGAGCAGCGCGCTCCTACCCTCGAAATGATTGACAGACACCGCACTCTTCTGACAGACCGCGAGGCACTTGCAACGTCAAGCCAAGATGCATCCCGCCTCATGGGCCGCGGGAACAAGGGAGAGAAGCGTGACCCTGGAAAGCTCTTGAGAGAGGAGAAGCTGCGCAAGAGAATCGCCAAAGAATTGCCGAAACTTGAAGCTGACCTGCGGAAAGAGTTGGAACACTGGGAAGACGAATTCGGCCGACCATTCCTGGTGCACGGAGACCGATATCTTGATGCGTTGACACCTGTCAGGTCAATGCTTCCACCACGCTCAAAAACACCATCTGCACCACCCTCGTCTACTAAAGCAAACACCATGAGGCAACACCCACCTCCCCGCCCTGGAAGCTCCATGAGAGGCCCGCCTCCCCCCCGCTCAGCCACCAAGACCCCTACTAGCAGCGGCCCAGTTAAACACAACACTATTGGCTACGGGGCCTCTAGATCTGGGGCCACCTCAAGAGCCGGTGCAACATCCCCTTCAAAGCTTCCTGCCCGTGTCCCGCTGGGAAACATGCCGCATGGAAACAACTCCCCTGAGCGTCGTATCCAACCCGGCGCCTACTCGTCTAGCACACTTAATGGAAAGATGCCGCCCCCGCGTGGACCTCCCCCACGGATGCGTGCGTTAACGGTCGAGTCAAGGGAAGACCGCTTCAGTCACCTTATGGAGCCGCCTCGCTGCAACAGCGCTATGTCTAGTGCCTATGTCCGGCCAGTTAGCCCGGAAGACGTGTATGATGACCGGCAGCGATCCTTTATGAGCGCGTCAGGATTCTCGAACTCGCAAAGATCCACCGGGTTCTCTCATTCATCTCACTCCTCACAGTCCTCACTGTCTCTGAACTCCTCTAACCAAGCCTTCCCTCGACCCAACCCATACCTCCAGCATGCAGCCCCGCCCCCAGCTGCCCGTCAGGTCTCCAACTCCTCAACGGTCAATACTGCAACTTCTGGATCTGAAAACTGGGAGACTTTCGAGGACGGCTCGGGATCAGAAGCCGATCCCAATGACATTTACTATTCCAAACTGCGTGCTGCACACGGAGGAAAGCGATTTGCGCCCGAGGATGGAGCGGATCTCACTGGAAAGAAGTCTAAGGGTATTCGCAGTGTCAGTCCAGATGGTCCGCATCCCGGGCAGGTCCTGCGTGTTGCTGGCAGTGACAACGAGTGGGCCGATGACTATGAAACCTACTAGACGCCCTGACATTGTCTCTCCTCCCCATAATGCATCTCGTCTTTTGCATCTCATTTCTCGGCGCCTCGGATGTTCAACGGTGGTTACGCAACCGTTGACCTTTGATGATCCCACGACTGGATTCTGCACGGCTCATGATAAACCTTGGCTTTCCTTTCACGACTGAGCTCCCTGATTCCTTACGGGCAGTTTTCTTCTCTCTCCACAAACGCTAATTCCCGAGGGGCCGACTTCAACTTCTCTTCCTGTTCAAAATTACGAGTTTATCATATCAATCTTGCTCATGCTCTCTTTCATCTGTCGATGTTATTGAGCCCAACACTGCACCTGACTGTGTCAGGCTGCAACCCTCCGAGGATTCCTGTCATTTTACGCCTTTCTGGGCTGACACCCTCGCTGTTTCAATTCCCACTGCGTTTAATCTTCTCCTTTTTCTCGTCTTCTTTTGGCATGGTGTTATTTTTCTTCGTTTCTCTGTCACTTATGGTTTTTTCTTGGCTTGGTGGTTATGGCTCGTTTATTCCCTTTTCGATCTCCGGTTTTGGGAGTCGGATTTTGTTGGTTTTCACCGTCTTTTCTATGTATTTGTCAGCGAAGTACAGTGTTTCGATATAGTGTTGTTAATTTTATTCTCTGATTCTCCAAGCTTCCTCTCAATTGTTTCAATCTTATAAATAGCGTCGATAGATAAATTGACTACTTTAGAGCTAGCCGTCCACTAGACCAAGGTATCACTTGGATTGCCTGAACAACAAGGCAAGATAAGATATATAACATCCCTGCTCACAACGGACTCCGTACAGAGTTCCGTTAGCGGTGTTCCAGATGTCGTTATCAGGCTACCATCAAACAAGCGCCTGGCCGTTTTGGAGGCTCAATTTCATCACTTAAATCCAGGTTCACTAAAAGTTTTTCCAACAAGAACCACACACTGAAGCTCACAGAGGTGCGATGGCGTCGATCGGGGACACATGTGACAGCCTCTTTGGGCCTGTGGTTAGTCAACATGATTGTCGTGGAGGGTTTGACTTTACAGGTACATGTTTCCGATATCTGGGCACCTGGGCCGTCTCCAAATATACTAACATTGCAAGCAAGTCCTATTCGAAGCATGGATATTCGACATTACTCCAGCAGCCTGTTTTCTCCTCCTGTTACCCATTCGCCTATTCCAGCTATCCAGAGAGACTGTGAAAGTAAAATCTTCATCGACTCATTTGGCGACGCTGGTGAGTCTTGCTATCTATCAATGGTCCGAGCTGAAACATCTAAATAATGCTCTATACAGGCGATCGCGACAGTATTGGCAGGAATCCAAGTCCCTCTGCTTGTATTTAGTGCAACACAGCACTACCCCGCACAACATGTGTCAGTGGCAGGTGCTACCCTCAGCCTTATAGTGGCTGTTTCCATTGTTGTTCTGCTTCATTTGGAGCACAGCCGGGCTGTTCGTCCTTCGTTCCTTGTCTCTGCATATCTATTTATTACAGTGCTTCTAGACATTGCGCGAGTACGTACTGCCTGGCTTTTACCATATGGTAGAGCATACCCAGCCTGCCTCACCGCATCTCTGGTTATCAAGTTGATCCTCCTGGTGCTGGCGAATGTTGAAAAGCGCAAATTGTTGTTGCCGGCCGAAAAGGCTCAGTCTATCGAGAGTACCAGTGGGCTCTTTAACCGGGGTTTATTTGCCTGGCTCAATGAATTGCTGAGAAAAGGACACACCTTGCTGCTCACTGGTGATGCGCTACCTAACATCCACGAGAAACTGTCATCTAGTGATTTGTCTGACCGATTTTCAAAGTCATGGGCGCTGTGTGATCAAAGTCGTCAACATGCATTGCTGCTGGCTATCGTTAATTGCCTTCGCTGGGATATTGCTGCTATTGCTCTCCCTCGACTCGCCCTGATTGGATTTAGCATAGCGCAGCCGTTCCTAGTTGGCAAAACTGTCACATTCCTCGAGCAGACTGAATCTTCGGTGAATATTGGCTATGGATTAATAGGAGCCACAGCGATCGTCTTTATCGGGGTTGCTGTAAGTCTTATATCTTTAACCAGTTATTTAACTCAACTCGATGGTCATTGACTAACTGACCTTTGTGATTCAGGTCACTACGGCATCTTATCAGCACCTAGGATTCCGTGCTACGACCATGGCCCGTGGTGGCCTTATGGCTCTTGTCTACCAGCATATGATGGATCTGCCATTAGGGAGCACCGATGAGTCTAGTGCTATGTCACTTATGGGGGCTGACGTTGAAATGCTTGCGGAGTACTTCCACTCTACAGTCTGCGAATCCTGGGCTAGTATCATACAGCTGGGACTTGCCGCTTGGATCCTTCAGACGCAGATCGGTGTTGTCTGTATCACACCCATTTTAATTGTAACAGGTATGTTCTATATTCTTCGCATTGGAGGTGATGGTCACAATATATTAATAGAGTTGGCTAGCTTTTACCGCTGCTTCCTTTGCCATGGGCAATGCTGTGTCTATTCGGCAGAAGGCATGGCTACAAGCTACAGAGAAGCGCATCAATTTCACTAGCCACGTCCTCGGCTCAATAAAAAACATCAAGTTTCTAGGACTAACAGAGACGATAAAGAAATCCATTGAAGGCTTGAGGATTGACGAGCTTGAGATCTCTAAGAAGTTCCGTCGAATCCAAACTGTCCGTATCTGCATGAGTACGTAGAGTTGCAAATCCCCATTGGAGACCGGGATCAGACTGACAGCCCCTTTTAGTAAACCTTCCAAGAATTATTGCACAGTTTGCCACCTTCACGACCTATGCTGTGGTTGCAAAGGTGCAAGGGTCTGATGGTCTTTCCGTCTCACAAGCTACCACGGCCCTTTCACTGATAAATCTGCTGATCACTCCTCTCATTCATCTACTGTTGGCAATTCCAGACACATTCGCAGCAATAGGATGTCTGTATCGAGTCCAGGACTTCTTAAGACGTCCAAATATTGTTGGTGAGTACTCTGATACGTGCTCTACCGAGTAAGATATACAGCGAATTAACCTCATTTATGCATATGCACAGAAAGAAGAAAATTGCTTGAACCGGAACTAGATACTCCTGCATCATCTACTACTGCATCACCTACCAATTCATCCGAGGTCGAACTTTCCAACTATTCTCGGCTCGGTGCTAGGGGAATTTCCTCATCAGAGAACCAGTCCGATGTCTTGATCTCCTTGCAAAATGCCCGGTTTGGCTGGAATAGCTCTCTGTCAGATAGTGTTGGTGTTACACTCAACTTGAGCCCCTCGCCCTTGGGTACTCTAGTTGTGATTGTCGGTCCCGTAGGAAGCGGAAAGTCAACGTTCCTTAAAGGCCTCGCGAATGAGACGGCCATTCTTGATGGCGAAACTTTCATCAAATACCCAGATCTGGCATTTTGTGAGCAAGCCCCGTGGCTAACCAATACTACAATCCGGGAAAACATCATTGGGGAGAATAAATCCGCTGCGTTTGACGCTGATTGGTACTCGACCGTGGTGAGCGCATGTGCGCTGGATTCTGATCTTAAGAAAATGCCAGCGGGTGATGAGACGTCAGTGGGTAGCAAAGGCTCTAAACTTAGTGGAGGGCAAAAGCAAAGAATCGTAAGTGCGAACTATGCTTCCATTTACATGAGCGATCTGGTCTGGAAATAATAGCAATGGGGGTGTGAACTGACTTTATCATAGGCCATAGCGCGAGCTGTCTATGCCCGCAAGCGGATTGCATGCTTCGATGATACCTTGAGTGCTCTTGATAATTCAACCTCACGACTGGTGTTCAATAATGTCTTTGGCTCGTCCGGACTGCTGCGTCGACTGCGCTGTACTGTGTTCCTCGCGACTCACAATGGTGCGCCCCTTAACCCTCGATATCTTCATCTTGTCACCTGTAGTATATGCTGACCATTAGTAGTTCAATACCTACCCCAGGCTGACTTTATTATCGTACTCGGAGAGGATGGCAATATTTTGGAACAGGGCAGCTTCTCTCAGCTTCGCAGTCACGCCGGAGGATATGTACACCGGTTGGGGATCCAACCAGGACAGACCGAGAAAGAAGACATGCATGATCTCAATACAATCGAGCTTCCGGAGACTCTTGAAGTCATAACAAGCCGCATATCCACCCCGACTTCTACCGATGAACACCGACAGACCACTGATATGGCTGTTTACAAGTACTATTTCTCCGCCATGGGCTGGTTCCGAGTCTTTGTGCTGGTTTTCTTACTGTTGGTGAATGGTGGCATTGGTGGACTGCGCAGTATGTCAAAACTCCCCTCCACTAATAGTAAATGTCGTACGATGCTCATTTTTGTACAGGCGCTTGGATTGAGATGTGGTCCTCTAGCACCGACAGCGCTTCAAGCTCGGGATTGGGTTACTGGCTTGGAATGTATGGGGCATTTTCCTTCATCGAAGCTGCTTCAATGGCTTTTTCGGTATAGTAAGTGAAGGCTTCTTCCTTTTGATTCAGACCTCCATGCTAATTGGGTTCCATCTATAAGTTGGACTTGGGTTGTCATTGTACCGGCCGCGTCGAAAAATGTCCATGCTACCGTATTGGAAACTTGCATGAGGTGAAATTCCCAATTCTTCACTAACCAAAACACGAGATAGCTAACATATTTAGTGCTCCTTTGACCTTCCTATCTCACGTAGATACGGGCTCTCTCATCACCCGTTTCAGCCAAGACATGAGACTAGTGGATATGATTCTACCTCGAGGTTTCATCTCCACAGGATTCCGTAAGTGCATTCATTATACATCCGTGGATGTTCCCCGACTATTTTACATATTTCTGACTTGAGCCACATCAAGAAATCGTTGGGGTGCTTGCACAAGCTGCGGTTGCGATAGCTGCATTGCCCTATATGGCTTTAGCCCTACCCTTCCTTGTTGGGATGTTAGTGCTAGTCCAACGCTTTTACCTGCGCACATCTCGCCAGTTACGTCTGCTTGAGTATGTTTTTCCGCGTTAAGGATGCTTCAATTTGATCATCATGCTTTTGTGCAGTTCAGCAAACTGACAAACCACCAGGATTGAGCTCAAAAGCCCCCTTTACACCCATTTCATTGAATCCCTTGCCGGCATCGTTACCATCCGTGCCTTTTCATGGACTACCGCTTCTACGTCCAAAATGCTGCACTTGCTCGATAGGGCTCAAAGGCCCTTCTATCTCCTGCTGTGTATTCAGCAATGGCTCGGCTTGGTACTCAAGCTTATGGTGACCGGCGTGACGGTCGTTCTTATCGGGGCTGCTGTAGCTCTGCGCGGAAAAGTGAGCCCCGGTCTGCTGGGTATTGCGCTGGTTGGGATGATGGACCTGGGAGAATCACTCTCAGAACTGATTCAGAACTGGACCCTCCTGGAAACCTCTTTGGGTGCGATTGCCAGGATTAAGGAGTTCTCGGAAGATACCCCAAGTGAGGAACAAGATGCAGCCTATGAGCAGCTGCCAGACACAGAATGGCCAAGTAGGGGTGATATCTCATTCGCTGCCGCAGACATTGCGTATGAGTCTGAGAACGCAGAGCCCGTGTTGCACAGTATTCTTTTGGAAATTCGTGCTGGGGAGAAAGTTGGGTTGTGTGGTAGGACGGGAAGGTGAGCAAATACACTTCTGTAGAAGTGAGAACAAGCTGACTCTCTCATAGTGGCAAGAGCACCCTTGCTCTATCACTACTCCGTCTTAACGAAGTGGTTTCTGGTCAGATCCGTATTGATGGAGTAGACATATCGACAGTTCCTCGGGCATTGATTCGGCACCGGATTAGCTCTCTCAGTCAAGAAGCCTTCCTTTTCCCAGGTACTATTCGGCAAAACGTCGATCCTTTAGGTATCGCCAGCGATGATGATATCGTTGAAGCTCTCAAATATGTCGAAATCTGGAAAGCTCTTGTGTCTGCGACGAACAGCGACATCGACAGCGGAGTGTTGTTAGATGCAATACTGACCGACACAAGTTTGTCCGAAGGCCAAAAACAGCTATTTTGCCTAGCAAGGGCGCTTCTCAAGAAGAGTAATATTCTAATACTAGATGAGCCGACAAGCAGGTATGTGATTTCTTCGCATCTCTTTGCTTCAGCAATGCTAACCATTCACAATCAGCTTGGATGCAGAGACAGATGCCAAGATCCAGAAGGTCATTCGCCAGGAGTTCCAGAACTGCACTATCATTATGGTTGCGCATAGAGTTCACACCATGCTCGACTTTGATCGAGTTGTTGTGCTGGATAGTGGTCGGATCATAGAAGAGGGACATCCCTCGGAATTACTGGCGAACAAAGGCGTGTTCTCAAGCCTGCATCATCTAGAACAGTCAACAGGAAGTAAATAGGAGCTCTGATTGATCGGGTCTCATGAAGTTGTAAACAGAGACTTTAGTTTTTAAACCACAATACACAGGAGTACTTTTTGCTTCCTCTATATCAGTCAATCAGTAACCTCATGGTAGAGACGAATCGTAGAACAAGGTAGCCGCTCATCATGGAGTTAAAATACATATTGGGATTGGGTTATATCAAATACAGCTATAGTACAGTCACTCGATCTTCTCATTCTACATTACCGGCTAGTCGCAAGAGATCCCATCCAACTCTGATCTTCAGGCAAAGTTCCCTTAGGAACTCTCTGGCCAGCAGAAGGAACCAAGGACTGTGTCAACGCCTTGGCGTCCTGCACTCGGCGAAGTGTCTCATCTCTCCCGAGAACTACCATAGTCTCTGAGATTCCAGGACCAGGCGCAGAAGCCGACAGCGCCCAGCGGAGGTAGTGATACAGCTCCTTCTTGAATATTTTGGTTGCGTTATTGGAACCAGCGGGTGTCTCTGACTCAGACGCGGATATGACTACGCTTTCTGAGCCATCGTAGCTGTTAATGTTGTCGCGGTGCGTGTCGATATTCCAGGCTGCGGGTGGGACGAGGGTTAGAGCGGCTGCTGCGGTGTGCAGGGCTTGGATTGGGACTTCTGGGGAGGACTGGGGAGAGGCCGGTTTGTAAGGGGCTCTGTTGAGTTTTGGAGTAAAGAAGATGGAGTTGCGCTGGGCGAACTCCTCGGCATTTGTGTAGTTGTTGACATCTGCCCGGATAAGGGGCGCGATGTATTCGGAGAGAGTGCGACCTTTGAGGATCGTGGTGCTGCTAGGTGTCAGTCATTAGGTACCACGTAATCCACACATGGGTTTTTTTTACGGCTGATGGCTGACTTACAGTTTGTTGAGAGAGTGGCTTTCTTCCACTACCAAGCTCACCTTCTTCACCATCTCGTCGAACTCAGGACCGCCACTTTTGACCAAGCGTTGGACATGTGCCTTCTGGAGGAACTGGAGTTTTTCAAAGGAGACTACAGTGTTGCCTCGAGTGATTTTCAAATTGAACTGGTGATATTGTTAGCAGTTAAAATTATGGTGTTTTCGCGAGACCGAGAAAAACATACAATCTGTTCCAGTTCCTTCAGACTTAACACATCAGACTTCTCAGAGTGCGACCAGCCTAGGAGCGAAGCAAAGTTCACCAAGGTGGATGGAAAGATCCCTTGCTGATCCTTGAATGACGAGAGGTCGATATCCGCATTGCGCTTGCTGAGCTTTTGTCCACTCCGGTCAACGAGCAAAGGGACATGAGCAAAGCTTGGTGGTGTCCACTTGAAGGCATTATATAGCGCCATGTGCATAGGTGTAGATGCCATCCATTCCTGGTAGATGTTAGTTCCGTATCTTGTGACTTGATAGCCATAAATATAATAATTAAACTCACTGTTCCTCGGATAACATGAGTGATCTTCATGCAATGATCATCCACGACATTTGCCAAGTGGTATGTGGGGTGTCCATCCGATTTGATAAGAACTGGGTCGTTGTATACGCGGTCGATAAAATCCAGCTTTGAGCTGTTCGGTCGATTCTGACCAGATTTGCCATAAACCAGATCAGTAAACATGGGGTATTCCTCCACTTTTAATCGAATAATGTGTGCCTCTCCCTTGGCTGCTCGGTATTCGGATTCCTCGGCAGATACATCGCCGCATTTCCGGTCATACCCAGGCGCCAGTCCTGCCTGGCTGCGGTGACGGGCGATTGAGTCCAACCGTTCTGCGGAACAGAAGCATCGGTATGCATGGCCATTGGAGATAAGGTCATTGGCGTGCGACTGATATAAAGCTGTTCGTTCGGACTGCACGGCAACAAGGAGTTAGGAATTATTTGCTTGCGACAAAGAGTGGTGTCTCACTTGTCTATAAGGTCCATAGGGACCACCAACGACGGGACCTGTCAACAAAGTGAGAGTCAGCGGTTTCCCTCAATTTTTGTATGTGTTTCAAACTGACCTTCATCCCAATTTAATCCTGCCCATTGTAGATCATCGTAAAGTCGCTGTTCTGCCCCGGGAATCGTCCGTTTCTACCATAATCAGTTGTTGTTCATGCAACGGAGCGCAACCCACAAACCTGATCCGTGTCCTCAATGCGCAACAGGAATTGACCACCGGTACGTTTTGCTAGCAAATAGTTGAAGAGTGCTGTCCGTAGGGAGCCTAGATGGAGGTATCCGGTAGGTGAGGGCGCAAAACGGGTGCGCGCAGGGCCATTTGGCAGTTTGTTCTTCGTATTATGTGCTCGAGCAGCTGGAGAAGAGAAAAAGGCTCTGCATTGAATGGTCCAAGTTCTGGCAAATAGCCCTTGAGGACTTCTCATTGTGAAACAGTCCAAGTGTCTAAGGAAAGAAAGGAATGGCCGATCTCTGAGATGTTGCGGAGTAGCGGAGTTGCGGCGCGGAGCTCCCGAACAAAATTTCTCAACTTCTTTGGATCAACAGCTCCCGCTCTCACTTCTCGTTCACCAACCTTTCTTGTTTACCGTTGGGCTCAAGTTGACGGCCTCTTTCTACCGAAGAAAAGTCCGACCGAATTTTACACAACTAATCACGGATAAGTACGTTGGAAAGTCGTGTTCTTCTTTCACTCTACTAACAATGTTTTCAGTGGCTACGGCTGGAGTTGACCTCTACGGTATGTTTTGCGCAGATCAACTTTAGAGAAATACCATATTGATCAGTTATTTTATACAGAGGTCCTAGAGATTCATCAGAGCTCAACTAAAGATGACATCCGCAAGGCATACCGCAAGGCAAGACCAACCCCGATCATCTCCATATTCTAGCGACACTGACAGTCGGCTTTCTAATAGGCGGCCTTAACCAACCACCCCGACAAAGTCCCCGAAGCTGAGCGCGAGGAAGCCTCAATCAGGTTCAAGGCTGTACAGGAAGCCTACGATATTCTCTACGATGATGACAAGCGACACCTCTACGACACACACGGCATGTCTGCCTTTAACGGCTCGGGTGAGCCCGGCATGGCAGGGCAACCTGACCTGGATGACTTGCTGGCACAGATGTTCGGTGGTGGCATGGGCGGTATGGGCGGGATGGGCGGGATGCCTGGCATGGGAGGAATGGGAGGAATGCCCGGTGGCCGCCCCAACAAACCGCGCAAGAGCCCCAGCGAAGAGCAAGATTACGAAGTCAGCCTGGAGGATCTGTACAAGGGGAAGACAGTTAGGTTTTCCAGCGTCAAGAACATCATTTGTGGACATTGCAAGGGCAAGGGTGGCAAGGAAAAGGCCACTGCCAAAAAATGCTCGACTTGCGGTGGCCATGGCCACAAGGAGGTTTTGCAGCGCATGGGCCAGTTCGTGACTCAGCAGACGGTTATCTGTACCACATGTAACGGAGAAGGCTCATACTTCGCCCCGAAGGATAAGTGCAAGAAGTGCAAGGGCACGAGAACGACCGAGGCAAAGAAGATCCTGGAGATCTACATTCCCCGAGGCGCGAGGTAAGATTACCCTTTTTTTATTATCTAAAGGAATCACATACTCACTGTGTTCTAGGGAAGGAGACCGAATTGTGTTGGAAGGCGAGGCTGACCAAGTGCCCGATCAAGAGCCCGGCGATATTGTTTTCAAAATCATCGAGGAAGAACACCCCGTGTTTGAACGGGCCGGCTCGGATCTCCGCGCAACTATTGATATCACTCTTGCTGAATCCTTGACCGGGTTCTCCCGCGTCGTGATCAAGCACCTCGATGGCCGTGGCATTGAGCTTAACCACCCCCTCACTGCTGGTGCCATCCTCTCACCCGGACAGGTCCTCAAGGTTCCCGGAGAGGGAATGCCGATGAAGCGTACCGATGCCCGTGGCGACCTGTACTTGGTTGTTGACGTCAAGTTCCCCGATAACAAGTGGAAGCCCACCCCCGAGATGTTGGAGAAGCTCAAGGAAATTCTGCCTAAACCTAGCCCTCCGGTCCAGGCCGACACTGTGGACGAAGTTGAATACGATCCCAAGGGCCAGATGGAAGATTTCGGTGCGCAGGATGGCCAGGGCGCAACAGCATGGGAAGACGAGGAAGATGATGATGAACCGGCGCAGTGCGCAGCTCAGTAGAATTCTTCTTGCATAGACGGCGTCTGGGGGTTTGTATTAATAGGGGATTTGTGAATAGAACAACCCTCCTGACTCCAAAACACATTGTAGATTGGTGTACATCACTGTAGGGCATACGGCACGGGTTCCACTCACTCTGGGGTGGATCAGTGTGGATAGCGTGGGGGTGGACATTATATACGTACATATATTCCTCTCTACTCGTCTGTTTTCTTGCACTAATGTCCTTCGGGTGAATAGAGATACTCAACTTATCCCAGGCTAAATCGGGTGCCGAAATGCGGAGCTCTGAATGTCGGCTTCCCTTTCTTTAACTTGGAATTCCTTATAAGCTTGTCAACCTAGTCTCTATAGTATATAGTTCCTTCATTGAAACCCCCAACCAAAAACCTGACGTGCAACACCAAATCATCCTGCAAAGGTTGTTCGTGCACCAGCCACTTATTCTCGACAACCGAGATCAGATTAGGTCCCACATCACTCCACTCCTGAACATGCACCCCGCTGGCAAGTTCTTAGGAGAAGAGTATTCCTGCGCCAGTGGCCTCCCTACTATCATGGCAGAGTTACTAGACTCGGGAAAACTACGCCTAGATGCATCAACTTGTAACGGAAAAACTGTGGAGCAAATCATGTGTAGCAAGCACACCCGGGACCGATAAATCATCCGAGCGTATACATGCCAGATTCGTGCATCTGAAAGACACCCTCTTCAACTTAACGATCATGAAGACATGCGTGATATCACCAATCTTCCGGCACAGATTCCTCGAGAACCTAAACAACCTCATCGTCTTCGAGGGTGCCTGCCATTGTAGTTTTTGACGAAATGAAAGATTAGTACAGCCGTCTCGAGGACTCCGTGGCGCTAATCGACGATAGAAGAACCTTAAGTATGCGCGGTGTAGATCCCCTGGGCTACCTGGGAGCCACAGAGGTGGGCAATATGCACTCTCCAGGACGGCTACCACGGCAGAAAATTACCTTGCTAGGTAACGGCCGCCAGTCCGGCACATCTAGCTCGCTTTCTATCCTAAATGCAAGCCCCGAAGCAGCAGATGGTGGGAACCTTGCGCTTCTTCGTGGCGGTGATCGGTGACGGGTAGATTTGAATAGGCGTCGTGAGAATCGTATGGTTCGAAGTGAGCCAAACGCCGTGACAAGAGATCTTGGCGAGATTAATCAGTTAAATGAGGATAATGAACAGCGTAATGCCGGTAATCCGAGGCTCACGAGGTATTCGAATCCATGATTTGTTCACATTTGAGTATATATCCCTGGATGGATACCCGTGTCGGTGCCGTGTGGGAAGGTATCGGTAATTGAACGCCACTTTATGGGAAGCCGACCCCGGAAGGCTTGGCAGATGATGCCAAGGATTGCCACCATCAACTTTGTAAGTCCATCTGGGCCGTCACTACCTAGGTTAACTACCGAAATGAAGAATGCATAGAGCAATATATGTTGTAGTGCTTGCATTGGAAAGAGTGAGTTATTGGAAGAAAGGCAGAGGAAAGGAGAGAATTCAAGAGCATAAAATCCCAAACCAATTCCCGGCTATCACAGACAGTCCAGGCCCCCTTTGCCGAGCTACGCCCTCGGGTCCCGCCATACTTTCCTGATTTCATTTAGTGGGAAACGTGTAACCTTATTTATGGGATATAATTTCTCCGTTGATATTCATGCAGATGTGGATCCACTCTGGGCAGCTGGATGGACCAAACAGGGAACGCCATTTCTCCACGGTACTCCACGTGTCGGCATTTGAACCCCACGGTACAATGGATCCGGGGTACGCTTTCCCCAGCAATTAGAAATTCATGAACACAATTCCAAGGTTACTCGAGTTAGTATGAGGCTGCGGGGTGTCTGTGCCCCAGTATTTCTAGGGCTTTATATATCTGATTCTTCTTCGAATACATTTCTTCCTCACTTCATACTCTGGGAGCCTGAACTGCAAAATGGGCATCTTCAAGAATAGTCGCGTCTACGTGCTCGCCACGGTGGCCTACACCGGTTCATTCCTATTCGGTACGACAAATCTCTCTTCCATTGGCTATTAAATACATCATGCTAATATATTTCCCGAAAAGGATATGATACGGGTGTGATGGGAAGTGTGCTGGAGCTTCCAAGTTTCAAGGCCGACTTTGGACTTCAAGAAGGAAGTTCTGGTTTCTCAGATGCCAAAAATGCTAAAGTTTCATCGAACGTCGTTTCACTTCTCACTGCCGGATGTTTCTTCGGTGCTATCTTTGCCTCCTTCGTCAATGAGAAGTTTGGCCGTCGCTATTCTATCATGGGATTTTTGATGTTCTTCCTCATCGGCTCTGCTGTCCAAACAGCCGCTACTGGCGCGCTATCATATATGTACGGTGGACGTGTGATTGCAGGTTTCGGAATCGGAGGCATGTCAGCCATCACTCCAGTCTTCGTGTCTGAGAACTGCCCACCGGCGATTCGCGGTCGTATTGCTGGTCTCTTCCAGGAATTCCTCGTCATCGGTGTCACCATTGCATACTGGCTTTGCTATGGTGTCGCAGAAACCATCGCCCCCACAACCATGCAGTGGCGTATTCCTATTGGATTCCAGCTGGTGCCCGGTGGTCTCATGATGATCGGCTTGTTCTTTTTGACCGAATCTCCTCGTTGGTTGGCCAAGGAAAATCGCTTCGAGGAAGCCCTCGAAGCCCTTGCATATATGCGCTCCGAGCCAACTACCAGCCCTGCCGTTCAGACTGAGATGGCCGAAATCAAAGCGGCCGTTGAACACGAAGTCGAAGCAACCCAGGGACTTACTTGGCGGGAACCATTCCTGCCCGGAAACCGCATCCGCTTCCTCAACTGTTTCCTGATCATGTTCTGGCAACAGTGGACGGGCACCAACAGTATCGGATACTATGCTCCTCAGCTGTTCCAGACCGTTGGAGTGGCCGGAGGCAACACCAGTCTG
This sequence comes from Penicillium cf. viridicatum, assembly GCA_028974045.1. Classification (NCBI taxonomy): domain Eukaryota; kingdom Fungi; phylum Ascomycota; class Eurotiomycetes; order Eurotiales; family Aspergillaceae; genus Penicillium; species Penicillium cf. viridicatum. The sequence goes on along the minus strand of JAPQKQ010000002.1, from coordinate 5,759,546 downwards.
TTCACAACGGGTATCTATGGTATCGTCAAGGTAGTGACCACCGGAATCTTCCTCGTCATTGGTATCGACAAGGTTGGTCGACGGTGGTCTCTTATTGCTGGCGCGATTTGGATGTCCACGATGATGTTCATTCTGGGTGGTGTTCTGGTGTCCTATCCTCCGGACCCTAGCGGTAACAATGGTATTTCGTCTGCATCCCTCGCTATGATTGTCATGATTTACTTCTACGTCATTGGATACTCCGCATCGTGGGGACCAATTCCATGGGTTTACATTTCTGAAATTTTCCCAACCCGCCTTCGTGCGTACGGTGTTGGTTGCGGATCGGCAACCCAATGGCTCTTCAACTTTGTGGTGACTTATGTGACTCCCGCCGCCATCGGTAACCTTGGCTGGCGAACCTTCATCATGTTTGGCTGCTTCTGCTTTGCCATGGCCTTTTGGGTTTTCCTTATCGTCAGGGAAACCAAGGGTCGCTCTCTCGAGGAGATGGATGTCCTCTTCGAGAAGTTCCATGCCTTTGGCAGATTGAGTGATATTGAAACCGCAAACGAAAGGAAGCTTTCGTATGATGGCGCTGTTACTTCGGATCACAAAGAAGTGCAGGGTGTTGAAACTGAGGATCGTGCGACGAGATGAAATGATCTTGGTACATGTTAGTGGTACAATTTGGATACCCATCTTATGTCTAGTCGGGCTCAATCTATATTCTGTATATAAGCCTAGCTAGTCGCTTTGATCGAAGTTATATGACTCATTTAGTAACCGACTCTTGTTATATCTTCTCTTTTTTCGCCCTTAGATAAACTAACTAACAACCAGGTCAACTTGCAAGACCGAGTAGTTGAGCGGCGTATGACTTCGAACCCTTTCCAGAATAGCCATTCCCCGTATTACACATGAACGAGCGCTGAGCATAGCCGACGGAAGTCGGCAATCGGAAAGTGGGATCTGCAATAAAGCGCGGCGGGCAACGTTAGGAAAGTCATTATTGATTCTAAGTAGCATTTCCCCAACAGCTTCTACCCGACGAAGTACGTGCTATGAGACAACGCCCCTCATGGTCGACATTTAAGAGACCCTATCGCTCCTTCGCCACTTACAATACCTTATTTACTATTTTACCGGGAGAAACCCGAATCAATCATAAGCCTACATATCTTCCCACGCTCCACGCAATAGGCTATTGCATGCCGAGCATGTCGGGTCATGTCTGTGGGCCGACCAAATGCCACACGCTCGAAATGCATGAAACGACAAGAAGGCGACCGAGGATAAAGCTGTGAACTAAACTATCAAGTTGCAGCAAGACCTAGGCTTCTTTGGTATTAGCGACAGGGAATTATCGTCATAACCGTTCTGGTGCAACGTGACGGCGTGAAAGTTACCGGCCGGACCCGGGTACTTTTCGCCTTGACCTCCCTGATATCGCCACATTTTTAGAGGTATCTAAGAGGCTAACACACTATATATCTTGTAGTATGTGTAAGATTGCAGTGTTGTTCTATAGTTGTATAGGTCAATATTCAATCAACACAGATCGAGGTTTAACCCCAATATATGAGTGCATATGAGGATGACAGAACAATACAACCAAAAGCAGGTGCTCTGATAGTACTAAATAATATAGCTACTAGTACAGATGTCATTCCTGAAAATGTTAGATAGAGAATTCTGCTTTTATCAAAGTCCATACAACATAGAGTATCTAATAATCCCACTCTATGCTTGATACAGAATGTCATATATATTTAGGATGTGATTATACCTCATTGTGTCCTACAAAGGACCTTCGGCTTTGGTAGCATGTCCTGATTTATAAAAATGAGAAAGAGATCTGTATTATCTATAAAAAAACCGAAGCTAACTAGTTAAATAGCTAGCAGAAGCCTAGAAAACAAGACCTCTACAACCACCATTGTGGGTGTCTCAACAACAATATATACATCGTCATATTTCACATATAAGAGAAAGAGGAAAACAAAACAAACATTCGCACAAGCACCTATTGACCCATGAAACTTGTCAATGTTCAAATCAACCTCCAGCCCTATAACTCAACTTGGAACTCTGGTCTATCCAGCCGGGTTTGCACAAGTGAAAGGGGTGAGTTTACCCGAGTTGAAATCCGTGTTCATGGCAGTGACTGAAGCCCAAATTCCCAGGCCAGCAGCGGACAATGCAGCAACCGAGTAGATTACATCGAAAGTGTTCCAAATAAACTTCTTCTTGTAACCTCTAATTAACCGCTTGATTCCACTGTCCACGCGCTGCATTTGGCCAGTTGTGGGATTGAACTCCTCTTCGGGGAGTATCGCATCATTCTGGACGTTGAACCCAACCAGCAACAGTGGTGGGAATGTGTAAGAAAACTGCAGGATGCAGGCGGCTCCCACAAAGGATGTTAGATTGCTGATTTGTGGAATTGCAGCGCCAATAATCCAGGCGAGAGTCCAGTAGACAGGCACTAGAGGGATTATTAATATCTGTGTACAAAAGGAGCCTTGGGATAACTATATATTAACTTACCGAGCCCAACCCACATCCACTTGCCAGTTCGGCTGTTCAATTCCGGGAAACGGAAGACATCGCGTAACACGGCAGAATAGAAGACTTTAATACCGATGTTACCATACAGCAGTGCAGCGATAATACCGGTGATAAATGAGATAGCGTTTCCTAAAGTCTGGAACCTGTAGGCAGAATTTGGAATACCTGTTGCATGATTGTTAGCAATTTCAAGGTCTCCCTTGGATGCTACGTGGCTTACCTTGATAGGCAGGATTGAATGTAAATTGGCCCTGCGCACTGTACACAACCATGCCCGAGACAAGGTAGCAAACATAGATGAAGATCTCCGCAATGATAAAGCCCTTCCAGAAGTCATATGGCCGTCTCATCTCAGCCATGAGCTCATTGAAGAGGGTTGCGCCGCCGTACGCGAACACAGCGTTCATCATAGCATTGACTTTGTCGCCAAGAGTCGAGCTCTCGGGCCAGTAGCCGGTTGTCTTCACAGGTCCCTTTGGGGTACCGTAGCTAGTCAGCGAAGCTTCGTAGTTAGGAGGATACTCATGAACCACAGCCATGGTCATGATGATGACAATGACATTCAGCCAGACCGCTATGTTGGCCAGGTAAGAAAGGCGTTGCAGGGTCCGAATCTGCCCGAGTATAAAGCCGATGACCATGAAGATAACCTCAGCAGCGATGAAACAAAGGAACCCTTTACCATTGGCACCAGCAGCCATCTGCGCCAATCCTTGTCCATTGCTTACAATGAGCAGGGTCACATTGAGGAAGAACTGGAAGCTTTGTAGGACGTTCACGCCAATACGCGCCCAGTTTCCGTAGACGCGGAAAGCCAAATCGCCATAATTGCGCATCGGGAATCGAGTGGAGTCAAGGCCAACGAAGATCTTCCATAGTTGCAAGCCAGAGTAACAAGCCATAGCGCCGAAAACAGTGTAAAGTAAAGCCCCTGGTCCAAACCCCATCTGACTGATCGCCCAGGGGACATTGGTTGGTCCAAGAATGTCCGTGGAAATGAGATAGAAGATCGAACCCCAGGTTGCGGTTCGTGCGGCCCTTTGTGCCTGTTCCCATTCTGACTCGGTGACGCCCCAATCATCGCTTGTGCTAGGCTTGGCGCTGGGATCAGTCGCAGTAGAATTCTGTTGCTGGGTGTCTGTCTGGATTGGCACTGGAGCGTCAGACTTTTTCTTAAGAAGCTTCCTGAACATGCCCTCGAATCCCTCATTTTCGGTCAAAATGTGCTTCTCAATCTCCCGTGACCGCTTGGCCCAGTGGACATAATTCTCAAAGGTGATGCTACTATCCGTGTAGATGGAGTGACTGGTATCAAAAAAGGTAGATGTGGGCTCGTAAGGAGGAGCGGAGTCGGCAAGCTCCTTGGTGTCCATCTTTTCTCCATTCGAATAAGCATCGGCCGCGACACCTATAGTGCCGGAGATCTTATCCGCCATGATGAGAACCGGGTAATCACAAATTATAAAATAGAGATGCAGGAAAAATAGTGGGAGTGGAGGACAAAACTGTTCATATACGGGGAGAACAGACAAAAATCATGTTGTCAACAGGAAATGGCAGTATCGCGTGTCAAACCCCTAGAAGCACTAGGATTGGACCTCTCAATTGCGTGGACCTTTTTCAGGACCGCTAAGCAATGCTCTGTCCAATATTTAAGAAGCGAGTTATCAGTCAGCAGCCACCAACCATGGAACTCAACGCCAAATGTAACACTGCCATCTCTACCACCGGAGGACCAAAGCTTCATCACCGTGCGACCCCTGCAAGTGGCCACTAAGGTCAGCCACTGTTCCACCGGGGATCCACATAATCCTCGGTAAAAGCTTGTCTCAGAACTCCAAACTGCTGACAGCGCAAATGACAGCCCGCGCGTGATGCCCCGCACTGTTTTTGCGGTTAGTTCAGGTGCGGAGGTCCAACGGAGACCGTCTTCCTCCCAAAGTACCGTGAGTGATTTATCTGCAATACGGAGGATACAGTCGCAGATACCGGATGAGCCGGGGCCGTCATGTTTATGAACGTGGCAACCCGCGTGCTATATCAAGGCCGGTCCACTTAAATCATAGTACTAATAGTAATCTCCGCTGTGGATCAAGCCATGGCTTTGCCAATGGTTCTTCACATATTCTGTAATGCAGTGTGTGCCTAGACGAATGTCGCACTCGGAGGTGAGTTGAGCCGAGTTGAGCCGAGTCAAAGATACTGATTATTCTTTTTATGTAAATATCCGTTAATACCCAGGCGGCCGTGATAGGCGTTTCACTATCTTCAATGACAATAAGATTACTCCTTCCTAAATTACATACAGCGCTTTCCAAGTTTCTAGCCCGAGGCCAAGAAAAGCTTCTTCTACTAGCTTCTTTTACTAAATATGAAGTACTATTACCTCCCGACCTCGGGAGTAAATATCCCTCGACATCTATGTCAATCTTTATATTTACCTCTAATTCTATTTACAGCATTAATCTCACTTGGCACCCTGATCCAAGAATCTCGAAATGCGGCGATACATCTCCACGGGGTTAGAATACATAGGGAAATGCCCAGCGCCCGCAATATCGGCCAATTCAACACCCTCCTTCTCTAACAACGGCAGATACGACAAGCCACGCATCTCCTCCCCGAACATAAACATGCGCGGACACGGCAATGCTAGAAACTTGCCCATCAAGTCCCCATGATCAGTCAACTGCACCATTGACTCAAAAATAGGCCGAACCGCAGCAGCCCGGACCCGGGCGCGCAGGGTACTAGCATACATGGCATTGGCAAACGAGCCCGATGTGCGCGTGCGCTCAATAAAGGCATCCACGAACGCCTCGTCGTCGTCAGCGGGGAACATGAAGATCTGGCGGCTGAGGAAGCAATCCTCTGGCGCGAGATTGCCTTTGATATCCACGAAGCTGAGGACACGGTCTGGATGTTGGTTTGCGAGGATGAGGGCTGTCAAACCGCCCATTGAGTGTCCCACTAGGTGGAATTTGTCTATATTGAAGCGCGCGAGCAAGGCTTCCGCGGTCGCCACAAGGAACGGGATGTCTGTTGCGGAGAGGTTGTCACTTGCTGAGTGGCCGCAGCCGGGGGCATCGTAGGCAATGAAGCCATGGTGTTTTAAAGATGGCTGGATCGTTAGATCGGCGAGATCTTCTTTGCTGGAACCGAAGCCATGGAGGAAGAGAATCGGTGGGTTTGAGTTGAGTTTATGGATCGTTGATAGGTCGAGACTGACGCCTTCGACTGTGAGGGGGATACATTCGAAAGTGAGCGACATGATGAAATGAATGAGTTTTAATTTCAACACATTTTACATTGGGTTTGCTTTATATTTGTATCTGTGATCTTGGGAAAATTTCTGATGGACATTTTCTACGGTTCGGCGAAATGATATTTTGCCGCTATATTTTGCCGCGATTTACTCATACAAGAGTCATAGGGTCACAGGCCGATTCACCTCACGCTAACTATCCCAATTCAATTAAAGTCGGTATAAAGCTAGGAATTACATGAATACCTAGTTAGCTGCTGACTGGTATCTTTTTCTTCATTCTTGGGGTAAGTTGAGAGACAACCTCAGGATATAGGTATATGTCTCCGGTCATCGCCCCATGGACCTCACGCCGGTCTGGTTTTCCAAAGCACTCTAGCAAATATTATACGGGCTATTTTGATTAGAATGAGACCCTAGGACCTGGAATTACTGCGATCAACCAAACATGGTGTACTTTGTATAGGTGCAGAGCCGTGATAGTTGAGGGGCGCTAGGAAGTTCGCGCATAATGACTTGAATGCCTATGGCTCCCAAACAGGGCGCAGACGATGATATTCACCCCACAAAGCCCCGCAGTTTCAGCCGCATTCGTGACATAAAGAATGCTTCGCGTCCCAGGGACCTATGGTCTTTCAGATCTAGGCGTTTTTCAAGGGTCAACATCGACTCGCGACAGGAGGATCGGCAGTCTTGTGTATACTGGCCCACCGGCCCACAGCCCGATGAACACATTTGCCCAAAGCGAGCGCTATCTCCGGGCTGCTCGGATTTGCTAGTCCGTGGCCTTGGTGTTCACCATCCCACTAACTTCAATGGTCTGCTCATGCGCGGCCGTAGCCTTCCTCCAGCAGCGGACGAGACAGCGGTGGAAGCCGACGTTAAGAACAGAGAGTATGGCGCTGGCCGACAAGGGCTGGAATGACCAGGTGCTCGTCGCCAAGCTCATAGATAGAGGGTGGAAGCGCCGTGGCTCGCCCTTTCTCCTCTCGGTCATCGTATTGAACCTCATTGGCTCGCAACGCTCTTGCCTCGAGCCCTGATATGGTTTTAAGTCCCGAACGCATACAGGATGCTTTCCGCGCCGCAGCGTTCCTGGATGTCTACGCGTGGACGCGGGGATCCATTCGCGGGATTGCAGACGGGAGTGACGCTTAACTGGGTTATTGGCGCCGACCAACTGGTTCCGGACATACCTCACGCCCACGTAGTCCTTATATCTGTCTTGCTAGACATCTACCTCGTGTGGGGGCTGTGATGGACGAACCAGCTCGACGCGTTTTTCGTGATGCGCATCGGTGCGGCGGTGCCAGGCCAGTTTCCGCCCCGGCTGGCGCATAATCTAGATGAGGTCGAGGACTTCGGAAAGCTGCCCAGGTGGATTGGTGGCGCCACCAGTGTGGAGGATGGCGGGGTTGACGGCGTGGCCGAGTTGTGCCTGTGCGGAGAAATGCCGGTTAGAGGGAAGAGGTATCGCTGATATGCGGCCGGTAACATGGAGAATCCTGTGTGAAGTGAGTTGAGGCAGCCCGAATCCTCAACAGCTTCCACCGAAAGGGAGTGAGATATTGGTAAGCCCCTGGGAGCACACGGTGGAATGGATTTGCGCACGACTTGGTATTTCCGGTAGGTTAGACCTGGATTAGGATAGTGTGACTATGGCTCTAATTAGATTGTAAATAATGTAAAGATATTCATGCCTTAATTCCAGTGGAGGGTACTTGGCGTATGCTGAAATTGCTACGCAGTCAGATCCATGACTCCCGCACGCAGGCTTTTTACTTGAGTGGGATTCTTCAACAGAAGTCTGTGCGCTAGTATGGTGGTCTAGAATTACTCCTTTGACTCGACTATGTACTCAATTGACGAGCTCCAAGTAAGTTTGGCTCATGCAAGAAAAGCGAAAGGCCTGACAGCTCTATAGGCGAATAGAGTGAGTGAGATAAAATCATCCCACAAGAAGGCCGATGACTCAAAAGGGGCTCGTCGAGGGCATTCAAAACAAAAGAAAACTAGGGTTCGGAGGTTAGCACTACCACTACAAAGAGACACAAATTTCCTTTCCTTTAAAGGTTTATATTATCATAAACGCCGTGCGTCCGGTTATATTGCAAATTTGGCAAAGATTGGCTTGGCGATCGCCTGTAGCTGCGAGGCTCTGGACTAGGTGGCAATGATTTTTGGTTTGTTGACAGGTCAGTCAGGATTGTGATTATGCATGGACAGAAATATTCCGTCAAGTTTAGATAGTGATGAGCTTGTAAACATGCAGCATGCAGTCATCACACCATATATCAGCGATGCTGGTCATAGCGATGCTGATACATCATAGACAATTCTAAGGGCGTGGAGATAATGCTCCACTGGGGAATGAGAAACTAGACCATCGGCTTCGAATAGATCAGGCTGGAATAGAACTCGCTCGTCGGTCTTGTAAGCTACAACATAGGACAACACCGAACAGAAATAGTATAGGGCTGAACCACGAGAACAACTGCGCCACAAGAAATTTTGCAGCCTAAAAATTTCCCGTCGGGAATGTATGCCAAGTGCTCGAGACTTTATTATTGAGTCAGAATAAGTTCATGTGAAACCGGTGGGCTGCGATTGGGGTAGCTATGACGCTGAAAGGGAAAGGGATCAGCCCTAAAGAGGATAACAAGGGGAGACGAAAAAATCCCGCGAGCCAAAAGGAGCCAAAAGGAGCCAAACGATGGTATTGCCAAGACTCGGCAGGTCCCGCACGTGAAAATCTCTCAGGTCAGCGGTTAGATAATCCACATTTTCGGCCAATTCAGCCATTTTCAGCCACTCGAAGGCGGCGGGCAAAGTGCGGGAAAGTCCCGGGTTCTAGAGCTTCCCAAGTTGTGGCTTAACCTACTGGCCAAGAGGGTAAAGAGCGGGTCGGTTGACTTTTTTTCTTGTTCCACATCTGACCGCCAAATATATCCAAACACACATTCCTGATTTCGACTTTATATATCTTCTGCAAAAATCACCATGGCGACATTCCTCCACTTAAATGCCCAATCTCCAGCACACGCTCTTGTTGAGCTCTAACACCGGCCGGCCGTGCGTGTACGTGCTACTGCGTGTTGCCGATTGCTGCAAGTCCAAGCTCTTTTCAACCCTCCCTATTCGCCTACCACCCACCATCCTCTTTTCCCGTTATCAAAAAACAAAGCTGCTCCTTCAGAGGTTCAAAGCTGCAAGCTTATCACAACCCCTTTTCCCCGACTTAAAACACGCCAACCCCTACTCACCGCATCGATAACGAAAACACCCTGCTGTCTGAATTGGACATTCTCAACCAGTCCTTGCCTCAGATTACAACCCCGTGCCAAGTGTGCTTGCCGTTCCACATTCTTTGTCTCCCGAAAGGTTCTCAGGGGTTCTTCACCGAGCTTTGGTGAACGCCGAAGACCCGTCAAATTCCCATCTCAACTTGGATTTTGACTGATATTTTATTATTTTTCACCATGGCTGTCGACTTATAGCCCGCTCTAGCCCTTGAGATTCTTTGTACTTCAGTGCTGTTTCTATATCAACTTGGACTTCTCCCCCCCCCCCCCCCCCCCCGATTTTCGTGGACAAGTCATCCTTGCACATACCCTTTTTGATCTTGATACCATCCTCAATCATGGCCCCCAACCTCTTCCTCTGTGCGCGAGCCATATTCTGCCCTACCTACTGGTTCCAGAAGGGCGACCGCGAGAGCGATCTCAAGGAACAACATTGGCAATCCCCCGTCCCGGGAACATACAAATTCCTCCCGGGTCGCGGATGGCACCTTATCCATCGGGATGGCTGTGAAAACGATGAAAAAGTCCCTGCTGCGCTAGTATACTGTCGCATCCTCCACCGTTACATGTTCGAATCCGAACTGGAGGAACGCTGCCGCTGGTTCGACGCTCCGCTGCACAAGGGCGGCCGCCCGGAAAAGCTGCGCTTTTTCCTCCTCGACGACGGCATTCACTGGGTCGCTGGCTGGGACGCCCAGGGCAGCTTCATTCTTGGCCCTTATCCCAAATGGTGGCTCGATGAAGATGGATACACCATGCGCCGCGGTGCCTCGCCCCCTACCAGTGCCAACGTGTCCCGTTGCAGCAGTATCATTGCTGGCAAATTTGACTGAGCTTGTCTCAAACCACAACTCCTGAGATTGTCAGATGACAATTCTTTTAATGATGATTGGAAATTCCATCATACGTGTATACCCATTCTGCTGGCGCTTTTTCGATATTGCGAAGCGATTTAGCGTGTCTCTTTGATTCTCATGATAACCCACAAAAGTTTCTGGTTTCGGTTTTTTATTTTCTTTGTCATAGCGATGGATATGTTTTCAGGCTTCTTCTTTTTGTCTTATAGATCTCAGGTTAGATTAGACTTTTAATGATCCAGGAGTTTCAATGATCTACTTGATCTACAGGGCGCGCACGTTTTTGTCTTTTCTTCACATTGGCGTCTCACATTCCTCGGATGATTAATACCATACTAATCGACCTCGGGAGACGGACCGTTTTGCCGAGCTATATATTGCTTATTTCCTCTTGAATTCCTACTGGAATCATATGATCAATCTCCAGTCCAGAATCCCGACAATAATCCGAAAATTATGCGACTGCCTTGGAATGCAAGGGCTACCTATATTCCGATAAGAAAACTATGTACAACCTTGGAAGCCCAGCCCAGCGCCCAACATCCACATTCTATCCCTCACAATTTCGCCTCGGCTTTAACAAGCAACTTCTCCAAGCCCTGCCTAGTCCGCTCCTCCATCCCCGTCTTCCCAACCCGCATAGTCTCCCTCAACACAAAAACATGTGTATAAGTCCCAACCATCTTAACATCCTCCTCACCCTTACGGAAAATACCCACTTCCCAGGTAACGCTGGACTTGCTCAGCCTATTAACGCGTAGCCCAACCTCTAGCAGATCTGGGAAGCGCACCGAGGCAAAGAAATCGGCGTGTGTTGAAACAATCAAACCTATTTGGTCGGCGCCGGCTGCTAGGTTCGACGGGGAGGGGAAGTTGGAGGGCTGCCCGTGAGTTGGCGCTGGGGTTGGGTTGTTCACGCTGAAGGGGTCCATGCCGCAGTGTTGGATTAGGTACGTGTTCGCGATTGTGTCGAAGAGGTGCGTGTACACTGCGTTATTGAGATGCGCGTACATGTCGTTGTCGAACCTGTGGGTGTAGGTGTTAGTGTCAGCGTCTGGTAGGTTTGCGGGTGTCCGTTCGGAGGTCCTGGTACTGACCAGCGGGTCTGGTGTACTTGGTGGAAGCCATAGTCGCTGCGCTTGCGTTGCCTCTTGGCTTCGGACTCTGGAGTGGCCATTTCCCTCTTTTCTGATGGGATGGTCGGATTTGGTTTAAGTGTGATTCTACAATAGATTTGTTTATGCTTCCAAGCTTGATATAACAAGAATGTTCTCCGCGCGGACCTCGGCATATCGGTGATTAGGTAATTTTGATGGGGGCGGGCCCTCTACTAGCCCAGGAGGGCTTCTTTGATCCACTTCTTTCATCTGATCCACCACAAAGAAGTAGATATATATCGAGGCTTTCATCGTATATATTTAGTAGTGTCTCCGTCCGTATAAAGATCAGGGCTTGTGTTTTATTTAGAATTGTATTCGTCATTCAATTAATTCTCTTTTCGACGGCCTTCTTATCGTACATGCGTCGAGAAATCGCGCTATAGTTCATCAACATGCCTAGAGCTGGACTTCAAGCTTTGATCCTATGCGGTCCTGGGACCTCATTTGGGACTCTTCTTAATCAAGAGAAGACTCCGAAATGTCTTGCCCTAGTCGCTAATAGACCGATGATATATTACCCGCTAAAGTTCTGCGAAACATCACATATCAGTGGTGAGTTAAGGCCATTCAAATCTCAAATCGCATTTTGGTTATTATGAAGTTTACTAATTGTTCCAGATGTCACACTGATCACACCCCCCTCTGCGCTTGCTCATATCCGGTCTTCTTTGCAGCAAAACCCTTGTTTGAAATCACTTCCTATGCCAAAAGTCCTCGCCCCTCAAGACCTTCAAGCGACAATGGCAACAGCACAGTTGCTTCGCCTTCCCGAGGTGCAATCTTGCATCGAATCCGACTTTTTGCTCCTGCCTTGCGATCTTGTCTGTGAAATCGAGGGCACATACCTGTTACAGATGTGGATGGCATCTCAAGGTCAGATCGTAATGGCCGAGGAAGAAAGAGACCGTCGAGGCGGCCTTTGTGTGTACTATCATACGAAAGATACCGTAAAAAATGAGAGTCCGGATATGATAGCCGTTGAACCACTTCGGCAGACCAAAATATCTGCAAGATTAAGTCACAGACCATTGAAGCTGCTCATGTCTATCGGGATGGATACTGTGAAAAGAAACCTGGAACGTGATAAGGGTTTCCTTCTTCGTCATTCATTCGCGAAGCGACAAGCCACACAAGCCAAGATGTTGACTGGTTACCGCGATGCACACCTCTACATTTTTCCCTACTGGGTCAAGGATCTCGCACGTCGTCAAGAAAGACTAGTGTCCATTAGCGAAGATCTCATTGGGCTCTGGGCCAAGTCTACATGGCAGCGGGGACTACATGAAAAGCTAGAAATGGATACTTGTTTGAGCCAGCAAAAAGAAAATCATGGAGAGCATGACTACCGGGAATTGAGCACTATCACCCACCAACCACCACGAAACGATATCTCGGAAGTACCACCCCTTCTAGCATATCTTCATACAGGATCTACGCCACTTGTCAGTCGTGTTGATAATCCCGCTCTTCTCTTATCTACCTCCCTTCGTCTAGCTAAACTAGAATCAATTGAAGAGATCGACCATGCAGCTACTCAACCCCCATTCGCCCACGACCGAAAAATCGCTTCTCCTGAATGTGTGGCTTCAGACTGTTTTATTTTGAAGACCGACTGTCTTCTTGGATCTAATGTGATTGTCGAGAGACATTCTGTTATAAAGGAATCTTGTATCGGCCCAAACTCCAAGATCTGCAATGGTGCTCGACTCACGAGATGCGTCATTCATGATAACGTTGTAGTTGGAGAACGCTGTGTGTTAACTGGATGTGTAGTTGGAAGTGGTAGTTACGTTGGCAATGACTCAGTGCTTAGGGATTGTGAAGTTCAGGGGGGTAATGTTGTCCCTGAACAAACTGAGGCTAAGAACGAGAAGTTTATGCCACTTTTTGAAGATCTGGAGGAGGATACCGATAACTCTGAGATGTTTGCGAATAGTTACTAGAATGTCTACTTTTTTTAATCCTAGTCATCATACCACCTAGTATCGAGTGAAACATAATAAGTCACACACTTTCCCCGTGACTCCAAACATCCATCTGTGAGACCAGTATCCATGATATCGGGAATGAGAGAAGCAAGCTCGGCCATAGCATTCCAGGACGCACTTTCGCTGGCGTTGGAGTGGGAAGTTGCATGGAAAGAAACCCCTCCCGTGACCATGTTGTCGGGTAAGGGGTAAGTTTTCAGAACGAACTCGGTCACCACGCCAAACTGTCCTGCTCCACCGCCGCGAATGGCCCAGAAAAGAACTTGGTTTTGCGCAGAATTGGCAACAAAGCGCTTACCGTCAGTGGTGATGATAGTGACTTGGTACACTTGGTCCGATGCGAGACCATAATGGCTTGACCGCCACTAGTGGCCACCGTTCTGGATCAAACCACTCAGTCCAACTGTGGAGTCTTCACCACCCACGATAGCTCTGCACGTTGTGTGCAGTGAGGTGAGGTTGGCAGAGCCCCAGTTATTTCCGCTGCCACAGAGTGTCATTCTTGCCAGGAACATTCCAGTTTCGGTGATGCACAGTGTGCTTAAAATCATGTGTCCAAATGGATAGTGCAAATGCTCCCGTTGACCTGATATGTGATTAGTGGGGTCAGGCCGTTATCAGCTTGGAGTAAGTGTGATCTGCTCGTATTCGTACTTTCTCGGTTTCCAGGTTATTCATTATTCCGTGAAGAAGAATGCGAATTATTGTGTTCAACAAGGGCGTCAATAGGCCGGGTCCCTAAGTGGAATGATTTATGGAAATCTTTAGGGTCTCAACCGTATTGTGTTCTCACATTTCCGCTCCGCGCTATTCATTTAATTCCCGAACAGATTTCTCAGATATTTACCATCGAAACTTGAATATTTTAAATATCTAATAACAATATATAGAACAACATAAATACTTCGTGTGACTCCATTGTTTATTCACACCTTATCTTTCCCCTGCGCGTAGGGAACCAAATACATAAACTTGAAGTAGTTCAAATATGCAAATCCCGTATATGTAACAGGGACATACCGGGCACCTCTCCGGATCCAGAACATTGTACACTTAGCTGCCCAGCCTGCTGAGAGTATAGCTGGCCCCATGGGTGACTGAAAAGCCGATGGGACAATATGGCGGTAAATTATATCAGCGTCGTCAAAGAAAGAACGAGCATGTGGAAGAAAGCGCCGTTTTGACTGGGAGTAACGTTGCAGCTCTTTATTTCCAAAGGCTGGATGAAATTCGATTTCACTACCAACATACCATACTTCCGGGAGCGTTGGACAGGCTTCGTTGATAGGTCTGTTTTGTTTGAATAGTCGCACCAGCCGGACTGCCGAATTGCAATTCGATTCCACTGCATCTTGGCCTTTGGTACCGTGGGCTAGGATGAGGACGTCACACGCAGAAAGCGCTGCGATAGCCTTTTCGAAGTTTTGATAGTCCCAATCAACGCCGAACTTCAAACTGCGAATGCTCAGTACTCCTTCTTGTTCAAGCTCTGCCACAATAGCTCGGCCAAAAGCTCCATTCCCGCCCGTGATCACGAAGCGTTTTCCTCGAACAGAGTAAGCAGTACCCCATACCCAGTCGAATAGTTTGATAAATGAACCAATATAGTGATCTGGGTAAACATGATGGAGGGCGTGGTACTCTGGGCCAGCAAATATCCAGTTGGGATCTTTCGGGGCGGTTTTGTATACCAGGTGATTCGAGTCCCGGCCACTCGCGAGGATAATAACAGTTGTTCTGATCATTTGAATGCCAATCATTGACCAGAGATGACTTTGTGTGATCCACACAAGCCCGATAGGAGTCGCCCAAGTAGCAAAAGCATATCCTAGTGCGCTTCCAAAGATTTGAAGCCCTAGCTCAAGCGGCAGGGCTTGAACCAAATTTTGCCATAGATACTTGTCGTCGAAGTTCATATGCCTAGTATAATAGAGATGATGGAAACGGTGAATACGTGCGAGACGCCGGAGAAGAGGATGGGACGATGTATTGGTTCGATGCAGCATATAATGGACCACATCGAAGAACAAAGAGCCCGTGCAAAAGAGATAGAATAAAGATAATAGAGAAGGGAGAATAAAATCACGCAAGAAGGGTCGGAGGAATCCAACCACCAAGGCAGGGTTTTCATCAATGGATGGCACGTCGACTGAATAGACGTCCATATTGAATTTTGGAAAAGCAAAGAAAGAAAAGATTGAGGTGCATCAAGAAATTCGAGCACAGACTCTCTTGCGCTTTCGAAAGATGCAAAGATCAGTTGGTGTTTCGAGAGTAAGGCAAGGCCGATCTTCAATATAAGGACTCCCCTTTTCAGTAGATTCAAGCTGGACCATCAGCATAAGGCACCAATATAACAACCTTGGAAGGGTCCAAGTTGATTTGTTAGTAAGACTATTCTCTAGCCCACCCAGCGAAACAACGCTATCCGCAGCCAACCCAATGGTCATAGATTGATCGAAATCGGCTTTATCAACTAAACGAGTGTTTGTCGTGGTTTTTTTTTTTTGGGGTTTTTTTTTTGTTCTTTTTTCGCTTTTTCATTTTCATTCTAGTCATATAGCATATACCTTGATCAACCATTGCAATTAATGTGCATTTCATACAGACGAAGGTGATGGGATAAAGGAGTGAAGGAGTGTTGTTCCGCCACAGCCCCACTGTAAGAGAAACGCGGATACGAGTACCCGAACATTTATTTTTATATCTGTGGACTCTTGTTTCAGAACCTTGGAAGGCTGCTAGACCAATCAATTCTTAGACCCTGCATAGGTACCTAGTTTGCAATTTAATTTTTCTCGTCCCATAAACCCACATAAAGAAAAAAAAAAAAAAAAAAAGGCCATGATGGACATGATGATGCAAAGCTATGTCTCTACAAAGGAAGCAAGAAACAATAAGCTAATTAACAGAAGTGAATGCGGATGATGATCTACCTACTGCCATGGAGCTCTCTACATAGTTAGCTAGTTTGAGCTTACCTTGATATATTGCTGCCTGGTGCATCAGGCTACAGTATTATCTAACATACGCCCGGGCGACAGTTCCCAATTAGGTAATTGTTTCAGTGAACTTTGGAAGATGCTACACCAGAGGCATTCAATCGAAGTTCAAATGTTGTTCTACTAAAGTCGATTCAAAACTCGGGCAATTATGCGCGAAATCAACTGGAATTTTAGTGCCTTCTGTGCGTTTGTCTTCTAGATACCAAGAGCCCATCATATAAAGAGCACAACTCAGCTACATCCACGTACCCACATCTTCCATTCACAGCACACTCTGCCTCAGCCCATCTTGCATCCATGATCCGCCTAGCAATTTCTTTCCGTGACCTAGCCCGAATGGAGCGATATATGCCTTGGTTGGGATAAGCAACGAGGCCGACAGTGGCCGCGGCCGTTTTGACCGTTAAGCTGGTCAATCCTTTCATCAATCCCTTGACTACTCCCACAGAACCCTCTTTTTTCTTGCCGGCGTATGTGTACACAAAGATATCCGTGAAGCCTTCGTACAACCCGTGGCTGAAGGTTGACAACCCCACCACTGCGCCGCTCTTCCAGCCTCGTACGGGTCCATGGACTCTGGTTTGAGCGCCGTACCATCGAGGAATGGCCAGCATTCCTTCCGTTGCTGCAAGTGGTAGGTCTACGAACATGCCACGTGAGGACCGACCTAAAAACTTCCCAAGGCTGATCGCTGAAACTAGTGCCATTTGCCTGGCGTAGTTGGGATCATTCGAAGCGTGATTCGACGGCACGTCAGTAGCATCACGGCTTATCGATGCTTCGGTTTCTGTCGTTAAAAGCGACCCGGTGGTGAGAGGCATAGAAGTAGAGACAGAAATGCCAGGGCGAGTGTTGCGGTTTGATCGGAGACGTTGACATTCCTTGTAAGGATCGATGAAGATTCCAGCTGTAGCATCGGCCATGCCGGTCAAAGTTGACAGCGACGCGGAAGAAACAGCTGTAAGAGGATCCCAGCGTTGGGGCTCTATAGTGAATGGCTTGCTTTGGTATCTGTTTGTGCGCGCGAGTAGGTTAGCATGGTCAAGAGGCTCGTAATTAGTCGCTATCAGCCTTACTCACCTTCTGAGATGCTTTTCTTGGAACCGCCCTTGACGTTTCAAAACCAGTGCAGCAGTATTTGACAGCTTGAGAATCTGTTTTCCCTTCTTCAGTTTCCAAACCGCAACTTCTCCGGAGATCAGGTCACATTGCATTTGTGTTTGTGGCAGATGTGCATGGAACGAATCGACTGCTGCACAGACACCAGATTCTTGATTAATTTGGTCCGCAATGGACTGAGCCACAGTAATAGCCTGTGGGGTAAGGGAATAGGAAATAGCGTCTGCCAATTTCTGTGCCGTAAGGTTCTTATAAGGGATTGGGTCCAGCCCAGCCCCCGCGGTGGCGACCATGTTACCCCAAAACGGTTGGCTAAAAGGCACGATTGGTTAGTATTAGACGGAATTATGAGAAATAGCTATACTTACTCTCCGAAGAATGGAATGATTGTGGTGGGTCTCCCGTTGCGTAGACCACATGCTGTGGTACCGGCACCACCGTGATGTACGACAGCAGCGACATGTTTGAACAGCCACTCGTGTGGACAATCCCGAATATAATAGACACCAGAAGTATCTTGGCCATGCAGCTCACTCCAGCCGCCAGCGATGATAGCGCGAACTCCTGTCATTTGGATGGCATCTAAAAGGATTGACATGGTTTTCTCCACGTCCTCGAGAACGATACTGCCAAATCCGATGTAGACAGGCGGTTGACCTGCGCGCAAAAACTCATCTAGCTCTGCTGGTGGATCATAAGCCACTGGTTCACGGAAGAAGAAGCCAGCGACATCTGCAATGTCAGTTTGGATATGTTTGCCTATTGCATGCAAAGCTAACTTACCTATATGTGGTCCCCAGTCCTCCGGTTTTGAAGTCAACGCGGGCGACCAACAGTATGTAAAAGGAACCTTTAGAGTTTCATACAGATTTGGGCCCTCTGTGGTTGGGATGGGATCTAGCTCTAGGGTATCCTTCCGCCAGGTGTTTATCAAATCGCCCAAACTGGAATGTGTTAGCAAAATCCCAAGGTAATTGGCGAAAGGAGTAGGTACCCGTTCCATGTAATCCATTCGACGAAATGATAGGATATATAATTTCCCAATGAAGAGTCGTTGCCAGAATAGTCCAAGTTGGCAAGGGGATGGTGAAAAGCCCTGGTAGGAGTCCAGGGCATTGTAAACATAAGGTGGACAGGGACCCCAAGTGCTTGTCCACAGTGTATGTGAGCAAAGCTTGGCGGATTTGCAATAATAGCATCTGCAACAAATGGCGTTTTATCGTGTGGGTCTGGATCTATGCAAGATCGCCAGCAACCTTCAAGAATCTCGGCAATCGAAGCTCGCTTCTGTTGAACATCGCCCGCCAGCACGCTCTTCACACTCGGAATTAACCCCGGATTGCGCACCATGTAAGACATTAATTCAACAGGGTCTCCGCCGATGGGGTAAAACCCAAGTCCAGCTGATTTGACGAATGATTCAAATTTGGCGTGTGTTGCCAACCGCACTCGGTGTCCATATCTTTGCAACTCCTCGCCCAAGGCGACGAAAGGCTGTACGTCACCGTGGCTGCCTACCACTTGGATGACAATGTTTAGGCGAAGGTTGAAAGGAGACACTGGTGTAGGGAAGGTCGCCTCTGCCATTTGGGACACACCCACTTCGGTGGATTGGGTGTTCATCAGCCATTCAAGATTTCGGCTGAATCGCGATCCAACTCTCATGTTCACACGACCATCTTCGGTCAAAGAAAGGTCAGGTAAGGGTGCAGTGGGGCATGGTAGTTCAGACGGAGGCGCAATGCCCTGTCGCATTGGCCTATCATCTAAACTCCAAAGAGCCTCGTATGGTGGCGGAGGATCTTCATTATCAGGGAAAGTGGAGATTTGTCTCGAATTGGTCATGTTTGCATCTGTCTCTGCGCGTCGTTTACGCTTCACAAAGCAGGATCTAAAGTTGAAAACAGCGGGCTTGGGGGGGTTGATGAGCAAGAATAGAAGTGCACGATGTTAAAAACTGATATCACCACAATTTACGCTGTTAAACGGCTACCTAAGAATAGACCACCATGTGTTAAAGGTGTACTCCATAGGAATACTAGAATACTACCCTGATCAGCGTTCATTTTGCTGTGTGGTTCGGGTGATTATCTCCACTCTATACTCCGAAAATATTTGATTGGTTATCCGCCTCAGGTGGATATACCTAAATAGGTACATAGCTTACGGGTACGAGCTAATTTCCTAAAATGGACTAGTCTTTTATAAATTGTAACAATTAGAGTTTTAGGCTTTCCTTTTTTAGATTTGAATATTTAACCCGTGGACCTTGTACTACATAGGGAATACATAATAACCGTTAAAGAAATACAAGACCCCTTAACACAGCTGGTTTGAACTTTCATCTTATCTTGTCGGCCATACTGTGAAACCCAGAAACCCCTTTTCTTCTTCTACTTATATTCATCCACCATGGCCAAATCCACACCTCGAACGATTGATCAATACTGGCACAGAAGCGGACTTTGTGGGGTTATCAGTCGTGCTACACTCCGCACCCTCCAGTTTGTCTTCGCTGTCACAGTTGCTGGTCTTTATGGTGTCGATTTAGCACATTCTACGAAGAGCAACAATCACGCCCACGCAGAATGGATATACGCTGAATTTGTTGCTGCGCTCTCTGCTCTGACTTGCATTGTGCATTGCTTTGTTACTGTGACCCGGGTCGGATGGTCGGCTTGGGATGGGGTTCTGTTTGTTCTTTGGCTTGCCCAGGTGGGCGTTTTCGGGACAATCTATACTTCCCACGTCAAAACAAATTACGAAAACGCGACGCTGTCAATTCCTCGTATGCGCGCTGCGGTTTGGATCGACCTCGTCAATATGCTGCTTTGGTTTGCGACAATGGTACTCGGCATTGCGTGGTGCATCCGGACTCGCAAGGTCAGACGAGGCACGGATCAATTCGGTGTTGCCACAAAAGGGCCTATCGGGCCGGATGGTACGAAAAGAATCAGTGATGAGGAGAGTGGTCACTGGAGTGGAGAGGAGAAAGATGTGAAAAAATTTACTGATAAAACCGATGACGACAAGTGTCTGCAGAAGCAGGGGGTGGAGCAGGAGCAGGAGCACACTAAATCATCACCTGCGTCGGTGGACAAGAAGGAAAAGCCTAAGCAAGAGAATGAAGGCCACACTTGAAGTCAAATTTCTTTGTTCATATGTCATGTCCTCATGTCCTCTCTGTTGCTACTGTTGTCATTTACTCCTTGCGATTTGGAAGATTCATGGTCCCTTCTTCTTGTTTTATTTAGGCGTTTAAAATATCTATTACTGTTTCTTCTCGTTAGTCTCAATACTTTCAGTAATAAAAATATCTAGATGTATCATCAGCCGGTATTTGATCAATGTTTTAGATTTTAACCCATGCGTGTAGTATATATACTACATACTAATAATTCCCAGATGACTTGTTCGTCTGGGCACATGTCATTTACGACGTCTTATTTCTATTGTCTTTCCGAAATGTGTGAACGGATGGCGCGGTTCAGCCTCCGGTGTATCCTACTAATAATGACAATTACTGACCGCTTCGATTCTGTAATTTTTGCCGGCAGCACAGGCAATACATGTTAGTATAAACTAGAAATATATTTGATAAAATGCCATCTGTATAAAGCTCCCAAGCACGAGAATAATCGAAGAACACAACCCATGCCCATCATTGAGGTCTCCCACAAATGCAACGTGAAGAAAAGAAACATCAATTGAAACTGCAACCCAGATAGTGACCAGCACACCTGTTTAGGCTGCCATCATCCGTGGCCAAACCGATTCAACGGAATATCCGACGTCAGAGGCTCATGAAATTCTGCAACCTTCGCCAGCCGACGAGCCTTCTTGATTAGAAGACCAGGATGGTAAACGGCCAGAACAGCCATAGAAAAGAACATAAGAAATCCATCAAAAGCGTAAATATACCACTCCTGTTGATTAATGGACGAACCCCTAGCCGCCCCGAACTGAATAGTCCGAACAAGATTTCGAAGCATCAACGCAAAACAGGCAGCGTATAAAGTCCACATGTACTGCTGCCAATTAATGTTGTTCATGACCAAAATATCGGTAGGATTCCTCAGAAGTCGTCGATGCAAACTGGCAGCAATCCAAATGAAGAAGGAGAACACGACCAGGGAGAAAATCAGACCTGATAGGACGACCTTTTTGCCAATGGCCATGATATTTGCGTCTCCGGTGACTTGGACACCAGCACCGCCTAGTTGCGTGCAGAAAGTGAGTACATCATTCAATACAAAGATGACCGTGATCTTTTTAGGAGTCATGCTGACTAGATGTTCAGCGCCGAAGCAGCGGACGATTCGACCGAGGACCATGTAGACTGTTGCGGCGATGAGAGGTGGGGCAGAAAGAATGAGCATTTCTTGGAGGGCCCATGAGGAGATTTCTCTTCTGTCTTTATGGGACCATGCTCGACCGTAGTATCCGAATGTTTCACCTAGTTAGAATCGTGTCAGTCGAATCCCAATCCAGCACTTAAAGGAACGGGGAAATGTACAAACACCCCCTAGAAAGAGAGGAGTAAAATATCCAGCACGGTATGGAACCATCAAGACAAAATGAGAGATGGTCGCGATACCAAACATCGCCATAAATGCATAGCCTGCTGTGGCGGAGGGTGTATATGGGTAGAAGTCGACATAAGGACTGGACCCGTTGACACCGGGGTGGAAGTCGATATCCATTGTGAAGGAGTGGAATTGATTGTAAGGACTGATGAATCCCCTTGATACAAGCGGAGGAATTGTCAAGCCTTTATGAGATGACCCGCGTATTTTTAAATCAAGCTTAACCGCCCTGTTCCTCGACGATCTATTGCGATTACCAAATTAGGAAATTTTGGAACGAATACGCGAACCCACCCGATCCATTTCATGCTACTCCGTACGTCCGTACTTTGCTCGGATTTACAGGTAAGAAACCCTGCTTTCTTTCATAGCCTAGGCAGAACTATTTTTTTTTTCCTTTGGAAGTTCCGAGTTTCTTGCTTGTGAGTAGAAATCTCTAATCGACTTGAAATTTTTAGTTTCAAGGGAATTATGCAGGAGAAAGATCGTCATTTAAATATGTACTTTGAATTTCAATAGTATACAAAACTATTCAATCTGAGTCTGAGTTTGGTACACCTTTTTTAATGGCCACTCAATCCACTGATGAAAGTCCTCGTGCAGATACGTAGAAATCCCCGATAGCATATGTTCAGCCCAGCCGTCCATGAACCACGCCGAGTCCATGTACTTCAGAAGCACAACCCAATACGCCAGCATTACAAGGCTATGTGGCTCCTTCTGTTCTAACGAGCCAATCATCTCTTCGGGGAGACGATAAAACCATCCCATCAGGAGATCCATCAAGTCTACACCAGAAGACCCGCCAGATCGTCTCTCGTAAACCTCGCGCATGATTTCGAGGAGATTTTCAATGGCAGCCAGGTACCTGCCACGGATTTCATCGTCGGCAATATCCCTCTCAACGAGTTGTTGAACCGCTTCCGTATACACAGTATGTTCATGCAATTTAATGCGCATCTCAGGTGTTAGGTCCCGACTGCGGTCATTGGGTCCTGGCTCAAGAATCCCACTGAAGACTTTCGCATGGTGAGATGTAGCAATTAATCGCACTCCGCGCATAAGAACCAGCCACTCAGCAGGTCCGCTGTCGCTGAAGATGAGGTATTCTCCTGGTCGTGGGCCTCTGCCGAAGTAGATGAAACATATCATGACGGCTGACATGTAGACTTTCTGGCAACTGTCGGCATTTAGCTCGGAGATCACGCTTGTAACTGATCGGACTCCGAAGCTGAAGTGGTTGTCGGCTTGTTGGATGTATTGATCTTGTAGGTCTGGCTTTTCGTGAGCCAGATGGAGGGCAGATAGAGCGAGAACAAGATGTAGAATGTATGGAAACTCAATCCCCCATTGCACGAGGTGCTTTTGCCACACATTATGGAGATCTGGACCACTCGTCATAGTCTGGTATGTGTCGATGGTGTAATGGTGTAAAAGTTGTAAGTCGGCCAAGGAGATGGTGCCGATCAAGCCCGATGAGAGACTACATTGTGTTCCAGTCGACTGGGTAAATCGCGATGGCTGAGTTTTGGATAGTTTGAAAGTCTGTTTGAGTCCGCCTGTCGCATAGCGATGAGGTCGGTATCGTCTTGGACATGGCCGCTCAGTGGAAAGTTCTGAACATTTGGGGGATTCCGATCTGGGGGACTCTGTCGTAATGTGATATCCGCACTCAATCAAATGGTTTGAACAGTTGGAGCAGGCCGGTCTTTTTTCGTCGCACTGGAACGAGTCAGTTTCCGGTAGCTCGATAAATCGTCGTTGACGGAAACAAAATAAATGGCGTAGTATTCCCAGCATAGTGACAATAGGCGTAGAGAGAGAAGACGAGAATGTAGTAATTTAAAAATGTGGGAAAACACAAAGTAATGCGAAATAAGGACTCGACCGGAAGAGATGTGGCAAAATATAATAGCAGGTAATAGCAACAATAATCAAACCTCTCACCTTGATGCGTCGCTTTTTGCAATTGGTGCACCCTAGGCGCGACTTTCGATGCGTACGTCGTGCCTTAATAGGCTTTGCGTCGGAGATATCCATCATAGCAAGTGGAGGCACAGTAGAACGATGTCGTATTCGTTTCAAGCAGCAACTACGTTGGGCGAGACCTTGGATTTAGACTAGATATTCAAACTGGGAGCCTAGAACTGATGCGAAGATCAAACATCTATCAGGAGTTGCCCTTTTGTTCTTGAAATCTTGATAGGTTGTTGGAGACCGAAAATAGATGTGCGGGGGTGCGAATACGTAGAAATTTCCTATTTGGCTTTAGCTCCCTAAATAATCGTGTTCCCAGGACTACAACGGGACAATAACTAGAGCTTTCTGTGGAAAAGAATGGGTCTTATAACGTACATATGTATGCCTATTTACCTATACAGGTATATACATGTAGTTGTTGAGACCTTAGCCATCTGACTGTGTTTGATTACCTAGGTAGGACCTCCCAATTAGTAAGTATCATCGAACCATAACTATAAAATTGACAATTCTCTAGGCCATCCTGATAAAGAGTAATATACACTTTTATATAGGGTATCTAATGTAGAATTCGTATGATATTCTCGAGTTAACACCTAGAAATCCACATGCTGGCAGTATCGGGTGTGATGTGGCACCCAAATGACATTTTTTGGATGCACTTATCTTGGACGTATAGTTCGATAGTTGATGGAATGTCATCTAAGAATCATCATTTAACAACCACCCTCGCACGACCTAAATTGTAGGTTAGAGCATAAGGACTTTCGGTATAACACGTTCTACGCGCATCCTACGCTATGTCAAATAAATCGTCTTATTTTCTTTTCGTTCTTCTTTTCCTTATGTTGACCTTTCTATTTGCTCTCATTCCTATTATGTTTCAAGAAGCTCAAATTCGACGTCTATGTAGGGCTCACCGAGCTGCATACGTCACAAGAAGCCCGGTCATCGTACCTTCCCCTGAGGCCCTAGACGATTTCCGAGATACTGGCATTAGCTAGGCACTTCTTTACCAACTATATGGCACTGTATGCATATGAAGTCCGGGTCGAAAGTCATCTAATATGTATGGCCGACTAGGCATAATCTTGGAAGAGTCTGAAGAGCAAAGTGAAAAAATAGTTGAATGATATTCAAGATTGTTGACATCGCTTTTGAGACATTAAGATACAGAGTGGTCATTCAAAAATAAATATGTGCACCAGAGCTTTGAATTCTCCGGCGCCACACCAAAGCTGTCTATGATGGTGAGATAGTGTGCAAATAGGGTATTGAGGAAGTTGCCGTAGGTTCAAAAAAATGCAGCCCTGGATCAACACAGCAGCACCTCGCATAGCGCCGAATTGCACATGGGAGCAATAAAGGTTGCCAATGAGATTGGTCCTGGTGTTCGGCAGTGGTTCAGCCGGAAGTGGGACAGCTGTGCCGGTAAGAAGACTCCACCCAATGAGTGGAAGACGAAAAGATCAAGAGCATGGTTCGTAGACCTGGGCGAGAAAACTTCTTGACTGGACAAGATTTTATGGTGTCAAGGAAATGGCACAAGAAAAGGCCAAGAATGGCAAGACATATTACATCTTGCGGAAAGTGTTGCCAGAAGCACTGCGGCGTTCCTTGGCCCGGAACGATGTATCGGTCTTGTCGTAGCGCACCTCGGGGGCAGCGCGCTTCGGCTTCCCGGCCGGGTTGAAGCTCATCTCTTGCTCGCCGACTACACCAACCCGTCGTGCAGGCTTTTGTCTCGACTTCATATTCTGCGCACGGGAGCCGAAGGAGCGGTCCCGGGTGGAGTTGGCTTGATTCGAAGAAGATACTTGCATACGAGGCGGAGGCCGCTTCGTCCGCTTGTAGTCCGCAGAAGAGATCTTTTTGGAAGCTGCTGTCTTCGCGGGCTTTTCCGCCTCGCTGTCGGAGTCGGAGTCGGAGCTTGAACCGGGCACGTCGTCGATGGCTTCTTGCTCGACTGCTGTCAAGCCACGCTCCTTTCTCGAAGCTGATGGGGCAGCAGCCTGAGGAACCGTACTGGGGTTCAGCAGCTGGAATTCGCGTGAAGTCTCGTCGACAGCGAAATCTTGGTCCTCGAACAGCTGAGCGAAACGGCCACCACCCAATACATTCTTGTCCTCGCCTGCAGAAGGAGTGGCAGCAGCATCGACCATTTCCTGGTCGGCCGAGCCTTCCAATAGGCGCTTGGCATGCTTGCGCTCCCTCTTCTCCTCCGCGTTCAGCATCCTCTCGGCCAGTCTCCTGTTCACCTTGACCGCAACCTTCTTCTTGCCACGGATGCGGCTCTCCCGCTCCTTGTTCATAATTTCGGCCACCTTCTTCGCTCTGGGGTTCTCTGTGTCGGGGAACAACCCGGTGATAGAGTTATAAACAAAGTTCGATACTTGGTAGCCCTTGGAGTAAGGTACCATCTTTCCGGACTGCATGTAGGAGGCCAAATCAATGGGCTCTCCGCCTGCCTTGATGAGCTTGGCGTCCCATTTGGCGACTTCCTCACTGGGCACAAGCGTGAAACCGGGCCAGACAGAACTAGACTGAGCAGACTTGAATGCGCTGGGGTCATTTGGATCCTCAGCCATCTCTTCAACCAGGTTGTCCAAGAATGAGCACCATTTCGGCGCGGGGCCAAGCTGCGGGATGAAGAATGAGTGTTGCTGTCGGCCTTCATTGGCTGTGAGGAGCATGCCGCTATCCTTGCACCAAGCAACAGACTTGAGATCCACAGCCGGCTCAACAGAGGTCCAAGGTTTTTGATCTTCGATATCCCAGAGCTTGATGATGCGCTTATCGGCAGAGAGCAATTTGGGTTCAATTGTCGCAGCCTGTGTTGCAGATGACTGCTCGAGGAATTGGAGGGTGTGAATAGGGAACCCGTATCCCTGGTCCTTGACCTGGAAGGGAACGGGCGAACGCAAGTCGTAGAGGTGAATGAGACCATTGGACGAGCCAGTTCCAAGGCTCATACCGGAGCGATTGAATTCTAGAGCTGTGATCTCTGATCGCTCATCGTGTAGTCCAACTTGTGTGGGTGTAGAGAGCACACCCGCGCGTCCCTTAGCCCTAGGATCCCATAGCTCAACTGTCCCCAATGAAGTTCCGAAGGCCAACAGATTGTGACTCTGCTCCGCAATAGCACCGGTGTTGACCGACCCTGTGTTAATTCCACCTTGGAGAGTTCCGCCACCTGTGGATGTAAAATCGTCACCGCCGACGTCAACCTCAAAACTCCGCATGTATCGACCTAACTCCAAGTTCAATCGGTATACCTCTCCCATGCCATCCTGATTAACACCAACTGCAGGAACAAGCACTTCAGTCGACTGGCGGTCGTAGACAATGTCACGTCCATATCGGGGAAGTCTGGTGGTGTAGTGACAACCCGAGGGAGTGTGGAACTCAAGAGATCGATCAGATTGAAGGTGGAGGGACTTGGTGTAATCGGAAGACAGTAGGATGAAAGTGGTGTTGAGTGAACTTGTATGACGCGCCCATGAAAGGGACAATTGCGGAAGGTAGTGGGTGTGGATTTGGGGCTTGTAAGTTCCTACAAGCAATAGTGTGTTAGGGTATGCGCTCTCAAGAAAAGATGGGGATCACTAGTACGAACCTGTGCTCATAACCCATTCTCCATCCTCACTGACTCGGACACAGTGACTTGCTTCCTCAAACTCAAAGTCTTGGAGTAATTCAACTCGATTGGCATACTCGGGGTCATTCTTCAAGCTGCGCTTTCGTCGTCTAGCAAGCCATTCGGGAAGCGGGCGAGCGCTGTCTGAGCCCGAGATAGTATATACCGGGACCTCGGACGGGTTGGACAGCTTCATGCTGGTAGATTCCGGTGTAGAAAAGGCCGAGCCAGTTGTTTTGAGGCGATCTGCAACTGATTTGCAACCTATCGGTGTTGGCGAAAGCAAACCTGCAAATGATAAAAAAAAACTGCGATAAAAAGCCGCTGATAGCGATCACGTGATAAACGGGCCTGGTGATTGGCCCGAGTGTCCCTGGCGAACGTCCCCCGGAATTACGCATTTCAACTTTCTGTTGACTTCATGCGATAAGCCTTGGTGGTTAAAATCATTGCTATTTCATTTAGTGCGGTGATTTCATTTAAGTGAGAGTGTTGTACCAGACCTTCTAGTCTTTATCGTTTCCGCGCAACATGGTATCAATCAGCTAATGTACTCGCTGCTTGTTGATCTCTCTGCTATGCGCTTTCACTCCTTGCCACAGACCATGCAACCTGCGATTGGAAATGACTTCCAGAATCATCTTCAAAATTTCTTCTATCTTTAAGGCTTCCGGGGCTGTCTGCGACCGTTGAATTATGGACTTCCCTGGCGCCGCAAACACCAACATACATCTTATTGTGAGTTATCGTAATACTTACCGTACCTTTCGCGTCTATGCTGACGCGTCATATCAGGATGGATTCTCCAATATTTACTGGAGAATATACACAGAAGAAGCTGGTATCACAAATAATCCACAGGAGAGCCCCGCCAATGGCTACACTATTCTCAAGCACTTGAGTCGTCTCAAAGATTTAGAGGCTCGGTTGAGAGGATTGAATTGCCTGGCCTCGTGCCCAAGACGCCTAGGGCTTTGGGTGTTCTCCCCCACTCCCGAGTTCGAAAGCCTGAAACCTTTGTATGTGAGGGGAAATGACGCAGAGTCAAATAGGATCGTCGTCGGCACAACAACTTTGAAAGGTGTGTCTATGAACAGCTCACTAAGTCATTTCAGACCTTATTAATCCTATTACAATAGTCTCTGCATTGGGAAGTGTCTCCTCGCTAGATTTAGTGAAAGGGCTGTCGTCCGACAACCAGAGTCAGCAGGGTACCCAACCCGCTGGGCAGCCCCGGCCACATCAGGGCCAACCGTCACCTCGGCGTCAAGATGGTTATAGCAGCTCAGCGGCCATTTATGCCTCTTTTATATCTGCTGTCACTGGTTCAATCGGCCTCCAGTTGATTCGACGCCATGCTGCTCTACCCCTCGGATCACGCACCCTTTTCACTGCCGTTGAAAAGTCGGGATACGAAAGTCCCCATATTAACAATGACAAAATTCTCTCCACTTCTTGTTTGACTACACTCAACATTCAGTTAACTATGAGTGGAACAATAACTATTTCCGCCCAGACTATATCCCAAACGGGTATAACACGACTGTGCAGTCCACGCCAGGAAATTTCCGAAAGAATCGACGTGCAGCCTGGAATTGATCTTTGGCTATGCCCGAACGGGACTATCGCTAAGCTTGTCACGGCTAATATTGACTCGTCAACCGTTCCGTCTCTAAGCTACCCTGCCCCTGGGAATCTGTCTGCGAAAAGAATACAGTGGAAATTGGATGTTGTGCAATGGCTGCGGAATTTTGGGTTGCATGTTGGCTCAATTGATGAAGAACCTTGGGTTGAAGTGGAAGTTTGGGAACCATTTTTCGCGAGGCTTGCTGGAGAGGCATGGCGACAGAGTGATGATAGCCAATCTGCACTGCCGCTGAAACGCATGCTATGGCCAGCGAGATTTTGCTTCAGAAGGGCTAGCTCATCAAATTTCTCTTCTGGGGCTCAAACTTCCCTTCTTGATGAACCCCTAGATTTTGCAGAGCGATGGTCCACAACGGCGAGCTCTCTCAAGCTAGATCATATTTCCCATACTGCTCAAAATACTCCAATCACCCAAGACCCAAAACCAAAAGACCAAGAAATGCCATCGCCACCCAAGGCTGAACCTCTGGAAAGCATAGAGAGTTTATCCCGAATTGCGCAATATCCCGATTTGCAAAGCACGAATCTTGTTTATCCAACTCCCCCAGATGGAGCTGCAGCAGTCGGATTGAACAATCCGAACCCTTCTGAGGCTTTTGCCGATGATTCTGACTTCGGGCTACCCCATACAACGCAACGAAGTTCAAGAAGAAACGCACCAAGATCTGATATATCGCCCGTTCAGAATAGTGGTGTTGGAGTTGGCACTGGCCGATATGATGCAAGTGATGAAGAAGATCTCTTTGGGGAAATGAACGAAAGAGATTTCGGGTCGAAAGGTATCACCGACGCGGATTTCAGCTTTTTTGATGACCCTGATTTCGATGGCATGGAGGGTAACTCTCTTGTAGAGGATGCAGATGAAGCCCTTGAAGCTTCCCATCCTCCGAGCGAACCGGAGGCCGAGACAATGATTGACGGAGAGCCCTCTCCCAATCAGCCAGAAGGAATCCCAACTCATATCGAAACACACGAGGCACACGCCTCTCCGATACATCACGAACCCCAACGGTTATCTGAAGAGCCCATGGCCCTCGAAGAACCAGCTCATTCACCAATGGATCGCGCAGGTCAAACAATCAGCCCGCCCTTGAGCCCAGTGGAAGTGAAAAAGATATTGTTCCCAGGGCCCGAGACCGACGATCACCAGCAGTCTTCAGATAACCGGGGGCAAGGGCATTACCATCCAGTGGAATTCGAAAAGAAACTTGGTGATTGGGATCAGAAGTACGGAGCAGCTGGCAAATTCTGGTTCTCCAGTGGTGGCTCGTTGGACACGTTAAATCAGACATCTACTATACCCACGATTGGCATGCCTCACCGCGGGCGAAGCAGCGCCAACGCACCTGGCTCCTCGAAAGAACGCAACAAACCCAGTCTATCTCTGACCCAGTCAGAAAATGGTTTACGATCAGCCTCGGTCAGCAGTGACAGCAGCGACGACAGTATCGAGATCATGTCGGAGCATGTGCCAACGCCGGCAGCCATGCCCTCAATCCCCTCTTTGAAGCGGAAACGAGCTCCTTCGGAATCTGATATAATCTCGATTGCATCCCAAGAGAAGCCATTGCCTGTCACAGAAGCAAGTCCCACATACGCAGCCGAAAACTCTACGTTCCTGGGTAATTTTCTAGCTAATTTTTCCGATTGGACGTTAACCGGTTATTTCTCTGCTTTTCCACCTCAACAACTCCCTGTACTTCTTCGCCGTGAAGGTCAACTTGAAATTGCCCAACTTCTGGTTGACCAAATCACACAGTCCTCCCTCAAGCATCCACTTGATGGGCAAATTGGTATTTTTGACCTCGAGAGCGAGTCTTTGTCACTACAAGCCCTCGACGACACAACGCTCTTAGGCGAAACCTCGAAAATGGACTTCAAAAGATATACATCACTCCAGGATGAATTTGTTGCAAACCAACCGCAGCAGCAACCGCCACAACATCCGCCGCCACCCAAAGAGACCCCGAAAAGCTTCATTTCAAAGTTATCGGCGCCCCACATACGTGTGCGTCGAGGCAAAGAATACCTAGAGGCTCTTCCCCCAGCTGTATCCTTTTGGGAGACGTTTGGTCTTGAGCCTGCTCATGGTCCAAAGAACATATCCGCTTATTGTATTCACCCACAAGCCGCGTCAAAAGCAGCTGATGTGTTCTTGACACGGTTTGGTCTTCTATACCAAAGTTGCAGTCTTGGAACCCATACCAGAGGAGAAGATTCTGTGGCATTTGAAGACGGGCTGAGGCCATGGAAATCTGAAACATCTAGTTATGAATCTATGATGCAGGTATTAAAGAGAACATGCGAGCAGCTTGGTACGTGTTTTATCTAGCGGTTACATACTTTGACTAACAGTTCTAAAGGCTCTGAGCTCTCACAGTCCCCAGCGACTGCTGATAACAATGTTGTCTATATCATCAACCCATTTACGCATGCTGCGGCACTAGCAGACATTTGTTCCGCTTTCTGGTACCTTTTCCAGCAATTGGTAGCCGGTTCCGAACGAAGACAGACTCGAATCTCCAACGAGCTTGTTCTGCAGATAATTCCACTGGAGTTCGTCATGTCGAGCGAAACGATGGTTATACCTCCCGAGACGGATTATTTGAACTTGGCTCTCGAAGTCTACAGTCGATGTCGTCCAAATGATGCGGATATGAGCCCCCTGCTCTGCGCGCCACCAATACTTCTGGCTGACGCTCTTCCAAGGGCTATTAGTTTCCGACTTGCCCCTGAAAGATCCTCGCCGCTTCAAGATGGGCGAAGTCTTCACATTGCCTACTCGAAAAGTCTTGATCAACGCTGGATATCGGTGGCATGGTCTGATTTGTCAGGTTCTATACAACGAACCATGTCTTACTGCCTGCGGTATCGTCAGTCGAGTGGTGCGAGACCAGTTTCCGAAGTAAGGAATGAAATCTGGGCTACGACGAAACACATTATGGATAAATTCCAAGCACGATGGAAAGTGCAGCTGGTGACCACCGAGCCTATAGAAACTGATGAGGTTGAAGGTATTGCTTATTGTTTTCTCTTATATCGAGGGTAAATTGCTAACACATTCACAGCATGGGCTAGTCTTGCAGACCAGCACAATAAGTTAAGACCTGGGTCGTTGGAATTGACCATCCTGGCTGTCAACACTGTCCCCGACTTGATTCTTGAGCCACCAGTTCCCCCCATATCAATGGCTATGCTGAACATACTGTCTTCATCTACCCCTGTCTCGACTCCTAATCCAAGTGCCAGTATTGCATCCCCCGAACAATCAGGCAATGCAGCCACGCCAACCAGCGCCGGCCCCGCTGCCTACAATGCCCCCACGCCAACGGAAACGTCGCTTGAAACAGATTCAGAAGCTGTCCTCACTGATATCTGTGACGACTCCTGGCTAGCCATCCTATCCCACCGACTCAACAGCTCTCCACACCTCACCGAATTCCGACCCGCCCTGTCCAGCGGGTATCTCCTTCGCCGCAAAGGCGCTACTGATGGCGACGGCGTGTTTTCAATCTCCGTCAATCTCATCTATTCCCCACGTCCTCCCCCATCCCACGATAATGTCCTGAAAGATACCTTAAGTATGTATCGGGACCTGGGCTGTCTTGCCCGGGCCAAGGGCATATGCAGTGTACAAAATAATACACTGCCTTGGCATGTCGCCACAGCTCTTCGCGGACAAGAGCTTTTGAGTTATGTTTTTTGAGCGAGCCATCTTGTTACTGGGGCGTTATGGTTTCTTTCTCTATTCGGAATCTCATGTACGTTAAGGCTTTCTCGGTGGTGGGATGTTTTATTACCTACATAGCTTGGGTACATATGTATACCCCCGGAGGCAGCGCAATTGAATTACCCTTGTTTACTGTGCATGCCTGTCAAAATCGAGATGTTTGGAATCATGCCATCGATGGATATATCTTTACCTCTGCTGTCCTTGGAACACCCTTTTAGGCATTCACTACTTAACTATACGGGCTTTGGAAATATGTGAAAATTGGATCGATGCTTCTAAACTTTGTCAACTTATGATATTTTCAAACTGTCAATAGGAATATGCAACATCGAGTTCTCAAGGCAAAGAATATGCACCAAATGAAGTCATCAAATACACTCAAGAAAGAAAAGGACACAGGAAAAAAGACCTCCAACTCCCCACCCGAAAAAAACACCCAAAAAAGAAAGAAAAAAAGATACACTGAAAGCAATTTATGTACTGATTGCTTTCAATCGCCAACAATTGTACAAAGAAGGCGTGTTTCAACGTAAAAGACTCGTAACGCAGCTCGTCATCGTGGCAGATAGTGTTGTATGCCAACAAAAAGGGTATCGTGTCGCAGAAAATGTCGTGGTCATGGATGTTTGTGTGTGATCGTATGTATGTGTTTGTTTCGAAGAAGAGGCAATCAATGCCTGTAAAAGCGAGACCAAGAGAGCCCAAGGCCAAGGCCAAGGTCAAAGGTGCAGTGTTTATTGCTGCTACCCTGCCTTATCACCCATCCGCACTCTCCACATCGACCTCCTTCTTCTTCGAGAAGAATGAGACGTGGTTATTTACCGCCCAGATCGCAAATCCAGCGAGTGCAAGGAGGAGGAAGAGGACGATGATGATAATCGCGATGGTGATGTTGCGCTGAACCATGTTGGGTGGAGACGACCAGCAGATCGTGGTAGAGAGGTAAATGATTCGGTGAGATGTGTAGGGAGCTTCGATTGTTGTCAAGCAGATATGAGGATAGGTGAGATCAAAGCAAGACGTGGGGTTCAAAGTGGTAGGCCGTGTACAGGTTGGCAGCAATGCGTTGGGTGGGATTTGTATACACGGAAGTATACAGCCTCGTCGGGCTGGCTCTTTTCGCAACACACAACTCTCCTTTTTCAAGGAAAGTGGGAATATAGATCGCAAGAATGTGAGAAAGGAGAGATAAAGAAGATTGGGTCAGCTGGAATGTGAATGGTTTTAAACTGGACTTTTTTTTTTTCCTCCCAGCCATGTGCTTTTAGAGGGGCTGGGGAACTCAATGTACATACTAACCACATACTGTGGCTAGGTACCCAGAATACTCCATACATTATATGTGCATCATAGGGAGGCTAGAAATAACAATGAATTGATTAAAGCACTCTATTTCAAGGTTCTCGAAGGAATATTGTACCTAATACGGAGTACCTTGGAAGTACAAGTCCACGGGTGCAATAACTAGAGAAGGCATACCTGACTAAGGCTATAATTATACTCACGTGACCCATGGCATTTACTCGAGAACGAAGCAAATTGATTTGATACCATTTCAGATTCAGTAATACATGTAGTACATGTAGTAATGGAAAAGCACCATCACTAGATTTGCTATTTAATAGTATCATTCTTTGCATAAACCGGTTACATTCACAGACTTAGCCCAGAATCTTCAATCCTCCCTTGGTTTTGGCTGGCTTTTTGATACCATCCTGCTTAACTTTTCCACCTGCTCCACCGGCGTTATCTCCCTTCGGACCCTTGCCTTTGCCTTGTTTCTTTCCATGTTTTCCATGCTTGGGGTTCGAAGCTGGGCGAACCTCGGTCACGGCTCGGCGCAGTAGGATTGGGTGCGAACCGATGTACTTTCCTTGCATTTCTCGACCCGCTTTGAAATAGTCCTCACTATCACTAAAGCTGACAAATCCATAGCCTGCGCTCTTCTGGGTTCGCTTCTCTCGGACGACGCGCGCTTTCTGGACCGATGGGTAGCGAGAAAATGCCTTCAGCAGAGATTCATCCGTCACTTCGCCTGCGAGGTTACCGACAAAAAGACGGAAATGTGCGGGGTCCCACTCCAATAGGGTCGAGTCGGTCCATGTCTCACCACCACCAGAACGAATGACTGTCTTTTGTGACTCGGGCTGCGGGACAGGAGTTCCTGGGCCGAAGGTTGGGGTTCTGGCTCCCGTGTTCACGCCTGAACCGGGCTGGTTGCCTGGGTTCTTAGTGGAATCTTCAGCGGGTTTGTTGTAGGCACTCTGCCACTGCGCAATTTGAGCTTCAGTCTCTGCGTCAAAGCCGGGGGCGTTGCCATTCTGGGGGAACCCTGTGTTGGTCTGGTTGGGCGTAGATCCGAAGGGGTTCGTAATGTGTGGGACGGTCGGGCCGTACGTGTTTTCGGCGTATTGAGGTTGTCCATAGTAGGAAGGCCCACTCTGGTATGCCTGAGGTTGCTGATAGTGATTAACGTAGCTGTTGGTGGGGGTTGCGTATCCAGCAGCAGAGACTGGTGGACGCGAGATCGAGTGGGTGTTGGCGCGATGCGGTTGACTGGAGGCTACCGCGCGCGGCTGGAACGCCGTGAAAGCGCTGTAGCCGGTTGGTCGAGATCTACCGCCATGGCTTGCAGGATTGGCGGTGGGAGGCTGCGCGGCGTTGGAGGATGGAGGTGGGCGGGGCGGAAGAGACGAGGGAGTCTGTTTGAGACCTGGAGGAGGCGGAAGGGACATGATGAATGGGATATCCAAATAGGGAAGAAAGAAAAACGAGACGCAAGAGACGAGAATACTAGATGCAAAGTAGCAACCGCAACGTACCTTCAGGGCCTGACTGACGCCGCAGTCATTCGCCAGACGTCACGCTTGAGATAGGCACCCGAAGGATGAGCACTTGCAAGAGGCGAAACGTTTGCGCGACTTGCAAATGATCACTGTAAGAAGGCTGGACGACTAGAAAAATGCGCGTCTTTAAGGAGTACGCTGGGTTGGAATTAATGAACAATGGGAAGAGAGATGAGAGATGACTTTTTTTTGTCACTGAATGCGCTGGCCAGGCCGTTGACGACGGCTGTGTCACATGACTCGATCAAGCTTTCCTGACTCAGTTATGACATAAGCACTTTGGCAGCCCCGGGGTGAGCCCTCGTGCTGAGTCATTCCGCGGCCTTCCTTCCAAGGTTGCTACCCCCACTCTAGTCCCAAAACAGACTAGCTTATACGCAGCCGGGTATGAACGCATCGGCAAGTGATTTCTCCGTCGCAACTCTACCAGAACAGTTCACCGATGCGTGGACAAGGTGGGATGGGGGTTGATTCGGATGGTTTCGATGAGTTACATGGATATTCGGTTGAATTTATATTTCACCATTCTCTACTTGATACCTATAATATACATATTTACTATAGGGTAATGTATGTTATGTAGAATTCTTCAGTTCAAGTTACCCCTCCATGCCCCGCTATCATACACAAGGTACTATGTAAAAGCTGCAATGTCAATCACATGTATGTTTAAAAGAAAAATCCAAACAGAGCATGCACATAAGCAATATAAGGAATTGAAAACCGGGTCGGCTTTCTAAATTACAACAGAACCCGAGTGGGTTGACACCGGACGACTCTGCTCCTGTACCTAATACTTGGCGCCACACCGGAGACAGTAAGAACGGCGTTAGTACATGGTACCCCCGCCGGTATGTCCCACCAAAGATGACGGAATAGTTGCTCCGTCAGCCGGTTGGGGCTACTTCTTCTTCTTCCCCTCCCCTCCTTCTTCATCTTCCTCTCTTCTCTAGATTCACCTTTACTTTCCTCAATACCCTCATATCTCACATATAATCGTCATGGCTGACCAAGCTGTGTAAGTCTACCTTCTTCCCTCCCTTCACCAATTCCAGGTTACACCTCCCTGCATCTTGAAGTGATACCAGAGCGCATGGATCTTCAATGCTGCTCACACATCATGCACCAGCTCTATTTGGAAGAGCGAATCCCTATAGATGCTCGGGCAAGATGATACCATTGGAGCTATGCCACTGCGAGTCTATGATCTTTTCTTTTTTTTCGGAAGCTCACGGCTTTCCCTTTCTTTTTGTTTCCATTATGATTTTTACCCAGTTGTTGACAAGAGACCTTGATCGCTGACGATAGCGCCCGTCTCGCCGGCATCAATGTCGGCGCTCCGGCGCACTTTGCTCCTAGTGCTGATTTCGGCCTCATCGGTCTGGCCGTTATGGGCCAGAACCTGATCCTCAACGTTGCTGATCACGGATTCACCGTTTGCGCTTACAACCGTACAACCGCCAAGGTTGACCGTTTCTTGGAGAACGAGGCCAAGGGTAAGCTCTACAGACAATAACAGGTTCCAATTCCTTTTTGCAAAAATGCTCATTATAAAACAGGCAAGTCCATCGTTGGTGCTCACTCCATCCAGGAGTTCTGCGCCAAGCTCAAGCGCCCCCGCCGTATCATGCTCCTCGTCATGGCCGGCAAGCCCGTCGATGACTTCATCGAGTCCCTTCTGCCTTTCCTCGAGAAGGGTGATATCATCATTGACGGTGGTAACTCCCACTACCCCGACAGCAACCGCCGCACTCAGTACCTCACTGCCAAGGGCATCAGCTTCGTCGGCAGCGGTGTCTCCGGTGGTGAGGAGGGTGCCCGTTACGGACCCTCTCTCATGCCCGGTGGCAACGAGGAGGCCTGGCCCCACATTAAGGACATCTTCCAGAGCATCTCCGCCAAGAGCGACGGCGAGGCCTGCTGCGACTGGGTCGGTGACGAGGGTGCCGGTCACTACGTCAAGATGGTCCACAACGGTATTGAGTACGGTGACATGCAGCTGATCTGCGAGGTAAGGCTACTTTCAAGCAAAACGTTCTCGGGCAAACCACTGACATCATCATTTAGGCCTACGATATCCTCAAGCGCGGTGTCGGTCTCTCCTCCAAGGAGATTGGTGATGTTTTCGCCAAGTGGAACACCGGTGTTCTTGACTCCTTCCTGATCGAGATCACCCGTGATATCCTCTACTACAACGACAACGATGGCACTCCCCTTGTTGACAAGATCCTCGACAAGGCTGGCCAGAAGGGTACCGGCAAGTGGACCGCCATCAACGCTCTGGACCTCGGCATGCCCGTCACCCTGATCGGTGAGGCTGTCTTCTCTCGCTGCCTCAGTGCTCTCAAGGATGAGCGTGGCCGCGCCAGCAGCATCCTCAGCGGTCCTACTCCCAAGTTCGAGGGCGACAAGCAGGCTTTCGTCGACGACCTTGAGCAGGCCCTGTACGCTTCCAAGATTATCTCCTACGCCCAGGGCTTCATGCTCATCCAGAACGTAAGTATTCTTTTTCTTGTCAGCCTCATTGATAGTCATTTTCTAACCCTCGTCCCCAATATAGGCCGCCAAGGAGTACAAGTGGAAGCTGAACAAGCCTTCCATTGCCCTCATGTGGCGCGGTGGTTGCATCATTCGCTCCGTCTTCCTTAAGGATATCACCAACGCCTACCGCAACAACCCCGACCTTGAGAACCTGCTCTTCGACGACTTCTTCAACAAGGCCATTAACACCGCCCAGGCAGGCTGGCGTAACGTGATCAGCAAGACCGCTCTGTGGGGTATCCCCGCTCCGGCCTTCTCCACTGCTCTCAGCTTCTACGACGGTTACCGCTCCAAGAACCTGCCCGCCAACCTGCTCCAGGCCCAGCGTGACTACTTCGGTGCCCACACTTTCCGCATCAAGCCTGAGAACGCCAGCGAGACTTTCCCCGAGGGCAAGGATATCCACGTTAACTGGACCGGCCGTGGTGGTGACGTGTCGGCCTCTACCTACATCGCATAAGCGTGTTAAGTTGAGGTATGTTAGCAGGGTAAAAAATTTGGATGTTCAATGTATTTAGATGTCTTCATGGAATGCCCATGATCCGTAACGAAGTCACTTGTTTTTCTCTTCTACGTATTTCTTTGCTGTCTATGATTTAAGTGAGCTTCTTTAACAAAGTATAAAGTGCGTGTTCAACCTATAAGAGAACAGACCTGCCATGACAATACTGTTGAGGTCAAACCGTGAAAATTTTGACTGATTTCGTGGAATAAAGATTGATTCCACCGAACTTCGACTTCAACTCGCATAACGTGGGAATTTACATATCGTTTGTGGTCCACTGCAGAACCACTCAACCAGATCCCCAGAATTTGATATTAAGGCGGCAATAGGGGAATATATGAAGAGCGGATTATGGACCAGCAGGTCAACTCTATATTAACTATAATTGAAACTGATATGATGACAGTTGTAGCAATGTTCCAAGGTTCTCTCCTGGCATGAGAACACAGGAAATGAATTTGCCATCTTCCCTGAAGCAGTTTTCGCATTCCATATCTGCGTCAAGCTTCTCGCCCACTGCTTGTCCCAGCAAGGCTCAATGTTGCTGACGAGCCTGCAGACTTGCTGGTTGAAGGTTTCGCCATCCACAATCTTTCTTTCTTTTTTTTTGTTTTGTGCAATTGGAGGTGTAGAGTTGGCTCGCGTAATAGAGTCATCTGGCGGAGCTTTCGCTGTAAGGAACCATGGGCATGTCTGTGCCCTGTTTGCCCAGTATCCCGGTGGTCCTTCGTTATTCCCCTTGTTTCCATAACTTAGAGTTGGGATAGGCAAATCTGACATTGGTGTTGGATGCAGCCTATTTTGGAGGGAAGGTTCCTAGAAGAAAAAAGAAAAAAGAAAAAAGTGAAAAGAAAAGAACAAGCTGATATGTCCATTTTTGTCGAGATGTTAAGGTTGCATTTATTCCAAGCTATCAAATCCTTGCAATTCAGTGAAGCTTTGCTGAGTTGTCATATGAGGTTCAGCCCTGGGGGTGGAGGGTCCTCGATGTCCACTGCCCGTACAGGCTCATCCTGGTTCAGTTGTCCTTCCACCGTGCTGTTTTGTCTGCTGGTATGCTAGTCGTGATCTTGTCTTGCTCCCAGTTTGTCTCTTCAAGCGGCAACGAATACAAACAAGTTTTTCAATTTTTTTTAAATAGATAATTTAACTCTACCAAGTAAAAACCACCAACATCATCAAATAGATCAAAAATCATATAGTCATAAGGAGAAAAAGCGTTGGTCCCCAAGAAACCATCAAGTCGTATCAATCATGTAGGGAATATGCTAAATGAGCAAAGCAATCCCAGAAGTTCGAAAGTGAAGTGAAGTGAAAGTGAAAGTGAAGAAAAAGACAAAGAGAAAGAGAAAACAAAGACGCCCAACACAAAACAATAACAAGACCCAATCTCTATGCACATCGCAGTAATCAATCTGTGATTGGAGTGTTCAGTCTATGAAATCAGCCAACCGCGCAAATAAGAAATGGTTTAAAAGCAAAACAAGAATCAAGAATTGAATCAAACGGAGGCCCAATCGCCTAATAAAAATGATGTTTGAGAGGTGGGCGGGGGAAGAGTGGGAGACCTAGGTAGTTAGTATAAAATAGAAAACCAAAAATAAAGAATCGCAGGGCTGAAATGCCCACATATACTCATCCTTCACGACCAAACATGGAAACCCGGGAGCCCTGCTCCCCGTCTTCCGCTGCCACGTCGGGACCCAGCAGCCGATTCAGCCCCACTGTGATTGCCATGTCTACCTTCATCCAGGCTACGCCGCGAGGCGCCGAAGTCGCTCATAGCAAAGAGCAGCGGCTCGTCGTCCTCGGGCGCTTGTCCGGACAGCGTCCGACCCGTGCCTGGCCGCTGTGCAGAACCGCGTCGGATCTCTAGCGTAGAGTTGCCACTATTACTTCCACTAGCGTTGCCATCGCGGTCCTGGTCGCGCTCAGCCAGGTGCGGGGTGGGGTTAGCACCCCGGGCAAAGCTACTAGATGCTGAGTTGAGGGAATGTCCGCCCGAGTAGCCGCGGCCGCGGGAGCTAGCGAACCGCGGCTGGTAGACATGGGGGTTGGAGGAGGCTGAGGCGCTAGTTGGTCCAGACATCTGCCCGCGTGGGGATACACTCTCCCGGTACGGTCCCGCTGTAGAGCCGGATGGGCCGCTTCGGTCCTCGGCCGGGCATTGCTGGGCTTTTTGGGACTCATTCTGTTGTTGGGCGACACCCAGGGTGGCGTTTGGGGGCTCATCGGCACCTAGACTAAGGCTGCGCATGCCAAATGGGAAGATTTCATCGTCTTCGCTTGTAACGATCGGCCGGCGCACGGCTGCAGAGCTCGAGCGACGATAAGCAGGGTCGAAAATCCGCGGCGATGTTGGGATGTCAATAGCACCTGCGGTAGAGGAAGGTCCTCGCGGGTTTTCTGTGCCGGGATGTTCTTCCAGCGTGGAGTCATGGTGTATGCGAGGGATTCTTGCACGGTGGTCGATTTCAATGTCATCAGCAACGCTGTTCGAGCTCAGACGAGAGCGGATAGCAGGAGTGTGGGGGGTGTGGGGAGTGTGCGG
The DNA here is from genome assembly GCA_028974045.1 of Penicillium cf. viridicatum. Classification (NCBI taxonomy): domain Eukaryota; kingdom Fungi; phylum Ascomycota; class Eurotiomycetes; order Eurotiales; family Aspergillaceae; genus Penicillium; species Penicillium cf. viridicatum. Next base: position 5,718,274 of record JAPQKQ010000002.1, on the reverse strand, counting down.
GGATATAGGTTTCCCTGGAGAAGAAGCTGTGGAGATGGAGGTACCTGCAACCATCGGTGGGACTCCTGACAGTTGCTTGCTCGAAGAAATGGAAGAGCGCTGCATGTGCATAGACTGTGACATTGAGTCGGACAACGCGGCATTTGAATCTCGCATACCGCGGAAGCGAGCAAGAGCTGCTGCGGTGGGGTTCGGGTGCCTAGGGCGAGGCTGAACAGATGCAGAAGTGGATGAATTCATTAGATCCTTCTTCGAGTCGAGCATCTTCAAAAAATCGGAGATATTCTCGTCATCGGCGTGGATGGACTCTGCACTCGTGCCTGTAGCCTCCGTGAGTAGGCCGGACCCGGGCTGTGCATTAGATGATGTCGCACTCGCTCGGCCGCTGGAGTTGTCATCTTCCAGTCTGTTTGCCCCTGAAGACAGGCGGCCTCGTCGGTGGCTAAAGGAGCTGCTATATCGGGAGATAGGAGCAGGTTTGGGGGATGCGGAATTAGAGGATGATATAGCTTGTTCGGATGCAATGGTTATAGGTCTGCGCGCTGAAGCGGCAGAAGAAGGGGGCGGCATCACGCGGGAATCGGCAAATGTTCCTGTGGGGATGCGTGAAGACATGTTGCGGGGAGATACTCCTAGGGGAGAGTCTGCTAAAGCCGGGGAAGCAGAAAGAGGGGGAGCTTTGAAGGGTTGGAATGAGATGGAGGGACGGCGTGGGAAACTTGAGCCTCCACCTTCTCCAGCAATCTGCGCAGCACGTCCTGAAGGAACGACTTTGGCAGGAGGGAGGAGTCTCTTGGGCGACTCTGTCGGGGAAGGAGACCCAGCGCCCGAATCCCTCATTGCACGAAGTGCTGATATAGGACTTGCACCTGTTGTTGGGCCAACCTGATGGAAGGTTGAGAGACTGCCGTATGCACGCGTGCAATCCGGGTTCTCAACGGTCCTCCTCTCCACTGGCACAGAACCGACTTCAGGATTTGGGCGGTTGACATCATCTGAAGGCAACGATGGACGAAAGATCTCGTCGTCAGCACCCATAAATCTCGAGCTCAGCAGCGCTTCCGAGTCATCAACACGGAAATCGCAGTTCGTCCGATACGTAACTTGAACTGAAAAGGGACCTGCGGGCGACTCCGTGACCCCAAAGCTGTAGGTGTCCACCACTTTTTCGCTTCCCTCACTCAACGGAGCCGTCAAATGATCCAGTGAGAGTTCGTCACGAGCAGCGCTCCCATCTACCACACGGTACTTGATCTGGAGAGCGGGACTCTGCCGCAACTTCTTGTTGCGTTTAGAGAATCTCCATGCAGGCAAGAACTTAGAGTAGGTAAATAAGGATCGGAAGAGCACGATGCTTTTCTTATACACAGTCGGCAAGATAGAGCCCAAATCTGCCGGGGGTCTGCTTGAGGACCCTCCCAACTCGATTCTCCACCGCTCCAAGATAATCTCGTCGTTTTCCGATTGGTATGACTTTGCACGGGCGCCCTCAAGCGATGCGAGCGACTCGCGCACATCCCAACGTTTCCCATTCTCATCGAGAATCACCAGACTTTGATTATTTGTGAGAGATTTTGTGTCTAGGTATGTTTCAATGACGAGGGGTGGTGGTCGATTGTCCGTTGCATCGCATGTTCTCCAAGGTCGCAGGGGTTCCCGAAGGACATCTGTATCATCTAATTCAACGTTGAACTGGACCAAAACAAATAGAGTTAGCATCTGCCACTTTCATATGCTTGACTGTCCCAAAAAGCATCGCAAATCCGACCATGAGATGGAAACGTACCCAGCGGTTGACTCTAGGGGACTCAGAGCCCTTGTTATAGGAGGGAGGCAGTGGAACCCGTGAATGCAGGATAATCAAAGCGGCTTTTGTGTGATAGTTCTATTGGAAATGAGATTAGCCATCAATAAGCCATCCTGATAAGTCATTGGAGGGGCGATCTGAATGACGATACCGATATTATCTGATTTAACCGGGTCAGGGCCTCCTTGCCCAGTGCCGCATTCCTCCCCTGCTCGGACGGCTGAGGTCCCGGGTCTATCCCTAACCCTCTGGCAGAATTAGACCCCGTATCGACGGGTGGGAAGCTCGGGGTAGCTTCCTGCTCTCTGCGGTCGTCCCGAGCTGGCGGTCTGGGTGGAAAATTAGGCGCCGGAGACGGCACCGTTGATGATCGGGGATGTTGATGCATGGTGGGCGGCTAATTGCGAAAGCGTGGTTAGCGACCATCAACACGCATGCGAGCAAGAGGCAAGAACGGTATTACCCTGATAGAGCGGGTCCAGGGAGGTGCTGGATACGAGTGTTATCACCGCCGGAATCTGTTATCAGGAACGCAATCGGGCAGCGATGGTTCCAGGACTGAGGGCCATGCTAACAGAAGAGGAGAATGATATCTTCTAAGGATGTTCCTGAATCTGAGACGGTGAATGATTCACGATAAGACAATGGGCGGCTACCATGTGGTCTGGGGGTGACTCCGGACTGGGACCTTCGGAGCAGGTCTAGAGCTTCTCCGCACGGGTAAATGCAGTTGGATGAGATCGCTGTGTGAGGTGTAGCGAAGCGAAAGAAATATAAGAAAGCTCGTGAGAAAGGAATGAGAAACAAGACAGGATGCGGATAAAAGAGAGAGAAGGGGTGTGATAATGAAGATAGTTCGTCTGTGACGCACATCCGGTGACTCGACAGGTCTCGAGTGCCCTAGTCAGCCTAGAACGCCACACAGATGATGCAAACACGGGGGTTTGCTGCCTATATTCTGGATCTTCTTCTCTCTCTCTTCCTTTTTTTTTTACTTAGATATCTCTTACCCTTTTACCTAGAGATAGGCTGTTGTACAAACCGGGTACCATGCACGGTCGCAAGGATCGCCATACCCGGGCAAGGTACCCTAGAACCGATAAGCACCCGATCACGACTTACAAGACGTGATATTAAATATCTACATCGTTACATAGTTACATAGCCTGGGGTAGGTATGGGCAGGTGATGAGTATATCAGTTATATCTGACTATGTACTTTATATCTACTTTATAAGGATCTTCTCAAGATTTCCCCATATTCTATTTTGGCATGTTACAACGTTATCTGATCCAACGTCATAACTCCATTCCATTAAGTCAATGACTACATATACACATAGGAAAGTCTGAATTTCTCATTGTTGATGATAAACATTATATGTTGAAAGAAAAAGATATATACTCCCATGGCCAAAGGATGCCAAAATACACAAAGACATAGTGGGAGACCGAATTATAACCTATGTACACATGTATATATAGATCAAGAACATATACAAAAGTTGGGCTCAAACACTCAATGGCCATTATGCGCAATGATAATAATTGTCAGAATTCGCTCTAAAGGCTTGTGTTGAGCACTGCAACGGGGTCGCTCTTGACCTTCGAGTCCTGATCACCCAAATGGGCCAGTGCATCAATGAGCTTTACAAGAATAGGCTCGAGCCCTGCACCAAAAGCAAGCGGGTTGAGAATATTGCCAAGCTCAGTACTCGTGGTGCAGCCACTCTTGGTCGTGCCAGCAAAGGCATTCTGGACAAACTGGATGGCCTCGGGAATGGCAATGATTTCAGTGGTCGCGTGACCACCGCTGGCATACGTAGTAAACTTGACGTTTGCATCCCAGTTACACCAGGAATTAACCATAGTGTCAGCATCGGCGTAAGGGATGACTTCATCGTCTGTGGCGTGGTACACAAATGTTGGTGCCGTCGGGGTCTCGTCCTTGTTCACAGCCATGGTGTTCTGCTTCAACACTGACTGAACGATCGGGTCGAAGAGGAAATCCTTGCCTAGAGTTTGGAAGCTAGTGTCAAAGACCGACCGTTCGAAGAACGTCGCGATATTCACAGCGAAGCATTCGGACGCGGCGCTGTCCAGTATCTTTTGACCATCTGCCGTTACGACCTTGTTGAGGAAAGGGACCAGGTCGGCACCATAGGCGCTTGGTCTTGAAAGACCAACAAAGGCTGGGGGAAGCAAGCCACTGAAGGCTGTGTTGTCAAGCTGATACAATGTGCCAGTAACGTTCGCGGGAGTTCCACCCTGCACCCAGGCCTTGATGTTCAGCTCTGACGCGTACGTGGGCTGCAAAGAGGCCGCCCAGCCGGTAGCAATGGCACCGCCTGAGTAGCCAACGCCCGCAATCATGGGGTTATCGGTGAGATCCAAGGTCTTGAAGCTATTCACGGCACGGATACCATCCAATACACCCATACCTGCGAGACGACCCGGTCCAAAGGCAGCATCGGGTCCCTCATAGTCGGGAGAAGCGACGATGTAACCAAGAGCAAGGTAGATCTCAATGATCAATAGCTCGACCGCAGCGATCAAACTGTCCTGTGGCGCACCGAGCTGGTAGGCGTAGCTAGGCTGGCATTTCGATGCAGAGCTATCGTAGGCCGTGGCGAAGGAAACGAAACGATCGAGCTTAGCGTTCTTTGGCTTGAACACTGTGGTAACTGTTGCAAGGGCCGAGCCATTAACTGCAGTCGTGCGGTAAAGCAGCTGATAGGCTTCCACGTCAACCGGGACGAGACCGAAGAACGCGGCAGTGATGTTGCGTTGGTTCAGGATTGTCCCAGGCGCCTTGGATGCGTAGCCAGCAGGCGGCTGATAGAACGGATCAGTGGCAGGAGGCTGAACCGTGCTACGGGGAACCTGAGCAGGCAGCGCCGAGGCAATTGAAGTGAATGTCATCAGCCCAACCAGGGCAAGGCGCACCATGCGCGCAAGGGACAATGCCATTTTCCTGCTCGGTATAGGAGAGTCGGGGCTGTGATGCTGGACGAGGAAGAGGAAAGGGGTGCTCTTCACATTATATACTTCGGCCGACCTCAACATGATACCTACCTTTCCTGAGAATGTGATCGATATGCGGATATATTACCGAGGCTGGCGAATAGGGCGACGATCATCGCCCCTGATTATGGGGAGACTCCATAAGCAGTTCGGGGCAATGCATGATCTGTCTGATGCCCTGCAGATCCCCCTTGTTGAAGTTAGTTTTATATCTTTTCCCGCAGAAACATGAATACATGAAATTAGCAGATCTGCGAATAAACTTATCAGATAGACTCATCTCTCTACCTTTTTTTTTTATCTTCAACCTCTCGATGAAAGTTGGGGCCCAACAAATTTTCAAACTCGTGAAGGATCGGCGTCAGCCCCGCACAAAGTTCTTCCCGTCTGGGATGCATAGAAAAGCACTTTGGATGCAATATCCGAGGTTGATCAGTGAGACATTTTATTGGGGAACCCTGCCCATTCTGCAATGGATACGTTGTGGATACGCCTCGGGTCAGAATAGTAATCACGACTGTCTCCATATTCCATATGAGTACAGACCCAATTGATTATACACGAGTACTCTAACCCGATATTGTCTTAGCGTTACCCCTCATTGTGCAGAGGATATCTTGGAAGAAGGCTCCTGCATAAGAGGCTGTCGTTAGCTTCATATTGTTCCTTCACATGAAAGAGCTTGGGTTGCATTCTTCAGCTTTCGACATAATATACTCGGCATTGGGAGTCAAGCCGTGCGTTGAGCCAAGCAGGATGTTGAGGCAGATGACACTTCCCTTTTTGGTAAGGCTGGAAGCTTAGTCAGAAGTAAAATTGAAACAGGATCTAAGACCGATTGGTGGAGGAAGAAGAATTATATGTTGTTCATGAGAATATACTATAGGATCTATAGTACGGAGTAGTTATATGTTATATCTAAATGTCTAAGGCCCGTGATTGTTTTGATGCAGAGCGTCACCTAACAGCAGTGGAGGCTCTCTCTTTTCACATCATTTTTGATTTAATGTAGCTTTTATTCTTTCTCATGATTTCTCGCCTCGCTCAGTATTTTCCACCATCCTTTCCTCACTGGATCCCGGACCGGATGACCACGGAAATGTCGTGATGATCACTACGGATCTTCCTCACCGACACCGGATCCACCTCGAGATTCATCCGTTGCCCAGTCGGAAATTATATTTCCAAGTGGTGTGTGTGAAATTGAGTCAACTACTCTTTGTTACCCTGGCAATCACCAATATGTTATCCACTCAAATCGGATCACCCTCACTTTATTTATTTTTATTTTTTTATGAACCCCACTTGGGGATATGAATATCCGTACTGTCATCAAGCCCTTGTGGTTGTGTCATCCTAAGTATTTAGGTACCATTCTGACACTTAAGCAATGTGGTTTATGAGAACTATCTGTTGGGATCATTATGGCAAGAAAACCATCCTATGTGAGCTGCAGAATCTCGCTGTGCCACTGATAGTAACCATTTTCAGCAGCTGATTCACCCTGTGGTAAAACTAAACTTAGATATAACGGATCTCTTTATTAATAGAAAAGACCATTGTGGCAGCGAAGGTTCTTTGAGGTTTTGCTCTTTGTTCAAACGCATGGCATCTCAGATTCTACTACATAAACCCCTACTCCCTCTTCAGACCATCATAAATTGGCACTATAAATGATTAGGGCGTTTTCTCTCGAAGAACAAAAGACTATATAGCAGGGTACAGTCTTCTCCTACCAAAGATTATCCTCAACCCCATCCACTCCACTATCCAGCGAAATGCGTGTGCAAGCAAGTCCCTTCGTAACCCGCAAGCACCATATTCCGGATCCTTGTGACGATGAAGAGGGCTATTGTTGGGTAAGTGTTATACTACTACCGGACGCAAGGAATGGCACCCATAGTGACGAAGCAATTATGTTGTTTGTAATTCGGAAGTGCAAAGATGCCCAAACCGCCATGACCCACCAGCCACTGCATGGACTGGGGGACCACTGTATCTCGTTGCCAGTCAAGTGGAATACACCTAGGCAAAATCTGCGTACAGTTCGGGATCAGGCTGCGGCTCTCGCATCATGGTGGCTTGTCCAAATTCGTGAAAACAGGGTGACTATTGACCAGGAGATGGTTTTTGATAACCGCACCATGGGAGGATTCAAAATTATGTTGGATGTGATCCCTCCAGAGTGGGAAAAACCCGAGTATTCAGATTAAAGCAAATATTATGCGGATTGTTGTTATGGTAAATCATCATTGGTTCTGTCCGTAGATTCTGGCAAGCTTAGAAAGATGGAAGTTGCGAAGAAGCTTTGTATTCATTGATTTCAGTCAAGATGTTCAATATATCAATTAATCGAAGAGGCGAAAGAGATAAGAAGTAGTTCCTTGAACTAGTAGATGGGTAACTAGTTGAATAGCTAGATATCTAGTCCTGAGGTCACGCCTAAGGGTCTTTGTCACCAAACGGCTTTCTAGTCACTCTGGTGATGTATATGATCAATTAGCTGGTATGGATCAAGGACCAGTATTGTGCTTCCCGCGGATTCGAGGCGGGGACGTTTCAGACCTCTCTATTGTGTCCTCACCGATGAGCTGTCAAGAGATTCAGAAAAGCAATGAAACAGGCCCGGCTCGTCCTCGATGTCGAGCGCATGAACATAATGACCTTGAATGACAAATTTTATGAGACACTTGAGGAACTCAAAAGAGAAGGTGTGTTCGACCAATCCGTTCGATCAATGAGATATACTGACATCGTTCTACCAGCCACCAGGAGAAGTATGAACCTACAGAAGACGAGGCGAGAGCTCGAATGAGTAACACCGAACGCACTGTTCGGTACATCCATGATATTCTGGCAGCCTATTACGAGGTGGCATCCAAGCGCTTCGTGGATAACATCTGCATGCAAGCTACCGGCTACTGTCTGCTCACCGGACCGCGCAAGCTGCTTGGACTTTTCTCGCCCCAGTTTGTTGCGAACCTGGCGGAAGATCAGGATCAGTTGACGAATATTGCGGGGGAGAATGCGGCGCTGAGCCGGCGACGTGTGCAGCTGAATAAAGGGATTCAGGATTTGGAAACTGGTCGAAAGATTATGATGTAGATCTGGTCTGTGGTACGGACGACGTATGTCACCAGGTCGTTCTACATGAGTAAACTGAACTTTAACTCGAGGAATCCGAATTAAAATAAAATGTCATACATACAACATAGTACATACATAAGGGTGCATCATCCTATCAGTTCCCCACGAGCTCTGCCCTGGATGATCCTCGCCTCTCGTCCGGGGGCATGGAGGGACGTGCGCGTCGTTATTGGTCAGAGTTATTCCACAGAAGGCGATAACGTCCATGGAGGCACATAACACGGACTTCTATAGTATAAATGGCTTTAGTGACTTCTTTTCCCCCATCAATGTAAGAGTACCCTAGAAAGATACATTCTACTTTGGAAGCGGATAAAAAATTGCAAGCCGTGGAAGGATTTATTTAGTCCATAGGCTTAGATGTCTATATCATTGAAGTTATTCTCTCGACTTGATCAAGTGACAGTTTTGGTATACCTTACTTATACTTGGTTGTGATTTGTGTACCCTTAAATATCCATATATTTCATTTTAGAACATGCTTTGTCCTATCTATAGTAGTTTGACAATTCCGAAATGACCCGGAGACTCCGATATAGATGTACTACTTACGGAGTACATGGATGTACTTTTTGACTCGACGGTCGTTATGGTTGACTGTGAGGCGGGTCCACGATCCACGGATGACATCGAGGGCAAACCGGCCTGGATTTCTGGCAAGTGCGACGACATCTTGCTCTTTCCAACCATCTGGGTATCTCGAGACATTATACATCTTACAGCCACGTCCAACACCTGTCCCTCTTCGAAACTTTCGAGTTGCCCGCCAAATAAGCACTTCGCCACACGCGCATATTCCGAGCCCACAATCGATTTCGCGTCAATTCCACGAGAAAATTTGTGATACCGAGATCGTATCGACCAATACTTATAGCGTCGGTAATTCTTATCCTTTCCCCTCGAACCAGAGTTCTCTTATCACCCAGCTCCCCCGTCGCGGTCCACCCCACTGTGGTGACGGCGACGTTCAGCTTGGGCCTGATAAGAGATTCGGCGCGTCAACCACTCCGGGCACATGAGTAACAAGCTTTGGGAGTGTTTCATTCAAGATGATGTCGAGCAGTTCCAGCGGTCTCTGGCGAACGCGACGTTCGCGGGACCGCGAGCTGCAGGGGGCTCCGGAGGGACCTCCAGAGCCGCGACAAATCTGTCATCGAAGACTGGAAGCCCCGGGTCCATGATCGCTTCGTCTCCGAATACACCGAGAGGTAAGAAAAATATCGAATCATCACCTGGGACCTCTGTGTCTGAACGGCCGGCCTTCCCGCGCGGGAGCGCGACTTTATCGCGCGCCGATGTTAATGCCCGCGATCATTACGGCCGTACACTGCTCCATCATGTCGCTTCATCCTCGAAACCTACCGCCTTCAAGTTCGCCCGCGCTTTGTTGGACGTTCCATTTGTCGATATTTATGCGCAGGACTGGGAGAGCGGATGGACGGCTCTGCATCGGGCTCTTTACGCCGGGAACGCCACAATTGCTCTGGCGCTCATGGCGCGTGATCTGCAGGACATGACGGATTTCAGTAAAGGTGGGAATACGAGTCATCCGAGTGGCGGCCTGATCAAGATCAAGGACCGTGAGGGTTGCAGTCCATTTGACGTCTTCGGGGCGACTATTAGAGCACGCGACCTTAAGCATCTCTCTGAAAGTTGGCCGAATTTAGATCTTAATGATGATGTGCTAGGCAGCAATGCCGCTTCCAATGCCGCCTCAAACTATGGGGATGACGAGGAAGATGGCGCATACGCTCTTAAGGGCGTTTTGAAACCAGCTGTGGATATTTCCGCCGATGAAGTTTTCACACTAGGAAGCAACAAGAACTTGAACCTTGGTCTAGGGGATCAGGATGACAGGCAATTTCCTGAGCGCATCTCATTGAAGCGCCCCGAGCGTCTTTTGCATCGATTTTATCGTGAATACCAAAAGAAATTGGAGAACCTAGGGCTTGAGGATAGCGTGCCCAAGAGCAAATCGACCGAGCTGCCCACGTTGATCGCAAACAAGCCAATGAAGTTCCAAGACATTATCATGTCTAAACTGCATACCGCCATACTCACAGATGACCCCGAGGCTAATCTGTTCATGTGTGGATTTGGACCCGGAGGACGCCTAGGAACAGGAGATGAGTCGACGCGTTTCACCTTTGTTTGTATTGAAACGGGTGGACTGGAGGGGAAGAAAGTCGTATCGGCTGCTCTGGGTCAAGACCATAGCCTGGCCATTACCGAGCAGGGCGAGATTTTCAGCTGGGGAAGCAACAAGTTCGGACAACTTGGCTATGGCCTGCCTAGGACTAGCAACAAAAACGATATTCCCATCCAGACGACTCCTCGTCAGATATTCAACCCGTTCAAGAAAGAGACGATCATAGGTGCAGCGGCGTCGTCTATCCACTCGGTGGTCTTCAGTACCTCAGGTCTCTATACGTTTGGCAAGAACGAAGGTCAGCTTGGCCTGGTCGATTCCGATGCGCGTTCGCTCGAGGTACAAACAACACCGCGGCGCGTTGGAGCATCTCTTTTCAATTGCCCAATCAAGATGGTGTCCGCTATTGATCGTGCTACATCTGTGCTTCTGCAGAATCACGAAGTCTGGGTTTTCTCGTCATATGGCTATTCAAAGCTTTCATTCCCACTGGAGGTGAGCTCCAGATTTATCAGGGATAGCTTCATGGTAACCAGATACGACAAGACTGCGAATCGTGTTGTCAAGATTGTATGTGGAGGCAACACCATATGTGCATTATCTAGCTCTGGTGATGTGTTCACTGTTCAAGCCAACCAATCTGACAATTCTTCGGCTTTATCGTCCACAACCAATCCTGCAAAGATTCGGAATTCGTTAGCGGCCCCTGTTCGAGCATGGTCCGTTAAGAAATCATACATGGCAGCAAGCGATGTTGATGTTGGACAAGACGGTTCGATTATCATCTGTACAACATCTGGATCTGCATGGAGAAAAGAACGGCGGACAAAGAACAAAGCGGGAGCCTCGAAAGAGTACAAATTTGCCCGCATACCTGGTCTCTCACGGGCAGTGGCAGTGCGCAGCAATGCTTTTGGGGCCTATGCTGTCGCACAACGTGACTGTGAAGTGACCAGAGAACAAATTCATGTTGAGCAAAGCAACCTTTGGGATGATATGTTGCCGTTGTCCCCATTTTCAATCCCAGGTCTGGAAGAGTTGGACTCGATCCTCGAAGATGACACTCAAAATATCCCTCTTGTACTTTCATCCGGAAAAAGTATTCAAAGAGCCATACTTTCATCCTCGGATATTGAAAGCCAATTCCTTTCTGTATGGACCGAGGGGACTGTTTGGGTGACCAGCTCCCTATCTGACTCTTGCATTCCTGTTCATGAGTTTCTTATAGCTGGTCGTAGTCCTATTTTGGGAAAGGCATTGGCCGAGTTCCGGCAGTCATATTATGCATCCGTCCTAGACATTTTTGATATTGAATACGGGAAGGACGGACACCCGCAGATCCGTCTCCAAGGCGTTGATTTCTTGACCGTTATGAATGTGGTCTTTTTCCTTTACACAGACGGTATTCTCGATGTTTGGCGCCTAGCAAGGAGCTCACCCGCAAACTCGGCCCGTTTCCGGCAGGTTCGCACTGAAGTGATGCGGGTCTCTATGCAACTAGGCTTGCCAGCACTGGAGCGGGCAGCACGACTAATGGTCGAGCCTCAAAGAAGCCTGAAAATAGATATGGCGCATGCCATCAACCGCTCATCCTTATTTGACAGCGCAGACGTGGTGGTGCAGCTCAAAGGCGATACAATCAAAGTGCACAGCCAAGTCGTGTGCCAGAGATGCCCGTTCTTTGACACTCTTTTCCATGGCTATGCGGGTGGAAGGTGGCTAGACTCGCGCAAAGTGGACCCAAACCAGAGTGTGCATGTCGACCTAAAGCACATTGATCGCTCGACATTTGAATTTGTCCTACGTTATCTATATGCTGACACAGAAGAACGGCTGTTTGACGAAGTCCGGACCAAAGATATTGATGACTTCATTGACTTGCTTCTGGATGTAATGTTCGTGGCAAATGAGCTGATGATCGACCGACTGTCTCAAGTGTGCCAGAAGATGCTTGGTCGTTTTGTCACAACGCGCAACGTGTGCTATTTGCTCAATTCCATTGCCCCTTGCTGTGTCACAGAGTTCAAGGATGCCGCCCTGGAATATATCTGTCTCAATCTCGAGGCCATGCTCGCTAATAGATATCTCGAAGATTTGGATACCACTCTCCTTTGGGAGTTGGATCTGATCTGCCGCGAGAATCAGCTAGCATGCTGGCCCATATCCCGTGGGCGCAATTCTGAGGAGTATGTCTTCGAGAAATACCCCGAAATTGTCAGCTCTGTGGAAGCAGATAAGCAACGAAGGATCGATGCCATGGCTTTGCAGTCCCGCCTTGGCCGTCTCGAGCCTTATGATGCCCGACCCCGGTCAACACCTAACGAGAGGGCCACTTCATCTCCGTCTGTGCGTAAAACGAAGACCAGTGTATCTGGAGGATCACCAAATGTTGGTAGTAGCCCAACCCTGAAGCCGAGGCAGTCAGTTGGAGATCTCATGTTTCAAATGGACGATGAGGCCCTTATGTCGCCAAGTCCTTCGAAAGGCAAGAGCGCGATGCGTGGACTCAGGTTCACAGAAGGCATACCCGAAAATCGATCATACCCCGACTCCCCAGCGTTGGGGGCGAGCATCCCAGAGGCCGAGTCCTTCGGCGATCGTGGTTCCTTGAAGGATCAGATGTCTTCCCCGCAAGACCCGCTACTAGCACAGTCTCCATCTGAGTCCAGGGCAATTATCAAAAACCAAAAACAAGCCATAGCTTCATCATCTAATCCTTCTTCTGCGCCATGGACGTCGCCAATGATTTCGAGTTCCAAGAAGGATATCAAAGACATTATGGGAGAAGCATTACAGTCTCGGGTATCAAACCTCACGCTGGGCATGGCAGATCGACGCGAAAGCAGCGGTAGCTTTGTACCCAAGATCTCCCAAAAGGAGCGGAAGAAGCTCCAGCAACAACAGATACAAGATCAGCTGGCTGCCCAACAGAAGGCGAAGGACGCACCACAGAACCCCTGGCAGAAGCCAGCAACTTCTTCTCCAGCGTCGCTCCCCCAACTCGGTCCTCTGCCAGGTCAAAGCGCCATTTCTGAGGCTGTTGAATCATCACCTCAAAGGTCCATGACCATGCGGCAGACTGTGGCCGGCACGCCGCCGCCAAAGTCAAAGGCAGTGGCTACACCCATGCAAACACAACGCCGCAGTGTGTCAGGTAACCCACAGGCCTCTTCTCATTCGAAACCTTCCACACCGGGACCTTCGACAGCAACCCATAACAATCAACCAACATCACCACAGCCAGCCATCCAGTCAATTCGTCACATCCCACGCCCTGACCTAACATCATCACGCTCTCCGTCATCTAGCTCGTACTCTCTGTCGACCATTTTGCTCCAGCAACAGACCGAAAAAGAAGCGATCCGTCAAGCAGCCACAGCCAAGCATAAAATGCAAGAGATCCAGGCCGAGCAGGAGTTCCAGCAGTGGTGGGACCAAGAAAGCAAGCGTGTGCAAGGACTAGTAGACCCCGAGCCAAATGAACCTCGCTCTGAAAAGGGTGGACGAGGTGGCAAGGCGCCTGGCGCTGCCGGTGGCCCGCGTAAGCGTCGAGGCAACAAGAATACCGGTGATGGACCTGCTCCTCAAGATCACAGACGCGTATCGGCTCCAAGCTCTGGGCATGCAACCCCTAAAACCAATCAGAATGGCCAGGGCCCAGCCCAGTCTCAAAAAGCCCCGAATGAGAACCGTGCTGGAGGTGTTGCTGGGAATGCTAATGCACGCCTTGGAGGCGGTAATCAACGCGGTAGGGGCAAGAACGACGCATAACAACATGAGAAGAAGGCATTCATTGTCTCATTGGCTTTTCTTCTGTGCTGTTATTTTCAGCTCTCGGGGTACTTCCTATTGTACATTTTCGGCTTCCATTCAATTTCCACCGATATATGATTGCCTTTGAACTATAGTATCGGCAGTTCTTTCATTGCGATATCCTACCATCCACTCACACCCCTTCCTTTCACCTATCTGCCATGTTCGCTCTTCTTGTTTATCAATTTAGAATCTCTTCGGGCAAATATGGCGTTTGCTTGAAGTGCTGGTCACTTTTAGAAGACTGGTATAGAATGATAGACGGCCGGTTATTGATACACTGCTTTTGTGAAATTATGATCGTCTTCTTCTTTCAAGATACAAACCTTTAGACACCTTTCACAATAAAAACTTGATTTAGACGAGACTAATATTAACGGTTTGCACCCCTATGAACGGACTTCCCATCGCACAGTCGCCGGCTGCACAGGACGTGAAAAGAGAGACTAGAAAAGAAGTCAGCCACATATCCACATCAACTCAAGCCAAAAGAAACCCTTTTCAAAAGACTTACCGAGTAATCCGTGTCCGGCACCCCTTCCCTTCCCTCAGGATTGAAAAACCTGAACTCTCTCACAAGGGTGGCAACAATAACCTCCAAATTAAGATACGCAAACTTCTCCCCAATACAACGATGTCTACCGGCCCCGAACGGCAAGTATGGACTGCGCGTTCCCTTAGAGACAGCCCCATACCCATAATCCACCGTATCAGAAGAATCCTCAACCTCAACCCGACTCTCCCAGCGATGCGGATCCCACCGCAACGGATCACGGAAATACCGCTCGTCCCGCGCCGTAACACCAGGAGAAGAGAGCAGCGTATGAGACGGCGGAACAACAAACTCAGTCCCAGGCACCGGCATGGGATTCTTCACTTTCCGCATAAGCGTATGAATAGACGAGTGGATACGCAGCGTCTCTTTGATCACATTGTGATGTAATGGAAGCTTATCCATATCCTTGTACTGCAGCGGCGGGAGATCGGCACCCAAGTTATTGATCTGTTCAGCATACAACTTCTCCGCCATCTCGGGCTGCGACGCGAGTCGGAGAAGGATCCAGCAACTAATCGCGGACGACGAGTGCTGGCCCGCCATCAACAATGTGATCATCATATGTGCGATCTCCTTGTCTGGGATTGGAGTCCCGTCGCGGTACACGCAGTGCATTAGGTTTGATATCATGTCTGTGCCTTTGGCTTTGTCCCTGCCGTTGACGTTGTCTTCTTCTCCGGCTTCCCGTCGCGCTTGGATAATGTCCAGATAGATCTCGCGCATCCGTCCGTGTGCTTTATCACGCTTGCGGTTGTGGGGCAGTGGTGCCCAGGGGAGCATGAAGTTTATTGGGGAGAAGCCTAGGTCGAGGTCGTGGAAGAGGTCGGCGAACTCGGAGGTTAGCTTGGAGCGTACTTCTTCGCCTTGGAGGGTGCGGGCTGCTGTGAATATGGTTATCTCGGCCATGGCGGCGGCGAGGTCGATGGTGCCGGATTGGCCTTTGAAGTTTGGGGATGATTTTATGTAGGCGCTTGTTTCGTCGGCGATTAGGGGGACGTAAGATTCCAGGGCTTCTTGGCTTAGGCCGTATTTGACGAACTGGTTTAGAACGGTTGGGTATTAGCTCTGGGTATGAGAGGTGTAATGAGTGATCAGAAGGAGATATACCTTTTTTTGCTCCATAAGTTTCGAGTTGGGACAGTCGTAGACAACATCAGATCCGAAGACGGGTGTTGTGAGCTTGCCGTAGACTTCTTCGGCATTGACGTCCTTCAACTTTCCATTGAGGATGAACTCATTGCCTTCGACACCGAGGTAGACCGTTGTTTTCTTGCCCAGCAGAATGAATGTAAAGATGTCGCCGTACTAGGTGTGTTTGTTAGTAGGTGTCGGCTTTCACTTTGGAAGTATCAAGCGCTGCAATATATACACACTTTGGCACGAGAAGCAAAGAAGAACTGGTACGGATCCATGCCATAGGCGACTGTACTTCCAATGAAAGGAACCCAGTGAAAGACAACAGGGGGTTCTTTCCTGTTGTAGAAGACAAGCTGGTTGATCACATTGAGGACGATTGACACCAGAACAAGTCCGGAGGTATAGTATGCAATGAACAGGATCTGACCTGTTACCAACGGGATGATATCCATGATAATTTTCTTGTAGATTGGATAAACCAAAATGAAGAAGTTTGGAGTCTGCAGTGTGTACCTAGGTATGCTGTATGATGCCATATAGTTAGGGTTTTGTAGGACAAATCAGGAGGCCAGGATTAGTGATTAATCATCCGGTCAGGCCATCCAACCCTACCCCGGATGTCACATCAGCCGACGCAGGAATGGCCCCTGATGGCCACCCTTAAACAGCTGATTTGTTTTGGATCTACAGGAAATAGTGGGCATAGTGGGCATAGTGGGCTGTGATGACCATATAAATGTGTGGCATTGGCTACTCATATCAACATAATGGAGCAAAAGTGCATAAGAGCAAAAAGAACAGAAAGATAAATTATGTCCAACCTGATCGCTGTAATGAAAAACTAGAATGCGAACGCCGAACAACCATAGAGCTAACCGTCATAAACATAAAAGGGTGAAAAATCATAAATTAGCCGTGGATGGCGACCTCTCGGCTCTCCCACATCCGCCGGATCAGCATGGCGCTGTCGTTAATCTGGAATCCTTCGTCATTGTCACCACTCTCACGCGAAGCTTCGGCTGAAGTGGAGAGGGTACGATGAGATGGATCATTGGACTTGGCAGCCTTGGTGGTATTGAGAGGTTCGTTGTCTGTCGCCGGATCTTCAGAGGCGGTGAAGTTTGGATTACGCAATTGGAATTTAGATGCAGGGCTCGAGCTGAGGCGACTGGGCCCTTTACCTTGCTGCAGAAGGGGCAGCGAAGGTGCTGATTTGACTGGTTTGCCGAGGGCTGATCCGTGCTCCGCTTTGTTGCCTCGGACAATATGACGAAGACGAGCGAAGCTCTGGCCGGTGGGAGACTGGAAACGTCGTACGACCATCAGTTCTAGGGATGTCTTCTCATATGCCTTGCGGATATGACGGGTTTCACCGTCGTGTCCTGCACCGCCCGCTCGACCGTCGCCGTTAAGCCCCCTGCCGGCGTCATAAGTGCTGTGGCTAGCGGCAACAAACGTTGGGTCGATGGCAGACGGCGGGGCTGCTGCGGTCACTCCATGGTTATCCGGAGGAGAGTTATTGAGGGTGGCAGTACGTTGAAGCCAGAGCTTCTGTTGTGTGCGAGAAGGCAGGTCAGCACCACGCGGCCGCGCAGGAGACGCGGTCAATTTAGCCGCTGCGGTGTTCGGAGAGGGCGGCGTCTGTGGGTGGTAGTGCGGGAGGAATGACGAGGGGGCATTTGGGTCTGAATCGGTGCGAGAAGATGCCTGCATGCTATTCTTGTTGTTCAAAATGAACCTCGAGACTCCACCTTCCATGGAGGATGAGGTGGCTTGGGGTTGAGAGCCTGGCATGCTGGCCATGCTGGTTGTAGAGAATGTGCGCCGAGCGTTGTCCTGGCCAGCAGCTAGGTTGAGAGATGCGCTACTACGTGATGCGGGATTAAGATTCGTGGCTTCTGGCTTCACCATAGCCGAGATAGAGGACATGGCAGGGGGCGCTTTGGATGAGTGCGTAGGACTTAGGAGGCGGGTTGCTATGTCTCCCTGTTCAGTGTGCTGACTAGACCCGTCGGCTTCTTCGTCGGAGTCCTGCTGTTCAGCTTCCTCATCCTCATCCTCATCATCCTCATCTAGTTCAGCACGCTGTCGAACGAACTTGGTGGTGATCGATTCGGGGAGACTGGTTGCTCGAGGCATTTGCGGATATGGTCGCTTGACAAAGGTAAGGTGGTCGACAAGAACGGTGCTATTGTCTGCGCTGGGATTGGATGGTGCCACCGAGTTGCGCCTCGTACTTTCGGGTGACTGCGTGGTATCTTCCCACTCAGCTTCGTCGGTCTCGTCATCCCCCAGTTCAAAGCCGACCGTCTTTTTCTTTACCGTGCCAGGGGCCGGCCTCTCAGTCACCAACGCTTTCTTCCCAACGGCTGATGGATTCCGGCGCAACACAGGAGTGGAATAGTTTCTCTTCATGGAAGGATCAGTTGTATGACCATCCACAACGTTATCCCAGCGAACGTGTCCGCTTTCCCCTGGACTCGCTATTGGTGTTGCGGGGGCCGACTTCTTGCGTTGATGATGCCGCCCAGCAGTCTCGGGAGCTAGTTGGAATCGTTGGAGTTTATTAAAGTTTTTGTTGGTAGAGGGGTTGCGGTGGTGATTGCGAGCACCAACAACATGGGCGCGGTGAGGTTTATGATGTAGAAGTGCCTTCTGGGAGTGAGACAATGATAGGTCACTAGGATTGGTGCTGCGCGTGACAACTGCATGGGAGGACACTGCACGGCGACCGAGACCCGGGCGCTTGACGGGGGAAGAGGTATTTGAAGCGTTAGAGGTAGGCATGGCGGTAAGCGAAAAGCTCCCAGAGGAGCCACGGGCGGGTAATCAGCTGTGCTCACGGAGCATAGAATGTGGGGATTGGCCGAGGCAAGTTGATCAAGAGGTCTCACGGCAGATTAGAGAGCATGCAGGCAAAAAGCAATGAAGACTCAATAGCTGGAAGCCGGGTTACACCGGTTTAAACCACCACTGAAAATGAATGAAAAATCAAATGGAATGTGAAAAGAAGAAGAACAGAAGAGAAATCCGGGGGGCGAATTAGAGAAGTGAAGAAGAGAGAGGGTGATATCGCTGTCTTCGGCGATTAAGGAGCGGGTAATAGTATTGTTGAATGCCTCAGGCAGACGATTCTGCGCCAAAGGTTATAAATCGAACAATCCTGTTCCGTAGTGACAATAGTATTGCTTTTTTTTAAGGAAAAAAAAAGCACCCTTGAGAGTGCATCTAAAGAGCCCTGAATGGTATTGGAGATAAATATTGGCAATATACATAGGCAATGTCCTTTCGTGTATACATGAGATCTCTTTATTCACTTACTTCAAGCTACACATTCAATCTGCTAAAAGTCTTAGGTATCATCGGGCGAAGAAAACAAACAAAGATAAAGCCATAGATAACGCCGAAAACAAATGTAAATACGCTATAGCTCAATCAGGTTTTCTTCCACTGGCCGTGCTGGTTGCTGGTAAGGCGGCTGCGAAGTCTCCTGTGCATACGATCCCGGTTGTCCAGCGGGAGTTGAAGAATAGGCAGATGGAACAGCGTTAGTGGGGTGTTGAGGCTGAGACTGTGGCGAGTAATAGTAAGATTGAGAAGGGCCCGTTGCCTGTTGATGAAGTGCTGGCGCAGTAGGCGGCACCGAATAGCCTGACGATTGCGCATACCCGGCAGATGTGTGTTGATCAGGCAGGGGGGTAGGACCGCTGGGAGGTGCACTGGCCTGATACTGAGAGTCCTGGTGCATAACGGGCGACGGCTGGTATGGGGGTTCTGTGCCGGGTGACTTGGTCGAGTCTTGGTCGTGCGGTCCTGCGTAATATTGAGCCGGAGCACTTGGTGCTGGGGCATTGGTATAGTTATTTGGAATGGCGTTGTTAGGTGAAGGTGACCCAAGGGTCGGATGGGCATTTCCACCCCAGGTGTGACCATGAGACTCATTCGTGGGAGCCCCGTGTTGAGTTTGTGATGGGTAGGCGGGATTCTGGAAGGCGCTAGGTGGACCTTGATATCCATCGCTGTTCACATGATGCGATGCATACATGGTAGTAGGTGGGCGAGAGCTGTCCATTTGGGTGCCATAATAGAAATTCTCGGCTCCACTCTGGACATCGGGGGCATGAGCAGGGAACGACGGCTGAAGATTTGGATAGTGCGCCGCCCCAGGAACAGCTCCATGTCCAAGGGTGTGTTGGGAATAGGCAATGGTCAGACGCTCTTCCAACATCCGATCATAGTAACGCACAACCGTAGAGAGCTTGGAATGGAGATCCAATAATGTATCTGTGGCGATTAGCTTGCGATTATATGCATGAAGATGGTAAGACTGCTGAACTCACCATGCTTACTCATGGTCTCTCCATAGCTTCGAGCCAGCTTTGGTCGAAGCGAACCGATACTCTCATATAGTTCCTGAATCTGCGGCTCTCTAAGAATTGTGCCCGGCGGCTGATGTTGGAGCCGATCAACCAGTGTAGAGAAGAGATGAATATTCTCGGTTTCAACAGGGGTTAGTTCGTATGGATTTTTAGGCAATGGAGTGGGCATGCTAGAGGAATCGCGCAAGATAGAACTTGGAGTAGGCACGTTCTTCAATGCGGCCGCATGGTTTTGCTTGTGTTGTTCCATATCACGCAGGGATGCTTCAATCGCAGCCTTGAGGTCCGCATCTTCCTCGTCCACACTCTCCAGCGCTGGGGCGGGTTTCGCAGGTTCTGGGGCGTTACCTGTCTGCGGTACAAACCCCGAAGAGCCTCTACCCTCGGCTTCATCGAGACTCATTTGCAACGCTCGACGCAAATCCTCATCAAATCCCGTATCCGCTTTACCAGCACGAGGTTCCATCGTGTTAGATTTGCTGATGGAGTTGTTTTTGAACGCGGATCGATCTGAAATCCCCGGTGGCGCAAATGACTTCGAGGTCAGTTTGGCATGACATCCATCATCTACTCTGACCGGCTGCAGAATTCCAAGATGCGGTAAAGGAATGGTCTTGCTTGAACACTGCGCGTCGAAAACGTTGCCGCAGTTACGGCAGTGGTGTTTGCGATTCATAAAGCTGAAGGCAGTCCGACATCGCATGCAGACTTCAGAATCGATCCACTCCGGAGGCTGAGACAGATTCACAAATTAGCTTCTGCTTCAGAGCGAGGGATTTAAGACACACTCACTGCGCTACTCTCCAGCATACTACCGCTCATTTCTGTCTTTGGTGGAAACCGGTATCCTTCGCTCTGCAATTTGCGATATGTCTCTCCCAAATACGTCAAATCCATACGGCCCTGTGCAGCCATAGCCCAGTTCTGAATAAGTTCTAATATTTTCCCCTGGACCTCGGCATTAAGGGGAGCGCCTTCAGATTTCAGCAATGAGACAAGGTTATCCATGAATTCTCGAGACGCGATCTCGGCCAGGAAATGGGTGCCTCCGTTTTTGACACACGTATCCGTTAACTGGAGGGGCAGGCTTATCAGCACTTGTTCCAAGCCTATCATCAACCAGGGAGTAATGTTTCACCTTCAGTGTCGCCAGCTGAATGTTGGGATTCCTATTCTCGAGTCGCCGTTTCAAAGACCTCATTCCATCCTTGGGCTGAACACTCTTTGATCGAACCATATCTGATATCTCCAGGTTAAGCGCAATGTCTTCCCTAAAAGTCAGTTAGCCATACGATCATTCATTTCAGACAATCCCGGTAGGTAGCCCCGGTAAATATGGGCATGATAACAACACGGCAATCAAAACTTACAGGGAGGAAGCTGTCGCCCGCTCGATTTGCTCATCGAGCGGCGAGGTTGAAGAGAACCAGCCTGCCATAGTGAAGGCTAAACACCCGAAGCGCGTGTAATAGTGAAGGGACACAGATCACAATAGTGTTGCAGAAAGCCAAGACACTTAGATGCAGCAAATATGAAGATCAGGCTGTTAAGTTGGAGGAGGAGCTTCCAGGCACCTCAATAAGAGTGACTAAGCCCCTGGCGTCATAGGCTGGGGCGGTGAAGTACTGTCATCTGATTACCCCAGAGGCATCCCGCATTGTGTCCCTGGATCTGTCCTCTTTACTCTGGTCTGTCTTTCGTTATTTGTGTTTGTTAATTGGACTTGATCAACTTTTGGGCGGATTGGTTACGCCACCGGTTTGGCTCTACTTTCTTTTTTTTCCCCTGGTCTTGGACATAACCATGCGCTAAGTCCGCTTGTCGCTGCCTGGATCTACCATGTCCTCCGATGCGGCGACTTTGCCATCTCCCCCAAACGTACCACCGTGGAAGGACGGCCGGCGTTCTTACTCGGTGGGGGACGACATGAATCCCAGCGGACAAGTCAACAGACCGGATTCATATCCCAAGGGCAAGACCCCTCTCATTCCACCGCGGCAACCTCGGTTCCCCAATATCAAAGACCTGCAAGACCAGGCTGCTGCGTTAAATGTTAACGACACTACACCGGTATGTGCTGCACTTACTGAAAATTGTACCAATCATTTCTTCTAACAAGGATCGTAGCTTAGCATTCTCTTGCCAACGGCTGCCGATGCAATCGAAAGGGCCAGGAACCTCGCAGATGACGACTACAACGACAAAGCCTACGTCCAGTACCTTCGTGCCTCTGAAATTACTATCAATATTATCCCCCATCATCCAGACTATCGAACCGTCAGCCAACGCCCTGATTGGTACAAGGAGTTCGCCGACCTAGTGAAGGCAGTGCGGTCCAAACAAGGCACTATGGATGCGATCAAGCGGGACATCATCGAGGATAATTTGGTCAGTGGCATGCAGCCAACTGGTATCTTCACATCCAGATCCCCAGAACAAATTTCTGTCATACCACGGGGCCGTGAGAATCGAGAGTCTGGAACAAACTTAGCTAGAATGCCAAGTCCGACTGAGTATCAAAGAATGCCCGAGACAGAGGCACGTCCGCAACGATTTTCCAGTCCTCCAGATGATATGCTTGCGCAACGTTTTGCCAAACTCAAGGCGTCTCCGCCTTCCAACCAGTATGGGTTGGGGGCAAGTACTGCTGGTCCGGGAAGCCCAATTGTAAGATCTGCAGGGCAGACCCCACTTCATCCGTCGAATGTACCCCTTGGGACATACAGCTCCCCGCCGCCAAGACGTCCATTGGGACCTCGTGGCATGGGATCTTCATCCAATGTGCCGACCATTCCACCGAAGCTTCCGCTTAATACGTCGTTACCACGTGCTCCGGACCCGGCCTATAGCCCTGTCTTCACCGTGCCATCAAAGCCCACATCCAACCCACCGAGAAGGTCAACGGAGAGCACGCGCTCAGGCAATCCAAGATACTCACAATTCAGCAACTCACCACGTGTCAGTCCAACCCGGGGAGGATTTGATGAGAATCCGTATAGATCTCTGACACCCAATGGCTTGAACTCGGCGCGAGAGACGCGAAGCAACTCTCCCGATTTACCGTACAGCACGACCATAACTGCACAGAGCCTCCTTGAAAATCTGCGGAAATTTAATGTGCTGCTGATCGATGTTCGGGCCCGAGACCAGTATGATAATGGTCACGTATATGCAAAATCCATCATTTGTATAGAACCTGTGGTTTTGAAAGAGAACGTGTCAGCGGAAGAACTAGAGGAGCGACTCGTTGTTTCACCGGAGCATGAGCAGGCCTTATTTGAGAAACGGAACGAGTACGACCTTGTGGTTTACTATGATCAAAGCGCCGATTCTGTCAGCTATCTCGCTGGCTCGCCGGTGGGGACATCGGCGCCCCATTTGAGGGCTCTCCATGATACTCTTTATGAGTTCAATGCATATAAACCGTTGAAGGCCGGGCGGCCTCCAGCTCTCCTGCTGGGTGGACTGGATGCCTGGGTCGATCTTTTAGGGCAACAATCCCTTGCGACATCCTCAACTGCTGCTGTCATGAGTTCTCTGCAGGCCAGAAAGCCCGTGCTTCGACCTGGTCGGCCCCTCGGGAGAGTGCCTACCATGGCTAGTGCGAATTCAAGCCTTGAAATTCGGAAGAGACGACTACGCGAGTTCACTCCTTTGAATTCGAAAGAATTGTCCGAGTGGATGGAGAAATCTAAAGTCGAGGAGATCGACACGAGCACCTATGCCGAGGAAGACTCACTAACAGAAGAACCCGAGGAGACGGGACCAGAGCCTTCCACTCCATTTGTCCACACATATGAGGCTTTCTTGCGTCGTTTCCCTGAACCGCACGATGTTCAACAGTCCATGACACACGCGGATCCCCGTCCTCCCCTTGCCGCTACTCCGAATTATGCTGCACACATATCAGTGGCCCCCTCTCGACCACCCCCTGCTCTGCCTCGTCCCAGCTATAGCGGCGTCTCCGATGGACGGCAAATCCAACCTCATTTGCACCGACAGAATTCGGCGAGTCGAACAGCCCTGTACGCTCCAAACTCCCGCCTAGATCGTCTCAAAATCCCGCGGACTGGATTGACCAATTTCGGTGTGACATGCTACATGAATTCCACTATCCAGTGCCTCAGCGCAACGATTCCACTAAGTAGGTTTTTCATTGACAACCGATTCCGCTATTATGTACAAAAGAATTGGAAGGGGTCTCAGGGCGTTATGCCGGGACTTTATGCGAACCTGACCCGGTCACTATGGAAGAACGATGTCGAGGTTATCATGCCGACCTCGTTCCGGAACTTTTGTGGACGCTTAAATCGAGAATGGGCCATCGACCGGCAGCAAGATGCCAAAGAATTCTTTGATTTTGTGGTAGATTGCCTCCACGAGGATCTCAACATCAACTGGCAGCGAACACCGCTTCGACCTCTGACCTTTTCAGAGGAGATGCAACGAGAGCGAATGCCGATGACTAAAGTTTCCCGAATTGAATGGGACCGATACTGCCACCGAGAAGAGTCTTTTATCTCGTCACTATTCGCAGGACAACATGCCAGTCGACTGCGCTGCACGACCTGCCAACAAACATCCACTACCTATGAGGCCTTCTACAGTATCAGCGTTGAGATCCCACCAACAGGTGCCGGTGATATCTACCAGTGTCTTCGTAGCTACTGCCAGGAGGAGATGCTGAGTGGCGATGAGGTCTGGAAGTGCCCACACTGCAAATGCAAGCGAATGGCAACTAAGCAGATCATCATCACGCGAGCGCCCCAGATTCTCGTTGTCCACTTCAAGCGCTTTTCTGCATCCAAGACCCAAAGTGCACGGAAGATCCACACCCCCATCGAATTTCCGCTTCACGGTCTGCGCATGGACGATTTTGTGATTACTCACCCTTCCCCTCCCCCTCCGGAGCCCGGGATGCCGCCCACCACCGGGGCCACGGTCCCGCCATTTACTTACGATGCCTTTGCAGTGCTACGGCATCTCGGGTCTTCAATGGGCAGCGGACACTACATCTCCCTGGTCCGTGATGCGGAGCGGCAGTGCTGGCGGAAATTCGATGACGATCGAGCCACGGACTTCAATCCGCGGGAGCTTCGGCCCCGGGAGCGGTTACAGAACGAGCAGGCGTATATTGTGTTTTATGAGCGAGTTCCAGCGAAATGAGCGTTTTGATTTCTAGCACATTGTCATGATCAACGATTGAATAGAGGTTTTTTTTTTGGGGGTGTATATTATTATGCACATAGTATTATGGATATTTTATACACAGTCCTAGAATTTAGTATCAAGGTCACTCTACCTACTTACTACAACATACTACTAGTATGTATATCATTACTTGGAATGTCCCCAAACTGCTTAATTCCGCCAGCGGAAAGCGGATACCGACGGTGGTACCCGAGAATTGATTCCCGAGGTTACGGTTAATCAGACAGAGTGGCCAGGCAGTTGAGTTTATAGATGTACTACTATACTATACTATACTATAGTTATAGTTATATACTACTATATACTATATACTCTATCATAGAATCCAAGTCTTAAAGACTTTAAGAGGTAATGCACACCAAACCCCATCCAGGCCAGATCTCCCCCTTCATCACATACTCTAATAAGCAGCCCCTGATTCGTCCAGATCCTATCTAGCACAACATACTGTGTACCTAAAGCGTATCAGATTCAATTAGACATGAAGTGACAAAAGTTAAGATAGAAAGTAATAGAAAATATATCCAATTATAAATCCCCCTCTAATTCCCCTTCTCCCCTTCTCCCCTTCTCTTATAAGCCGGGTGTAATTCACGGCATCAAAGTCTCCCGGTACCTGGGCTCCACAAGAAGAGACCGCCCGCACGTACCAGACAACATTTGGGGGGTTTCTTTTTCTGGTTCTTTTGTGGCACATCTATCCTTCTGTCATCCTTTCTCGCTTTTCTTCTCTCTTCCCTCTTTTCCTATACTCGAACTGCTTTTTTGGACCTATTATTCCCCCCCCCCCCCCCCCCCCCCGGAATACCCCGTAAGTGCTTCTTCCTATCTCCCAATATTTCTCGGAGCTGTTTTTCTCCTATCGCCAACTCCACTCAACACATCCCCTCCTTCACTTGCAGTCTTTAACCCTGTCCACTGACGCCAAATCTTACTCAGATATCTCAATTCACCATGTCTGAAGTCAAGGAACTCACCTTGCAGGAGGTCTCCGAGCACAACAACAAGAAGGATCTCTACCTGATCATCAACGACAAGGTCTACGACTGCACCACATTCGCCAATGAGCACCCGTACGTTGTCTCCATATCTACCCACTGCCACCGAATCTAGAATCCCAATACCCCAAAGCAAAATAACAAGAGCGAGAATGGAAGAGGAAAAAAAACAAAAAAACAAGAAAAAAAGAAAAAAAGGCCACCTCAACCTATTATCTTCCCTCTCGCATTGCTTCACCAACCCAGATTAAACCCCAGAACCAACAAGCTAACCAACCCAACAGCGGTGGTGAGGAAGTCCTTCTCGATCTCGCCGGCCAAGACTGCACCGAAGCCTTCGACGACGTCGGCCACAGTGATGAAGCGCGCGCCCTCCTCGACGACGGCATGTTCGTCGGCGACGTGAAGCGCATGGTACGCAACCCACCCCAATACATCCCAACATCCCAACATCCCTACTACAAATACGCCACACTCCATGTGTTCCCCTTCTACCCTCGGCACCCCCCAACCCCGCACAATCACATGCACTAGTACTGACAATCTATCAAAAATAGCCCGGCGACCCCGTCCCCAAGGCCAAGGCAACCACCAGCTCAGACAGCTCGTCTTCTTCTTCCTCCGCCTCCGGCTTCGGCGTCGGCCTCTACGCCGTCATCCTTATCGGCGGCGCTGTCGCATACGGCGCATACAACTACCTCCAGGCTCAGCAGGCTCAGCAGCAGTAAACTAGCCGCACTGTCCGGGGTATTTGTTTTTTTTTTTTTTGCAATTAGATGACTGTGAGAGGACTGAGTGGGTTTTGTGGTCAGAATGCAGATCTGAATCTGAGATTTAAAGACCCGTCTTTTCCATACGGAAGGGGAGTCGCTATGGCTAAAAGAGCAAAGAGAGCGTTTTTTTTTCGAGTTTCGGGCATTATGAGTATTCATCTCTTTTTTATTTTACATTACCTTTTTTTATCTATATGTATTGTCGACATACCTTATCTGATTAATCTTTTTTTTTCTTTCGGAATTGACTATCAACATAAATTCTGTTATACGGGGCTTAGAACATTGAAGATATCATCAACAAAAACCACCTGGCCAAGCGGGCTTAATACCTTAATCCGTAGGTACGGGCCTAAGACGGCAGCTGGCGCAGATCACGGCGGAGTCCTCTACTCCTTTGGGGATGACGATCCGATGCCCAACATCCCCTCATCTTCTCCTCATCTCCAATATCTCCAATTTTATCTTCCAAGGTTGCGGTGAAAGAGATTTCTAATAGCCCGGAGATGAGGGGAGACGAGGGAATATTGGGTCCGAGCTTGGTTGTTTGGCTGTTCGATGGCGTTCGATCCGGTTCCTCTTCTAGTAGGCAATCTTATATTGCCATTTACACCTCGCATGTCCTGTTGTACGGAGTAGATTGGATCTACTTAGATAACCTTGGAAAGGGGGTTCCAATCCATCCATGATAGAACCCAATTACTAACTAGATTGGAAAGCCACCTGGGCAATACTCTGTCTTTTTTCACTAAGGAGCCAGGTCCATCAATTCCTCGTAGACAATCTGAATCAGATCTGGGGGAGGTAGCTGCAAGAAAAGAAGACATAATAGGATGAAAAGGGCCAAGAAGCAATAAATGCGAAAGCAAGATCAAAAGAAACTCTTTTTTAAAACCCAATATTCATGAAAATAGATACCAAAAGAAAAAGATGAAAACAAGAATTGAAGTATAAAAAAAGCCAAAAGAAAAGAACTAAAATGATACTGTTCCCGCTCGCTCGAATTTAAAGCAGAGAAGGGTGGTGTAAAAGTCGGTTTCTCTATGTCAGATCAAAAACCACTGTCGCAATAACAAACCATAACCACTCATCGCGCAGCGCCGTGAAGTCCATTCTGCACGGCCTCCAGGATCATCTCCTTGGCCTCTTCTAACCCGCTGGTGCTACCCCGGATCTGAATCGCTTCACCGCGAGCCTGGTCCTTGGGCACGTTGATACGGCAACCAGTCTTCTTGCGGATAGCGTTGATCTGGCTGCCGCCCTGGCCAACGACGAAGCGGTAGGTTTTGGGGTCGGGCAGGATCAGGTAGCCCGTAGTGGACTGCTGGGTTGCGGAGGCGAGAGCCTTCTCGATGACGGCACGGGCCTTGGTCACGTTCTCCGGGGTTCCGCTGAGAACCCAGGGGAAGGGGCTTGAGGCGACTTCCGCGGTGTTGTTGTCGACGATGGTCCAGGAGTGTGCATCGGCGGTGACGCTGGGGTCATCGATGATCAGGGGCATGTCGGTGCCTTCAGCTGTGGTGCGGGTGTCCTCAGCGGCAGAGGGGGCAGGCACGGGCACGGACTGGCCGGCGTGGTCGACGGTGACCTGGTGGTCGTTGCGCAGGCGGCGGAAGATGTGGCCATTGTCGGCGAGGACATGGTGCAGGTGGCTGGGGACCTCAATGGTCTCCGCGTGCTGCTCCTTCAGCATGGACTTGAGGTGCTCCTTGGCGCTTTCGACGGCGTTGCTAGGGCCCTTGAGCTTCACATCGGTACGGCCAGAGCCTTGCTTGGGGATATCAAGGGTAACGTTGAACTTGGACTCAATGCCACGGCGGGTGTCACCTCCACGGCCGATGAGCATGCGGTGCTGGGCGGTAGGAACGTCGATGATCTCCGTGACCTGGTCCTGGCGCTCCTTGACAAACTCTTCAATCGCGGCGATGATGCTCTCCACGATCTTGCCGTTGCCCTCGAGGCGGATAGTCGATTCGGTGCTTTCAGGGCGGGGGAAACGGACCATTCTAGCGGCGCTACCATCAGTGGGGCCACCAGCCTCGGTGACAATCTTGCGGATGTTGGCACCTATATTAAGTCAGTAAATGAAAATAAGCATATCACTTTGCATGAAGACATACCGCCTCCACCGATCAAAGCCTTGTGGTACTTCTTCTCAACCTCAATGGTCTTAGTCACAGTCGCATCGAACTCGCTAGCCCGCTGCTGCAAGATCTTCTTGGCCTCGGCAACTTGCTGCTTAGTACCCTTGACACGAATTTCCACACGGCCAGACGCATCCGGTGCGTCGTTGGCGTTAGGGACATCAATCTGAGCACCGGTATCAGCGCGAAGCTTGTCCATCTCGCGGCCACGCTGGCCGATCAGGGATGCGACCTGGCTCTGGGCCACAGAGATGGCAGCGGAATGACCGTGTTCAATGACATATTGCAGCAAGCTGAGGATCTCATCACGAGCAGAGTCGGCGCCCTTGCTGGGGCCCTTGACGAGGACCTCATCCGGAGCCTGCTGAGTACGTTGGGGACGAGCACCACCAGCATCGCTGCCAGTTTCCGTGGAGTCATCACTGGCAACGGTTGCGCGGGGGAACTGAACACGAACGGAATAACGATCCTGAAGACGGTTGACCTGGTTTCCGCGCTGGCCGATCAGCTCACGGTGGTATTGGGCAGGGACCTTGAGAATGTGAGTGGTCTCATCTTCCAACTTCTTGCCCATGTTGATGATGCGCATGCGGGTAGCATCCGCCTTGGCCTTGGGTCCCTTGACCTCGACCTTCCCGTTCTCCACCTTGATATCAACATCGAACTCCTCGCGGAGCTTGTTGATGTTTTCACCACGCTTGCCAATCAGGAAGTTGGCATACTTCTGGGGGAAGTCGAAGCTAGTGGTGTAACCACGCTCCAGATCGTCCTTCTCCTGCTCCACGACGAAAGCCTCCACCTTGGCAACAAGTTCAGCCACCAGGGCCGAGGGACCACGAAGGGAAACCTGGCATTGAGAACCCTTGGCATCACCAACAATGGCACGCATAGGGATGCTGTCCTCGCCCTTAGCCTCCTGCTCGCGGGTGATGAATTTACGTGCCTTCTCCTGGTATTTGGCAGGGACGGAAACCGTCTTGGCAACAATGTCAAGCTGGTCTCCGAGAGCGCCCAGGAGGAATTCCTGGGCCTCTTGAAGACCCTTCTCGAAGGCTGCAACATCTGCGGGGAGAGGGGCGCTGTCTGGGGACCTCAAAGCGAGAGGCAGTTGCGGAGGGGCCTTCGTAGACAAGAACAACCTCGGGGCAGTTGATGTCATCCGGCACCATCAGGTGGACACCATAGTCACCCTGAAGAGCGCTAGCGCTTCGGTCACGCAGGTACTGGTGGAAGTACGGGTCTACAGAGACGTGGCGGAGTCTAGAAGGCGGGAGAGCTTGGACTAGGTTCATGATATCGGAGCGGGCACGAATGGTGTTCTTGCCGTCACGGGAGTACACCTCCCAAGTGATGGGTCCGCCAACGCTAGGAGGAAGCGCAATGTGCGCATCGTAGGTAGATTCGAGTTCCTTAATGACCTGACGGCGACGGAGGTACTGCGAGAGAGCGCTTGCGTGGGCATTGGGACCGGCGGGGGCATTGGGGTGTTGGCGAGACAGATCAATGCTAGCCATCTGCATGCTTGTCGCAAGATCCATAGCGTGTTCAATACCAGCCTCGATCTGGTCGAGGGGACCAGTGATGGTGAGGAACTCACTCTCATCGGAGGCAGGGGGCAGGACAATGGCACATCCAGTCTGTGCAACGAACTGGTGCAGAGCATCAGCCTCATTGCCCAGGATGAACTGGTGCTGGCCACGGTTGATGGCCAGCTGGCGCAGAGTAAGCTGCTGGTGCAATTGTGCAGCCAAGCGCTCAATCTCAGCCCGAGCCTCTTGTGCGGCAGCCCGTTCTCCGGAAATCAAAATGTGCTTATCAGGCACGGCCACGAACTGGACCTGGCCAGGGTTGGCTTCCTGAGGAGGGGGCTGGCTCGACCAAGTATCATAGCGCGGAACATTGATCTGCGCTTTTGTGCGTTCTTCAATGGCCCGCACGTTGGCGTCATGTGCACCTGCAATGAAGGGGAAGAACTCGGGAGGAACGGTCTTCAATCGGAAGCTCATGTTTGCGCCGCGCTCCTTAACAATCGCCTCGATCTCGCGGCGGGCCATCTCCGCAGCCACAGCATCGCCCTCAATCAAAATATCAATGGTATCATCGTCATCATCGTCGGCACCAGCAGCGTTGCCGTCGGCGCGGGGGACCTGAACACGGGCACCGGTGCGGGTCTGGATATCCTGCACAACGGTACCTTGACGGCCAATGATGTGAGCGCGCGCAGATGTGGGAATGGGAACACGGACGGATTGCTATTGAGACGAACTGGTTAGCCTAGATACTCGCTTTGCGCACGTCCAATCCACATACCTTAGATCCAACCTGCTGAGCTACCTCGCGGAGAGCCTGGCGCACTGCATCTACGGAGCCCTTTCCTTCGAAAATGATTGAGCCACCGGGGCCACCGCGCATATCAACATTGGCCTTTGATCTGCGGGAGATATCCCGGAGGATATCACGAAGAGGCTTCTTCATCTGTCCACGGGGTTGCATCTGGGAGGGTGCTAGGCGCAGCTGCTCCATGTGCTTTCCGGGGAGGGCCATGATACGGGGGATCTCTGTTCCTGTGTCAAAAAATTTGTCCAATTCGGGGGGCACTCCAAAGTAATCCACGTACCCATTGACTTCGCAGGCGAGCCATTTGCGACAGTACTGGCCGCGGAAGGCTTCTTCGCACCCCATGTAGCGGCTGCGGGGGCAGCAGGCTTCGGACCGCTGCCCAAAGCTGGGAACAATTCTTCGGATTGAACATCGAATGCCGGGGCCTTTTTGGCGGGTTTGGAGGCAGGCGCTGGGGAAACGGTTGGGGCGAGGGTGGTGGACTCGGGGGTGTCAGCGTCAACGAGAAGGGGCTGTTCGGGCTGCTGTGATGTCGGAGGGGGGTTTTTGAGGTCCTCCTCGTCCACAGTTTCCTCCACAGTGGGCTTGTGTGCCTCGTCGCGGGCGTGCTGCTGTTCCAACATGGCGGCGAGGGATCCGCCGTTGGCAGAGATAGATGCTTCCGAAGCCATTACGAGTGATGGAAATCGACAAGGTGAATCGGGGTTGGAGACAAGGTTTAAATGGGCTATGCACAAGATCCTGCAATCAACACGGGCCCGGGTCAGTATGCAATCACGACAGATCCAGGCGGATCAGGACAGATCATCGTAAACCCGGACGCAATCAATGGCATGACAAGGACTTGGAAATAACTCACAGGTGAAATTATATCCGTCCTCTTTTGTAATTGAGTGGGATATATAGCTTTTCAGGAGAATGCGGATGCAATTCAGGAAAATGCAATAGCGATTTGGACTGACAAAGCGCCGAGAATCGAAAAAAGAAAGAAAGATACAGGGGCTCAAAGAGAGGAGCCACCTGAAAAGAAGAGTGAGGAGACGTGGGAGAGAAGAAGAGAGGTGAGAGGTGAGAGAAAAGAAAGATCGAGAACCCCGGACAATCCAGAAAGTAAAGTACACAAGAAAAGGCCAGCTCGAATCTCCGGGGGAGTTTTCTCCGAGTCCGTGACTACACTTTGCACTTTTTTGGACTCTTTGGCTCTTTGACTCTTCTTCTTCTTTTTTTTTTTCTGGGATTGATAGTAATAGTTATTGAGTTGAACTTATCCAGGTGAATTTGAGATATAATATTAATAGCTGTAATAGCTGTTCTTCGCTCTCATCCGGGGACGTGCAACGGAATTCCATTCAAGTCCACCCTAGGCAATCGCAGAGCATTTATAAGCAATCTCAAGAATAACTGAATTCACATATAAGTTATAATTTATACTCTTTTATATCACACAGAACTAGATTCCGCACGTGGCCACAATGCGGCAAGTGGCCAATTGATGATATACGTCACTGTGGCTACAGCTTGTATATATATATATATATAGGGGATTGGTGATATTCAACCATTTTAAATGTAAACAAAGATATGATCTGCTTTCGCAGCCCCACTAAAGAGACAATATTCTCCCATAAAGCTTAACTTGGATTCTAGGACGGCTATGGTTGACCTTTTCGTACCATTTTGTTGGATATATATATGCCTAGGTTATCTACTGTGGCAATATCTCCGTGCCGACATCAGATAGTGTTCGTTTGGAGTTCGAGTGTCTCCGGTTTTGACCTTCTTCTGCTAGGCTTTTGGGACGATTTTTACCCAGAAAGGGGGTCACCCTATGATTGATGATATAATTTATGATATACGATAGGACCTTTGAAGGGTCCTAGATTATGTACTAGGCGAAATATCTATGGATGTTAGGGTACTATATAGGTGAAAGACATCTCCCGGCAATGTCTCATAGCCTTTTTAGGTATATTTCTAAGGCAGCTTTCCTGGTATCTTATTTGGTATCACGATCCCTGTCTTGGCAAGTTGTTAGATCCCTGCATCGGCTTGATGGTAGACACGAGCCATAATTCGACTTCGTGAAATTCCTTGTTCTTTTGATCTTGTCCGGAAGTATATATTGCTCCATTCTCACCAGTCAAACCAACAAAGTACCAACACCAGCAGTCGGTTATCGTTGTCTACCTGGGCGCGCTACCAGCCCAACTATTTGCATCCCCATTTGCCAAAATCCAACAACTAGTCCAGTCACCCCTGCCTGGCATCTACGGGTGTCCTCGCCCTGGGCTTTACAAGCTAGAATCGGCTGCTTGTAGTCTATTTAGAGAGTTTCCTCTCATTGCTTGGATACTAGAGATTCTCCTTCCTTGCCAATCTTCAGAAAAGGCAGCCTCACTGGCTACAATCTAGATGCCTGATAGGATTCTTCCGGGAGGTTGGCTATGTATGCGGGCCCGGCCGCATTCCTGTGCGATCTCGCCGGTTGGATTGTGGACATGGTGGAGACATACCATGTCAGCGCGCTTGCCAAGCTTATTAAGGAGAATTGCCCTGGCATAGATAACTAGGTTTGCTTCTATCTTGTACTTGGTGCTCTCAATCTTGGAGTCGGAGTATGCGAGACGCTAAATGAAACTGGGAGATATCCATGGCGTTACCCGACAACTGTACGTGCTGCGTGGTTTGAAGTGTTGTAGATATTCAAGCAGTCAATTGACCTAAATAAGAATATAAGGGCCATATTATATAATTAAGATTTGCCAGACACAAAAAGAAGCGCATCATGACAGACTCAAGATGGCATGGGTATCAAGCAAACGAGTGCAATACCTCCAAAAGTATATGAGCCCAACCATTGACAATAGAAGGGAAAAATGTAAAAGAAATATGTATCGGCGTCGCGGGCCCGCCACGAGAAGTATGTGCATTAAGTGGCCTTCACAAAAGGCCAGCCGTTCTCCCAGCCGAGAACGTTCCACGCGTACCTGTAGTTCGCGTTGTCGGATTCGGTAGTGCTCTGCTTGGTAGCAAGAGGGTAGTAGTGGTAGTACATGACGACACCGAGGTCCTTGTCATTGACAACGCCAGGGCCACCGGGTCCGAATACCTGTCCGTGGCTGGAGAGGAGCATGGTGCCACCGGTTTCCTTGCAGGACTTTCCATCGGCATCAACCTATAAGATAAAAATGTTAGAGAAGGTGTCTTTGCAAATGCACGAGAAGATAGGAAAACATACAAAGTCACCAAGACCGGTCGAGGATCGGCAAACACGAATGTGGTACTCAGCACCCTCAGCTGGGAATGTCTTTGTGTACTTGCCCGCAATACCAGCGGAGTAGAGAAGGTAGTAGTAATCGCCGTGCTTGAACTCGTAGGAGCCCTCCTCGCGGTGGTTGAGGGTAGCATTCCAGGAGATTTGGTAGGGAGTTGCGCCGCCAACTTGCAGAGGAGTCTCCATCTGGACCTGGAAGATATCGCCCCAGAAGGAACCAAAGTTCATATAGTTCTTTCCGCCGATGGTGATCCAGGCGGGATCGATACGGTTGTAGTTGTCGTTTGCGGGGAGACCAACAGAGCCGTGGTCTGTCCAGCTGCCGGGCTCCATAGTCTTGGATGTTGCTACACCGATCTGTGAGTTCCGAGTGCCGATCTGTGACAGGACGTAGTACATATAGTACTGGTCATTCTGGTAGTGGACATCAGGGGCCTATAAAGGTAGATTATGTTAGCTACTAGACATGGATATAATTTCCTGAGCGTTTTCGGGTCTTTTCTTACCCAGATATTCGTGCTGTCCACGCCATCGAGGGTAATCTTGGACCCATCTGGCAACGCCGAACCAAGGTCTGTCCATGGACCCTTCACCGACGGCGAGCTATGAGTGCTAACACCGGTGCCCGTCGAAAAGCGGTAGTATTTCCCATCAGACACACGCTGGATCATGGCAGGGTCATGAGCCCAGCAGTTGCCTGTGCAAGAACCCCGGTTGGGGTACGCGCTGGCGAGCGCAGTAAATAGAAGCGGGATGAGACCAAACATTATGTATAAACAGAAGGGGGATCGGGCTGTGAATAGAAAACACTCTGGGAAGGAGGAATTACGTCCAATTTATGTTGATTCGGTCTACACCATTCGCAGCTCCCCCAGGTTGGGGCCCGAAGTATGACCACTTCGCATATAAACAGCTAATCCAATCATCGGCTATTAACCCCTGCGCATCGTATCTGGGCGATGTAAGGTGCATGTCAGTATTGAGTCCGGTCTAACTGTAGTTGGCCCCGAAAGGGATGAGCTCATTACCGAGCTCCAAGGAGTCCTGCTCCTGTGGATCCTTTTTTTTTTTAAAAAACAAGTGGTTTCTGCATAAACAAAGCATTACCATAGTGTAGAGTGCATACACCCACCTACTGTATAGAATCTTTTTATCTTTGTGACGTCTCCCATTCTACAAGGCGCAGTCAACGTAAGTTGTGTTAGCTTCACTCGATTCGATCTTCTGCATATCTCCACCACATGAGCTACACCGATGACCATTTTACCTAAAAGTCTAGAAGCTAAGGTCTCGGCAGCAGTCTCGGCACTAGGAACGGGATAGCAGATGTGTTGTTCGCTGCAAGTGTATGCTAGTTCCACATTCCCATCAGCAAGGGAGAGAGCATCTACCCTAACACTATTGAATTCTACGCGAGAGCTTCAAGAGAGGTCAAGTCTATTTGAAAATTTAATTCCATCTTCTACTCTTGTTATCTCCAGACAACGAAAGCCGTGGAATACATCACATCCCATTAACTTGCGTGGCTTGATTCTTGTTTACGCCGGGTGGATGATCTGCACCATGTGGACCAACTACGGACGATTAAGCCAATCATCTGGGAGGTCCTGTGCGTGAGATCCAACTCTAGCTCAACTAGTATTTGAGATTGAAAGAAGCTAAAGAAAGAGTGCGTGTCATGCGCATTCGTCAGAGTCTGTGCAGATGGTCAACTGTCTTCATCAAAAAGCGGGGGACTTCGCCATATTGACAGTGAATCATATCAGGTGTTAAAGACATATTCACTTGATCTGGCCCGAGGAAATGGTTGATTCAATCTGCACAACGAAAACAAATTCTCCGATATAACACGTCATCTGCGCTATGAATCGTGGCGTTGAGCCCCTTTGGGCCTCGCTTTGGCCACAGCGCCCGATGTAGATACGTTGGTTTTAATCTCAGTAGGGTTTCTCTCAGGTAATCATGATCATGCCAAGAACATTCACCTAGGCTGAGTCTCAGTGTATACATGTAGCGATTGGACTTACCGCTAGTTATATTGGAGATCGGCGTCAAAGTAAGGCGGGGTTGATCTGGGGCCGGACTGGGGTAATTCGGGGTGGCTTATGAGAGCCTCTTCCAACTTTGGAAGGTTGGAAAGTCTGATCAATCAGCATTGCACTGCTGAGACAGGGCTGAGCTCTGCTAAGAATATCCATGGATATCCCATCTGGGCAGGGTAATGAGGACAACCAACGGACGTAGGGACAATTTTTCTTATTTCCTACTCGTGTTTTTTCTATCTTCTGTCAGACAATGTGCCAAATTTTGATTTATCTAATTCATCACCGTCTTATATATGTTGGGGGTTGGCACATTGTCACGCATTGCTGTCAAGGTGAACCAGAAACTACGCTAGATGTTTCAAGATCTACTAATAAAGAACATAGGACTAGCAATAGAGTGAAATTAAGTTCAATTGGAATATTCTAACAGACACGTTCTTCCGATACAGTATGACAACAAGATGATAATGCGACGAACGTTTGTGATCCTCAATGTTAACATAGAACACAACCACAGCTGCCCATCCACATATCATCTCTTCATCACCCCCACCCTCCAACTCTCTCTGTGTTCCAGTATTTGGGTCAAAGATCCCCCACCAAATCCTACATGAACACCACCCCTTCCTAGCTTATGCACAGGCTTAGATATGACGAGCTGAACCAGATCCGGGGCCTGGCATGATAGTCGGGTCTTGGTCATAGTACTGTGAGTTCCAGTGTTGCCAATCTTGCTCAAGTGCCGGGTCATAATATTGAGTACCGACGAATGGACCCTCTTGTGGCACGGGATAGTTTGGTTGCATTGCTTGAGGAATGGGAGGGTAGCCCTGATGCCAAGATCCATACATTTGATTTTCTGTAAACTCGAGCGCTTCGCTCCTTTCGGTAATTTGGCTGATCATGTTCTTCAATTCTTTGACTTCTGCGAGTATCTCTCGGAGCATTTCAGTTTGCTCACTGTCGGTGACATCGGAAGTGGATTCAAGTGGATAGAGACGGCTCGCATTCGTGCTGCGAAGGCGAGAATAGGGTTCCGGAGTCCTGGGGCTTACGAACTTGGGCTCTGAGGCTGAAGAGACATTTTTGATAGGGGTGTTTGGCCAAGGTTTGCCGAGATCACTGGCCTTTTTCTCCTCACTAGCCAGCCACGAACGAAAAGAATCGACCACACCATATTTCGATGTCGGGATCGTCTCCCCGGTGAGAATTTGTCTCCATTTGGGAAGGACTTTATCCAAGACATCATCTGATAGAAGTCGATTACCTTGATCATCGGTGGCCAAGGCGACATTCCAGTAAGGAGATCGAACCGTCCAGGCAACGTAACCGGTCACGTAAAAGACGTCGGGATGCTTTTTCATTGCGTCTTTGTCGCCCCAGGTCATCACATCCCGCATATAATGGTCAAATTGTAGGGTTCGCTTGGGGTCAACGATGAGATAATCATCCATACTGTCTTGAGCTTTCCGTGATGTCAGTATTGTCTACCGATGCTTGAACTGAACAGTGTCTTTACCGTTCTCTTGCTCACAGATATCTTCGAATGATACCTCTTGATCCCCCATAGATTCCAACTTTTGCAACAGCCTTTCATGTGCTTTGTTATCCATGAGGATGTGGAGTTTTATCATCCACTTCTGACTACCGGTCAAAGAGTCGGGAATTGGGAGCTTCTTGATGTGTTCGAGGATAGAGGATGTGCCGAATGGGAGCAGAAGATGAGCTAGTAGCTCTGGGATATCAGGAGGAATTGGGTTATTCTCTTCGACGTCGTCAAACCACTGGGGAAGACATCTAGTAAGTGCCGTTGCCTTGCATATTTTGTTACCGGACAAGACCCGGAACAACAAATAACTGATTGTGGTATTCTCGGCAGCAGTAACAGTAGGAGGAGATGTAGTGTTTCCCACCATAATGCTGTGTCCTGAGAAGGGAAAGAACCTGGGGAAACGCGAGAGTCAAGAAATGTGATTAAGAGAAAAGGTAGGGTTAAGACGCACAGACCAGTGACAAGAGTAGACTTGTGTAAATGGACAAATGTGAGAACTGTAGTATCGCAGGGGATGCGTGACAAGATAGACAGGATACTTTGGAAGAGAGGAACTTCCTAAAGAGACAAGTTGCCACGCTATGTGTCGCCGAGAGAATCGTTAGAGTCCAGATAAAAGCGAGTGGGGGTGCAAGAAAATGGATTGAATACGTGACAACAAGAGAAGCAAATCCGACGAGAGAAGGCCCACCACCTACAAAGGGAAAGAGCCCGATCAGATGAGTTGCCAGCTAGATCATGTCGGTGATGCAGAGAGCGATAACTTGATAGAAGGGTGGATGGAAGGAGAGGTAGTATGGGGAAGGGTGGAGGAGAAAAGCGTGGGAGAAGAGCCTGTGAGACAAACAAAAGGAAGTGGTTGCTATGTGAGCAATCCCCATACCCTGTTGATTAAAGTCACATGCGAGGGCAGTCCTTGTCAATCTAGTCGAATACTACGAAATAATTCCTTTCTTAGTTTACTTAAATGGATATTGGATATAATAAATAGACCTGGTTGCAAGCAAATGGCAGCTATGTACATTCTCAAATTAGGGTAACTTGAAAAAGCCGTGGACATGATATTGCCCAGGTGATTGTATCTTAAACACAAAGCTCAAGGAGCTCACTGCGAGTAGACACAGTCCGGTGCATGGCGTCGTTGAAGGGTTATATATGAAGACCAAATGATACATAGATGCCACTGGACGTAGTAAATGGATGACCATGCACCTCTTTGGCTGGCAAGTGAAGATATCCTTCTTGTTATAGGCTTTCATTCTGTTTTGCTCCCAAATCCAGAGACTAGTAACCGCTTGCAAATATTACTCTCATCATATCAAGTAGTTCAGGTAGGAGCTTCCTCCTAAAGTTCCCACGAATATCACACCTGAATGTAAACATTTGTATATCATCCGGTATTAATGATTCGAACGACTTGAACTTTACCTAGATAAGGTTCAACAGGGTTGAATGAAGCTCAATCGTATCAAATGCATAGCTAGACAAAGGAAGACCGACACCAAACCTACAGACCGAATTTCTGGAGTCTGAATCAACATATAAAGGGGTACACATGATATCCTCCTTAGCTTCGTCATTGGTCTCTGGGATATCAGTGATATAGACCACCTTCTGATCAGGCGAGGATGTAGTTGCACTTGGTAGACCAAAGCTACCAGCAATAGCACGCGGTAGCAGGATCAAAAACGGTAAACCTGACTAGGCAGATTCGGGCTGGGGCGAATCCCTGCGCCACCTGTCGTCATGAACGGCGATGTCATTGAGAGAATTGGAGTGATGGCCGTAGAAGGTATTGAGTAACAGGGGAATGTTGTACGGTGGAGTCCCGAGCACCTGGAACGTCAGGGTTGTTCATACTGCTGCACCATCCACGCGATGCTATTGTCGCGGTTGAACGCCACCATTATCCAATGGCTTGCTTAAAACTGGGTTCGGGATGGGCTTTGTTATTCTGGGACTATGTCCAAGCATATTCAAGTGATGTCAATAAACCCATTTTGTTTCCAAACTCTACGGTGTTAATTGGAACAGCCAGATCTGGTGGGATCTAAGCATCATGCGGTGATTAGTTATATACCTTCTAATAGTATATATAGAGTCTATAGTAGTTCGCTTATTCTTATTTATTACTAGTAAGATTCCCCAAGGTTGTGTCTTTCACTAATACATGTGAAAACTGGCTCATTTCTGTGGTCTTGGAGTTGAATACATGGATATGCATGGATATTGAGATCGCTTATGATGTCTCGTTTTACTGATGCCTGATAATTCAGGCAACAATAACTTCCGACTTTCGGCCGATTTGCCCCTTTCCTCCTATTTCTTCTCAAATACTGTGGATCTCGGATTATATCGCCAAGGAGGGTAGATATCGAGGCTAACCTATTAAAGTGAGATATGAATGTGCAGAAAGCTCCATGGAAGTCATGGGATCAATATTTGCCAACACTATTTACACGGTTCGGTTTGAGGCAAATCCTAGGCCTTGCTATGAGATGAAGAGGAGGTTCAGATAATGCTCAATCTTTGAATAGAAGAAGTTGACCAGTCGAAAAACGCCCTTAGAGCCCGGACCACGTCTCATCCCGTCTCACTACTCCCAATATGCGGTGCAAACGCCAAAGGCATATCGAAGAGGAGCTATACACCGATCCGAGTCGGAATGAAACGAGGAAACAAAGAATCATGGTAGAACCAGTGTAAACAGACAGACTCTAATCGACTTTGTGTATTTGCGGGAGATTTGAATAGCAAACGGCGAGATATTGAAGGCGACCAACGGTGGCGCATATGGAAGAAAAATGTCCCGAAGCCCGCGGCCCAGCAAATCGGTTACAATGGCCATAATTCAGGAGGGATCTGTGCGAACGGTGCTTTTGCTAGGGCTCAAGGGTCTAAATTAACAGCTGCCCAACCAAGAATATCAATGTGCCGAGTGATGTTGGCTTGCTTCCGTCACACTTGACCCCCGTCCAACCCTGTGCGGTTTAACCTTTTTGGGACGTGTCCGGCTACCTGCCAGGGGCAGAAGGGGCCTGAACGGAGTGTACAAGTACTTCTCTGTTTGCTTTATTAGATCTACTCCGTAGTAAGAAGAATGTCCTTGAATTAAGAAAAGATGTAGCAATTAGTATTTAGTAAGTATTTTAAAGATAGTGGATCTCGTATAGAAGCCGTTAACTGTGATAAGAGGC
Organism: Penicillium cf. viridicatum; assembly: GCA_028974045.1. NCBI lineage: Eukaryota > Fungi > Ascomycota > Eurotiomycetes > Eurotiales > Aspergillaceae > Penicillium > Penicillium cf. viridicatum. The sequence continues at coordinate 5,676,728 of JAPQKQ010000002.1, read as the reverse complement.
AATATTAAACGGGGTAGAAGTCTGAGACTAGTTCTATTCTTAGGATACCATCTGGACTAAGATGAGGAATATATGTTTCTTCATATAGAGTGTCTCTGACTCGATTCTAGTATACTATAGTAACCTTATCTGTATAAGATTCATAATATTTTGAAGTTGTTGCTATACAAGATCAAGTCTCCCCATAAACCTGTCAAGCCGCCCCAGCCACCCGACTCCTTTTCCCAAAGACTCCACGTGCTAAACATCAACCTCCTCTCTTCTCTATATTTCCTTACAATCTTCCATTCCATCTTCAAGAACCTTCGGGGACCCGGTTATTCTCCGCGGTTATAATTCCCCCTCAGGTCGTGAACTTGGTTGGTCCAAAAAAAATACCAAAAAAAAAAACTCCTGCATCTGACCCCTCCTCGGCCCAATTTCAATCTGTCTCGTGTAGAGACAGAAATCTGCCCACCATGAATCAGGACAATTTCCCATTGAAATTCCGCCGAACATCTAGCAAACTTAGCAAGGAAGCCCCTAGCTTCAGTTCGCGCATTCTTCGGAGTCATCAGAGCACCACTTCGTTGAAACGCACCCCCTCCGCCCCCGTCTATCCACGTTCCTCTCCTAGCAGCAGTCGCGAGCATAATCGATCACGATCCAACGCCCAATTCCCAGGTTCTTCCTCGTCATCTCTGGATCAGAACAGCGCTGGTCCATCGCCTTCCAACGACGAATCAAGTGGCTTCTTCTCCAATTTGACCTCCCGGTCTCGCACCCGCAGTTCCAACCGTTTTTCCTACAACGAGCAGAGCTCGGATGAATTGAACGGCCCTTACGAAACGCGGGGCATGCTTAGTGCATTGGATGAGAATAGCGCCGAGACTGATCCTCACTCCCAGCAAAAGCCCGGACTCCGCTCCCACCACACCAGCCCCGATACTCGCGGACGCCACTCACTCCGCCAGTCAGCCAGCTTCACCACTCTAACGCAACGAATGGATTCCTTTGCTCATCGCGAGACCGAAAGGCCTCCAAACGCCGCCAAACGATATTCTGGCGATGGCAATCCTCCGGCCGCTCCCCGAACGAGACAGAGCAAAAAGGCGAGCTTCTCCAGATTCGTGGACAGTATGCTTGGAAGCCCCGGTCGCAATATGAAAATTTCAGCCCCCGAGAATCCGGTTCATGTCACCCACGTCGGCTACGATAATCAGACTGGCCAATTCACTGGTCTTCCCAAAGAATGGCAGCGACTACTACAGGAGAACGGTATCTCGAAGAAGGAACAGGAGGAACACCCACAGACTATGATGGATATCATGCGATTCTACGAAAAGAACACCCGTGGCGACAGCGATGATGAAGTCTGGCACAAGTTTGACAATGCGCAAGCTGCTCAAGCTGCGCAAGCCACCAGCCCAAGAGAACAAACATCGCCACCGGGAAGTCCACGATTCCCGCAAAATCACGAAAGCAGCTTCGAGAATCCACGATCGCCCCCGCCAATTCCTCGCGGCCCTCCGGCAGCCCCCCCACCGGTCATGTCTCCTCCACTGGGCGGTATGGTGCCCCATCGTGCTCCCCCGAAACCGCCCACCGGGATGACCCCCTCCCGCCCTCCTCCCCAACCCCCAGTCTCGAATTCGTACGGAGTCCCGCAGCGAGTTCCTCAGGAGAATTATGCTCCGACATTTGGCACTCCGACTATCCCAGAATCCGAGCCATTGCCATTATCTCCCCACCGCAGTCGCTCCAGTTCCCGAAATCGCACCCCTGCGCCCAGCGTCCCCAACGTTCCCAATGTCATCGCATCCCCAACACAATACCAGCGGCAACAGGAGCAGGTCATGGCCGCGGCCCAGCAGACTTTGGAACGGAATCGCACCCAACGCCAGCAAGCACAGCAGCCTCCGGCCATCTCTACATCAACTAATGCTCCGGCACCAGATCTTTCGTCTGGAGTGTCACCTACCACGCGCGCTCCACCCGCTGCTAGACCTAGACAGCGCCAGCAGCGACAGAGTAGCGCCTTGGATATTCGGGAGCGCTTGATGTCAATCTGCCACCCTGGTGACCCCACGCAGATCTATTACAACTTCAACAAAATCGGCCAAGGTGCTTCGGGTGGTGTGTACACAGCGTATGAGCATCCTCACAACAACTGTGTTGCCATCAAGCAGATGAATCTAGACCTGCAACCCAAGAAGGACTTGATTATCAACGAGATCTTGGTCATGAAAGATAGCAAGCACAAGAACATCGTGAACTTCTTAGAGAGCTTCCTACATGGGCTGGATCTTTGGGTTGTGATGGAATACATGGAAGGTGGCAGTCTGACAGACGTGGTTACCTTCAACATTATGAGCGAGGGACAGATCGCAGCTGTTTGCCGAGAGGTGAGTACAGAATGATTAATCCCATGTGAAGATAAGACCGTGAGATACTAACTATTTCGACTAGACTCTGGGCGGTCTCCAACATTTGCATTCCAAGGGTGTCATTCATCGAGATATCAAATCCGACAACATCCTGCTGGCAATGGATGGTAACATCAAGCTGAGTAAGTTTCGCCCCGTCTCGTGTCGAAATCATACTAACAATCTCTAGCTGATTTCGGTTTCTGTGCTCAAATCAACGACTCGCAGAACAAGCGGAACACAATGGTTGGTACCCCGTACTGGATGGCTCCCGAAGTTGTTACTCGCAAAGAGTATGGCCGCAAGGTCGACATCTGGAGTTTAGGCATCATGGCCATCGAGATGATCGAGGGCGAGCCGCCGTACCTGACAGAGTCCCCGCTGCGAGCACTCTATCTGATTGCCACGAACGGAACACCCACCATTAAAGATGAGCACAATCTATCCCCGGTCTTCCGCGAATTCCTTCACTTTGCCCTGAAGGTTGACCCGGAGAAGCGGGCGTCGGCGCATGACCTACTGAAGGTACTTACTCGTTCCTATGTCCCATTGCTTTGGCTGCGGTAACTGACATCTTGCCCTTTAGCACCCATTCATGTCTCTCTGCGCACCACTATCGCACCTCGCCCCCTTGGTCAAGGCTGCTCGTCTCAGCCGCGCCCAAGAAAAGGCCCAAAAAGGAGGCGCTTGAAGAGGATGCTGATGAATGACCACTTTTCTTTTCCTATGTTTCGGTTTTATTTCGTCGTACTTGATATCTCTTGACGTCTTGCTCAGATACCCCGTCACTCCCAATGTTTCTTCTAGATCCCGACGTGCACTACCGTACGTTTTTGGAATCCATTTATGTACCCATTCTACTTCTTTATTCACTTCTTCACATCGATTGTCGATGAAAATGACTCCATTCCATGAGCACGTTGCCTGTGATAGTATCTGTTTTGCCGCTCACTGTCTCTGTATTGATCTTGGTGTCTATGTAATTTCTTGTAGTTCTATTTGCTATTTTTATAGTCGTTAGCTTATCATGAATAAAAGCAGCTAACGAGCTTCGATATCCACAATCTAATTCTACAGTTAGGAAGTATGTGTGCCTAATGTAGTGGAGATATGTTCACCCACAACCGATAAGTAAATGTGGGAAGAAGAAACGGAGCAGCCTACAGAATACTCCGTAGGTAGGGCGAAGTCCTAACTAGCGTGAAGGAAAAAAAAATTTAGAAAAAAAGGAGAAAGGAAAGACAAATTAGAATCCCAATGCCCAGGCAGACATAATATAGGAAAAATCTGTTCAACTTGGATAATTCAAGCTAATAATAACTTAGCACGGTACTCCGTACAACATACGAATACGGGTCTCTGGGGCATCGTCATATGCTGACTCAGGTGACAAGTTCCGCCCGTACACAATAGGTACCCCCAACACTGTCTCTGATCATCCCAAAGGACCTGATTAACAGATACCCAGCACTGCAATACCAGTCGCTTGCTATACCATTCCTTGGCAAGGTCCTGTCTCTGTGATATTCACACCGCCTGCATCATCAACCCGCAGCTTAGCCGCATCCTTTGCTGTCGTCGACTCCCCGCATTCGGTACTGGAGGACCATCGCTACGAGCTACAGAACCAATTTTTGAAAGAGAGTGTTGTCTTTGGCACGAAGTCTAATTGGAATCTATTACCGGACTCTCACCACGTGAAAAGAAGGCAAGCCGCCTGTCAGAAGCTGAGCAGTGTTGCCCAACTTCTCCAATAATCCACATACCACCCGGCGATTACCTGCGACGGTCAGAGGACATACATTCGTGATGTTTCGCGCGCAACAGAACCACTTCGACGATGCCGTCGGTAAGTTACACCAGTCCCTTCTCCGCTAGATACACCATACACCCCTAGAGCTGGCTAGCTTGGAGGGAAGCTTTGGGAGCACATTGAATCTACTTGTGCGATGTGTTTACTGACGATATTTATTTTTGTATAGCCAAGGCGACGGACGAAAATTTGACCTCTGAGAACTGGGAATTTATTTTGGTGTGTTGTGCATGAAAATATATTGAATCGTTGGAATCACCACGGCTTTGGGACATGACTGATTCGGCTTTTATGATTTAGGATGTGTGTGACAAAGTTGGCTCGGAGGAATCAGGGTATGTGGCTAGCTTGGACTTTTCAGTCTCGTCTAAGTTTACCTAAAGACCCGTTGCTAACTTTTGCCGTGATATAGCGCGAAAGAGGCCGTGGCTGCGATGATCAAAAGACTGGCCCACCGAAATGCCAACGTTCAGCTCTATACATTGGAGGTTGGTGGCCGGATACTGTGCTCCTGGAAGCACAAACAATTCCTTGGTTTATGGCTATAACTGACTGGTTTCTAGCTTGGAAATTCATTGTCGCAAAACTGCGGGCTGAAGATCCATCGCGAATTAGCTTCGAGAAGCTTTACTGATGCCCTACTACGCTTGGCGAACGATCGTGTAAGCATATCTCAAACCTTCGACTTTCCTCAAATGGCAAATGTTAATCATGGATTTGTCTAGAATACGCACCAACAAGTCAAGTCCAAGATCCTGGAGCGCATGGAAGAATGGACTGAGATGTTCGCATCCAACCCGGATTTTGGCATCATGGAACAGGCATACATGAAATTAAAATCCACAAGTACGTATCTGTTCTACGTCTTGAATACCGTGCTTGGCTGATTATATTATAGACCCGAATTTACAGCCACCGTCGAAACCCGGAAAGCGTGAGATCACCGATGTCGATCGTCAGATGGAGGAAGAGGAATTGCAGATGGCCCTAGCCCTCTCGATTAAGGATAAAGCAACTCCGGCTGCTGCTGCGGCAGCACCTCGAGCTGAGCCTTCGTCTGCTGCTGCTGCTGCTGTTGCATCCGAGTCGGCTCCCACAAACCAAGGGGAGCCCGCCGAGAGTCAACCTGCTCTCTCAGGTACATCGGTAGCTACCGTGTCGCGTGTGAGAGCGTTGTTCGACTTCCAACCGTCTGAGCCAGGAGAGCTTCAATTCCGCAAAGGCGATACCATTGCAGTCCTGGAGTCTGTTTACAAGGATTGGTGGAAGGGCTCCCTGAGAGGCCAGACCGGAATTTTCCCTCTCAATTATGTGGAGAAACTCCCAGACCCCACAGTCGGCGAGCTGCAGCGAGAGGCTCAGATGGAGGCGGACGTCTTTGGCCAGATTAAGAGTGTCGAGAAACTCCTGGCTTTACTGAGCACCCGCAATACAGACCTCAATGTCCAAGAAAACGAAGAGATTACTACACTCTATCAAGCTACGCTTGCGATTCGTCCAAAACTCATCGAATTGATTGGGAAATATTCGCAAAAGAAAGGTAAGCAGCGAGTCGTTCGTTTTCCCATGGATGTCTTACTTACACATGTCTAGATGAATTCACCCAGCTCAATGAAAAGTTCATCAAAGCTCGTCGTGACTACGAGTCCCTCCTTGAGGCATCGCTAGCCCACCCGGCACAGCCTCAATATGGACGACCTGCCCAGCCACAGTATGGTTATTCTAGTGCTGCACCTGCCGGATACCCCTCTGCTCCTCAGGCAGATCCTCGATATTTCACTCCCCGGCCTCAAGGTTAGTAGACTTTAGAAATTACCTACCGCATCCCAGTTCTAATTTGACTTGCCCAGACACCACGCCAACCCAGGCAAATGCATACGCGCCATACCCCACCAGCGAGCAGACTATGCCGTATCGCCCGGCCTCTCACTCCCCTGATCCTCGCAACCAGGCTCAGGCCAGCGCACCGCAGCAGCCTCCTCACACCGACCCTTACCAACCTGTTAGCCATCGTCCGCAATCTACATACGGCAATCCTCAAGAATTGGGGACCTCTGTCTATGATTCACCTGTCGATCACCCTGCTCCTGCCCAGCGCCTGCCGTACCCCCCAACCACTCAAGCCCCGCCTGCTGGCCCCCAGCAATTCCAGCAGCAGCAGCAGCAGCAGCAGCAGCAAGACTACTCGCCCTCAGTCTACCCCGCTGATGAGGCATCTCAAATCCCGCCTGCCTCCACTGTGCCCCAAATCCCGCACCAGTTCCAGCAACAACAGCAACAACCCCCGTATCCCAACTCTCCCGGTGCTCCTTCCGGTGCCCATCAACCTCCTCCATCGCACCAGCCTCCGCCGGTACCCGGGGCAGCGCAGCAGCAACAGTATACCTCATACAGCTCAGCACCTCCCGCCGCAAGCACGGGAGAGTACCAGGCGTACCAGCCTCCACAGGGTGGAGCTGGCTCGAATCCAGCTTCCTTTTATCGGTAATTGATAGTTAGTCACGACGACCCTCATCCAGTTAATAGGAATAAATGCCTTGGCTGTGATTAATGTTGGGTTTGTAGTGTGATATTCCAAGCAGTATTCTTCGTTTCGTTACCCCTCCTTTGCTAGACGTTTTTCTCTGTCATGTACCTAGCCAGCGGTTTAAATATGTTGTCAATGGTATGTTAATACATATGAGCTTTTGATCTCTATCTTTCCGTATGCTAGTGCTATACTAGTAATGCTTCATCAATGTTGTTCCTGGGACCGTAAATTTCCTAATATGGACAATGACAAACCAATGGGAAACATCTAAAAAGTGGACCAACCAGCCAGGTCGAAAAGGGAGGTAATCATCGTCTTCATGCCACCATGATAGATTCCCTGTCTATAGAAATTCTGTTGACCATCCTTGAATGCTTGTCCCCGCTTGATCTTTTCTCCGCTACCAGAGCCTCGCCAATCTTATACCGCACCTTCATCACCTACAAACAACATCTTCTCAGACATACTCTCCGCCAGGCCATCCACCCCGCATGTGGAGCAGACGTCCATACGGCGCTGGACGCACAGAATATCCCCAAACTTATCAAATCCGGCGAAAGCATTGCCAAAGTCAAGGCTGAATGTTTCTCACTTTTTGCCACCGACCGCACTCGTCGGCGTCGAAATATTGACCAGTTCAGCGTGGATAATGCGAACCTCGATACGTTGTTTTACCTCCATATCAATATTGAACGCTTGATCGATAGCTATTGCCACTGGTCACTGGGCAATTTGACCTCGCACAATGAAAAACCAACACAGTTCCAAACGACAACCGTCCACCCAAGAGCGACCCTGTCATCTACCGAACAGGCCCGTCTTCAACGGGCGTTCTACCGATACGAAATCTATGCCAGATTTCAACGTGTCTTACATCTTCTTACCGACAAAAGCGCGGCCCTAAATTTCTCTCAGATTGTGTTGAGCTTCATCTCGCAATTCACGCTCTATGAATTCGAAGAGATTATCAGCGTACGGCAATTCCTCGCTCAATTCATTAGATCGCTCTGCGAAAGAGTCGAGGATGATTTCGTGGCTTCTTGTTCCCTCGCTGATTCTGTCGATGCCGGCGTCGAGAAAGAAGCTTCGGGAAATGCAGTATCAACGAAAAATCAAGACCTTGACGACCTTTCCTTCTTCACAGAGTCATACCGAGACACCCACCACTTGGATCATGTGAAATTCCTGGTATCCTGTGGTTTGCCATACGTTTTACGTCTGAGTCTCATAGAACCCCAAGCCCTCAGACGTGCCATGCTCAACTCATACATTGAGTCGCGCAAGAACACTGTCATAGACTTCTTTTTCCAGGGTGGACTAGATATTGAATCGTGCGACGAGAAACAGAAAGACATCGTCCTTCGGGGTAAAATGGTCTCCATCGCCCATGATGAAGTCGGCAGTTTCAACCTAGGCTGGAAATGGGGTACCAGCTTCCCCGACTTTGTCAAACCCGATACTCCCGCTATGTTCGATCTGCGGAACCAAGGGTATGTCTTCTGGGATCAAGAGCGGCTGCAGGAATCGGGTCTTGTGAATGAGCCATATGTGGTTCACGTCGGGACGAATTACTTTCCGCCTGGTCACAAGGGTCCGTTTCTGAGGCCGAGTGTTGAGAAGAGGCTTGGTGGCTTAGGGGTAGATTCCAAATTGAAAGAAGAATAGATGTGCTTTTATTGTGCAGACTTAATGGTAGACATTTGAAGACCGAATGGCGAGTTAATGACAAGGTCCCTCATTGGCAGTCGATTCTGGATTGCACACAAAGCAGGTTCAACATTCGCTTGGAAGTATGGTGGAAACGAATAAGAAATAGCTAAGGAGAGGGGAGACAACGTGAAGAAGTGTGAGACAGACATTAGTTGTTCTCCTTAGCATCGTTTCCCTCCTGCTTATCCTTCTGTGCCCGACCCTGCTCAGTCTCAGTGTCTGCACCGGGAGTAGCATTTTCCTGGCTGCTTATATTCGTCTTGAGCCACCAAAAATGCCATTGGGCCTGTTTCACCGAGGTTCCCTCACATTTGGCAACGGCAGCGTAGTCGATCTGTAGCATAATGAGCAAATGCTAGAGAGCTTAGAAATGGGGATTAAATATGACTGACTCGAACACCTGACAGAGTAAGGCAGTGCAGTAGGAACTCGTGGTTTCTATCAAAGCTTGCCGCATCCCGTCCCCCCTTGGTAGGGGCCTTCTTGGGCTGAGGTGTATTCCTCGGAGTCATGACTGAGAGTTGAAAGACGACTCTATTTGCGTGTAGATGAAATGGTTGCAGGGAGTGGTTCTTGTGGCTCTGAGAAAGGTTGTGGAGAGAAAAAGAACTAGAAATTGTCACGACCTACATCTATCACATGCTTTGTTATATGTCAAGGATCGTTTGATAGTTTGCTTCTTTCGTTGTTTGCTTTCTTTCCTTTGTTTGTTACTTCTTACATTCGTTTCACCAGATTGCTACTCAGCCAAATCGGGTAATTTCCACTAAGCCAGATTGGGAAGGAGATGTTGTTTGCTTGCAGAGATCCCTTACTATAAGAACCCCCTGGATCTCTCTCTCTCTCTCTCTCTCTCTCTCTTCTTCCTTATCTTTGCTTTTTTATTTGAAACGCACTCTTTCTTCATTGATCGACCTGGCACGTAACAGAAATGACAGAAGAGGAAAGTTATAGGGTTCGTTTGCCCAGGTTCAAACACTAACGACACACTCATCTGATATAAACAGATATCGAAGCAAGTAGCTTCGTCTACGTGTATTCCGAGTCTAGTATGTACCAGATTTTTATAAACATAGCCTTTATTTAGAGTATTAACCAACTCGTGCCCGAAGACAGCCCTAGAGATCTCTCACCCAAGTTATCCAGGGAGACTACCTACTGCATGGACAGAGGGTATCTAAGCGAGATAGAAATTGGCATGAGACCTGACAGTCTGAAAATTACACCCACAACCTGTTGATACTTTCCTTTGCTTCTTTTCTATTCTTACACAAGTATGAACAACATTCCAAAGTATGTGCTGCGTTATACTACACGCTATTACACCGGGGAATGTCAAATTTTTGTAGTATCAATCCACGAAAGAGTTGCAGGGACTGTCACTGAGCCATTGATAGGCAAGGCCTCGACTATCAAATTGTCAGTTGAAATCGCATGAAATGGACAATGGAAGGAAACCAACCTCCGCTGGTGGTCAAGTAAAGAATATGTTTGTCATGTCGCAGCCGACCAAAAGCACCAGCCGACACACCCGCCAGAATGGTCGATGTGTTGCTACCGGTGACAACCTGGGCAACAGACGACTTGGGGTAGAGGATGCTGAGTTCGTCCATCTGGTTCTGCGCGACGAAGGCAACGCCATTCTTCTTGAATATGAAATCATCCGCCTTGGGGACATTGCTGACGACAACTTCAGATTTACCAACTGCAGTGCCTTTATTCGTGATGCGAATACGGTTTAAAGTGCCGGCAGCAGTATTAGTCCAGTAAAGATATCCATCTTTGATCTTGATGCCATTGACTCCAAGATTGGTGGCTGGATTTGGGACAGCATCAAACTTCATCTTTTCATCGTTGATGGCAACATTGTAAGCTCCCGTTCGTGTGTCCACACGATAAACCCAGCCGTTGTAAACATCGGCAACAAGAATCGAGGTCTCAGATAGGGTGGTAGCCCCGTTCAGAAAGTCCGAAGTGGGAATATAGACTAGCTTGGAGACAATTGCCTTAGATTTCACCTCACCTGTCTTCTTGGAGACAGTGAAATTCCTCATGTTGATTTCCCAGATGCTGTTGACCCCCGACGTGAGCACAAAATTATCGTCGACGAAGCCAGAGGTTACCACGTAGAACATATCGCGACTCGTCTCGGATATGCCGAGGCAACCCTTGTAGGTTGTCGAGTTCCAGGATGCAACTACAATAGGCTCTCTAGCACCCGTTGGGTCAAGCTGGAGAATTTCGGGGTTATCCAGGCGTGAGACAAGAATGTGGCCATTGGCGCGCACCGCGAGGTTCTCGGCCCAGGTGCCATCGCCGAAGTTGTATAGCGCATAGTAAGCTGCTTCATGTCGGTAATAACTCATCGGGATATATAGCAATAAAGAGTTAGTACAATTCTTAGCGCATTGGTATAATTGCTTACGAATGCTTGCAATATAAATGATAGGTATCGAGTACTCTTGAGTATTGGCTAGGCTTGGAAATTTATGGGTCATGGAATCTTTTTAAATGAAGGATTATAACCCTGAACTAGCTTTCTCACTAAAATATATTGCCGTACGTTGCAATATCAGCCACACAATATGAATTGGCTTTATTCTTTTGCTTTGACGCTTGGCTGATGTGAATTTCAAATACCGAGTACAGCTAACTAAATATAATTCGATGCATTTGAAATGACGGGGAGGGGAATGTGAGGCAGGCCACTCCTCCGGAATAGTTGCCCTGGTGAGTACGGAGTACTGAGGGGATTCGTTCGATCTAACGACTAATTCTGCCTAAGTGCATGTTTAGTGAATCACAAATGGGCGAATAAAGCGTCAATGACAATCGGGAAGTATATTCAACGCCTTTTAATTTCTTTTAATTCCCTTTGGTCTCTCCGGACATTGAATAGCTTAAGCAATTGGATACATTTGGTAAGTAGGCGTTGAATCCCTGCTCGACCCAGCTAGAGGAAATATCCTGCAAATTGCTTGTATCTGGCTTTCGGTAGGAACGTTCTTAGCTCATTGATGCCATGTTGGTCCTCACTTCTGAATTTACCACTCTATCTCGCTACCGGGGCCATGTCGTCTGACAACGATAACATCGGTAAATCACAGAAAACGTAAATATCAAATTGATGACCTAACTTTCAGTAGGGGGAGCAGCACTTGGGGTGTGCTGGGCACTCTCGGCCATCGCTATGGTCATCACTACCGCGTGTCTGTACACCCAGGCACATATCACCCGTCAACTTGGACTAAGTGACGCCCTGCTGGTCATATCAACGGTTCAATCCCAACATTATATTTCTTGTTGCATTTAATACTAACGAAACAGGGCATCGTTCTTACCTTTGCATCAATCATCACCGTCCAGTATCACTATGGCTGGGGTCGGCACCAGGCGCTTCTATCTCAGCACGACCGTATCCAGGCTCTCAAATATAACGCAATTGGGCAGACATTTGGGGTCTTAGGCTCCACCTTCGGTTGTTTGTCGACAATTACCACCCTTATCAATCTTTTCGGTATCACACAAAGGCTACGAGGGGGTCTGTGGACCCTATTTACTGCACAGTTGGTGACCAATGCGGTTGTTGTTGTTTGTCTATACGCGTAGTGTACCAATGTGGTGCTCCTTTGGGATGAGCGGGCGAGCCTAGGAAGCTGTTGGAATCCAAATGTGCAAACTGTAAGGCAAAGACGAATCTATCAGCTAGGCTCGGTGCTAATATATGACTTGGGTAGTACCTAGGCTATGCACATTCGGCGTTCAACGCCGTTATAGACCTTTTTTTGGCATTCTTCCCCGCATATATGATTCGGAATCTGTAGATGAATATTCGAAGGAAGCTAGGAGTGGTAGTGCTCTTAGGATTAAGTATATTGTATGTCTCTCCTTTCCCAATTCAAAGAATTTCCATAACTGACTTACTAGTGCGTTTATCGCTGTTATTCTAAAGATTGTCAAACTAGAAGCTCTTACTAACAGAGGAGACTATACCTATGAGTATATTTCGCATCGGTTGTAGACTATACTAATGCCATTTCTAGACAATACGGTTACGCTATTCACTTGGGTTTTGTAAGACGTACCCCCGATTACTTGTTATACCGCTAATATCTTAGGACTAAGGCCGTTCTTCTAAACATTGCCGCATCGGCTCCTATCCTGCGTCCATTGTATAAGAGACTTCTTGGTAAGGAACCTTTGGATTCTTCGTACGAGATGTACTATAGCTATGCCACGAAGACTCAAGTCTCGCATGGACGGACTAGTCCTAGATATGACGACTCTACGAGCGACAAGGTTGCCATTCTAAACAAGGAATCGCTACATAGGGAAAACTACTACAATATCACGGTAAATCAATCTTACTCGGTGGCTGTGGGCGATGTCTATCATCCGTGATGACTGAGGTATACCATAAATGGAATATTCATATAAAGGGTGCCTACTTAATCTAGCCGAAAAACGAGAACAGTCTACAGTGGAAATGCAAATGCAAATGGCCCCTCACCTTCCCTTCTTATAAGGTCACGTTCACGGGTTTGTTAAAAGCGTTTGTAGCGATGCAGGGATTCTTTATTGGTGGCCTCAGGCCCCATGTTCTCCCCCTCTCTGATAAATCACTTCTCTTCTGACTCTAGGGCTTTGTTCACGTTGTTAGTAGCTTCATGTCACACTCCCCAGCTCCTTTTCAGTTATCCAATATCAACCATTCCAACCAACTCTCCTTGCAAATATAACCCACTCACTATTATCATGGCACCAGAAATAACCAGCTGGGATGATCTCACTCAAGTATGGGAGCAATGCAATGACGAAACAGGGGAAATTCAGCAAACATCTTTCGCGTTGTTCGACAGCAACGAAAGCTTCTATTACGGCATGATTGAAACCCCTAAGGCCAATATTACCTTCAACCAGGTCACAAACATCCTCAAGAGTGTTCCCGATGAAGAAATTTTCACGTGCTGGCCGGCTCCTCCCGGGATCGAGTTGATGCAAGCCCCAGCGGCACATATCGAGAATTTCTACATCAAGCGACCAGATCCACAAATGTACAAAGTCATGAAGGAACACAATGCATTGTCCCAACTCTCGGCATCCTTGCTAGCAGAGGCTAAAGTCCTAGAGTCGCTATCCCAGCATCCGCACCCGAACATAATCCGCTATTACGGTTGTCGGGTTCTCCGTGGGTACTTTATCGGACTTGTCATTGACAAACATCCACACGATCTGTACAGTTATCTCAAGAACCGGGTCGGGACAATTGAAAAACGGTCTTTCATTGCTGCCCTCGAGTCCTCTCTCCGCCATCTTCACACACATGGATTGGCGCACAATGACCTGACTCCCCACAACATTCTGGTGAGCAAAAACGGCAACCCTGTTTTGATTGATTTTGCCGGATGTCAGCCTATTGGAACATATTTGAAGCATGTTCGAGGGACTCAAGGGTGGATAGATGGAGAAATCAAAGACCACAATACATCGAAAAAGGAGCATGATGTTTCTGCTTTAGCGAAGATCAGTGCGTGGTTGGACAAGCCTGTGTTTGATCAATGATTCATTCCGTGCCTGCGGAGAGTTGGGCATGGGTTTGTTATACGTCTAGCAGTATCTCGGCACTTATTTATCAGATCTATAATCAACAACCGTTCTCATCTTTGTGGAATCAAACGTCTTCTGCCATTTAATTAACCCGATCCGAAGAACCAGTCAGACACAATGACCGCAATTACCGTCACCTGCTATGGATTAGCTGATATCTCAGGGAAAGCCGAGCTCTCGTCTTACTAGTGGAATATCCACACTGGGACTCACAATGAGATCCAAGGCAGGACGATGGTCTCCTCCGCGCTGCATTCTCCTCAAAACCAACTTCTCGTTGTGGGTTATACTCTCGCGTAATTCGGCAATCAACCTGTCTCCATCCACAATATCAAAGAAGGCCAACGCCTCTCCATGTTTCTTAACCGTTAGCGTGAGCTGTTTATCCTCCTAGCCTTTCCTATCTTCGGCCGCGCCATTCCGAAAAGAGAAGATCAAGTTGATACTAGTGTATGGCTCCAGACATGATTCCGTACGAGTAATGACTTTCTACGAATTCTTTTGGTGCGATTTGGTAGCCTTTTATTCCTGGGGTATTTCACGTTTTACGTTCTATAGACGGGGCGCCAACGCCCGATGACTTCAGGGGTGAACGCCTAGTATAATTCGCGCACTCTACATCATCGATCTATTACTTTATCTCGACTTGATTCACGATTAGTCCAATTCTAGCGTTGTTAGAATGTCTCGGGGTTGGTGGATGCCAATGAAGCTTAGCTTGGGGGCCAATTAATCAATATGTTAGCCGAGCTCGTCCATTGCAAGCCATAATTCCATAGGTCAACTTCGAAGACAGATGGAATTCGGTGGACTCGTATTTAGAGTCTAAACTTGAAGTAACTATATGAGACTCGCTTCTCCGTAGTCTTTAGTTGTTCATCGTACTCTAAGCTCAAATGGCTCAATTGAAACAACCATCATCGTAGATAAAATAGTACCAGATCTAAATGCGTGCCAATTCCAAACAAATTATTTTAGGAGTTGCTGATATTATCAAGAGCTTTGGCCGAGGTATTAATATGTTATTCGATAGATTTATCGGCCATTTGTCCCGAGTATTTCGGATCTCGTCCGACGAGATGACAAATGGAAAGTCGTTCGTTTGTTCAACCTGTACATTCTCTCACCTCTTCTTTGTTTTTCACTACTTTGTCTGATCAAAATGTCTGTCCACCCTATACATATTGCTATCCTTGACACCGACCTTCCTTGCTACCCTGTCTACGCCAAAAGAGGATTGTACAGCTCACAATTCAACGTTCTTCTCACTGCCGCCGCAAATCGCATCAATGCAAGCGAATACCACAAGCAAAGAAGGTCTCTAGGTGTCCACATCACTGCATTTGACGTTGTGGGTGGGTCATTCCCACATCTCGAGTCCTTACGAGTCAGCCCTTGGTCACCGACGGAAAATAGACCCCCTGGCTTCCCAGGTCCTGTCGACGCAATTCTGGTCACTGGAGCCGCAGCAGCAGTATATGATAAATTGCACTGGATTCCACCCTTGCAATCTTTTATTACGAGGGTGTATGCCGACTATCCTATGGTCAAAATCTTCGGGTCTTGTTTTGGACATCAACTTATAGGCCAAGCCCTCCTTGCAAGTGACAAAAGCTACACGTCGCAAGGATCGTCATTTAAGCTATCCGTTGAAGCTTCATCTGATGGCCACGAAATTGGCATGCACCCTATCATCTTGAACCCGGCTTTTGT
Organism: Penicillium cf. viridicatum; assembly: GCA_028974045.1. Classification (NCBI taxonomy): domain Eukaryota; kingdom Fungi; phylum Ascomycota; class Eurotiomycetes; order Eurotiales; family Aspergillaceae; genus Penicillium; species Penicillium cf. viridicatum. Next base: position 5,660,950 of record JAPQKQ010000002.1, on the reverse strand, counting down.
CTCCAACTTCCCACCTCTAGCTCGGTTCACTCCAGAACAGCCATTCCATATTCAGGTCATCCACGGCGATGCCGTAATGTCTTCACCAGAAGACACACTAGTTTCCCGGGGAAAGGGGGCAATGTTGCCTGAACCGTGGCTCAACATCGGAAGCAGCATTAAATGTCCAATTCAGGGCCTCTACAAGCCTGGACATGTTCTCACTTTACAAGGTCATTTTGAATTCGATGCGTTCGCCGCTGCTGAGCTCTGTCATAAATTTGCCAATCAATTTAACTGGCCTGCAGATCTGCTTGCCTCGCATCTAGAAAACATCAGGCGTTCTGTGGTGCCTGGTAAAGATGATGACGACGACTCCAAGGTCGCGGCGGAGGCGGTCCTTTTGTTTTTCGCGGGGGAAGACTGAACTTCGAGCGCAGATATCAATCCATCCTCGTGTTGATTGTATTGATTCCATTATCCAACGTTGGAAATGTTTGATTTTCCTCAACTGCGGGGCCATCGGAGGTCCAGGCCGATGTCCCCGCAGCCTCGGGTGAACACCCGATCCATACAGTCCGACGTTTTCAATTTGTGACTGAAACGTGACTATCAAATCAATATCAATATCAGCTGTATGCGGTGATTTTAAACCATGGCAGGCTCCAATCCACGATCTACCAACGCGTAAGTCTGCAATGCGTCGTCTGCTTCTCCGGCTGTGGTGAGTCATGTATGATAACAGCTGGACAGATGCGAAACATGTCGAAGACGCAAAGTAAAATGTTCCGGTGATAAGCCTTGTCGCGCTTGCGTCAAACACAATTGGGAATGCACTTTTGGCCATTCCGGTCGCAGACGGTTTTCTGAAGCGTATGTTCATGTGTCATGTAGGCCCTGGGCAGTCTTGCTGACTATCAACCAGCCAAGTGAAACATCTCTTGGAAAAAGTTCGAATCTATGAAGAGCAGCTCAGCTCTCAGTCTGCAGGGGGTCCAGTCTCTTCATTTCCTTCTCCAGTAGCACCAGATGAGACCCCAGGCCGTCAATCTGCGCAACGAAGTTCTTCAACACCTGGGAATCAAGAGCCCCCAAATCAGGGGCAAGATGAGCTATTATATCCCGATAATGACCCTGCTATAAGTCCAGGTAACTTGAAATTTCTTTCGTCTTCCTAGTCTGCTTGCGAATATAACTGACTATACGTGAAGCAACGGATCTGACCTCTGGTCCTGCATTCGAGTCTCAAGTCAGATCGCTCCTTGACAAGTCGCATTCCAGTGACCGCAATTTTCATGGATCAATTTCGAATTTTCAATATCGTGCTGATCGATTACCTCAGTGGACCTCGGTCAAAGAGCTCGTTGACAATATTACCGGAGTATCTTTCCCATCTTTGGAGGAATCACAGCACTTGCTTGATCAATTCCTTTTTTATCTTGGCGTGAGCCAGCACTTCTTTGACTCACGATCTTTCTCAGACGATCTTATGTTGCTATTTCAAAGCCCTGAGACAAGGCAAGAGCAGATAAACTCTCCTTGGTTTACAGAATATCTTTTGGTTATGGCCATGGCAAAGCTCATGGATGTAAAAAATCCAACATTACAGACACCTGGCGCGGACTTGTTCGCTGAGGCCTTGAAGCGTCTTCCTCCGTTGCATCATATGGGCGGGGAAGGTGTTGTCGCTGTCGAGATACTGACACTGATTACTACATATCTGCAGTGGTGTGACCGTAAACATGATGCATATCTCTATGTACGTTATGCAAGGCCCACAGTGTTCTTTTACAGTATCATTGACATGTGGTAGATTGGACTCGCACTGCGGCTTGCTATCGCTCTTGGGTGCAACCTACGGGAAGTCGACCAACGCTGTGTCCCTTCCCAGAGTGCCCACAGATTAAGACTCTGGTGGACAGTATACATGCTCGACAGGTAGGCCCTTTTGGCAATTTTAAGGGTTTGGGACTTCGCTTACACTTTCAGGCGCCTCTCTTCGGGTCTGGGACTGGCTGCAGGGGCCGATGAACGACAGTTACGCACTGAACTCCCGCGGAACGCGATGGGGTTCCAGTCACCAATTGCTCTTGCAATCAATGTTCGTATCGCGCGTGTCACTGATGATATAATGTCAAGTGAGCTACCTAGGTATACCCCATTGAGCTTTTGACTTTGTGCTAATTGTCCTACAACAGCTCTATATGGTAATAAGTCAATCACCCAACTGGAATTAGTCCAAAAGATCCAGCAAATTCTCCAAGAGCTGCATGAAACAGGCCGATCATTCCCTAAATCTTTGACGCTGGACTTCAATCGGCCTTTACAATTAGTAACTCGCACAGGTGCATCATTGTACCTAATGCTTTTCCAGGTGAGATTGTCCCAAACAGAACAGATTATTAGTTTTGCTCCTGATCTTTCATCAGGCTATCATCCTATGTACACGGCCAATATTACTTCAAAGAGCTCGGTTCCGAGTTCAGAGCCAACAACAGCCACAGTCACCTGATCCAGCACCGAGTATGTTGCTGCGTCTCTGTGATACATGCGATGAGGCAGCCACCAGAAGTCTTGCAATACTTGAATCACTTCGTCGCCAACAAACCATCCGTGAGTCTTTCCAGTGCTTTAGCCAACGGACCCTTGCCCCCCATATTATGCTTTGCATGTTTATCAAAACCAATAGCTAACACATTACCACAAGCCCGGTATGGCTTTTTTGATCTGGATGCAACATTCTCCGCTGCATTTGTTCTGGTCATGGTAGGCTTCTTAGACAAATCACAAACCCAACCACCGTTAGCACTTGATCAAGCATCCAAAGTACTCCAGTTTCTATCACAGTCCGGCAATCTGGCTGCCGAGCGACGACTGCAAGATATTTCACAATCTTATTCGCACGTTTGGCCGAATCATGTTTTCAATGCAAATACCTCACACAGCGATGCAGCCTCCCGAGACAAGACCCAGACATTTGCAGCAAGTCCAGGCTCAAGACAAGATGCATTGTTGACTTCTCCAGATCCCCCACCATATATGGCTGTGGCTTCAAGTAGTCGGAGTGATCATCAAGATGAGATCAGATTACTTGAGCCATGGTCTAATATGGATGTCCCAGACGCAATGTTTGATATGCAGGGAGATTGGAATCTAGATCTTTCTGGGGACGCAGAAGGAATTTATTCCAGTTTCCATAATCCGACATTGCCACTGACCGGGGTTGACTACATCGACTGGTTGGAGATCGAGAAAGTATTTAATGGTCCATAGCCGGACAGAAAAGAATGTCTCTTGTGATACCCAGACATATTGTGGAGTTAACAAAATAACATCGTACACATTAAAGAACTTGCGGCCATCTCTTATCATAGTCTAAAAATTCCCACGGATAATTTTATCGGGCTTGAGTGGTTCGCTTGTGTACTATAGCACGCTTTTTACCCATGGCCACTATTATAGCCGTTATATATCACATTTCAAAGCCACACCCACCTTTATAACCAATCCGATTTGTGACCCTTTTTGATATCTCATTCAGAGAAAGGAAAAGCTGTTTGTATTACGACACAATATTGAATCTGATTCTCCACTAAGGATTTGAGGTCAGTCGTCGCCACATATTTGCACCTATGCATCTCCAGGACGGTATAGAAATAGCCATCTTTCTCCTCTGATGAGGCCCAAATTCCTATGCCTCCGTTGTTGAAAAGAAAAAAAATTTCCTGCATATAAACCATTGCTCTAGGTGATCTTCACTCTAAAGTTCCAGGCGGTATCTGTCCCCCATAGACTTGACTTGGCGATATTGTTTTAAATCACGTGATGATACCAACATCTCACCGTTCCTATTCCTCGTCGGCAACATGCATAGCAGTTGGAGTCCGACCGTTTCTCATTTCGTCGCGTCAGGCATTTCGAGCCGAGCTTCGACTGTCTGTTTGGTGCCCTTTCGACTCCAAACCTCTCACTGTGCCAAAATCCCACCACCAACCCCTCTGATAGCTTCCCCGCAATCGCGTCCCTCGCGCCGAACGATGCCCACACTCGCTGTATTCCCACGTGGGTGAAGACAGCAGTTTACACCAGGCCCCATCAGGCCAGCACATTGAGAAAAAGAGAGGACGCATAACATAATCACGGTATTGGAGTTGGACTCCAGAGGCTACCGCAAACATGGAGGCTGATTGGGATGAGCTGTCGCGTATCCCAATGCCGCCGCCGAGTCCGCATGCTATGCCAACTGTAGCGACGGCGACGGCATTTGACGATATGATGGAGCTTTTATGGACAGGCAATGAATACGTGAGTGCTAGTGTTGGCTGAGCGATTTCCGAGGCGGGACGCTGACGAGTATGTTCGATTCGCCAGGGCAGGGTCTCTTCCTTTTACGGGCCGGAGTTGCAACGGTACACCTCTGTTCGAGCCCATCCAGTCTCGGAGGGCTCAGTACGGCAAATAATATTCCACGAAAGAGGTGTGATTTCGCTATCATCAAAGAGTGTGCACATGATTACCCGACGAGGCTTGACACAGTGGCACCTTACTCACGATGAAATGGTCGACCTTCGTTGCATGAGCTTCACCGCTCAGACCAATCGAATCCTTGTCGCAGGTTCTCAGCGCGTGATGTTCACGGTAGATATTGATAAGGGCACAATCGTCGAGAAGCTGCCCACCGAGCACGGGTACACGATGATGAAAAAGAGTCGATATCTCTGTGCTGCAACAGATACTGGATCAGTCAATGCCCTCAGTCTCTCGGACTTCAGTGTTGTCAAGTCATGGAAAGCTCATGGAACAGGTGTTAATGACATGGATGCGCGAAATGACCTGCTAGTTACCTGTGGTTTCTCAGTCCGCCACCTCGGATCCCCAATTGTGGACCCCCTGGCCAATGTTTATGACTTGAAAACCTTGACACCGTTACCTCCGATTCCGTTCCATGCTGGAGCAGCATACGTGCGCATGCATCCCAAACTTCACACTACCAGCTTCGTGGCTTCACAAACAGGTCAACTCCAAGTGATCGATCTCATGAATCCAAATTCGGTCAACTTGAGACAAGCCAATGTGTCACTTGTGCTCGGTATTGACCTATCACCATCAGGAGAAGCCTTGGCCATCAACGATGCTGAATGCTCCATTCACCTATGGGGCTCGCCGACTAAGGTTCATTTTAATGAATTGAGCAAGGAGACAGAATTCGCCGATGTTTCTGCGCGGCCTCCTCAGGTAGATTGGTCTTCCGAATCTCCATTGAACATGGTTGGGATGCCTTATTACCACGAACGTCTCTTTTCAGCATGGCCAAGCCATTTGCTTTTTGAAGTTGGCAGTCCGCCGGCTCCGTTGGATCAGTCCATGTTGCCATATTTACGCCCCGCCGAGATGGGACACCATGCTCCAAATCCGAGAAAGACTCGTCGATACCAAATAGAAAACACCCGCGCACTGACTACGGCAGAGCCGGCTCTTATTGCACCAAAGTTCCTGAGTGAAAAGGCTCGAGACTACAGCAAGTCAGACGGTTTGGTTGGCGATACCGCAGAGGCATTGGCAGGGGCGAAGATCAACGGAGAAAGCGATGACGATCCATTACTCAAGTACAGCAACGTAGAGATCAAATACAGCCGATTCGGTGTTGATGACTTTGATTTCAGGTACGTCTTCTCTTCTAATTCAGTTGTTGCTCTTCGCTCACGTTCTCTATAGATTCTACAACAAGACCTCATTCTCTGGACTTGAGACTCACATATCCAACTCTTTTACCAATTCTCTTCTTCAACTTTTCAAATTCATCCCACTTTTCCGAAATCTCGCCCTAAATCATGCCGCCGGATCGTGCATATTTGAACACTGTCTTTTGTGTGAACTGGGCTATTTGTTCGACATGCTTGAAAAGGCAAGTGGGCAAAATTGTCAGGCCACCAACCTTCTCAAGACATTCAGCAGCTTCCGAGAAGCCTCTAATCTAGGTCTTTTGGAAGAGAATCTTACCAACAAATCTCTCTCAACTGCGATCCAAGCAGTCAACCGTTTCTTCCTGACTCAAATAGCTCAAGACTTCCGCATGATTCAACCTAGTTCTGAAGAGCTCGATCAGCGCTTAGCCACCATTGCGTCTGAGTCTATCCGGTGCATGTTCTGCCAGAACGAAATTGTGCGCCCTGGAAATTCACTCGCCAATGAACTGATTTATCCGAACATCGACATTAAACACGCGCGACGCAATCCGCTATTCCGCTTCTCTAACATTTTACGTGCAAGTATCGAGCGAGAGACACAAAACCGAGGATGGTGCAATTATTGTCGTCGCTACCAGCAAGTGACTATTCGCAAGACCATTCATCGCATGCCTTTGATTCTCGTGCTTAATGCGGCCCTGACAAACCCTCTGTGCCGTCGGCTTTGGGCGATCCCAGGATGGTTGCCCGACGCCGTTGGAATTCTCGTTGATGCTAATGGACAGGTGATGTGCTTTGAGGGTGATGATCTTCACCTCCGAATCCAAAATCAAACACCCGGACTGGCGGTATATGATCTGGTTGGCTTGGTTGCGGAGATTGACATCCCGGAACATCAAAAGCCTCATTTGGTGTCTTTCGTCAATGTCTCCATTTCAGGTGCTGAGTCCGAAGAACAAGGCAAATGGCACCTGTTCAATGACTTCTTGGTCACTGAGGTCGACAGAGATGAAGCACTCCGGTTTACGCAGCCTTGGAAGCAACCTTGCGTGCTAGCTTACCAAGTGAGAGATCCACGTCATGTGGTCGATGACTCTTGGAAGAACGTCCTCGACAAAACCCTCCTATTCCGCGAGTGGTCTTTGAAGTAAGTTTGTGAAGATGATTAAGATTGATGTTTGACTAGAAATACTAACAGTCGTCTTCTTTTAGTGGCGGCCGTCAGGTTGAGTCATGTCAAACTCTCACCGAGGAGGAAATGCCACAGCCCGGGACACCTGTCGCATTGGATACCGAGTTTGTCGATCTAGAAAAAGCCGAGATTGACGTCAAGGCAGACGGATCACAGGAAATGGTACGTCCCAACAAGAGCGGGCTGGCCCGTGTTTCCGTCTTGCGCGGTGTGGGTGTTCAAGAAGGAATTCCATTTATTGATGACTATATCACCATTCGTGAGCCAATTGTGGACTATGTGACTCAGTATTCCGGCATCAAGCCCGGTGACCTGGATCCGCGGACCAGTGAACACAACCTTGTCCCACTCAAGGTTGCCTACAAGAAGCTCTGGCTGCTTCTAAACCTCGGCTGTGTATTTGTTGGTCACGGTCTAGCCTCTGATTTCCGCAAAATCAACATCCAAGTACCCAAGGCACAAACCGTGGATACACAGTATCTCTTCTTCCATCCCGGAAAGAACCGGCGTCTCAGTCTCAGGTACCTGGCCTGGGCTGTCTTCAAGGAGCATATCCAAGAGGAGCCTGCACCCGACACTGTGCAAGGTCACGATTCGATCGAGGATGCTCGCATGGCTTTACGTCTCTGGAAAAAGTTCCAGGAATACGAGGATGCAGGCATTGTCACGCAAATGCTTGAAGAGATCTTCCGCGAAGGCTCGAAGCTAGGATTCCGCCCACCTCCTAAAAGCGGGGGCACCATAACCGTTCTTTCCCGACCTGGCACCGCTGTCACCATGCAGAATGACAGCGGTCGCAACACTCCTAGCACCCCGGACACACGGTCCGTGGTGCCAGTCCCCCCAACATCGGCCGCTCCCATCGCTGGATCCCCCAGTGCCCCTACCACCCCTCGCCAGGCTTTCCGGCGATCGATCGCCTTGACCCCGAGTAATGGGAGCTTTTCTGGACCTGGTACCGGTGACTTTTTTGGAGGTAGTCCCCTTCGATAGATGAATATTCTTATATTTTTCCACATGGCTCTTTCGGCATCATGTGTGTCGGAAAAGCATATTACGTACATTCTCAGACCGTTAGAAGTGATAAACTCAATTTGTGAATAGAATAATGCAGATTCTAGTCTAGATAATATACTTCTTCTTGGGTTGGAGGGTCTCCATCATATAAAATGTTGTTTGTCGAGGAAGGGGAAAGTATTTGCCCTAACAAATCTGATTTTCGATATCCTATTCACTCAAGACTTAGCACGTGTTGATCATATTTCCTACTCTGTAGACATCTATAGCCGTAACAGTCGCCCAGAGTCACGCTCAAGTTGCCGAACAAAGTCAACACACATCTCCCTCCCTGAACGACACTAGCAAGTGGCACCACGTCTTCTGTGTTTTGTTGGGCAACACTGTGTCTATGCACTATAAGGTGTCTCCGATAATTGGCATTGGTATTGCAGGATTCGGAAACCAATTGGTGTCGAACTTTTGATCAACTGCAACATTGAGGTTACCTGGGTTGTTTTAACCAAAACTTACAGTTTAACTCGATATGTATAAGAAGCTGCAGAGTTGAGGGTGTGTTCTACACATAGATTATAGATCCAGAGATAAATAGACGACTCGAAGCGTTTGGAATCAATTCTGCAAGTTATATGTCAAAGCTATGTTGTGTTCAGAGTAGAAATAGCTTCGCAAAGCCAATTGAAGGCACAGACGTACAGATGTCATCAGATTAAAAGGCGGTGAAAAAAAGGCGGTCAGGTTCAATTGCTCCGTTGATTACGGTCCCTTCTCCGTCACTTAACCCCTCGTTCATTTACCCCACCTCCTCACGCCGTAATGTCGCGACACCGTATTAAGGATGTCGATTACGATGATGACGATTTTTATGACGATGACGACGTAACTGCTGACCCCGAGGAACAGGAGTTTTTGCAACAGTGTACTACCGCTGTTTTGCAACAGCTCAATGCCGGGCAACCGTCAGTGACCGCCACGAAAGAAGAAGTCCAAGACGCATTATGGCATTACTACAATGATATCGAGAAGTCGGTCAACTATTTGAGGGGTACGTTCAATTTCCGCAGATACTCTGCATCACATAATATTACCTATGCGAGTTTCCGCGTTCAAATGTTTGTTGTTGAATTCAGCTAATCGAAGTTCTGCGCGCAGGAAAAAGAGAGAAGGAGGCTACGAAGCTGCAGAAATCGAAGATTCAACCAGGTAAGCAGTGTTCATTGGATAATTGTTATCCTAAAGTGTTGTCGCTGGGCTCGGGGTCTGGGTCTGGGGCACAAGATATTCTGCGCGCCCCGGTCATCAGTGTTGCTGTTCTTTGCAAATGAAAATGTGTGTATCTGGTGCAAAACATCCCGTGTGATATCTAGAGACTCGAAACTGATGCCATAGAAGTTCGAACAATGTTCTAACAGGTCTTCCAGTGCCGGCATACCCTGCTCCTCCTGCTACGGCACACTTCTCAGCTGCCGATTTCTTTCGCGATTGTCCCTGGCTCAACATCCCCTCTCATCGGAAATCGGATATCCTGATTGAGCCGCTTTATCCACGTTTGGGGCTCTTGGGCGGTGCACCGGAGAGTGGTGGAAAACTTTCCAAATTGGCCGCCCTAGCTGCAGCCCGGAAGAAGAAAGAGGGCGAGAAGGCACCATCACAGCCGGAGACTTCGACTCCATCAACTCCCAAATTCGAACAACCGAAGACATCCTCGCTTGATCATCCGGGTACAGCGCGCTCCCTTCGTGACAGACTTGCAGCTAGCGGGAGGTCCACACCAAAAGCTTCGGAGGGTCCTGCGTCTCTCCGTCGTTTGGCAACCCCAAACTCTTCTTCGCATCCGACACCGAAGCGTCCCGAATCTGAACCCAAAAAGCCATCAGCGTCTGAGGTTTCTGAATCAATGCAAAGGATGGTGCTTGAAGCGAAGGAACCAGAACCTCAGGAACCAGTGCCTACCATTCGAGCCTCGCCCTCGACATTTGCCAGCACCATCGTTGGCGCAGCAACGGGCCCGACAGCAGCTGAGCCCAGCCACTTACACTCCAACAGCTCAGACCTGTTGAGGATCTATGGACAGGATCATGCTGAACCTTTTGACTTTGCAGCGCCCAGCCCCGACGATGTCGTTCTCAATGCACAGAACACAGCGAAAGGTTTGGCGACCCGCAGGAAGGTTTAGAGGCAATTGCCTAATAATATGTAGGTATGAAGTCGAAATCAGCCGCATCGAAATCGGCAGCGGTAAAGAAAGGCCAGTCTGATCTAGCAGGTGGCATGAAGGATCTCTCAGTGGAAGACAAAGTGACTGTCAAGAGCAAGAATCTTGATGTTATATCAGAGTACAAGAAGTCCACCCGCAAGCGATCTGCAAACTTTGTGGTTATTGGTAAGTCAATTTCCACCGACAAGAAGGTGAGGACCTGGACTGACACATATCCAATATAGGTCACGTCGATGCTGGAAAGAGCACTCTCATGGGACGGTTGTTAGCAGATCAAGGTGCAATCGACCAACGGACCCTAGATAGGTATCGGCGAGAGGCCGAGAAGATCGGCAAGGGCTCATTCGCGCTAGCCTGGGTGCTGGACCAAGGGTCGGAGGAGAGAGCACGAGGCGTGACGATAGACATCGCCACCAATCAGTTTGAGACCGACAAGACAGCCTTCACCATTGTTGATGCACCAGGTCACCGTGACTTCGTCCCGAACATGATCGCTGGTGCCAGTCAGGCAGACTTTGCTGTTCTGGTCATCGATTCCAGTGTGGGCAAGTTCGAGTCGGGGTTGAAAGGTCAGACTAAGGAGCACGCTCTGCTGGTGCGCAGCATGGGCGTTCAGAAGATTGTGGTCGCTGTGAACAAGATGGATACCGTGCAATGGGATCATGAACGGTTCGAGGAGATTGAACAACAGATCTCTGCGTTCTTGACAACTGCAGGCTTCCAGGATAGCAATATTTCGTTTGTGCCGTGCTCAGGAGTTCTGGGAGACAACATTTCTCGACGGACTGACGACCCTCATGCATCCTGGTACACAGGTCGCACGTTGATTGAAGAACTGGAAACGTCGGAGCCATACACGCACGCCCTCGAAAAGCCTTTGCGTATGACCATTGGTGATGTTTTCCGAGGTGGCGTGCAAAGTCCGCTTTCCATCTCTGGCCGTATCGACGCAGGCAGCTTGCAGATGGGCGACCAGATCCTGATCATGCCCAGTGGCGAAACAGCAACTGTGCGCAGTTTGGAGGTGGACAGCGAACCAAGCGACTGGGCCGTGGCAGGTCAAAACGTCGTCTTAAATATCGCAAATATCGACCCTATTCACCTCCGTTCCGGTGATGTTGTTTGCCGTCCTTCCTCTCCTATTCCTACGATCACGTCTTTCACCGCCAAGGTTCTGGCCTTCGAACACCTGATGCCCATGCAAGTAGATGTGCACCGTGGCCGTCTACATGTACCTGGTCGCATCAGTAAACTGGTTGCCTCTCTAGACAAAGCATCAGGAGCGGCTATCAAGAAACGCCCTAAAATCGTCGGTCCGGGTGTCGTGGCGCGTATTGTGGTTGAAATGGATCAAGCTGTTCCTCTGGAAGCACCGACCAGGATTGTCCTGCGCGCGGGAGGCTCAACGGTGGCTGCTGGTTTATTAGAATGAGCTTTCTTAATCAAAATCAATCTCATTCGATATGCCACAATGCTCCGTTCTTGGTAGCACATTATTGTTTACCTAGAATTTTCGGTGACACAAACATGAATATATATATATCATAGAATAAATAGTATTCGATCCGGAGCTGCCCCGTCGATAGGTGTGTTCCTTGAATATGATTTCGAACGTACATGATTTCAGATATGATTTGGGAAATAATCCCAGGCTCAATTATTGAATGAATTATTGAAGTATATCGCATGAGTAGTGCCATTAGAGTTAGACTCATAAGCTGCTGTACTAAATTCCCAGGGCATGGTGGGTGCTCTGTGCCACACCCCCTACTCGGGAGATCCCCGGCCAAAATCTAGGCCCGCAGTACGGAGTATATACCTCGACAGCACTTTCTCTCGAGATGCCACTTGTCATAATCAATGAATCCACATCAGATCAGGCTGTTACAATGTAGCATAAAACAATTTAGCAACACGTGGTCAGTAGCAAGGACATGAGTCAACCGGGTAAACTTCAGTAGCACCTGAGATTTGAATTTCCCGAAGGGGCAAACATTTGGCCCCTTCTAGCAAGTTCGATCATTTGGCAGCTGTTGATTGGTGGAAGCCCTGAGTAGTCTGTGGATAGACCCCTGCCACTAGACTACTTTGGGAAGCATGATGCCTGTTGAAGAAGGCGGTGTGGCTGCAGGGCGGTTTCTGAGTCAGCCACTGCCGAACGAACTCCAGCCAATCAGCGAGCGAGAAGTGACCTGAACTGGGAAAAGGCCAGCATGGCCGCTGGGCCATATCCGCGTACAAGAAGTCCTCTTTCTTCGATTCTTCTCCTAACCATTCTCCCATTCACTCACTTCGCCCTGGGTCCCTTTCCCACATATCATCGACTAACATAAGGGTTCATAGAGTCAAACACGCCTTGTGTTTACTCGTCTGCGCAGCTGTTTAGAGCGGCACGCGCAAAGCTTCCTAACGACAGCTTTTTTGTCTTCGTGTTGAAAAAGGACTTCGATCCACCTATCTATACATACATCCTTCACAATGGCTCGCCTATCCGCACGCGATGGCGCGTCCAAGCCCTTCGCCTGGACCACCATCTTCTACCTCCTCTTCGTCCTCGTCGCGCCTCTGGCGTTCTTTGGAAACACCGCCAACGCCCAGGAGGAGAACTCCCCTGAGAGCTACGGCAATGTTATTGGTATTGATTTGGGAACCACTTACTCGTAAGCCGTCACAGTTTGGAAAACCATTGATGTTAAATGAGACAGGTTGCTAACTTTCACTGCAGTTGTGTTGGTGTGATGCAGAACGGCAAGGTTGAGATTCTTGTCAACGACCAAGGAAACCGTATTACCCCGTCTTACGTTGCTTTCACCGATGAGGAGCGCCTCGTTGGTGATGCCGCCAAGAACCAATATGCCGCCAACCCCGAGCGCACTGTCTTCGACATCAAGTAAGCTTCCACTACACCAATCACAACATGAATTAAGCACTAACGCACCACAGGCGTATGATTGGTCGCAAGTTTGATGACAAGGACATCCAGAAGGACGTCAAGAACTACCCCTTCAAGGTCGTCAAGAAGGATGGAAAGCCCCAGGTCAAGGTCGACGTCAACCAGTCCCCCAAGACCTTCACCCCGGAGGAGATTTCCGCCATGATCCTCGGTAAGATGAAGGAGATCGCCGAGAGCTTCTTGGGCAAGACTGTCACCCACGCCGTTGTTACCGTTCCCGCCTACTTCAGCGACGCCCAGCGTCAGGCTACCAAGGATGCCGGTACTATCGCCGGTCTCAACGTCCTCCGTGTTGTCAACGAGCCCACCGCCGCCGCTATCGCCTACGGTCTTGACAAGACCGGTGACGAGCGCCAGGTCATTGTTTACGATCTTGGTGGTGGTACTTTCGATGTGTCTCTTCTGTCTATTGACAACGGCGTTTTCGAGGTCCTGGCTACCGCTGGTGACACTCACCTTGGTGGTGAGGATTTCGACCACCGTGTCATGGAGTACTTCGTGAAGCAGTACAACAAGAAGAACAACACCGACGTCAAGAAGGATCTTAAGGCTATGGGTAAGCTTAAGCGCGAGGTTGAGAAGGCCAAGCGTACTCTGTCTTCCCAGATGTCTACTCGCATTGAAATCGAGGCCTTCCACAACGGCGAGGACTTCTCTGAGACTCTTACCCGCGCTAAGTTCGAGGAGCTTAACGTTGATCTGTTCAAGAAGACCCTCAAGCCTGTTGAGCAGGTTCTGAAGGACGCCAAGGTCAAGAAGTCCGAGGTTGATGACATCGTTCTTGTTGGTGGTTCTACCCGTATCCCCAAGGTCCAGGCTCTTCTCGAGGAGTTCTTCGCTGGCAAGAAGGCCAGCAAGGGTATCAACCCCGATGAGGCCGTCGCCTTCGGTGCCGCCGTTCAGGGTGGTATTCTCTCCGGTGATGACTCCATGGTCGATGTCGTTCTCATGGATGTCAATCCCCTCACTCTCGGTATCGAGACCACTGGCGGTGTCATGACCAAGCTCATTCCCCGCAACACTGTCATCCCTACCCGCAAGTCGCAGATTTTCTCGACTGCCGCCGACAACCAGCCCACCGTCTTGATCCAGGTGTTCGAGGGTGAGCGCTCGATGACCAAGGACAACAACATGCTCGGCAAGTTCGAGCTGACCAACATCCCTCCCGCGCCCCGTGGTGTTCCCCAGATCGAGGTCGCCTTTGACCTCGATGCCAATGGAATCCTGAAGGTCAGCGCCTCCGACAAGGGCACTGGCAAGGCTGAGTCCATCACCATTACCAACGACAAGGGCCGTCTCTCCCAGGAGGAGATCGACCGCATGGTCCAAGAGGCCGAGCAATACGCCGAGGAGGATAAGGCCATCAAGGGCAAGATCGAGGCCCGTAACGGCCTTGAGAACTACGCCTTCAGCCTGAAGAACCAGGTCAACGACGAGAACGGTCTGGGTGGCCAGATCGATGAGGATGACAAGCAGTCCATCCTCGACGCTGTCAAGGAGGTCAACGACTGGCTCGAGGACAACGCCGCCACCGCTACCATGGAGGACTTCGAGGAGCAGAAGGAGCAGCTTTCTGGTGTGGCTTACCCCATCACCAGCAAGCTGTACGGCTCTGCTTCTCCTCCTGATGAGGATGACGAGCCCCTTGACCACGACGAACTGTAAAATTATCTTTGAGGCATTATTCCTGGAGTTCCACTTTTTTTTTTTCTTTTGCTTGAGTCCCCTTTTGTGTTCGAATCTACACGGGGCACTGTTGGTGTCCCATCCAACTTTTTAGCCTGGTTGTTGAACGCCGGCTCAGAATACAATACAATGATACCTTGCATTCTTTTATTAAAGATAGTACCGCTGTAACATGTCAATTGAAACATTGTCGACCGAACTAAATACGTTATGCTGGTATTACCTTACTACTTACGTATGTAAGTTACATAACTAGATAGTTACATAACTATGGCCAAGACATGGGATTCCTACGTAAAATGTACATTGTGTCCCCGGGGCCTTCTTCGCTTCATTCTGTAAGAATCATGTAGTGAACGTTTTTCTTGTCATTTAAATGTTATTACAGTGTTGGCTAAATACGACATCTATTTCGCTTGCTGAGCCACAAACGCCTGAATAGTCTCCGCAACAACCTGATGATCATCCTCCTGCTTTAACCCACTAACAACAACAACACCAATAATCCCATCAACACCACGCACGCGAATCGGGTAGGCACCACCATGGATAGCATACTCATCCGCAACAGAACCCCCAGTGGCACTCGGGACAGCATACTTGCTAACAAAAGCAGCCTCAATAGCATTCGCCTCGGCACCAGTCACAAGCCCACTAACGGTCTTCTGTCTCATAGCCCAGCTCGAGACACCAAACCGGAGTACGGTGTTGCGCTTCCGTCGCACCCAGTTTTCGTTGTCTGGGATTGTGCCGCTCTCTGTAGCAGACTGGAACACCACGTGGAGCGGGGCTCCGCCGCTGAGCGCAATGGAGACCAGGGCTGGCTTGCGTTGTCCCTCCGGGAGGCGGAGGATTCGGTCCCTTAGTGCATTTCCGAGCTGCCAAGCGGTGTCTGCTGTGAACTGGGGGAAGATTTGGTCTGCGCTTGTTTCTTGCGCGATTAGAACTTTAGGCTGTTTCTTGGTTAGCTTTTGGGGTTTGGGGTGTTGGGACGAGTATGGGAAACTTACGTCTGTGCTGGGTGCCGAAAGAGCCATGATTGATGTGGTTGGGTGTTTACTTTCGTAGTTAGGTATGTAAAGTAAATGGTGAAGAAAAGAGGGCAACTATGGGGGGGGGGATCAAGTATTTGTATGTGTGGGGGTAAATGGGGGTGGACCTTCCTTTGGGAGCTCGGTGACGTCGCCGAGATCTGGAGATTTGCCGCTATACTATACTATGATACTATGTATATTGTTATTGTTATGTTGCGTTACAAGGTTGTATAGTAGTAATTAATTGATGCGGCATCTGTCCTTGGCAACTTGAGACTTTAATAATTTGATCTATTTAGACCAAGATGGTACTAGGCATGTTAAATGTAAGAGCCCTCTGATGTATTTTTTCGAAATTCCTTTTGGGAATCTTCTTGGTGCACACAAAGGCGGCATAAAGCCATCATCTATGGATTCTATCCCAACTTGAATATCAAGATCAATATCAAACTAGACCATGCAAATGTTCTGATCCCGTATAGATCGGCAAACTTGCCGAAACTACCCCTCCTTGGCGGATTCCGATGTCTCCGCATTCCGATGTACATCCCGAACTCATCCTTTTTTTTTTTAACACAATTTCAATAACTTAGGCCCTCATACCCAAACGAGCCTGCGACAGTTGTATCTTTCGCAAAGTGAAATGCAGCGGCACTTGGCCCTGCGATACCTACCGCGGTGCAGTAAGGTGCGTTGTACGTACCTGAGGGCCGCGCATAGGAGGGGCCCGAAATCTCGGCGAGTAGCACGCCACCGAGAAGCCGACCCCGAAATAATCTACAGGAAATCTACAAAATGACCAAGAAAATATATATACAAAACGCTAGCGATGAGCTTTTTCATTCACTCCAGCCTACTGCCCCTAGTGCATTCCAAAGACAGTGCGTCAGTGATTTATCTGTATTAGCGATATTCATATAATGTCTGGCCTATAGTTAACGTAGAAGCTCTTTTAGGGAAGGCTCGATGATATGTAAACATAAACATATAAAATCTATGAAATGAAATAAAATAAAATAAGATATCTAGAAATGGTTAACTCTGATACTAAAACACATCGTGTCTTATTATGGCCCTCTGTGCGGCGACGATGGTTTAGTTATATCCTGATCCCTTTATAGATAGATTTCGGACAGTGGATAGTACCACAATGGCCTAGGATTACCTACGAATGTGCGCAACTTGCGACAGCTATAGAGTAAATCTAGATCTCAGAAGCATTCTAGTAGAGATACTTTCCCGACGCTTGTTTTGGTAAGAAGAGCCTTGGAACCTTGGAAAGAGCTATCTGAGCGGCGGGAAAGTGAAGGACTATCGTTTCTCTGGTCAACAGTCGGAAGTGAGAATTGATTCTTTGAGAAGCCATAATTAAAAGGATTGAGAAGTGAAGACTGCATGAAACAAACATATCCTCCTTTATATCTGCAACGCTGTTCATGTACGGGCGAAATGGCTATATTTATATTCAAAAGTAAGTCTGCAATGTGATACTGAGGATGGATCGTAGATGTCGTGTGACTCGTGCCATCGATGAATCACATCAATTTTCCGAGAGCACATCAAATGATGATGGGATGTACTATGCTCGAGCGGGGAAGCTTGTTCTTGTTCACTAATCCAGGCTAAATCCAGATATAACTGGTGAATTGATTTTCTCATCAGGCGAGGAACTAGACAGCCCACAGCCAACCTTTGCGCAGATGACGTAAATATCAACGAGACAGACTCGGATAAATAGAGTATGCCAGACCTAAGTACCGTTCAGTATTGATAGTCAGCTCAGGAAAAAGAACTTCATAAATGTGACACTGCATGAAGATACGCTAATTCTCCGGGGACTTGCACATTGCAGATCTCCTTAATTACGGCACTACATCGACAAATAGAAAAGAAGACTTGTATATTCCATTAACTACCTAACCTAGGGGAAGCTTTCCTTTCCTTTTTTTTTTTCTTTTCTTGAAATGTTATGCTTCAAATCGCTATCCTCAAGCAAACCGGGGTATGTACAATCGCCATAATTTCAGTCCGTCCGGATACGCCATAACTCACCAGAAACACCGAGATCAAGAGACCAGAATCAAAGCCCCGAACACCATTCCCAGCGTACAATACGAAACCGAAAGCCAGTGCTAAGAGAAAACATTCGCAATCCGGGTAGTCACGGGTATTTCATTAAACATTTAAACATTGTCCATATGCACCGCATGGGCGTAAGAACCCTTCGTAGAGGTAGTAGGCAAATCACCAGTCTCAATATCCCTACGTGTCCTGTATGCACGAGGGCTGGAGTTCGGAGTGGCGACCGGGGTGACGAACAACTGTCCGTTCTTCTTGCTCATCCAGTGTACGCGTAAATGATCGAGGGCTGTCTTGAAGTCGTCGAGAATGACTGTGTCGCAGAGACATTTGAAGATAAAGGATAACTGGGATATGGTTAGTGTGTATTGCGGAAAATGGGAAACCAGATGAGCAGGATGGGAACTTACTTTCCAGAACGGCTCGACACCTGTTGGGAGCTTGCTGGAAAAGGCATTCAACACGCTGCAGGTATCGACAATCATGAAAATAATTGACAGACACATTGCCGCCAGCATGATTCCGAAGCGTGGGCTGACTACTACTAGTTCCCATAATCCGAAGTTGTATTCGCGCTTGATTGTCCAGAATAGGCTGGCTGTTGTGAAGATCCACCACGGGTCGCTGTTGATAGATGATGTTAGGGCAAAAGTGACTTCAAATTTGAAAGAGCAGCACTCGATATTTGGATGGAAAGGGAATGACGAACCGGAATAATGGCTCCATTGGCCGAGTCGTCAAGAAAATCTTATTGATATTGTTGAAATATGTGAAGTTCGCATAGATCTCCAGACCCCAATAGGGCCAGCAGAGAACAACAGTGGTAATGTAGATGATCGAGACCTTTCGCGATAGGAATGGGCGATTCTTCATCCAGGCAATAACATTATGCAGGGCCCAGGAGATGTTGAGACCGATCGCGGTCACGGATAAATACCAGCCATAGACGGGCTCATGGGGGAAGATGAAAGTACCATGGGCCATAGCCAGAATGAGCTATAGTCAATGCAAATATTAGCCGAAATTCTGTTCAGCGCATAGATGACTGGGTTAGGGCTTTGGCTTCCTTACCTCAGCGAAGATCAGCTTGTGCAGGAGAATATGTGATTTCATATTGGAAAGAGTGATAGCAGCCATAATGAGTAGACTTCCGACCATCAGACCCTGGCCCCAAGCTTCGAGGATCAGGGCATCAGCCTCGGTAGGCTTCGATATGTGATCGGTAGCCATCGTGGGCTGCATTCATGTCAACCGCGGGCGGTTTGCTGGGGAGTTGTGGAGAGTAAATAAGGATCAGGCAAATCAGGTCGAAGAGGTGAAATAGGCAGAAGATTTTGCGATAGAGAGCCGAGGAAATAAATGAAGCGCAAACTTCATGAAGTCAAGTCACAAAAAGAGCCGTCTCTATCTCGCACATAGGTGCAACATCATTAGGGTTCAAAGTGAAGATGGAAGGAGAGTTATGGAATTTATTAATTCGTAAATTTCATAAGCACGGCCATTAGCGTAAGTTATTCCTTGTCTTATTTGGCTAATTCGCAAAAAAGTAATTTGCGCCACTAGATGGGCCGATGGCCACTAGATGGTCTAACGCCGTTGGGTCTACAGGGGGGGGGAATAGGGGACTCGAGAAGTCGAAGTCTCAACGGGTAACACCTTTGGATGTTGAAAAATATGTCTCAAATGTAGGTCTATTCCTTTTTTGTTGAGGTCATCTCGCACTTGGGAAATAAAAACCCCGGAAAATCCCCGGAGACACCCGGGGGAGTTTGTCCCGATGAGTCGTCCGTGCGGAGAAACGGAGGTGGCGTTTCTGGGGATTCATGGGGATTGGAGCTACTGCACGATGTTGTTTTTTAATTTCCCCTTGGTTTTGAGGCCAATCAAAGACAAATTGACAAGGCAAAAAGAAAGGTAGTTTTACTATTCACAGAAGTATTCAAAACACACCTTGAATTCAACAAAGAATATCGAGAAGATAAAGAACATAGAGAATATAAAGAATACAAAGGAGTCAACGGAAAGGCCCTTGTTTTCCCGCTATTTCTCCGTCTAAGGTCTCGTAACTGGTCGCTTGGCCAGGTCATTCGACCCGAGGTTTAGTCAATGGAATGACATCTTTCATATTCCTCAATTCCCCTCAAAAAATAGAAGATCATTGCTCGGTCCACATGTTCATGTTAATTGCTAATTTCGCAGTTCCCGAGGTCCTCCAGTGCCAAGTCGCTATTAGTCAACGATCCATCTACGGTATGCCATCTAGATTCTAGTATACGCTCATATCCATCAAGAATATGCGGTATTTGCGATCTGGGGAATGACCCAAGATATGATAAAATTGAACAGTTCGAAGCCACATCCACTTTCACCACTGGAATAATTGGAATAATTATCTATTTTGGTAATATTTCAGTATTTCAGCCCAATACGCCGCCAATCCCCCGCTAATCCTGCAATTACCCGTGCATGGAATATCCACCCGACTCCATTTGGATATTTACGAGCGTACTCCGAGCCGTCTGCTCTGTCCTTAACAATGCAAGACTTGACCTTAAAATCTGATTCATCCGACTCGAGATAATACAGGGAATGTTATATGTAAGATAACGCTCCGTCTTTCTTGGATGTTCTTTCCTTCTCAGTGTTATGGTAGAAGAATGAGCATTAGCTACAGAAGGGAAGACATACCGAACGTATCATTTTACAATATACGAAGCGTTAAAAAACATAATCTGTACAGAGAATTTTTCTATATATATAAGCAGGAATTATAGCGACAAGAAAAGGCCCTTGGAGGTGGAGGAGTATTTCAGATTACCATTCCGTGGTGAAAACAACCCTAGAACGGTCCATATGAGCATACTGATACACACGACGCAGAAAGAAAATGACATTGGAATAATGATATTTGTCTCCCGCTGTCTTGCCCTACGCATGATGGTCTGTTCAATCAACACATGACTGTCACTCCTATTTCAAGAAAATGCCCGTAGCCAATTTCTGGTGCCATTTCGAGACCGTCTTCCGATGGCCCCACAGCCCGACCATTGCTCTTCATTGTGGAGTCTGACATCCTCTCATTTTCAAGGAGAGCCTGGTATGTTTTCATCCTCAACCTTGCGCATTTTCTCTCACTACATTCAAATCGACAGACTCAATTGTGAATACAACTAGTGTCTTGTACGAGCCTATTGAAGATGTGGAAAGAATGGGATATTACCAGGCTAGGGGCTACCACCCAGTAACGATTGAGGATAATTTGTACAGTCACTACCGGGTAGTCCATAAGCTCGGTCATGGTACATACTCGATGATCTGGCTGGCCTAGGACCAGAAATCTAACAGATACGATGCAGTCAAAGTTTGTACAGCGGATTTAAACCTCCTTGAGATTAATGTGCTATCCAAACTGTCCAAACTCCAGCAATCTCCAGAGGGCGGAGCAATGATTCCCTTCAATCTGGGATAAATTCAACACACAAGGCCCTCATGGTAACCACGTCTGTTTGGTGACTAGCCCGGCAAGAATGAGCATCTCTGGTGCAAAGAATGGTTCATGGATTAACCTTTTCCAGCTTGAGGTCGCTCGAGCCTTAGCCATGCAGCTCATGATTGCGATTCAGCATATTCATTCACAAGGATTTGTCGTGTCTTGCTAGCACAAGAGATTCGAGTCACATACGCCTCTCCTAATCCGACCTCTGAAGGCTCGACTTGAGCCAACCAAGCCCCTTGACTTTTCATCCGAGATCTGGAAACTTGGCTGCACCATCCGGGATATCATTACTCAAAGCTCGCTATTTGAAGTCCTTTTTGCGGACGAAGATGATATGACTCGTTAGCATATCAATGCACTGGGACCGCTACCAGCTGAATGGCTGAAAACGTGGGAAGCACATCAAGACAAATCTATTAAGGATGGAGAACAAATAGACCAACCCCAATCTCAATATCCATCATGGGAGGATCACTTTGAGAGGAGCGTGCGGCGAGCGCGGATAAGGGAGGGGATGCCCCCTTTTGAATCAAACGAACGAGATGCTCTTTTCTCAATGTTGCGCTCGATGCTTTCCTTCGAGCCGGCGAATCGACCGTCTGCTCAGGAGGTTCTTGACTCCGAATGGATGGTGGAATGGGCTCTGCCCGAGTACGAGAAGATTCGCAACGCTCAACGCTAAAGTTTCGAGAAATTGGCATGCCACTTGTACCAGTGATAGATAGAAGACCAAGTAGCGGGTAATGCGAAAGTGCCTGCGCAGCTGCACCAGAGAAATGACCTATACCTTCCAATATGAAACCCCACACGTCAAAAAGAGGGTAATCCCGCGTTGCCGCCACAGCTGCCGACAATTTCCACCCAAAACTTTCGCAGAGAAACCGCAATTGATCGTCATGCTGATCACTCAAATCAATCATTTTACTGTGGTCGGGCAACTGACTTATCTTGATCGGTGAGGCTTACTACGATGTATACCGTCTTGTTAGTTCCCATGCCGGGGTCAATTACTCTAGAACATGCCTCTCGCGATAAATCGCGCATACCGTGATTTATCAGTCGGATTAAAGGCCCAGGTTCTACATGTGGATAAATGACGATCGCCAAGGATATTTATCCATAGTCCCACAACTCGGATGAAGGTGGAAGTTGTTGTTCAACCTGGTTGGACAATGGCTTCATCGCAACCCACTTGGCTCGGTGGAAGGGTAATGATCTTCAGGGCTCGGATTTCTTGAAGGCTTGTTCTTTTAATTGAAAAGAATCCCTATGCCTCTCATGTCGAGATTTCAATTCACGCCTTATCGACCTTACTGCAGTCATTCCTTTATTTTAAGGTCCTTCATTGTGCTATATTGTATACTCGTTTTTAGTCGTTCTTTTCTGGATCTTTGGTCAATATGGCTCCGTGGTGGTACACGGCAGGCAGCGCCCTGGCTCTGTCTCTTCAGGTGGTTGCCTGGGACTATTCAACTTACAACTCGATTGAATTCGAGCCGCCGAAGCTCGAGGTCAACAAGACCGGAACTACCGATCCCGGCTACGTCTTTCTGGGTCCTCGTGGAGACGTTCAGGACGCCGGCTCCGCTGCGCTCATTTATGATGATGCGGGTGACCTAGTGTACGAAGGCCCGGAAGAGGTGACTGCTAATTTCATGGTGCAAAAGCTCTTCGGCAAGGATGTTATCACCTTCTGGGCCGGAGACATGATGTCCATCGGCTACGGCTATGGAACTGTGCACATCCTTGACGATACCTACAAGGAGATATACACTGTCCAACTGACCGGTGACTTCGTCACTCCGGACGGCTCAAGCAAGGACTCATACTGTGACATGCACGAGAGCCACATTACTTCCCGCAACACTCTCATTTGCACTGCCTACAATGTCACTCAGCATGACCTGACTTCCATCAACGGTACCTCCTCCCAGTGGATGTTGGATAGCCAATTCTATGAGATCGACATTCCTACTAACCAGGTGCTGCACTCATGGAGTGCACTTGACTATGAGGCTGACATTCCCCTGACCACTTCCCACCAGGGCCTCGGAAAGGATGTCGGTACCCAGGATGATCCCTATGATGCCTACCACATCAACTCCATCACCACCACCAACAATGGCTATCTTGTCTCGCTGCGCCACATGTGGTCAGGATACTATCTGTCCCAAAACGGCAGCGTGATGTGGCAGATTAGCGGCGAAGACGGCGCCGACTTCAAGCAGATTGGCAATGCCGAATTCTCGTGGCAACACGACATGCGCGTCTACAACGAGACCGACAACGGGCTCATCCTGAACTTGTTTAACAACGCCAACACCCCGACCGATGAAGAGTCCGAGACCACCGGAATCAGCCTGACCATTGATCTGAACAAGAAGATAGTTACCGGTCTCCGCTCTCTGACTGACCCCAACGACCCCGTCCACTCCGTCAGCCAGGGCAGCTACCAGCTCCTCGGTGAGGTGGATAGCCATGTCTTCCTGGCCTACGGCTCCATTTCCAAAGTCAAGGAGTTTGATGGTGACGGTAATGTCGTTTTCAGCGCTCAGTTCGGTGACGACAACGCTGTTGCATCTTACCGTGGCTACCGCTACCAGTGGACTGCTACTCCCTTTTGGAAACCCTCCGTGTCGGTCAGCAAGACCAGCTCCGGTGCCACCATTTACATGAGCTGGAATGGTGCTACCGAATATGACAACTGGGTCGTCTACGCGGCTTCTTCCGCCACCTCTACCAACAACACTCAGATCGCCACAGCTAAGCGCAGTGGTTTCGAGACTTCTGCTACTCTTGTTGATCCTCCTACCAATTTCGTTCAGGTTGCCGCTCGCAAGGGTACTACCGTTCTCAGGACCTCGGAGATTGTCTCATTCTAAGCAGGCCTTCCTGTTCAGGATTTCTCTGAGGGGGTGGTTTGGTCACACATATTACATCATTGCTTTCTTCCTGTACATACTTGACATCACCTAAATATACAATTGTTTTCTTGACACATTTTGATCTCAAGCCAAATTTTGAAGAGCTGGAAACCTGACCTACATCTAGGCAGAGTGATGATACTTGATTAGATCGAGATCTCATTCAGCCATGTCAATCCGTAGATTTTCTAGCTGAACCGCCGGGCTGCTGAAATGCCGAGATAGCGATATTCCTAGGCTAGCATATTGTTACATCTCTCAGACTTTTAGTATGCTGCACAGAGCCGTTAGGTCTGTTTCACGATGTTCTCCAATGGACACCGGACATGTCGGGAAGGATGCCTCAAATGAGCGACCGACCATTTCGGCGTATCACATGAACTACCCTGATTTTGTTCTGTTCCTGAAATTTGTTTTCCGTAGCAGAGCAGAGCCTTCTGGCAGGTGTTTATACCTCTATTATTATCGGCTACTGAAGTTCTCTATCTGACATTCCTCGGTGGTTTCAAACTCAAAAGAATTCTCCGTATGGTCTCCGCTATAAAAAGCTCACATTCTTCAAAAAAGCATGAATGTTTAGAACGCCACAGTTGCCTAGCCACGGGGTTTTGCATTTCGATCAGGTTCAGGGTTTCAGATGGTAGTATCTGCCTGTGTATCCAGTGTGTGTCATGCCGTCAACGGGTGTAACTGACTATTAAGGTTGTTGAAGGAGCATAGTCCTTCGGTTTAGTCTGGCCAATTACTATTTTGTATATGTATAGTACTTGGTTCATGTTTTTTTTTAAAACATTATACCTGGAGGTAGCGGGCTAGTCACATTCTTCAATATGTTCGATCTGACACGAGTGAAATATCCGATGGTTTGGCTCTTCCCATCCTATCCTCGACATACAATATAAAATTAAAGGACCGCACATTCCTCGCTGCAACTGAGAATCCCGGAAATCATCCCAGTCCTTCTCTGGGGATACAAAGCGAAGATGGGCACTAAATAGGGAAACGGTGGCATTCTTCGTATGTTTCTGTTGGACAATTGGATGGGGGTCTTATTTGACTACCACATTGTGATAGTTTCACATCCCTTCGTTTTGCGCCACATCTACATTGCACAGCATAACATTGGCGTCTAATTTCCCTTGAGTCAAGTTTCATAGCAACTGCCTAGAAACATCTTGCCGTGAGGAATTATATCCAACGGTCTAGACTCGTAGTGCAACACAGCAACAATGGAATGATACCAGATGAAGGAACAGAAAACGCCTATATAAAGCCGTCCCAATCCCCGATTCTAACACAAGTCATCAACTACAGAGTATTCCAACAGCTTTACAATCAACCAAGCAAGATGTATTTCTCTACTATCCTCCCTCTTCTCTCGCTCACTACCATCGCCCTCTCAACCCCAACAATCCACAACAACCACCACCAGGGCCCAAGAGACATCTCTTACAGTGCCTTCCCCTCCTCAAGCAGCGGCCCATTGAGACCAATGAGCACGCCACCACCCACACACCGAGATCTAGGCCACGCGATTGTGCACAACAACTGCAAGTTCCCAGTCTACCTCTGGTCCGTGGCATCCACGGTTCTACCCGAGCAAACTCTACTCCCGAACGACGAGTACAGCGAGGTCTTCCGCGAGAACACAGATACTGGCGGCATCGCAATCAAGATCAGCACCGACCGTGATGGGCTGTATACTAGCGCCCCGCAGATGATCTTTGCGTACAACCTTTCCTCCACAAAGGAACGGGGCCTGAGACAGGACAAACTGTGGTATGATCTCTCCGATGTCTTTGGGGATCCGTTTGAGGGTTACCCGGTGAATCTTACGCCCTCTGAGCCGTTGATTTCTTGGAAGGATGGGGTTCCGCCTGCTGGAAGTCAGGTCAGGGCTGTTGATGCTTCGACGGATTTGGTCTTGTCGCTTTGTTGAGAGGGTTGGGGGTTTAGTTTGGGAAGGATGGGAGAATAAAAATTATGTTTGGAGATTGTTATTGCTTTTGGATATGCGCGAGGTGGATACGTTAGTGTTGCTCAATTGAATTATTCGACCTTTTATGTTTCATTATTCATTCTTTTTGCATATCACGGAGGATATATAGTTGTAGATGTCATGATCGGCGGGTTTCGACCTCGGCAGTAGGATATCCAAGGGAATAGAGAGCAATTGGGTCCCAGTTTCTCCAAAATGGAGAAATCTAAGAGAATAGATTAGATATATTAGATGTAGATGGTTTCCCCAAATATAGTAATAAGG
The DNA here is from genome assembly GCA_028974045.1 of Penicillium cf. viridicatum. Lineage (NCBI taxonomy): Eukaryota > Fungi > Ascomycota > Eurotiomycetes > Eurotiales > Aspergillaceae > Penicillium > Penicillium cf. viridicatum. The sequence continues at coordinate 5,634,422 of JAPQKQ010000002.1, read as the reverse complement.
GAGAGTAAGTAAGAGTAAGGGATCATCACCAGAGAGCAGAGACCTCGGCCAGAAGTCCGGGGCATTTCCCCGCATTTCCCCAATTTGTCCCACATTTCACCTGCCGAGTTTCTTGACATTTGACCTTTTTCTACTTCAACTTCACCCTCCTTCTCTTCTCATTACAAAGTTCAAAGAACACACAGAGCAATGGTTTCTCCAGCAATCAGAGTCGCCCCCTCGGCGGCTAATCGCGCCCTAAACTTGCTGCGCACAGTACAATACACCCATCCACCCAACTGCCCATGCCACAAGAACCCCAACCACCACCACAACCACCAGCAGACCCCCTCTCTGCTAAACCATGTGAAGCGCCGCATGTCCACACCCGTGGACCGCTCGCGCGAGAAGGAGTACGCCTTCGAAATGGCGGCGTCTAGCATTCGCTTCGGACCCGGCGCGACCAAGGAGGTCGGAATGGACTTCACCAACCTCGGCGCGAAGCGCGTGTGCATTGTCACCGATTCCAATGTGGCCAAGCTTAACGCTATGAAGCAGGCTGTTGAGGGTCTTACCCGTGAGGGTATTGAGTTTACTATCTTCGATAAAGTTCGCACTGAGCCCAAAGATAGCTCGTAAGTCAACCCCAAGCTTCAAGCGTGGCTGTTATATACGTACTAACATGCTTTCGAATTAAGTATAAAAGAGGCTATCGCTTTCGCTAAGCCGTATAAGCCCGATGCCTTCCTGGCCGTCGGTACATCTCCCTTATCCCCACCCCTTGTTATACACAAACTAACACTAAAACAGGCGGCGGCTCCGTAATCGACACGGCCAAACTGATGAACCTATACACCGTCTTCCCCGAAGCAGACTTCCTCGACTTCGTCAACGCACCCTTGGGCAAAGGCCTCCCAGTAGACAGACCCCTTCTCCCACTCGTCGCCGTCCCAACAACAGCAGGCACAGGCTCCGAGACAACAGGCACAGCAATTTTCGACCTAGTCTCCAAGAAAGCCAAAACCGGCATCGCCCACCGAAACCTGAAACCGACCCTCGGAATCTGCGACCCGCTCAACACCCGCACCATGCCCTCAGCCGTGCACGCCGCCTCCGGCCTCGACGTCCTCTGCCACTCCCTCGAATCCTGGACCGCAATCCCATACAACGAGCGCACCCCACGCCCAACAAACCCCATCAACCGGCCCGCCTACCAAGGCGCAAACCCCATCTCCGATATCTTCTCCCTCGCCGCCCTACGCTCAACAGTCAAGTACCTGCCGCGCGCAGTCCGCGATCCCAACGACCACGAAGCACAGTCGGAGATGTTGCTCGCAGCTACGCTTGCCGGCGTCGGCTTCGGAAATGCAGGTGTTCATCTCTGCCACGGTATGAGTTACCCCATCTCCAGTCAGAACCCGGGTTATAAGCATGCGGGCTATGAGGTCGATCACCCCATTATCCCGCACGGTGTTTCCGTGGCTGTCACCGCGCCTGCTGTCTTCCGATTTACTGCGGCGTCGAACCCTGATCGCCATCTTGCCGCGGCTGAGGCATTCGGTGTGGATATCTCGAATGTTAAGCGTGAGAGTGCGGGTGAGGTGCTTGGGGCTGCGATTGCGGAGTTCCTTGTTACGCTTGGTGACCAGCCGCGTGGGTTGAAGGATCTAGGATTTAAGGCTGCGGATTTGGAGGGTTTGGTTGAGGGGACTATCCCGCAGCAGCGGGTGCTTATGCTCGCGCCGAATTTGAGTAAGGAGTTGGAGGCTGAGAGGGGTGAGTTGAGGAATTTGCTTGAGGAGTCTTTGGATTATTAGGATGGTGATACCATTTATTGAAGTGGGGGTTTTTTTTATTCAAGTGTGATTGCATCTGATAACTTCAAACTTATATACACTGAAATGATGCATCAAAATTGGATATCTGAGTTGTTCCTTTGTTCATGTTGGGGAGAGAAGTAGAGTGTAATGTTGTGTGTAATGTTGTGTGGTAGGGGGAGGTTCATCCTAGACCGGCTAGGAGCAGTTATATATTTTCATCACATTTCATGTCAATACAAGAATCACCGTTTGACTACGGCAATTCCAATACTTGAGGTGATGAACTGTCCATCGGTACTGAAGCACTCGAAGGATCACCCGAGAGGACCTTGGCGCCAAGGACACCCATCGACGACGCTATGCGATCCAACCAGATCACAGCACGGGGATCATGTGGATCAGATGTCCTAGACGGACCCTGTCCAAGCTCCGAGTGAATCCGAAAGGGGAGGGTGAAACTCTTCGACGTTCCAGAATAAGAGGGTATGGAATATTCACTATCACTGCTGGGTGGTGTGACGACAGTCGATTCCGGCGAATCCGCGACGAGAGTAAAGCGTAATCGGTCTTCAAGGCGGTTGGAGAGCTGCTGGAGCGTCTCTAGCATATTTTCTGCTCCATTGAGGAGCAGCGATGGACCGGTGTCCGAGAAGATCTCTGGTACGGGGCCTATAAAGGATCCGGGTCGCTGAACGATACCTTGCTGGCGCTGACTGTGCGCGTTGATACAGCACCGGAGCTCCGCGGCGAGCGAGCGCAGCCGACGGGAAGTGTCATGTATGCGACCGACGAGATTTGTGACGGAGGCTGAGTCTGGCTCGGCCGGCATTGAAAGCAGATCCCGGGTCTCGCTGATATACCGCGGGCATTTGGCGATTTCCATGAAAGCCAGGTCGGATATTTCTCCGTATGCAGACCACTCGCCGGGCTTCTGGCAGTCTTCGGCCCGGACTTTCGTCGCGTATAATTGCCATTCTTCTTGGTCTAGAAAACAGGGCTTGCCCTCATAAACTGCTGTGGCGACGAGGAAGCCGCGGAATGCAATCCAGCACCATCTACCGAACCCGGTTCCGTGCGCTTCTGGGCCTCGGCTTATCATCAGCCGCTTGACGCCATCGGAGTGCACGACCCAGGCGTCGGGCGTGGTCTGCGCGTACATTTCGAAGACACTGAGAATGATGGATGTGCATAGCATGTTGTCAGACTTTGCATGGTCAGCTTTCGGGATGGCCCGGATAACCTCACGCAGCGACTTCGAGTACATTTGTCGACTTGCTTGGAGGAGAGCTTTATCCTGAGTCAAGTGTGCCAAATAGACGGAGCTCAAGCAGCAAACCGCGGAGTCGAGGCAAGCATCGCTGCCAAAATTCATGACGATATATTCGGCGAACCCGGGCGCACCGCCAGACCGGAACCGATTATGATAATAGAGCGTCGGAAATGACGTGCTGATGAAGTCGAGAAATAATTGTGGCTGTGCGGCACGGAAGGACTTGCGCACCAGAGACGGCGACACTTTTTCATCCCAGCCACCCAAGGAGGAGTGTCGTCGTATGAGCGCAATCGCGTTGCTGCGCACCACGTCTGCAGTGGTAGCGGAGTCATCGCGTGCGGGGGGCGATTGGTCAGTTCGGGTTGACGATATAGCGGACGCAGTTGGGCCAGCCGATGCGCCTCTCCTCTTCCGTCGGGTGTTGGAGCGGTGTCGCCGTGCGAGGTTGGGGCCTTCGTCTTGGAAGCGGAAGGTTCGCCTGTAGCCCGGACAGGCGCGACCATATTTCTGACACTGGCCGCACTCCGGGACCGCCTCGTCGCACTAGGGACTTTATTAGCCCGAGACCTCCATCTTATACTTGGGTGCATATTTACCTTGATCCGTCGCTCGCGACACAGGGCACAGCCTGTACTATGCGGAACTCCCACCATGGTGTGTCAAGACCGATAAGATGTCATCACAGGGCAGATGAAAGGTTAATGTGGGTTATGTTCCCATTTTTAGGCTTCAGGTTTCATGAAGCTGAATCGAACCGAGTTGAGCTGAGTCAAGTTGTGTAGAGTTGATTTGAAAGGGGAAATTGAGAGAGGCTGTCAGCCCTAGGAGGTTCATGGCGTCGAGAACATTTTGCCAAGCAAAACGTCCAAGTTGGCGGGGAACAACCGTTTCAGGGATCGACTCCAATCTATAAGATCCCGTAGTTGTGAATGATTTTAAGGATGAAAGGATAGAAAAGAGTCATTTACAACAGGATTTGAATGAGATGAATTAAAGACCTAATTGACTCAAAATGTAGGTGAAAATGGGATGGCCTTGGATAACCAACTGGTAGAACCTCGGGATATTCCCAACATTCTGCCCCTATTCCCTATTTATAAATGCGATCACCCTGGAGGTCAATTAAAACTATCCGGCAGTATCTCCCACTTAGAGTATAACCCTGTACTCTAGACTCATTGTCAGTGAACCTTTCGGCTTACCGGTAGTCTCGCAATAATAAGCGTGTTTACTGTGCCGCTCAATGCGTTGTGGATCAAGAATACCACGGTGGCAATAGGTCTCCTACTAACACTTGGCGGAACCATGTGGACGATGTATTCCGCATGATAAGCTCGCACCACCAATGGGCGTTGAGAAACTGTGGTGCGAGCTTTTACTTGTCAATTGAATTATGTTACCTTGCAAGCCTCGATACCTTTCGTCAGGCATGTGAGGCCTTCCTCTAGGGCTGCGCCCACTTGGATCAATCCGGGTGTAGGCATATCTCTGGGATTGATATTGCCTTCTTCGTTGACTACAACAGCCGAATGAGGTTCTAGAGGGCATTCCAGTCTCTTGTTACCCGACAATTGTTGATATTCCAGAGGCCCCCCCCCCCCCCCCCCTTCCTAGAAACGGTGCCTGCTCAACGGAAAGCGATTGAAAACGAGGCATATTTGAAAGGGAGATAATCCGGTCCTAAACAAATGACATTGATGCCTAGGAGAATATGGTAAATAAGGGCGCAAGTATGACGACGAGAGGATCTGCGTAGAGGATGGACATGAAGTCCAATGGGGTTGACTTGACATACTCAGATCGAGAGTCCCTAGTCCTGAGGGGTACCTTGTAGAAGGCTTCTCTCCAATCATGGTGGTTGTACCCCGCGTTCTGTCTAGGTGTACATATTTCCCAAGGTCGTATAGAGGATGATTGGACAAAGGGGAAGAAATCTGAGGGCGCGCCTGCCGCGGGGAGTAATACAAATGGCTTAAAACTGGACTTGTCTTTGTCTTCCCCCTCAATTGAAACAATTGAATCATGCCTCTTCTAACAGCTTCTCGTCCCAAGGTTCTTGTGCCAGAAAAGCTGTCGCCAGATGGACTGGCTCTTCTACGCAGCTCGCTGGATGTCCACGAGCGAAAAGGTCTCAGTGCCGATGAGTTACTCCAGATAATCCCCGATTACGATGCCCTTCTCGTTCGCTCCGAGACCAAAGTCACTGCCACTGTGCTGCGAGCTGCAAAGAACCTAAAGGTGGTAGCGCGTGCTGGTGTTGGAGTTGACAATGTTGGTAAGTTTGAATCTTGTTGTACGCTGGGGCGTATGATTGACTGTTGTATAGATGTCGCAGAAGCTACAAAGCTTGGAATTGTGGTCGTCAACTCACCTTCGGGGAATATTGGCGCCGCAGCTGAGCATACAATTGCATTGATGATGTCCATGGCGAGGAAAATTCCCGAGAGCTGTGCTAGTCTCAAAGGTGGGAAATGGGAACGAAGTAAATTCGTCGGCGTGGAAGTTAAGGGGAAGACATTGTCGATTATTGGTCTGGGAAAAGGTAAGCTATTCCTCAATTGTCTTGTTTGGAAACATGATTTGACCGTGCACTATACTAGTGGGATTGACAGTAGCACGATTGGCCAAGGGTTTGGGCATGAATGTGAATGCCCTCGATCCATATGCATCCCCGGCAGTTGCGGCATCGGCTTCGGTCGCCCTAGTATCCTCGCTCCCGGAGCTGCTCGCATCTGCTGACTTCCTAACGATTCATACACCTCTCATTGCCTCAACTCGGGGAATGATCGCGGAAGCCGAACTGGCACAGCTGAAGCCAGGTGCCCGGGTATTGAATGTAGCACGGGGAGGAACATTTGATGAGGATGCACTCCTCGCGGCACTGGAGTCAGGTCATCTTGCCGGTGCTGCCATTGATGTGTTCACTTCAGAGCCTCCTGCTCCTGGTTCATCTGCAGCACGACTAATCGCCCACCCACGAGCAGTTGTTACACCGCACCTTGGTGCCTCCACAGTAGAGGCACAAGAGAACGTGTCAGTCGATGTGTGCGAACAGGTGCTTGAAATCTTGCAAGGATCGTTGCCGCGGAGCGCTGTCAATGCTCCTCTCATCCTACCCGAGGAATACAAGAAGTTACAGCCATTTGTACGCCTGGTTGAAAAGCTAGGCAGCCTGTATACTCAGCACTATGCAGCTTCTCCTGGCGGAGCAATGGGTAGAAACACCTTTGATCTGATCTACCAAGGCGAGTTGGCTAGCATCAATAACACGAAGCCGCTCTTCGCCGCTGTGATCAAGGGTCTCCTTGCTCCTATTAGCAGCGCGGAGGGACTCAATATTAATATTGTCAACGCTGAGCTGGTGGCTCGCGAGCGTGGCATCTTTGTATCGGAGCAACACTCCCGCGACCCGTCTGACAACTCGTCCTATTCGTCGCTAGTCACTCTTGTCGCACGTCCACCTTCTCGGACATCGTCCCGCGCCCCAGCTTCTGGCGACAACTCCACTGGATCAATTCCAGATCAACCCCAGCGAATTATTTCAGGCACCTGCTCTGGTGATCAGCCACTGATCACTCGCCTGGGTCGATTTGAGGCCTCTTTCGAACCAGAGGGGACCTTGTTGATTTGTGAGAACTACGATTCACCGGGGAAGATTGGTGTTGTGGGTAATATTCTTGGTCAGGAGGGTATCAACATCAATTTCATGGCTGTTGCTCCTGTGTCGACCAAGCTAGCTATCAATGAAAGCTCAAAGAAGTTTCTTCCCGCAGATGAAGGTTCTCAAGAACCAGTTGCAAAGGGTCAATCATTGAAGGAAGCCCTGATGATCCTCGGCATTGACAGAGGAGTTCCTGCTCATGTTACTGCTGCTTTGGCTAAGGAAGCCGGTATCTTGAGTGCGTGTGCTGTCACCCTTTGATTATATGTGCATTGATCATTGGTGAATGTTGCTCGGATACTCGGAGGGATGGAGGAATTGCTTTCGGTTATAATTACTCAACACCTTTGGGGCTGTCTTTCAACCATGGCAGATCTTTTTCTACTTATCTCTTACTTTCATTATACATCCCCGGCGAACAGATGCGCATATATAACCTTGGAATGGTCCTCTACCTAAGCCTAAAATTTGGTTGATGATGAAGATCGACGTCAGGATTGAGTTGAATTAGTTAAATCATTAGTTAGGACTAAATGAAACCTTTTTCCCTTCTCTCAAAGTCCTTTCATCTCTGAAGATATTCAAAATGAAGTATTCCCCAAGCACCTTTCCTCCAAAACGCCAATGGCCTAAGAAGATGCCTCCCCAAATAGCATACTTCGTGTTTACGACCGTTCCGACCTCAGACGGGATTTGCTTTGCGCTGACTTGTAAATTCACGCTTGCCTTTTACCTCTTCCTTCTTGAGAGACGTGGAAGGACTATGCCTGTGACACCCCAGTCGATGTTCATAGGCGTCAAAACCCTCCCATGGCTCCGAATAGGCCTACTCCGCCGACTCCAAAATCCCCGATGGAAATTTTGCAATCAATGCTGGACGCTCCATCCACGCTCGGTTTGGCAACCTTTCTGGAGGCTGGATCATAAGGTGTGCTCTTATGGCTGCAACACGCTTGGTAGCCGGAAGTGCTATTTGCCGCAGGCTGGTGAAGTCGATATGTGTCCTTGTCGCATTCTCAATATACACCACAAGCTACGACTGATCTCTATATTCCATAATCAGCCCCTCGACTCTAAAGGTGACGTTCAGCACCTGACCAATCACAACTGCAAATGCGAGATGTTACTACACACATGTACCTTCAACGACAATCCCATCGCACAGGTTCAAATCAACGTCTCATTCTCGTTCGGCTGCCACGATCAGAGCTTACGCATGCGCACTCGTATGCTCTTCGATTTCACAAAGTCGACCCCTTCGCAGCTGGAAAACTTCTGGAACACGCGTGATATATGTGTGCGTGAAGATCCTGGAAGGTGGGTCGAACAATTTTTCTATGAAGGCCAGAATCATCTCGCCTCACACATGGATTGGAAGCCCTGCCAATGGTTGAGTTGGGATGTGAGTGATGAAGGACCACTAGAGATTACCTTGAGCCGCAACCTGGGGAAGCGTGAATGGCCGAGCAAGGGCTGGATTCGGAACTGTCGCAAATTTCCTAAGTAGTATTTGCTGTTTTTCATTATGACCTTTGCCTCTATGCCTTCAAAATAAATGGACGATCAACCGTTTTCATAGTATTGTTATTGTCAGATTTCTTAGTCTCTGTAACTTAGCTTCTTCAACAACTTAATATCAATCTCATATTGCACCATGCACTTCGACGTGCACCACGTAGTCCTCTCTCCTGACAGTTATGTAGCCAAATCACCTTGCACATTCTAGTAGATTACCTGGATGGTGTCTCTTTCATCTATGTCAGCACCACGCGAACATGCTACCTCATATGCTTGAAGGTCTCGTGCATTATCAATACATGTCCAAACTCAGCCGGTAACCGCATGCATTATATACATCTGAGCTCATCTTGGCTTCACCCGAAGGTTACTAGTCACCGACCCTGCGGAGAAGGGTGAGCTCGTCGTCGGTGCTATCTAATAAGAATAAGCATGTAAGGATAAAGTGAGGACAAGCTAAGAATAGACTAAGAATAGTATGAAGATCAGTCCAACCCCTTCCACCTTTCCCTCTATGCTGTCTCCAACTCCCCCCCTCAGATTCAGCCCCCATTCATCCACATTCACCCCAAAATCCAGCTCATTGAGCTCGGTGCCGTGAGCCCCAGACTCTCCGTCCCCCCCGTCACCACCACGCTGTCTCCGCCTCGTAAAATATCCCTTTGCCTTGCGAGCCAGCTCGGCCAAGGACAAAGCCCCTACCACCGTCCCAAAAATCTCCGCTGCATAAGTAAATGCCTCTGATGGCATATTGTTGTTGTTGTTGTTGTTGCTGTTGTTGTTGTTACTTGAAAGAAAAGGAAGAAAAGAGGAAAAGAGGAAAAGAGGGCAGTGTCACTGAACAGTCTATTGGGTCACGTAGCTTCCATAATTGTGTTAGTTACTCGGGAGATGTCAACATAGGTTTGTAAGGAAAGTGCACCCTGCTCCCTACTTTCCATGTCTTCCTTACCCTGCTTTGACCTTTCCCTCACTTCATTTTACATCGCTCGTTGAGTCGGACCTGAACGGTGATTATGTTTGAACTATTCGTTAATTCAAACTTTGCAGCAATGACTATGTGGGCCGTACGGACGATCAGATTCGGTCTCTTCACGCGGTCGCCACCGCGTTCAGCAATGACAACGCGTACCTCACACAGCAGATCCAAGCGACCCCCGGCATCCCTCACGAGCTGGCCCAGAGCAAATGCGGGATGCGGTGACAGGCACGACGCTGTTTGCTGGCCAGCAACACGAGGAGCGTGTCAATCTGCTGAAGCAGACTCATAGCGATGACAGTCAAGGCAGAGACAGAGACTGCGCGAGCCCAGCAGCGTGAGGCGGCCGAGAGAGCGGCGGAGGAAGGAAACCGCTTAAAGAAAGAACTCGCTGCCAAGGAAGCGCAGCTGGGCGAGCTGCAGGCTGCCAATGCTAAGATTGCCGGTGACCTTCGAGTCAAGGAGGAAGCATACGACCAGCTCGAGAGTGAGAGCGACGGCTTCCTAAGAGCCGGCGAGGGTCTGCAGGCCCGATGTGATAGACTGGAGGCTGAGGCAGACGAGCTCGCGAGGGATAAAGAGGCCCTTGAGGATGAGAATATGGAGCTAAAGGATGCAGCGGACTACCTTGCTGACCAAGGCGAGACATTGCACCAGCAGGTAGAACAATTGGAGGGCGACAACCGAGTCTTGCTGGAACACAACGGGGAGCTGCTTTGTCAGACAGTGGTATCCGACCTCGACCTCCAGCAGACTCGGGATACAGACACGAAATTCTTGGACTCGAGTGCAGAAGTCCTCATTCTCAAAATGAATCGCCCAACATTCGGGCCGTACTACAGCAGGTGCCGCGGCATGAGGTTTTTGTCCCCCATTCCTGCTCATCACACCACCACCAGAAGTTACTCCTGGTGGTAGAGGACCCAGCGTATACCTGGTTCCTTAAAACTGGTACTTAGGGATGGCGCCCATGACCTATTGCTTCGAAAAGCCGTTACTCCGATAAGTTGTTCGTTAGTTCAATGAAATTGTTAACCTCATTTCCCCAATTATGCCTGTATGTCTATGCAATTGTGTATGTCAACTGAGAAGCCAAAAATCTCTTAATTCGTGTGAAAACTTGATGTACCGTACGAATTCTTTAGATGGAAATTTCAGTCACAGAGCTTGTAGCCAATCTTGGAAGGAAATGGTTGGTTACATCTACAATTATAACATGCCTCACGACACAGATATTGAGCAGGTTTGCTTTGATTTTTCTCGGACTAGATACATGAATAATATCCCCAAAAGACTCCCCCAAATAACAGGATCAAATGACGACCCAATGACGACATCTGTAACAAAAGGTATATGCAACATGTAATCGCTATCCATAAAGACGTCCCTCCATAAAGTTGTCCAATGTTCGGTGAGGCCTCGTTAAAACCGACCGGGTTGAAAAACTCATTTGAGAAAATGGCCCGGCTCGGAAAGAGTACCTCACTTGGTTGTTTCGTTGATGAATCGAAGGGCTTGTAGAAACCCATAGGTTCCCAAAACTCGGGCGGTCTCGCGGCACGGGAGTAACGAGCGTGCAAGTTGAAGAGCTGCGGTGGTTGTCGATGTATTGCGAGTATTGGCGAATGGTTCGTTGGTGACATCGAAAGGACGATGTCGTGGATGAAAACCGGTCGATTGATGTGATTTCCCGTTGGTGCTGTGATGAAGCGATCATTGCAGAAGGGGATCCTAGGGAGCAAGTTAGTTTTGCAAAGTAAAAGAATATAGGTGGAACATACGCGGAAGTGCTTCTGGTGATTGTTGGCTCTTTGGACGCGGGCGACGTAACGGTTCTCTTGGCGAAGGGCACGAGTTCTCTCGCGACGCTCGGCAGTGAGAGCAGCTTCCTTTTGTTCTTCGGTGACACCAATCATGCCCATGCCGCCGTTGGCACGAGTGACGAGAGCGCGGTGATGACTGGGGCGGGCGCGGGGCGGTTCCTCCTCGATTTCTCCATTCGCAATAGCAAGCTGGCGGGCAGCTCGTTCGGCAGCTGAGGGGTATTTGTGAAGGTTCTGCTTGTAGTACTTGGCAAGCGAACGGTGACCGACACTCTTTCCAGATGGAAGGTGGAGCTCGTAGTCTGCCTCGTAGGCACCTGATGCATTTCGATATGAGTCAAGATCGTCCTCGTCGACGGAGGACGCAGAACTGTCGGTTTCCCAACCTTGGTCCTCTCCATCTCCGTTCACCTTGACGCCACCGCTGTCGGCAGTGGATTCGTCTTCATCTTCGGAGTAGGTGCTCCGGAAATCGTAGTATTGACCAATTTCAACTTGCTCTTCTTCGGACTCGAAGGCAATCATGCAGTGGCTCTTGTCGCGCATGTGGGTTTGGATGGCTTGTGCGTCGTTCTTGATGGCGTGGCAGTAAAGGCACTCGAAGTTCTCGGTGATTTTTCGGTAGAGATAGTTGACGAGGCCATCGAGATCCGCCAGATATTTTTGCTCGGGGATGAACATGCCGTGGTCTATACGCATGTGGTCCACGTTGGTGTGAATATCGGTTGATTCAGTTTTGCAGAAGAGACAGCGAGACGCCAAGAAATCATCTTTCTTGATCTCGGATTCCATATCCTCATCTTCCTCTTCATCGATAGTGGCAGTCTTGAGGTCTTCGGTGACCTTGCTGACGTCATTGTCGGACTTGGTCACGGGTTCGCCGAGAGAGAAAGCGGAACTCTGGACGGAGGCAGCATCGCCATCCTTACGTAGGCTGGCTGCGCGTTGCTTGTGCTTCGAGCTGTTGATGTGATTTTGGTACGAGTTCTCGCTGTAGAATGCCTTGTTGCAGGTGTGGCAAGTCTTTTCGTACGAAGCCTTGGCGGCGGCCTCGTTGGATGTAGCTTTGGCGGCAAGAACTTTTTCGTTGAAAGTCTCGAGAGTGACCGGTGGTAGGGAAGCGATGCGACGCTTCATGTTGTATAGACTAGAGCAAATCAGCTTCTGAAGTTGCAAAAAAATACATGTATAAAAAAAAAGTATAAAAAAATAAAATAAAAAGAATTCAAGACTTACTGCCAGTCTTTGCGCATGTGATCTCTCTGCGCATCGCTGCGTTGGAAGGCAACAAGACAGGTGTTGCAAGTGTATTGCAGCGAGGCTGCATCTTGGTTGGTCGACGACATATTGGTGGTTTTTCGAGTGTTGTGGGTGGTTGAAAGGGCGGGTTTTCCCTGTGGATTGTGGGATGAATATTTGTTGTAGGCGGGGTACATATGAAGGCTCTGCCTCGTCCCGATTTTGATGATTTTTTGATGATTTGATGGTAGATTGATGATCAAAGTGGATGAAAGTGATGAGACCCAGATGGATGTAAGAGAGAGGAATTTTTCAAAGGAAATGGTCCTGCGAGTGAGTCTTTATGCACTCGATAGACCGTCATCCAGGGTTGATCTTCTAAATTATCCGTTTCTTATCGAGCGACTGAGCCCCTCTGGAATTGTACTAGTCCTAGTCTAGTAAGCGTGATATTCATAACCGGCTTAGTAACTCACGAAAAGGTCGGCGGGCTGAAGGTCCGCCGGACTATTTGACTTCCGTCAGCTCCGATCACCAGAGTGGATATAATTTGCCTGAGGCATCATAATCTTACTACGTTATCATTAAGCTACGGTGGAGCGTCTTGATCGCATTTATTCAACGCCTGGAGACGAGCAAACAACTAGCGCTCACCCTCGCATACACCTATTCTCACACTCTCAGATATGCTATTCTGTTGAAAATGACAAGGCTCCGCGGAGGTTCCATCGACGACCCAGACATCGCGCGATCCCCCGGCCACGGGCGAACTCACAGTTATCAGTCAAAGCTCCCACCAAACGCACCGGATGCGCTCATACAGAATACTATTGAGGTGTCGGACCCCTCAAGAGTGTTACCACGGTATCGCGATGACCGAAGACGAAAATTCAACGGCCTAGTGCGCAGGTGAGTGGGAACTCTAAACGCTGGGTCTCGACCTCCTCCTAACTCCACATGACACTAATTGGTTTGGCGGAATAGGTACAAAGCTCAACTTCTTCACGGCTGCGATGATCCCGGATGTCGAACCTCTACATGTGCTAGTCATCGCCGAAGACTCAGTGAAGGTCCATATCGTCGATACACAGAACTCAGTGCGAGGACCCTGGCATGCTACCTTGCCAGCTTGGACGACCCGGAGACCGGTTTATGTCTGAACGTGCCTAAGCCGCCACCGCAATTGACAGCGGAAGATTACCATCGGATTTCCCTGCGCCGCACCCGTACACTTGAAGCACAGACGGCAGCGGCTAACAGGTCGCCAAAACCGGATCGGTACGATGAAGACCACTCGCCCCACGACGTATCCAGTCCTGCGCAAAATAGATCAGCCGTGTCGGGAGTTAAAGCAGGGGATTCTTCGCCCCAACTCCGTACCGGTAGCAGCTATATTCGAGACCTCGACCATACCGCGGAGCAACAACTAAAAGACCCCAAGTCTTTTACACAGAACCTTTTTGATACAATCTCCCTTCGTATGGTCGAATGGCTTCCCCTTCGCCGTGCCCCAGACATGCTCGAGCTAAAGCCCAAATCACCTGCACCGGGAGCCGCAAACCATCCATCTACTCATGAGAAGCACCACTCCCATGCCGACAAAGTTCCAGGTAGAGATGTCAAAATTTCAGGCAGTTCCACATTTGCAACCCAGCCCGGCTCTCAACCTCGTACTCCTTCATCACGAACATCGGCATCTCAACCCTCCACGGTCGAGCTCAAATTTCAGAACCAGCATGTCAAACGACTATCAGTCTCCGAGATCGATCATTGGCGCCAGAGTCCGCGTTCAAGCCTTGACGATAAAAGGAAACCGGAATTTAACAAGAAGGCCCCAGTGGCTTCTGATGAGTTTGTCAGCTTGCCCTCACCACCAGCGTTAAAGCACCGTCCGCAAAAGCACCGCGGAAGAATTGGGGATGTCGATTCGGTTTCCCTAAAGGAACGCCGCAAAAGTCAACGACGTGTCTCCTGGGATAGCCAGAAGCTGCTGGATGAGGCATCTCCTATCAATAGTACGAGGAGCACAGAGCCCATACCTCCTCCTCGCTTTCTCCCTCCTTCTGTTGCCCAACCTCCCAGCGAGCGCAAAACAAACCAAGTTCCTATCGAAAACTCGCTGGACACGATTCCACTGGCTCAGACGGTCACTCATCTTACCCCCGAGATCATCGATGGTCTGTCACAGGTCATGATTGAATCTGCGGAAGATGCTGATTGCTGGGAGGAAGAACTTGATCTCATCCAGTGCACTGGCAGCTTTGAGCAGCCGGATTGGCGTTTCGCAACTCCGCGTCAGCGTGAAGTATTTCCGTTCGTTGCTCAAAGTGCATTTTTTGTGTTCAGCAGCCCCAGTCAGATTTTGCGCTCCTTTAGTAGTGAGTCAACGGACATGATTGGGGCTACTTTCAGTCGCCTTGATGTTTCCCGTCTGCGTTTATCACTGCAGCGCCTGTTTAAGATTTGCCCGTGGGATATTGCACTACATAGCCTATGGAGCTCTCTGGACAAGCTCTTTGTTCCTCCACTGGGATTTCCCTCTTCTGGACGGCCATCCCGCCGATCATCTCGCAGTTCGACCATGACAGGACCTGCGGCCCCTACAGTCGTTCCCCGACGAATATCTGAATCTGCCAGTGAAGATCATCTGTCGGATCCTGATGCCGCCTACATTGCCACCATTGCCTTATTCACTTTGGTCAGCTTTGTGCCTAATATTGACTTGGGGACTTGGAGGACGGTGGTCCGTATGCGTGCCGCTGGGTCTGTAGCTTCACTGTCGGACATGCGCAAGCTGCCTTCGAAGAATGCTCAGCAAGCCATCGACGTGACGGACAGATTTGAGCACGAGTTAGGTCTCCGCCTCATTAATCGCCTCGTGCGAGCTCTCACTGCGCGACTAGCATACCATGAAATCTCCAAGGCCCGCCAAGTGTACAGCCTAGACCTACCAAAACAGCGCAGACCCAGCGTGCTGGACCGCGTGGTTGACTATCTTAGTGAGCACCACATCTCTCATACTGCTGGCAGTGATGAGTCCACTGAGTCCATTAACCCAGCCTGTCTCATTGTTGAATGGCTTCGGACTCTTTTCCTACGTGAATGGGACGGCAACCCTGAGATGGCCCGTAGCAGCCCAGCCGGTGGTGCCATTCAGATTCTAGCCTCAATGTACAAGGAACGAAACCGGTTAGGGCTTTTACCCGAAGACTTCCACACACCTATTCTCACCGAGCGGCTGGACCCATTGGATATGCCCGTGGCATGGGTTGAGGGCCTCCCAAACAACCGAACCATGCATCTGCTATCATATTCCTTCCTTTTCCCTCCATCCTCTCTCGTGATCTACTTCCGTGCTTTGAACTATTCTGCCATGACCAAGTCCTATGAAGCTGCTATGACCACCACGAGACATGTCACTCAGACTGCCTTCGGGGCTATTCAAATTTCCGAGGATCCTCGACTCCTCACCCGCTTGAAAACATCGATGTCCACTTACCTTGTTCTCGTTGTCCGCCGAGACAATATCCTCTCTGATGCTTTGAGTCAATTATGGCGACGTGAAAAGCGAGAATTGATGCGACCCTTGAAGGTGCAAATGGGCATGGATGAAGGAGAAGAAGGGCTTGATCATGGTGGTGTTCAACAAGAGTTCTTCCGCTTGCTAATAGGTCAAGCCTTTGACCCATCCTATGGCATGTTCACAGTTGATACTCGACACCGCATGTCTTGGTTCCAACCGTGCTCATTGGAACCTCTCTACAAGTTCGAACTTATCGGTCTGTTGATGTCTATTGCAATCTATAACGGCCTGACCCTCCCCGTGAATCTTCCCACTGCTTTCTACCGTAAAATGCTGGGTCTGAAGGTGAAGCATCTGGACCATATTCGAGATGGATGGCCGGAGCTTAGCCAAGGGCTCGACACATTATTGGCATGGAAAGATGGCGACGTCGGCGATATTTTTACACGAACTTACGAGTTCAGCTTCGAAGCCTTTGGAAGTATAGAGACAGTCGATATGCAAAAGGTTAGCCGTGATGCGGCGTGGCCTCTTGCTAGCAAAGTCAAAATCACTGCTCCGGCTCCTATCGCGGGCTCCAGCGCCTGGATGGATGTGCCAGCTTACTGCGACCCTGCGGTATTGAGATCACCAACCTCCATGGCAGTCGAGGAGGCTACCGATGTCACATCACTTCAGTCCCCTCTACCTCCGGCTGAAGAGGCCGCTCTTGTGACCAACAAAAATCGACATCAGTTTGTCAAGGATTACATATTCTGGCTCACAGACAAATCCATTCGACCACAGTTTGAAGCCTTCCAGAGGGGGTTCAACACGTGCCTGGACCGATCAGCTCTGTCCATCTTCTCCCCGGAAGCGCTGAAAACCGTGGTAGAGGGCATTCAATCAATTGACGTAGAAGAGCTCGAGAACCATACCCGGTATGAGGGTGGATTTGGTCCTGATCATCGTGTCATTCGTGACTTCTGGGATATTATCCAAGAATACCCCAATGAAAAGAGGGCCCAGTTACTCGAATTCGTCACTGCCAGTGACCGAGTACCCGTCAATGGGATATCAAGCATTATGTTTGTGATCCAGAAAAATGGCGTCGGAGATTTGGTAAGTTCTACCACTTTCTATAACCTACATAATATAGATTGTCATGCTAATTGTTCTTCTAGCGTCTTCCTACCAGCTTAACGTGCTTCGGACGTTTACTTCTTCCAGAGTACTCGTCAAGGGAGGCCTTGGCGCAAAAGCTTGACAAGGCTCTCGAAAACGCCCAAGGATTCGGCGTTGCATAAAAGGTTGTCAGATTCCATTGTTTACCTATACATACCCATTTGTTCTATATTTCATTGATGTGGTTGGTGTTGACATTCTATCCCATATGGCACAAATAGCATATTCTCATGAAGCACTTGACCTTCTACAACTGTTGTAGACATCTAAAGAGGATCCCTCATTAAGATAGACAAATCACAATTTATAGATCTCCATCGGACTCCAATGCAGAGCTGTGGTTCGCTTGACGACGTGGCGCTCCGCAAATTTATATGACCAAATCGGACGTCTGAGGTCCGGGGGGTTTTATGACTCTTAACATTCGCGTCCCTGAATTGTATATTTCTATTTCTCGCATATATATCTCTCAATCATATCAGAGATTCTTTTGGGGTCAAATATACTCCGTAAGGCACTCCGATTTGCCCGTACCCCTTACCCAAGCCCTCCACCGCTATCACCCCCCACGTCCCGCGATAAGCACTTTCAGCGTCTTCAATATCTGCAACTCCTGCAAGTTTCTAACGTGAGACTCACCAGCTTACTCCCGATACTCTCTTGAACATCAAATATGGCCCCAATTATCCACTGCGTCCGCCACGCCCAAGTATGTCCATTTCGTGACAATGATCGCAGCCCGACTCCCTGAGCCTCGACAATTCATTCGCAACCTTGAAACATGGCCCTTCACTGCTCAGTCGAACTAATAGATAATCACAGGGCCTGCACAACCTTTGCACCGCCAACCACGTCATCCAAGACCCCCTCCTCACTGACCTCGGCCACGAGCAATGCCAAACGCTCCGCGAGAACTTCCCCCGCCATGCCAACATCGACCTGGTGACCGCCTCGCCCCTTCGTCGCACCCTCTATACTGCACTCGAGGGCTTTGCACCCGTCTTCGAGTCAAAGCCGGACTTGAAGATTATCGCCCTGCCTGATATTCAGGAGACCTCAGATGTTCCATGTGATACTGGCAGCGAACCTTCCGTTCTGAAGGAGGAGTTCAAGACAGGAGTTGATCTGGATCTCGTGCAAGATGGGTGGAATAACAAGGTATGTTTCTCACTTTCCTGCGGCTCGGGGATTGCCCCAACAGTATCCAGCACTTGGCGTACTCACATTTATCTCTCAAAAAGTTATCCGGCCGCTACGCCCCAACCAACAAAGCCCTCAAGGAACGCGCTCGTGCAGCCCGTCGCTGGTTGAAAGCCCGCCCGGAGAAGGAAATCGTCATGGTCACACACGGCGGGTTCTTGCACTATTTCACTGAAGACTGGGAAGACAGCAGTCAGTTCCAGGGTATGTGATATGATGCTATGATTGTAGGGGATCATACCGCTAACGCCGTTTTTCGTTCTCGCAGGTACCGGCTGGTCCAACACCGAGTACCGTACTTTCTCTTTCAGCGAGGAAACACACACAGACGATTTGGAGGGATACCCACTAGATGGCGATAATGCCTCACTTGAGGAGACAATTGACTCACGGCAGCGCCGGGGTAAGACTGGACCTATGCCCAGCCGGGAAGAACAGAAGACGCTGTATAAGAAGGGCACCCAGGGCTGGGATGACCAGGGATTGCAGATGAGCACTGCTGATCGGGAGGCGGCTAAGGTCACTGGAGGTGAGGAGGTCAATGGAGTCCGGGTATGAACTGGGCAGTGAACAAAAGTGTGATTTTGATGGACATTGCTATTGTACCTAGGTACTTTTCGGTTGTCGCAGATTGCGACGGGTTACAAAGATAGAACCAGTATATACATAGATCTGACATAAACCAAAAATAATTCCTTGGATCTTCAAGGCTCTTTATTCCATTGTCTGTTGATTTCTTTTACTCCAGTTCCCTTGTTACTTGAGCCCATTCTTTTATCGCTCGGTGGCTGTTTCAGCAAATAATAGAACAAAGCTGATGAGCATGGATTATATGAAGGCCTTCATTGTCGAGTCCTTTACCCGTTCTAAATCTTCTTTATCTTCGGGTGAACAATGACCTTCTTCGGCCTCGAAAACACAATAAAACAGTCTGCCATAGTCTCGACAAGCATGCCGACAAAGGACTTGTGGAGAAAAACCATGAGTTGGGCTACCCTTTGTCTTGGGATATAATTGTCTATATAATGGCTTTCGGGCTCCTCGCTTTTAATCCCATCATCAGGAGCATTCCAGCTCAAGACAGCTCAACGCCTGTCTTCCACCTACTATATATGGACTGCGAATTATTCGCTGAGTATCTTTTCCATTCACTTGCAGGATAGACACTAACACTTCTAGGAACATTCACATACCACGCTATCATATCTACCTATATATCACAGGTGGGTGGCCTTCCGCTAGATGATCATTGCTAACATATAACATAGCAAACTAGGGCACCGTGGCATTCGATGACGAGTATCGATCCGAACATCATCTCACTAACGAGATTCAGCTATTACCGCACCATATATCGTTCCAAGCCTTTCGAGTATACCGTTCTACAAATCATATTTCCATCCGGTAGGTCATTCCAAATCTACAGAGACACACTAACAGACTGAATTAGGTCCCCTGGGAAAACATTCCCCAAATAGAGATTTAGATACCGACTAACAGAATGACTAAGTTCTTTAATGCCCTTCTTGGAAACGTGAACTCTACTAACGAAGCATAGGCCCGTCGATCTCCCTTACTTGGACATCATCACATCGTTCCCCTGTCAAACAGGTAAGTCATTCTCTGCCTTCGTGTCACTAATCAGAATTTTATAGATACATGTCGACGATAGGGTCAAAATATATTGTGGCCAGCGATTAGCCACATAGTGAGCTAGATCTACTACTCCTCACCCCCTATGATTTAGATTCCATACTAACGCATCTATATAGGACTTAATTCTTTGTCCAAAAGAATGCTCATGGTCTTTTTTTTTTTTTTTTTTTTTTTCCCCCCGAACAGCTAAGTCATTCCCTTTGAACCCCAGTACTAATATAGAATTTAGAAGCCACACCTCGATGGGTTAATGGATCTACGACTAAGTACCCATATAAACCCTTCTGAATTTAGACTCAGCACTAATCGAATTTGCAATACAGACATTCTCTTAAAGGAGGCGCTTGCATTGCCACAAATGCCATGGAAAACCGTGTTGATTGTGAGGATAGCATGTGGATAGCATGTCGAGTACAAAGGTATGTATCGAATCAAATAATTTATAAGCTCATAGGCAGTTGGGTTTCAGAAATGTCATGCATAGAATGCCGATGCCTATATTTTCCCCGTATATGGAGTAGCCTGATCTAGATAGCTTTCTAAAATACTTTAAATGCTGGTGCCTTCAATTGAAGTACGAATCAGCGGGGATAGGCCTTCTATTTTTAGGCGCCGATCACTAAGTCCCGTGGCGCAGACTTCACTGCCGGCTAGCTCTGGATATAACTCCTTCACATAACCTATACTCTTGCTAAGTTTTACCCCCAGATGACAAGATGATCGATGAAAATCTACCCAGTACGTTGTAAGGACCAAGGAAGCCTCATCTCTTACAGGCTACGTCATCCCCCAGCTTCAAGATTCTCATACTGACCGCAGGACAGCGTTCTTTCTGAAGAACAACTCAAAACAGCCTCAGATCAGCACCATATACCATAGTCAACATGGAAGCGACCCCGAACCTGCTTACTCCTTGCGCGCGCTTGACCCCGCCTCCCCAACATCACAAAACCGCTACGGAGTCGCGTTGTACGACCCTTACGTGACAGACGTTGTCTATGGCGAGGTGGCCGTGGCTCCAGATTGGACACAACCGAGTATGTCAGCAGACGCAATACGAGCAAATGGTGGCGCTGTACCACCCCCAGAACCCATCCTCCCTACCGAGTTCAGCATCCAGCTCTACAACCCCGACCAAGAAATCACAGTGAAATATCATACCAAAACGTGGAACAAACCAGCTCGGTGGGAATTCGAGATGCCGCAAAAGACATTCCGGGTTCCGTCCGCTTCAGCGCTAGACCAGACTCAGATCGATCCCTCTATCGCAGACGTTACTCCAAAGTTGAGGTTCAGTTGGCGCAAGGATGGGAAGCTGTCAAAGGATTTGACATGTCTGTTGCACGGCAAAACTTCAACAATTCCCGACACGCGCACAAAGAGCCGTGAGCCGGATATTACTGTTGCTCTGTTTCAAGGACTGAAGGAGCTGACTCTTTACGAGCCCAATCTCTACCGACTCGAGATGGAAGATGCCAAGGGGTTGGAGGTCGTCCTGCTCTTGGCAGCCGTTGCGATTCGAGATATTTTCTTTGGGCCTGCCAAAGAGGCCTTTCATATTACCCCCGGTGGACCGAACCAAGCTCGCAAGCCAGTAGCAGGGTCAGCCGCAATTGCGGCGCCGACCACACCAACTAGTGATCCCAGGCTCGATCGGAAGAACCCACAGGCCCGACCTCTTAGCGTGGCAATGAGTGGAAGGCCATCCCCGCCTCGGCTTAGCATCCCGAACTCCTCATCTCCGGCCCCACAACAGAGGAGGCGACAGGACGAACTCGCAAGACAGGAAGAGGAGCGACGAAGCCAAGAGGTTCTCGCCGCAGAACAAAAAGCACGACGTCGGCGGGACTCAGAAGTCGAGAAAGAGACCAAACGCCTGCAGATGTTATACGGGAAAGAAGAAGAGCAAGCACGAAAGCAACGACATACTCCAGCTCCATCTTCTAGGCCCTACCTTCCACCCCGACATACCGGACCCCCTCAACCTTACTCCCACCAATACTCTCAATCTTCAGTCCAACTTTCTTCTCAACCTATCGGTCGTCCATCCCATCATCCCCGCCAACAATATTCACACGGCGCACCGGCCCCCAATGGCCCATACCTCCACGCACCGGGGCGCATGGATCCCCGAGCCCAATCTTCCACCCATCTCATGCAGTCCCGACCACAACAACTACGCCCGCAACCTCGACCGCAGTCTACCGTTGGGTTCCACCCTACCAGCAGCGGTGCTCTCCCAGCGGCATCGAGGCCGACACCTCAAGTCCAGCCGAAAAAGAGCGGTTTCTTTGGGTTCCGGCGCAACAAGGAGGAAAATACTGCTACCAAGCTTGAAAAAAAGCGGAGTTCTATGTTTTGATCATCTATACCCTGGCACTTTCGTCTATTCCCATACCATACTTTGCATTTCGGGGTTATATTTTGACCTCATTATCATCTCATTGTACCTACGTACTTGATTTCCTCTGCCACTTCTTGGCTATCCCTTTCCGTTTTAGTGCTCAGGCTTTGCCGCTTTTGCTCGTTGAGTAGAACTGAGCATCACCTGATCATTACATAAGCCATATGACTCGCTCACTGAGCTTGACCTGAGCGCTCTGACTAGCTCACTGAGCACCACATGATTATTACATAAGCTCAAGACTTGCTCACCGGAGCAAAGCACAGGGAGCAGCTAAGTCAGCAGCTCACCTCAATAAAATGCACCACGCTAGCCCCATCCAAATGCAGTCGTTCACCCGGCACTCTTGACCGTTGTCCCCTCAACGAAAGGCTGGTGTCATCAATTTGGCGGTCGATCCTGGTTGTTACGCCTCCACCTAGAAGGCAAATGCACAGTGGGGCCACATTATTGGCTTTACTATTCTGCGCCTATACCACTATTCAACCTCGCCGAGCTCTATATAGTTGCGGAAAATACCCAACCCTCCATTTTTGGTTCTACAATATCTAGGAATATCTTAGAAAACCCCAGTTAGATGGTTTGTAAATCTAGTTTAGTGTTTTATTCTGATTTTTTTTAGTTGATTTTTTAACGGACTATCGCTCTTGCTCCCGACCGCTTACTCCTAGGAATACGACTTCAGCTCTAGCGATAGATATCCGCAAAAATATTCTAGACCTATCCATTATGCCTACTGTATGATCTAGCCGCCTATAACGAAATTTGCGGCCCCTCATTTGTCTAAAATATTTTAACTAGCAATCAGAAAATACCTCATTCTCGCTAAAGTCTGATAGGACTTCCTAGGAGCTCTCAGACATTTCGTGCCACCACGATATGATTGGTGAGATGATATAGATACTAGGAGCTTAAGTGCTGGTACCCACTCGCGAGAGCCGTGAGTGCTAACGCTGAGAGTCAAAGTATATAAAAGAAACACTGATCCCTCCTATAGTGAACATATCCAAGTTTCAAGCATTTCTACTCAAGGTCTCATGAAGTCTGCTTATAAGTTCAGCAGCCTTCAGTATCCTGGGTCTGTCTCTTGTCAGCCCCTCAGCAAGAGCAAAAGCCTAACTATTATACAGATTGTCTGATGCCACAAAGAAAACCGATAACCTGGTCGATATTCAAGATCTCCTATTCGATGAGAGTTGCAGGACCGTTTCCTGCATAATCCTGAGCTCTGAGTTTGTTATATATGGCCGAGGCCTAAATGGAAAGATGTAAGTGACTCTCGCAATTTTACCAGTGGGAGGGCGAGAATTTGCAGGGGGCCTGTGGCTAATGTGACTATATATTATCCGTCATGCCACGATAATCGAGAGCCTCGCGTACCAGTTTTCAGTCTGTGTCATTCCACTCTGACTTATAGGCATCATTTTGCCCCCTGGCCCTAGCTTGTCCGACCATGCTTCTTCCTGTCGTAGGACTTAAAAGCCTTCAATCGAGTCATGGTAATCGAGAAAATTAGAAGAGCTTATCTATTGAAGCGAAGACGTGGCATCCCGGTTTGTTGACCTGTTCAGACTTGACGAGACAACCAGAAGGCCGTTTTCTATTCGCTGCCCCTCAGTGTTCCGGCTTCATATTGCAGACCTGGATAAAAGTCTCTAGAACTGACAAGACACCCGCTAGTTATCTTGTTATATTTCCTATGTTTGCCAGGTCGATGCTGTTGGATTACACTGTTTTGATTTGAGGTTCGTGCAAATTAGGACCCAAGTTGCATCGTCGAAATTAATTATGCACTAACTTAGAAGGAGAGAGAGAGATGAATAATCTATGAAATAGTAGGGTATTTATACCCTGTAGATGTAGCAAAAAAACAAGAATACTAGTCGGCCGGCAGTATTTTCAGTAACAGTAATTTTTCCAGTTGGCCTTCTCAAAGTGTTTTTTTACCTACTAAGCCTAATCAGGAATTTTCTGCAACTTTATTTCTATATTTAAAGGATAACATTGAACCTTGCATCCTATTCTTCTTCTCCATTCATTCCAAGTTTCAGTCTCACTACTTTGTTCTTCTTAATTCATTCTAAGTTTCAGTCCCACTTCTCTGAATCTCATTATATTCGATTTATCTTCTTCAAACTTACCCACCATGTCCCTCCAAGCCATCCCCGAACATCATCCAGATCTCCCATCCGGTCCTGGTGTTTTCACACTAGAACAGATACGATGCCTTGAAGAGGCTGCAATCCTCCTTCCCGAGCCTCAGCCGAATACATCCACAAACGCCAGTGGTAAAAGAAAAGTTTCCGCTGCATTCAGTGCACCAAGATCTGTGTCAAGCTCATCCACCTCGTCGTCGTCGTCTTCTGCGTCTGTTGCCACCCATGGTTTCCAGCCCAATGTCATCCGAACCTTCGACATCCCAATGGCAGAAGAAAGTGTCGAGGTGCTTGAGTATATTGGGTTCGTACCGGATGTTGCCAGACTGATCTATGACCGATATTGCGGCCGCCCAAGTCCAAGCCAAAATCCTGATGACCTAATGGCATATGTCACTGCACATCTCGCCTCTCTTAGCCGACGACAATACGATAACATGAGCCATCAGGAGGCGCTCGCTGATGTTGGTCTTACTCGCCAAATTCAAGGAGCAATCACGGACCCGAGATTCTCACACATCTTCGGTACCCAGACCCTCACTTACTGGGCACAAGATACCGTTGAAACCAACTATGCCGCTCTTCTTCGTCAACAGCAACTGCTACAAAGTCATGCAAACAAGCGCATAGCTCATAAAAAGAAACATAAGCGGCCCAGGCATGAGCCGAGCCGAGAAGACCAAGACCCATCTGAGCAGCAACCCGTAACCGCAACGATCAACATGACACCCCAAGATTTCCAGTTCCCAGACACATATGTGATGGTTCAGCCTGATGCCAATATCCTCGCCGATCACATTTCTTTATACAAGGGCAAGGCATATGATGAATTACGGCCAGCGGGTGATATCGTTGAGAGTGATGGAACAGTCAACCTAAGACCACTCAGCACATACCCCGGCGGAGACTTCAATTTCGATTTTAATGCGCAATACTGGACCCCCGAAATTGAAACGGCTGAAGAGTACCGCAAATTTGCAGAAAGGAGAAGCCCTGCAGCCGATACCTGCATTATTCACATTCAGGTTCAGCGACCATTCATCAACAGCCTCCGAATGGAGAATCTATGGTATTCTCCCAACTGGAAAGAGTACATCTGGACTTGCAGGAGACAGGCTACCCCTCACCCGAAATTCGACCACCTCTGGCGACCTGGGCAAGCTGATATTGTCAGGGGCCCCATCTGTTCTACCCTCAGCACACAGCTAGTCCGCATCCGCAGAGAAAACATCCAAAGTCATATCACTGAGGACAACGTGATGCGATTGCTGTCTGGGAGAAAGGCCACTCAGTGGGTATTCGTTCAACGCGATGTGATTGATCGGTTAGCAGAACACATTCGAGGGAAGATGCATTTCATCATTTTCGAAGCCGCAGTTCGTTTCCCATGACATCGGTCTAGGTGTCACAAGGTTAGCTTAGTCAGCCTAGATAGTTTAGCACCGCCACCAGGGTGGTCACAATGGATCATCTTTTCTTCCCCCCATTGAGCTTACTGCTACATTCTGGTAGCACGTCCTGGTTTATCCAGAGAAAAATTTTCCGAGAGGATCTCTCTCGGGTTCATCCCAAACCACTATTTATTTTTCCAGCCTAAAACCAACCACTCAGGGGTCCCCCTGAGCTACGGCGTCACCAAGCTGGTGCCGATCACGGCTGCCAAGCCACTACTGTCTCTACAACATACAAGCACAGTTGGTGTTTTCATCAAGCTTACGACCCAGCTTGGTATCAGTCAGGGTGATTGACCCATGGACAAGTCTACTCGCCAAGCTACCCAACTTGCTACCCAGTTTAACAACTACCGGCGAGGTGCACACCCCTGGTCACGAGATTTCGACGCGGATACTCTGGCCCGCGTTGACATCATACTGACCCCTGCATTTGCCGACTCCACCAATCCATCGGCATCTATCAACCTCCCCAGTTCTGAGGATCCTTTCCCACCTTCCTGGCCGATTGATAGGTCTATACTTAACAAGGCTGTCAAGGATTTCCTCCGGCTAACCTCCTACCTGGTTATTCCGAGTTCGGCCTCGGTTTCGTCCACCGAGCCGCCTTTACAGATCCTTCCGCAGTCAGTGTTGACGATCGAATTCGACTTCTCGATTTTCCCTTTTCCCCCTCGATCGGTCCAAGATGAATCAATTGCATCAGTGACTACTCTTGCAAAGAAAGAACTGGTCAAACGCGGTGCTGAGTTCCCCGCTACGCTGAGCGAAAATGAGATGAAACTTCTTATGGCCCGATACTGGCTTGATGGTATGAAATGCCACATCGACGATGCCTTTGTGAATGCTCTTGATATCTTGGAAGATATCAAAGAAGATTACTCAACTGAGGTCTGTGACCGCCTTGACCGCTTTCGAGAACCGCTTTACGAAGAGAACGAATGTAAAGCTATTGAGAATGCAGAGGCCCAAAGTATCTGTCGAAGGAAGGCGGAGAATGAACAGGAGTTGCAGCAGGACCTAACGAAAGTATTTGCAGAGGGAAAGCCTTGGCTTCAGCGACTTTGGCAAGAGGATGGTTCTAAAATATGGGGATACGCTATTTTTGAGAGTCCACAATTTGTTGCCGATCCTAGATATGACGTTTCTAAGGGAGAACAAAAAAAGGCAATGGAAAGAGCTCTGTGTCGTATCGGTTCGGGTATTGAGATTTATCGCCGTTATAAGATGGAGACGTAATCCTGGCCATCCCAGATGAGTAGTACTCATCGATTCCCCGAGGTTATCGACAAGTTGCGCCAGGGATTCAAGAATCGACGAAACGGAGGCAGCCTTTCCGATAGTCTTCTTCTGAACGTTTTCTTATACCTGGATCATGAGTCTGCGACCTCACTTTTCGTTGCTCATGGGCATGTCGATGCTATGTGGATCTGGGCAGTCGATCCGGACTACGAGTATGAGAATGATCCTACAGATGGTTACCAAGGATACGTACGTGTTGGTTTCAAGCAACTCGTAGATAACTTCTACATTGCCCGCCGCTGGCAAAGTGACCTATCGATGAAGGATCTTTTGAACGCGGCGCAAAGAGAGTCCAACAAAGCATTCGTATCCGTGGAGCCGGAGACCCCAGATAAATTCCCTCTTAGAATAGAAAGCAACAATGTTACACCGGAAAGTTTACGACTTTTCCATCCAATAAGGAATGACTGAATTGATGTACCTACATAACTAGTTTATGCATCTCATAGCTAACCATTTATTCGCATATATTTGACTCTGTCCCGACGCAGTACGCCTCTCCTTGGAGTAGCCCCTGGCACTTTCCTTTCTTTGTGTTGACGGCAGGGTTCAGCTCGTAGAAGCAATCGAGAGATATACTTGCTTCATCCGCCAGATCTTGGCAATACTTCCCCTTGTCTGAACGCAAATGGTGGCGGGAATCACAAACTAACAATCGCTCTTCAAGGAGTGGTTCCAGGATGTCATTTGGTCGACCGAAAGTCCCCATAGATCGGCAATTTGAGTGCAATTGTCATTCTCTGCAGTTGGAAATAATACGTCAGCTTGATGCATTCGATAATACAAATGAGTGACTGCGTCATACCTTTCAGCTTATAATAGTCCGAACAACCAGATACCATGCTAGGATCATAGGGCTTTGGAGTCGGATTCAGGGCACGACTCGAAGATGTTACTTGAAGCAGAGTATAGCTAGAGGGGACGGGGCCCGACATATCCCAGTGGCAATCAAGGGCAAGCCCTGAATGACGAAAGAGGATTTAGTGATCCCTACTCTCTTCAGAATCCCAGTGTGTGTGATGACCCGACCATCACGAAACACGGCACTTATTTGATAAATTACGACAACTTGGATTCGGAGCATCTTATTGATCATTCTGTGATCCCGAACTTCTTTCTTGGGTTATACGAGTACTTCGCCCATGATTACCGGCATTGGGTCATCCATAAGCCTGGGGTTTCTTTCAACTTTGGAGCTGACACTACTACCCTAAGTTATAATAGGTTATAATAGATTCTAAATAGATTCTAAATAGATTCTAAATAGATTCTAAATAGATTCTATTAGGCTAACGAGTTATATTAAGTCGGAATTATTTAAATAACTAGAGCCTAGGTAGGCTAACAAAGACAAAAGCCAAGGGCATCCATGGATGAAGAACACCCGACCCTTGGCAAAAAAGACTGAAATCCTTTAAGCTTAATTTAAAAAATAAGACACCCAAAAAAAAAGGAACTCACTCATCTTTAGAGGGGGTTTACACAAAGCAAAAGCAAAAAGATGGACTCGCGGGGAATCGAACCCCGGACCACTCCCATGCTAAGGGAGTATTATACCACTAAACCACAAGCCCAATTGGATGAAAGAGGTCGGTCTTTAATAAAATATGAAGGAAAATAACATCCACAGCTGAAAATATAGCACACCTATGGAAGGGTTCCAGGTTACGATAATCCATACTCCCCAACTACCAATGATATATGTATATAGCAATAGATGTGTCCTGTAGACTAAAACTCCAAGTCTAACGATGAAATGGTCACATACCTAGTTATATATAGAAGGCACTTATGAATTATAAATAAGTCGAAGGAGAGGCCGATCCTATGTTGCAGCCTTGTACCGTCTTCGAACACGAAACAATCATCCATAATCTGCTACAAAAGAGAATATTTCTATGGTATATGCCCTGGTTAATGCAATGGCAAAATGGCAATGTGAGACATGAGTATGTACATGTGGCAGAGGAAGGCACAGCTTTACAAAACAGACTCTCGCAAAAGACTAGACATGTTTCAATTCCCCGTCGCACGGTGTGAAATTCACCTAGACAAGGGGTATGGAGGAATAGAAAAATCGCAGGAGGAAAGAAAAAGTAATCGAACCAGCCGAATCGCTAAAACTGACAAATGAAGCATGGTGTGAAAAACATTCCGAAAACTAAGGGGGGAAAAAGGCCCGCCGCGTGCAAATCATAGTTGATACGTTGATTCTCCTCATGTGCTGCTTCCAAATCGGTTCGTAAACCAATTGGTGAATACCCCTCCACTACCACCCTCACCTCGGCTAGACCGTCGGTTGCTAGATTGCCCCCCCCTCTGGCGGAGGGGACCGGCGCGGTGAAATTCGCGGGGAAAGTCGAGTCTGTAATGAAGATAACGAGGATCGACCGCTACGTGCAGTGCGAGCAGAACTGTGACGCCGCTGGGATCTCGGTTGGTCAGGACTATCCTGGATCACTACCGGGTTCTCGCAGGTGCCTTCCCCGCCTCTGTGGAATATGCTGTCAGCTGAAAGTTCTCGGTTTGTGCATACAACTCACATAGACTTACGCTATGTTTGTATTGATGCTACGCCGGCAATGTGGGCAAGTGTCATGTTGGGTCAGCCATGCATGGATGCAGTTGAAATGAAACCAGTGCGTGCATGGTAACACAGTGACTTCCAAGCCGAGTTCAACGTTATCCATGCAAATCGAACACACTGCTTTCCCTTCAGATCCCATCATCTCTTCATTAACCTTCTTCTTTGGCAAAGCTTGGACGGCAGCATCTGATGCTGGGGGTGCCGCAGTGCTGGTCACTCCATTATTCTCAATCAGTTGTGTGATGACTCGGTCAAGCTCCTCCTGCGAATATACTGCATCCCCGCTTCGACCCATGTTGAGAATGGCGGACAATATCGAAAGAGCATGTGGGTTGCCCAGGCCACGAGCTTCACGTGGGCGTCGCGTAGTTTGTACCCCAATGTCAGCGCGAATGGCATCCATGATCCTAGATTCTGATTAGTCTGCGAACAATCACAAGAGATAGAGCTATTGCATACTCATTTATGTCCATCGGATTGCGGTTACTAGGTTGCGCCGCATCTGCATTGCGGGGAGATAGGCCTGGGTGATGGCCTGTGAGGTGGTCGTCCTCGAGCCAGTCGGGAGAGGTAGATGATTGAGGATGGAAGGGGTCCTCTCCGAATCCCCGGTACCCACGAGGGTTTGGCTCCATTAAATTTTGTAAAATAGTGTCAAAGCTTTGCATCATCATCGGAACCATAGGGCTCGGGCGATTGTTGCGCCGACCAGCAGGCATTCCAGTATCAAGTGTTGCGCTGCTGAATGAAAAACGGCCGTCGGGCGATCTATAGGTGCGCAACGAGGAATATGGAGGAGTGCCACTTCCGAGAAGCCCAGGGCTTTGCCGTTCTTGTGTGTCTCGTTCCCATGGATTGTGGTCCATCCACGGATTGACGCGCGGAGGCGACGGGGAGTCGGCACGGTGGGAGGGGGAACCTTCAGAAGGCAGTTCTGGGGGAATCTCAACCTTGAGGAAGAGACAGTGTTAGAATCAAATAAAGTAAGAGAGAAAGCATTCACTGTACTATTTCTGTAAAGTCGGATTCACAATGCGGGCACGTCAAATCATCATCTTTGATCCAAACCCCGCCACAGGCATGGCATAACATGCGGTCGCCAGTGTCCATGTCGCGATACAGACTGATAATCACCTAGAGAGTTCTGAGATGTTGTACAACACAGATGTTAGGATTGAAGCTGATATAATCGATAAGAGATCAGTCACGAGTCATAGCCTTATCTGCGGGGAGTGATCACAGTTGGGTAGATGGCCATAATTTTTATTGGACAAAGAAGAACAGGGAGAACAGGGGGAGATGGGGAGGTTAATGTATCACAAACGTGGCAAGCCAACGTGTGAGAACAAAGGAAGATTTGGAAGTGATTAGTCGATTTAGTTGGAGGTTCTAGAGGTCGGAAAGAGGCAATGACGTTGATCAACAATCGCCCCCATAGCGGAAAACCACCCATACACTTATACCCAAGACTGCATGTATGAAACAAAAAACACTCACGTTTTGGTTCATATCTATAAAAATAGAAGACTATGTATCAGGCAGCCTTATTTTCCTCTTATTTAACATGCCGTTTCATACCGGGGAATTTGTTGCGACGCAAGGGTAAGAAGGCAACGTATACGGCCCCATATTACTTTTTTTTTACAAAAATATATAATGAAATAGAGATTAAGACTCAATCATATGATCGATTCATAAAGAAACTAGTACAAAGTATATAATAAACAGCAATAAATGGTCACTTTTTCCATGCAGGGATACAAATTCCTCGCGATCATCTCATCCCTGCCAAATGCAGTGGGGGAGTGAACTGAAAAAAGACACAGCAATGGATATCACAGGAATGATGCAATTGAACCGGTAACCTCAAACACCCCGATGAAAAGACGGATGGCAATGTCGAGTAGTTTACTTGATCTCGAGGAGCTTGACGTCGAAGACAAGCTTAGAGTTGGCAGGAATGCCGGGGAGGGCCTTCTTGCCGTATGCGAGAGAGGGAGGGATGGAGATGCGACGCTCACCACCGACAGCCATGCCGGCGACACCGATGTCCCAACCCTTGATGACCTCGCCCCTTCCGAGCTTGAAGGTGAAAGGCTTGCCCTTCTTGTTGGAGTCGAAGACCTTGCCGTCCTCGAGCTTGCCGATGTAGCGCATAGCGACGGTGTTACCGCTCTTGGCAGCAACACCCTTACCAAGCTTCTTGTCGTCCAGCTTGACTCCACGGATCTCCTTAACGCCGAGAGTGCCAGTGGGCTTGTCGCCAGAGGGGGTAGGGCCCTGCTCGAGGTTCTTGGCGAACTGGACCTTCTTGTCGGTCTTGGCCTCCTTCTTGTCCTCCTTCTTGTCCTCCTTCTTAGCGTCCTTCTTGGCCTCCTTAGGCTCAACAGCGGCGGCATCGCCGTTGTTCTTCTTGAGCTTCTTCTGCTGGGCCTTAGTCAAGGCGGGCTCCTCAGCCTTGGTAGACTTGGCCTTGTTGGCCTTGGCCATCAGATCATCGAGGGTGACTTCCTCCTCAGCGGCGCGCTTGTTCTTGCCCTTCTTGGACTCAACAAGCTTAGGGGCCTCCTCCTCGCTCTCGACCTCGGTGATTCTGGGGTCCTCAATGTCATCAAGGTCATCGCTCTCATCATCATCCTGCATGGCCATGAGGTCATCCATGTCGAGCTCATCCTCATCGGGAGAAAGGTCGTAGTCATCCTCATCCTCATCATCGTGGTCATGGTCGTGGTCGTGGTCGTGACCCTCATCGAGACCAATGACGTAGTTACCGGTCAGGAAGACGGTGTGGTTACCGGTGACCTTGAAGAACACGGGCTCACCCTCGCAGACAGTGATATCCAGAGGCTGTTGGTAGTTCTATAGGGGTATTAGACGTCTGCATTCAACGAGTTGTGAAATAAAAGAGGGTGTTGGTCTTACCTGGCTGGGGCTGAGGGTGCAGATAACGTTCTCATCGAGCTCCAGGCCCTCCTCGGACTCGGAGTCCTCATCGTCAAGGGCAGGGCCCTTACCCTTGATGAGCTTGGAGATGGCAGCCTTCAGGTCGAAGTCCTCATCATCATCCTCCTCCTCATCATCGTCTTCCTCCATGGCGTCCTCGAGGTCCTTGAGGGCAGCAGCTGCCTTAAGCTTGCGGGCCTTCTCCTTATCGCTAGGGCCACCGTTGGACTCCTCTTCGTCATCGGATTCCTCCTCATCCTCATCACTGTAGTCCTCATCATCCTCATCATCCTCATCGAGGTCAAGACCGGGAGGAGCGCGAACAATCTTCAGAGTGGAGCGGGAAGGCTTGCTAGAGTCCTGGTCATCCTCGTACTCTGGGGCCTCATCGGGGTCGATAGCGGCCATGCTGATGCGGAACTAGATTCAATGTCAGCACAAGTCATCGGTTAATTGATCATCACAGTAAGACTGACCGAAGCAGCAGCGTTGGGGACTGCTTGAACCATGGCTCCGGGAGGAACCCGGAGCGCGTAGACTGCGACAGGCTGAACAGCAGACATTGTGAATAATTACAGTAGATTGAGGGAGATGAAAAATGATCAGGTTCAAAAAGAGAATGAACCACGTGGAAATAGATGTGGATGAAGGAAAGAAAAGAGAAGAAAAGAAAAGATGCTACCAAGCAACAGATGCGGCAAAAAATTGGAGAAAAAAAATCGATCAATGAGATCAGCGAATCATTCACCGCTGATGTATTGCCACAGGTGACCGCTTTCTGAAAGCTTGGATGCACGTGATGATTACCGAGCTGCGTGCGAAAGGGTAACGCCTTCTCTCTTTCTGTCTTTATACTCTCTTATCGGTCATGATGGTCATTGTAGCCCAACATGGGCTCCCGTCATGAGATAAACTCTAGTGCAGTGCGCAAACGTATTGAAAATCGTACGTTCATTCCAAATATCAGTCTTTGCTCTTATCTGACTATGTCTAGATGACTTCAAGGATGAAGGAGGAGAGGAGTATGAGGCCTCCAGCTTCGGCGGGTTTGGGGATTACATGCGCCGGAAAAAAATGAAATTGCAGAATCTTGACGCGGAAATTCGAGCATCAGCTGGCGATTGCCCGCCAATATTCCGTGGTGTAGTTGCCCATGTCAATGGGTACACCCAACCTTCCTTGCAAGATCTGCACCGTCTGATTGTCAGCCATGGAGGTGGATTCCTTCAATATCTAGATGGCAAGACTGCCGCCACTCATATCATTGCCAGTGCTCTGACACCCAAGAAGCGTGAAGAGTTCCGCCGCTACCGTATAGTGAAACCCACGTGGGTGACAGACAGTATCAAAGAAGGACGTCTGCTGCCATGGGATGAATTTAGAATAGTAGACGAAGGTCAAGCACAGAGGGTGCTCAAGTTTGATGATGGCCGGTTTACCAGCCAGACGAATAGCCCTCGCACAGGTTACAAAGACCAATCAAGGGCCAGCTGGTATAGCTCTCAGCTCCGAGATATGAGCAAAACCGAAGAGGGTCTTGGCTCTTCATCAAAGCCTGTGACCCCGTCTACCCGGTCCAAAGCCTCACAGATGGTCACACCAACCATGCTGAGCCAGCCATCCCAGTCGGACCATGGAGACTTCCCTAGCTTCACTATGGAGAAAGAGGAGGAAGCTCATGGCCCTCGGCATCAAGAAGAGGCAACAGCCAGTGATATAGCCCAATCCACAGTGCCACATCAAGCTCCCAATTCCGATCAAGTGCCCACTTCGCCAGATTCATTGGTTGACCTCAAATCAACCTCGCCTCTCGCCCAAACAAGTGCAACAAAGCCCGCTTTGACTTCTGAAGAATATAACGCACAGCTCCTTTCTGACCCAAGGATGCAGAAGTCCTCTGTTGTCAACCCGGAATTTCTGCAGCAGTATTACAGAGAGTCTCGCCTCCATCATCTGTCAACCTGGAAGGCGGATCTGAAAGCCCAACTGCAGGCTGCAACGAAGGAAAATACACAGTCTCAGGTATCGAAAAAGAAACCTGTGCCTGGATCAAGACGGTACATTCTACATGTCGACTTCGACTCATTCTTTGCAGCTGTCTCAGTTCTAAATCACCCCGAGCTGCAAGACAAGCCGGTTGCTATCGCCCATGGCACTGGGTCAGGCTCCGAGATTGCTAGTTGTAATTATCCTGCACGTGCTCGAGGTGTTAAGAATGGGATGTGGATGAAAGGTGCTTTGCAATTATGCCCCGAACTCAAAGTCCTGCCTTATGATTTTCCTGCCTATGAAGATGCGAGTCGAAAGTTCTACACCTCGATACTTGCCATTGATGGTACCGTGCAGAGTGTCAGTATCGACGAGGCTTTGATTGACGTCACAAATTTATGTGTGGAAGCTGGCGGCTCAGATGGAAAGGCTATATCAGAAGGATCAATTTATCGTGAGCAAGCTAAAGCGGACGAAATTGCCCAAGGTTTACGCGATTCAATTAAAGAGAAGACCGGATGCGCAGTATCTGTCGGAATTGGCAACAATATTCTGCTCGCAAAAGTGTCTCTCAGAAAAGCCAAGCCTGCTGGGCAGTTTCAATTAAAGCCAGATGCTGTTCTGGACTTTATTGGAGATCTCGCTGTTCGTGATCTTCCTGGAGTGGGCAATAGCCTGGCAATTAAACTCGAAGAGCTGAGTGTGAAGTTTGTCAAAGATATCAGAGATCTCCCGAAGGAGAGACTGATATCTGGCCTGGGACCCAAAACTGGAATTAAATTGTGGGAGTACGCTCGCGGAATTGACCGAACAGAAGTCGGCGATCAAACCATAAGGAAATCTGTTTCAGCCGAGGTCAACTGGGGGATTCGATTTGTCAATCAGGACCAAGCAGATGACTTTGTGCGTTCTCTGTGCGAGGAGCTGAGTCGAAGATTGATGGAAAATCTGGTGAAGGGGAAACAGCTCACCCTAAAGGTCATGCGTCGGTCGATGGACGCTCCACTGGAACCGGTTAAGCATCTTGGCCATGGAAAGTGTGATACATTCAACAAAAGCGTCACTCTTGGTGTTGCGACCAATGTACCAGAAGTCATTGGGAAAGAAGCAATATCGATGCTGAGAAGTTTCAACTTTTCACCTGGAGACTTGAGAGGTCTGGGTGTGCAAATGACTAAACTTGAATTGATCAAGTCTGGCCCTTCAGGCCCCGAGAGCAGCCAGCGACAACTTAACTTCCAGAAGTCTCCACCTCGCAAGAAAATCATTCCAGATGCAGACCCTGACGAGCTGGAGAGTCCGCAGAAAGATGACTCCGTTCGTATTCAAGCGGATCCAGTACTCAGCGATAGTGCCCACAAGCCACTCAACATTTCGGGGTCCCAGTTTATTATGCCCACTCAAGCAGATCCCAAAGTCCTTGCCGAGTTACCAACGGATATCAGGTCAAGGCTTGTTGCACAAGCAAAACCGCGACATAATTATCGCTCTGGGTCTCCTTGTCCTCTCCCGCGTGAATCACGACAGCCTACCCGAGCAGACCTCCCCCCGCAGTCCCAACTGGACCCAGATGCGTTGGCGGCATTGCCTGAAGATGTCCGCCAAGAAGTATTGGGATATTATAACTACCCAGCCACTAACGCTGCGCCGCCACTCGCGCCGGCAGTACCAGAGTCGCGCCCATCAACATCTAGTTCTCTCAAGCTGAGAAGGCCGGTCTCACCCCCAAAAGGAGGCGTGGACGCCCACCTAAGTCAGCAACGATTGCCAACAAGCCGAAGCCCAAGCCTCTGAACCAATCAAGCTTTGGGTTCGTTCTTCCACGCCCAGCGGCCGTATCTGCTAGTATTGATGAAGAGGCCTTGTCTAGACAAGCGTCACCAAATATCGAAGAGCCAGCCGAAGCTGCAGCCGAATTTCTTGCTGCTTTACCTGAAGATATCAGACAAGAACTCCTTGAAGAACAAAACCGCTCTCGCATGCAACAGCGCTCGCGAGCCACTGAATCTGCACAAAGACCTCCATATCGGGCGCAGGAAGCTCCTGCACCAATTGCCGTAGAAAAACTCCTACCTCTACCCCCTCTTCCCAAGCGTCCAGTCTTTACATCACAGCGCCTGTCCCAATTACCAGATCTGCGAGATGCTGTTGGGTCATGGCATGAAGTCTTTGCGGCTGGCGGTCCATATAGTGATGACGTTGCTTCTTTATGTAAATATCTGTCCAGTGTGACATTACAAGAGAAGGATGTGGACAAAGCCGTTTCAGTGGTGCGCTGGTTGATGTGGTTGGTGGGTGATCATTCGCAGCAGGGGTCTAAAGAACCACAAGGGTCCCGGCCCGAGGGAACTCTAAGCTGGGAAGAGGCTATAGAGACCATGCAGTACAGTGTCCAGGTGGCCCTGGAACAGAGGGGGCTCCCTCCAGTGGACTTTTCGTAAATGATACCCAAATTAATAACATCGTTGAGTGTATATACCTAAATGATTCTACAAAGGTCAATAGTCAAGATTTGCATAACTACACAACTGAGAAAGGCAAAAAAAGAGACGGAAGAAAATAAAGTTCGGGTGATGAGGCAGATCAAGGTGGAGTGGTATGCCCCACGTCTGTCAATATCCGATCATCCCCTATTTTCTACCTACTGATCTTCTTACCCCGTATCTTCACTGTTTTTAGACAAACACTGAACCCGTCATGCCGCCTGTTACCAACGGCCAATTCTCATACAATGTCGACACATTCTATGTCGCCGCCTCGGGAGGACAGATCCACCGCCGTGCAGCTCCAGCTGAGATCAAAGCCCTTTACGATACTGCGACTACAGACAAGAGCACACCAGACCACCCAGGCCATTGGTATGAAGCACAGCTTCTTCACTATGGCCTGCCACCGTCAAAGGTCAAGGCGACTGCCAAGATGCGACTTTTGAAAGCTGTGCAAGACGGCGCCCTGAGTGTCCCCAAGGAAAGCCTACATATCGAAAAGAATCTGAAGAAAGAATGGAAGAAACAGGATTCGGAGGAAAAGCCACAGGCCAATACCAGGATCACAACGATGAAGACTGTTACTACCAAGACTGTTACAGTTTCTAAGACTGTTGCGTCCAAAACCACCGAGAGCAAGACTACCACAGCCAAAGCCGCGGCCAAACCTGCAGCTGTAAAAACTGCGGCTACCAAAGCTGCTACCCACCAGGCTGCTCCACCCAAGAAAGATACAGCTCCCAAGACCGTTGCTTCCAAAGCTACTGCGGCCAAACCTACCACGACCAGGGCTGCTCCTAAAGCCGTGACCAAACCTGCTGCTGTCAAAAATGCAGCTGGCAAGCCGGCTATGCCTAAAGCTGTCCCCAAGAAGGCCACGGTACCAAAGACCTTTACCCCCAAAGCTACGGCTAAACCTACTGCTGTTAAAACCACAGCTGCCAAGCCTGCTACGCCTCAAACTGCCCCAGCCAAGAGAAAGAGGGCCTCGAATGACGAGGAGACACCCAATCAACCACAGACCGCCAAACGCCGCGTGTCTGGCAAAAAGGCACAACACAACACGAATGTGCCCACTAGCAACCACCCCGAGCCGAGCGGATGGTCTGAGAAGCCCGAGTATCAGGATGCGCCTCCCTCGTACGAAGTCGCCTGCGGGATGGTAAATATCTTCTCCCTCATTCACAAACGCCAAGGGTGCGTAACTAACTTACTTGAGCAGAACGGAGAACATCCTTATGCTGCTTTAGATGACCAGATGGATATTGACGATGCGAGCGAGTTCGAGGCATACTCAGACCCACCATCTCCACCCCGAACCCTGAAACACACCCTGGGTCTACTCAATGGGACGTACGAAGTTCGTTCCTCCGATATTGAAGACCAATGGCCACACGCTATGCCGTCTGACGGAATCACCTTATCCCTCCGCATCAACGGAAGGGAGATTTGGGGGACATACGAGTTTGGGGCGTTTGAGGGCGTACTGTGGATGCCAGAACGACCTATGAGGCCCTCCTTTAACAGAATTCCGTTTAAGTGGCGTGGGCGGGAGACCGGTGAGGGTGAAATGAGCTTTGAAGATGACCAGGAAGGTTGGATCGAGTTTTTGGGCGATGGCGACATTGTTGGGATGATCAGCTGCTGTGGAGATCTCCATTTCCGAGGACAACGGATTGATAGTACTGTTCGGACTGCCAGTGATCTGCGTAACGAATGGGATGGCTACAACGAAGAAGAATATGGACGAGAGAACAGGGCCCGGTGGGGTAGGTGGTAAATGGTGAATGATAGCTAATGAATATCTTGTTTCAATGATTCCCAGGTGGTCTAGAGGAATATGCATGAGAGAGCAGGTCCCGACGGGTAATGGTATGGTGAATGGTAGCTAATGGATATCTTGTTCTAATGATTCCCAGATGGTCTACTTGACTCTAGGTCAAAGTAATCTGCCAAAATCCTCCCTGGGTGGCCGAGTGGGTGAGAGACATGAGGTCATCTGATTGCTAGGTGGAACAATGACCCCGGGTGATACCGCATTGGGAAGCTTATGCAATGGTGAAACTGGCCAGGGTTTCGATCCTCACCAGGAGTAGTTGGGACGGATTACTTTTTTTGCTCCTTTTCTATATTAACCCTTCACTATCAGAGTCTCTTCCCTCGGCTTGTTTCGGGGTATAGCGGTGGACTAGCTTTACCTAGGATCTAGTAAGATATTCTAATATCATGAAACAATCATATTGCTTTAGTTTCTCTTCTATTGAACTAGTCTCGAGGAGATGCAATACACTCATGGCATTCTCATGAACTTGACACTGGGGGTTACAACCAACCCCCCTCTGCCGGCGTCTATATTTTTGCTATATTATACACTGGAAAGCCAATTATAATAACGTCCCCGACCAACGTTCTTATACAGGCTTACACCCGAAAGTCAGGACCAGTGGCGATTCTACTGACGGAGGAATTCGACTGTCCAGTTTGTGACAGACCAAATATTCCAGAGCATCTACCTAGGTACATACTGGAGCGTTTAGGCCCAGGCACCGACGATGCTCATGCAGAAAGCACCCAAAAATACCAGGATGCATGCATAAACCCTTCTCTTCCCACGGAGAATGCGCCAGCTCTCGTCACTGAGAAAGTCCTCCGACATCAACTCCACAAGCGAGGCAAAAATCAGAAGTCCAGCTGATATGGCATTCATGACACCGACAACGAGCAGACCAACCTCCGAGTCAGGGCTGTAGAGTGTATGAGTTGCGAGGCCAATAGCCTGCCCGATTGGGGTTCTAGATCATTGTTAGAACCACTTAGTCCGGAGTGAGTAGGGAATTAACTTACGTGCATCCGTACGCAAGGGACATGATCCAGGGCTGGATTTGCTTTTCTGACCAGGGAAGTGAGGCGATGCGGGATCCAAGCGCCAGGCCTTCGAATGTTTCTGTCGTTGATTTAGTCAAATGCACTGCTCCAACCAACCAGATGAATATGGAAAACTCACGATGGAATACAATGGCAATCAGCAGAATCACGAATTCATTGCCAACCGACACACTGAGTGACATGCCAATAAACA
The DNA here is from genome assembly GCA_028974045.1 of Penicillium cf. viridicatum. Classification (NCBI taxonomy): domain Eukaryota; kingdom Fungi; phylum Ascomycota; class Eurotiomycetes; order Eurotiales; family Aspergillaceae; genus Penicillium; species Penicillium cf. viridicatum. Next base: position 5,594,190 of record JAPQKQ010000002.1, on the reverse strand, counting down.
CGCTGTGGAAAAGAATGCCCATCTCAAGAAGGTAGACCTGCATGGTCTCTTTTTTCTGCTTCTGCTCAGGGGTCAAGGCGAAGGTATCGTCATGACGCTCCACATCTGCCTGGATAGCCCCGTTGTCCTTCTCGTGATGAGTTCGAACATTAGACGCAGACGCAACTCGAACTATATCTTCAGTGCCTTCGCCCATGCGATTGATAGCTCGACTTATGCTCGCAGACCTTCCAATTAGTGGACCCATATCTCGCAAATGAGATCGGCCATCCATTCCAGCGGAGTGCGAGCTCGGCCCTCTAGTGTGCTCAGGATATCCAGGGACATCAAGGGTTTGAATTGAATCTGTCCGCGCAACCGCAGGGCAGGAAGCTGGCCTTTCGGCTGGGACCTGGTTTCCTCCACGGCAGATTTTCTGGGCTGGACTGAATACCATTTCGATGACCGTAACGAGGAATATACCACCCAAGGCAATGGCACCTGGCATGGCTGGGTAGTCTTTTGTCCAGAAATTAGAGAGACATGGGTCTCCCAGCGAAGTAAACGCCGTCGGAAGGAGATGCACAAATGCTGTGGCGATGAGGACGCCAGTTCCAAAATGGGTGACAAAAAAAAGGAACGCGGGTGGGATGTGCATTCGTGGGAATCGAGTTGCAAGGATGGGGAATGCGCACGCAATGCTTGAAGTGGCTAGAATGATGAAGAGGGCCGCAACGTGTAGAGGTAGGTCGTATGCACCGCGTGTACCTCCCTGGGCACAACTTGATCGTTTGACTGGCTCTGTATACTGCTGTACAGCAGGTGCTTCCAGTATGATTGGTTGTTTAGATGTGAAATACCGCTTCAGACTGCCGAAGGAGATGACTGCCGAGACAAGAAGCACGGAGAGGAGCCACAACGCCCAAGCCTTGATACTCTGAGACGATAGGAAAACATTATTACTTGGGTTCAGTCCTTTGTGACCGATTCCAACGTTAGTATTTTGGGGAGCGAGGCGTCCTGTTCACTCGTTAGAAGGTTAACACTTGAATATAAGCTTGCTGTTCATACCTGACATTGTCAGGGACGCCTCGCACCCCATGCCAGGGTGATTCCCGGCATCCTTTTCCTCTAGCGGAGGAAAGCCCTTCCAATTGGAGCTTCCCCGCAAAGTGCCTGGACCAAACTCATCCTCTTTGTTCTCGCGGGTGTTTGAGATGCCATTGAGGTCTTGGCGGGTGGTTAGGTCCGGAGAAAGGAAGCGCGGGTTCTGATTCCACCCATCGTGCAGCAAGGTGTCGTCAGTCCGAGATGGGCAATTCATGATGCCACAATGTTGGACAGTGCTTCTAATCTGACTATCTGGACTCAGTGTAACAGGTGAAAATTATAATCACCTCGCCCCCCAAGCATACCTAAGGCAGCACCGATCCCGAGGGCTTGGCATTGGGTGGACTCCGGCCCGATTTTCCTTGGCAGTGGGCTATCAACTATCGCTGTGATTTGTTCAGACAACCTATTCGGTCCGGTATTGGCCGAGCCACGAATCTCGGAGGCAATGAGAAGTCTGATGTAAGATATATTCTTAGACAAAGTGCCCAGGTGGTCCCCAGAGCACATTACTACTGCACCAACAGGATAAACAGCACATGGGAGTCAACTGCGGGTTGATGGGTGTCTGCAAATTGTTACAGGAACTAGTTGTTACAAGACCTCAACAGTGTACATTGGTATTCGAATTATTTTTCTTCATGATCATTTTGCCCAGGGAGCCTTGGTATGCACATTGGCATTTCCATTCTGTGAAGGCGAAGGCTGAGGCTGAGCAGACCAAGGTGTTCTGGTCGGTGCCATGGGGCCTGGAGACATCCTTGAAGTATCCGGAAGAGCAGAGGGAGCTCTGGTCGCACCGCTAGGCGTCGAGTTTGGGACCCCCTCTCTTCTCACCCCAGCCCACGGGGCTGCTGTCGAGGCCATCGGGGGGACAGCCTGCGTGCTTGCCCCGGGCTTAGCCCAGGGAGCCTGGGTGCCACCTCCAGGCATGGGGCGGGCAGCGGCAATAGAAGGGTGGCCAGAATCCGGCGCAACGGGGCGTGCCTGCGGACCAGATGTGGCATGAACCGTGGAAGGGGGCAGAGGCGCATTTGGATCACGGTCCCAGCTGAATAGGGATCCGAAAGGGAAGTGCTGTACCACGGGAAATTTTGAGAGAACTTCTGCGTTGTACATCTTAATCATTCCCTGGTGTGACCTGTCAGCGCGAATGTCTCCACTAATTATCAAGACTGCGAACCTTATTGATCTTGCCCCAGCCGGCTCGAATGCCAGAAATATCGAACAACATGGGACTGTGCTCCCAGAACGGGCCTCTCTTCACATCATAAATGAATCCGATAGCGGAGAAATATAGATTAATTTGGCGTTCCCTTTCAACAACTTTTGCATTGGCGACCCCGCCCGGGTCAGGCGCATTAGGCAGTGAGCCTTCTTCGGGAGTTAGATCAGTATCATTGATTGCAGGCGATAGCTGTGCAGATCCAAAGATATAAGGGGCGAAGGAATGATCATCAAGTCCCCAGACGCCGTGGGAGCCAGCAGGCTCAAGGTTGTATGTCTTAATGAGTAGTCTGATAAGCTCCAGGTATCTAGGTGACAACAGTCAGTAAGGGACGAAGCATATCCGGCGTGGTAGATTCTTGGTGGACGCACGGATGAATCACCCCGACCACGATAGCTCGTTCCTCCACCCCTGGACCGGCGTTGGGAAATCCATTCAGCTTCCATATCCCACCCAGGAAGGCTAGGAAGCTCAGTTCATGACCAGTACCATAGTCCAATCGCTGGCCACTTCCCCAGCTGCCCAAGAAATATGATTTCAACTCCGTCTCCGCCGTTGTGCCCTCACCCGACGATCCCCTATCCAAGAGCTCGGCCGGTAGGCATTCCTTCAGCAGGTCGGATGCGCGACTTTCGACCACTTCAGACCATCTTCGAAAGCTTATATTTCCAAACCTCCGCGGACCGGGATCTGGTTGGACTTCCTGTATGATATCTTCGAGTTTCGAGAGAAGTCGCTGCAATTGTCGGATCGGAGCAGAGTATTGTATCGCATCGCTGTTGAGAGTCCAAGTTTGTATAGTGTCATCGGCCAACTTCAGTGGAAACATAGATCGGTTGAGTTGTAGTATCCACGTCATGATATCAGTATAGGCTTTGGAGGTCAGGAAAGTCGATACATCTTGCAACTCGTGGATCTTTTTGCTGGGTTCGATAAAGGCGTGCGGTGTAGATTCCACAGTGGACAACATACGAATAACCGGGTTAGCCATGTTTGAGAAAATCTTGAGGTTGGAGTGAAAGAGAAAGAAGGTTGGAGGGGGAAGCGGGATGTTATTTGCGGCTCCACCAGAGCTCTTCTCTTCCCGCGTCTCGACCTACTTTTTGACTTCCCCACGCGTTTTTGAAGATGCCACCAAAAAACTCCAACAAAAGATCCACCGACTACAGTCTTGGGCTCTTGAATAATATCAATGCGCCCAGGCGCGATACCGCGAACATACAGGACCCCAAAAGGCGCCGCACCACCCATGGCGATATCTTTGATGTTCCCATCTCCCCTTCCCCGACAAAATTTCGAAAGACCCCTCAAACCGAACCAAAAAATACAAACCGGTTGAGTTTGAGAAACCGTACAGTGCGTAGATTCGCGCGACCGGAGTCACCTCCCAACGTTTCCGACAATGAAGAAGACAACGGGCCTAGCAACGACGAATTCGGGTCAGGCGATAGCGAGTCTGAATCAATTCAAGATGCACCCGGTGGCAATGGAGAGGAAGAATTGAATGATAACCAGGAGGAGCTTCAGCGCCAAGCTGAATACGATCCGTTTCCCGAACCAGTCGATCTGTTCCCGGCCGAAGATGAGGATCAAGCTGATGATCAGGTTGGATACAAAGCTACAGATACACAAGATGATGGACCTGGAGACGGATCCGAATATGAAGGCGAAAAGGAGACAGATAATCAAGCTGGAGAGGAAGCTAGAGACACACAGGATGATGCATCTGCAGATGAATCCGAATATGAAGATGAAGAAGAGGCAGATGATCAAGCTGGAGAGGAGGCTAAAGACGCACAAGACTATGCACCCGAAGACGAATCTGAATATGAAGATGAAGAAGAGGCAGATGATCATTCTTCAACTGAAGACCAGAATCACTCAACACCCACCCAGCAGATCGCAAATGCAGACACTCTCGAAGTGCAAATCCTCAAGGGTGTACCAAGAAACCAAAGGGATGGCACACATATAAGTCGCGTGTCAGCAAATACTCGAGAATCTCAAAATGCCTCGTCGCAGCTCCAGGGAGTACCAGAGACACTAAATATTGAGCCACCTCGCCCGAATCAGGACCATCGAAGCACTCGCTCCGATATCTTCACGTGGCTGACCGAGGCCACCAAAGAATCTGGCTTCAAGGACACCTGGGAAGCAATGCGCAAAACAAGGAAAGCTCTAAAGACCCACGCTGATCCATCTGTAAAAGACCATTTCAGGGGTATCATAAAGCTCATTGAACGGCTACGAGGTCTGTTTGAAACAATGACCAAGGATCCTGCTTCAGCTTCTTCCTTGAAAAACCAGTGCAGCCTCATCGCCAATAGCGTCTTTAAAGAGAACCAGTGGATCATTTACACAGAAGCCCCAGAGGATGAAGAGGATGGTGCACACCTGGTCAATCAGCTCGAAGCCCATATTGTTCCCCGACTGATTGACCTGATCATACACGGATTCAAGACCTACAAGACTATGAATGATCGGGGAGCGCGACAATTCCGCACTATCCTGGAATTGCTTTGGGGATCCTGTGATAGGATATCTTCTCTCGCCCAGATGCATTATGATATTAGTAGGGGCGTGATGGCTCGTTCTAAAATGGTGATGCGACACGTGAAGACTCTCAAGGACGCACTAAACGACGGCCGGCTACGTGAGACACCTCACCGCATCCCCCAACGCCCTCTAGCGTACAGACAATTTGAGCTGGAAGAGGTCGACAGCCATATCTCTTGTGGACGGTGGACCCATGCAGAGAAGATTGCACTCCGTGATGGCTTGCAATCATATGAGGGTAAGACTTTTCATTTATCATGCTATTTGCTATTCTGACAGTATCAACAGGGGAAGATCGATATATCGATATCAAATGTGACAATACAATCGGCGGTCAACTCTCCCAGCGCATCCTACAAGATATCCAGGGCCAGGCCGTCAAACTCGGATTGGATGATCCATGATTTAATGGAGGGAGAGACAGGATTAGGTGGGATATTGACGGCACATTACGTAGACTTGATTTCAAATACCCCTTGCGAGAATGAAGTTCATAGAGACTAAATCAGATTTGAATCTTTCATACTTCCGGCTAAAGCGTTGAAATGTCCACGGGTATATCTGGCCAGGTGGAATGTCCATGTGGGGTCCGCGAACCACAAACCGCGAACCACAGGCATTGTGTTGAATATCCATGGATGGTCAACTATCAACACACTATACCTCGGCTGAAGCTTGACTACATGTACATATGTATGCTTGGGGAAAAGTAGTGCAGACATTTTAGCAAAAGTCCGTTAGGAGCTCCTGATTCTGTTTCTGAGACATATTGGGTACTAGTACCTACTAAGGTGGTACGGAAAAGGTTGCCAGGGCTTTAGGGGACTTAATAGATGGATACCAAGCAAAGCAAATAATCAACATACAAGACTGATTTTGAACCTATAACTAGTTATTGTAAGACAAATGTAAGAAGATACCCCGGATGCACGACCCATTAGGGGGGATGTGTTAAGAAAGTGTCCAAAGTATAGAGCAGCGGCGATCCCCCCCCTCCTAAATTGACACCGCTTTCTCTTTTTCCCGCTTTCCCCCTTTCTTCCCCAAAGCATCTTGACACCGTTTGCTTTTGTCGGTTTATTTGGTTTTTTTTTTTGTGGTCTGGACTTCTCCTGGTCTGGATATCAGTTTTCGAGTAACTGTGAAGAATTCACATTGGAACGGTTGTGCGGCGCGTGAGTACATTCTTCTCTTTTCTGCGTGTTTGTTTATAGACGGGAGCTTCGTTTGAGCTGTACAATGGCATCCAGTTCTGCGGGCACAGTGGGAATACCTTGAGCGACTGGGACAATGAGATTTATGCTTGTACCCAGAACGCTACAAGCTCCTGACGAGGTCATCGGAGTTGTATGAATTCGAGAGCTCGAATCTGGGGTTGACAGCGAACCGGTTGGGCTATCATATGTTTGAGGGTTCTGAATTTACTCAACCAGAGCTGACAACTCACAACCATTTTTGCAGACAGCTCACTGGTACACGCCAACTGAACCTTACCACGAAGCTTGCCCTCTTTAATACCTTAATCCCGAACAATCTACCGATATGTCGTCAAACGACGAACCGGTCGTTGCCCCTGCTCCTGTGGAGGTCGATGAAAATGAGCCCCCAGCTACCCCGATAGAGTCGAGCGTCGTCTCCGGAGGCGAAGAGTTTGTCAAACCCAGCCCCGAGGTATCCAAGGAAAGCCCCGCGGCCTCTCCGGGTAAGGCCAGCCCTGGCGCTGCGAAGCGTCCTGTATCTGGAACAGCTACCACCAAACGGCCCACCTCGTCCTCTGCATCGAAACCCACGACTGGTACAACCCGAACGACCACCGGCACGCTGAACAAGCCTCCCACTCGTCCCCCGACCACGACAACCACCCGGAAGCCGCTGAGCACCTCGACCGTCTCGTCCCACCGGTCTCGCATGTCAGTCAGCAGCTCTGCAGACGAGAAGCCTCGGTCTGTGGCGAGCTCAGGAGATGAGAGGCGGGGAATCTCGGGTACCGCGAAGCGCATGTCCATGGCCGGTACCACCTCCACCCGCGCTCCTCTCAAACCCACCTCTTCAATCGATCGTAGATTGAGCGTTGCTGGTACCACCGCTGAGAGGAAGCCCGCCACTACAACTACGCGCACTGCGGTCTCGACGAGCAAGCCCGTGGGCAGGTTGACTTCGTCGACGACACCTGCAAGCCGGACTGCCACTTCCACCTCCACCACTAGACCTGCCACTGCTCGGCCAACTTCGACTACAAGCACCGTTAGATCTGCCGCCACGGCTGACCCCAAGAAGCGACTGAGCACGCTTCCTGGCTCAATCTCGCGAACTGGTGATTCCGAGAAGCTGCAGGCCCTTCAGACTAAGCTCACAGAGAGCGAGGAGACCGTCGCTAGTTTGAAGACTGAATTGAAGACTGTCAATGAGAAGCTCAGTCTGCTTTCTGTCTCGGCCGAAGAGCCCTTGGGTGATTCTGGTGCAACTGAGGCTATTCGTGCGGATCACACCGCAGAGATTGAGAGGTTGACATCGGCCCATGCCGGGGAGCTTCAGGCCTTGCAAGCACGACTAGGCGAAGCGGAGTCCCAACGGAAAGAGCTGGAGGAGAGTTCGCAGAAGGAGCTGGAGGAAGCTAGACAATCCGCTGCCGCGGAAGGGGATGACAAGACAGTTGCCCTTCTTGACGAGCTCAAGTCAACACATCAGACTCAGCTTGAGGCCATCGAGAAAGAGTTGGCAGAGCACAAGTCTACAGCCACCCACTTTGAGGAGCAGATCATTGCTCTGAAGAAGGAAATTGAGTTCCAGAAGCTTGCCCTAGAGGAAGAGAAAGCTCTGGACCTCGAACACTTCAACCAAGAAATGAAGGGCCGTGGCCAGGTCATGGAGAACCTTAACACGGAGATTGTGAAGCTGAATACGCTCAAGGAGCAGGAGATCCGTGCTGCAGAGGAGTCTGCTCAGGAGAGTATATCTGGTCTTCAAGAGCAAGTAGCCTCCCTCGAGGCGAAGCTTGCTGTAGCGGAATCTGTTACCCAGGAAAGCTCTGAGCAGACTACTTTGATTGCCGAGAAGGATCAAGAAATCAACGAGCTTAAGCAGGCCCTTGAGAAAGTTCAAACCGAGCTCCAGGAGGCACGCGACACTGCGGCCACCGAATTGTCATCAAAGGTTGAGGAGTTGGAGACTGCCCATGAGGTTGCTATCGCAAGCCTCAAGGCCGAACATGAAACTGCTATCATTGATATTTCGGCTTCCCACGCGGAGAAGCTCACTGTTGCCATGGCGGCGGCAGAATCGAGCGGCGCAGAACACACCACGCAACTCCAGGAACTCCGCGATGCCCTCGAGGCATCTAAGGCTACTGCCCAGAAGGGACAAGAAGATGCCGTTGCTGAGCTTAAGACCACGCATGAAACAGAACTCAAATTGCTGCAAGAGAAGCTGGAGGCTTCCGAGAATGCCCTCGGCGAGTCCCGCCGTGCACTGGATGAGGGCAACGCCTCTGCACAAGACCTTGCCATCCAGGAGATTGACGCTCTTCGACAGAAGTGTGAATCGCTGGAATCGCAGCTGACCACTGGCACTGGTAAAATCAACGCACTGCTCGAAGAGATGCAGAGCAAGCAAGCCGAGGCCGAAGCTATCCACCGCACTCTACGGGACGTCGAAGATCACTCCAAGCAAGAGGGTGTACAGAAGGACAACAAGATGAAGGCTCTGGAGGACAAGGCTGCAGAAGCTGTATTCCTTCTCGAGCAACACACCTTGGAGGCTGCTGGTGTGTCTGAAAAGCACGCACAAGCTCTGGAAGAGTTGAAGGCTGAGCATGCTGCTCAGCTCGCATCCGAATTGGAGCGTGTCAAGGAGACATCGGGCTCCCATGTCAGCGCTCTTACTGATCTTCAGACAAAGCACGATGAGTTGCTTGCCACACACAAGGAATTGGAGTCTACCCACACCACCCGGGTTCAGTCACTTGAGGCCGAATTGAATGCGGTACTTGAAAGCCACGCTCGTGAGATTGCTACCCATACCGAGGGTCGCGAAAAGGGAGACCACCGAACTTCAGACTCAATTTGAAGACACTCAGGCGAAGTTGCAAGCCGAGCTTTCCGCTTTGCAGAGTTCTAGCAAAGCTGATGCCGAGCTTCACGAGCAGCAAATCGCCGAACTGCAAAAGGGCTTCGAAGAGACTAAAGCCAAGCTGCAGGCCGAGATCGAGGCTGCCCAAACCTCCAAGGCTGCTGACGTCGATGCTGAGCACAGCAATGCAATTGCTGAACTCCAGCAGGGCTTCGAAGAGACCAAAGCTAAGCTGCAGGCTGAGATTGAGGCTACTCAAACCTCCAAGGCTGCTGAGATCGATGCCGAGCACGGAAAGGCAATCGAGCAGCTTCTAACTATGCACGAGTCCAAGCTGTCTGGCCTCAGGGAGGAGCTCGAAGCTTCTAACAAGACCAAGATCGATGACCTTCAGAAGGCCCACGATGCAGCTCTGGTTAGTGTTAACGAGCAGTTGTCGCAGGCCAAGGCTGTTGCCCAAGACACCTCCGCTTTGGATGACTTGAAGGCCACAGTTGCTGACCTGCAGGCCAAGCTTGCTGACTCTGAGAAGGCTCACCTTGCGGTGCAGGAATCTGCTACCACTGCTTCGAAGGAAATCGAGGGTCGTTACTCAGCTGAGATCGCCAAGATCCAGGCTGATCATGCTGCACTTGGAGAGAAGTACCAGGCCGCCGTCGCCCAGGTCGGTGAATCTGAAAAGCTTGCCAAGGACTCAGACAGCCAGAAGTCGCACCTTGAGTCGATTATGAAGCAGCTCTCTGAATCTCGTGATCAACTTCTGAAGGTCAAGGCTGATAACGCTGCTATCTCCGACTCGCTCGTTGATTGCAAGAACCAAAACAAGACCTTGGCCGAGAAGCTTGAAGCTGGCGAACGTGACCTGAACGATCAGATTGATAAGAACATGGGTCTCCTCAACCAGCTTGGCGATGTTGATTCCGACATCTCTGCCAGCCGGCGACGGGTCCGCGAACTCGAAACCGAGCTCGCAGTTCTGAAGGCGGACAGTGGTGAGAAGAGCAGCTCTTCGGGCTTGGAGGCTAGTCGGTGGGCGACAGCTGATGAGGGTAGCGAGAACGCTGAAGATGGGGGTCCAGCCACAACGGAAGGTGAGGACCTAGGCCCATCCATTGAGGGAACGGTGGGAGATCCCCGATTGAAGAAGTCTTCCTACTCATCAGATCTTCCCGCATTCCACCCATTCACATGATTATGAAGACTATATTAGCGTATACAGAGACTAATGCATCCCATAGATGGCAAGCATCCAGGAACAGCTTAAGCACATCCGCACAGCCAATGACGATTGGTACAGCGAGCATCACAGGTTAGTTAAATATATGCTCGTGTTAATCAAAGCATTATACTGATCTCTTCCAGACTCATTGGCAAACTTGCCCAACTCTCCCGGCAAGCATCCTCCGAGTCTCTCAGTGCCTCGACCACACCCAATTCGGAAGTCCCACCAGCCCCTGAGCCAGAACCTACTCGCACCCGCGCAGCAACAGTCTCATTTTTCAGTAAACGCTGAGTTTCGTGTGGATTTGGCGCCTTTTTGAGCTCTTAGTCGTGATGCAGCATGACTTTCTTTTGTTGAATCCTGTTTCACTCTCTGCTCTTGTGATTCTACTGTATGTAATAACTACGCAGGATACCCTGTCTTACTATGTCGGGGTTTTCCCACTATTCTTGTTTCAATATCTTTATCTTACACATACAACTTGTTTGAGTTGAACTTTGCACCATCCGTTTTGCATTACTACCATGGTCAGATTGGCCGGTTCTTAAGTAGCGAGAGATGTACAAGTGGGTTGATGCTCGATGCAAGCATGCCAGGATAGATAATTCAAACGTAATGATATGATCGAAAGTTTAGAACAAAGTGGGTATCTCATACATAAAAGAATAAAGCTCAAAGAACGCCTCTCCCCGTATCGCAAAATAGTTCACAAAGGTGGATTCGAAATCACTCCGAGTCGGAGTAGCTGACGAGTGCTAGTTTTGGTTCCATAGCTGGTTTTGGTGCCACGGCAGAGGAATCGAGTTCTGTGCCACTGGGGTCGTCACGGAGAGATGGAGTCGAAGAGGTGACGGTTTTCTTCTTCTTGACGTGACGTTTCCATGTACTCGGGTCAGTTGCACCCTGCAAGAACGGATCGATAAGAGCACGAGTATTCCCAACCAGCTCATGGCGGAAAGCAGCTTTCCGACTCGCAATCAGATCATCCTTCCTAGTCCGCATCCAAGAAGGCGTCTTTCTTGTAGGAGTTTCCGTCCGCTGCTCGAACATAGGCCGAAGACGAGTCACACGGGAAGCATGCGAGGCAACAGTAGCCGGGTCCTCACCAAACTCCACCATACTGGCTTTCTGTCGATCCCCCTCCGTCTCATCCAAAAGCTCAATCCCAAGACTCATTTTGTCCTTAAGAGCATCGCCCTTGGCCTTCGCCTTCTCAAGTCCCTTCCTCTCTTGCCGAAACTTCTTCCGTAGCTGCTTAGACTTCTCATATGGATCCTCCCAATCGCGTTTCTGTCGTTCTTGGAGCTCAAGAATGCGAGCTGCCTCAGTCTTCGCCCGGTTCTTATCCTCCATCTTCCCCTCAATCTTCGAAAACGGATCCTTCTCCGCGGGATCGATCTCTCGCGCAAACGGCTTGATAGCAATTTCTCCAGGCTGTAGCTCTTTGTCTTCACCCGTATCGCGTTTCCGTCCTCCTTCGGTAACAACATAAGCTGTGTTCTGGGGATCGGTTTTGATTTCGATGGTTTCGCCGCAGACGGTGTGTTTCATGCGGAAGCTGTAGATCGGAGTCGAGTAGTAGTTGCCGATTTTTTTCTTCTCGGCGTTGAAGCGCACGCCTTGACCGATTATGGTTGGGTGTGGTTTGCAGTTCGTGCACCATATGGCGAAGGGCATCTCGAAGCGCACGATGAGTGCACCTGTTGTGTGGAGGTGGCGCGCGCGCGCACCGAGCGCGTGCTTCCCCGCGATTTGGTTTCCGGTTGCTACACCTTCTTGATCTGGCGGGACATACCTATTAAATATATTAGTTGCGGGTTATGTGGAGGTTTGGAATCTTTTGCTAACCGTCCCATATCTATTGAGTGGCATGTTAGTTGGCCCGTTTCGAATGTTCTTTTGGGACCTGGACTTACTGAAGCCCTGCATCTTGGGAGAATTGGGTGGGTATCCCCAGTTTGGTGATTATTGACGACAGCCAGTCCGAGTTGATAGTGTTGTAGAAGCGAAGTGTCCCGGCGGAACTAGCTAGGTATATCTAGCCAAGCCCGCGCGGGATTAAGGCCGCTGACTCATCATTGCTTTTTAGCGGGTCCTCCAGGGCTATCTTTGGCATCTATAGGGGCATCTATAGGGGCATCTATACTAGAACAGGGCATCATGAGGAAGAAAAACCAATAAATACACTATTTAACAAAGTATATTAAAGAAAAATCCAGCAGAGGAGTAACAATTATGATGTTTGATAGAATGGTAAATTGACATAGATCGACCTCATCCTTACAGCACGAATCACATAGTTCGTCATACACTCAGGTTTTTTTGAATAACTTTTTCGTTAACCAAGATTCTTTAGACAGCCGAGCTTGTTAAGCTAGTCTTTGTCTTCAGGGGTTTACAAGTTGATTACTTCCAGAGTCAGCTTCACATCTCCATTTCTACTTCTCCCTTATTGGGACACCCCATTTCAAGTAACAGTTAATCATAACGAGAGCCTTCCTCGTAAGATGGACCAAGATACGCCCCCAAATACAAGGTCCCTACTCTTGCAGCTGCTGCTGGAAGATGTGAAAGACAAGATCGACAAGTTTGAAGCTCAACTGCTGGTGAAGGATACAAACCAACCAGCCAGCAGGCTAGAAGAACTAGAGCCCGACAGGGGAGTGGCTCTCCATATATGGAAATCCGAAATCCAAAGACAAAGAGTCATATTGAGTGACTTTCAGCTGGCCACAGCTCTGTCGCTAGGAAGGGAAGCAGAAGAGGCCCCGTTGCCCAAGGAAACAAAGACATTCGCCAAATTTATCTCTACTGCTATTCAAAAGCTAGTTCACTCTCTCAAGAACATCATGCGTTCCATCAAAATCCTGAGTCCGGCCGAATCCTCCCAGTCTGAGATCTGCACCTCCTGCAGAGAAGTCTGCAGCGAAATCTTCAAAACACAATGCTCCCACTTCTATTGCAAGAACTGCTTAATCCGCATGGTCACGAAATCCTTGCAAGATGAATCCTTGTTCCCTTCTCAATGCTGCCACAAGCCAATCGAAGGCTCAGACATGAAGAAAATGATAGGATCTGCATTAGTTCAAGAACAAAAGAAGAGGGCAACCGAGCTCAGCGATCCAGACCGAACCTACTGTTCAGAGTTAACCTGCTCTCGATATATCTCGCCAACCATAGGATTTTGGCCAGTTTTTACTTTGAAAACGGTTGGTACCTGCAAGTGTGGCGTACAAACGTGCAGGAAGTGCAAGAGGAGTGCCCATAGGGGCAAGTGTCTATCTCGACTAGACAAGTCATTGGAGAAATTGATGAAGAGGAAGAAATGGCAACGGTGCAAAAAATGCGGCCGTGTGATTGAGCTCAGCCAGGGCTGCCCTGGAATCACGTAAGTGATTTTGCTGGCCATTTCTAAACCTCCTAAGCTACCCCCGAGGTCGCGAGGCCGTTTACTGACACCTGATAGTTGTGTTTGCAAAGCCCAGTGGTGCTACCACTGCGGGGAGAAGTGGAAAAATTGCGACTGTTAAATGTAGACCGAACGGAATCCGAACGAGTTATTTTCATGAGTCCAGGTTATTCTGACTGAACTTCATGTGGCTTTAGTACACTTGGCTCGGAGGAATATGGAATCTATCTAGTCTGTCAGATATCTGGAAAATCAGTGGGTTGATGTGTCGATCATCAACTCCACATTTGTGACCATACTCTGAGACTTGACGCTTTTAAAAGATCGCCAATGATACGCTGTTGCTGTTGTGTATTATTTGTGCTGTGTGAGGACCTTATTTTCCAGGCATTGACATCGGTATACGTAGTATTAACCTCACCACCAACTTATTTTCTTATTTTTCCTCTTTTGCAGATGCTCCAAGATATTCCAGGAACCATTTAAGGACTCCCTTCATCACATGGACTACGATACAGATCAAGATACGCAGTCTCTAGTCTTACAGCTATTCTTGGTGAACACAAACTAGGAGACCAACAAACGACAAAAGAAAATACCAAGAACTCACCCTCGATAAAATACTGGAAGAAGGGTCAGCATGAGCAACGTCAGTATGGGTACAGCTATGTCAATGGGATTAGAGACAGAAGATGACTTGTCCAAGTACGAGAAAAAAAGAACCTCTTCCAGTTCCCTCCGTATCGACATCCAGCAACTTGGTAATTCCATCGAAAATGCCATCAACTTGACCCATTCCCCGAAATCCGAGATTTGGCATGAGTGTGTCTCCTGCCGGGACGACCACCTCCAAGATGAAATGATCAAAACGAAGTGCTCACACTTTTATTGCAAGGTCTGCTTGGTCCGCCTGTTCAAAAATGCTTTGCGTGATGAATCCTTGTTTCCCCCCAATGCTGCAAAAAGCCAATCGCGGCCTCAGAGAAGATTCTCGGATCTGCATTGGTTCAAAAGCACAAGGAGAAGGCGATCGAACTCAAAGATCCAGACCGAACCTACTGTTCTGATTCAAAGTGCGCTCAATATCTTCCACGAAAGCCCACACGTAATCGTGCTTGCAAATGCGCAAGCTGTGGAGTACGCACATGCAGGAAGTGCAAAGAACGCGATCATCAGGGAACTTGTGTATATAAGCTTGATGCGCTTCTGGAGGAATTGGCGGATTCCAAGCAATGGCAACGATGCTCTAATTGCAGTCGTCTGATTGAGCTCAGCACAGGCTGTTATCACATCACGTAAGGGAAATTTCATTTCACATTTAATTATTCTCTTCTTCAGCTTTGACAGTACAGGTCTTTGAATTAACATCTACTAGGTGCTTTTGCAAGTATGAATTTTGTTATTTTTGTGGGAAACAGTGGAAAACGTGCGACTGTAGCTTCGCAGACGAAGATAATCTTTACGAACGAGATGTCTGAACTGGCCAATTCAAGGAGTGCTCTAGGTTTGCCTTGGAGCGAACAGGATAAGGTACGACTGGTCACCTGGGAGATCGTTATGGATGCAATTGAAGTGTAGTCGGAATGGAAGGGTAGATCATGTGGTTTACACGGTTGTTTTTGAGTGATCTGATTTATTTTCGCCAAGAACGAGGCATTTTCTGATCTATGGAGATTAACAAGTTGATAGTTTTGGTGCTGCTTCTTAATATCTAAGTATTTGAGTAAGAGCAACAGACTACAGAGGACTAGACACAGAGCAATCTTGAGAAGCTCGAGAGACGCAGCTCTGTCACCGGGAGTGATGGCATCGTCAGCTAAATATATCACCTCGGGTGATAGCGACGAGGACCTCACTTAATGAAAGCTCAAACGACAATATCGCTGAAACCAGCGAAGAAGAGACTGAGGCCCGGCATGCGTGTACATCTTGTACGGAAGAGTATCCACTTTTGGATATTTTCCAAACGGACTGTGCTCACAACTATTGTCGCGAATGTATTCTGGTCCTTTTTGAAAATTCCCTTACGAACGAATCCTTGTATCCTCCTCGATGTTGCCGCCAGCCAATTCGTGCCTCTACCGTCGTCGAGGATAGATAGGCATCGAGGTGACGAAGAGATTCAAAGAACGGAAGACGGAAATCAGCGCCTCTGAGAGAACTTATTGCTCGAACAAAACCTGCTCTCGCTATATCCCGCCATATAACATCCGTCGCGGGGTGGGAACCTGCCAGTTCTGTACGGCTCGTACGTGCACTGGTTGCAAAAAGCAGGGACACAGAGGTGATTGCAACTCCGAGAATGCCAATAAGCAGAGAATTGCTCGTGATAGAGCGTGTGTCTGGCTGCATGCATATACGGTAGGCTGAATGTTGTCCCCATAAACTCCAGAAACCATGAAGACTGACCACCTCTATTAGCTGTCTGCGTAAAAGGGACCTCTGTTATAAATGTGGGAAAATATTGCGGTTCTGCAAATGTTAGTCTTGCTGTCAATTAAGACTCTATCCAAGAGATGGATAATAGTCTGAAGGCCATGCGGTAGAGGAGCTGAGGGTTGTCGTGAGTAGAATGATGGATGATATCAAGTATGAGTATGGGAGATTGAAGAATGATTCACCGGTTTAATCTGTTTTAATTGCCTTGATATGTTGTGTTAGTGACTTGGGCTCATATCCATAGCTTTAGCGAAG
This sequence comes from Penicillium cf. viridicatum, assembly GCA_028974045.1. NCBI lineage: Eukaryota > Fungi > Ascomycota > Eurotiomycetes > Eurotiales > Aspergillaceae > Penicillium > Penicillium cf. viridicatum. Next base: position 5,577,924 of record JAPQKQ010000002.1, on the reverse strand, counting down.
TCCAATTTTATTAGAGGTCTAACCGTATAGACTAACTTTAAACCGCTAACTAACTAACTAGTTAACTAACTAGTTAGTTAACTAGTCATCCGGAAGGCTATCGAACTAAGATTTAATGAAGACTTTGCCTTTAAAAATCATATATAGAGGAAGGGCCTACCCCGAAGCATTCGTACACTCGATCGTAGTTACCTATCCTTGATTTCTAGGTTATAAAAGTACTCGCCGACCGTAGTATTTACTCCTTATAATCACCTTCGCCGTAGCGATTAATCCTATCGCGAAACCGGTCTTATCGAAGTTATAAACGTTCGGGGTCGATTCTAAATTAAAGGATTATTTCTCGGACTTTGACATGCTTCCTACGAAAACTAGGTATAAGTATCGTGAAATCAGAAGACTGAATTGATTGAATTGATGATATGCACTCAATGTGCACGGAACATCTGAGAATATTTAAATAATATCCAAAAGAGCATTTCACTGGGGGATAAGACCGCGGATTTCCTCCTTAGACAGAGTCTTCAGGCTAAACAAATCGTTAGAAACCTTCTCGGAGTCGAAAAGAGTACCAAATCCTTCACCAAAGACAGCCCGCAGAATGAACTTAGTAGCAAAGATTGCCGGGTTGGGAGCCGGCTTGGCCAGTTCTGCAAAAGCCTCCTGTTCCAGGTCTGTGGTCTTAACAACATTCGTCTCAATGCTCTTGCTAGACAATTCTAGCAGCTCATTCTGTGTGACTCTAGCCTCATTGATATAAATTGTGGAGTTCTTAGTGGCTTCAAGGTTGTTGATGATTCCAACAACTCCCTTGCCGATGCCAGCGACAGTAGTTGCGCTAAAGCGGCGATCACCGCCATCATATAGTTTAGCCGGACCAGCAAGGTTGAGCACGAAGCCATTCTTAAGACCCCAGTCGAGGAAGGGGCCAGTAATGAGCAGCGAGTAGCTGAGCCCAGATTGCTGGGCGACGTTCTTGAGATGTTCCTGAACACCGATCTTATCACCAAAGACAGGTAATTTGGCAGTGAGGGGATTCGTGGTGTCGCAGCCGTATTCTGAAGGGATAAACCGCTTAACACCAGTTGCTACTGCTACATCGATCAAGCGCAGATGGATGGGCTTGGGAACTGCTCCGACATTTAAAGTGCTGACTACAGCATCCTTGCCGGTCAGAGCGGCCTTGAGCGAGTCGAGGGACTCGTAGTCCACCTGTGCGACGTGGGCACGGGAGTCAAAGGTCTTATCGCTACCCTGTCGAGTGAGGATAGTCACGTCAAAGCCTGCGTCGAGTAGCTCCTTGAGCACTGCAGGACCGAGATTCCCGCTAGCCTGGGGATCATGTTAGCGAACGAAAAAGTATGAGGGTGATTGGGCTGACATACTCCGGCAAGGGCAACCTTGATGCTTGTCATGTTGAAGTTGAAATATAAATGTGGGAGGCAATCACAGAGTTGGCTTTTCGAGTGATAATTGTAGGGCTGGATACAGTATTTGAAGCAATGAACAGAGTGTGAGTGTTGGATGTCCAATTCGAAGGCCCCAGATGGAGGGGCTATGGCTCTTTATAACTCCATGATGCCGTGGCATATTCGCACGCAATATTGTTATAAAATGGGCGATTACAGAGCCATCGTACTACGTGATACTATGTTGTACATTATTGGTATTAATTGCGCTATTCATGGCTGACGAGATCAGAAGCGGGATTAAATCCGAAATTATACAAGCTGACGAATCAATACCCCAGCACTAGTGGGTTATCCACCTCGAATTCCGCTCTTGGTTATCAATCAAATTTTCCTTAAAATATCTCGAACAGTTTAACTTGATAATAAATCATTAGTCATAATCCTCTGAATCCCGCGCTTGCGGCAACTAGGTAATCCCCTTGACTGAATAATTCATACACCATTTCACGCCTCCTTCTCGCACCCCTTCAATCAGAACCTATGTATCTGACAGGAATTGCAGGCTTGGAGTCCACAATGCCTGCATTCGAAAATGTAATCGGGCATCAAGTCGCCACATTCCTCGCATTCGGCAGAGATCCCGAGCTTCTTCCACGCCCCATCATGATAGCAATCATGCTGCTCAATTAGGAATTGAACTGTTTGCTCAACAACCTGTGGTGCAGGAGGAGCGGGCTGGTTCCGAGCCGCAATCAGCTCTGCTCGCTCTTGAAGCATGGCCTCATCCCAATGGGCGCATTCGCACTGCTTCCATGGTGTAGAGCAAACGTAACAAAATTCATGTCGGCAACGGCATCTAGACAAATGATCGTGTATCAGCATGTGTAGCCATAATGTCAAAAAGTTTTCATGTCGATGGGAGAATTCTTACGTGATATGGTTGCAGCCGCTACGAAGCTCAACAAGATGACTGCAATTCAAGCATCTTTGCCATCCTTTCGCTTTTCCGAGTTTTAGGACCTCTATGCGGTCATCAACACATTCTCCCTGATGAGTGATCTTCTTGCAGAGGGTACACGTTTGTCGATTGCATACTCTGCAAGTTCCGATTGTACCACGGACATGTGATGGGAGAATGTACCGAGAACAAGCCGGATCTGAGCAATAAGTACGATGCTTATCTCCATGCTCAATCTTCTTTTCCTCAAATCTCGCCCACAGGTCAGCATCGATGACACCCCGCGCAGCTTCCAATGGTAAAGGTAGCCGGCAACAACGAGGTGGAAACAAGCTTTCGTCGGCTAGTGAATTTTGCAGGAGGTGGGTGACACATCCTTGGCAGTAAACATGTGAGCAACTGTTCCGAATCATACCAGACTCGGGATAACTTTCCGAGCAGGCGACGCACTCCCGCAAGACACCAGCAGGAGGCACCGTCACAGTAGTTGTAGTATACACTCGTTTGCGGTTTTGAGTCTGAACATTTGGGTGGGGAATCAAGCCCGATGTCCCACGGGATTGTTGCGGTTGAGGTTCTTGCAGTTGAGGTTCTTGCAGTTGACCGGGTGCTTGTGGTTGGCGAGTGGCTGGTGGTTGACTGGATGCTTGTGGTTGGCGAGTTCCTTGTGGTTGACCAGGTACTTGCGGTTGAGGAGGTGCGCGGCCGGCAGGTTGTACATGAGCTGCCGGCGCTTCATTCACCTCGCGATCATGGATATCTTGAAGAATGGCGGCCTGGTCGAGACGTGATTCCCTCGATATCTGTAGGGCCGCTCGAAGGTCCTGTTGGGACCTCATTCGTCCTCGGAGCTCGGCTCGCCAGTGTAAAAGAGCAAGTTTCTCATCACGAACCTGTGCCCTTCCGTCATTTACATCTCGATCCAGTGATCTCAAAGCCTCTTCAACCTCCTGTAGGGAAGTTTGTAAAACAAGATCCGCTGTCTCAAGGTCCGTTGCGTTGGGATCCTTAGTGAAGATATTTGATGTCAAAGCTAGAGTAGGGAGAAGGGGTTCTTGGCTTTTGTATGTTGAGGACAATGTTAACTCAGATGTAATGAGAGACTTGCATCCCACGGCTTGATGACCGAGGGCAAGAGTATATAGGTTTCAGACAAATGGCAAATAGGCAGTCACAGAAATTGATAAACAAGGGAAAGAGATTGAGAAGTCAGATATATATTTAAGGTGGAGGGGATTGAGGTGAAACAAGGTAGAGAGATTGGGAAGGTTGGGTGGAAAAGGAGCGGAAGAGACGAGCAATGAAACCACACTTGACTCTCGGCCCCAGGAGTAGCGTACAGTAATAAATGCACGTGAACACGGGGAGTCGAATTTTGGGAAAGAACGAGGGAACAGAAAGGGAAGGAGTCAGAGAGGGAAGGCGGCACTTGGAAAGCACTTGGAAGAAGGGAAGGAACGGAGAAGGAACAGAGAAAATGTCTCGACCACGATAGAGGGGGAAATGAAGAAGTTGGCTGGATCTGGAACACAGGCCTGATCTTCAGGCCCCTACATCAGAGTGAAACCCCGAAAAATAATGATGAGACGTAATTAACTAATATATTCTAGCTCTCATAGTATTTAACATTATCCGTGAAGCCATTGAGAACAAGACAGACTGTTTTGAGCCCAACAAAGTTCATGTTACTATTCTTCTCTTGCTTGGTGCAATTCCTTGGACCTGGTCCCACTAAAATGCAAGTGGATAATGTACTTAGGTAGAAATAGCTTGCGTATTATTGTAATCTCCTAGGAGACATCCTAGTTTAATATTCAAGTGTTTGTTTGATTGCGTCGTAGATTCCTAGAGTAGGGAAATCATCGGTTAGTGATAGGAACGAAATATAGGACACTGGGTACTTACTTGCAACATCGGGCAGAATGAATTGCTCGTAGCTCAGCCCAGTATGTGTGCTCCACCCGGCAACTCGCTTGACGGGGGCCTCAAGACGCAAGAATGCACTATCCTGTATCGTGGATGCAACCTCTGCACCCACACCATAGTTGATCATACTCTCATGTACAACAACGGCTCGACCCGTCTTCTTGACACTGTTGATTACAGTTTGTCTATCCCAGGGATATATAGTTCGTAGGTCAATAAGTTCCACACTGACACCCGGCATGGTCTTCTCAATGGCGGAGATAGCCGAAGAGCACATGTAAAGAGGTTGTCCATATGAAATGATAGTCAAATCCTTGCCAGGTTTGATGACCTCAGCCTTACTGAGGGGAATGGTGTAGTATTCATTCGGGACATATTCCACGGCTGCACGGTAGAGGATCTTGGGCTCCATAAACACCACCGGATCATTGTGTTCGAAGATAGAAGACAGAAGGAGTCCTTTTGCTTGAGCAGGAGACCGTGGCATGACTACTCGCAAACCGGGAATATGTGCAAAAAGCGACTCTGGGGATTGAGAGTGGTACCTATTCAGTCAATTAGCATACCAATTTTCTTGGCACTCGGATACAACATAACGTACAGAGCACCGTGTCCAACCGCGCCACACGGCATGCGGATGACGAGACCCCCAACATTAATGCCTGTCGCACCCTCTCGATACCGAAACTTGGCTGCCTCATTGACAATCTGATCGAACGCTGGAAATACGTAGTCGGCGAATTGGATCTCAGCTATAGGCTTCATCCCTTCCGCTGCTGCCCCAATTGCAAAACCCGCAATGCCTTGCTCTGTCAAGGGGGTGTTGAACACTCGATCCGACCCAAATTCTGTTTGGAGGTCCATCGAGCATCGGAAAACACCACCAAATCCAACATCCTCGCCAAACACGATAGTTCGATCAGATTTGGATAGTGCTGTCCGTAGTGCCGAGTTAATTGCTTGGTAGAGATTGAGTCGTTTACTCGTGGCGCCTGCTGGGTACTCTGATGTATTTGACAAGGAGGATGAGGTGTGGTGTAAAATTGGAGTTGTTTTGTAGTCAATAGGTAGGTTCAGCTTTGCTGCCGGAGTGGGAGCTCCGGAGTAGAACCGGCGAGGAGCTTGGGCAAGAGACCGCAAAGGAGTTCGTAAGGAAACCATCTCTGGCTAGAATTGTGGGATATGGACAGAATGTAAATACATAAGTTTTCTTCTCCGTAGGGATGATTGCCTTTAAATTTGCTCCTTGTTCATTGTCCGGGGCATTGCGCGGGGAAGCCGCCGCGGATAGCCGAGATAATGCAAACGGGACAAACTAACCAAACGAGTCAAACGGGACCTATGACGAAGTATGATGAATTGGCCAACACAGTAAGTAATGGGAATATTGTATGTCAGAATGGAATATTTAGAATATCAAATCATGAAGCCTTCCAGATTGTATCTTACATAGTATATGCATGCTGATTGTGTACATATCCTCCCTTCCAATGGATCCCGAGATCGGACTCCATCTTTTCTCTAATGTTATCTTCGTATGTAAAAGATGAAACCGCATTTTTCTCGTTCTCTCCATGGAAAACACGGTAAATTTTGAATTTGGACTATTCATAACAAGGCTAAAAAGCTTATATATCACTTTGAAGTCCATTGAGCTCATATATTTGATCTTGGAGTAAGTCGGAGTTGATTCGGACAAAGCGGACAAAGATTGGAGGGGCAAATAGCTATCTTATCAGGGCTATCAGTTCGGACCCGTGACTTGTTTCCCCGGCCCGCACCAAAATTGCCTTTTTTTCCCAATGACTCAATCTTCCTTTTGTTTTATACTCCACGTCTATAAATCTTTTTGAATTTTACATTCAATTCCACACAATGGCACAGGGAAAGGTATGAACTATTGCTTTCGCGCTACAACTCCTGTCTCAGTTCCCAACTTCAATTCCAATTCTATCCCACACCGCCACCCGCTCTCTCCACACTTTCTGACAGTTCGATCCCACAGGTTTGCCTCGCCTACTCCGGCGGTCTGGATACCAGCTGCATCTGTATGAATATCACCGGTCAATTCATTCACCAATTGCGGATACTAATGCCGAATTGCAGTGAAGTACCTTATCGAAGAGGGCTATGAGGTCGTCTGTTTCAGTAAGTCGCGATTCAATACCATGTCAATCAAGATCACGTACTAATATGAACATAGTGGCCGATGTCGGTCAGGAAGGTAATTCAATTCCATCGACATATCATCCAACACCACTCTAATAACCATTCGCAGAGGACTTCGAGGCTGCCCGCGAGAAGGCCATGAAGATTGGTGCCCTCAAGTGCGAGATTGTTGACATCCGCCGCGAGTTCATTGAGGAGCTTTGCTTCCCCGCCATTGCTTGCAACGCTGTCTACGAGAACGTCTACCTGCTCGGTACCTCCCTGGCTCGCCCCGTTATCGCCCGTGCCCAGATCGATGTCGCCCAGGTACGCTTTACTTCTCCGCCAGCAGAAAGATGTCATACTGACCCAAATTTAGCGCGAGGGCTGCTTCGCTGTCTCCCACGGCTGCACCGGTAAGGGTAACGACCAGGTCCGCTTTGAGCTTGCCTTCTACGCCCTCCAGCCTGACATCAAGGTCATTGCCCCGTGGCGCGACCCCGTCTTCTACGAGCGCTTCAAGGGCCGTCAGGACCTGCTCGACTACGCCGAGGAAAAGGGTATCCCCGTCACCTCCACTAAGTCTAAGCCTTGGTCTATGGACGAGAACCTTGCCCACTGCTCTTACGAGGCCGGCATCCTGGAGGACCCCGATACCACTCCTCCCGCCGACATGTGGAAGCTGACTCAGGACCCCCTGACCGCCCCCGATCAGCCCGAGGACTTCACTCTTTACTTCGAGAAGGGTGTCCCCGTTAAGCTCGAGTACACTGAGGCTGGCAAGCAGAAGACTGTTACCGACTCCGTCGAGCTCTTCCTCACCGCTAACGCCATTGCGCGCCGTCACGGTGTTGGCCGTATCGATATCGTCGAGAACCGTTTCATAGGTATCAAGTCCCGCGGCTGCTACGAGACCCCCGGTCTCACCTGCCTGCGCTCCGCCCACCTGTGAGTATTGTATTGAGAAATCGAAACGTTGGTGGCATAACTAATCTTAGTCCAGTGACCTTGAGGGTCTTGTCATGGACCGTGAAGTCCGTGCCCTGCGCGATTCTTTCGTCACCTACAACTACTCCAAGGTAAGCATGATATTTCCGGTATCCAATTCTCTGATCTAACATATCCAGCTCCTGTACAACGGCATGTACTTCTCCCCCGAGCGCGAGTTCCTTGAGTCCTCCATCACCGCTTCCCAGAAGTCCGTCAACGGCCAGGTCCGCTGCCGCGCCTACAAGGGCACCGTTTCAATCCTCGGTCGCTCCTCCGAGACAGAGAAGCTCTATGACATGAGCGAGTCCTCCATGGATGAGATTGGTGACTTCTCCCCCGCCGAGACCACTGGCTTCATCAACGTGTCTGCCATTCGTCTCAAGAAGTACGGTCAGATGAAGGCCGCCGCTGGCGAGAGACTGTAAATTGTGTCTACAGGAGTATGACATATCTTCAATTTTGAATGATTGGAATGCCAAATGTTGACCGTCCCTGGCTTCCTCGGGCCAACATGTCAAGTCTCCCTGTCCAATGTTCCACCGATGCATGATGGATGGTGTTGGGCTTGAATGACTGTATAATGAACTAGAGAAAATATGAACAATATGGGAATTGGTATTAAAAATGCTATGTCTTGGATGAATTGAATGATTCAATCTTTATTATGTCCACGTAAACCCGTGGCTCCAATGAAGTGATGTATTTACATTTCTAAAGATATGTACTCTTGAGTCTACTCGCTAGATAGTAACAGAAATCGAGATACGAACAGGAGATGCATCGTATCGACAGCGCCTAGAGATTCGCATTGGCCCTGATCTGCCCTTGATCCTCTGCCCGCAAGTTAGCACACGACCACCAGAAATATAAGGGAACATACCATTCCAAGTATCCAACGCCGCCTTCTCTGCGTCCCAACCCCAAAGAAACTCTTGTGTCCTACGATCCGACCACTTATCAGGGTTATTTCCGCTGACCGAAGCCTTGAGCTGCGCATCTCGGGCAATTTGCTCAGGCCCATCTGGCAAATGTAACGTAATCCGATTCTCCGATCCGGACTGCTGTACTATCTCAGCACGCTTCTTTCGGGACCTTTCATAAACACTCAATGCATGCGGAATCTCCTCGCGTGATGAGATAGCCGACAAGACGATACCGAGGGCGGCCGCATCTTCCACAGCTTGGGCAGCACCTTGGGCAACATATGGACTAAACCAGCGAGATTAGTTTTGAAGTCAACCAGCCAGATTTCATGAACACATACAGCATGGGATGGCACGCGTCACCGATCAAAGCGACGGAGCCCCGGATCCACGTCCTCAATGGACGATGCAGACACAACTTCCACTCCAAAACTTCATTATCATCGACCAGATCAATAAGTTTGCGCACCCTGCTATCCCACCCATCATAGTTGTCAACCATGGCCTGCTTAGAACCCTTCGTGGTCCAAGACTCCTCAACACCATGGCCATCGGGATGAACTAGGACAACATTGTACAGCTCATGTTTGCGCACAGGATACGCGATAATATGGCGCTCAGGACCAAGCCAACGAGTCGCCTGCGGCTCGTCAATGAGCTGCTTCAATTCAGGATCCTCCTCCATAATGTGTCGGGGAAGCATGATGCGGTACGCCGCGTCGCCAGTGGCAACTGCTTTAATAGTCGAGTCTTCGAGCAGGTGGTCACGGATGGTGGACTTTATTCCGTCTCCACCGATTACCACGTCGCCGCGGATGATTTCGCCGTTGACTAGGCTGACACTTGCTGGGCTGAACTTCACGTCTGTGACAAGTGAGTTCTCGCGCAACTCAACGTTGGGCAGAGCTAAAGCCCTGTCAATGATAGCGTTGTGCAGGTCTGCGCGGTGAATGACGACTTGCTGGCCGAATGTCTTATTCACTGGCATTGTGCCGAGGATTTTGCCGTCGTCCCATCTTCGGACGTGGATGTGCTCTAGTGCTACGTCTTGGGCGTGAATTAGGTCCGAGACGCCCCATCCTGATACCGGTTAGCATGGATATTTTCTTCGCGGAAGGCAGACTCACGGTCGAATAAACGCAACATGTTTGGGGACACTTGAATTCCAGCTCCCACTTCCATGAGCTATCATGAGTGGTTAGCCTTGCTTGAGATAGCATGGATATTCAACGACACATACCTTTGGCGCAGCTTCAAGGACAATGACATGGTGTCCTCGAAGACCTAGTGTGAGGGCTGCTGCCATACCGCCAATGCCTGGTTCGATTATTGTTAATACAACCCTTTTCTCGAGCCAATGCAGTTTCATCAGCGTTCAGAAACAACATACCAGCACTACAAAACATCAGCATACCACTCTCGCATCTCGAACCATGCACAATGGAAAACATACCCGACAACAATCACCTCTAAAGGCACATTTGCCTGTGGGACCTCCATCTTGAAAACTTCTGTTATGGGATGGGATTGTGATATCGTAGAGACATAGACTTCAAAATGACGAGCTTTTGGCTGGCAACCCCGGCCTTGAAGTACCCAAGAAATTAACCACCTCGTGTCTATTCGTTCAAGGGATTGCCGTTCCACCCGTTCTCATAGACGCTAGTTCGGGGAAGGAAAAGATGAAATTGCTCAATGCCGAACAAAAATTTACAATTTCTCATTCCGAGTTGCTTTAGCGCCTGTACCGATCCACAGCTTACCCTGTCAGCTTATTAGACCGGAGGAATTGGAATGGAGACATCATTTTCCTAGAGCATCTGGTTCTTCACCAATGCGACGGCACTTCGCGGCTCCCTGTGGGGCTAACGGGGTTCCCCCAGCTCCCCCAGCATTGCTTAACTACCGAATTTGCAGATTGAAAAGCAGAGTCCATATCATTACGGTGTTACAAATGATATGTTCTTTGACATCAGGCCAGCTCAATAATCGCAAATGAAAGAAAAAAAAGCACATACTAACATTATCTGGCTTTGTGGCGTACCTGGCAACCCCCATCGCCTGCTCGTTGCCGACTGTTCGGCCCGGGATTAGCCAATGGGGGCAGTGCTATACTAAATCTCCGGCTCTTTAGGAGCCCTCCATCTGCCGACCACAGTCAGATCATGCCCATGAAACTCGGTTTCGCGACTTCGATCATTACGAGGGCTATTTTGGTCACGCATGTTGGATATTGATGGGCTTCACGGCAGATAATCGGATTGGGCATTGCCGATTGCACATTGCTTTTGATTCAACGGTTCGGTGAGTACCTTGCTGATTTATTAAGTAGACTATTAAAGCTCGCGGAACTGATACAGTCCGTCATCCGAGAGCAACTGTCGTTTCAGGGGAATGCTCATCATTCCATGCTGGGGACAAAATTGCAATGCTTTATACACGCATTCTTCGTCAGGTGGCGATAATGCTAGCAAAACTACTAGAATTACGTTGTCAAGAGGCCGCAAAGCTCTATCTCTTCAAAAGTACCCTACATGAATGTCTATTCCCAGAACTCTATAATATGTAAGCAATATAGAGTGCTGCATCCTGAGCTTGTGTGCAAGTATCCACTAAGGGGTTTACGCTGCCGATCATCGGCTTTCTTTAGACACTTGACAGCTTATTTGCCGGACAGGGCTACGTATGTAGAATTTAATTTGAATGACCATGATCTCAAAACAAACAGCGCCTTCCCTTTCGCACTGCGAAAATATCCTCAGCACTATTGCCCCTTATATATCGAACTAGACTTTGCCACATGACCTATTGAGCCCTGAAGCCCCGGAGAGCCTCTTCGTAGCTTAGTGTATACGCTCAGTACTTTGTCTCCCTATCACAGACAGCTAAATGTAAGCCTACCATTCTCCGTCTCAAGCACGCAAATTTCGAGCTACAAGTCATCATGTTCGGAGTGGGTCTCATATTGATAATACGAGACAAGGGTCCCTGGAGTCAGTTCAGACAAATAGAGAAGGTCTAAAATGCTCCACCTGAACGCGCAATTATCATAGGGAACCGAATATGCTCAGTAAGACTCTGGCCATGAGACACTTACCTTTCTAGTCGAATGCTATTGTTTGAGAATAAGAGCCTCTGTACTCGAAGACTTTTGCCCTGAAAGGTGCAAGGCCTAGATAGCCAGATATATAGGTGCATGGTGATTTGAGAATGGAAATGAGTTATTCAAGAAATAAGGAGCTAATGTAGAGCTAGGAATATGAAATCTAAAACGTCAATGAATCTATCTATACCTATCCATTGACATCTCCTCCACATCCGTAGGGATAGTACAGAGTCCGTCCATCTCATAAAGAGTGGACCGTCCAAATGTTAACAGAGCTGGAGGTTGCTCGTCAATCTACCCAGGGTCATACTCCCACACTACATAGACCTGTGTGTGATCAGGTGGTCATCTGCCTCCTTTGTTTATATTTTTATTTAACCTGTAGAGGCCCGATAGTCGTGATCTTGTAGTTAAGAATTGACGACTTTAATGACCTACATCAGTTGGCTGGCAATTGGTGGATGATATATTGATAAATTTGAGATAGATATCAATAGCGAAGGACACGTAGCAGAAATATGTATGATAGAAGATCTCTGTTTTTAAGATATGCAATTTGTTAAATTTTTTCCTAATTGATACAGCAGATGCCGCCAACGAACGCCAAAATATGCTTGAGGGACTGCATTGCTGCAAGTGGTCGAAAGAAGAAGAAAAAGAAAAAGAAAAAGAAGAAAAATATAATGAGAGGAAGTGACGCATAAGTCATGGGTCGTCGTAAGAAGCGTTGGGTGGATCAAGTTGGCTGCATGGAGCGTATGAGATGCATACCCACCCATTAATGACATCAGGGAAGGGTGGATATATGTATGTACAAATTATGATTCTGTCCGGTGGCGAGGGTTGATGTGTCAAGAGGAAGAGGTGAACATGAGTCGTAGTCGGCTGGGACCTTTCTTTTTCTCCTTGTGTCGTTTCTCGGTTTCGGAGACATAGGTGCTATGTTTAGATGGGGCGCGACTGGGGGCGTTACTTGGGGCTCGACTAGGAGCTCGGCTTCTGCTTGGCGCTCTGCTAGGCGCTCTGCTGGGGGCTTTTGATGGCGCCTTAGACCTGGAGGAGCTTCGTCCGAAGAATCCACTCGGTGCCTCCGAAGGAGCCTTTGATCTCCGTTCGTGCCACTCTGACGGTGCATGCGATGGTGCTCGGGTGGTACGTGAACGGCGGGAGCGACGGGATGAAGCGACTGAGGCATCTTCTTCGAATTTGAAACGAGGGTCCCGTCGCGCGCGAGCAGTGGTCACATCGATGCCAGACATGGCTGCTGCGGTGGGTGTGATGAATTCGCCGTCAACAGATGTTCCAACGCTGTAGGCTTGCTCGTCAGCGACGCCGCGTCTCCACATCTCCACAGAACTGAGATCTTCTGTGTTCAACTCCATCATTTCTTCCATTTCCATTTCCGTCTCGACGGGCTTTCCTTCTTCCCCGATAGCGCTGGCTTTGATTCTTTGGATAATCTTGTATCCTCCAAACATGACCACCGTCACACCTAGACCGACTCCTGCAGCGATGAGGAATTGAGGACTGGAAAGGAGAGCGAAGACGGCTGGCGCCGCTGACTTGAGGGTGGTCAATGCGGCGGGCGCCATCTTGCTGCCCAGGTTGCTGATCTCCGCGAGAGTCAAGGCGACAGCAGCCATGGCATCTGGGTTCTTCTGGAGATGGGCGATAGTCGCGGTGGCACCATGTTGCACACAGTGTGCTTCTTCGAGAAGCCACTGTGCCTTGTTGACCAGACCATCAAGCTGTTGTTGGTTATCTTTGGGCTCTGGGGGGCTGTATCGAGATAAGGCTGCATGAGAGGCGTCTCCATATGCAAGATCCATGTCGATATGCGCATCGGATCTTGACCGAGCCGTTGATGGGCGAGGGGCATCTCGGACCGACACATCGTGATGCGTATGACGGCGGGCGATTGTCTGCGGGGGCTCGTAATGAGAGTCCTGCCGCGATACAACTGTCTGTCCATCATCGTAGTGAGAGGAAGCACGATGACTGCGGCCGCTGTGATGTCTTGATCGAGTCCCATGGCTTCGTCGAGATGGGGCTACCGACGGCGCGTCATCGATCTGATAGTTGGCGAGTCCTTGGAGTGCTTGTTGCTCTGCAATTTTTGCATTGCGTTCTGATTGAAAGGCGGATTTGCGCTCGCGATAGGCGTTTTTGGCATGGCTGAAAACACCAAATAATTGCTTGCTCTAATACCTTTTGTCAGAATGCGGGGTTGGGTTTCCGCTGGAGATCGAACTTACGGTGCTCACAACTTTGCCGGACTTGTCAATCACGGCGATCGTTTGACCAAAAGGCGCCATGGCGAATAGTAAGTCGTTCCGACGACGTTATCGAAAATCAGTCATCAGATGGCCCAGATCGACGGTCGACAAGGAAGCGGTGTAGGGTAAAAAAAAAATGGGTTTAAAAGAAATGTCCGGGGTATAGATCAAGTATGGAAGAACTAAGCAGGGTATAAAAGAATAAGCAAGGCACAGCCCTGGAGAGTTCTCGGTTAAGAAGGCAGTTGGGTTGTTAACCTCAGGCCTTTATCAGCGTAAAGGTCCGATCGGAGGCGTCACAACGAGGTTTTAAGGCGTGGGAGAAGTGATGCGGAATAGGGAGGCTGGGGATCAAGCGCATCCACGTTGGGCAGAGCAGCGAACAGGGCCAGGCTGCAGGAACTATGAGGCAGAGTAATTGGGTGCCACTTTAGGAGGCAGACACGTATCAACAGGCTCGGTAGGTTCGATGAGCTCACATCGCATATCACACTCAAAGGCTGTTGGGCGCCAAAGTCGATATTTGCGGTATAGCTGCATGTGCCGGGACCCGGAAGAGAATTTCCAGGGAAATCGAGATCATATTATTATATTTAGATTGCATCGAAGAGAAAAAAAAAAGGTGGAACAGAAATAATCCTTGCTCTTTGAGATAGGTACGGAGTACATACAACATCGTCCACATCGTCCTGCATTAATATTCGATCAGCTGTTAGAAGATGCAAAGAGCGGTGACATCTGACATCTGATTGGCCATCGGGGTCACCGCCACTGTGGCTGGTGTCACCTGTACAACTCCGTGTCAGCCATGTGTGGCGGTGCTGAGGCGTTAACATGTGAGGACAGCGTGAGGACAGCGTGAGGACAGCGTGATGATTTCGGAGACTTATCTCTTTTTTACCTCCAGGGATATATATATTGTGTATCTGCCAATTCGAGGTATCTTCCCGCAATGATGATTTAAAGTCCAAAATGGCGCAATTACTATTGTATCACTTGATTCCGAGTCATTTTCAAGGGTTTCGTAAGATAACCCTGGACACATTGATCACAGATGGGCACCTGCAGGTCAATATTTCTAGTCCAGTACTGAAGGATGGAAGCCATCAGGGGTTGTACCTAGGTACCCAAGTCTCCGGCAGGATCCTACAAAATACTTCGTACTTGTAGGTATCTTTCTCCCTTATCAATACTCCGTAGAGAGCTCCAGATTGGAGTGCAGATCAACATCGGTGTGCCTTTCATTGTTCTTTTTTTTTTTCTATGGACCGTTTTTCATTGATACTCCAATCTCACTCAAACTGGATCTATCTTAAAAATCTAAACTGAATCCTAAACCCCTATATCATGACCGGCCGTCGCCCCAGTACCCCTTTAGCACGGCTATCATGGGAGCCAAGGTGTGTCTCATAGTGACGAATTCCAAGAATAACCTCAATGAATGGACACGCGACCGTGGCATAGACGAGCCAAACTAAATTAATTCGACAACTGATTTTTTTTTCCCGTATAGAAGGACTTGTTGTCGGAATCAAAGGGATGCTAGGGATGGTGAGTCAAATATTTTCTCGATGGTGCAATACCTTCTTATTGTTATTATTGCTTTTTTGTTCCCGTGCCGCCTTGGTGATTCATATTCCTTTATATTCCTTCATTTTGTTTTAGAAACAACATTGAAGTTCTTCAACCTCAAAAAAAAACAGAATGGAGTGAATCCGGGAGATTTCCAGTGTTCTGTTTGGTTGATTTTTTGAAGCGGAAAGAATCCAAGAACACCAACATCACTTCACTCTCCACGTTGAAAACCATTGCGAACCATTGCAAATTGCAAAAAGCATAGACTGATCATGGATATAGTCGAATCAGAGAGTACCTCCGAGGAGGATCAGAAAACCTGGGACTCTGATTCTCATGTTGATGCCAGTGCCCTTCCCAATAGTGATTGCGGCATCGGCCACCGCGTTCTCGCCAGTCGCTCCGTTCTCGCTTTGGCCGTTGATGAACAATGTGTTTTTGCTGGTCTACAAGGAGGAGATATTGTTGTAAGTTAGTTTGGATTGTTATTCCAAAATGTCTACAGCAATGTTTTTCTACTGCCAAGGCCCAAGGCTGACCATTTCATCAGGCGTGGTCCCTTGAAACATATGATCTCGTGGCATCAGTCCACGCACACAAAGAGAGTGTGCTAGGCCTCTATCTCTCCGAAGATGGAAATTTACTATTTTCAAGCGGCGGCGACTCCGTGGTCAATGTGAGTCATGCAAATGAAGAATCTCACGAACCGGGATTAATGACGTGGACAGGTGTGGTCCACGCGAACATTTGAACGTCTCTACTCGATTTATTCACACCACGATGTGGGGGATATATTTACAGTAGTCTATTCATCGGATAACCAAACTATTTACTGTGGTGCACAGAACACAAGTATACAGGTATCTGACCCTTGCCTGCGCCCTTATTTAGCGATATTCTAATTTGGACAGTGGTGTGATCTCTCCGAGGAAGGATTGTCATTGAACCAAGCATATTCCGCCCATCCGTCTAAGCGGACGCATCGCTTCTTTGATTCTCGAGGCCCCGACGGTACTCGCGCTCCGGGGTCATCAGACGGTGCTCTCTCTGACGGTGGTCGTGTGTTGAGCTTCAAGCGGGATCATCATAAGCTCTTCGCGCATCATGGCTACGTCTACTCCATGCTTCTAGTCAAAGGCCTGGTTGAGACCGCTCCTTCCGAGGAGGTACTTTTGACTGGTGCGGGCGATGGTGTGGTGAAGTTGTGGCGCCTAGGTCAGGATCCCGGCGCGGCTCCATCCCCAATTGCCAAGCTACAGAATGGAGATCCTGTGTTGAGTGTTGCTGTTGAGGGGTCACTACTCTACTGTGGTTTGGCGGGCGGCGCCCTTAACATTTGGAATTTGGACTCTCAGCAGCTCGTTAAGCGGATCACTCGACATACTGGAGATCTGTGGGCTGTACACGTCATCCAGGGTATCGCTATTTGTGGTGACTCTAGCGGAACGGTCAAGGTACGTACTGATTGAGATTGTCGCCTTCGAATCAACTTCCGCTAACCTCTGATAGAAATTCAACTCCCGCTTCGAAGAGGTCGGTGGCTGGGTTGCTCATGAAGGAACCATGCTCGCCTCGGCTGCTGGACGGTTCAAGCATCGCCAGATCTATGCCACTGGTGGAAATGACAACTCCGTAGGAATCTGGGAATTGACTGAATTCTTTATGACCCAGGAAGAGCTGCCTCCGATCAGCAACGGTACGTCCCATACACACTATTCACGTCGAACGCTCGCTAAATTCTACCCAGACGAAATGGTCAACAGTCTTGCAAAGTTCGTCTCTTTCAAGACTATCTCAGCAAGTCCCAAATTCGCTGGCGAATGTAACCAGGGTGCTGCTTTCCTTCGGCGACACTGCAACTACCTCGGTGCCAAGACCAAGCTCCTGACTACTGGCCAAGACACCAATCCTATTGTTTTTGCTAGATTTAATGCTACCTCACCCGACAAGGTGGACAAGACCATCCTCTTCTATGGCCACTATGACGTTGTGGGTGCAGAGACGAACCGACCCAAGTGGAGGACCGATCCTTACCAGCTCACTTCCATTAACGGATTTCTGTATGGCCGTGGTGTCTCTGATAACAAGGGACCCATTCTTGCATCACTGTATGCCGCAGCCGACCTCGCCCGGACGAAGACCTTGCGATGCAACGTCATTTTCCTCATTGAGGGCGAGGAAGAGTCCGGATCCCAAGGTTTCCACGAAACAGTTCGCGAGCACAAGGCTCAGATCGGGTCCGTGGACTGGGTTCTACTGGCCAACAGTTACTGGCTTGACGACTATAACCCGTGCTTAACTTACGGGCTACGTGGTGTCGTGCATGCGAACTTGGTCGTTACAAGCGACCATCCTGATCTTCACAGTGGTATCGACGGCAGTACATTGCTGGATGAACCAGTCAAGGATATTGCCATGCTTCTGTCCACAATCGTGGGACGCAAAGGCACAATCAATCTGCCCGGCTTCCACGATGCTGTCAGGCCTCTCACGGACGCCGAGCAGAAGCGGTTCGAGGCCATTGCCGATGTATTGCTTCTGCAACACCCAGAGATCCCCAACAGCCAGGCGCTGATCAAGTCACTAATGCATCGCTGGCGTGAACCCGCCTTGACTGTCCACTCAGTGGAAGTCCCTGGAAGCAAGAGCGCAACGACCATCGCGCGCCGAGCCAAAGCAACCATATCGATCCGTATCGTACCGGATCAGCACGCCGACGAAGTTGCAGCCGACCTCACCGCCTATGCACAAGAGCAATTCGCACTGCTCGACTCCCAAAACGACCTCACAGTCGAAATCACCGGTAAATCCGACGCCTGGCTCGGAGACCCAGATAACGAAATCTTTGCCACGCTGTCGGAGGCGATCACCGCAGCATGGTCCCCGGCTCAAGAGGATCCGAAACGCCAATACCCGCCCATCCCACAATCACCAAACACTCGCCCAGCGACCAAGCCCAAACCCCGCGCGGGACCGATTCCCGAACTCCGCCGCAAAGACTCCGACGACAGTCTAGCTTCGCACGTTGAGCGGGTAATCACATCGACAACGACCTCATCAGCGGGTAAGGAAGCTGCGCGCAAACGGTCCACGCAAACGGCTGCCACAGTGCCAACGTCCTCCACTCTCACACAAGCCACACCAGCGTCGTCTGAGGAGTCAGTCGCATTGCCAATCCGGGCCGAGTCCGCTCCGGATGTCAAACCTCCCGCGGCAAATAGACCAGTTGTTGCGTCTAGCGCGGGCAAAGTGAAACCGATGTTCATCCGTGAGGGCGGGTCCATTCCGACAATCCGGTTCTTGGAAAAGGAGTTTTCGGCCCCGGCAGCGAACTTGCCTTGTGGGCAGGCCAGTGACAACGCCCACTTGGATAACGAGCGCATGCGGGTGGAGAATTTGTATAAAAGCCGGGAGATTTTCCGGTATGTGTTTGCTAACTTGGTGGATAAGTCTTGAGGGGTGTCAAGATCATTTTTTTAGGGTCTCATTTTTGTAAAATTATAAAACTATCTTTTGAATTGCATTTGATGTATATCTTTTCCCGGCTGTGACTTTGTTTACCTGGGCATTCATCACATCTGGAATCCTCCAGACCAATAGACTGTAGACATAGCCCACAAATTCCAGATCAACTCCCAATTAACGTTTAACGCCATACTCCATAAAGAGGAAAGATAACGTCTCGAATCGGATCATCTCACTGTTGCCCCATACTCCACCGCTCGATATTCCAAGGTTGTCTCGCACCAATCCGTATCCCCGCATATAGATCGTCTAGTCCCGAAGCCATTTAGCTCTTAGGCCTTTGAGCTGTTGTACAAAGCACACTCCCACTTCTGATGTACAACGTCGGGGTACGTTTGCATTTCCAATTCATAATTCCACTATACACATGTGTTTCGTGTAAACGCAGCTGCCCCCTCCATAGGAAGGTCGATGCTGTTTGGACATTGGCTGATTCTAGATTTGATGCACCGACCAGGATGTCGCTAGCCTGGAAGGAAACTCGGTTCTAAGCCGGATAGGGGGTTCCATGCATGATGCTGGCTTTGTTTGAAAAAGGTATTACCTCGTGTCCCGACAAGGTTCACTGCCTGAGATCTAAGAAGAGTATTGGATAGGTCAGTTATGTGTTCGATCGTGGCCCGGGGAAGCTTACTAGTGTATGGTTATTCTGTGGAGATCGGGGCTAGATGGTGTTTTTCTTTGTGTGCTGGCATAGTTCGAATGTTGAGGTGATATGTAAATATCCATGGATGGAGATATTTCGATAATCTTTAGATCGGATAATATAAGAAGGTGTCGGTCACCTTTTGGTTACCACAGACCAGACCTACTTGGATTTCCACTTTCCAAAATGAATTCTCTTCCATTTCAGAAACTTCTCTCCAGTCTATCCAGACTTTTCACGAGCTTCGTCGATATGGTTGGCGTTTCTCGCTCGGTCTACATGTTGGACCGAAACGCAGCGGAGACTCAACGGTATGTGTTTACTTGACTCTTCCTGTCGCACCATGTCACATCTTCAAAGTATAAAGTATAAAGTATATCCCAGATATCCTATGTCCTTAAGATCCCCCTCTCACCAACCTTGGAACCCTTGCAGGGGTTCCCACCTAACAGTTCGGGTATCCCCAATTTGGCTGGTGCTAATATCTTATAGTCTCAATAACCAGCATCGCTTTCTCGTCGATCTCTCCAACCTCATACACCCGTCGATTCCAAAGGACCAACTTACAGCAGTGGCTGACTTGGGCACTGGCACTGGGTATGTTCATTTCCCTGGCACTCCTTTTCAAAAAAGCAGAAAAAAGAAAAAAGAAAAAAAGAAATCTAAAGCAAACAAGAAGCCATTGTCGCATAGAAGCTAACTCACCACAGCATCTGGCTCGAAGATGTCGCCGACCTCCTTCCCAATAAGTCGGTCTACCTTCACGGCTTCGACATCTCCTCAACTCAGTACCCACCACACCACGAGATCCAACGACCTGGCCAAAACCCAATCCCACTAAGTGTCCACAACGCACTGGTCCCATTCTCAGAAGAGCACCGTGGCCGATACGACCTCGTGCATATCCGACTCCTCACAGCAGGCCTGAAACAAGTTGATTACATACGGGTGCTTGCCAACGCGCGTGCTTTGCTCAGTATGTTTTCCCTTCCCTTTACCTCTTTTCCCTCCTTTCTTCCCTCGCCAAAAGAATACCTACTCTCAAACTAGAACACCTAACTAACAATCACAGAACCAAACGGATGGATCCAATGGGAAGAAGTTGACCACACATCTTTTTGCACAGACGCGGTTCCAGAGCCAGAAGTGATAACCCGACTGCGTGAATGTGTGATCGAAGCCATGCTCAAACTAGGCCTGTGGCCGTTCGCTCCACAGCGTGTGTTTGACGAGATCTCCGCTTATGGGTTTGCCGATGTTGTCCGTGAGACTTACACTACTGCTGGAAAGGAGCATCTGCGGCCTATCGCGCAGAAATGGGTTGCCGGTGTGATGCGTGCTCTGGTGCCCCCTTGTATGGTTGCTATCGGCCAAGCTGAGGATACCAGGCAGGCACGTGGGATGACTGAGCAGTTGGTTCGTGAGTTCGAGGCCCATTGTGAGACTGCGACGGCGCTAGTTAACTTCGGGGTTACTGTTGGTCGGAGAGTGAATTGATATTTCGTTCAGACTGGGTTGCGGTCATCGTTTGACTGAGAGGCTCCCTTTTTCTTTTGACAAATTCATTTTCGCCGGTGTTGAATCAACACTTAGGTAGTCCTTTCCCAAATGAAATTGCGTGACTCATTCAAAATCCTTCAACCTCTCCTTGTTCCCTACTAAATAAGCCCAATGTGCCCCACAAAACCAATCCGGGGGAGAAAATCTTTTCGAACTCTTCAATTTCAAAAATTAAAGTCTTCCAAATCTACCAATGGCAGCATCAATGGAAATCCAAGAAGCTCCGCCAAAAGGGCGAAGCAAAGTCCAAGTTACCGCAATTATGGTAGCGCTTTCAGTAAGCCCCGTGGACGCTGAACTAAAACCTCAAATTCATCTACTAATTACCACTAGTTATCAATGTTTATCGCCGCACTGGATCAAACGATCATGGCAACAGCAATCCCAACAATCGCAGCGTATTTCCACTCTTCCGCTGGGTATACGTGGATTGGCGGAGCGTATCTTCTCAGCTCCGCCGCCAGCGCATGTATCTGGGCCAAGCTTTCTGATATATGGGGACGGAAGCCTATCTTGCTTTTGGCTGTTGGGTGGTTTTTCCTCAGTTCCATTGTTTGTGCTGCTGCTACTAGTATGGAGATGTTGATTGCCGGTCGAGCGCTACAGGGTGTCGCTGGTGGTGGTTTGCTTCAGCTCGTTACGATTATTATTTCGGATTTGTTCAGTGTTAGGTACGATACTTTGATTATATACAAGCTGCTTTTGGCTGTTTATACTTATCATGGAGGGGGTTTACTAACTGTTGTAACAGACACCGCAGTTTATATCTCGGCCTGATGGAGGTTATGTGGGCTTTTGCTGGTGGTGTTGGACCTCTGCTTGGCGGTGCGTTCAGTCAGTATGTCACTTGGAGATGGACTTACTGGATCAATCTACCGATCTCTAGGGTGACGTTTGTGCTTCTTTTCTTTTTCTTGGATGTGCATAACCCCCAGACAAAAATCATGGATGGCGTTCGCGCCATTGACTGGTTCGGCAGTCTCTCGGTTCTGGGTCTTACTCTCATGCTTTTATTGGGATTGGACTTCGGTGGTGAGACTTTTGCCTGGAAATCACCGCAGGTCATCTGTCTGATTGTCTTCGGATCTCTATGTTCCTTGCTGTTCATCTACAGCGAGAAGAAACTAGCCAAGTATCCCTTGATGCCTATGGATATCTTCACTCGATTCTCTAACATTGCTACCTTGCTAGTAGCCTTTGCGCATGGTTTTGTAAGTATCTCCGTTCCATTGGTCGTCTTCAACCACTAACAAACCTATAGGTCTTCATCGCTGGGGAATACTACATCCCCCTCTACCTACAATCCGTGCACGGCTCCTCACCAATGGGATCCGGCGTCCTCATCCTTCCACTAGTGGTGATGGAAGCATTCTCCGGCATGTTCACCGGCGCAGTCATCCACCGCACAGGCAGATACCTCGAACTCATCTGGATCGGCCTGGTACTGATGACCATCGGAAATGGATTGTACATCAACCTAGGCGTGGGATCCTCCGTCGGCAAGATAGTCGGGTACCAGATGCTCAGCGGTCTCGGCGCCGGATTCCTCTTCCAAACACCCATCATCGCCATCCAGGCTATGGTCTCGCAAGAAGACACCGCGACCGCGACGGCAACAATCGGCTTCATTCGTAACATGGCAACCGCGGCCTCCATTGTGATTGGCGGTGTCGTCTTCCAGAATAGTATGGGCCAGAGGCAGTCCAGTTTGTTGGCTTCTGGTATGTCGACTAGCATGGCGGCTCAGATGTCTGGAGATTCGGCAGCTGCGAGTATCGAGTCGATTAAATTCATTACGGATCCGGAGCAGTTGCTTGCTGTTAGGGAGGCTTTTGCTTGGAGTTTGAGGAATATGTGGATTCTTTATACGTGCATGTCTGCTGTTGGGGTGTTCTTTTCTGCTTTTATTCTCAAGACTAAGTTGAATAAGGAGCATGTTGAGACGAAGACGGGATTGAATGTTGAGAAGAAGCCGGTTGTTGAGGAGAATGTACATAGCGTATAGATTTTTAGAAATGTATTTATCTGTTCTCTATCTTTGTAAATATTTGTAAGAAGCATGGAGTTTGATGAGAATAAATCGGACGCTAAATTAACCTTGAGTTTAAACATGCAGCAAACTAGTTACCAGGTGACCCACTGTTGGATGGACTGTGGATTCCAAGGTTTAGACTCATCATATGTATCTTGCTATGACAGAGTAGAAAACAAATTCACAACCCTCAAGAGTCAGTCAAATCAGGATAAGCGGAAGGATCGATATTATTCACAGAAATATATGGAACGCGTAACAATATATTCAAACTCGAGTCGAACGAACATACAAGAAGTGAATATAGACAAGAAAACGAAGTAAACAGTTCATAGCAAAGCATCAATGCTCCCTTATTGAACCGAACACTTTCCTCCGACCACACAGAGAACAGGCAGATCAATAACACTATTCCCAACCCAAATCTTGATACCCTGTCCATTGACAGGAGCCTTCCAATCCTGCACGACAACATCCCAAACGCTAACATCCTTGCGAGTAAGATGTAGCGTAACCGTCTCACTCTGACCAGGCGCAAGCTCTTTTGTCTTCTCAAACTGTCGGAGCTGCAAGGCCGGCGTGTCCAGTCCCAGACTAGACGGAAGCTCAACATACAGCTGGGCGACAGCCTTGCCGGTTCGTTTACCCGTATTCCGGACCTCCAACTGAACCGAAAATACAGTCTCGAAGAGAGCGGGATTTCCGCCCTCGCCACCTCCGGCCCGTGGGACTGGGTGCGGCTCGGTGCTGTAGCCGTCCGGGTAGGGGTATTTCTTTGTCGCAGTGATCAACTGCGGCTTGGTCAGGTAGGGGTAGAGGTAGCGCCAGATGCGGGTGAAGCTGGTAGACGACCAGGCGACTTCCGACGGGTCCGGGATGCTGGTATTGTAGGAGGGGGTTGGTGGCTTGGTGGGTCGTGCAGCTGGGTAGGCTGAGTCTAGTGGAGTTCCTGTCGACAGCGAAGGCTGGGAGAAGTTGAAGGTGGTGTAGGAGAGACCGTGGCCGAATGCATAGCGAGGTGTGATGTTGGCCTTGATGAAGTGGCGGTAGTCGATGTATAGCCCCTCAGTGTAGGTGTCTTGGATCTGACCGAATGGTTGACTGATCAAGTCGACGCTATCCGGGTAATCATCTTCACTGCGGGGAATGGTGTATGGCATGTGACCGCTTGGACTATAGTCGCCAAAGAGGACATCGGTAAGAGAGTTTCCAGCTTCTTGTCCGGGGAGATGTGCCACAACCACTGCTTTCACAGACTTGAGTTCAATCCACTCTTCCATCAGGATGGGACCGACGGTGTGGACAATCACGACTACATTAGAAAACTTCTCTGCTGCTGCTTTGACGAGATCGTCGCCATTATGCCAAGCCTTGAGTCCAGCTATGGTTCGATCTCCCGGATTCCCTTCGACTGTAATAAAGTTTTCGCCTGAATCGGCACTGATGAAAACAAGAGCGATATCGTTGGCATTGGCGGTAACGTCCGAGGGGAAGTTGTCCGTGATGTGGAACTCGGCATCCTTGGTGATGTTAGATATTGCCTCTTGGGGTGTGATGAGATAGGGTAGTCTGGCCGTGCCACTGCCCCAGCCCATGGTCAAAACGCCTTTGTTGCATCCTTGGTCGGCGCATGAATTGAGACCGTCTGGATTTCCACCTGCATCTGTGCCGAAAACCTTGAGAGAATCATTGCTGCGTAGAGGAAGAATGTCCATGTCGTTCTTTAGCAAAGTAATTGCTTCCCGTGCAACAGCTCTTGCGGTGATGTTGTGATTGCCCCTGACATCGACGAATTGGTTAACGACACCAGATGGAGAAAATAGAGCGCCGGGGTAAAGCGGGCCCTCCTTGTCTTTGGTGTTGGCAGAGAAGTTTGG
The DNA here is from genome assembly GCA_028974045.1 of Penicillium cf. viridicatum. Classification (NCBI taxonomy): domain Eukaryota; kingdom Fungi; phylum Ascomycota; class Eurotiomycetes; order Eurotiales; family Aspergillaceae; genus Penicillium; species Penicillium cf. viridicatum. The sequence continues at coordinate 5,552,970 of JAPQKQ010000002.1, read as the reverse complement.
CAAGGGATAGTCCTTGTCCTGTCCCATTTTATACCAAGTAGCAACGATACGTTGAGCCTAGACCCGTATATTAGACATGAGGGAAACAAGAATAGACGGTCGCTTATGCAGCTTTGTCATGTTTTTTTGGGATGTATGTGAAGGTGGGCAAAAAGCATAAACTGCGCAGAGGACTTTTCCATGTATAACCAGGGGGTTTCACATAGTGGACCACGTACCATATCGTTGAGACGGTCGACGGGAACACTGCCATTCAAAACCGAACGCGACAGCTCAGGGCCCCAGTATGAATCTCCAAACAAGGGAACTGCTCCGTCGCCAGGCATGCTCATATCCAAACCAGCTATGGCGGATGCAACGCCAGCGTAATGACCCAGCCAATCCGTCATGACAAATCCTTGGAAACCAAGCTCATCCTTGAGAATCCCATTGATCAACTTGCTGTTCTGAGAGCACGAAGAGCTATTGACCTACCAGATGTCAGCAGCACATTACAAAAAGCGGAATTGACGAGACTCACATCGGAATAAGCGGTCATCAAGGACCCTACACCCGCACGAACACCCTCGGCAAAAGGCCAGAGGTACAATTCATGCAATGTGCGATCATCAATATTAGAGGAATAGCCCTTAGTAATAATACTGCTCATGCGGTGCATCTCCTGCTCATTACCAATGTAATGCTTGATAGCCGCGATAGCGCCGGTGCTCTGCATACCCTTCACAGTCTGGACACCACCAACGGCCTGCAGAGTGGGATCAGCACCGAAGCCTTCCCAGTTCCGCCCGCCGCGAGGCTTGCGTCCGAGTGATCCCACAGATGGTCCCAGGAGCACGTTGACTCCCTTGCCGCGAGCTTCTTCGCCGAGCCCAACACCTCGCTCATACATGAGGTCTTTGTTAAAGGTTGCGCCAACCGTGATGCCAGGCGGGAAGGCAGTGTTGTGGTCCGAGTTGCGAATTCCTAGAGGGCTGTCTTGGAGACACAGGTTGGGAATACCGAAGCGAGGCACGCTCCCTGTCTGCCCTACGCAGGGTCCCATAAAGAACCCAGTGCCTGTCGTCAGATTAACTTTCTCAGCCAGCGTCATATTGCTGACGAGATGATGCGCCTTGGAGTAGGCTTCACTCCAGTCGGGAATCCATCCTCCCGGAGGGGTGGGATAGTATGGGGGTGATTCATAGCCTTCTGCTGCTCTCGCGCGCAGGTGTGTAGCAGAGTCGGATTCGTCTGATACTGGGGAAGCTAGGAGAAGTGGGGTGAAAAGAGAGACTAGAGCTAGATGTGCCCAAGGAGCCATGGCGATGGATTTGGGATAAACAAAAAGAAAGTAAATGAAAAAAAAAAAGATTGTATATGGGGCCAGTCAAGAGAACGAGTGCATTATTTCCACCAGGTTTGAATCTGCAAAATTTCAAACTAATAGGATCCCCGGGGGAGGGGCTATAAGAAAACTACATAGGAACGGGGAAGGAGCAACGTCCGCGTGCTCATCTCGGGGAAATGTATATTCACGGGATGATCCTTGCTGGATTTGAGGAGGATCGTCATGGGATCATGTTGACGATGTACTTGGCAGTGCAGTGAATACTGAGGCCTTATCACGATTGTTCAAGGATCGATTCGTGACTAGTCTACTAGTGAATTGACTTGCATAGCCGAGGCCTGCTGGATAAAAAATGATAGGCTGTGCATATGGATCGGGGCATAACATAGGTACTAAGTGGTATACACTACTCCGTACTAGTATTTCCTAAGTATTCGTCCCCGGATTACCCTCCCTAAAAGAGACAAGTGTCAGGGGTTCCGATACTTGGATATGCACCCCAGCACGTGCCCCCTTTTCTCCAGGAACTCACGGGCCAAGTTCATTCAATAGTTCAAGATATTACTGTAAATAGAACACGCGACACCCGTTTGATCCACATTCAAATGGTGTTTGCTCAATTTCATCAGTTGATACACATATCCACATCTTTAGATCTTGGTATAGCGCAGGTAAGGCTTAACCTCACGAATTTCACCAAACTTCTTCTTGGCATCCGCGGTACTGACAGAGGGAGGCACGATGACATCATCACCAATGCTCCAGTCGATCGGGGTGGCTACGCCTTTCTTATCACCGGTCTGTAGGGAGTCGATGACCCGCAGGACCTCAGCGGAGTTTCGGCCCGTGGAGGCGGGGTACATCATGGTCAGGCGGATCTTCTTGTTCGGGTCGATAATAAACACGGAGCGAATAGTAAACGCGATTTCCTTCTGTCCGATGCTATCCTGGTCGATCATATCGTAGAGGAAGGCAACTTTGCGGTCGGCATCGGCGATGATTGGGAACTGGACTTGTGTGGAGCCGACTTCGTTAATGTCCTTGATCCATTGGTCGTGGGAACCAAGCTCGTTGGCACTCTGGAGAGAATGGGCGCATCAGCTAAGGCTCTGTAGGAGTTGTAAATGGCGGGGACTCACCAATCCGATCATCTTAACGCCGCGTGCGTCAAATTCATTCTGAAGGCGGGCAAAGGCACCCAATTCGGTTGTACACACCTAATTCCATGTTAGTTCAGTGTCTTCATAGAGTATTGGTGATAAATACAGGTGTGAAGTCTGCAGGGTGTGAAAAGAGGATGGTCCACTTATCGCCGATGAACTCGTGGAAGTCAATCTCGCCCTGGGTGGTCAATGCCTTGAAGTTTGGGGCTAGCTATGTTAGCATGGTATCTTGGCAAATGCAATCTTGTTAAGACGGTACCAATTGAGCCCAGGCGCAGATGCGGCTGTTCCATCTTGGCCGAGATGAAGCGGCGGAAAGCGGGCGCACGCGGCACCTGTGCAGACCACGAGGGCCGCGGAGCAGCTCTGAATGCACGGAACATCTGAGTGCCAATTCTGGAAGCCATGATTGTTAAGAGCGAAAGGTGAAAGCTTCCAATTTTCAAAATTGACGCGGGACTTTCAGAGACCTAGGGCCGTGAACCCGTGAACCTGCCCGCGTGGACGTCATCAAATCTGACTAATCACCAACTTTTGCCGGGCCCAGGTGGCCTTAGGCCCTAAGTACCAACATGTAACCAGGTGCCCAAGTTTTGGATGTTCATGCGTGGCCAAGGTTTGTCTATATTGCATCTTTCTGGTATCGAATCTGACGATGCCTTATATGCGCTTGAGGATCTTGCATATTGTGTGCAAAACTGCGGGGATTTTAAAATCGGCATTATGCAGCCAAGCAAAATTGGATTAAGGTACGAACTTATATCCCATTTATAGAACACCTTTCCATTGATGCCATAGATTAGAGAAATAAAAAAGTGCTGTGTATCTGAGACATTTCAATGTTGGAAATTTGACACCGTCCACGGGTTGAACCGGATCCTATGATTGGACCAATGAGAGCCCCAATCTGACAATCTGAGACCCTTAATATCGACACGTCCATGTCCACAATTGCTGTCAGCCAATGCCCCGTTTAATAATAAATTTTAGAAATCTTAGTACCTTGATACCTACGCGACGAAAAACCGTGCATTTTGAAAAAAAGGGAACAACTTCTTACGATGCATCAAATGGAGGTCTTGCTATATCTAGCTACGTATACACATACTGATCTACTTGAACTAATAACACAAAACTTCAGAAAATAAAGGCCAAGCTTTTGTGGGCCCTAGATGGATCTTGCTCACCAGGAGATGGGCCCTTTTCCTTCATAAGTCGGCGGATCCCTTTTTGAAAGTCTGATCTTCGTTCGCATTTCCCTCAGGAGGTTCCCTCGCCTTCAACATGGGACGGTTTCACTATCTACTCGGTTTGCTGCTATTATTCATTTGCTCATTTCTCTGGATTGCATCAAGCCTGGCAAGACAACCACCTAGCATTGTTCTTACTCATGGATCATGCGTCTGCAGCGAAGACAATGTTACCGCCGCCTCAGATGCCGCAATCATACCCTCGAATCGACCGGAACCTCCTATTAAAGATATGAAACCAATATCAAACCCGAAAATACCAAGCTACCTCCCAATCGCAAACTCCCACGATCATCACACACAGTCCTCAATCCCATTCAAGCTCTGGCAAAAGGCCGGTTCACAGAAAATCAACGACGCCCGTCAGAAAGACATCCACAGTTGGCTAGATGTGAATCCACGTCTACGACATGAGATTCTCACAGACGACAGTGCAGACGAGTACGTTCGTCAGCATTTTGCTGAATACCCAGACGTCCTGAACCACTATCTCTCACTGCCGGTACCGATTCTGAAAGCGGATCTGCTTCGTCAATTGATCTTGTACATCGACGGAGGGATTTGGAGCGATCTTGACGTGACATGCCACCGCCCAATTTCTACCTGGATCCCGGAACAATACCAAAACAAAACAAATATCGTCGTCGGGTTGGAATTCGACGGGTTCCAGTTCGCAAGTTGGACGATAATGACAAAACCCAAGACAAGCCATATCGTGGCGGTCATCAAATATGTCATGGATAAATTGAAGGCGACTGCTGCACAGCACCATGTGACCACTGCCGAACTTAACATGACGATGATCAACGACGTGGTGGAGCTTACGGGTCCACAGGCGATGACTGTTGCCATATTACAGAACCTGCAAAAAGAAATGGGCATTCCTGTCGGCCGAGCGAATATAACGAATATCAAAGAACCCACCCTGTTTCAGGACGTGCTCGTGCTGCCGAATGCGGCCTTTGCCTCTAGACAGGGTGGTTACCCGGAGGACAGAGGGCCTTATCTTGTTGAGCACCATTACGCTGGCTCTTGGAAGAATGCCAATGGTGGTGAGACAAAATCGTGACATATTCGGAACCTTTTGTATTGGAGTTGCACTGCACGAAACATATGTGACACGACGGACATAGAAGCATAAAAGATAATATAATCCTTGCATTCAGCGTTTGATTGACTCTCGGGAAAGTGACTATTGCTAAAATAATAATTGTATTTAAATTCCTGTCGACTGTGGCTTTCTAATCTTGCGGCCTAACTTGTATGAAGAAATCCCTGGGTCTACCTTGTCCCGCCGCAACCTAGGTAACCTTGGAACCCGGTGATTCTCACTAGTTGTTACGATGGAAATGATAAAATGGCCCGTAGGCCAGTGGTATTCATTGATACATACAAGAGTAGTCGGCCGCTTATGCGGCCTTGTCATATCTTTTTGGATATCTTTCAACTGTTCTTTTAGGTCTCTTTTTAGGTAAAAAAAAGCATACTTTGTGCAAGAGACTTTTCTATATATAACTAGGGATGTAAGGATAGGTTGATTGGAGGAAGAACATTGGGCGGCCGCCTTCCAAATCCGTGACATTGCACTCGAGTCTTGACTGTCTAACCCTTCCTTTAAATGGCTATTGGTCTGTTCAAGACTTGCTCATTGACAGTTGTTCCCAATCCCGGCGCTTCAAGCACATGCAAATATCTGCCAGAGCTATCAATCTTCTGAACAAGGAACTGGTTCCGAATGTTCAAAGTATTGTGAGAAAGCATGATGATCATGGGCTCCTTGGCGTTGGTTTCTTGCTCGGCATTCACTGGGTTCCATGGAACAGCAGCAGAGGCCTGTATCGTAGCCGCAAGAGCAATCCCAGAGCCGTGTTCCACGCTGCAGGATGGCATAACAAGCACGCCGTGGGTTTTGGCAATAGTAATCATCCGGAGTAAAGCAGTGAAACCCCCACAAATGATGATGTTTGGTCGAAGGATGTCAAAATTGCCTCCAGCCATTCCATCGCAAAGCTCATTGCCTTCCCATTCATGTTCGCCCCAAACCATAGGCACCGAGGGCTTTGGTTTGTCCTTAAAGTGTGGCGTAAAAGCTTCGACGAATAGAGAAACTCTTGCGCTGGTGTATTTGAATTGGGGTTATGGACGACAATGCTTGCGTGTCAGCCAAATATCTCGCGAGTCGCCCGGACTATTTGCATATCTCTTTCAAGTGGACCACAGATTCTGACATCGAAGGTATCGAACCCCAAATGGAGCAACGGCTATGCCTCTGGTATCTCAAAAGAGGCTGGTTGCCACGGGGAATCGGAGGAAAATTGTGTCACCCAAGAATGTTCGCCCATACAGACCTTTATTTAGGATCGAATGACATTGCTCAGCAGCTTGGAGATTGGCTGGCCTTTGGCCTGACCACTAATATCTCACAGCGCAATATCAATCGCGCTGATTGCATCAGTAGATGCCTTTCGGTCATTGGCTATTCATGTTGGACGATCAAAGGTGGAAAACGAGAGGGTTTGCAGCTCTTTCCAGATGACCATCGGCTCAGTGGGGTCACGTCCGATCAGAGTGGGGGCGAACAGTGTGTTGATCATCTCGAGGACTTTTGGTGCCCCCCAACCCGGTTCAGGGGCGGGCGATGTTCCCTCGTCCCACCCAACGAAGCCCATTTCGGTTTCGATGCGCACCAGGCAGCTATAATCCCAGTCGGAATTAGGGAGAGCTCCGCGGACGACGTACGGGGTAACCGAGGTCATTCTCATTGTGGATCTTTAGACTGACGGAAAGGCGTGATATCTGTGGACAGGCTTCCTCGCTCTGGGTTGTGATATCCAAAGGGAGACAAGAATAATGAAAGAAAATTGAAATAGAGCGAGTCGTAGGTGACATAAAATTGATATAAGGTGAAAGAAGAACCTAGATCTCTTCAAACCCTCCTTCTCTATACGACCACATGCTTCTATCACACAGCGCTACAAGCAACTACATTACGGTAGACATACAATGACGCCAAGAAACAAGTTTGGCCACAGCATTTTGACGATTCTCATAGATGCCCAACGAAAGCCCCTTTCACCGTGTTATTGATATGGAATTCTAGCATTCGGTGAGACGGAAGTCAGAGAGAAACATGCAGCTTGGATAGAGGTTCAACATAATACGGCATTTACAGGAGTTACAAGAAGTCCAATTTGAGGATTTAGTTGACCGGCTTCGTTACATTATCTTCTATAATGGCTGCATTGCATTGGAGCTGAAACAGACGCTCCAAGTTAAGCAAGGAGAACTTTTTTCTAGAGCACTGAATAATCTAAGCGAATTAAACCTGTATCTCTTTCTTAACGCCATAATCTTAGAGCATCCCGATGGATACGTCGGCCCGAGCTGGAGATAGTATTGATAGTGACCATGTCATTATGCACTTTGATGCCCGGTTCTCATTTATCGGGGTGTGGTTTTTCCTTTGGCGGTTTAGATTGTGGCCCGTCAATTACTCAAATAGCGGACTGGGCTTCCAGGTACATATGTACATACATAGGTAGGTACCTAGGTAGGTAACAACTTGAAGATTTGTGACGTCACGCCATTGTTCCGTCGGTTCATGTATGTACCCCACACGGGCCGCAAAGCTTAACTTATTGAATCTATAACTCCACAAAAATCCACAATGTAGATAATACGTAGTTATGCTATTGTACCACAAGACCATTGATTGATATCATTCTAATTATTTGGAGGAGATGCCTGAAGGCTGCCTTGGGTGGGTAGGGGACCGTTTGAATGGGTAGTCATTCAATTTAGGAAAGAACGCGTAGGACTCGTCTTTAAACCTCGACTCTTGTTTTTGTTTTTTCTTTCTTCTTCTTCTTCTTCTTCTTCTTCTTCTTCTCTCTTCCTATCTTTGCCATTCTAAATCATTTTTTTATTATTCTTGAACCACAATGCCTCGCATCGATTCGTTTGTGTTTGTTGCCCTGCTTGGGGCCATGGCCGCGTACTGGCACAACGACCTTTTCCAATTTGTTGGAAGTGTTGTGGTTGGTTTCGCCTTGTTGGTGACGGGGATTTGCTGCATCAGCGGGTAAGTTTAGGAGGTTTCATCCCTCATATGTCCTATCCAAATACTCATCCAAATACTCATCCAAATACTCATCCAAATACTCATCCAAATACTCATCCAAATACTCATCCAAATACTCATCCAAATACTCATCCAAATACTCATCCAAATACTCATCCAAATACTCATCCAAATATCCATCCAAATATCCATTGAGGCTGACATTCAGTAGTCCCCGCGCATGGCTGTTCCGGTTGGTGCAATCGGTGGCAGTGTGGGTGGCCGATTCCGAAGCCACCCAGGCCACCCACCCCACCGAGGCCACCGAGGCCACCGAGACCGAGAAGAGACTGAGAGCCCAGGTGAGGGTTTTGGAGCAGCAGCTCCGTGGCACGGGGGCACGAGTTCGCGGTTCCGAGATAGCCCGGGAGACCGAGAAGAAACGCCATGAAAAAGAGGTCCGCCACCTGGACGCTCAACTGGCGACTGTCTCCCGGGGTATCAAGGAATCCCTGCTCGCGAAGGATCAGGTCATCGTCGAGTGCCGCCAGTGGCGGCGCAAGTTCGAGGACCTGGAACACCTACAGCAGCAGGCCCTGGAAAATCCCGTTCGTGGGATGAAGGGGCGTCCTCGTTGGGCCCCGGCCAAAAAATACGGAGTTGGGAAGCGGGAACGTGGTCGGCCTGCAAAAACATTCACTGCCATTGCGCAGGTGGCGATTGTCAACGTGGCGTGGGAGTCGAAGCTGGTCAGGTTCGAGAGCGAGGCTCGAGACTATGTGGCCCGCACCGATGACCAAATTCGGTCTCTCCACGCCGCCGCCACCGCGCTTAGCAACCAAAACACCTACCTCCAACAGCAGATGAAGGCGACCCCCGCTATCACTCACGAGCTGGCCCAGCAGCAAGTGAGGGATGCGGTGGCAAGCACGATGCTGTTTGCTGACCAGAAGTATGAGGAGGTTGTCAAGTTGCTAAAGCAGACTCACAGTGAGGAGCTGATGGCAGTCAAGGCCGGCCACGTGAAGGAATCGGTTAAGGCAACATCGACAGTCAAGGCAGAGGCAGAGACTGCGCGAGCCCAGCAGCGCGAGGCGGCCGAGAGAGCGGTGGAGGAAGAAAACCGCCTAAAGAAAGAACTCGCCGCCAAGAAAGCGCAGCTGGGCGAGCTGCAGACTGCCAATGCGAAGATTGCCGGTGACCTTCGCGTCAAGGATGAAGCATACGCCCAGCTCGAGGGTGAGAGGGACGGCTTCCTAAAAGCCGGCGAGCGTCTGCAGGCCCGGTGTGATAGACTGGAGGCTGAGGCAGACGAGCTCGCGAGGGACAAAGAGGCCCTTGAGGATGAGAATATGGAGCTAAAGGATGCAGCGGACTACCTTGCTGACCAAGGCGAGACATTACACCAGCAGGTAGAACAATTGGAGGGCGACAACCGAGTCTTGCTGGAACATAACGGGGAGCTGCTTTGTCAGACAGTGGTATCCGACCTCGACCTCCAGCAGACTCGGGGCAGAGTGGGCAACCTTGAGCGCCAGGTGGCGGATTTCGAGGCTGCAGACATCACGACAGCGGTTAGCGGTATGGGGTTTAGTGCTGAATAAGCCACTGTCCCGGCCTCCCGACCACCGATCTCCGTTGCTGTTCGGTTGCTCACTCTGTTGTCGTCCTTCAACCGCTGCTTCCTTGGTTTCACTAATCATCTCTCAGGGTCCCTTTCCCCTCTCCCTCCTTCCTCCTTGTTGCCCTCATCCATTCCCTTCCCCCTTCTAACTGCCCCATCCCCACCTGGTGTTCTCTTCTCCCCGCCGCGACCGACGGTCATTACTCATTACATCACAGCATGTCCCGTTGGTAACTCACGCCCCTCTTATGAATTCTTCACCATACCGCTCGTTTGCCGCTCGGCCATTGATGCTGAGTCTGGCCAAGCTTCTCCTCGTCGCCATATCGCAAGTTCCTTTCACCACTGCTGCGCCTATCTTCTCGCCTCTTTTTCTGTCATCCCGCGACACAGAACCACCAAAGGAACCGAGCGATCCGAGTTTATGGCTTTACTTGGGATTTTCAGCTGCTCTTGTGTTGAGCGGTGGGGCATTTGCGGGTCTTACGATTGCCTTGATGGGACAGGTCAGCTCTTTCCAACCCGATTAAATATTCCCCGATGAACCAGACTGACATCCTGATTCCTTCGTCGTACAGGATGAAGTTTATCTCCAAGTCATCAAGACATCCGGCGAAGGCCATGAAAGGAAAAATGCCACTAGTGTTCTCAACCTCTTGAACCACGGAAAACACTGGGTTCTTGTCACGCTCCTCCTCAGCAATGTGATCACAAATGAAACCTTACCCATCGTCCTTGACCGAACACTCGGTGGTGGTTGGCCGGCGGTGTTAGGAAGCACTGCTTTGATTGTCATCTTCGGCGAAATTGTTCCACAGTCCATTTGCGTTCGTTACGGTCTTCCCATCGGTGCCTGGATGGCACCTTGCGTCTTGGTCTTGATGTACATTATGTCTCCAGTCGCCTGGCCAATCGCAAAATTGCTAGACAGGCTGCTTGGAGAGGATCATGGTACTATCTACAAAAAGGCCGGATTAAAAACACTCGTCACTCTCCACAAAACCTTGGGTGAAGCCGGAGAGCAACTCAACTCCGATGAAGTGACCATTATCAGTGCAGTTCTTGACCTCAAAGAAAAGTCAGTAGGCAGCATCATGACACCAATGGATGATGTCTTCACTATGTCCGCCGACACTGTCTTGGACGAACGCACGATGGACCACATTCTTTCCCAAGGATATTCCCGCATTCCCATTCACGCCCCTGAGAATCCGATGAACTTTGTCGGTATGCTCCTTGTCAAGATGCTCATTACATACGACCCGGAAGATTGCAAACGGGTCCGCGATTTTGCTTTGGCTACACTTCCTGAAACACGTCCTGAAACCAGCTGTCTGGATATTGTGAATTTCTTCCAAGAGGGAAAGTCCCATATGGTTCTTGTCTCTGAATATCCTAGTGAGGATCGTGGCGCTCTTGGAGTTGTTACCCTAGAAGATGTCATTGAAGAACTGATCGGAGAAGAAATTATTGACGAATCTGACGTCTTCATTGATGTCCACAAAGCCATCCGACGAATGACACCTGCACCCAAGTCTCGGGTTGCCAAAGGCAAGATCGTCGAGGAGCCTCCTTTGAACGCCTCTGTTATCACCGATGGCGACTTGATCGACGTAGATTCCACACAACCTTCATCTCTCCCTAAGCCTTCCGACTTGATTCGACGCCGCAGTTCTGTGGAAGCACCACTCCCCCGCTTTCAACTTCGCAAAACTAATACCGACACCAATCCAGACTCAGCAAATGAATGGGTCACACAAGTCGGCACCACAGATGAGATTCGGGAACACCTAAAACATCTTGGTCCCTCCAACCTCGCCAGCAGGCCGCGCCAAACCCGTTACCATGCCGTCAAGATAAAGCGCAACAGCGCCTCTCCCTCCCGTTCCGCACAAACTGACTTTGAGTCTGGACAAAGCACCTCCGACTCCCAAAAGCTTATCACTTCTTCTACTGGAAACCAAGGTGGCATAGGCGCGGGCTTGCTCAACTCCGCCGGAACAGACGCTAAAGATGGTGCACATGCTCTCAAACTTGGCTACGGCACCATGAATTCGCAGGACAGTGTGAGCAAAGGCACCGGTGCTCAGCAATACAAAGACCTTCCCCAAGTCTCCATTCCCGAGGCTGTCCGTGAGGAACACGAAGACCAACCGCGTTCTGGGTCGACGCGGAAGGCTAGTAGTAACGACGGCAGTGTTGAATCGCCTAGTACACCAGGCTTTATTTACCACCACCGCGGACCGGCGCGTAGTGGAAGCATCACAGAACAGGTTGTGGATGTCAATGGTATTCGCAAAGTTGTCCTTCATGCAAATTGCACGAGTTCCTCAGAAGGTGAATCCCATCCATCAGGCCATCATCGCCATCGCGACCACCACCATACCGACGGTTCAGTTCTGGATACCGATGACGCAAAATCAGAAAATCCCGACAGTGGCCACGCAAAATCCAAAAAGAAGCGCCGCCGAAAGAAGCATGGCAAAGCTTCAAAGTCTGATGGCTGTCCCTCGGAGGACCAACCGTTACTCCGATGAGCTAGTTATTCGTTAGTTCGATGAACTTATTAAGCTCATTCCCCAATTATGCCTGTATGTGTATGTGTATGTAATTGTGTATGCCAACCGAGAAGCCAAAGATCTCTGAATTCATATAAAAACTTGATATACCGTACGAATTCTTCCGACGTAGATTTCAAGTCACAGACCTTGTAGCTAAGGTTGGAAAGCAATGTTAACCAGGTGCAAAACGTTATGTCGCAAAACGTTATGTCGCACACGTACATAGGTAGCTATACGTACCATTTTTCCTCTGCCGGGTGGGGCTTTCCTATCTTAGCTGCCGCCGCTTTTACGAGGGCGCTCAGAGTCAGGCTCACTGAGTAAATTTCAGTACGGGCTCAGACTCAGTGAGCTGCTCAGTTACATCACGTGACAAAGACGTGAGGTCCAATGAGCGCTCAGTGAAGCGCTCAGTGATTGTGATTGGATGCTCACTGATTGCTCACTGATTGCTCAGGCTGATCAGAGCTATCTATTAAGCACTCAGTCCACGCTCAGTCCATACCCAAAGGAGCACTTTGCCCCACAATATTGTTTATTTTGCGATCACTTTTTGATGACCCTCACTTCTCACTATACCCCGATTTCTTAAGGTACGCGATCCTCTAGTCTCGTTTCCCCCTCAAAAAATAACGCACTAAAACACGATGACGCAAAATTGGAAGGCACCGAGCTTATCTATAACGGGGCGATATAGGAGCAAATTTTAGGTCATTTTATGAGTTATAAATTAGAGCTATTTCCTTGCTCTAAACCTATAAGATAGCTTAATCGGTTTTCTACTCTATCCTTTTAACTCTTCGCCTTTTTCTATATATTATAGGAACCTAGCCATAGGTAGAAAAACCTTCTTTTCTTATCAAGATAAGATCGTCGAAGAGAAGCGCTATAAATAGCTGTAAGAGAGCAGCTATATTTTTAGCGCTTATATAGATAAAGATTCTATTCGAGAGAAAGATAAAAGAATACCTAAGACCAAAAGGATATACTACTATACTGTTAATCTTTAGATAAAGTGAGTTAATATTCACTTGTATATAAGGTATATCTAACGAATAAGTTACTTACTTGCTATTAGGTTCGTTATACTGCATCGAATCGAGGGCTATAAATTAGGTCCTAGCTATACGGTTCTAGACTATATACTTATTAAAGAATTTTTCCGGTAGTACAGTTATTCGGCGCGAGGGAAAAAAAAGTAAAAATAGACGGCTAGTAATAATATCGGTTCTCAATTGTACGGAGAGGCTATTTAGTAGATTTGAAGAGAAAATATAAATTAAAATTCTATTAGAAGACCGGGAAGAGATAACTAGTATAAGCTCCTATATAGATTTTACTTTCTGTGTTCCGGAATAGAAGCTAAACCAACTTAGGTATAGTAGGTAAAGAGAACGTTGATAGAAAACGAAGGAACGATTAAGAATGTCGAGGATCCAGCCCACGGCTTTACCAGGAAGGATTTTCTCCGAGTGTTATCTTCTATATGGCGAGTAGATCATCGCCGGTTTATGCCCGGATTGCTTAAGGCTATCATAACGCTAGCTCTTCAACTATATCTTTTCACGGGAGCAAGGATTGGTAGTTTTATCCTACCTCACGAGGATAGAAATGAAAAAGGCCTAAGATACGATGTGAGAGTACTGCGACGTGGAGATTGTGCGTGGCTAATTACTTAACAGGACATCGATCTGTTTTTGTTTCCATCCTCTACGGCACCTTGAGGCTTGGACGGTAGAGTGCAAAATCAACCAAAAGTGGCTCAAAGGGAATCGAAACCCAGACTACACAGTGTAAGTTAGAACTTAGAGTTAAGAACCTCGACGCTATCTTTACCTCGGTAGGGGACTAGATCGATACTATCTAGGTTAGTACACTAGACTTACGTATTAGCATAGGTTTAGATAGAATATAGGGTAAGGATGTAAAGGGAACCTGGGCTCTGGACCAAATTCTCAAACAAGGATACTCTTTATGATAAAAAACCAAGCATTTACCAAAAAGACCACTTATGATAACCGAACAGGTTATCATACCAGAGTTTCCACTATACCCGCATTTCTCCCAATGCGCCCGAGATCCACTTTGTGGTTTGTATGGATTTATCCATTACAAAGGAGCTAGAGTTCTAGAATGTAATTTAGCTATATAAAGATACTTTAAGGAAGCATAATAAGCCTAATTTAGGTTAGTACTTTAATGAAAACTGGCCCTTAGGGGTTAATAAGACTTTCACTATTATCGCTGGGGATTTTCTAGCCTTCATATCCCAGCGAGACACTATCCAAAGTACGAGACAAAATCTGCCAGCTTAGGATAAGCGATAAAATAGCATACCTGCAAAGCAGAATGGGAATAGTTTAAACATGGAAAGTCATATGTCAAACTAGCACTTGTCTTAAACATCTAGTTAGTTAGTCAATTAACTAAAGGTTTACCGGGTTAGTTACTCAGCATTCTTATATAATGTACTCTACAGCCTGAGGTGGCCCCAATATAGTTTGACACCTTCGGCACTTCCTATTGTCTATAACCTATATTAACTTATATATCTTGAATAATGATGGGTTTAGATTTCCCAAGCAAAGTTGCAAATAAAAAATAAACTAGAACACAGCTGATGGAATGATAGGGGAATATCCGTCTGTAGAGCAGCTAGTAAGGAGCAAGGTGGCTTGACTAGTGAGATGGGCAGACAGACATCGGAAATTTAGGGGGTAGCCATGCAAAAGTTGCAAATTTTCACCATAGAGGGTGATATTTTTCGAGATAGAAACATGTCAACAGATAAATAAAGAACGACCCGAAAAACGGCTGCAATCAAAGCGGAAAGTGGGCCCTAGATGTAGCAGTAAGCTCAATGGGGGGAAGAAAAGATGATCCATTGTGACCACCCTGGTGGCGGTGCTAAACTATCTAGGCTGACTAAGCTAACCTTGTGACATCTGCCGGGTCCTCGAAAAAACTCAGTCTCCGGCTGAGTCACATAAAATAAAAATGAATGGATGCAAAGTCCGGCTTGGGTCATGTAACGAATAGTGCAGTAAAAACAAAAGGCGAATTCAAAGCTAAACTTGTGAAAGAAAATTTTGTAACGATCACTTTTGGAAAACCTCAGGCGGGGTGTAAACATCGGAGGGAGTAGTCTCGCGGGCGGGATCGTATATCTCGGTGCCTGTTTCAACGCCCATCTCAGCCTCCATTTGGGGAGCTCGGTACTCTTCACTATCGTCATCCACTAGTACAGCGTTATCCCGTGCCGCTCCTTGCGAGACCGCCGATGTGAAAGGCAGGTTGAAAAGGCTTTGCCATTTTTTGATTGCGCGGTCTCGGATGTCGGGTAGGTCGGCGAGCTGTTCCGAGATTATGATACGGGTAGCAGTGGCGACGGCGTCCGTTTTGGTCATGAGTGCGGCCTCCTTTAGCTGGAGCTGGCGGTACATCGCCATATGTTGACGTAGTCGCCCCAGCTCGTCCATGTCTGGCTGTATGCTCTCCAGGCTTTCCATGATATCCTTATATGTGCCGACGAAATCACGGAGCGTTTTCTCCTCGTTGGTGGCTTGTTGTGGGTCACTTGGTGTCCGGTGGTCCTGGCTTTGCGATCCCTGGCGCTCTGGTGTCGGGACTTGGCTTGGTGTCGGGACTTGGCTTGGTGTCGGGTCTGAGCTTGATACCCGATGATGCGCTTGTGGTTCAGGAGTGGAAGAGCTGATACTGACTGTATCATTGGAATCGGGCTCAGTGTGACGTTGTTCTTCGTAGCGCCAAGTTGGACGAGTTGTGTTTCGGTAAGGCCTTTGGGGTATTGTAATCTTCATCCTTTTAAGGTCCGCCGAGGAGAAAGTGAATGACAGTGTTTCGGCGGAACAGGAGGGGGACCATGTGGCAAATTTCCATAGAAAACCTCGAGAGGCTGTCTGTCCTCGGAGAAACATGGCGTAATGATGGTGGTTGTTCGTGCCGATGTCTAACATCTTTGATTTGGACTCAACCCCCCAAAGGGTGGTATATCGGCCTTTATGGTCATGTAACTGTCGCACGACAGATCGAGGGTAAGGTAAAGAGTATTCCTGGCGAGCTTGGAATGCGGCGGCTGGATCAGCGACAGCGTTTTCAGCGAAAGGGTGTCCGAGGACGATGGGACCGATGGTGAAGCTTGGGTCTTCAGACTTGAGTTGCAAATCGGCTTTGGCTAGCATTAAATAACCGTACTTTGCAGCTGCACGGAGTCCGACAAACGCGTAGTATTTCTTCCAAATCGGGGCACAGGGCAGGCCGTGGAAGTCGATACGTGGAGCCGGATCCTGCGGCACGCGGCTAGCCCGAGGTTCGCCATTGGCGTCCCATACAGCGCGAAATTCGGCGCGTTTCTTCTGTGCCAGCTCCTTCATGGCCGCGTATACCAGCTCGTCGCTCAGAAGAACATTGCGGTCGTCGGGTAGGATCAATATCCCTTGGTTGTCTCTCTCATACTTGACGTATAGAGGGAAACCAGCTATGTCCTTCGCCGATAGTCTGTTTCCTGTGGTATGGACCGGGGACCACTCATTTGTCCAGATTGGTCTGTGCCGCTGCAACTCGATGCGAGCGGCCTCAGCAGATTGCTTCATGTGGAAATCGTCGAAAGTGTCTCCTGGCAGGCAGAGCATATCAGTCGCTCCCGGCGGTGATGGGCCAAAGAACGGAGACGCCTTTTTTCTCGGCATGGTGTAGGTTGGTTGAGAATGAGAACGGGAAAGAAATGGTTCGAGCAGCAAATGAAAATCAAATGAGAGTCAGAAATTTATAACGGAGTGACACCCGGGCACAGTTGAAGGGAGGTAAGTGAGTGTAAGTGAAGTAGAAGTGAGGCTAAAAATGGGTATAATTGTCCCTCTTTTGAGGTCATGTAGTTCATAGAAAAATGGTAAATGAGGTATAGTGCTAGGAAATGAAAACGGGTAAGGATGAAGTAGGATAAGTAGGGGATGATTAGGCGCCTTGATGTTCTTCGAATTCTCTGATAGCTTCATCACACCCTATGCAGTCCTCCTCCTTCACCCAACAATCGTATCTGGCTGATTGATTCTTCCAACGGACCAGATATTTGGTGATCTGGCGTCTCGTGCCGTCACGACGGGGTCGACCCGGAGCGTTGACTACACGCTTGGCTAGAATGCGCTCTACCTCGTAAACGACATCGTCAGGGAAACGCTCATCCGTTGTAGGCAGATGTTCTTCAGTCGTTGGTTGACGTCCCCATGGGTCGTCCCCTCTGGGCGCTGGTTCTAGATGTGCAACGCTGATCACTGGGTGGATCCTTGATTCACTTGGAATGTCCAACCGATACGCCAAGTTGCCGACGCGCTCGAGGACTTCGAAACGGCCCACGTACCGTTGGCGCAGTCGTCTCGGTAGGACCTGGTTCAGGGGTGTGTCATATCCGTGTCCAAGCTTGAGGTATACTTTATCCCCCACTTGGAAAGAGATCTGCCTATGATAGCGGTCGTACTGGCGCTTCATACGCATTGCTGCCCATGCCGCTGAGTGTTCTGCATCTGCGCGCGCCGCGATGTCGGGTGCGGAAGTCTCAACCTGGCGTAGTAGGGTCCAGGGTTGGCGAAGCTCGTAACCGTAAAGGAGTTTGTGGGGAGTGTGTCCTGTCGTGGCACTGACGGAACTGTTCATAGCCGCTTGCAAGGCAGGTAGGAGATTCGGCCAATCCTCATCGGGGTGGGTAGCCACTGCGTGGCGTAGTGCGATCTCAGCCGTTTGATTCGTGCGTTCAGACTGTCCGTCAGTCTGGGGTACGCTGTGGTGAACAAAAGCTTTGTTTGGATCAGGTCAAAAATCGCTTTCCACAGTCCTCGAGTGAACTTGGGATCTCGATCGGAAATGATAACCGTCGGAATTCCCCAATTAGCCGTCCACCAGAAAGAGAGGGTGCCGAGTGCCCAGTCCTCGCCATCCCAGTCCGCACGGCCTGGAATCATACCCATAAGCTTGGTGAACTTGTCGGTCATCGTCATGGCTGCGTCGTATCCCTCAGCCGAGAGCGGCATGGCTACGATGAGGTCTATTGTGATCGTATGAAACGGGATAGGGGGGTCAATATGGGCTGGAGGGATCCATATGGGCGATGACGCCGGATCCGGTGTTCAAGACAAACTGGGCAGTATTCGATGTACTGTTTTAACAACTTAGCACCCTTATAAAAGGTAATACCGCGGAGCTTTTGCCAAGCTCTATCGAAACCTTGATGCATCTGCTCGTCATGAACCAAGTTGAAAATTTCCTGGGTCATGGAGCGAGGTAGACACAGACTTTCCTCCCCTTCGGCGTTCGTGAAAATCACCAAGCCATCCTCCAGGTGGTATGGTAATTTCTCAACCTGGCTTTCCTGCTGGTCCTCGACGCTTCGTAGAGTCTCGATCAGGGCGGACCAGCGATTGTCGGACCAGCGATTGTCGGACTGGTATCCTTGCAATATCCTGTCCTTAGTTTCGTCACTCAAATGTAGGACCGATGCCGTAAGGAGGTACGCTGTGGGTTGTTCAAAAACATATAGCGCGGCTATATCCTCCAGATCGTCTTGTGTTCTGGGGGTTATAGGGTCCGCGCTGGGCAGGCGGGAAAGCGCATCTGCGAACTTATTGGTTTTGCCCGGTTTGTGGAAAATGCGTAGACGGAACTGCTGAATGAACTGAGAAGCACGGACTAGTCGAAGGTTTTGGCGTTCTAATGAAACGGAGCTCAAACTTGTTGCCTTCGCGATACCGACGGTGCTGCTATGATCGGTGTACACAACAGCTGGGAGGTCGCTGGGGCAGGCTTCAACTAAGTGGCGCACTTTCCGGAGGGTCTAACAGAGGGCGGAAACTTCGAGCTCAGTGGGCCAGTAGTTTTTTTCCGTATCCGTTAGGAGCCGGCTAAGGAACATGACGGGCTGGACCTCTGTAGCCGGGGGTGGCTTGGAGATGTCCTTATGTGTGAAAGTGGGCTTGGTATGGTAGATCGCTGCTCCGTGACCCGTTTCTTTGGAACTGTCGGTATCAATATAGAGTTGGCGAGTGGGATCATGGTGTGCCAGCCATTTGGGCTCGCTAAACTCGGATTGGAGTAGGCGAAAACTTTCTAGCTCAGCCCGGGAGGGTTCAGTCAGAATCGTCTGCGTACTCCATGTTCGGCGCTGTGTACCCTTGACCGGAGCGCCCTTCAACAGCTTCGTTTTACGAATCTGGAGTGGTTCCGATTTGTGAGCGTAGTTTTTGATGTAGTGACGAAGGTCTCCCGTCATTCCAAGGTACGTTTCAAGTTGCTTGCATGTACGCGGGAAAACAAGCGAGGTGATAGCTTTGACCTTCTCGGCGGTTGTAGACATTCCTGCCGAGTCGATGTCTTTGCCCAGGAGCGTTAGACTTGGAAAGCCGATGCGTGCTTTCTTTGGGTCCAGCGTAATGTTGAATTCTTGTAGCTTTGCAAACAGCAGATGGAGCTTGACGACATGGTCTTCGACAGTATCGCCGACCGCGAATATGTCGTCAACGTAAGTCCGACACCATCTCCGAAACGCGCGGAGTATCTTATCCATTTGGCGCTGTACGTAGGCGATGGAATTTGAATTGCCCATTGCAACGACGTGGAGAACTTCTTGACCACGGTGTGATATGACGGCCTGGTGGCCATAATAATCTGGATGGATCCTCCACTGGTAAAAAAACTTCGCTGCATCAACGATCGTGATAAGGCTCTTGCCTTTTGCTAGTGCTATGATCTCATCTTGCCCTGGTAATGGGTATAGGTCTGGTACCAAGTTCTTATTCGTCGGGCGGTTGTCGACAACGGCTCGACCGACTCGTTGGAACTTGGCGTTGCCGTTCTCGTCTGTACGAGTGACCCATTTCCACACCACGAAGACAGGGTTCACGCCCTGGGCTTGGTGTTTGGCAAAAGACATTTTCCCTTGGGCATGTAATGCATCAAAAGTTTCATCGATGACTTGCTGACTGTCTTTTGCCTGCCGATAGACCTGCGAGCGCTGCGGCTTTGAACCTGGAATTGTGGGCAGCTTCATCCACTCGTCTTGTGGAATGTCGACGACACCAGGGTTCGACCAAATGTCGTATTGTTCACAAACTTCACGGAACGCTGCCACTGTTTCTGAGGCGCCGTAGATTATAATACCATTAGGTAGGACGGTTTCCAATGGATGGTCATGGCAAGCTTGGGCATGACGGGCCTGGGCTGTTTCTGACGTGACCACACTGTCAGGTAACGTACCCGGCAGCTGGGGCAAGTCATCAAGGGCGCTTAGGTAGGCAGTGATAGAATCATAAACGTCACGATCGATTAAAACTGGGCGAGGATCCATTGGTTCGTGGATCCGGGTGGCCAGTGAAGTCGCCTCGGTGACAACGTGGTATGCCGATGTGTAATCTGGCTCTAGGAGCTGACCTACACGAACCTTTTTCCTGATCACCTGTGTGCGGTTGGTGTTGTTGACGGCGTGTATGTATGAGAAACCGGTATCAACCATTTGTGCCGGGATCTCAAACTTGCTCTTGCCCGGTTCGAAAATGTAGTCACGATCTTTTGGTAGTGCGGACTTTACCACAATGGGAACTCGTGCGGCCTGGCGTGGGGGAATCTCGACCTTGGAAGAAGCGTAGACCGGTCTCTTACTGACGTGGTGAGGTTTTGCACATAGGGCGATTGGAAAAGACAGGTTCTCACAGGACTCAATGATTGCTTGTGAACGTGGGAAATCGAGTATGAATCCTTCCGGTCCTAGGACGTCCATACCAATGAGTAGTTGGGCGCGTAGATCATCAACAACGTGAGCCTCGATGCGCAGCTGCGCCGCGGCGCTCTGGCTGAGGAAGAAAACTTCAATGACCACGTAGCGATCGGATAGATGCTGTGAGCCAATACCACTGACTGGAATCGGGTGCACGGGGTACTGAGGACATCTGAGGGACGCTGCCAGCTTGGCGTCTATCAGAGTCATGACGCACCCTGAATCGAGACAGCAAGTGGCGAGTTTGTCCGGGCTACCCAGTCCGATGGTCGCGGTAGCGTATCACCAGGACCTAAATGCATAGCCTGGGATGTGGTTTGATTGTGACGCGGAGTGTATGATACGAAGGGCGGGATTAGCAAAGTTTGCGACAGCTTCAGCAGGTATGGTGGCGGCCGCTTGGGGCTTACAGGCGTCAAGGTGCTGATGGAGTTTCGTATTAGAAGTAAAAACCTCCAGGCATGACATGCAAGTCAACGAGTTATCGCTGTCGACTGTGCACAGCTGCGCCTGTGCGGGGGGATCCGTCTGAGACTGAAACCCGGCCTGGTAGGTGTTCTCGTCGCTGTGGACATTAGCCGGGTCGGCGAAATTCGCACCATAAGGATCCTCATCAGTGTAAAAATCGTCTTCAAAATTCTCTTGATCGTCGTCAACCAGATCGTCATGGTACTCCTCCGGGCCATTGTCATTGGGTTGGGAGTAGTCCGTCGACTGATGATAGTCAGTAGCTGTGTCGACATGGTACGCCCGCTGCGGTTTATTCCAAGGGGCACGCTGGAAATCCCGGACACCGTTGCGGCCAGACCATTGGCCGTTGGAGCTGGTCCAGGTTTGTTGGGCTTGTACTCCCTGTTGCGGCCGTTGCTGCCGCGGGATTTGTGGGGGGTTCTGGGGTTGATACTGACGGGATTGGTATTGGTATTGTCCTCCTGGAGCTTGGTATTGTCCTCCTGGAGCTTGGTATTGGCGCTGAGCTTGGTATTGGCGCTGAGCTTGGTATTGGCGCTGAGCCTGTGCCGGGTGGCCACGAGGCGGTGGGGCTTGTTGTAGTTGTTGTCCGTAACCAGGTTGGGTCTGGATTGGAGTCTGACCCAATTGGTACCCACGGGCCTGTTGTTGGCCCGAGGGACGGTTCTGAGAGTTATACGGGGTCGAAAAGTTGTCCTGACGCGGTCTATTGCTCCTAGGCCTGTTTGCCAGTTGACTCTGGCGTTTGGTTGCCATGTCCTTCCAGTCTTGGTAATGATGATCGAGGCTTTCCATGAAAGCCACCAGCGACGTGGCCTCAGTCGGTTCTGGAATGTCGCGACGGAGTGTAGGCTCTAAATTCTGGCGGGTTCGTAACATCTGGTCAAGGACATCGGTTGTTCCGGTAGCCCTACATAGGCGCAACATGCCTTGGGCGTACTCCCTTGGAGTACGTCCTCGGCGTACATCATCCCATTCGTACGTGTGCTTGTCAAGTTGGAGGAGCGCTTCAGTACGGTTCGCCTTGAAACGGCGTGTGATCATAGCAAACCACCCGTCCTGGAGTGGGACCTGGTTCATAAGACGCTTTTCATCAGTGGTCAGCTCCTGCGAATACCATCGAAGGGCATCGCCTCGTAGGCAGCTATGGATATTGCCGCGGACAACAGCCTCAGACTTCAATAGTATGAGGTCTGTCATACGATCCACAAATGTGTGTACGTCTGAATAGATACACATATTCTGGACCGTGTCCATTCCGTCTTTGAATTTCCTAGAGGGGTCGAAAACGCCGATGTCGGCCGCCTTCCACGACGTGTCTGTGGTCGCCAATTGGCCTGGCGCGCCCTGCTCGCCTTGGGGACCTTGGTTCCCTTGGGGCCCGCGAAAAACATTTGCATTGCTTTGAAGGCTTGCCTGCACCGCCTTCTCGATGAGTTCGGTGAAATGCGCCATGTCAAAACCAGGTGGGGTTGGGGAGGCAGATACTGCCGGGGTTGAGGTGTCGCCTGTGCGGCTGGGCCCCGAAGCTCCGTTGTTTGCCATATTTCGGGGGAGATCAGAAAGGTTGGCCTCCTGCAATAAAGCCGACAGACCAGCTATTGGGCTGGCTCCGCTGAAGTGATAACGTGATCGGGGTTGAAAACTTGGTAGTGGTGGTGCTCGCTGCGGGGTGAGAAAATTATCCTCAGTCTGGTTTCGCTGCGGGCTTGAGCAAGCTTCTGACCCCGAAACTTGGGAACGATCCGTTTCCTTGAGTCTTGTCGAATGCGAAGCTTGGAGAACCGGTTCAGGGTCCTGTCGTGGGCCGAAACAAGGCTGCTGATGTGTTGTAGTAGGCTTGTGCTTGTAAGGGAAATGTGTGGGTGCCTGTATCACGGAATCGTCAACCGAGAATGACAGTTACGGGGTGATCGTGGATGGGTCAGATTGGTCAATAGTAGAATCAAGCTTTATTTGGGGAGGACTTGGTGTCCTGGCTTGCGGACCGGGCACCGGGGCCTTGGTTGTAGATGGCTTGGCACGAGGTCTGCCGAGCGATTTAAGTTCTCATGTCTTTGGAATAACTCCAGAAGAACATTGGGATCGTCGAGCCCTTTTTGGGCGCGGCGAATGCATGGAAAAGGTGTTCCATGTTTGTTGTTCTGATGGAGGGTATTGTTGGAGTGATGGAAAAGGGAAAAAAAAGCAAGTGGGCAGATCAAACTTCATAGATTAAATTGCAGAGCCGCCCCCACTGCGCCCTGCCGATCACCCGCCCATGGCTGACTGTTTATAGTCATGTGACTTCCACGTCTGTCCCATCTCAACTTTGTGTTCGGTTATATTTTGTTGGTTGAAGCAGTATTGCAAAACTAAGGGGTCCAATGAATGGGGTTCAACTCTCTGTATTTCTGTATTGGCTCCGCTGGCAATTTATAGTTAACTAGTTAACTAGTTACTCAGTGAGCAAAAGGCGGCAAGGGCACTAAAGAGAAAAGGGAACGCCAAGAAGTGGCAGAGGAAATCAAGTACGTAGGTATTTTGTAGTGGTTCCAAGGTTCTTGCCAAAACAGGCGTCGGGAAAGTATCTCTCTACTGCACCTCATTACTGCTTTTCTCTTCTGCAAATCTCCAACTCTCTTCCGCATTTCTTTACAGTAACCCATCATGGACCAACGACGATCCCTTAACAGCAGTGATGAGTCAACTCAATCAACCGCCAGCTCAATAGTGAGAAACGCTCAAATTGCGCAACGCTTCATTGATGCCACCGAACTTGCAATGATGCCTGACTCTACCATTCTTGAACGATCATTCAGCTTGAAATCAGTTATCTCCACCACATCCTCGTTTAGTCGGCGTTTCCAGGAAGCACGATCTCGGCCAGATTTGCAGGACATCCATCAGATTGGCATGGGATTACAGGGCGTCGTGTTCGAACAAGTTGGCAAGGATGTTGTGTTCAAGAAAGAAAAACCCGGCAATGAAAGTCGACCATCCAACCTACGCCATGAGTACAAAATCCACCTCGATGTCTCGGCAGCTTTTGAACGCTACCAGAGGATGACAGAGATTGAAGTCATTGTTCCTAAAGCCATTGAGTTTATACAAACAGCACAGCAAAGCTCATTCTGGGATGACGTTTTCCCGAAGATACCTCTCGAATACCGCACACGCGGCGACATCATGAAGATGCAGCGAATCCTTCCGTTACCTAAGATTGTCCGGCGAGCTTTGATTGCTCATTTGTGCGGACAAGAACGATATCTCGAAACCCCCGAGACCAAAGGCCTCCTGGATAACTCTCAGAACAAACATTGCCTCACACGGATCTACCTCGGCAAGGCCAACGGCCCATATCACCCTGAAGCACCCCTGAGAAACTTCCCTCTCTACCTCGGCACCATGAAAAAAATCGGAATCGAAACGACCAGGCTGGCAACTGCGATGGGAAAGTCCTATGCAACCTTACATTGGGGCTCTGGTGTCAATGGTGATGACGTCGAGTTTGTATTTGGGACATTAGCCTTGGAGACGCGTGAAGATCAGTTAAGACCGGACTTCCAACGACGTGCGGTCAGACTTTTCCTCCTGGACTTCGGTCAGTGCGAGTCGGTTGACTTAAGCGAGGATCCTCAAACAGTTTACCAAGCGTTCAAGGGCGCAATGGTAATGGGTGATAATCAAAGTTTTATTCCGCACTTCTCAAACGACCCTGAACTGTTTGCAGCATTTAAGAAGGGCTACATTGAGGCGGGAAATGTTATCCTGTTGGACAAGCGGCTCAATGATGTTTTCAGCGTGGAGGATTTTATGCAGCAGTATGAAGAGTATGCTGAGGACTTTCTGTGTTAGCTCTTGTCTCGGGAATTTTATGCAGCAGTATGAAGAGTATGCTGAGGACTTTCTGTGTTAGCTCTTGTCTCGGGAATTTTATGCAGCAGTATGAAGAGTATGCTGAGGACTTTCTGTGTTAGCTCTTGTCTCGGGCATTGCATCCAATGCATAGTTACCGGAGATCACTGGATTGCTTAACTAAGCTCTTATTGGATAGTTAACTATGGTTCACATGTAAGCATGTGGTGATGTCCATGCGGCTGAACGTATTCGATATAATCATTTGTCTACGGTGAATGAGCAGTTCAAGTCTTGAGAGTTTAATTGAAAAGCAAGATCAAATCATATCGTGAACTTATGTTTATTTACAAAGCCATGTAAGGCAGATATAGATGTATCAAAAGGCAATAAAAGTACACTCGTGTCACATTATCCAGACACGCCTTCGCGCCCGAGGCCCCAGCGACCAACCTCACGCATGGCCTCATCGCCACCTTCAGCTAGCCGTCCGTTCGTGTTAGAGGGGTTGCTGCTTCCCAGTACACCAGCCACACATTGCCACCCATTGCGGCCACCACCCCAGCGGAGGACTTCATTCTTGTATCGCTCACCGGCGGCACGATCAGTTGCCGCCTGGCCGGACTGGAAGACGTCCTGCCAGAGTTTGTTCGCGATCGCGCGGTCAAAGATATAGCTGTAGTACGTGGCACCGTAGCCATACAAGTGGCCGAAGAAGCCCTGCCAAGAGGTACGTGGCTGGACATTGTTCGGGTCGGGTAGACTGGAATACTGAGAAAAGACTCGATGATAGATATCGGTGGAATCAATGCCAGCTGAGCTGATTTCAGCTGGGATCGAGTGATAGGCCTGATCAACGAGCGCCATGAGGATCTGTGCCTCATTCTCAACGGCACCATAGATGGACCCATGCGCAGTGCGGTCTAGCTCCATGCTCTGCATCATGCTCTCAGACAGAGGCTCATCGGTCTTCCAGTGTCGCGCGTAGAGGCGCAGCACCTCGGGCGCAGTCGCAAAGCTCTCCATCAATACGGAGGGAAGTTCGGCGAAGTCCGTGGCGCACCGAGTACCGGAGATGGACTGCAGAGGCGTTTGACCCAGGATGGAGTGGACGGCGTGGCCCATCTCGTGGAACAAGGTGCGAACGCTCTGCTCACTCAAGAGAGTTGGTTGGCCGGTGCCATTGGCCTGAGGTTCCTGGAAATCACACACGAGAGCAATGGTTGGGAGTTGGCGCAGGGTGTTAGTTACCGGATCTACACCAGTGGCCATGCCATCATTCGGGTGAGCAGATTGGTTCATAGAGGCACACTCGGCGATCTCCTCTGCGGAGATTTCGCGCGAGCAGCGCAGAGTAAAGTGAGCCGGATTTGGGTGTTTGCTCGGCCGTGTAAACAGGTCACAGTAGACGACTGCAATATGATTCTCCGACTCGTCCACTACATCCAATCGACGAACATCCGGATGCCAAGTCTCGCCGGGAGATGCTTCATGAGGGACTAGACGCACACCATACAAACGATCAAAGAGTCGAGAGAGACCTTGCATCACTGTGCCCAAAGAAAAGAACTCATTGATAACACCCATGTGACGAGAACGGCGAGCTTGGGAATACTCTAGAACGCGCTTGTGAACGTAGTATGCGTGATCCCAGGGCCGCAGGGAGGAGTCTCCCTTCAAGTTCTGCAGCTTAGATAGTTCCTCTCGGACTGGACCTTGGTTGCTTGACACAAGCGAAGTCAAGAAGTTCGATACTGCTTCGGGTGTCTTGGCCATCTTGTCGCCGAGAGTCATGTGCGCAAAGCTGTTGTAGCCCGTAAGTTGTGCCAACTCTGCTCTCTTCACTAGAAGTTCCTCCAATCTTTGAATTTGGCGCTTGCTAGATGTTCGAGTAGCGAGATAGATGTCTTTGCGAACATCTTCATCATGCACTGAGCGCAGAGCAAGTCGAGGGACAATTCCCATCGTCGGAACTGGCGCTTTCTTATTCCACCGTTTGATTTTGGAGATAACCATAGGATCCAATCCTTGGAGGCTGCTGGCACCAAAGACCACCTGGGATCTTGCGGGCTCCGCGCCATTCATGAAATCGGAACCTAACTGGCTCACATCATTCGACAGGTTTACAAAACGCTGCCTCACATTGGGCGGCATATGAATTGCAGAGTTTGAGAAATCTTTATTGAGGATCTGTGCCACGATCCGTTCTGCCTCGGTCCAGTATGATGTCACGTCGGGGTTGTTCAAGGCCTTATTGAGCTGTTCATGAAGCCCCGTAGTTGTGTTCAGAACGTTCATATATTCAAACATAAGAGCCCACGCCTGCGTGGCTGCTTCTTGTATCCGCGGATCGGGGTGAATGGTTCGAATGAAGTCGGACAGATCGATGACGCGACACAGGAGATCGCTCAGCTGGTCAAGGTCTCGTGCTAGGGCCCTATATTCTTCAACCGTCGAGGCGGCAAGGACTTTAGCTACAATAGCCTGGCATCTCTGTAGCGAGACATTTGCGAATGTCCTAAAGCCCTCGGGGCTTGTCAGGTATTGGTTTTGGACCAATCCAGCTCGCCTTGGGACTGTGGTGGTGCGCTGCTGGGAGAACTCATTCCAAAATGGCTGGGAATCGAAAACGCGGCGCAGGGTGTGGTCATCGGTCTTCTTCCTTGGTGCACTGTTATCTGCTGGAATATACTTAAACGACGTTGACGGAGAAGATGCGGCGCTCTCGAAGGCTCGAGATTGGGGCCGCAGATGTAGGCATTTCCGACATTTCCATATTCGTCGCAAAGGGCGAAGCATTGTAGATACTGTATTAAAAGCAGATTAAAACCATCGGAAATTGTAAATTCACAAATCCTCTATTGAAAGAAACATAGAGTCAAGGAGAACGGGCAATGACGGAGTTTTCTGGAGGTTCCGCCGAGCCGAAGAATTCCCGTCCTGCTCCAACACGACTTTGCTTCATCTTCACTACCAGCTCCCCCCCCTTCTCGTCTTCCCCACACCCTCAGGATGTCATTCCGGCCGATGTTGCAACAGGTATGCCTTTTTATAATTGCTTGCTCTCAAGTTGGATGCAATTGATACCCCAATGTCCTGTTCCTATGCTGACTTGTGCCCAGCGGGCTGTGGCTCCGATCGCAGCCACTCTCCTCGCGGGAGGTATTGCTCTGTTCCCTAAGAAGACCGCATTCGCAGAAGAGCCCCGAGACAATGTATGGCCAGCTCTGTTCCTAGCTCTATTCCTAGCTCTATTGAATGTCTGAAAGGCTTGGTCTGACACACGACTGCTTCCTTAATCTAGCGGAAACCTATCTACGATGACTTCCCAGCCGACATTCCTGAACCCTCCAAACCCTCTCAGCTTGCTGCGGCTGCCGCCCCGAAGCTGATCTCCGCGCCAGCTGCGCAACTCGCTCCCTCTTCGCCCACCCCGACAGATATCCTGACCGCTCAGGTCCGACAAGCTCGCCTCTTCCTCTACTCACACTCCCTTGCCGCAGAGCAGGGCTTCAACAACTTCCTGTCTCGGGCCCTCAACATCGAAAACTGCTTCACCAACACCGTTGCCTCGCTCGCACCTTCTGCCGAGTCCGGCGAGCGTCTCCTGCCCGGTGGTGTCTATGTCGTCGTGACCGCCATGGCCGGCTCGATTGTCTCGCGTAACCGTGGCATCTTGCTCCGCACTGCATCGCCGCTCGCTTTCGGCACTGCTGCCGCCTACACCCTCCTGCCCGTGACAATGCGAAATGTCGGAGACTTGGTTTGGGAGTACGAGAAGAAGGTCCCTGCCGTTGCGGAGAAGCACCTGGCTGTCCGTGAGCGTGCGGAGCACATCTGGTTCACCGGCATTGCGCACAGCGGAATGGCCCGCCAGATGATGGAGGAGAAGATCGGTGACACCCGGAAGAAGTTGGAAGAGCTGGTGAGCAAGGGCCACTAAATATAGCCCAGTTGTTTGGGGCTATAGAGCGGATTTATTTGTTGCATATGTACGCTTAGAACTCGTAGATCCGAAGACATAACCGGATTGATTCCTTTTGTTTGAATCGTTCAGTCATAAAGTAGGTGACCTGACAAGATCACCTATGAGCGTACGCTTGCAAATGGGAACAGGTAGCTTGCGATGATCGACATAATTTGATTTTGTCATATTCTACATTAAATTGATTTCAGTTTTCTCTAAGCCATTCATTTATTCTTCCTCCGCAGGTCCTGGTGATCCTTCCGGCGCAGGGCTCCCTGAGTGAGGGGGCGGGCCTCCCACCTTCGGCGGCGGAGGCAGGGGAGTACCATGCCGTGACGGCGCATAGTCTTGCTCCCGACTTTTCTCTTCACCCTCGGCAAAGTAATCATCAAAGGCTCTGTTGGGCGATGCCGCTGGCCGTGATTTCCCTGCTCGACGGCCCGCGGGGGATCTGCTCTGTAACGGCGAGGCACCTCTTGCTTGAGCGGAGGCTAGGGGCGGCGGCGCTGCGATATTTGCTGGGACTAGGAAGTTACCCGACGGAGCTGCCATGCCCGGGATAGCGCTTGCAGGGCCACCCACCGGGGCAGCAGTGCCATCCTCGCGTGTCTCGAACACAACCTCCCCTGGTCCCTCGACCTCTTCTCCAAGCCCAATGGGTAGTCGGTGAAGAGCACCGTATCCCAACTCTGCACCAAGGGCGCCTTCGCCACCCCAGCCCCTGGTAGGGACGAGCTCGACCTCACGAACCACATCAAATTCGCTATTGTAAACCCACAGAACCAGTGTGCGATTTAGATGATCTTCAACCAACTCCCCGAGTGCCGACTCCCCTCTTAACGTCCCGCTGGGGGTTCCAATGATATAGTCTGAGTAAGGAAGCAAACCGGCTTGGTATGCGGGGCTGAGTGGCGATGGAATTGCAATAACATGCCAGATGTTTTGCGTAGAAGAGAGGGGGGCAAGCTGCAGCGCGAGGCCGAGGGAGGGGTTCGTTGGCGGTATAGGATGAGTGACTGTGTGTGTTCGTTGACCCTGATAGAATATAAATTTAGCTTGAATCTAGAGGTACCATCTTAGCACTCCTACCTTCGCACTCCACACTTCAAGTGTCAAGCTTCCCCCAGCGCAATTTCGGCATTCTGTCGCAAAGAGGTTTGGGTCCGGATCTTCCTGTATGTCAGTGTGAGCGAAGCTATAACGTCGGGAAGTAAAATGATCCTCTATACTCACAATTGTATGACCGTTAATGCCCACGATAAAGTCAAACCATGGCTCTAGAGGTAGCTCTGGGTCTTTGTTGCGGAGGACCTGGAAACCGAATGCGTTGTCACTGGGGCCGTTGCGAGGCTGTTGGCCAGTCTCCCCGTCTAGCCGGCCGATGAAGCGATTTAATGCGCCGAACATAATTCCTCGCTATAATTAAGATTGCGAGAGGTGATCAAATGAGGCTGAAAAGGGGAAGCTGTGGTCGTGTTTACCTCGTGCGAGCTGGCCAGATACGTAGGTGCAAACCATGCAAACACCACCCATCTTTATCAGTTATCGAGAATGGATCGATCAACTCGCTTTATCGCTGCATTGTATCATGGCCGACGAAGACGCGCCTCCAGAGGTGCATCACTACAGCAGTTTGCACGAAGTGCCCTGGGACATCCAGAAGTAAGTACCATTTTCATTGAAAAAATACCAATGCTAACCCAATTACCAGCTACTGGGCACAACGCTACCGGATCTTTTCCAAGTACGACGATGGTGTATGGTTGACCGATGATGCTTGGTTTGGCGTCACGCCAGAACCAGTCGCCAAGTTCGTGACTCTTTTTCTATTATGCCAGACGTCCTGCTAATTTTTATTCAGCGTAATAGCCTCGCAGATTGCCGAATCAGCGCCCGCTGGGCGCAAGGTTCTCGTGGATGCCTTCGCTGGCGCAGGCGGAAACACCATTGCATTTGCCCTGACCGGAAAGTGGAAACGAATCTACGCGATTGAAAAAAATCCTGCTGTGCTTAAGTGCGCAAAACACAATGCGAAAATCTATGGGGTGGAGGACAAGATCACTTGGTTCGAAGGCGATTGTTTCGAGATTCTCAAGAATCAGCTTAAAGAACTGGCGCCGTACAGTGTTGTCTTTGCCAGTCCTCCCTGGGGAGGTAAGTCCCACCAAATCTTTGCTTTTGTGGCATGAACTAAATATAACAGGCCCGGGATATCGTTCAGATCAGGTATTCAACCTGAAGACCATGGAGCCATATTCCCTCCAAAGATTGTATGATGAATACTCAGTATTCAGCAAGCACATGGTCATTTACATCCCAAGAACCTCTGATTTAAAACAAATTGCAAAGCTGGTTCCTGACGGTGACAAGGCTACAGTAATGCACTATTGCATGGAGGGTGCAAGCAAGGCGTTGTGTATTTTCTATGGAGATTTCAATGTGTCATGACTTATGGTTGCTATTCATCGACAATAATGTCATGAAATGTATTTTTACTTCCAAATATTTTTTATTATCTTTTGTTCATTTTTTTTTTTTGAAAAGATCCCATTGAGCCCATCGAAGTATTGAACTTCAGGCATCGAGCTGATTGCCTTATCGGGTTAGCGTGGACCCGGCCCTTGCGCATTATCCTGGACGCCCGTTTTCTCTCTTCGACCACCTGTCCGACACGCCCCTCCTCCTTTCCTCTCTCCTGTGTGACTAGAGCCACGGCAAAACCCACGTCAAAATTGCAGACTCGCAAAATACCCAGATGTGTATGTTCTGAATCGCGTCGTCGCCTTGCCTGGCTCGCGCCTACATTCTTAACCTACGATTTCTCTCACCAACTTGTTGAATCTAACGCTTTCTTCATTTACAACACTTCTCTCACCTTCAACACAAGCGTACTTGCCCATCATGCCTCACGCAACACCGAAGGTCCCGGAGGGCGAAGACGATGCCGATTTCGATGATGTGATGCGACAACTGAACAACTACGAAGATACTGGCCCCTCTTTAGATTTCTTGTCGCGTGACTTGGAAGTCGGCGAAAAAGCCGACGATGCGATCGACTACGAGGATTTCGAAGACGATGAACTTCCGGAAGAAGAGGTTGTCGGACGTCCAGCCCCAGCCCTGCCTGCGGTGGATGACAATCAAGATCCTTTCGCGAATCTGGGCTCAGACGATGCCGCTCTTTTCGGAAATGGAGACGATCTCTTCGGTGACCAGGTAGAGGGGGCTCAGGCCCAGGATGACAACCTCGATGATCTTTTTGGCGAAGGTTCTTTTTCGCCGCCTCCTGCTGGACAGGATGATACTACCCGTGGCCTTTTCGAAGACGAAGAAATGCCCTTAGCAGATGCGCCAGTTGACCTACCACCCATCCCGTCTGCCCCGGAACCGCAGCCGGAGCCACCCATGATGGAGGAAGATGAATTCCCGGATGATGACAGTATCATGTCGGAAGACATGAATCCCGTCGAACTCCGTGCATGGAAACTTCAGCAGCAGTTGTTCGCCATGTCAGGCGTTGAGAACCCACCTGCGCCACCTGAGAACCACGAAGAGCTTTTGCATTCCTTGTTTCCCTCGTTCGACCGCAACACTCTTCCACGTTGGCTCGAGTTGATTCCCCACAAGAAGGCCATCTTCATTGGAAAACAGCCGACCAAACCGCCTAAGCCTGTCTTACCCACGAAAGTGAATATTGAGCTGGCGCCTGATCATGAGCGTGCATTCAGAACCGGTCAACCCCTCAAGCGTGGCCTCGATCACGAAACTCATGGCTTGGTGATGATCACACAATCGGACCGCGAAGAGGAGGGAGAAGAGGCGGAGGAGGATACAAAGGATGACATGGACCTAGATGATGTGGACGGGGATGAAGTCCTGCCGGGTGGCTTCACCATGCAGGACCTTCGAACGATTTGTGTGGACTGGGATGTTAAGGATGATGTCTCTAGCATTGACTCGGAAGAGAAGCCATTGGCACAAAGAAAAGATGGTATCTTTGATGATGATGAAGCAGATTGGCTCATGGAAACCGAGCTTCCGAACAAGAAACGAAAGACCGGACCGACCCCGATGGATGTCATTGCTCTATCACATATTGATATTCCCCTATTGGATGATCCGGAACAAGCGACAATGAAAATTGCAAAGAGAGTCACAATTGATCTCAATGATCCGAACATTCTTGTCGACGAATTAAGAGCGGATGCCGTCGCAAATAAGCCGAAACACGCCGCTCCTCGCACCAGGGATGAAGTGGACCTGAATCTGACGCGCCGTCTCACCCAGCGATACAACATTTCGAATGATCAAGCATACGATATGCTCAAACAGAATCATCAGAACAAGATCCGCAGTACTCTTGGCAACGTGACACTTGAGCACGGTCTGCCCGCCCTGCGTTTGCAGTGGCCCTACTACAAGACTGAATTAGCCAAGGCTGAAGCTAGATCTTTCCACCGACCTGCTATGGCCTTCCGGCCTGGACAAACGTCTTGGTTCAAGAACCCCGTTCAATTAAGACGCAAGCACTTGCGTGGCAAAGATGCGAAAACTGTTTATGATTCTACAAAGTCATTGTCCATGGGAGACAACTCCAATGTCTTGCTGGTGGAGTATTCCGAGGAGCTGCCCATGACGCTAGCCAACTTTGGAATGTGCAACCGCTTCATCAATTATTACCGGCGAAAAAATATCGATGATCCCACTCGCCCAAGGGCAGATATTGGCGAAACAGTTGTTCTCTTACCCCAGGACAAGAGTCCCTACTCAATCTTTGGCCATGTTGACCCCGGCGAAATTTCCCCTGCAATCTCAAACTCCATGTACCGAGCACCGCTATTCCCGCATCAACCCAAATCCACGGACTTCCTCGTGGTACGAAGCACCACTGGATCTGATGGCAGTGCCTATTATTTGCGTAACATCGAAAACTTCTACGTCGCCGGACAGCAATTCCCATCGGTTGACATCCCTGGACCGCATTCGCGCAAGGTGACAACTGTCGCCAAGAATCGCATGAAGATGCTGGTGTATCGTTTGTTGAAGAAGAGCCCGGATGAGCGACTCGCGATCAGCGATGTTACAGCTCACATACCAAACACTACGGATATGCAGAACCGACAGAAGGTCAAGGATTTCCTTCAGCACGACAAAGACACTAAATATTGG
This sequence comes from Penicillium cf. viridicatum, assembly GCA_028974045.1. Taxonomy (NCBI): domain Eukaryota; kingdom Fungi; phylum Ascomycota; class Eurotiomycetes; order Eurotiales; family Aspergillaceae; genus Penicillium; species Penicillium cf. viridicatum. The sequence continues at coordinate 5,518,762 of JAPQKQ010000002.1, read as the reverse complement.
AAGCCATTGGATCCAGTTCTCCCTGACCAAGATACAATTCGTTCGTGGGTTCAGCCCGAAGATGTTTGTCTTCTAGAATCCATGCAGATTGGACAGCAGCATCTCCACGACACCGGTTATGGCAACGATGCCGAGACTGGCGGCGAAAACGAAGAAGACGAAGAATTCGAGAGCTTCGAGCAGCAGATGGCTCCCTGGAAGGCCACCCGCAACTTTTTGTTGGCCTCCCAAGGCAAGGCCATGCTGAAGCTTCATGGCGAAGGAGACCCCACTGGCCGTGGCGAGGGCTATAACTTCATCAAAACAAGCATGAAGGGTGGGTTCAAGGCCATCGGTGAAAGTGTCGAGGATAAGCTGGACGCGCAGCGACTTAAGGAGCTTGGAGGTCACAGCTACAATGTTGCCCGTCAGCAAAAGTCATACGAGACATCCATTCGTCGGATCTGGGATGCTCAAAAAAGCAGCTTGTCCTCCACCATCGAGCATTCCGACCAGGAAAGCGACGTGGACCAAGAAGACGAATACCAAGATCAATTCAACAAACCAACACCCCGATCCGAAGCACCTACACCTGGACCATATCGTCGTGACGACGAGACAACAAGTCAGTTCAGCAAAATGAGTTTCAACAGCCAGCGCGGCAAAGTGTTGCGCATCACCCGCCAGGTCAAGCTAGAAAACGGCGAAATCGTGGAACAGGAACAACATGTTTTCGATCCCCGAGTGATCAGGCACTACATCCAACACCGTCACCACAACGAAGCTATGCACACAAAACTGGAATCTCTCCAGCCCACGGGCGATCCAGAAGTCGACGCCCGCAACAGGAAGTTGATCGAAGCCGAGCTCGGCCGTCTCAACCGCAACAAAGAGCGTCGTTTTGCCCGCGAGAAGCAAAAGGGCATCCCTCGTTCTGGCGACCCGGACGGCAAGCCTGCTGGTACTCAGCGCAAGTGTGCCAACTGTGGCCAGGTCGGGCATATCAAAACAAACAAGAAGCTCTGTCCGCTGCTCAATGGTACTATGAAGCCCGAGGACCGTGTCACGGATTCGGCTTTCTCCATGAGTGCGCCGGTTCTGTGAACTCAGTTCCCTTTTTGCTACTTATGCACCTATTTCTTTAATCATTTTCCCCCTCATATCCATCTACTCCGAACTTGATACCCCCTTAAAGCTTCTCTGTCATGAATTTGCTCTCCGATACCCTGTTTCTTGCCTACCAGATGTGATTTGAGACCATACATAATAGGCACTTTCTCCTTGCTGTGTGTATGAATTTCCTAGCGTTGTTCCCCTTTCTGTTGGGTGTTTCGCTTCATTCATCTTCGATGAAGTATTATAGGAAATAGGATGTATTCAACCCGATGACGATACTTTTTGTGCAGAGTAGGCTAATATCTTCGATCCATAATGATATATTCATTCCTAAGGATACATAAGAGGGAGAGTGGAGCGAACATTGTAGTTCCAAGGACGGTGAATAGTCACCTATGAGGGAATGAAGCGCTATACAGAATGAAAAGAGGGTTATATGGATATGGTTGACCCGGTGAAAGGACGGTGGTGTGTCGCGTGGATGGAAATGTAGCAATAGCCAACAGGTTTGTTCCAAGTCGACTAAGGAGGCAACTTCCCAGTTCACCCGTGGACGGCTTTGCTCTGTATAGTCACGATGTGTACAGGCCAGCCAATTGGCCTCTGGTATAAGGTTGACGCCCTCGCTCTGTGCTGAAAGCCAAAGCAACGTCGTTGGGTCGCCGGTATGTATACCCCAGAAAAGCGCCCTTTTTGCGAATGTCCAAGACTGTCTTGCTCATCTGTTTGTCCCGAAGGATTTTGTCGCGGGGCCGCTTCTTCTCCTTTTTCTTTTCGGCATCTTGTGCCTGCCCCTGTGCTGCGCGTGGGGTAGCCTCAGCAACTGGCGGCTCCACAGCGTCCTTCGCTGGACTGATTTCTTGATTCTCAGGGGTACTCTCGTCAGGCTCTTGGTCACCATCCTCCGAGCCACTACCACCAGCATGCTCGACATCATCACCGGCCAACTTCCAGTCGTCAAAATATCTAGTGTCCTCCCAGTTCCTGACCCTAGGAATCACTGGTGGTTGGCACATGTGAAGATCTTGCCACCGGATACCTCGGAAGAACGGATGAATCTTGATGTCTGCTGCATCGTTGGGGTAAACGTAGTAGCTCGCGATATTTCTGTACCGCGCGTCCATGGAGTACAGCATTTCGGTTGAGACGGGACGTCCATTCAGTATATCATTGGCTTGGTACTTCGGAGAACACAGACGATATTCGCGCTCTTGAAGAATCCTGGTAATCAGATCAATGGCCTCCTGAGAGACTAACTTGTCCGCGAAGTTCTCCCGCGGAAATCGCAGAGTTCTTGTGTGTTGCTTGAGAGATTTTAGAATGAAATGTTCGCCAGAACAGAGGAACAAAGAAGGTACTCACAAGGATCTTGATCTTTGTATCATGGCGATTTTCACAGGCAAAGGGCGTGAAACCATATAGACACTGGAAACGCCATGAGAATGAGAACTTGATACACATATAACGGGAATGTCGAGCGACCTACCTCGTATAGAATGATACCCAAGCTCCACCAGTCGCATCGTCCGTCATACATTTCACCGCGAATGACCTCAGGTGCCATGTATTGACTGGTTCCAACAACACTTTTTGCGAATCTGCGTCGCCCCTTGCTGTTCCTCCAATCTAACAAACTCGTCGAGGATGGCTGATGAAGAGTATAGTCATCCAGACTGTGCAATTTTATCTCAGGCGCAAGCTCTTTCGCTTCGGCAACCTCTTTCTGGTCTTCGGAATCACCCTTAACATCAATGCCAAGTTTCTCCAGCAAACAGTAGCGATGGCTGTTATAATAAGCTTGATCATGCGACCAATGCCCATTAAAAGCAAGACCGAAGTCGGAAATTTTCAAATGGCCCGACGCAGAGATGAGGAAGTTATCAGGCTTGACATCGCGATGAATCCAGCAAAGTCGATGTGCCTCCTCAATGCACAATATCATTTCGGCGATGTAAAATCGTGCCCAGTCCTCGCGGAGTGTATCTTTGCGGATCAGTAACCCCAAAAAGTCACCACCAACCATGTAATCCATTACAAGATATAGATTGTTGGCATCTTGAAAGCTGGCGATCAAAGGAACAACCCATCGGGAACTTTCAGAAGCAACGAGAAAATCTCTTTCCGCTCGAATATGGCCTTCCTGGGAGTTGCGGATCATTTCTGATTTTTTGATGACTTTCATGGCGTATACCTCCTTCTTTTTGCCTGTCATATACCTTCGACGGCTTTGTTTGGCACCTTCCACAGCAGACATCAGAGCTCCAAGAGGATTCGATCTGGGGTAGACATTGTTGTCTTTGAGAGTCAACGGGTCATCTTCATGGGAACTCTTCGAATCACAGCCACTGTGTCGAACAAGACGCACAACACCAAAACTTCCTTTCCCGAGTACCTTTATGGCTTTGTACCTTGCAACAGACATGACGCTTTCGCTTTGAGTGCAGTATCGATTTGATTTGAGCACACGGCACTGTCGAAGATAATCGTTCTCTCCCAAGACCCAGTTGTGCCTTGTCATCAAGCGCTCTTCGGGTGTGAGCTCGAACGCATAGATATGATGCTCTAACTCGAGCTGACGTTGCTGACGGGGGTCTTTGTTTTGGAAAATGGAGTTGAAGTACAGTTCCAAATAAACCTTTGCCGCTGATGTCGCTTCCACGGTTTTGATTGACGGCGTTATCGCAATTAGATTGGTGCCTGAAGCGTTGGCAGCTTCATTGATCTCAGAGAGAGAGGGCCAATGCACTACTGCAGTTTCGTGTTCATCGTGCAACTTGTCTTTATCCGAGGAAGGGGACGCCCCCCCGGACGTGAGCGGAGTCAGTGAAGTTGACTGTCCGCCAGCAGGAGACCTACCACTACTGGGGCTGGTTGATGGGTCTGAGCTATCATTGCCACCGTCATTCTGTCCGCTCAGATCATCTAGTACTGGAGAACTGACGCGAAGAACACTCGGTCTTGACCGAAGATGTACACGGCGTATGACAGTGGCCTGGCCAAACGCTAGCGAGATCCTATGCGAGAAGCGATCGACAAATTTTGAATTTGTTGGACTTGGTTGCTCGGTGACAGTAGTTGGTAGAGGGTCCTCATTTGTGGCATGTTTCTGCACGTCGTCGACAACAGCAAGTTCACCCGCCAATTCACTCTGACTCTCGGCTGACGGTCGTAGGTCGGGAAGGGGCTCGGACAAAGTTTCAACCCCTTCGGTGGGGATGCTGAGTGAAGGAGTGACAGGTATTGGTTCACTTTGAGGGGACTCGGCTGCAGTCAGATATCCTGGGCTATCATCGTCGTTACCACTTGGGGAGGATGAGTCTGAAGGATCCGAGCTGTCGTCGCCGGCCTGTGCGGAATCACAGCAATCGGTGTCGGCGCTGAACCCTTTGTTGCCTGTGACGCAGAATCAGTGAATGGTCAGACATAGAAAGAAAAACACCACCACTCACTCTTAGATGAACCGCGCAAACCCAGCAACAGTAGAATCTTGGAGCCACTGCGAGTTAAACGAACCCTAAGCCGATCCTTTCCCGCCCTTGGGATAATTGGCTCTGATGTCGGGCTTTCTGTCGTCCCAGAATCAGTTGAAGATGTGTCTGGCTTTTCAGAGACGACGACTTTAGTTGGGATCCAGAGATTGAAAAGACTTCGTCGTGTTGTATCTTTTTTACTGGAGGCTGTCATGTTTACCTCTCAGAGTCAATGAGTGTTGAATTAAACATCTGTGGGGCTTAACAATATATTGAGTAGATGTATGAAGCATGAAGCATGAAGCATGCAGCTTAGGTGTTTGTAGTGAAGTAGCCATGTTAGGGCTGGCAACTACGTAAAAGGGTAAGTGCCACCGGACTTTCTGTCGGACCTGATGAACCTGATGAACCTGATACACCCATGAATACATCTAGTAGTTATACATGGTGATCTGGAAGACATCAGTATTAATGAGATAGGTATCTATGCATGAAAATATAAGCCTAACATGAACACACAGCCACAACACATGACAATCCAGAGGCTCAACACGCGGGGGTGGTTGGAATCAAAATCTCGTATCCCCCCATTGCCTATTTATTGCCTTGTTTCCCACTTTCGGCAGTAGAACGGTCCATTTGATTTATTTTGAGCATCTCTGTTGATAGGGCATGTATTCTCATTCAAACCCAGCTCGCCCTCGTGACGAGCTGTACATGACCAGCACCATCTCCAAAGATCTGAGCGGCAAAGACGCCTCACAAGAGCAACCGGTTCCTGCTTCCCTCGGAGGGAGAGCTCCCCCCCCTCTTGACAGCACATTTTACATTCCGAATCCCAACACGAAGCAAGAACATCACAACAACCAGGATTACTCATTCAAACTGATGCTGTTAGAACAGCAGAACGTCGCCCGACGAAACCAGTTGGCTGCGTCCCAGGGCAGCGCATATCAAAGGCCACTCGAGCCTAATATTCCTATCTCTTATTCCGGAGCGTCGGTGGTCAACAACCAAAACATGCCAGGCCCCTTTCCCACGGGTCCTGTTCCTTATCAATATCCCCAAGCCCCGGTGTATAATACCTATGCCCCTCACGCTCCTGTAAGGCAACGGATTCCGAGTCCACAGTCTGTGGACTCATACGATATGAATCCGCAGTACTCAAACACCGGTCGATTAGACATGTACACTCCTCCCAGCCAAGGAAGTGTCTCTGTATCAGAGGCCAATGACCTCAAAGCCCAAATCGCAGCACTTCGAGACAAGGTCCGGGAGCTGGAAGGAAAACCTGTTATGCCTACAGCCTCAAAGTATCAGATCCTTTATCGGATTGAGAAAGACGGCACCTATCCGAGTGACAATCACAGCATGGACGATAGTGATGATGAATTCAGCCACAGGCCTCGTAGGCCCAGGTCTCACACGTCTCCATGGATGGGGATTTACACCGATCCCCCTGAGCTCATTCATCGAAACATGGGTGCACCATATCTGCGATGCAACGATCCGCTGACCAACTTCGAGTTGTACCTCGCTCTCAACAGAGACATATCTTTTGTAGTCTTCCGAAACTACAAAAGAAGAGCCGAGCCACAGTCAGCGAACACAAAGTATGGCAAGCCAGAACCATTCAGCGAGACCATCCTCCCAGTTTCCGAAGATCTCAAAGACGTGATCGCAGATTTTCTCAGGGGCAATGAGTTTCGATCCATGAACAACGACTACCGGGACACAGGAGAGGTCCAGTCACCTTATCTCTTCGTCTACCATAACCGGGGCGCTGGAGAATCGGAAATCAGACAAGGCCTAAGCTCTGAAGCGCAAAGACAATTTGACCTCTTCATGGATTATGTCCATGAGACTTGCGGCAATGAGTACACCGCAGCAGACCTGCTTTTGGAGAAAGGCAAAATTCGCCCGGAATACGTGCAATATCTGTTCAAGCCCAATGAAGTCCTGGTTTCGAACAAAAACAAAGAGCACATAGGTTACGTAGCCAAGGACTGGCCTTGTCGAAGTATAGAAACCCATGGCAACAATCCTTGTTGGTGGATCAGTGTCCAGACCTGGGACTTCGATGGCGAGTTTTACAAATCTCGGACTAGGCTCAGTTTTGAGACGCCAAAGTCACAGCATGCCACGGAGATCCCGTCGTCGCCTAAAGTGGATTATTTGTCGCATGATTCTAGCCTTCCTCTACCCAACAGTGACTCAGACAAAGAGTATGCTATCACGGACCTTGACGTATTCCCAATCAAGTATGCCCCTGATTATCTCGTCCGGAAACTTCGACGCCGTGGGGAGATTTTCTGGACATTCCGCACACAGAAGTATGTGTCCTATCAGGCGACCGAGGAAGAGAATTTCCAGACCATGGTATGTGCTTATTGTCAACCTGCAATGATGAACTGAACTAACCATTGCTTCTAGACCGACGACCGATACATCATAGATATGAAGACATACAACAGACTACATCCAGTCTCGGACGGGTATTTGACCAACGGCCCACGCAGAAAGACACTCGATGACCGAGTCATGGCCAGAGAACAACCCCCACAAGAGCCGTTCAGCATGTTGATGCCTCCGAGGGTGACTGGCTTCAATCTCCGGCGCAAGAAATGGTTCGATCTCTCAGTCGACCGCATCTCACATGTCGAGTGGAACAAAGACGCCTTCGAGAGTCTAGCCATCGACTCTAAATCCAGAGACCTCATTGAAGCACTGGTGACCAACCACGTCGAACCCGAGTACTCCGCCGATCTGATCGCCGGCAAAGGCAATGGACTTATCTTGCTTCTACACGGTGGACCAGGAACAGGGAAAACACTGACTGCAGAGAGTGTGGCTGAAATAGCCGAGAGGCCTCTCTATCGAGTCACATGCGGTGACGTCGGCATCAAGCCAGAGGAGGTAGAGAAGTATCTCGAGTCCGTGCTACACCTGGGCAAGATCTGGAACTGCGTAGTCCTGCTCGATGAAGCAGATGTTTTCCTCGAGCAGCGCGGTCTGGAAGATCTGAACCGGAACGCGCTCGTATCGGCATTCCTGCGCGTGGTGGAGTATTTCGAAGGAATCCTGATCCTGACCACCAACCGTGTAGGCACCTTCGACGAGGCATTCAAGTCGCGCATCCAGTTGGCACTGCACTATCCCCCCCTCGGCGAGGAGCAGAGACGATCCATTTGGCAAACTTTTATCAAGCGCCTGGATGGGTTTGATGAAGAGGCTGTTGATGTTGAAAACCTTATGGGGAGCTTGGATGTGCTCCAAAAGGAGAAGTTGAATGGTCGGCAAATTCGGAATGCCATCACCACTGCTCGCCAGTACGCGAAGTGGAAAAGGGAGGTTCTCACGTATCATCACCTCAAAGATGTGATTGAGGTGTCTGCGAGATTCGATGATTACTTGGAGAACATTCACCGCGGTGGTCTCATGCAGGTTTGAGTGCCACTGAATCAAGATTTATGACCGGATAGCGTGTTGAGGGAAGAATGGCCAGAATGTCCAACCGTAGCGGGATATTTGCAATTGAATGCGATTTGGCTTTGTGACTCGTAAGCTACATGCATCCTGTGCTTAAAAGTTAAACGTAGAAGGGTCATTAGGGAGATTAGAAAAGGCCTAGAACAAAGTGTCAACACAAGGTGTGTATAAGAAAGCGACATGCCGTACTCGTACTCGTCAAGAAAAACATAATACATACCCATGAGTCAAGTTGAGCCCACCAGATCGATCCCTCAAGGCTCTCAAGGAAGCCTGCATCGTCTCCCGTATTCATTCCCAAATCAGCTGGGGGCATCATGAAATCAGCCGCCTGGGTGTCATAGAGAACCGATTTTACATTCGCATTCTGTGAACTCTCTCCCGAGACATAGAGAGTGTCATTTCCATTAGAATAATGGGTCCGAGTCTCAGCAGAGACCCCATTGGACCCAATCTGACGATGAACCTCCTGTCTCAACTCCTCCAGAATAATTCCGTAACGACGACTCGGACAGTTCTTGCGCGTCGCCTCAACAAGGTGTTGCTGACAAGACTCAGCGAGAGAAAAGAGCTGGCGCAATTTATCTCGGTCATTGGGACTTCCGACTGAAGAGACAGAGACCGAACTAGATCCGCTCAATGACTTACGGTGCTGTTGGATGGTATGGATGTAAATGACCAAAACTGCACAGAAGCACACATAGTGCGTGAACCAGAAGGACTGGATCAGCACACCTTGATGCGCGAGACCATCGGTTATTGTCATGATGTCCTCGGCAGCCTGAATGCATTTCTGGACGTGTGAGCTGACCATCGGGTGCGGGACTTTCGGTCTGCGGCTGAGGTCTGTGAAATCGTTCAAGAGGAATGAGCGGGTGACGTGGATCATAGCGTGGGAGTAGGCGAGTTGGAGGACTTGGCTTTGGCGGCAGAGGGGTGGGATTAAACTGGTTGGGTGAACACTGTTGAATAAGGGTGGGACGGTTTCTTTCCATTTTTCGAGTTCTGAGGTTAGGCGGATTGCGGTCTCGAGAGGGGAGTCTCGAGAGAGGGTGTTTATGCTGTATAGTTGACGGGATATATCACCCAGGATACGACCGAGTCTGGGTTCGGTGTCAGATGCCCAGGTATATATATGGGTATAATAAGTACAGGGCAGGTTGAGAAACTCACCGGTAATGAAGAACAGAGGCAATCATCATGCTGTCCGTTGATCCTGTTCTTCGCGTTGGATCTTCTTCCAGTAAATCTTCGTCGTTCGTCTCTTCCGGTAGTTCTTGGTCGATGTCCTCGTCATGGAGCAGTCGAGGTCTTCCGAACATAATGCTTAGGTATTTGTCTAGAGTGTATACACTCCAGAAGATGCGCCTACGGAGCTCCAATTCTAGATGCGAGCACCCGTTATTCGAGGCTTTGGCTGGCCCCTTCCTGTGTAATCCGAGTGCAGTCACAATCTGCATCGTCGTGCCGAATGAGTACCAGCATTCGTTGGCCCGTGACGATGACAGCAGATAGAGACATTGACCCAGCCGGGCCTGGATAGTTTCCAGTCGCGGCGGCCCTGACTCGAGAGAAGACATGTATTTCGATGCTGCATACCAGCGCTCACTGTAATCTCCCAGTTAAGCCCCTTTTCTAACCACGCCGAGAGATTACTAACCTTTCTAGTCTTTCACCTCGCCCACCAGGCACCCCCCGGGCCTCATTTCCACATACAAAGTACTCACGGCAATGATCATGAGAACAATAGCAGTCCGAGCAACCATATTTCCCACAGGGAGATTCGAGAGGCCGAGGTTATTTTGGTAAACCTGTCTAGTCCACTCTTCCACATTCCCCCTGTGCACAAACCGATAAGTCACCATAGAGTAATCGAAGTAAATTCCCACCAACTCCAGCGCCTTTTCCAGAGACGGGAGGGTAAACTCCGCCTCCTGGGGATTGGAGTAAGGCTTATCACCAAACATAAAGACCGCTGTATTCCGCGAGGACTCATTTTGGAGTTCATCCGGATAGTGCGTCGTTTTATCTTGATGCAGACGGCTCCATACACGATTGATAAACGACACACCGGATGAAGGACCGAGGTAATTACCCTCAAAATCCGTTGATCCTGGCTCTGGTGAATTCCGCGATGATACCACATGCTGGTGCTGGTGCTGGTTTTTGTTTTTGTTCGGGGCTGAAAGTAGATTGTCGGTTACAGTCGAGTCCCGACCATTGCCTTGTAAATTGGGGCTGGACGTGAGCCCATCCACATCCTCAAATGCACGACGCCCAGTCGGAGTTGAAAGCGGACTCGGTGATGCAGGAAGAGGGTCTGGTGGTAGGCCCCGAGAGTATGCGGCGTTGTATCTGCATGGTAGCGACAGTCGTGTACATCTTGTGCATGGTAGAGTACCAGTACAGCGGGTTTTCTTTACTTTGCACGAGTCACAGGCTCTGGTAATTTTCCGGCGGTGTGCAACACGGTCTTTTAATGTGTCTGATGCTTTCCTCTTGTTAGACACGGGCTCTGTTGAAGTTGTTTCATTTAATTTGATCGCGGGCCGAGGAGATTGCATGGCAACGCTAGTGGTTGTCATAACGAGATCGGCAAGACAAGCCGAGCCAGGGAATTAATTCCCGAGTAATATTGAAAGGAGATGGCCTCGAGGTAGAGAGGAGAAGTATCCGGGGAAGAGGGGGAAAATGGGAAAAGCACAGGATCTCGGCAAGTCTCCGGTCGGCGCGGGGATGCCTCCACCTCCCCGGATTATTACCTAGTATGTACATACATGGGTACGCTGTGTACACTGTATATTGGAAGTATATATATGAGTTAATCTACACAAGCTATGGTTATCAATGAAGATCAAGGGAAATCATCTCCCTATGGCCGGGCTTTCACCGGGTAAAGGGCTGTTTACTGAAGTGACGATATAGACATCGTCCAACGAGATCGCCCATTTGCTCTCTGTAGCTAGTCGAAAGAAATTTTCAAATGAGCCCCCGTAAGCAAATTTACTATAGGTTAGTTAGTATATCATGTTGACTTGTTGGAGAAGCACAACTGACCTGGCATCATGCCCATGGGATTGATAGGAGCAGAAGAAGAACATGCTCAACAATATGATAGTGTGATCGGCTGCCCATATACCCCCGCGGGTGTGATTACAAGAATCCAATATTATGCTGGAATGCAATTCGCTAACACTGACAGAGAGTAGCCTCAACCTGCACGAGAGGACAACTGGCGCGCATCATAGACCGGTAGTATGGTTTCAGTGACCGAGATGAAGTTGAGATGAAGTTGAGCCATATATCCGTTAAAGAAGAAATGTGGATAAAGGTCCTGCGCTAGGAAGGATATTCATTGCACAAATAATTGCTATTGGAAGAATATCTATCAAGAGCTCGATTTTGTGATGCCAAAGTCAATAGAAAAAAGAAAACAGATCCCACTTGCTCCGAACCCACAAACACCGGTGTAACTCCAATTCGAGAAACAAAGTCCGAATGTGACAAGCTAGAACGGGGTATCTCTGGGTATCACTTCTGTCAAGGTACGAACTCTCCGCAATTTTGCAAGATTCTAAAGCCCCTGGTTCCGAGATGGCAAAGAATATTTGCAACAAAAAAAGATATAATGCTAGGGCTCGGGTAAGAGAATAGGAACAGTCTGGTTTCTTTGCGAGATCTCAATCTGTCTCGAGATATGGCAATAAACATGAAGATGGAGCTGGCCACACAGCTAGAATGAGGAATAATATGACGGTTCTCTGAATGACCTGCTCCATCTCAGAAATGCGACAAGAATAACAGCTATAAAGGAAACGCTATGAAACAACCAAGTTCGTTTGGTCGTTCGAGAATTTGAGATCGAGAAGATTTGGCGGGGAGAATTCGGAGGAGATGGGGGTAACCGCTGGCACGTATTCGTCCAGAGATGCGTAAATGCCCGAAGGGAGATTGGGTTAATTCAGCGAGGAGGATTGAAGTAATTACCCATTTGATTGTTGGGAGTAATGTTCAGGTTCAGGTTCACACTTGAGTCGCGCACGTCTGAATTTCGGGAGTTGGATTGACTCTCCTCTTCCAAGATACTGTTGAGGAGATCTCGAACATCTCCAGGAGTTGCTCCCGATCGTATGGTATCGACCATTGTTTGCACCGTCTGGCGGTCACTATCTCGGATAAGCCCGATGAGATCGTCCACAAATGACCGGAAATAGTCCAACTGGTCCTGGACTCTCTTGGCGGAGGCCTTACGGCGTCTGTCGGCGGCTTCATCGAAGACACATTCGCGGGCGTGTGTTGAACATTCGGTGCAATGAGGAGGGCCGGTACACTAACAAAATAAAATAAAAGAGCATGTCAGATTGATTGAAGTACAGATTAGGTGAAATAAAGGGGAGAGACGTTAAGGGAAAATAGGAAGCGCAGTGGATATGTACCCTGGTCCGGCGTTTTTGACACTCTGTACACGCCGTCGATGCTCGCTTCATTCGTTTTTCTTCTGGTGCACTCCCACCAGCAGGACTCCCTGCTCCCTCTCCGCTATCTCCGCTTCCTCCGAGTAGCCTGGTGCGAGGCGCAAGAGGCCTATAGCCTCGGGGTGCCTGTTCACTCATCAAGTCTGCGCGCAAAAAAACAAAATGATGAATAACAAATCAAAAGCCCAACTCTCTGTCTTCCTAACCACCATTTGAAAGCATGATAATCAAGCAAATCACATGGAAGACGGAAAGATCGTAGAGAAAGTTATAGAATGGAGAAAGAGAGGAGGGGCCTTGGGGCCGCGCTAGACCTATGGAGTGAATTCTGCAGTGTGCGCTACCTAGATTAGAAGGACATGAGGGCAAAGTGGGGAAAAAGGGAGATAATAGGCAAAAAGACGAAAATAATAAGAAAATCTGAAAATAACAGGTAAATAACAGGTAAACAGGTAAAGAAATGGTGGGAAAAATATAAAAAATAAATAATACATAGTAAAAAAATAAAAAATAAAAAATAAAAGGGAGACAGAGAGAGTGAGGGATCGAGAACTGAGTGGCGGATGTGGGCCTTCAGGCATGTCCAGAAAATAAGCAAAGGATCGAACTAACTATTGGAGAGGCTCCAGGAAAAAATACTTGATCTAAGATGTCATATATTAGCTTGAAAAAAAGATTAAAAAGATTAAAAAATTATACATACATATATAAACCTATCCATTTATACCAAAATAAGCATCGCAATCTCGATATCTGCTAATGGTCGAAGTGGGAGTAAAACAGTAACTAGTTAGCAATTACCGGAGTTAATAGCCATGTACCAAGTACGCGATACAGAATAGAAATAATTTAGTCCCTGCATATGCATATTGTCTGTACAACATATTATACGATTTATAGTACTTTTTCTAATACTTTTTCCGTTCGTATTGTCATTCATAGCTTTATACTCCGTATATCTGTCTAATCCTATCCATAACCCTAATTTATCGACCCGGAATTATTTTCCGGGGTAACTGATAGGCTCAACCAAGTTTCCCAACATGAAATCATCACCTTACTACCAGAATTTGAACCTTTGATGATCCCATATCACTTACATTGAACATCATTGGTTAATGTAAAATCCATTTTGTTCCTAGTCTTTTCTTTTCCTCCTAGTTTCCCCTTTCTGTGTTAATTGGAAAAAGAAAAATGGGTCTATGTATGTGCTTCAGCCGATCCCTGACATTCTCGGTTCACTTTGTCGATCAGGAGATCTAGGTAGAGTGTGATGAGAATTCTTTTTTTTTCTCTCCCTTTCTCTCAAGAATCTAATTCCATATTTTCATAGCTTTATGTGCAAGGCTCCGGGAAATGACTCCGGTTTCCCCTATACGCCGATATAGTGCATATCCATACATTCTCAGATGTGCTGTTTCTATGCCTCTCTTGGAACATTATAGAAACCCCACCTAACATTTTCCTGGGTTGTGCAGTGGCCGTGCAAACCCCACCAGGCGAGTTGTCAAATCTCCACTATGGCAGTTTTGCCACACAAGTGAACCAAAGGCACGCAAGTCGCTAAACCAGTGACCATGTCACTCTCAGCATATTAACTCAAACTATAATTTCTGACATTCTAACCTCCCACCTCCCACATCCCTGTTATACTGTTCTAGGATCAACTCGTCTAGACCGTCAATTAACGAGAAGTGAAGAATCCATCGAATCACCCTCAAGTACAAAAAGTAGCTCAATATTGGCTGGAAATTTCATCGGTCCCCAAGTGTCGAATAATATCCATCGAGCTAACGAGGAATACATAACACTATATATGTATGGGGTACTCACAAAGGGCCTCTAACTTCTGGGCTCTGGGCTGCTCTTAGGGCTTGCTCTACCACGGTTTGTTCGCAGCCACCAACAGATTCTTTGAAATGTGCCCCTTGATTCCCATGGATCAACTCTGTCCCGTGTACTCTGTACGAAGTATATGCACCCCCCGGTCCTATATTCCTATCTGGGTGGCTGACGATTCTGTGCATGGAATGGATATCCTTCAAAGTTCTGACTATGGAGTACATACATCCCATGGATGCGATTTCAACCGATTTCAACCGACACCATTGTGGGTATACCAAGACGAAGTGGGACAAGGAAATACTAATACGGACCAGGCTTAGGCCAAAATAGGACAGATAGCCTTTATAAATTTGACAGGTGGGCCACAATCCAGCACTCTGACTGGTGCCGGCGAAGAGTTCCATGGTCCATTTTGAGAAGGAGATATCCTCATCTTGTTCCTGACTTCACCGTCTCGGTTTCGCTATGCACGACATGGTCTTTTAACTTTGAGCATTCATTTAACTACTCTTTTTTTTTTTTTATCATTAAGAAGAAAAAAACAAGACAAAGAGAACTACGGAGTACAAGTCCGTCACCGCAGATTTGGACGTGGGTGGCTGTTACCTTGACATCAATAATTCCCCGGGAGAATACTTCCGTACCATACATGATTTGTTTCTCCTGCCGAGAAAACCTTGAAAGCTTCCAAGAAGAAGTTATTCGCAACTATCTCTCTTATTGGCCAATTCAACCACAGCTCAGATATCGAGCGAAGGGTCTGCATCGGCGTCTGTGGAGAGGTGAAGAACCCTCCGCTGGTCATCCTATCTACTCGATCGATATAAGCGAGTCGAAGTACACGCATATCTGCAGTCTCTGCAATCTTACCCTATATCAATATATAGTTACCACACATTTTCCATCTTCCATTTACAAATATCTCCACTATCCCAACCCCCGTGCTTCTACCACGCACAGTTCTTGCGCCCGATCACCGATCTTCGGCGCCACACGCTACGTGGCCCCTATCCCGTACAACTCCTAACCATTCAGGTATAATCCTACCTACCTACGGCGATGCAAGGAAGAAAGCTTCCCGTGCTGCCCTAGAGCAAGCAGTCATCTGCACTATACTTACTAGATCGTTACGGAGTACATGTTGCCCTAACTGTATCTCGGCACCAAGGATAGCGGGGCCGGAGATGAAAACGCAATCTCGTGAAAAAAAAGGTGGAAAAAAAGAAAACCCAAGACCATACGGAGCCCTGGATACGGGGTACGGATACTGACCGTATGTATCCACCCCATTACCCCCTCAGCACTCCTTGATAGGATGCCTCCCTCGGATGATCCTGAAGAAGCGGTCAAATTGGAATTCACCACAAGAGTCATCTTATTCAGGGCTATCTTACCTTCCCTATGTAGGTACTTTTGCGCCAAGCACAACCGTACGTACTCCGTACACCAAGCATACAAAAGCAGTCCCGTCTCCCGAGGAAACCTTTTCCCCCGAGCAAAGATAGAAGCTGGTTGGCTGACCGTGCAGGAAGGAATTCCTTCCAAGGTTTTTACTGCGGGATCTGATAGTTAATATGCATGTATCACTTAACTCCCCTCTTCCTGATTGGTCTCTGCTGCTTTGGGACTGCAAATCGCGCATCTGTAGATAGATCCTTCAAACCACTGTGGTGGTAGACAATAATGTGCAAAGCACGTAAGATGTTAACTTCTTTGTTGTATGGAGTATTCCGTACTCTGTACTCCGTATACTCCGTAGATTGTTTCCTAATGTTATTCCAAATTACGGTATCTTTGATATGTGACTCGCACGGTTTACAGTAGCTTCCAACAGCACTTCTCGAATTCCCCCATTTAATTGGCTACTGATATAAAACGGTCTGGGAACCCCGCCTTGATGATACTACTACCAATACCACCTGGGCAACCAACACTTCTTATAGAGCTAAACGCAAAAACGAAAGCAAAGGAACATTCTTAACACAAACCCCACACGATCCAGTGTATTCCCCTCACCTAATCTGCATCTAGCCCGTTGATGCAAACAAAAGCACACGGGCACTAGGGATCCGGAACCGACAGGGATATTGATTGATCAGCTCGATACGTTGGGCATCAAGAACGGAGACGGTCAAGAGCGGAAGCGAGAGCGATTATCTTTTTAGCGAGATGCAGATTGACTTCGAACCTGCAGAGGGGCTGTAGAGTGCTTGACTAAGTGGGATGTTTAAATGAAAGTTAAGTTATTTATTCTTATCTGAATAGAGTGGCTTCTAGGCTCTCTTCGCACTGATGACATAGTAGAACGAGCTTACCAATGCCCGTTGGTCCACATGGCTGTTAACCGAGAGACATATGCACATAAGCGCTATGGAATAGTGTGGGTCTTGATCTTCACAGTTGGGCTGGTATTGCCTGGGTCATCGAGCTGATACACGATACTAGGTCTTGGTGACACGGAGTACTATACCCATTAGGAGCAGTGGATATGTTTTCCCCTGGATTATGCGTACTCACCCGCAGGAAAAACCCCTCTAGTTCCATCGGTGTGATATCAGTTTTATAGATACATGTACCCGATGGGGCGTGTTGCATACGTGCTATTTTACTCCACAGGACCTCGGGTTCGGCTTGCCATTGGCACAGGCAAAATCCAAGAATGATTGCAGGACTACATTGTCTTATATATCGTGCGTAAACCAGTACTAGGACGAAGATTGGGTTTAAGAAAAATGAAGTGAATTAGAATGGATAATGGAGTTTGTATGGACAGGAAATAATATGTACTGATGAAGTAGGCGAAGGAAGCAGGGAATAAAGTGAGAGAAAAAGACAAGAAAACCCGGGAAACAAGAGGCCATATCTCATACATCAGGAAAGAAAAGCGGGTGGGATATAAAAAAGAATACAGTCACAGCCGAGCTGCGTGCATAGATACCCAAAGGTATCCCCCGGACAGCGGGACGAGAATCAATAGATCGGACGGCCCTCGTCCCAGCGACGAGATTCCCTCGGACTGGAAATAGGCTCGGGTTGACTTTCATCCGCAGGGGTGTGAGGGCTTGGCACGACGTTACCGGATGGAGAAGGGATAGAGAATCGTGCACTCTCACGGCGGCTAATATGTTCCGGCTCGCCGACAGCGTTGATCCCACCGATCCACTCCCAAACCCGAGAAACATCACCGCTACGTCCTTCTCGCACAGAAGCGCGGACGTTAGCGTTTCCCTCGACAAAGCTGCGGACCCGTCGCCAGAGCTCCTCACGACGCTTGCCCTGGAGCTCAAAGCGGAGGACGTCATCGCGGAGCTGACCTATGGCAATATGAGGTTCTTTGGCATTGCCGCGGGCATATAGTGCAGCCTGCGTAGATAGTCGGTCAAGGGTTGTAGCTACTAATTCAGGCACGCGAGCAATGTCAGACCGACGTGCGAGGACACGTGCACGAGCGTACACAAGGAGACCAATGGCCATGATTAGAAGTGAAATAGGGAGTCGATACGCGAGGAGAGCGAGTCGGAAGTGGCGGCGGACGGCGCATGCGAGTGGGAGCCGTGCAATGGAGGTAGATGAGAGGACGAGGATGTCGGAATTTCTGTGATTGCGAACGCGTCTCTGTCAGTTCCGGTACCCAATGTCAGACCAGATCTTTATAAGAAATGCCGCTGGATGTGGGAGTCCAGAGCGATGAGCGTAGCCAAGGAGACACTAGAACCCCTCCTAGGGTGGGGGAAACTTACTGCTTGGTCTTGCTGATAACTTCATCTTTGCCGAGGATCTCACCAATGGCGCCCTTCCACAACTCATCAAATTCGGTGTCACTCAAGCCCTTGCGGCGTTTCTTAGCCACCTCTTCCCTTAACTCCGGCTCGCTGATGTCCGGAGATCTGGCGCCCTTGCCGTCCTCCTTCAGCTGACCGCATTCCCACTTTGCCCGGCGCTCACGAAGTTCCTCGACAGCTTTATCAGCAACAGCCTTCACGCGGCGCTCCTTTTCACTGTCGGGTTCACATGTCGGTGGCAATGGCACCAGGCCCCCGAGGGCAAGAGGATGCGGCTTCAGAAGGAAATCATTTTCGCAGCGCACTTCAAAGTCCGGGTAGCAGAAGGCGTGGCTTGGGCACGGCTCGCACCGAGGCTCCAGAACATTTGCCCATTCAGGAACCTTGGTCTCTGCCAAAGACCAGGTGGGCTTTCCCAGGCCGCAATATCCGATCTCAAGCTTTTCTTTGCGCCACCAGGTACCAAAACTGCCGGCCAGTGAAAGGATGACCATCCAAGGGGCCAAGCGGCTGAGTGTTCCTTGCTTTTGGGGCCGTCGCCTAGGCTGAATTTGTCGCGAGTAATGATCATTCTCCATAGACATAGCGAGCTGTTCCTCGGGCGTGAATTCTTCACCCGCCTCAATTTCGCTTTCTTCGTCATCCTCGGATTCTTCTGACTCCTCCTCGGGCTCCTCCTGCGGAGGCATCAACCGGGAGGCAAAATCAAACGAATCCCGCTTAGGTGGCCGGAATCCGTCATCTTGCTGAATGCTAGATGGGGTTGCTGATTTCCGTGACCTGAGTCCGCGGCCCCGAGCTGGGCTGTCGGTGGATAAGCGCGAAACGCTCTTCCGCTTGCCATCAAAGCTCATCCTTGCACTTTTAGAA
Organism: Penicillium cf. viridicatum; assembly: GCA_028974045.1. Lineage (NCBI taxonomy): Eukaryota > Fungi > Ascomycota > Eurotiomycetes > Eurotiales > Aspergillaceae > Penicillium > Penicillium cf. viridicatum. The sequence continues at coordinate 5,499,736 of JAPQKQ010000002.1, read as the reverse complement.
GCCTCAGGACTCCCACTCTGGAAAGGATTGTCATCTGTAAACGTGCTCTGTTCGCGTAATTCTAACTTCACACCAGTAGGAGTGTATTCATCCACTTCTGTCGAGGGGAGGACCTCGCTCCGTCCGACCTTTCTAGCTGTAGATTTGCGAGGAGTAGGACGGGTAGCAGCGACTGGAGTAGCCAGTGTGTCGTCGCCGGTTTCCGTGTCAGATGTGCGGGCGTGTTTACCCACTGAGCGAGCAACGCTCGTGCGCTTTGTGTTCCTGACAGGCGTGGCAGGGCCGAGACCATCATCGGTATCTACCGTTGAGTGACGGGTGCTTCGTCGCGATGTACCTCGCTCGCCTCTTCTTGTGGATCCGACTGTTGAGGGTGTGGGCGGAGGAGGCATCGACTCTCTGTCGTTCGCGTCGCTAGCTACTGATGTCGACCGACTGCTCATGTCTGTAATTCCCATGCTAGTTCGTCGAACCGTGTCGCGGTCGCGCAAGAGCTTTCTGGCTTGCGGAAGGACTTCATCTTCGAGGATACCGATCAGTTGAGCCTTCTTTGCCGAGGCAGGGTAAGGAACATCGTGGCTGACAAGGATGGAGCGGAGACGAGGGACAGTGAGAGAGTTCAGATCGAAATCTGGATGGAGGTATTCCAGTTCATCGGCCATTTTGTGTGGTGTGCAATGTGCGATGTGCGATGTGCGATGTGGTGGCCTAATTAATGTGCGAACACCCCGACCGACCGAGATTGGTAGTCCAGAGGAATTCTTGTTCAGATGGACACCGAACTTGTAGCACGGTGTGTGGCTAGACGAGATTGCAATATGCAAGTGAAATGACACCGATCGCTCCCTTTTTCGAATTTTAACTGGGGTAGGAGAAGTGTTATTTTTTTGTCGAGCTGTTAATTACGCCAGACCTGGTTCGATCATTCGTTCAGTTCGTAGCCAGGGCAACAGGCGGGGCGCGAAAAACGGCCGATGTTGGGACTAACGATTTGAACGATGTAAGTGTAGGTAAGAAAGCCCAAAGAACAGATGTCTCTCGGTTTATTTCCTGGCTTGGATTCGGTTTACCAGATGAAGGGGTGGGAGCAGACCAAGAAAGAAGAAACAAGGACGATGACGATGACGCACGAATAAACAATGACACGTGACCTGCCAAAGGTGACGTTGGCGCCTCAGGCCGGTGTAGTATTTGACATCAAAGACAAAAAAATTACCTACCTTGGGGACAAGGACTCTTTTGAAGACAGATACTATCGACTTTTGACTACTATAGATGCCGGTTAGAGTTTACTATGCATGTAACGATCTACCTAGGTACATATGTAGGTACTTGGCTATATTATCATGTACTGATAGAGCTTTCCATAGCCAAGGTTACATGGATTCTACTAATTGGTCTCGCGGAAAACCTGGGAATAGGGAGTATTCCTACTCCGTATATCATACCTACATACATACATAGGTGTATGTATACGTAAAGCAACATTCTCTTCTTTTTCCCACTGCATCCCTATAATATAGTCACGTGATTGGACGTGATATTCCCCAGTATCCACTTTCACGTCGATCTCTGCCAAGACTAAGTACATGTTTATAACTAACTATACAACTGAATCAACTGAATCAGCAGAGACAACCTCTTCTAGATTTGACCCCTCGGTACTCCATTCCCCTGCCAGTGGCCTATGTTGACAACATGAGCAAGAAGCTCACTCCAATACCTGTGAGTTACACACCACTACTCTACTCACCCAAGCCATGCTGCTAATGTCTTCTGAGCCCAAGACCTCCAGTCTCCCACCCCAAGATACCTCTGTGCCACCAGTAAGAGTGTCCCCAACTCCTGCCAACTTAAGTCGAGTCACTAATATAAGTTATCTTGACAAGTTCACCGTTCCCCCGGGGTGGACTACGAATCCTCCGGGTGCGTATTTCAAAAGGAGTGGGCCGACTATTCGTGTCAAGAATCAAACAAAATGACCAAGGAAAAAAGCCCATGAAAGTATCATATAGACTGTAACATATATTCACTGCCCAAGCCAATTACAGCCCTAAAATCCAAAGCAGATCAAAGTCAATAATAAAAGAAGATACCGAAACAATCACCGTGGCTCCATGCCATAATGCTTTATATAAAACCATCTGCAGACCCCCTCCCGCCAGTGGGACGCCGCCCACTAAAACAAAGCTAGAGAAATACAAGAAGAAAAAAAAAGTTAAAAACGCAAGTAAATAGGAATCCAAAAGTAAAATTGAAATTAGTGCAATAAAAGCAGACGGCAAAAATCAGTGCTAGCCGCGGCCGGAATCAAAAGAGCGATTGGCATCGCCGGGGAGGTGGAGGAAAGATGATGAGGCCGAGGTAATACCGCTGTCGATACTGCCTGAAGGGCCCATCTTTTCACGAGTTGGTGGACCGCCGATGTTGCCTGCAGCACCAACGGCCATCTGCTCCTTGAGAGCTTGGAATTCGGCGAGTTGTGTTTGTAGTTGCTGTAGTACCTCGGCAATAGGCACGGCGTGGTCATTGAGGGTATCGCCTGGTTTGAAGGGGCGCATCATGTGACGTAGGGAGAGTGTGTTGATGCATACCTGGAATTTGTTAGGATTGGAAGTAGAATGAAAGGGAAGCTTGTGTATACTAACCTCGATGCGGGTGACTTGTTGATCGACCAAACTGAGAACGGTCGAGTCGTTGAGCTCACCTCCGTGTCTCTTGACCATGTTGAAGAGAGCGACGTTCGGCTCTCTAAGGCCCGGTTCACTTGGATGCTCCATAGCGCCGCAAAGTCGTTCAAGGCGGAGTGTGACTTCCCAGAGACGCCAAATGATGTTTGTCTGGATGTCAAGTTGGTTATCTGGGCTGATAGTTGCAGCGGAACTACCACGATCCTGTGATTCTTCTGAAGAGATCATGCGACCAGAAAGCGCAGAGGGGTAAACAAGGTAGAGGGGTTCTGGATTTTCCAGACCCTTCAGCTTTCTTTCGCCTTGATCTTTGATAACGAAACCTTGACTATTGAGCTGTTGCAGTTCGCGACGAATGTTGTGGCCGAGGCTATCTACACGAGGGTTGCTGTCGGTCGAGCTGGTGGATGCAGAACGCTCAGCATCCGCGAACATCTCAAGGCTGCGGTGGATGTCGGTCATGAAATCCGACGAAACGAAAATCTGCCCTCCATCCGCGACGGCAGAAATTCGCGACGCACGATTCACCATTGGACCGAAATAGTCCATTCGGCTGGTGACCGGATCTTTTGCGCAGACAGGCTCGCCCCAATGGCCACCCATGCGGACAGATAGGCCACGGAAGATAACATTATTGTCCATGTCAACCACAACTCGGCACTGAGGCTGATCGAGAATCTCTGTAGGCCATTCAGCTTCAAGGAGCTGATTTTGACAGTTGAAACACCACAGCAAGGCAGCCGTCGTGGTTGAGAAAGCCACCATGAAAGCATCACCTTCTGTCTTGACCTCGTAGCCACCGAAGATTGCAAGTTGCCGGCGCAGGATGTCATTGTGGATTTGAATAGCAGAACGCATCGCATCCGGACAAATCTCCCATAGACCCGTGGATTTCTTGATATCAGTGAACATGATAGTTAATTCACCCTCGGGAGCATTCACATGTTCAAAGCGCGCAAGTCGCGAATCTCCAGGACCATCGCGCTTTTTGGGACGCTTGGCAGTTGGGATGATCTGGTCTTCAGCGCTGAGAGAAGGACGAGGCTTTGGCCGTCTCCTTTGAATTTCCCCAACGCCGAGAATCATCACCATCAGCTTATTGGTGGCACCGAAGGAGATAGCCAAATCACGTAGCTTTTGAGCTGCAAACATTAGGTCTGGTTGTTCTCTCCTAGTAATGTCAACTACCACTTCGGGGGTAACATAATCCCAGAGTTCCTTTGATGCCAACACGATCATCTCATCTTGTTCTGTCAAGACGGTATGCATTGTGGAAGGGGCCGCAATGACAGCAGGCATCATAGGGAAGTGCCCGAAGCACCTCGACACGGTGAGGACATCATTCAGCTTCCCGGTGCGAGACACAAAACCGCCTGCTGCACGAATGCGTGCACGCTCATTAGGTTCCGCGGGATCATGGTTTTGCGTCAAAGAAAGCATTGAACCATCTGACCGGATCAAAATAGCCTGAGCATCACCGACATTGGCGGCGTACAAGTCCATGTTGTTCAGATACAAGACGGTAGCAACACCCCCGGACTGAATGTCGTCCTGATTGAGCATCTTGGCTGCAGTCGATCCTCGATGGTACTGCCGGATCTCACGGTCATCAATGGACCTGTAGGCAGAGCCTGCCATATTCTTATTCAATGCCAAGAACGACCGTCGGAGTGCATCTAATGGTGTTTCACCCTGCTCTCGCTGCAGCTTCTTAAGCTCAAACGAGAAAGTAGAAGTGAAATTCTCGTGCAAGTACTTGGCGACGCGAGAACCACCACTGGAAAGTGTCTGTCCGTCAAACATTCCCACAAGTGTTTCCACATTATCTTGCTTCAACCGCGGAACAATCATATCAATAATAGATAGATGCTCGGTCTTACCAAGAGAGTCGGCCATACCGTAGGCGAGAGTACCAGCCAAGGAGGCAGATGTTCTCACACGGCGATCTTCAGTCTCCTCTGGGATGGTGGGGATGGTGAGTGTGACATCCATCAGTCCTAAAACACGGAGATGGGTCAGGGAGTTGAAGTCGGTCAGGTCAGCGCCATTGGCAGCCGGAGGACCTAGCGACGCGATATTTGGCTTGATTTCCAGACGCTTGTTGCCCGAGAAATTCAGATACTTGAGATTACGGTTCCAGTTCCAATTCCAATCATAAGGCCAGTTTGACACGTTGTACTTGAGCCCGTTGCTCCCCACATCCAGAATAGAAAGCTTGCTGACTTTGCAAAGCTCTGCAGGCAAGACTTGGAACCGGTTGGCATTGATGTGAAGAACTTTGAGGTTGCTTCCCTCTTCCAGGTCATCGGATGGGAGAGAGGTCAACTCGTTACCGGACAGGTACAGCTCGGAAATCAACGGCCACCTTTTGAGAATTCCTTGCGGTAATTCCGTCAGGTCATTGTAGGAAAGGTTGACAATACGCAGCTCTGGGAGTAAGGATAGTTCCCGGAAAACATCATCTTCAAGTCTGTTGTCGGCAAGTGAAAGTGTGCGAAGGGACGCCGCGAACGTCATTGCCATCTGCTGAGAGAAATTTGAGTCCTTCCGACTCACCGAGTTCGGATCGGTATATGATGGCGACGCCGCCGATACCTTCCTACTAGATTGAGCATTTGAAGGATTCCGGTACCCGTTAGGTGACACAGAATTCATGACACCATTCGACGTTTGACTCGGTCGACGTAGGCTTGGTTCATCTAGTGGGCCTACATCTTCATAGCTGGGGTTTCCAACAATTCCAGGTGTAGCCCCAGGCGTGTTTGTAGGCTCACCGGGAATTTGAGGGTACGGAGCACCACACTTTGGAAAGCTCGAAAGAATGTTTGAGGATATGTTGAGTATTTCCAGCTTGGCACAATGCCAAATTTCGGCTGGTAGAGAGTTCAAGTTGCACTCCCTCAGATTAAGATTCTTGAGCTCCGCAAGGCAACCTAGGGTTGAAGGCAAAGACGATAGTGGGTTTTTGATCATACTGAAGTGTTCCAATCGACGCAACTTGCCAATCTGAGCCGAAACCGAGGATATATGATTTTTGTCAAGGACGAGCTTCGTTATATTCGGGCAATTCTCGAAAATGGTATCCCTGAATTGGGAGAGCTTGCCCGATGCAAGGTTTAGAGAAGTCAGCGTTGGCATAGGAGCGTCAACATCAAATTGCGTCATGGGGCAGTGGTCCAGATGTAAACTCCGCAACCTCGGGAACGAGCCTTTGAAACGTGATAGAAGATTGTGACCGAAGAATATCTGCTCTAGACGTGGAAGACTAGAGAGAGCATCGATATTGGTGATAGCATTAAAGCGTCCATCAAACTCCTTGAGATTCACCAATTCCCGGAAGGAATCATCGAGAGGACCGCTCAGGTTGTTGTTTGTCATCCAAAGGCGTTCGAGGGTGGTCAAGCGGCCAATATTGGGAAGTTCTTCTATGCCATTGAAGCTGATATCAAGATCAACCAGACTCTTTAGGTTGCAAAGGAAATCGGGGAAGATCTTGAAACTGTTTGACGACATGTTCAGGCTTCGCAAGTTTTGGAAATTGCCGAAAGAGCTGGGAAGCTTGGTTAATTGATTGTTGGCCATCTTGATGCTAACAAGACCAGTAAGTCGGTCGAGACCCGCATGATCCAAGTCCTCAAGGCAGTTGTTTGACACATCCAGGTAGGTCAATCGGCTGGCTAAGCCAAAGCTTTGTGGGAGGAATGCGGCCTCATTCCCAATGAACTTGATCTCTCGCAGATTAATGCAGCTTTGAATGAAGTCTTTGGGAACGTCTAATGACAAGTTCCTCGACAAGTTCAGCGAGATGATCTCGGAAGATTTCGCATACAGCGTAATTGGAATAGTGACAAGACTGCGGCCTTGGAGATCCACATGGCTAAATTTTTGCATTTTGTTGAAACCTGGTTCAGTGTCGAGACTGCTGTAACCGCTGAGCTTGGTCGGCAAGAAGATGAAGCGACAGAGATAACTGTGATCCTCGCGGCCAATATCTCCGATACGGTCCTTTTCCGTGTATCCAACTTGTTCCAGCAGCCGCTTTTGCATTTGAATAGGTCGCTCATTGTGGTCAAGCTGACGTGAAAGATCATGTTTCCGCAGAACAATCTCATAATTATTGAGATGATCTTGCAAAAAGGACTTCCGACCAAGCATCAAGAGGATCTCGGACACGGTAGCATTCACGCCAGCTGATAGCGTGGCGAAAGTAGAATCAATTCGGAAGATCCGAATAAAGTACGAAGCTTCACGATCACGAGGACCGACGGGGGTGGGTTCTTCCAAGGTAGGGTCTTCTAAGGTAGGGTCAATGGGCCCCCTGACCTGCCAACTTTCAGGCGCATTCCACGGCTTCTCGAGTTTGGAATCGTCGCCGGGTGTGATCGTCCCATCCTTTCCACGCTTCATTTGTCCAGGCGAAGGTGGACGGACAATTCCTTTCAGGTTTTCCATATCGACATCAAGGTGGAAGAAATGCTTGTTCTCCTCTTGACTTTTGTCGTCCTTGTTTGGATTATAAAGGTCACCACCACCTTGATGAGTGAACACACGACGATTACCAAGCTTTCTTCCGACCATCAGGCCCTTCCCGGAATCTTTCTTTCGGTCCGAATCTACCGACTCTGCGTATCGAGAGGAAGTACTTCCTTCGACGCTTCCTTGCCTATCGCGTCGCGGCGGGGAAGAGTTCCTCGATTTGTCATGCGACTTCCCGAGGATCTTTTTGATGAACCCGCCGATTCTGGGATGCTGTGAGTTCTGATCATGGTCTCGGTATGCGCTACGCACACTGGGTGTTGGACTTGTCGACCGGCCCCCAACTGCAGTGGTGTCGCTCATGTCAGTCGATGAATGCAAGTAGTTCTCATTAAACGGCCGCAATCCAATGTCGTCTCTGCCAGTAGTAGGTCGAGGTTGGGACCATGCCAGATCGCCAGCAAGAGTCGGGTTCTCTTCTTTGCTTCGTGAGGGACGATGTCTGCCAGGTCCTCGTCGGCTTGGCTCCCTCTGCCCAGAGGAACCATTCTCCGAGGATGGGAGACGCTGTCCATCGGGGCCGATGGGTACATGGCGCACCGGTGCCTCCCCATACTGCGGAATGTCATTAAAGCTCTGATAATCCCATGGAGTGATGTCACTGGAGGGCAAAGGGTTATTTGCCCGTGACTTCTGGGGACGTTGCGAGCTGGAGCCCTCGGACGTATTGCGCGAGCCATCTGAGTTTGCTCTCTCGCGCGCCTTCAACTGGTCCACTGGTCCCCCACGCCTGCTCGGCGGGTTCTGGGAGCCATCGTCATCGGTTTGAAGCTCCCCAGGCGAATGATAGTCATCTCCAAGTAGACCTTTCAAATGCTTCTTTCTGAACTTTTGGCTAATACTTGATCTAGACCCCTGGCTACTGACTGTGGTTGCGCTTGCAGCAGACGGCCGGCGATGTTCCCCGTGGTATTCATACTCGGCGGGCTCGCTTGCGATTGTTCGTCCGGTCGTGGGTCGAAATGTGAATGATGCAGGCGAAGCTTCATGCTCGGAGTAATCGTGGTAAAAGGTACCACTGGCATCTGGCTGACCACTGCTGGGGAGTGTGGACCACGGGGCAATCGATTCGATCTCATCGGAGTCGGCACGAGATGGGTGAAGGGGTGGAGGTCGGGGACTCGAGACGGATGATTGAGACGGGCTATCTCGGTTGTTCGGGACCATCAAAGCCTCGCGGTGATTGCTAAACCCAGAGGTTTTGCGTTGTTCGGTGGGGGAAATATCGGGGGAGTTCCATGACCACATGGAATTTCCCCAATCAATCCGAGGGGGTCTTGAGGAGTCGGGCCTGGCGAAGAAAGAAAGAAAAAAAACCTCATTAGCGCCTCTTCTTTTTGAGCTCAGATTCGATGCGCCATGATCGCGTAGAAAGTCAGCGGGTCAGTTGGAGAAACAGAAGCTTACTTGGAGTCCATTTTGAAGGAACCCGGAAACGGGTCGGCATTTTGACCTCCCGTAGAGGCCTCGTTTTGATCTCGAGACAGACTCGCAGAGTTTCGCACGGTATCTTGCGACATCCAACTATTTCCAGAGCTCTCCGAACCCTGACGGTTGTCGGGTTGGTTGCGGTCCCGCACCGGCATGGCTGCGCTCAGACTCGGCCGAATGCCACCACGGCAACCCTAGTCAAGTTGCAGCCAGCTGTATCTTGGGGTATGGTGATGGTTCAGAACCGTCCAGCATTAAAAGAACCGATGATAATCGGATGGTGTGGGCGACTGGGGGAGCTGCAACGTGTGGTTGTCAATTCTGCTGTCTCGGGTGCTGGCGCCACGTTGTGGAGGCCGACCCGGCGACGCGGTAGAGAGTCTAATAGCTGGGGGAAACTATTTAGGACATTCGTTTTGAAACTGAGACGAGGCAAATGAGTGAGTTAACACCAAGAGCGCGAAGGAGGTGGGAAGGCTAGCGGGGGCGTGAGGATAAGGAAGGCGTATGAAAAGCTGAGGCAGACCGAGGGCGTAAGTCTAGCGTCGGGCGTAAGTATCAAAATGGGGCGTTATTTCATGAAGTTTTAGGAGGGGATTGCGGTTAAAAGCAACCCGGGCGCATACTGGCAAGGCGAACGGGGTGATAATTGAGGTCCAGAGGGTTAATTGGGGGGGGAAGACGAAGAGTGGGGATAGTCGTGACTCGTGACAAAGGCGGATCAACGTAATGACGATCGAGAACAAAGCCAAGATCCCTATTATAAAAAATTAAGAATTAAAAAGATCCGAAGCTCAAGATGAGATTCATATAATAAGAAAGAGATGGAGGAAGAAGAAACCCGTGTGAGCTTCGGGTGTACTAGACCGTTGGAGTGAGGCTCTTCTACACTTCTATAACCTGGGAACATCTTCAATCCTGAAACTTGTAGATTTACTTGTAGATTAGATATTTGAACCTAATTCTTTGTATTCTTCTTCACTTCTTTATATTCTCACTTCTTCATCTCTTCACTTGAATATTTCTATAGATATAACCATTTTCATTGGGCTTGGTCCGTGCTGTCCGTGCTCGACAAGGAGACTGTGGAGCTCTCCCCGTCTTTGTTCTGCTTCACTTTTACAGTCTTCTGTTCTATTTTTCGCTTTTCCTCGTATAGGGTGCATATAATGTAGCCATCTACTCCGTATACGTGTGCCATTTTTGCATTGCATAGCCCTCTACGGAGTATAGTCAAGTCGTTGGTCCGTCATCCCGGCCCCGGCCCCCGGGGGTCATTCAACTCTCGAGGTATCGAGGCTGTGACAAAGAATCCCTGTAGCACTTCCAGGGTTGTACTCGTATTTTGTTTTTGTTTTTTTGGCTTCGCTGGAAGGTGATAGCTCGGATTGCCAGCTAGCCCCACTCGGTATTTGCACGAGTTTCGTCGGTGGAATTCGCGTTGACTTCAGTGTCGGTTCAAAGATCAGTGAGAGCGCCTTACCCATAGCCTCATCGCCGATAGTGACGATCAGACGAGCCGTCTCATGCCCTAGGGCTTTGTTACCGCCGCTCACGGTCACAATTTTTCCGCAAAACGGACTCCCCTGGGAACGAAGAGGAGGTCACACATGGTTAAAAGATCAAATGAGAATGTTGAAATATAGCTAGTAGCGTTGGTATAGCCGAAAAGGACAGTGGTGTGGTATAAGTGGAATAATAAGGTAGTGACCAAAGCAATAGACCCAGATAGACCGCACGAGATCATTGCATAGTCGTACAGGGGCCTAGGTGCGATATCTGAATGGAACAAGTTATAAGTATCGAGACATGATAGGGCCCACAGTTATCGGACTATTTTTCCCTCCAATTGTCGTGATTCGATTCGTCACCCGGCAGATCGCCCTTACATCGATCGCCTACGTCGATCGGCGGCTTTATGTCCTTTATGTCGCCTAAAGTCTAGACCAGCCTAACCAGAGTGCCCATTAAGCGAAAATTACAGATATTAAAAGGATAGCCAAGGTTGGTCGTTAAAGTCATGTCATTCATCAGGCCGCTAGCTAATGGGGAGATGCCTGCCCAATGGTAGGCAGCCCTGGCCCGAACATTGGAATCACGACTATTGATTAGTACCAGTACCTATTTGTTTCGGGTAAAGACAAGGACTCCGTACGGAGTATAAATTAATATCATGCAGAGGAAATCTTCAATATGAGATCATATCTCTAATAATAAGTGGTGTACGGAGTAAAGACTACCTAAATGCGAGAGGCTGGGGAGCTGTGGGTCCTAATATACGTGTGTATCCTGCCACCTATTAATTTTGCTTGGGCCTTGCCGCTTTTTCTTGGCTTTTCAGGTAGACTGGTTTCATCGAATGAATATCTATGTACGGAGTACTCCGTACTCCGTACGTATTCCAAGGATCTCGATCTAAGATGCCTAATCGAATGTGTTCTGTGCCACGCACTATCCAGAATAGCCATTGTACATACACATACACACTCAGACTGAGGATGCACATTGACATTTGAACTGCACACCCGTCGAGTGTACGGGGGACTACTCCGTACATGGAATGACTACATGTAGAGACTCCATGGAACAACGTGGCGTAGCTCTCTCCGTAGCTTGATCCACCTGTGGGCACAACCTCGATCTGTGATGGGATGTGATTGGCCGAATAACAGCCCGGGACCCATCGATCGACCAAACAGAAGCCGCGGAAAGAGGAGGCTGGCACCTTCCCCAAAGTTGTTTAAGACCGTTTGTGTACTCCCTTTACTTGAAATCCCTTCCCGTTTTTCTCTCCTCATCTGTTACCCTTTCGTATCAATTCTCATCTTCATTATTGCATAATAGTTGCAAAATTACTTATAGCTTACTTATTCTACTTGGCCCACCATGCGATTCTTTCTTGGTGCGGCCCTGAGCCTGCTGTCTTCCACGCTAGTCGTGGCCCAGACCTATACCGATTGTAATCCAACACAGAAGAGTAAGGCTCATCATCACAGTTATGTCAACAGGTCACTAACATCTAGCAGCATGTCCCGCTGATCCTGCATTTGGCCAATCTGACAAGACGTTTGATTTCACAAGTGGCGCATCGGATGCTTTCAAGTCGACTGGATCTGTCACATATGACCAAACGAATGGTGCAACCTTTACTATTGCTAAGCAGGGCGATGGCCCGCTGATTCAGTCTGGCTGGTACATCATGTTCGGCCGTGTGGAATGCACCATCAAGGCAGCACCAGGGACGGGAATCGTGAGCAGTGCAGTTCTGCAGTCCGACGATTTGGATGAAATTGACTGGGAGTGGCTGGGTGGAAACAACGCCCAAGTGCAGACCAATTACTTTGGCAAAGGAGACACAAGTTCATTCAGCCGTGGCGCCTACCACGACAATTCCGGAAACCATGACGACTACCACACTTTCTCCATCGACTGGACCAGCAGCCAGATTGTGTGGTCCATTGATGGCAAGACTGTTCGTGTTCTCACTCCCGAAACGGCAGAAACCAACCAGTACCCACAGAGCCCGATGATGGTCAAGGTCGGTGTGTGGGCTGGCGGTGACCCGAACAATGCCAAGGGTACTATTGGTGAGTAGGACTGTCCTGAAAACTACCTTTATCGTGCTTGCTAACAGCTTGTGTTTGTTCAGACTGGGCTGGTGGTCAAACAGACTATAGCCAAGGCCCCTTCAAGATGTATATGAAGTCAATGACTGTGACTGATTACTCCACCGGAACTTCGTACAGATATGGTGACAAAAGCGGCTCATGGCAGTCAATTGTCGCAGAAGGAGGCACGGTCAATGGCAACAAAGCCGCCGAGCCCACGTCGACCGAGTCCGCACCTGCAATTACTGCAACCATCGACAGCGTCCCAGTTCCCTGGAGTGGAACCCACAAAGAAACCTCAAGCTGGGTCACCCCAAATGTCTGGCCCTGGGTGGCGACCGGCTCTCCTTTGGCCTCGTCAACAGGATATGACTGGGAGTCTGGCTCTGGCCAAAACATGCCACCAGGTGGAGGCTCAATGAGTGAGCAATCCCCCGAATCCCTTTTTGATTAGATTCGTCCGTTAATATCGAATCTTTTCCCCAATAGTCTACCTTCCGCTTTGTGTCAGCAGCGTTGCCTTTTTCTTCGGGTGCCTTTTCCCGCTCTGGCGTTGAGATTTTGCGAGGAACTCGACTCAATTGATGAGCAGAACCACATCTTCGACTAAACCCCTTACTACCATTACTTCTACCAATATACCCACTCGAGAAGCCACAGCGACAACTTTCAGTCCTCATGCTGCTCCATTGGTGGGCAGTGCAGATCGCCAGTTCCTGAAATGGCAGATGTGTCTTGTGTGCTCTCTTTGGGCGTGTTATTGCATTGGCTTGGACGTATCCACGTTTGTATTATTATTGATGACTTCATCGGACCCGGCGTTGGCTTATATTTCTATTGTACATGACACATGAGCGATGACTTTGACGGCTCACGAAACAGCCGCAGCATTTGGGCGGTTAGAAGCACCTTCTATTCTTGTTTACACTTTACTATTATCATTCATAGATGTCAAACCTGAAGATCCAATTGATGGCACACGCGTGCCCTGCATACCTAATGAGTTTTTATACATCCACAGTTAGCTTATTAGACTACCCATAGTCTGGTCCTTAATCAAAAGCCCTATTTTCTATATACGTCTATAGCAATATCTTGTGGTCAGAATAGACTTGGTCTGAGGTTTCCTCGCCCAAAATAGCAATGGCCCTCTGAGTTTGGTACGCTCTATGTTGACAGAATCGTGACGATGAGGGAATAAAGAAGAAGAGCACAAACATATCATGAGGTAGACAACTGTAAGCATTTCAAACAAACCTTAGAGGGCATAGACTAGGGTACCAAGAGAATCGAGTAAAGAAAAAGAGGTAAGAGGAGGCGGGGTTGATTATGATGCCACTTACTCCCTACAGATCAGAATAGGAAACGGAGGCTACCGTGATCCATGGCTCTTTTACGGAGCCATCTGCGAAATAGAACCTTGAAAATTCCTGATGAGACATCTCACTCTGAATATTGACTTCTTGCTTTGAAATTCCATCATCCCCTCCACGTCTTTCTTTTCCAACAACCCTTCCAATATGACTGACAAAAGCGTCATCTCCACTGCCCATCGAGCTTTGGCTCTTCCAGAAATCGTGCGTGAAATCCTCTTTTCGATCGACCAGTACCCTGCAATAATCTGGTATCGCACACGTTGGTTATTGAATTGCGCTTTGGTGAATAAGACATGGTGCAATGAAGCGCTGCGTATATTATGGATCGACATGGAAGCAGATGGGAAACCTCTCGACGAGGTCATGATAAACATCTCCCCTGATCGCCGCCAGATTTACGCCAACTTTGTGAAGACTGCAACTGTGACAACCTACAGCCGGGAGACTGAATCAGTGGTACAGCCAGCTCTGGAAAAAGTGGTATTCCCGCAGGTACACACTTTGCGCCTTGTTCTAGTCTTTCACAACATGGACACTGAGGAGGGTATCCGCCCCCCCGTTTTGAACATGCCAAATCTCCAGGTACTTCATGTCGACCGTTCGATTGGGCCCATCTATCTGTATCCGGATCAATGGGATTATCTCGCTGACCGAATTCCGGTTCGTTTACTCGCTATCATCTGCTGCACTACATGACTGACCGCTGCTTTTGCATATCTAGAAGCTCTTTCCGACGTTGTTAGATGTTCGAGTTGAGATACCAGCCATCCTTTACATTGCGGGGTTTGAGGCTTTATCTGAAAATATGCCACATTTGGAATCTTTGGAATTTGCGGATCTCTTGGACCTGTCGGATGTAGAAGATAGTGTGGAGGATACATTTAGTGAGGATTCGGACGACGACGATTTGGATGATGAGGACACAGATGATGAGGACACAGATGATGAGGATACGGATGATGTGGATACGGATGATGTGGATACGGGCGATGGGGATAGAGGCGATGGGGACACAAATGATGATGAGGGCACAGATGATGAGAATACGGATAATGGGGACACGACCAGCCAGTACGCATACAGCGAGGATATAGATGAGAATTGAGGGAGCTGATTCAGCTCGTGCACCTTCTCATCTCTATGTTCTCTTGATAATTGTTGTATTGTGATTCATTGGATTTTACAGTACTTTTTTTGAACTTAGCTGGCCTTTTAGAGCACGCTTCGATCTCGCTTTGCTTTCCGAGACGCCTAATATGAATGGAGAGGTCAAGTGTCTGATGGATGCAATGGACACAATGGACACAGAAGTGCAAAGCTACGATGTTTTGGGAGAACCTAGATGATAGGTTAACCATCTGTAACTTTCTTCTCTGCTATTTGTTTCAATCTGTTGGACCGAGATGCGTCAGGCACTATTATGGCCACCCACTAACGCTTTCCCTGGAACATCCCTAAACTGCATTGCAATCGATGATCGTGACAAGCTAGATGATAGCATAGTATGTAGGCGGCGCGGCCAACAGAGGGATAGCATCGGGATTTTGATAACGAAATATGATGGGATATGGCTATAGGAGGAATAACCACCACACATCTTATTGCCATCCATGTAGATTTTTTTAGGTGGGCATGGCCTCGAGTTCCCTTCATCTCTATTCTAGGTGTCTTCTACAACCAATAGGGCAACATCTAAAAAGGAAATCTAATAGAAACGGGTCTTATTACGGGTGCGCCGTTTTCTTTCGTGCTTAATTCAACGTTGGTTATCTCGATGCTCTGATATGCAAATACCTTGCCGCGACATCTTCCTATTACAGTTCATCTGCTATCCATGGATGTAGTATGAATTAAGGAGAGGATAATGGGTCCATCGTTCAATGTTAAGTCGACTGACCAATGGAAACCTATAATTTACTTGAGTATCCATGGAACCTTGACCGCCTACTCGTGGACATGCAAGGGTCTTATGTCATCCGGCCGCCGCGCATGATTTTTCGATTATTCAACATCCCGACTCCTCGGCTAGTCGTATAATGATCTTATCGCCTCTGCATTTGTCATTCTTCTGAAGGATCCCGATGTCTCAAAGGAGTTGCAAATTTTCGATATAGCTTGAGACAGAGATCTTCTCACATATCTAATTTCGGACAAGACAATGGGTGAAGAAACGGCTAAACCGAGTGGTCGCAAACGCGGTCGTCCTCGAACTGTTACCAACGAGCAAGAAGTGCCAGAGGTGGGTCAAATCCCAACACTTCCAGTAGCTTTGCTTATAATCATGAATTTCTAGAGACGTCGCAAACAACTCCGCCTCGCGCAGCAGGCATATCGCAAAAGAAAGGAGACCACGATCGGTAACCTGCAGAGTCGCGTACACGAATTAGAAGCCGGCATCGAGAATATCAGCCAATCTTTCCTCTCCTTCAGTAGTCTTCTTATAGAAGAGCAACTCCTCTCACGATATCCGCATATTGCATCGGCTCTTCAAAACATAACTCAGCAATGCGTGTCGCTTGCGAAGGCTGGGAGCGACGATCTGTCTGAAGAAGCACTCCCCCTCGTTCAGGCCGCAAAAGAGTTTCAAATCACAAATAATAATACAGCCCCGACACCAGTTCTGGATAACGCATACTCAGAAGCTTCAACAGATGCCGAGGATATAACACGATCAGTCGCTACGAGACGGCCCGCCCCTCCTACTCCACCATATGAAGGTCAATCTATGTTGCCATTCGACCTCGTCATGCCATCACCTACTGGTCAATTTCCTCAATTTCCTCATATTACTCCGCCATTATCGAACTCCCCAACACTAGATCTACCCACTAGTAATATAACGCCTGACAGGCCGTGGAATATCGCACAACGTCTAGTCAGAACTTGCTGTCAGGGCGGATATCGCCTTCTTGTCGACAATCCAAACAGTCCCGCAGTCCAACATGTGTTTGGTTCTGTTCCGAGTCTGTCAGAACGCAACCGTATGATCTCAGAATTTTACGCTGTCATGCAGGACAAGACAGGTGTCTTGACAGATCCCAAGGCCCATGTACTTCACGGCCTACAAACCAATATGAACATGTTCTCGAATGAACAACTCCAGCTCCCGTCTAAGATATGGCAGATTGCGCTCGAATCAGCTTCTGGTGACTGGATGGATGCCAGCGGAGTGCAAGCATACCTGCGCGATAAGAGGGTGATTCTTGACAACTTTTCCGATTCCTCTGGCCGTCTTGATTATTCGGTCTCCGCGTCACTTGATTCAACAACATTCATCAAATGTGAGTTCTTGGGAACGGAAAGCCTTGAAGAAATATACTAACATCACTGTAGCCCTCTCAAAAGAAGCCACATGCGTTGGGAATGGACCGGTATTCCCACGGCAGAGCGTTGAAAAAGTTCTTCGTCAGGCAATAATTAGTGTGCCTTGGGATTTCGATAATCTTTGTGATTTATAACACACATCTTTACCTGTAAATATATAATGCACACACGAACACAGGGCATGTGACCCGGCAATTCAAACAATTGACTGTAGCTGAGTTGTTGCACTGGCATGTACTGGCAGCGACTGCCCGAAGTCGCCGAAACAAAGTCCCACCCGTCCATCCAATTTTCCACATTGACTACACGAGTCTCCTACCTGAAGTCATGGAGCAATCGAATGTGTTCAAAGCTCCCGCGCAAGCCGCCCAATATGCAGCCACTTTCACAGCTAATTGTTGGTGTCACTTCTGATTGGTACGCGCAAGCTAACCAATTTAGTACGCGCAAGCTCAATCCGCCACCGCGCTTTTGGCGCTGGCCGAAGGGCCGAAGATTGCTATGTCGCAAATTGCACAATTGATTCCGAATATTCACCGATGAGAGCTCATTGACCTCTTAAATTATTACAGGGGGCATGGAGCACGGCCAAATTACCGGTTACGGAGGTGTCCAGATTTCAAATTGATCGAGGAGATGAGGCCGCTTCATTTGCATGCCATTTCCCGAGCAGTTGTCAACCCCTACGGACGACCAAATCACCAAGGTTCTGGCCTTCTATCCGCGGCCAGAAATGGAAACCCATTCCTGCATGTTGGTACCAACATCGCATTCTATGAGCCACAGTTCAACGATGCCCATTTAAGCTACGAGCGCGAGACACGGCGTAATCCGCTTCTCCTAGCCGCTCAAAATGACCACATGGAGACTTTGGAGATATTGCTTTCCGAGACTCGACCAAGCCGTATGTGTGTACCGTCATAGCTGCGCACCGTGTTACATTGGGCAATTGGCGCTGGCCACCAAGCTATTGTCGAGTTGATGGTTGTAAACAAAGCCCCATTAGGTCCTTTCAACTGCTGGGACGACTCTACAGCGTTAGGCGAAGCGGTTGAGAAGGGGTGTGAAGCTATTCTCGAATGTCTTCTACAGGCAGGGGCGAAGCCACCAAGCAGTTACTTAGACGACCCGCTTATCATAGCAACCGATTAACCGGGTTCCTCCTTGTTACGACTCCTCAAACATGGGATTCGCCCGAAGCCTGATGACATCTTATATCACGTTGCTCGTAGAAACAATATTGCCTTTCTCCAGCTTTTGGTCGATTTCGGTGTAGAGATAGCCGTTTATGGCCATGCCGCACCTTTAACGGCTATATCCTCGGGCCATGAAGCCATGGTCAGATTTCTGATTCAGTAAAGGGCAAATCCACACCTGTCCTGTGCACGTATGTAGGGTGGCAATTATTCCACAATTGGACATGCGGTCTGATGTGGCGAGTTTGATATCCTAAAAGCTTCTACTAGCTGATGGAGTTCGTCCAGATTATCAAGACCTCCAGGTTGCTCTCAAGCTGAAGTTTTCGGAAGCCGTCGCTATTCTGAGGCATCTCTCTTATGAAGACGTTCCGGGGGAAATGACCCTCGAAAATTGTGTCCGACAACGAGAGGAGAAGCGGCTTGCGGATCCTGATTTCCAGCCGATGGAATGGGAGCCCTTACGTTGGCCTGGGCAGTACCTATCCTGAGGAGCATGGTCCTGATCCCGAGGTCATTGTTTGTTCGGGTATTGATGACGATGAGATACATCTCGAGGTGGTTGACTTCAATGTATATCTTGATGATGCTGATTATACTATGTATTCTGAATGATAATGCAATGCTAGAATCCCTAAAAGGGAATTGCTCCGAACGAGGTGGGATCGACTGGACCAGTGCTAAGATGATCATGCGACCCTATAATAGGATCTATAGTTGACAAAAATTACAGCGCTGCGCGGCATGCGGCGCCCATGTTCCTGCCGTAGTCAGATATTATCCAATGAGAGAGTTATGCCCCCGGTGGCACACTTAGTCGCCCATAAACCCCTCGGGAGCTCACGATAGCAAAGGCCAGACTTCTACTCAATGGGCCTCTCCCTGATAGTTACTCCAAAATGGCTTCGGTGGTCAGATCCCTTGTCAAGCATGCTTGACCGAATACAGGCGCGAAGAAGTATTGGCGATAAGCAAAAAGAGAGTGCTGACTGGCTATCTCTCTCACCTTTCACCACTAGAGAATGCGGAGCTCCGTCGGGTTTAAGGTGGGTCTGGGGGAATTATTTTAAGAGCGTTCACAAACAAAATACTCCGTCCGGAGTGCGGAGTACATAGCACTGATGCTTTGGGACAAGCCCAGGCTAGCAGCTCAGGGAGACTTGCAAAAAAGCTCGTCAGATAGACCCGAAATTCCAACATGATTAAATAGGAACTACATATGTAGAATCCTTGAATTCCCTAAATCACTAGTCCTAATGGGGCCCTAAGAGAGAACATAGCGCTATAGAGGTTGATATAAAATATGTATCTTCTTCCTGATTGGCTACGCCTGCTTCTTAATTTGGTAACTTGCCCCCATTTTCACAAGTCTCCTCGAGCTGGAACAGCGCCCTAGAGACTCTTAGTCCGAGATCCAAGCTTTCAGATAGCCCAAGAACCAATTACGGCTCGCGGTAAGTCTAATTAGCAATGCTAGTGAGAAGCTTGCTCATCAACTCCGGCGCCAACCATTATAGCACCAATTCGACTAAATTGGTGTACATGAAACCGATATGAACGTTGAGTCTCATTGGCGGAAACCTGACATTCGCCTTATCTGGCCCTATTGACTAAAGCGCCGGCGGACAGCCGTTTGATTGTACAAAGAATCTATACAGTGGTGTTGTTCGTGCAATGGATATAAAACATGGCTATACTCCTGTGGTTCAAGACGGTCACTTACGACTTGCCTACAACCGCAGGCTACGAAGAACCCCCCTACATTGATATCATCTAGGGTCCACCTAGGTTGATTCTCGCCATGGCAGACTCGGAAAAAGATAGTCGTCTTTACGAGACCACAGCGGTGGGCCCATTTGACGTGGAGAAAATCCAGGCCGTTGTCGAAGTCTCCGATACAGATCTATCGGAAATGTTGGATATCCTGCGCGAGACTATCAGAGACCATGAGTTGGATCCCAACTTCCCCACTGAGATCCTCAACTCGGCTCGTGCTGCACTGCGAGAGACACCCGACAAGCTAGAAACAACCCGTCTTCAGGGTCTTGTAGCTGAGATCCAGGCTGAACGTGATCTTCTGCTCAATGATTCACCCTACGCTGAAGTTCGTGCAGTTGTCGACAACACCGATGATCCCTCGATGCCAGTCAACACCTTCCGTGCTTGGTTCCTCGGTATCATTTTCACAATATTGGGCACTGGTATAGATCAGTTCTTCTCTTTGCGGTATCCCGGAATTTATCTCTATACTGTTGTTGCTCAGTTGGTGGCCTATCCCTGCGGTATATTCCTCGCTCGAGTTCTACCTACCACCACCTACAGTATCTTTGGGAGAAATTGCAGCTTAAATCCGGGTCCTTTCAATCAGAAGGAGCACATGCTCATCACTATCATGTCCAATGTCGCTTATGGAGGCCTCAATGGAACCGCCTACGTGACTTACATTTTCCAAGTTTTGAAGCTGGACATGTTCTATGGAATGAAGGAACTGGCCAACAGTGCAGGATTCCAAATTCTCCTGACCCTATCTACCCAATTGATTGGTTATGGATGTGCTGGTATCACACGTCGATTCTTGGTCTACCCTCCCGCCATGTTGTGGCCGAAGAACCTAGCCCAGATTGCACTCAACCGAGCCCTGCACAATGATGGCAAGTCAGAGTCAATGCACGGATGGACGATGTCTCGCTATCGATTCTTTCTGTACGCCTTTGGTGGAATGTTCTTCTACTTCTGGTTCCCTGACTACATCTTCCAGGCCTTGTCTTACTTCAATTGGATGACTTGGATTGCGCCGGAAAACATCAAACTGGCTATCATCACCGGCTCGATTGGAGGAATGGGATTCAATCCCCTCCCTACCTTTGACTGGAACATTATCTCATATGCATGGGATCCGATTGTCACTCCATTCTTCTCGTTGGTGAACGGCGTGATCGGCATGGCTCTATCTGGCCTTGTGATCATTATACCTGTGTACTTCTCCAATGCGTGGAATTCCGCCTATCTCCCCATCAACAGCAACGATGTCTTTGACAATACCGGCAATAGCTATAACGTTAGCCGGATCCTCACCCCAGAATATACCCTCGACGAAAAAGGCTACGAGCTATACGGCCAAGCCTATCTCGGCGCCGCCAATTCAGTCCTGTACTCCGGCTTCTTCGCCATATACTTGGCAACCATTGTGTACGCAGCACTCTACTACAGGCGAGAGATCATGACTGGCTTCCGTGCAATGCTCAAGTGGTCGAACGCCCGAGATGAGTACAACGATGTGCACAACCGCCTCATGCGTGAGTACAAAGAGGCCCCAGAATGGTGGTACTTGTGTATCCTGGCCATCGCGTTCATTTTCGGATGCGTCTGCTGTAGCATCTACGACACCGGAATGCCGATCTGGGGAATTGTTATTGGATTGCTGCTCTGTCTTTTCTTGCAGATCCCCATTGGAATCATTCTGGCTGTCACCAATGTCGAGGTCACCAACAATGTTATTGCCGAGTTTATTGGTGGCTACGCTGTGAAAAACAACCCAATCGCAAACATGATCTTCAAGTCATATGGATACATCGCGTCGGCACAGTCTATTCAGTTTGTCGCTGATCTCAAATTGGGCCATTACATGAAGATCCCTCCTCGCACAATGTTTGCCGCCCAGACTGTTGCCACTGTCATTGCTGCGTTTGTGTCGATTGGAGTCAATGCCTGGCAGATGAACAATATCGAGGGTGTTTGCACTTCTGATCAATCATCAAAATTCACGTGTCCTGGTAAAGACCCCTTCATCCGGGGAACTACTATACAGAATATAGATTGCTAACCTTGCTAGACACTCACACATTCTTCACTGCATCTGTTATCTGGGGAGTCATTGGCCCTGCGCGCATCTACGGTGACCATGGTATCTACCACCCTCTGGAATGGGGATTCCTTGCCGGCGCTCTTCTCCCCGTCCCCTTCTATTTCCTCGCCAAGCGCTTCCCCAACTCTTGGGTCCGCTATATCAATATTCCTCTCATACTGTCCGGTATTCTTTGGTGGGCCCCGTACAACTTCACCTATGCTTGGCCGGCTCTCGTCGTTGGATACGTTTTCAACTACTACGTGAAGCGCCGCTACGAACGTTGGTGGCAGAAGTATGCCTACGTGCTTAGCTCTTCGTTCTCCTGTGGCATTGGTATTGCCGGTCTGGTGATCTTCTTTGCCGTCCAGTTCCATGCTGTTGATATCAACTGGTGGGGCAATAACGTGCCGTATAGTGGTTGCGATAATGATGGCTGTCCCTTGCTGCCGATTCCTGAAATTGGGCATTTCTGAGATTGATTGTACGATTTGATGATTAGAAATATGTTTATATCATTAAAATTACTCTGGTGATTTTATGATACATTTTGGTCGGCTTGTTTCTCTCCCTTAGTTCCGTTGGATATGATTGGATATAGAGTGAATCAGAAACGGCATAACAGATAGACTCATACACTACCTTTCAGCATTTTCAAACCCTTGGGTATCTAATCTAATACAATATAGTGCGACCATGCACCTTGTATGTTACAATTGTATTGAGATGAACTATAGAAATATTCATCTTTTTCTGTTAGGCAAACGGCCGCATTGTCATGGTCCCCTAGATATACTGTACAAGCATGTCAATGCAGGCAATACCAATCAGCATACTAATCTCATACACATTCCTATCTCCTATCTCAGCTTCGTATGACACACAAGCTCTTTTCTACATCTACGCCCTTCGGCGGCATGTGGATCTCCGGTTAGCATCGCAAGAGGGGTTGTCATTGGCTCGGCGTGACTCACCTGTATTTTTTTAAGAATCAGACTTCGGTGTTTGAAGCAACGACAAAGTTATCATAGAACAAGCTTGAGTCATTGAGTTTCGGGATTGTCTATAAATTCTCTTCCTGCCGCTGAAGTTGTGGTGTTCCGAACTTATCCCACTATTTCCAAACTTTCTTGAATTCCCCATCATGACCGCGACAACTCAATCAACTCCCTTTGGCAAGCCCATGCTGAAGCACTGGATGTTAGATCCCACCTATAAGAACCTGAACCATGGATCGTTTGGTGCCCATCCAATTCCTGTTAAGGACGCACAGCGTGCGTTCATGGATTTCGCCGATATGCGGCCAGATCCATATATCCGCCGATACCACGCAGAGCATCTGGACAAAGCTCGTGAGGCAGTCGCAAAGCTCCTCAACGCTCAGAAGGACGAGTGCGTGTTTGTTAAAAATGCGACTACAGGCGTGGCGACGGTACTGTATAACTTGGCTTTCCAGCCAGGTGAGGCACTCATTTACTTTGAGCCCGTCTACGGTGCTGTTGAGAAGGGTGTTGTCTCGCTACAGGAGCATAGCTCTCTGCAAGCCCGAAAGGTGTCTTTCCAGTTTCCCATTACCGAAGACGAGCTAGAACGCCGTTTCCGCGAGGTTATTCGCCAAACTCGTGAAGAGGGACTCAAGGTCCGGGCCAGTGTCTTCGATGCTATCGTCAGTAACCCTGGTGTACGGTTCCCCTTCGAACGGATTACTGCAATTTGTCGTGAAGAGGGTATTTTGAGCGTCATCGATGCTGCGCACGGCATCGGAAATATTCATCTCGATATGGAGAAGCTTCAGCCTGACTTCTTTGTATCAAATTGTCACAAGTATGAACTATCCCCATTACCCTACCCTTTCCAATAACTTAAGCAACCTCACGAATATTGACTCGGCTTCATAAAGATGGCTCTACACACCTCGCAGCTGTGCAATCCTCTACACCCCCCGACGTAACCAGCATCTATTGCGCACTACCGTGCCAACATCTTGGGGATTTATCCCAGCTCCGGGCTCCCCCGAGACTATCGCCTCATTGTTGCAAGACCCCAACGCCCCCGTGACAAAGTCTGCCTTTGAGCAACTCTTCGAGTTCGTCGCCACCAGTGATGACTCCGCGTACATCTGCGTCCCGGCAGCGCTGAAATTCCGCGCCGAAGTCTGCGGAGGCGAAGATGCTATTATTGCCTACATCCAACGTGTTGTAAATGAAGGCGCCGATGCTGTTGCTGCCACTCTCGGTACTGAGGTCATGCAAGAACCTGATCTGAAGCCTGGCCAAGAGAGCCGTATGCGCCAGTGTGCCATGACTACAGTCCGGCTTCCTATTGCTGTTGCTACTGCCGGAAAGGAAGCTGATTCTCTCGACCATACCCCCTTGGTTGTGTTGTCCGAGGAAGAATCTCGTAAGGCATTTTCTTGGATTCAGACGCAGTTGATGGACGTGCATAACACTTTCCTGCCGGTTTTCCGCCATGGCCCTTGGCTGTGGACTCGTCTGAGTGGCCAGACTTACTTGGAGACAAGTGATTTCGAGGCTGTTGGCGTTGTCTTGCGTGACATTTGTGAACAGGTTGCGAAGAAGGAGTTCAAGGCTTGATCTAGTTGTCTATATTTAGCACCGATTGGGTGGCAATACCTGCAAATAATCGCTACATTCATAACCTATCAGGGCCAGAAGTAATTAGTAGGTCATAGCTAGACCGGCGATACTGCCTTCACCTCCAGGACTCCCCAGAAAGGCCTGTAGAGTCCATTTTGGACTATTCTTTTTCAACTTCATACAGGCCAAATTTCTCGATATTTGAATGAACTGCAACAGAAACAGAAACAACCCCTTCATAACAAACTCCAGCCAATCCATACCCCCCCCCCCCCCCCCCCCCCGAAAATTCAATTTAGGAAGGGGACAGGGACTAAAGATTATTGCTCACTCAAAAAATTGATTTTGAGCGAAGAATTTTGGCAAACTATGTCGCCTTTCTTCCGCCATATCACATCAGAAGCGGGGGTGTGCATGTTCTTTATATATTAAGATCAGCCCCAAAGGTCCTCTAAATTAATCTATTCGAAATATACTAAATTATCATGTCTGTCGCAAAGGAATTCGAAGCAGCCAATGCCAATTACGTCGCATCCTTCACCAAGGGCGACCTGCAGCTACCCCCACAGCGGTGCGTATATAGCGCTCGTTCAAGCCCTAACTTTTACTACACTAGTATCCTACAGAAAGACAAATCTGACTCTATTTCTTCGATTTTAGAAAGGTAGCCGTGGTGGCTTGCATGGACGCGCGCCTTGGTCCGTATACTCTACGATACTTCTAATACAAAAGAATGATACTCACACCTACTATGTGATCTATAGATCCCGCCCGCGCCCTCGGTCTTGAAGAAGGTGATGCCCATGTAATTCGCAATGCCGGCGGCAGAGCCTCCGATGCACTGCGCAGCGTCATCATTTCGCAGCAGCTGCTGGGCACCCGCGAGATCGTTATCGTGCATCATGTACACAACCCCTGCAAACCATTGAGACTAGGCCTCGACCTTAGCTTACGTCTTACCAACTTATGAATCAATACTAACTATCTTCAGACAAACTGTGGAATGCTCACTTTCACCGAAGATGTAATCAGAGACAAGATCCGTACGGATCTACACCAGAACACCGACCACATTGCGTTTTTGCCCTTCAGGGATCTCAAGCAGAGTGTTCGGGATGATATTCAGATATTGAAGGATAGTCCTCTTGTCTTGGATGTTCCAATCACAGGCTATGTGTATGAAGTTGAGACTGGAAAGATTGTTCAGGTTGGAGAGAATCAATAATTGACACTGTCGATATTGCAGTGTGGTGAGCTTCGATGCTGAGGTATATACTGAATAGCAATCTATGAATGTGACGAAATCATTTTGCTACTGAAACCTACGTGTATACACGCATGAAATAAATTTGGGTCATGTACGATTGGCAGTTATGTAGCATACCACCACCCTGGTGGTGGGTTAAAAAGAGAGAGAGAGAGAGTAGAGACAAAGATAACGCCCTCGATGCTCCGACAATAGAAAAGAAATCGCCAAACGGCCAATGAATCAGATCCCACACAGAAAAATATACATAGGTGGTTATACTCCAGACAGACATCCCTTTTGGCTGTCACGGCCTTTTCAGGCCACGCAAATCCTCAACGGGCGTTTACCGTCTTCTGGTTCCCTTGATCAAGAGACTACCAACCACACCCGCGACGAGAGCCAATCCACCCACAATCGCGACTCCCACGAGGCCCTCCTTGGCGACCTTATCATCGATGAGCCCCCCAAGACTGGCAGCCTGGAGGTTTGCGGGTTCCTTCTCCAGGAGCAAATCGTTGTATCGGCGTGCTTCGCCATAATTGCCTAGTTTGAAGTTGCCGAGGGCCAGATAATAGAGACATTCGCGTCGCCGCTCTGGAGCTCCGCGGAAGATCTCTGAAAGCAGGCGAACACCTTCTTGCTGCTCGGAACGGATGTTGGATTTGATCAGACCCTATAGTAAATACCACCCCCGCATAGGCGGGGAGTACCGGTTAGCGCAAGAACACCAGATCAAAGCTGGATGAACCATACCCATGCGTAGTTGAACTTTGTCTGGATTCCGACATAGTCGCCTTCTTTCTCGTATTGCGCTCTGAGGACCTGTAGCTCGGCGGGTTTCAAGGGACTGTGTTGGTGGTAGTCAAGTCAGTTCTTACGGTTCCGATATTTTCTTTGGCAGATTTTTTTCGCGGAAAACAAACCTTTCCGCATCGGCGGCGTCTAGAGAGGAAAAGCAAGTCAGTCTTCAAGCATCAGGCATCAGTCGGAACAGACCACCTACATGGAAGGTTGGACATGGCGAGATAGGGAGTTGGTGGGTTTTAGAGGGAGTAATATTGATCAGAACAAGAGTTCCAATAATTCAATAACTATTCGTCAAGAGTAAGAATCGTGGTTGCGTTGGGCGAGAAGGTAAAAGCGAGGACGGAGAAATCACAGGCACAACGTCACTTTGCGGAGGAGCAACATATGTGGCGGTGCTGTGGCTGTTGCTGCCGCAACAAACCCAAAACAACCGACTTTCCACCTCGACATTTGTTAACCACCGACACCATGTTACTCGACGAGGACCCTGGAACTGTGTGTGCTATTCTCTTTGCTCTCATTATTTAAACCCAATGAATTTACTGACACTTTCAGCTCATCCACCACACAATCGGCAACTTTAACATCCACCCTGATAAACAAGCCGTCACACGCATCAATGACTCGCTCTCAACGCTCCAGCAATCGCGCGACCTGCGCATTCGCGAGGCCGAGTCGGCCATGCGAAAACTTTCACGCCACCTAAATTCCCTATCTACACAACACGAAGAAGCCGTGGCCGTGCACGACTCGGGCAAACACGCGGCGGAGATTGTGGAGTTGGATACCAAGAAGTTTCGCATCGCCAAGGCTGCATCGGAACTAGAAATTGAAAGCGAGCGCCTGGAGAGCGAGCTGGAGATACTTAAGGAAAGACTCGTCGACCTAGAGTCCCAGGGTCTCGAGGGCGACGAAACAACGCGGCGCGAGCGTGAGGCTGATGATGCGACAATGTGCGTGCCTGTGTCCCGGTCTTGAATTGATACTCTTGCTAATATATATCTAGTCTGCGGCTCAAGATCTTCCGTTCTCTCGGTGTTGATATCGAGCCCGATGAGGCGGGAAATTTCAGCCGAGCGGTCATTCGCAATAGCCGCAAAGGCGATGTTCATGTCGTCAATATCGACCCGAAATTCTCCCGCTTCTTCTACGCAAACTACTTTTGGTCAACGATGCAAGGATGATCATGACGAGGGACGGTTTTGTGGGTGTCTGTTCTCTGGCGTTTTATTTTTGGGGGCTGGAAGCCGTGTCTTTCTATCGCTGTTGGTGTTTCTATACCCTTGGATTATTTTCTGTCATAAGTCATACAACTCTTCTTCATACATTTCAGCCATATGGCTGCCTGGATATAGCATGTTTTTTTCAGGTAGTAGAGCGTTCACTCGGATATCGGCTGCTGTTGTAGCCGCTCTTGTAAAGCTTGCATGACCTTCTTCCGGTCTGCGTCCGATATGGTCCTATCGAGCAATTGGGAGGAAACATCATGTGGTAGGACTCTTTCTGCAGTATCCAAAAGCTCCCCCTTCTGGATTTCTGACAAGTCCATGCCCCAGGATGCGACCCATTGCTCGGCAAACTCGATAATATTTTGCTCCACCTGGTCCATATCGGGGATATCACATCCATCCCAGGTCAATAGCATTTCCTTTGTAACCGAGCCCGACTCGGCGTCTGCTGTGGTTCCATATCGTGTTTCCACGCCCAGAGGGCCAACCCCAAGTTCCTCTGCACGGGCATTCCAAAGTGCCTGCTTCAAGGTTCCGTCCCGTTCGATCATCATCCAGAACAACGGGTATGCGCTCCGAGCTAACGTATCACGAACACCTTTGGTTGCCTCGCGCGGGCTCACCAGCACCCCAACCGTCTCACCCGTGCGCCACCCGACAGGTGCCTGGCGGAAGGTTCCTTCTAGTTCGCGGACGACATTAGGGCCCAGCTTGGTCTTCAGTGATTTGCATTGTACCAGCACACGGAGTGCACGCTCCCGCTCTCGCTCCGGGAGGTGCCAAGTGCCTACGAGGTCGATGCCGGCGTCGTCGCGACCGCCGATACGGTCGAGGCTTAGCGCATAACGACGTAGGGTTTGAAGCACGGTATATTCGTAGTGAGTGCCGACATATACCGTACTCGTTTCTGGAAGAGAAATATGCTCCGCGTAGGAGAGAAAGGTTGTCAGGTCATTGTGATGTTGCGAAGGTGGAGATGGGGCCGAGGGGAGTTTGAAGAGCCGGCGGGTAAACGGTGTCAGCTCATGATGAACCTGGGAGCTGGAAAAGCAGCGACAGTTATGTGTTCTAAGTTTTAAATGAGAGTATCCGGCAGCAAGGCCATGGCGTAGTCGCAACAGGCGCATTGAGTGATGTGAAGAGAAGGTCGTCTCACCGCATTGGAGCTTCTCTCCGCATTTGCTCCGCTTCTTTTGTTCGACCAGACATTCAACTTCTCTTTCTCAAGTCACCCCCAAGCTTCTGTCATTTTCTTTTCGAGTCGTTACAATGGCTGACATCCTCACGCAGCTCCAGACTTGCCTGGATCAGGTAAAATCCGCTCCACAGAACCTACATTCAAACCCTTGCTCATCATACGGAAAATAGCTCGCAACACAATTCTACGCAACACTCGGTTATCTCACAACATACCACGACAATGCCCCCACAACACCACCACCGAATGTCCCCGATGCAGCACCAGCCCTAGCCAAGATTACCAAGAACTCGTCATCACCACCGGTCCCAGCAGCCATCGCAAATAAAGTGGGGGGTGCAGCCGCCGTTGCAGGAAATGCATCACCCCCACATGCGCCTCCTCAACAACCCGGAGCTGCGCCAGGGACAGCAGTAGAAGGTGAAGATCCCAACCTTCCTCCCGCGCCAGACTCACCCAGTACATTTGCGAGCCGGCAGCGGGAGCTTGCGCGCGATCTCATTATCAAGGAACAGCAGATCGAGTACCTTATCTCCGTGCTTCCTGGGATTGGCGCCTCCGAGGCTGAGCAGGAGACCAGAATCCGGGAGCTGGAGACCGAGCTTAGAGGCGTTGAGAAGGAGCGCGCTGCGAAAGTGCGGGAGTTGAAAAGGTTGAGGACTCGGCTGGAGGATGTTCTCGGCGCTGTCGCTGTAGGTATCCACGGGGATGGGTACCCTCAAAAGTGATTCTTCGTGCTCTCGCGACGGTACAATTTACCTGCAATTTCGGAGTTATATGAAGCAGATAGGACTGGAGCGGGTTTCCATTTTCCTTGCTATATTCTCGGCGTTATGTGATGGAGAATATTTTATCGATTGCACAGGCATGAATGTCTCACGAATACCACATGATGATACCATTCTAACTTCTTCCAATCCTGCGATGGAGTCTTTCTTTGCAAAACGCTAATACCATCTGATCCCGATACCTAGAATAATGATGTCTTTAGCGTGAGGCCGGTTTGTACAGGGTGTAGCTAGAGAAAGCCATCTGGCCCGTAGCCTAGCCGACTCTCACGTAGGATTTGCTGGGTGATTGTCCGATACCGTGATCGGGTAGCCGCGCTAGACGTAAGGGACTTGGTAACGTTGTATAGATTCCCATGTCTGCATTTCCATGTCTGCATTTCCATGTCTATATTTCCATGTCTATATTAAATATATTCAGCATTATGAAAATTGGGACACCGGGTACTTGAAAATTGCTACACGACTACACTCGACAATACACCTGTTGACCGAGGACGGCCAATTTATTGGGTATGGTGGGAGACTACGTCAAGAAATTCTGAAAATTTTGCTCAATAAAAACCCTACGAGAGGGCCATATTTCATAAGACTATTGAAAAAAAGAGATTCACCACGCCCACGAAAGAAACCACCACGATAATATCCGCCGGGGTTGCAGAAGGGCATATTCATATTCTCAGCTTCTCAATTCACCACGGTCCGTAGTCTATCGCCGCCACTACTACTGATAAGTTGATAGGAGTACTCAATAAGCCGAGACACAGAGCGACGGAAATTCTGGACGGCACCATACTAATGGTGGACGCGATCCTCAGTATCCACGGACTTATGCTTAGAAAGCGAAAACTATGCAAATCTCTTAGGACTGCCGTCGAGCTCAACTACGGGACAGGTAGTCGGAACGGCGGGATTGCTAGGGAGATACCAATGTGTTAGCAAGGACTAAAAATATACCAAAGAAAAGAGGACCTTACAGAACAGCCGGGCTAGATACCATATTCGTTGATATGGTTCTTAGCAAGAACGCAGAAGGACTCGCAGAGTTGGACGATCCGCTAGAACCCAGTTTCGAATAAAGCGGTCAAAATTCGGACAGAGAGGGTCATAAGACCCCCAGAATAGACCAGCCAACGCAAGAAGAGCCAGCAACTCATACCGATGGCCCTCGAGCCCTAGGGGAACCTATAAAGAAATCTTATGTCAGTATCAAAGGAGTATGAAACGAACGGGGCGAATCCCTACCTCCTCATAAAAGCGATCGGCGTCGCAGCAGTTTTGGCAGTCATTGGCATTGCCAGCATCCTGGACACATGTAATTCGGAACCGAACCCAGAACCCAGATTCGTCATCCAGCTTTCAGCACTTGCTGGCACGCAGATCAACAACTCGCTAGGTTCCATTTTTAATGTGAGCCTGGAGTTCTTCATGGGCTGCTTCCGGCCATTTCTCTTTCTCCGCACAATTCAGTGCATCGACCCAACTATTGGGTCAGACCGCAATGGCCTCTCTTTCGAAGTCAGGCTATAGCATCAATCTGCCGACAAAATCGACCTGGTGTATAGCACTACTAGTTGTGTGGCTAGAGCCTACTCGGAAGGGTGGAAGAGGGTTGAGAAGCAGTTCTCGGGCTGCTAGAACAGGTGATGTGAGGCACTTCTTTTCCGAATCGAGTTCGTTGGTAAAGGGACGTAGGGGCGCCTTCTTTTGACCAGAGTCATAAAAAGGAAACAGTAAAACCACTGGGAGTGCGACAGTATATAAAGGTAATTCATATCTACCTATATAAAAGAGAGAGGATTGTGGGAGATGTTGGTTAGAAATAATGAAGGACCGTGATATATAACCCTAGAGGTTCTTTGATGCATCCAAGGCATTTGTTGGTGGAAGTTCATGGAAGAAGAAAGGTTGTTGTGCCTATAGATTCGCAATGAATATGTATTTCGAACCAAATCACTACGGGAGACCATGGCTGAACAGATTATTCTCTCACCTACAGTATAGAACGTAAAAGGAATTATCTTAGGACAGACATTGTTCACCAGTTAAGGTTAGGCCTCCTACAAGAATATGATATACGTGCCCAGCCTTCCCAAAGTTGTTCATGTTCGCCTTAAAGGTCACCAGAGAAAAGACATTCAATCAATGAAGAATAGCGTGGTATAGCGGTTAACCCTGGTTATACGCAGAAAAGTACGTCGATTTGCATATTTTAAGCCCTCTTCACGGAAACCCTTCTATTAGATGGCATCTCATCATACGAAGAGGATAAACGATCCTGCTCTACTTGGGCATCGTGTTTCGACTCCTATACCCTCTTTAAGAAAGTAAAATCATAAGTGTGTAAAATCTAGTGCACGTGTAAAGATGATGAATGGCACAGAAAATAAATGCATTTCTATGGTTAAAGTAAGCAAACCGTGTATAAACGTGCTTGGAACCTATGCGATAAAAATGAAAAATGAAAAACAAACGCTCGGGGTATGATCATAAGGAGAATCAAAGATGTAAGAATAGATACTAACGCCCTCTCCTTTTCCGGGTATCATGAAAAACGAAATCAGCGAGCCACCGGGACTGGGGCAGAAATAATCGGAAAAAAAAATCCAAAAAAATCAAATGGGAAACAGAAAGGAAAAACGCAGGGGCAAATGGGGAACTGAAGCATGCGAAAAAAGCATGCACAGCTAGAACGAGAAAACAAAAGATAAGAGAATCTATTTGAAAAGATTGCGGTATTCACGCATGCGATCTTCCTGGGTCTCTCGCTTGTCTTGCTTCACACGATTCAGGCTCGTATCGGCCATCTCTTGCTTCTTCTTGGCGAGGTCCATTATCTTCTCCTCAATGCTGCCCTTCATGACGAATTGGAAGGTTTGCACAGGGCGAGTCTGGCCAAGACGATGAACACGGTCAAACGCTTGAGCAACGGCAGCTGGGTTGTACTGGGGCTCCATGATAAAAACACGCGACGCAGAGGTTAGATTCAGAGCCACACCACCGGCACCAATGGTTGCCAGAAGAACTTTGATATTGTCATTCTTAGCAAATTCCTCGAGTGCCTTGGTTCGTGCTGGAATTCCCATGGTACCATCAAGTCGGGTATACCCGTCAAGCCCATTGTTCTGCAAGGCGATCTCAATGAGATCCAGGTGCGAGGTCCATCCAGAGAACACAACACTCTTGATAGGCGACTCGCCTTCGAGCTTCTTGCTGTCTTCAACACTTTCCTTGAGGTAGTTGACTAGTGCAATCGTTTTGGTGTGTGGTCCTTCGTATTCACCCAAATTCTTGCCCAGCTTCCGGGTTTGCCGAGCACTTTCCTGTTGGGCCACGTATTCTTCAAAGCCAGCAGGCGTGATGGTCGAGTATCTCATGTGAATCCAGCCTTCGCACCTGGGACAAGGGATCTGGGCGTCGGGACTCGAATCGAATGCTTGTTTCCAGCCAGAGAAGCAATCGGGGCAGAAAATATCGAAACATGGTAGGACAATAGCCATCGGAGAATCACGGGCGACAGCCCCCATTGAATTCAGAGGTTCATCGAGTTCTCGATTACAATGGCAGCACCGGGGGGTTGAGGCTTGCTGGATTAGGGCGAACATTTCATATGCCTTCTTGTCCATGGCTGCCGGGGTTGCGTCCGGTTCGCCCTCCTCCAAGTCAATTGCGTCGTTAACGGAAAATCCCCTGGCTCTCGCCCGGTCTGAAACGTCAAGAAGCTCTTTCCCGTGTGCACTGACTTGGCGAAGAATCATCATGGCTTTCAAAACATGGTGATACATCCGGCCACCCATCGTGCGTCTGTCCTCACCAGCAATGACACTCATCATGACATTTGATTCTGCGCGGAAGAAGTCATGCAATTGCTGTTCTTCCTCGGTGAATTTCAGTTCGATGATATTGTCTGTCCGGGGTGGCAGATTGATTTTGTCCTTGACTCTGCGCAAGGTGAATGAATCCACCAAAACTCGCAACCTGGCAAGCACATTGGGATCCCCATTTTTGACCGGGCTAGATACGTGTTGGGAAAATTGGCTTCGTTGGTCGTATGGAGCGATCCGTAAAAACTTGGTCACAGAGAGGAGATCTTCCATGCGGTTTTGTATTGGGGTTCCGGTAACAGACCACCGACGCTCGCAGTTGAGCCCGAGGATCGCCTTGGTCTGTGCCGCATTTTGTTCTCTGATGATATGAGCTTCGTCAAGAACAATCCGGAACATGTTCATTTTTGTCAAAGGACTAAGCTTTCCTTTTTTGGCGCCACGCCCCGAGATCTCGCTGAGAATGGTGCTGTATGTCGTGATAATGATATCGTACTCGGAAAGCAGGCTGGAATCAGTGATGCGCGATTGACCGTGAAAGAGGTAGTAGCTGATGGATCGTGGCTTAAGATGGTCTGTGATCTGTGTCGTCCAGTTGCTCACTGCACTCAACGGAACAACTAATAGTGTTGTCCGTGTGTTGCGAATTCCTGGAACTCGGCGAACAAGGACAGGATCAGGAGCCATCTCAGTCCAGTCTTCAGCTAACGTAAGGGATGACGTGATTAACGAAAGAATACTCAGAGTCTTGCCCAGGCCCATCATGTCGGCCAACAAGCCGCCTAGGGCCTCCTCGGGCTTTTGCTCTGAGATCATTCCAGTGATGATCTCGCGGTATTGAGTCTTCCCATTGGGTGCACGTTCCATTCGCCACAAGGAATTGTTGTCTTCTTCTTTTCGGCCGTATTTGCGCGGCTTTTCTTTCTCTGTCATGAACCAAAGCGCTTGCTTTTGGTGATGCAGCATTGGTGTGGTGATGTGATGAGACGGTTCCATCGTCGGAATGTTCGCGTTAGCGAGCTGGTCGAACATCTTCATGACTGCATCGTTGGCTTCTTCGGCAGTTCGCGCTTCATATCGGACGGTTGGCCCCGGGCGAGACCGCCCGGAGTTGTTGGCTGCAGCGGTCGCAGCGGCAAGCTGGCGTCGGCTCTCTGCGTGTGGATTGAACACAGTAGTTCCTTTGTCCACGGAATTCGGAGTTCCTAGCCAGATGTTGCGGTGGGATAGGAAGTTCCCGACAGCCTCTGCGTGCTTTCTTTGGCCGTAGATATTGAGGGTTGCACGCCATATCCCTGAGGTAGGAGCCCAAATTTCTTCATGAGGCGAGGCTCTCCGGATATCCAATAAGCCTGTCACTTCGATGATGTCTGTTTTGGAGTCCATGAGCGGAACCAGCCCATGTGCCGTTTTAGGGTCAATTGTACCGAAAACTTTGCCGTGAGGGTCCGCAACGTCAATCTGAAAATTTCCCTGAACCGGCTGGCGTTGCAGGTCTAATTTGATTGACGGCCAAGCGTGCGACCAGTCGGTGAACACGGAAGGACCTGGTCTTGGGACCGTATGGGCGGCAATCAGTGCGTTTTCGACTTTGCCGAAGCAGACACGCTGGGTGCTGAGATCTGTTGAACCGGTGCATAGGACTTCGTCATCTTCCTTAGGTGTGTCCACAAGGTCTAAAATAATATTAGATTAATTCAAAACAAAATCAGGGGAAACGGGATAAGTAAACCATCTCATACCTGCTGTCAAATCCACAACGCTGGGTGTAGTGGGGATTGTGGTTGGTTTCACATCCTCCTCTTTCATCCACTTCCCAAGCCCGCTATCTCCAGAGATCGAGACCGGTGCTGTCGCCATGTTCGGTTTCTCTTCCACGTCATGCTCAGTTTTGATTTTTTTCGTTGGTTGGTTCTTCCGCTTTTCAACGCCATAGACATTTTCGATCAAATTGGGCCGGTGGATGATGTCCTCGTCATCACTCATCTCGTAGTGACTTCTTTTCGTGTCGCTTTCGTTATCTTCATCATGGGTGGTGCTGAACTGCACTGCCAGACTGGGTTCAGATTTCACAGCCGGGGTCGAGATTCCCGACGGCACACTTGGAGAGGTGCGAATAGTGGTTTCATGAAAGCGTGTAGCGGCTGCAGTGCCTGCGGGAGCCATGGGAGAGGCAGGAGATGAACCATTTCCCTGTTTTTTTCCTAGACCTTCCAAAAGTAAGCCTTTGGAATCCGTGGGGTCGAGAAGCATGGGGTCTGCCGGGGAAGGAGTAACAAGAGAAGATGAATCGTGAGAAGAAAGACTCGAAGATGGATCAAGCGGATTGGGAGCACAAAGGGGGGAGAATCACTCGGGCCAAGAGACTTCACATGCATAACCGAAGTATCCATCTGATGGGCAGAAGCGACACAAGATTCAGCCGGATGCATCATGTCCGTACACATGTCCTGAGTATCCATCTGGGTGTCAAGATGGACAGGAGCCTCAGGTGCGTCAAGAAGGTCTCTAGGCGTGGCCAAGGTATCCATTGTATCCACACAAGGGAGCGAATAAGCATGCGCAGAAGAACCAGGGGAATCATGAGAAGGAAGCGCAGGAGAATAAGTCATAGGCTCAGAGTTGTCCGAGGCAACCTCGCAGGGCATATCGACAGCATCCATGGGAGGCAAATCACTCGCTGGGGAAGAAGAAAAGGGAGGATTACCATTACTTTGAGCTTGTCTTTTGGAGCCCTTGGGATTCAGGAGCATCGCAGCATGAGACGCCATGATGTCTCAATCGCAGTCGAGAAATCCGGGGTAAGGTTTGGTCGGATCCAATGTTGGGCGGTGCTGTGAAAGCGAACTGATAGAAGTCAGTTGATGAGAAAGAGAACAGGGCAGGTTATTGGTTTCACTTGCTGTGGATGAAGTACAGGACCCAGTTCCTTCGGACTGGCAAGCTTTATGTGCAAGCTGAAATTGAGAAGTATTCGCAGCGGTGTCAGGTGGATTGGGATGAGAGATAGGCGATTGCGGTTTGGGATTGCTTATCTGTCCGACTTGTCGTGGGTTTTGTTTGTGAGGGCGGATAAATCAAGTTCAAGTCGTTTGAGCCTTGATGTCGCTTATCAAAGATTAACGTCGCAGCTGAGTGATTACGCAAATGGTCTGGTTAACGAAAGGTGCGTCTTCCAGACGCGAGAGTCGCGAAATATCCGGCGTCATTGAAAGTGAGAGATATTGAAGAGAACCGCGGGCAACACTAGTTGCGCTGTTTTGTCTCGGTCGTCAACGTCTATACCCTAGGGAAAATCACGTCGTTTTCCAGGTCGCAATCCAGTCGGCGCCTTGTCGTTTGCCTCGTCGAGGGAATCGTGTGATCAGGTTTGTGGCCGGCTCTTGTGTTGGTCGAGGGGGGTGTCCTTGACCTCGAGTATTCTCGCCGTGGGTATTTCGGTTCGCGCGACTTGTTTGCTCGAGTCAGTCCTAAGCTCAGTCGTGTCGCTAGAAACTCGAAATGACGAAGTTGTTCCTCCACTGAAGTCGGTGCCTCGGAGAAACCCGCCGATAAGATCTTATCAGTCCGCGCGCGCTTGCGGGTATATTAGTGTGATGGAACGCAACCTTGTAAATACTTGAATGGACATATATTGACTTATAAAAAAGCTGGCAGGTTGACGAGTCTAGGAAGAAAGCTTGAAAATATACGAGAGCAAAAAGTGTATGCATCTAAACGCTCGACGAGGTACCCACCGAGCTTAGTCGCCCCGGGTCATTTTCTATAGATCGTGGAGATATGTTGGATCTCAAGGGTTGGGTGCAGTTTTTGGCTTTTTATCTCTTTGTATGATACTTTAATTCAGGGTATATGCCACGTACATCAAAGACTATACATAGAAAAGTCGCTTTGCACATTTTCAGCCCTTTCTACCGCCTATACTACAGCTACGACACGATATCTGAGAACACATCTAAAAAAACTACCAAAAAGATGTGACAAGGCT
The DNA here is from genome assembly GCA_028974045.1 of Penicillium cf. viridicatum. NCBI lineage: Eukaryota > Fungi > Ascomycota > Eurotiomycetes > Eurotiales > Aspergillaceae > Penicillium > Penicillium cf. viridicatum. The sequence goes on along the minus strand of JAPQKQ010000002.1, from coordinate 5,462,051 downwards.
GCATATGCGGCCAACTATTCTTGTATATAGGTATCTGAACAGGTGAATGGTCACGTTTGTGGATTGTTTATCTGTTTGAGCCTAGCCCAGGCGTGTTTGCGATGGCTCAGATGATGTCTCACAAAACAATGTCATGCAGGCAGTCGACGAAGTCTTACACGAGGGACTATTGCGTCAAATCCTGGCATTATTTCAACACTGAGGTTTTGGAGCCCCAGAAGTCGAGTACTGGTTATCCCTACCCCAGCGTGGGTTAGGATTTATATCTTGTGACATACTGTAGAGTCACAAGCCGCGACTAGCTAACCTGGTCAACATAGTCGATAAAAAATAATAAAAAACTTAGATGATAAAGGTATCATGGAATTAAGTCTCGTCAATATGCTACATGAGGCAGATCGCCCAATCAATGCGCCACAGCCCAAGGCAACCCCAACGGCCAGAGAATGTCTATATACAACACGGAAATCTCCCAAATCATGAGCATGTCCAGCAAAGGACTCGTGTGAAATGTCACGGAAAAAAAAGAAAAGGCAAAGTCGAAATCGTGAACAGGAATTGGGAACCGTTTCCCTAAGGACGGGGACCCAACAAATACCCCGAGAAGACAACGCCGCAGAAGATGGCTGCAAATTAAATGAAAAAGAAGAAGTAAGGGAAGAATGTAGAAAAGTGAAAAAGTGCAAAGGGTAGTACAGTAAGTAGTACAACTCAATCTGACCTTAGCACCATGTGAAAACAGGGTTTTTGCTCTTGACAGCTTCCAGGCGCTCGACAATCACCTTACGCTGGTTGCCTTCCATGCCCTCTGCAACTGCATAGCCAAGGTCACCTTCGAGATCATCGCTGCCAAAAGTGTTAACATGAGGAACGCGGAAGGGCGTGGCCCCGCCGTTTTTGCGATACTTCTGCTGGCGGGGAGGAAGTGAAGGCCATCCATCTAGAGAACCCCCGGTGTTTCGGCCACCGAAGTCATTTATAGTCGCAGGGCTACCGACAGAACCATCAGCACGTTCGCTGTCAACGTCAGTTCGACCGCGGGTGAGTTCGAACCGGTTTGGGTTGGGGAGGTCGCTTGGCGACGAATTCAGTCCCAATAAATCGTGTTCGGGAATTGGTTGGGAAGATGCGGATGCACCAATGTCCATCTCTTCTTCATCAGGGTCGTAATTCATAGATTGGTTCCTTTGCCTGTCTGTGGAAGGCGCGCGCATCGGAATAGCAACGGGGACGTCAACCAAGTCATCCCATACACAGACCCGGGTCCGTCGAGTCAGCTCAAGCGGGCCATGATCCGGTTGCTTCAATGTTTCCACCACATTCCAGGCTTGACCTTTCATGACAGCGATTTGTCGAGCGAACATGCTCTCTTTGAAATCATCATCTTGCGCAAAGACACCACGCAAGGCCATCTGCGTACCACTCCACCAGGCTGTGGATGTCAGTAATGGAAGGAAATGGTCACGGGTTCTCTGCGAGAAGGGTTGACCGATCAAGGAAACCGGTAGGAAAAGCCAACCGAAGGGGAAACTGCGCCACTACAAAGTTGTTAGTGTTGGAAAGTAACAATTACACGTGAATCCGAAAACTTACAGCGTCTGGATGTTTCCATGGCCAGGACAGACTGTTGTCAATGGCACCAAGCTGGACAGAAGCTGACTGTTCCGATGAGGCTAGTGGGGTTCCCGTGCGACTGATAGCCATCATTGTTTCATGCCGCTTGTAGGGGTGGAAGGAGGTATTGGGGGTGCCATTCGAATTCACGGAAACAGGACGAGCTGGGGGCATAAGCTCGTCTTCATCGTGCTTAGGCTGTGGCCCAGTTTGTTTTGGGGGCTCTGCCACGATAGAAACCTGCTCTGTTCCCCAGTCAATCTTGACCATCCAGTTGTCCAGACCTCGATCGGTGTTTCGCATGATATAATCCAGAATCACAAGTTTCTCCAACTCTTCGCGGAAGGATTGCTTGAGATTCTCGGTCCAATAAAATCGGCGCTCAGCACTTTCGTCACGCGAACTGGCGGGCGAGGGCACATAGCCCGGATCTTCGTCATCCTCGTCGTCTGACTGTGCCCCCGATGGACGACAGGCCTCGTTCCATGGCCGCTTTTTGCGCTTCGGGGCATCCTGGGTGCGGAATCCAGTATTCGCCTGGTCAGGCCAGGGATGTTCTCGGAGGAAGATGTTGGCGTCCTTGAATCCCTTGAGGAAGACTTGGAAACTACCAGCCTTAGGAGGTAGAACTTTCTTGCCTTTCCATGCCTTTCTCCGATCCCAGAAATCGTAGAAGAACGATCTCGAAGACAGCCGTACAATACCGGTGTAGGGGACGAGGTTCGTGCGTAGGCGGGCATCGAGAACATATGCGGCGGCTTCCGAGACGTAGGAGAGATTAGGAATGAGACACGCGCGGCCGAAAAAGCAAGGGAACAAGTTGCGGTGAATCCATTTTGTCCATTTGGGATTTCGTGAGGCGTACGGCTCTTCGTCCTTTGGCTTGAACACACCCACTACTTTCCCTTCAGGGTTTCGAGCAAAGTAGCTGCCCGAACTTCCTTGTGAGATCATCCGAGGATGTACGTCCATTTCAATTGCAAGACGCACACTTTCGATGATCTCCTCGTACTCGGCGTGGGCCCGCCGTTGCTGAGCCTCAAACTCATCTGACTCGAGAGCTTCGGCGCTCACAGGGGTAACTCCGGGAGGTGCCTGGAAGACTGAATGATAAATCTCCAGCTTCTCCTCCTCATAGCTTTTGCCCTTGACACGGTTGATCTTGAATTTGGAGGCAATCTCGTCCGCCCATTTTTCGAGACGCGCATTGATGGCTTTGATATCCACCCCGGAGTTCCGACGACCTTGAGGATGCTGGAAACCACTGTGTCTGCGTCGATGGCCTGGGGGAGTGTGGAGACCGGACGCCTGCATCTGGGCTCTGGAGGAGATGGGGGCGTATCGGGGAGCGGAGGTGGACGCTGTTGATAACGCGCCGATGTCTTCGTCTTCTGATTCATCGTGAAGGTAACCTCGTTCCTCCTCGGCCTGGGCGAGCCGGGCATATCCCGAGGTGGCAGGACGAGTCTTCGGCATTGTGATTGAGGGTGGTTTGATCTATGGGGAGATGAAAACGGGCAAAATAACTCGTAGGAAAATGAGAGGAAGGCCGGCAAAAGAACGAAAGGACACCAAAAGAGGTTAATCCATCACAGAGAAGACAAGAGAATGAAAAGACCGCTGGTGGATAGAATAGAGAGTTGATAGAGTGAAGGCAGTTGAAATAAGTGTCACCTATGTCCGGACGCCCAAGGGGGCGTCCCGAAAGTATAGTTACAGTTAATTTACACAGGCGGCGTCGTAATTAGCGGCAGAATGCAGTAAATTGTGTGACGCGGGCAGATCCACCTTGTTAATGACCGTTATACAATTACGCACCGCCACACTCTGTCTCCACCCCCTAATCGAAAGGGGTCTCGATGGATGGATGCATCGAGTGCTGTGTGTTCAGAGCCCTGAAACATGGCTAGAACCGCAATTGATCTCCATATGGGACCCCTCCATGACGAATTGGGATATTCAGGGGATGACAACTCCATATAGACGGTCAATGTTGGTAAATCCGCCACGCTGGCAAATATCCGCTCCCGTGCAGGAAATTTTGTACACATAAAACCCCGTCTAGGAGTTGATCACCCGTAAGCAAATCAGATAGCGCAGAATGGATTTGACTGTCGCGCTTCCCGGTATCAGGAGGCTGGGGGTCTAGAATGAACAGGCAGAACAAAGCAGGTTAATTGAATTGAATACATTCTTTGCGAGACAAAATATCGAAACGTTGGCGCCCCTGACATGCCGTATTAAATAATGGTTGATACTGGGGCAATCGTTATCCCGATTGTTATTATCGCGTCTTATCGTTCATCTCAATTCTGCATCTTCTTCCAACCCCTACCCTCACCTATCTTCGGCCATCATGTCGTTAATTTAAAACTTCATTCTTTTTTTCGGTCTTAGTAACTTCTTCAGACACAATAATTGTCGGGAAGTCTAATACTCTCCCTCCTCTACGGTATCGAGAATCATTGCTCGCAAGTCCACATCGCATTGATCACTGAGGAATTGGCTTGATATAGACCCATTGACTCCGAGTCCTGCTCCGAGTTCGTCGTTCCCAATCGCCTCAGTCGCGCGACTCGCTTGACATCTACCGTTTCCCCTTCAATTCGGTCTAAGGCCGGATTTCAATTGACACCTACGTCTCCCCTCCACCGTGGCTTCCACCCTCTATCGGGCGTCGCCCATCGACCCGGCTCTCAAATCTGGTTCTACACAGGAGCGCGAGTTCCCTTACGACTTGTCCGCCGAGAATTCTTCCGCCCGTCACGCGTCCAACGGATCCATACCGTTTTCTACGACACTGCCGGATATCAAGAGCGTGACCAAATTTGGCTCAGGCGAGAGCGACGGATACCCAGGCTCTTCTGTTAGCACATCGCTTCCTGGACTCGCAGCTCTGGCCTCGGTCGCTTCAGCACCTACCTCTAATCTTCGGTGTGTTGATACCCCATACAGATTCTAAATGGGAACCATTCGTGGACCTTTGGACGATCTATCTTGTTTGCGTAATCTTCAATCAGGCCCTGCCTGGAGAGCAGTAATCCGGCCCCTCATAAGAATTCGAATCAATTGGCTAATCCATATATTTCAACTCCCTTTTTTTAGTTCATCCAGTGATGCGAGTATGAATATGGCAAATATGACATACGCTACATCATCACCGGCAGCTACGACAGGAGGACAAGGGAGTGGACCTGTAAGTGTGAAATATGCCCTAATATCAAGAAACTGTTATCGCGCGAGGTCTTATCTCTGGGGAGTTATCGAAAGTCTTGGCGCCACTCGATCCGTGCACCCGCTTTTTCCCTTTCCTTATCGACTCAAATCTCTCACAATCTTATCATCCTCTTCCTCTTCCCAACTTCTATACCCTCATAATGGCGACCACATTGACTGACGACAAGCGACCTCAATTACAGCCCGTTTGCCAAAATTGCGGTACCTCCACCACCCCTCTGTGGCGTAGGGACGAACTCGGTTCAGTCCTCTGCAACGCATGTGGACTCTTCTTGAAACTGCATGGCCGACCTCGTCCGATAAGCTTGAAAACAGATGTGATTAAAAGTCGCAATCGCGTGAAGACTGGCCAGGGCCCTAAGCGCAAGGTGAGTTCGCGATTAAAAAATTTTCCTCCCCCGGTCCCCCTGCGTCCAAGTTCCACCTTTCTTAGATAAGAACATGCGCTAATCGAGACTGTGATTCCGTAGTCTGGCGGCCCTGTCGATACCAATGGCCTCCCACCGCGATCTGAGGCGGGGACCCCTCCCCTCGGCTCGCATGGATACCGTCGCGCGTCGCGCAAGATGTCTTCGGGTCATTCGGATCGCTCCAACTCCCCCGTTTCCCGGACCGAGACACCTGGCTTTGGCTCGATGCACGCGCACAACTCGAATATCGCGCCGCAGCACATGTTCGACAGTGTTACCCTGGGCGACAGCATGACCTCTTCCAGCGGCCTCCCCTCCCGCCAGATGCGCCAACCCTCTCCCTCGGCAGTCGACCGCCAACTCGATTCCCCCCACACATTCGAAAGCCTCCTGGCCCTCAATACATCCCTGAAGACACGCGTTAGTGAACTCGAGTTCGTCAATGAGCTCTTCCGCGGTCGCGTCACGGAACTCGAACAGAGTGACGCCAGCGCCCGTCGATCGGAGATGATTGTACGAGACTCCGAGGTTCGTCTGAGACGGTCTCTCGAGGATTCTCAGCGCCGCGAGGAGGATCTCAAGCGTCGTGTTAGCGATCTTGAACGTCAGCTTGGTTCTAGCGGCACTGGCGACGCCGAGTCCGGCGAACCGGTCGCGAAAAAGATCCGGCTGTCGGATGTTGTGGAATCTGGCGAGGATGTGCTGGTCAAATCTCCCAAGAGCGTTTAGGTCTTGCGGTACCCTGCTATTCCCGGCCCTTTCCCATCTGCTTATTTCACTCCATCATCGGTTCACGGGTAGTACAAGCTTTCAACCTACATTAAGCTAGCTACTCTGCTCCCAACCTCTGATATTCTTGATACCCTTCATGGCTCCTTCGTCATCACTGGCTGGAACTTTAACCCAAAAAAGCTACATACTATTGAACGGTCTCAATTTCTCTTACTTTCTTATGTCCGGACGTTTCCCCAAACGTCTTGTTTTAATTTGCTTTCCTTGCGCTGTGCTGTACGAACTCTTTCTCTATGCTTCTAATACAATACTTGATCCCTATCCTTCTCTTCTTCCAGAACTCAAGTGTCCGGAAGATCAATGGATTGGTGGTCCAACTGGGAGATGCCTTGTCATCTGGGTGTTTTGCCTGGGATTTTTCTCTCAGTGTGCTAGTTAGTACTTACAATCATTATTATTTCAGTTTGCTGCTTTCATAGAGCAACGCAACCGTTTTTGATTGTTCAGGCCAGCTTGGCAGGTCTGCGGGCCGGGTTTTCTGTTTTTGATTGATTTAAACGAATGTTCTCGCTTTCTGTGTTGCGATATCTACATGTACGCTAGGAGGGAAATGGAAGTGTCATGCAAATCTTCGCCTCGTAGCAATATTAAGAGCTCGTTCAAACATAAGGTAGATGTGGTGGCAAGGTACATGTATGCAATTGAGAACGAATATCGAAGGGCATCCTCCACTTAGATTGAGACCGAAGCTCATAACTACTTAAGTAGTTGAATAATACGGCATGATCTTCAAATGTACAGTAATGAAATTGACCAAGTTTTGGCCCGTGGAAAGCTAGGATAAACCAAAGAAAGAAAACCAGACGCAAAGTACTAAGTCTATAGAGAAAACAGTGCATCATGGGTGTACCAAATGGGGACACCAGCCAAATAACATCCCTCATGGAATGTACTCTATGAGAAGTCATAACAAATCGCAAAAAGACCTAGGCAAATGTGCAAGCAAGAAAGCAATTCATAAGCCTATGCTTGCCACATAGGTCGTACTGCACCGAAATAATCCAAATTGACGGAAAAAATATCATGAAACTCACGCGAGTCGGTGGTCCAGCTTCTTGCTCATGACATTATTAATGTTCCTCTCGCGGATGATGGTCCACAGACAAACAGCGATACCAAACAACCCGGAAACGAAAGTCATGAAATAGGCCGAGCGGTAGCAGCCCAGTCCATCGGGGCACTCGCGGTCGCCATCGTGGCTGACAACAGAGTGTCCGTCGTAGATGTTACCGTATAGCAAATTGAAAATGTTACCACTGAACACAGGGGCTAGCGTCATGACGCCCCAGTTTTGGGACAGGCCGCCGATACCGAAAGTGTGTGCCGTTAGGGAAGGGAAGACACCGAACAGGAAGCCGTAAGCGATTCCTGTAAAACCGGAGACAACTACGAGGCTGTTCGGGTTGGAAATGGCGGTGCCAGCGAGCTGGGTCAGGGTGAATACCACCGCCGACAAGAATAAACACCAGATGCGGGACATGCCGAGCTTCTTGACTAGCAAGTCAGAGCCGATACCGCTGAATAGACGGCCGAGGAAATTGCCGAAGGAAAGAATGGAGACGTGCATGACCTGGCGGTGTTGGATGAACAGGTCTGTTGCGCTGTCGTCGTAGTATAGCCACAGGGCCTTCACACTGTTGCCGATGTTGTTGATGGTCATCAAGCCGATACCGGACAAGAGTGCCATGGTCAAGAAGAGCTGCCAGAACTCAACTTTGCGGAGCATGGCGACACCTCTGATGTCATTTTGATGCGCCTCGATGGCCACTTCATCCAGGAAGTCATCATCAAGTGTATCGAAAGAGGGGCGTGGGCGGTCGTGCTTAGATACCAAGGTGGAAGTCTCGTCGTCATTGGCGAATGCTCTGCCTTGGGAGTTCGAAGCGACCGAGTGCGACCGCGAATGCGCGGGGTATTGTTCGCGATCAAAAGCGGTAGAGCCATGTAAATCGGAATCTTCTGGCACAGATCGAAGGTCGCTGGGGTTGTGTTCGTGTGCATTGTGTGGGATGGACGAGTACGGCTCGCTGGCGAGGATTCGAAGGAATGGAATTGAGGTGAAGGACAGAATCGAGGTTCCGAGGGCTAGAAGCAAAAGAAAGCGGCCGGTATCGTCCTTGAAAACGAGGGTTGATAAATTGGACCAGAATAGCGCGCTCAGTCCAAAGGCGGCCATTGGGAAAGCGGTTGCCGTGCCGCGGTGCTCGGGGAAGTTGGCTGCCGCTGGAATCATTGGGTTAACTCTATCAAGCAGAGTCCTTGGTGTACATATGGAACATACCTGTTTTGATGGCACCGCCAAAGGCAGCGCAACCGCCCATTCCAGTAAGGAAAGTGAAGAGGCATAAGAAGACAACCGGCATCGATCCTTGGCCATTATCATATGCTACAAAACATTAGAGCTGCTCAATTCTAAAAGGGGAATATCAAGACATACCCATATAGATTGGGAAGTAGCCCAGGCCCAGGCAAATAGAGCCGATAAGCGCGACAAGTCGTGGACCGCGGGAATCTGTCAATAATCCCATTGGAATCCCCATAGCATACATCCCCAGGTTCCCCGCGACACCCTAGAGCTTGTTAAGACCCGCTTCCCGGCACCAGACACGGAACAACTCACAATAAAGTTACTCTCAGTCGAAGAGAGCTTCATTCGCTGAGCGAATTGCGGCGCCCACGCCGAGTATGCATACTGACACGAGTTAAGCTTAATGATCCTGAATGGGGATAAGATCGGAGATATCACGCACGTTGGTTCCGCATGAGAGGGCGACCAGCGTCCCCGCAATGACGGAAATAATCCGGGCAGTTCGGTGGAGAGAGTCAGACATTATGTCGTTCCTCTGCGAGTCGTTTTGACTGATATCTTGTGCGATACAAGTGGTTTAGCGCGGGAGCGGTTGATTAGGCCCTAGACAGATGTGAGGCCGACACTGACAGAAACATCGGACCCGAAATGAAAGACGAAAATAGTGAAAAGAGCGAATGGAGTTATATAGGAGGAATTGAGGGAAGAAGGCCACTTGGGAGTTTTCAGGAGCGTACACTTAGGTAAGGACTTGGAGATGATCCTGGGGGGGGGGGCCGCGTGGTCGGAACAGCCGTCAAGCAAGCGCCAAGGAAAGTTTGCTCCACGGTCAACTGATATACAAATACGATGGAGAATGAATTGATTTCTAAGGAAATGGAGAGAAACAAAAAAAAAGAGGGATGGAATGTAGTGGATGTACTATGTCGTCTTAGTCCCACGTTGCATCCCCTGATAACACACATCAAGATTATGCAAAGCCGTCAAATCCCCCGGGATTGCACGAATCGGGACTCGTCATAGTTCGATTACACGGCCAAATGCGTTTTCTCCACACCGATAAGGCAATGATGAGATTGCATGCCTTAAGACCTCATTAATGCCTGATTTTTACTATTAACCTAGTAAGTTATGATTTTACCGGTCAAAACACCATCAACCCGGTTTTTACTTGTCATCTACCCTACAGTATCTACCACGAAAGTATATTGTACATCCGGGCAGGTCTTTGAGCTTTGTAATATCACCTACACCGTCAATTTCCCCCGAATTCATTGAGTAGAGATAATAGTTTGTGCAGTGGCAGCGGAAACCCGTTGCTTCGTACGGAGTATATATGTACGACATACTAGTAGTAATGGCTGTCCTCGATGTACACATATTCTCCATATTGGCTTGAGATAAGGGTATCGCTTTTCTTTCATCGTAGATGATCTCGCCAGCACCTAGGAACCGGCTCGAATACTATAATACTGTGTAAATCGGTACCTTTGTAGTTCCTCCAGTGCTACGAAAAAGAATCTTGATTCGAGGGTCAGGGCGGGGTGGAGAGGCTAATCCCAAATGGGCAGGCCAAAGAGGTTTGGCACGTGATATATTTTCTAGTTATTTGGAGATATTACGTAACACTCATGACGGAGGCGGCCTCAGGTGATGATCTTCAATTCTGATCACTTGCCTCTCTCCACACTCTCATCGATTCTGGATCTAGGCTCACTTCCAAGGTTCTACATTAGAACTAGAACAGTGGGTTATACGATATCTGCACTTCCAAGATGGGTGCCCTCCTCTCCATTCCGCTCTTGGCTGTGCCGAGTGTTGGTACAGTATGTTGGCGCCTACCAATCTCCAGTTCACCGATGCGCTCGTTGCACAGTTGGCTAACTTGATTCTCTCCCTCAACAGCTCTTGACAGTCGCAACATCATGCTGTGGAGCAGCGACATGTTCTGCGGTCTGCAGCGCCTGCGGAAAGTTTCAAAACAGGTACCACTTATCAGCTGTCTAGTGCGGAGAACCTCGGACTAACAAGGACAACAGTATGGCGACGAGAATCGCCTATGCCTTCATCCTTTTGATCAATTCTATAATCTCCTGGATTATGCTCACACCATGGGCTCTGAAAAAATTGCAAAATTTGACACTGGATTATATGGAGATTCGATGTGACGGGAAGGAATGTCACGGCTGGGTCGCGGTCCATCGTATCAACTTTGCCCTCGGTCTCTTCCATTTGATCCTGGCCCTTTTGCTTCTCGGGGTTAAAAGCTCCAAAGATACTCGCGCCGCTCTCCAGAATGGATTTTGGGGTCCGAAGGTCATCCTCTGGGTGGCCTTTGTCGTCATGTCGTTCTTTATCCCCGAACCCTTCTTCTTCGTCTATGGCAACTATATCGCATTCTTCTGCGCCATGCTCTTTCTGCTTTTGGGTTTGATCCTTTTGGTGGACCTTGCGCACTCGTGGGCGGAGCTATGTCTGCAGAAGATCGAAGACAGCGACTCTCGTGTGTGGCGTGGTCTGCTTATTGGTTCGACCCTCGGCATGTACTTGGCATCTTTTGTCATGACCATCCTGATGTACATCTTTTTCGCAAACAGCGGTTGCTCTATGAACCAGGCTGCTATCACCGTATGTATCCCCCATACTACGAATATTGGTGCCCAACTGACTCGTCGCAGATTAACCTGATCGTGTTTTTGATCATCTCTTTCGTTTCTGTTCAACCAGCAGTGCAAGAATCAAACTCTCGCGCGGGGCTGGCTCAAGCTGCAATGGTCACTGTCTACTGCACCTACCTCACCATGTCTGCCGTTTCGATGGAACCGGATGACAAGAATTGCAACCCCCTCATTCGGTCCCGCGGAAGCAACACCAGGACTGCCACTATCGTCATCGGTGCGATTGTCACTATGCTGACCATCGCATACACCACCACACGTGCTGCCACCCAAGGAATTGCCTTGGGGTCGAAGGGCGGTCACAGCTACATCCAGCTGGGTACAGATGACAACGAGCACGGTTTGGTGACCCAGCAACCAAACGTCCGTCGGGAGATGCGCGCTGAAGCTCTCCGGGCCGCTGTCGAGAGCGGCAGTCTTCCTGCCAGTGCCTTGGATGATAGTGATGACGAGGATGACTACGACACCGCGAAGGACGACGAGCGTGGCTCAACCCAATACAATTACTCGCTTTTCCACATCATCTTCTTCCTCGCTACGACATGGGTGGCCACTTTGTTAGTCCAGGGACTGACGCTGGAGACCACAACAGATTTCGCACCGGTGGGCCGCACATACTGGGCCAGCTGGGTGAAGATTGTCAGCTCCTGGATTTGCTATGCTATCTATCTGTGGACTCTGGTCGCGCCTGTTATGCTACCGGATCGCTTTGGTGTTTATTAGTTTTTTGGTATTGATTTTGCGCGTTAACAGCGATATGTTGCTCCTGATTGTCCGTTTTGATTTATATCCGTAATTGCAGTGCTGAACAATTAAATGAACATATCCACATCCTTGCAACTGCAAATAAAGCCTTGGATAAAATAGAACAGGGGCGTCATCGAATGTATAGAGCTGTCATATCCAACCGGCCCACCGTGGTCTTGGCAAACCCACGCGTTAAGTGAGACGCGTTGCCAACTTATCCTCCGCAGACATCATGGGATGAAGATGGCGACAATCCAAGCCATCGAGGCCCGCTCTGTATGAAATCCGATGTCTTCCCGCGAATTCTTGATCTGACCAGTGGATTAATTAGGTACACCAAATCCAATCGGGTCAGGTCATCGTTGACTTGTGCTCCGTCGCCAAAGAGCTTGTTGAAAACAGTCTGGATGCCGGTGCAACGACGATCGGTGGGTGAATAACTTTCCGGATATGATTTGTAACATATTTTCTGATGATTTCGGGCATTTCAGAGGTCCGATTTAAAAATAATGGACTGGACCTAATTGAAGTCCAAGATAACGGCAGCGGGATCTCGCCAGAGAACTATGAGAACGTCGGTGAGTTGTCACTTCTCCCTTGGTACATTGCGCTCAAGCTGATTTTCTCTTTTTTTCAGCATTGAAACACTATACATCCAAATTATCGTCATACGATGACCTCTCGAACCTGCACACCTTCGGTTTCCGGGGCGAGGCGATATCCTCACTCTGCGCGTTAGCCGACTTCCACATCGTCACAGCACAAGAAAAGCAAGTTCCCCGCGCAAATCGACTCGATTTTGAGCAATCCGGGAAACTCGGAAAGACACAGATCGTTGCTGGGCAGAAAGGAACGACCGCATCGGTAGAAGGCATCTTCAAGCGGCTTCCAGTACGTCGGCGAGAATTGGAGAAGAACATCAAGCGGGAATACGGGAAGGTTCTGAATCTTCTACATGCGTATGCATGCATTAGCACTGGAGTCCGGTTCAGCGTCAGGAACACTGTGGGCAAGACACGGAATGTGGTGGTCTTTTCTACAAATGGAAATAAGACAACCAAGGAGAATATTGCCAATGTCTATGGCGCGAAGACATTATCCGCTCTAATATCCCTTGATCTAGAGTTGGAGTTTGAGCCTGCCGCGGCTACAAAACGGGTTGGTGATGATCAATTGAGTAAAATTCAGGTGCGAGGCCATATCTCACGTCCCGTATTCGGCGAGGGCCGTCAGACTCCGGATCGTCAGATGTTCTTTGTCAACTCGCGGCCATGTGGCCTGCCGCAGATTCAGAAGGCGTTCAACGAGGTTTACAAGTCGTTCAATGTCTCGCAGTCGGCGTTTATCTTTGCGGACTTTCAGATGGATACAAACGCTTACGATGTCAATGTTTCGCCTGATAAGCGCCAAATTCTACTTCATGATGCGGGGGCTATGATTGAATCACTCAAAGTTTCTCTTTCGCAGCTCTTCCAGGATGCGGATCAAACTGTGCCGCAGTCATCGGTTAAATCAAAGCCTTTGCCAAAGCAGCAACCACTAGCATCACTTCCAGGGTTCGTCACTGCTCGGGAGCTGAGCGAAAGCAGTGGGGTTAGAAGTCCAAGCCAAGATCGGACGAAAGAAAACTCAGTGGAGACCCCGGGGGCGAGTCAACAGATTGCGATTCAGCGCTTCGCGAGCTCACAGGCGAGCATGGGAAGTATGCAAGCCACACCATCTCCCGCTCGATCAATGAGAGCACCCCGCGCTGCAACCAGTCGCTCGTTGATGTCGACGCCAGCCCCAACTGAGCTAGAAACGCCTGCTGAGGCAATCTCCGACGATGAGCTTTTCGTCCGACAAACCGCCCAGGAGGAGCCTGAGCCAACCCCTACCTCCCACGAACCCACATCCCATCCATCAGCTCCCGATGAGACTCCATCTCGCGTTCATGGAGACCCAGAAGAAATCCCTAACATTGTCCAAAATGCCTTCGATAGAATGCGTCCGCGGCGCGAACCCGCCGAACTGGCTACCATCACTATTGGTAACCGAACTATAACTTCCATGGTCGGTAGTGGTCCTCCACGAAAACGAGTCCCGGAAGATCCACCTCTAATGAGAGAGCCGCCCCGACGGAAGAGACGGATACACACACCATCACGGCCTAACATCTTTGGTGAACATATGAAATCGTTTGCGGCACCTGGATCGCAGCTGGATGATAAAGAAGATGAAGAGTCTTCTGCCAGTGAAGATGACCAGGTTGAAGAAGATGAAGATGACATTTCAAGTGAAATCGAGGATACACAAGGCACTGAGCAAGAGCCCGAAGATGAGGGCTCTCCTCCGCCCGAAGATGCCGAGTATGTTCCCGACCAAGGTGCAGCTCAATCAGAAACCGAAAACACCGAGGTAGCTGTCGTAGATGAGAATCTCGACGAAGCTCAGAAGAAGGCGCAGGAAGAAGCTATGGTTCAACGGCTCATTCATGAAGCCGAGGAGACTGCTGTGCTTCCCCAAGAAAACAGCGCGAACCGTGCAAAGAAGATGAGCAAGGGTGCTGCGCATCGCGACGCGACTACACAACTTGTCGGCACGCTAGATGGGTCTATTTCACATGTCCAATCTCAACTCATCGCATTGCAAAAGACCATGCAAGTGGGGGCCAATAAAACGCAAGATGAAGCCACTGATCTTGGCGAGAAAACCGCCGAGGACAAGCTTTCCTTGACTGTAAGCAAGAACGATTTCGCCCAAATGCGCATCATCGGCCAGTTCAACTTGGGGTTCATCATTGCAGTCCGGCCAGGAGAAGACCACGATGAGCTCTTCATCATCGACCAGCATGCCTCTGATGAGAAATTCAACTTCGAGCGTCTGCAAGCTGAAACCGTTGTGCAAAACCAGCGACTCGTCCGTCCGCAACGCCTCGATCTCACTGCCGTTGAAGAAGAGATTGTACTTGAGAATCGCGCCGCTCTCGAGAAAAACGGTTTCCTCGTGACTGTTGACGAAAGTGGCGATGAACCTATCGGTCGTCGGTGTCAACTGGTCTCATTACCGCTGAGCAAAGAGGTGGTATTCGGCGTACGAGATCTGGAGGAATTGATTGTGTTGCTGTCAGAGTCAATTTCAACATCAAATGGACTATCAGTACCACGACCAAGCAAAGTGCGCAAAATGTTTGCTATGCGCGCTTGTCGCTCAAGTATCATGATCGGGAAGACCTTGACAAGCCGTCAGATGGAACGAGTCGTTCAGAACATGGGTACTATCGATAAACCGTGGAACTGTCCCCATGGGCGACCGACGATGCGACACTTGATGAGTTTGGGCCAATGGGATGAATGGAATGAATTTCAGGAAACCGGAGGACTCGACCCTTGGAAACAATACTTGGAAGGAGAGGACGAAGATGAAGAAGACGAAGAATAGTCCATAACGATAACCTGTGCGTGATATATATGTATAACAAGAACAACAAATTAAATGAACAAAGACATGAACCCCATCACCACCATTTCAACCACCCTTTCGCCGACTGATCCACTTTCTTCCCATTAGCATCAACATCAACATGTCCATTTTGCCCATTTAAATTGCCATTCTCAAAAGCCCCATTCAGTTCCGTATCACTATCCCTCTGGTCATCACCATCCTCACTCCCATGTTCCCCATGACCGTTTTCAACAACATCCATCATATCCTCCAAGGCCAGCAAATCGCGCTCAATCATCTCTGCCCAATTTTGCACATCCCCGATCTCCTTTAATCCCTCGCGTGTCTCATCCGCGAATCCAACCCACTGCTGATTCTGTCGCGCTAGTCGCTGCGTATTCTCTGCTAACTCGGCTTCTTGTCTTTCCAGCGCCGTCGCGTTGGATTGGATGTTTGCTGCGCGGTCGCGGAGCGGTGCTTCGAGGTTTGTTCCAACTGAGTGGAGTGTTGCGGTAAAGGCTGCCAGCGCTTCTTTTTGCTGTTGGTCGTCTGTTGTGTTTGCTGGGTCTGCGGTTGGGTTTGAGTTTGGGTTCGGTTGCGGGGTGGGGTCCATGGTTGTTTATTTCGGATTTTGTATGGATTTGTAGACTATGATCTTTGGGGAGATGATGTAGATAGCTTGCTCAGGGTCTCTAGTCCTCTTTGTATTTTGGATATCTGATTACTGATATACGAAAGCTGTAAACAAGAGATCGACCCCACCCGGCACATGTCATCTCTGTTGGCATCCGTTCCCCGCCCTAAGCCATGGAGATTTGTCGATTAATGTCTTTATTTTGAAGACTGGAGCTTTTAGTCCCTTGGTTTTTCTTGGCTTGTGGAGAGCGCTTATATTTGACTTGGTTCTCGAATACCGGTATGCTGGGCTTAATCACGCGAATTGACTGATATAAAAGTCAAATATATGTTCCCCGTATTACATAGTTCTACCAAGTGTGTAAAGTTATACCCCCATTTGGTCTTTCCTTTTCTGGGCCACGAAGAGACCTACTAGATATATGTTTTAGATATACCATGACCAAATTTAAAATCAGCCCAAGAGGAAGGAAAAGCATGCCTTGGTCTAGACAGCTGGGAAATTGCATTCCAGATTATAGTGTGCACAGTATCGAAGACAGATCACAGAGTCTATTCAATGTTCCTCTTTACGTTACATAGACATCTCTATTAAAGTTATCGTTAATATCTTTATAGTTAACCTCTAAGCGCCTCTCTCTTTAAAGCGCCCTGTGACTATTGTCGCCCACGCCTCTCTCTATAAGACGCCAACCAGCTAGGCCACTCACCTACAATATCACCTAACTACCTATAAATAGTCTCAATAAACGTGCCCCTCTCCCTCGACTGTCACCTCGATGCGTAGAGTTTTTAACACTCGTCACACGCTATCATCTTTTAATACCTCCCTTCCGACGTACACCTCTCAATTTGCTCTCCACGCGGTTAGTACCCCTCGTACCCCCCTCTTGTTAATACTATTCGACATGCCTTACCTTTACCCACTTCGTACACGACCAAATGTCTTCCAACAGCAACAGCAACAGCAACAGCAACAGCAACAGCAACAGCAACAGCAACAGCAACAGCAACAGCAACAGCAACAGCAACAGCAACAGCAACAGCAACAGCAACAGCAGAGCTTAAGATCTCAGAGCTCGTCCTAAATCCTTACTAGCAAATCCAATTTTGTATCGTAGTCAGCCGCACTTGAGTGCGCTACACCTGGCTTTCAGGGTAACTTGCTATTATAAGTAAGCTGTTATTATACTCTACGGTATCGGAGGAATTCGTATATAATGTCATATTAGGCTTTGTTCGAACGGAATAGTCTTAGAATACTAACGGCTTAGAGACGTATAAATAGTCTAAGTTAGTCTTTAAAGTCAGCCTGGGTCTGAGATACCTGGCTGCGCTCGATTCTTGTCTATTTCGTAGCCAACGTCCTTGTAAGATATTTCGAGAATGTTGTATTCCTCTAGCTCAACCTTCAACGTTGTAAGTGACACGATAGAGTGTTAGTCATAATCTTGGATCATATGTTGCCTTCTGTTTGTTTTAACAACTACCAACAACATTTCCTTTTCCTTGGGTAAGGCTGCGCTTCTCTCATCGCGGATGCTTTTTAGGGAGAGAAACATAGTAAGTCTAGTGTAGAAAATTAGTGAGCCAATTGTATAAATGTCGAGAGCTTCGAACTTAACATACAACGCAGAGTTTTCTAACGTCGTATGTATGGAGCATAGAGTACATGTAGGAAAGATAGGGTATAGATGAGTTTTGACTTGATGTAGCCAAAAAAGTGACCCACTTATATCAAATAGGTGCCATGGTCTAGTGGTATGACGACACATTGTGGTTGTTTCAAATCTGTGTTAGCCCCGGTTCGATTCCGGGTGGCGCCATATCTTTTTTTTCCCTTCGATTTTTTCCCTTCGATTTCAAAAGGGTTTATACTGTGATAACTTATAATACAGCAAATAGCTCATCTCTTATATCTAACAGGTGCCATGGTCTAGTGGTATGACGACACATTGTGGTTGTTTTAATCTGTGTTAGCCCCGGTTCGATTCCGGGTGGCGCCATTCTTTTTCCTTTTTTTTTCCTACTCTCGCTCATATTATACGGGCTGGACGGTGAGGAAGGGAAAAAGTTCGACCCGTGACTTCGAAGGGGTGCGTGGATTCATGCCTGATAAATACCAGCACAACATCTTCCCTTACTCTTTGAAGAAGTTTCCGGCTGCTGGTTTTCCAAGGCCTCTGTTTCTTACAATTGACGAAACATAGTCCTTTCATCTTCCTTTATAATGGACTCCTCGGTAGGTTTACAAGATTCCTCTAAAACGCCATCTAACCCGGTGGCCTTCTTCTTGACGCACACCTTACAGGGTCGTCCACGGTCACACGATCTCCCACATCTTCCGTTGCTGCATTGATCACATGGAGGCAAATCATTGGTCCCTTGTGGTCGACATGATACGCGCTGGAGAGATTCGCTACACCTATTGCAAGGGATTTTCCCGTCACAGGCCATGATCCTCTCAGCGCACCGGTAGCATTCTTTGTCTTGAGGCACAGGCACAAATCCGAGCTTTTCATGCCTTGCCTGTTTTTCAACTTTTCTTCTCTCCTGTCGATCTGTTGATGTCCTTGCTCCTTCTAAGCTCCAAATTGCACCGCATTTTTGCTTTTTGACATCCCTCGCATTTGAGTCATTTGGGCTCATGAGGATGCAGTTGCGGTTAGTCTGGAAGCATCGCCTGCACGGCTGCTCCTGGTGTATCCTTCCGATCTGCTTCTGTCGGCAACGGTTCTCACCAAGTACTAATCGTTTAGCTTCCCTTGACTGTGGTGGCTTTGGTACCCAATTCTTAGCGATTACAACGATGAAGGAGCAGTATAAGCCTTTCAAATCTTCCCCAACATTCATGGGCAGCACGCTATGGATGCCATATTTGGTAAAAAGCGACCGGAGGAGCTCTTCTCTCTCCTAAATGGGCTACTTATCTCTAAAAAGCTTGTGCGTCATTTTGATGCCGGCAAGTTCGTCATAGTACCTGATATTCCAGATATTGTTCGGGAGAATACGCTAGTGTCCACAGTCAAGCGGTGGCTCCATCACAAGCCACAGGAGTACCGGGTCAGGATAGTTGACCCGGACTGGGAAGTGAGTGAGGAACGGATCTCTAGAAGGATCAGTCTCACATTTGGACAGCTTGACGAAAGCAAGCTGGTTTTTCGTTCTAGCTTCCGCCCTGCAGCGAGGTACCTGTACTTCCATTATTATGTGCAGGTGCTACGAATATGCTGGCAACATAGCAGCCAGGGAAAGTCAAGCTAAGTGTCTGCAGTCCAGGCATGGAAAGGAAGCCTATTCTGGGGACATTTCGTTAAAAGTTCCACGGCGCGACCATGGAATTTGGTACCTGATGGTTTCCAAAATGTTGTCTCAAAAGACGAGGTTTCTGATGAACTTGAGGATAGTGATGATGGATAGGCTGTGATGGATAGGCTGTGCTTTCTGTATAATAGTCAGCCCATAGCAACATTAAGATTGTATGAACGTCACTCTACAAGAAAAGCTGCCGTCGTACCTGATTATGGAGGCTGTACGTCTCTGCCGGGGATAGAAAAGGTCTTCTATGCGGTTTATGCATTTTATCCCATGGTATATTTTCTACAGCCTGCTTCGTGCTATTGATCATTATCCTTTTTAATATCAATAAGAAAGATTTAAAAAGACATCTGCGAAGGGCTTCTGAAAGAGCTTCTAAAAAGGAGATCCAAAAAAAGCTCGGAGTGCTATTTTAAGATATACTTTCTGTTATACCATCTCGAGCAAGATAGATCAGAGTATTAAAGAAGTCGTAACAGCCATCGGGACTGACACATCACTGCTACCTAAGAGGAGTATCACCTCCTTTGTGCATGCAACGCATTCCACTCCATAGTGTTCAAAATAAACCGATTCGCATCCACATCCATGGAGCCCGGGCCAGCCATCTCAGGATATCCCCACGGCGTCAAACTCGTAGGCATCTGTCCCCCATCGCCATAATCCATTGCAGGGATATTGAACTCCATATGCATGGGCACTGACAGGTTATCCGCATTGACAGCGGGTGCACCACTTGGCTGCGCTGTGTCCGCATCATGTCCGAAATTCGACGTCATCTGCATCACTTTGTTTCGGATATCCGACACAATCCGCGGTGTCACTAGGGGCGTCTCCTGTTGTCTGGCTACCTGTTCACGCGCCTTCCAAGCCTGAAAGACAATCCGAGAGAAGACGATAAAGAAGGGGCGATCGTCCTCCTTGGCATCCATCATGCGGACCTCGTAGTTGTTGCTCATCACCTCCCACACCCGGTCTGCATGCTCCTCGACGGGCCTTTTCTTCAACTCCTGGAGGAGGTGGATGTACGCGGGGAAGGGGAAGTGGAAGTGAACAAGCCACAAGTATCCCTTCGTGAGAGGTGACGTCATGAGGTTGGTGTCGCACTCTAGCATGCGCAGTGCGTAGGAAATGCCAACGTTGCGCTGTGTATCTGTCTGCTGCGTGGAGGTTGTAGAGTATTGGGAGTAGTGTTGCAAGAGTCGATTCTTGGCTATGTAGCCCCGCATTGTCCAGATCGTCATGAAGTGCAGTGGGTTTTCTGGATTGCATGATGCCAAGTATTTCTCCTCTATTGTCTTCTCTAGCGTTATAGTCCGTTCCATTTCGTCTATGGCAGTAGACCTAGGGGCGATCGTGGTCAAATCGAGGCGGAAGGCACTACGACGGACAAAGTCGGCGAGCTCACTACGCACAACAGCAAAAAGCATCTCTGTTGGTCTGTCGTTTGGTGCGGGTGGAGTTTTGATCTCTGGCTGAAGTTCGAAATCACTCACATTAAGAGGAATGCGGCAGTCCCACGTAGGAGCTAGCGACGTGGTTTTATAATCGGCCATCTCGCAGATGCGATTATCAAAGATGATCAGAGACCACCATAGTCTTCGACGCATCTCCGCCTCTAGAGCGGAACATTTACCGTACGTTGACTCATTATGAATACCAATCCGCTGACCAATTCGTATAGCAACGCTAAGCATTGATGAAAGAGAAGTAGGGTCCGTGTCAGGTCTGATCGACACCTAGAAAAATCAGCGAGTGTAGAGAGATCGATCCGACACACCTACTAGGTATAGATATAACGCGGTTAGGCACTCCCGATCACTAGATTGTAGAATATAACAGCTCCGTAACGCTTGCTGGCATGTAGACTGATAGGCTGTTAATAGATGCTTTTTAGCATATCCGAACAAAGCACTGCATTGATCATCTGTGAGACTTAGAATGGAGACGCTATAGATACTAAACATCAATGCTTCTAATGTGGGATTGACGTTGGATATATCGCTAGCAGCATCGATGATACGTGTTTGAAGTGTGGGAGTGTGCGTGACTTTGAGAAGAGGATTGACGTTGTCCAAGTAGATCTGCCAAAGCCTGAAGATCTGTACCTGGGTCGGATGCGAAGCAGAAAGAGAATGGTTATCGATGTTCCTTGCCGGTGAACCGAATAATAGGTGGTCGTTGCTTTTACCTTGAAACATATGGTTCCACGCCTTCTTAATTACCGCGTGGCGCAGATCATCGTTGTCGTGCAGGAACCCATCGTCGTTTTCATCTTCGCCGTCATTTCCGTCATTATCCTTGGGATCTACGGTCTTTACCAAATGTCAGTGAGCCCCACGATCATTCGTAGAGCCGATCATACCTTTTGACTCATAGCATGCCAGAGATTCCTGCCATATGATTAGTTATCACGAAGTATGCTCAGGCGTCTGCACTAAAAGAACAAGATAGAGTGTCGTACAATGGTTTAGACTTAGCTACTTTGTTTTCTTTTAAGAGGCGAGAATCCCGAACAGGAAGTGTACTTTCCGACCGAACAACCTCCGGAAGTTCATCTCGCTCATCCTCACTTGGAGACCTACGGCAGTCTGTAGTAGCCGTGTGGAGAGGATCGAACTTGATATTATGCTGGCGAAGCAGGCTCTCATAATGCCTTAGGCGCGCCAGAAGGTCTCTCTCGGGAAACCTCCGGCGTCGCTGGCGGATTGCTTGCTCGCACTGCTCACCAGCACGTATACAGTTGGCGCACGGGAATATACGATCACACTTGATCTTGCGTTGCTGACACATAACGCAGGCCAGCACGCGCCGAGACTTAAAGGTGATTGTCTGTTCAGATGGAGAGATCGGCGTCGCCATTATATGAGACTATAGATCCTGTTGCAGCAGTAACGTTGTTAATAGATCCCGGACCCCGAATCCTGGGTTGGTTGGGGGAAGAAGGAAAGGGAAGGGGGAAGTCGGGGTTTATAAGATCCGAAACGCACGCTACGCACGCTACGTACTCCGTACTTGCTAACCTTAGGCACTTTCTAATCCCCGACCATCGTGTTGATCTTGCAAAATGCGAAATCACCGGCCATATTTTGCCCCTTGGGCCCCTTTAAATATGGCCCTCTAAATATGGGTTTTCTCATTATTAATTCTGGATAGTATTATCCCTCAAGCATTAGCCGATTGATCGTGTCTTGGTTGGTGAAGGTATAGATACCACAATCACCATATCTCCACGCATTTCCAACTCTGACAACACCAAATCCACTACGGTAGACGCTCCAGAGTTGATGAAGGAACATAGCGAGATGGCTACCAATGCATCTGTCAAAGACGATGGGCCAGCCAAAGCTAGAGGCTCTCCAGGTCCTCCAGGCCCGCCCGAAAATCAGTCCACACTTAGGGTTGTATGTTTGATCGTCTCGGCTTTTGTTGCCATGTTCCTCGTCGCGCTTGACAGAACAATTATCTCGACGGTATGTGTATCATACAATTACTTCAGCACAGTTCTAGTGCTAAGTTCTGCACAATTGACAGGCCATACCTAAAATCACCGACGAATTCAACTCCTTCAATGACGTTGGCTGGTATGGAAGCGCCTACTTGTTAACATGCTGCGCGTTCCAACTCCTATTTGGCAAGCTTTATAAGCTCTTTTCTATCAGAATCGTCTTCCTTGCCAGTATTCTAGTGTTTGAGGTTGCCTCTGCTATCTGTGGAGCGGCTCCGAATTCAGTCGCCTTTATAATCGGAAGAGCAATCTGTGGAGTCGGCGCTGCTGGTATTCTCGCTGGAACTGTACATGACCCTAGCCCTATCCTCTTTGTACCATTTGCTGACAGATGGGTCTCAGATGATGTGCATCATTCATTCCGTGCCTCTCCAAAAGCGTCCACAAATTCAGGGATTGTTCGGCGCCCTTTTCGGCATTGCCTCTATCGTGGGTCCTTTGATTGGCGGTGCCTTTGCATCTAATGTGACATGGAGATGGTGCTTTTATATAAATTTGCCTATTGGTGGCGCGGCAATGGTCTTTATTGCTTTCTGCCTCAAGATCCCTAAGCAAGATACAGCGAGAGTCTTATGGATGGAGAAACTTCTACAACTGGATTTCTTCGGCACTACACTTCTGGTATCTGGTGTGGTCTGTCTGGTATTGGCACTTCAGTGGGGAGGCCAGACCTACACTGTAAGTTATGTGCACTATTATTTTTGACCACAACTGATAGTTTCTAGTGGAGCAATGGCCGCATCGTGGCTTGTCTGGTTCTCATAAGCGTTTTACTTCTTTCTTTTGTTACTGTTCAGGTCCTCCTTCCAAAGACAGCGACGCTCCCACTGCGCATCTTTTCGCAGCGCAGTATCATTTCAGCCTTCTGGCAGACACTCTGTGTCGGCTCTAGCAACTACATATATGGTAAAAGCACCGCACTACCCAGTAACATATCCTGTTATTGACTTAATCATAGTGTACTTCCTCCCGATCTGGTTCCAAACCATCAAAGGCAGTTCGGCCGTGGAATCCGGCATCCGCCTGCTACCGATGATGATATCAATGGTCATCGGCTCAATCAGTGGTGGAATCACAAACTCCAAAATCGGATACTACACCCCACTAGCTATCATCGGATCCTGCATCATGTCCGTCGGAGCGGGCCTGCTCACCACCTTTCACGTGGACACTAGCGAGGGAAAGTGGATCGGCTATCAGATAGTTTACGGAATCGGTCTGGGCTTGTGTTTTCAAGTTCCCAATCTCGCCGCTCAGACCGTTCTTCCGAAGCCTGACGTGTCATCTGGGTTAGCGCTAATGCTTTTCGGTCAGATGATCGGGGCCGCCGTCTTTGTCTCAGTTGGGGAGAATATCCTGGCCAATCAGCTCGTGAAGAGACTTTCCGGGCTGCCGGGCTTCAACTCCCATCTTGTCACCTCCGGGGGTGTCACGGAGCTGCTGAATACAATGCCGGCTGATCTGCACGACACGGTTCTCCATTCTTACAATGATTCTCTGCGGAAGGTGTTTCAGGTCGGTATGGTTATTTCTTGTCTGACAGTACTAGGTGCGGCTACTCTAGAGTGGAAGAGTATCAAGAAGGGACAGCCAAAGCCCGATGCGGAGAATAAGGAGCCGGCTGGAGAGGGAAAGAGTGCAGAAGCGGAGGGCAAATAGATACCAGGGGGACTTTATCATATTTGACCACTTGAATTGAGATTGAGATAGTCCAGTTTCTTTAGCTAGTTTTATACAATTGTAATTTAATTCCAACAAGATACTCGTTTGTATGACTGACCGTGTGGTTGAACGATCCAGAGTAGGAGGTTCTTTTATGTAGACTGTCACTATTATCTTCGCTTCATTGCTAACTATCAAGAGACTCAAGGACAGGGGTTCATTTTCAAGAAGTCCAGATCGCTATGTATTCAGTATCCGATCGGAATAATTGACCGCATCTAGGTCCGTTCCTAGGTTTTCCTCAATCGGTATGAAACAGAATAGACTTGGCATGTTACGCAGCAGGTCTGTATGAGCGTTAGAACGAAGCAGTAAAAGACAAATTGACTACTTCATTGGCGGTCCTCGACCTGATTGTTTGCTTACTAGAACCTCTTCATTTGAAGTATTCTAATACAACCCTAACGCTATGCCGCTTCTAACTAATCCCAATCACCGTCTAACAGATCCGCAACCTTCTTTCCAGCCAAAATATCCGCATTAATTTCCTCAATCGTCCACATCTTGAATTTATGTCCAGGAGGAAAGTTGGTATTCTCAAAATCGGTCCCCAACACCAAATGCGAAAACGCCTGCCCATACTTCTCGTGGACATACGCCTCAGGGTCGTGCTGGAATAGCCACTTAGGGAACCTGACCTTGACCTTCTCGGGATCCTTCTTCAGAACCTCATCCATGTCTACGGCACCGAGGTTCTCCGAATTGACAAAAGACATCTTCTGCACACAGCTAACCCGCTGGTATCGGAGTAGATTGTAGATGCGGGCTCCTAGAGGTGCACCACCTGGGGTGCCCCCAGAGCACGCGAGTTGCAAGCAGGCTGCCAGTGTCACGACATCCTCGATAGCCGGTGTTCCGCCGCTGATGGAGGCAGGCACTGTGGTATGTGCCGCGTCCCCGACCTGCACCACCCGACCACCCTTGGCGAAGATTCCGCCACAGCAACAGCCAATGCACCGTTGCGCGCTTAGGCGTGTTACGGATCAGCCCTTCGATTGCAGGATTCCAGTCTGGAACACGGTGTAGCAACCCCCAGAACCTCCGCCGGGTCCACGTCCGGGTCCCATGACTCGATCGGCTCATTCCCGCCCGGCTGGAGGAATTTATCCCGCGGCGTGAGCCCGTACGCTACAAAGTTCGGCAATATAAAAAGTCCCAGATGCATGCCCGGGCCGATCCAGAACTCATGGTTTGAGCCACCCTGCTCCACAAGCTCGCCCCACTGCGCTTTGAATGCTGGATCTTGCAGCGCTAGCTCCGTCGGCAGCGCCGCTCGATACACGGACATGTCACTTGATCGCGTGGAAACGTGATCTCCCACAATGAGCAGGTCGGAACGCGTCTTAAATGCATCGGCCGCGACGACAAGCTGCGCGACACGGACGCTGCCATCCTCCGTGACAACGCCCGCGACATTAGCGGCCTCGTCCTCGAAGTACCGTTCGACGCGCTGCCCATATTCGACTTTTAGGCCCACGCGGGCGACCTGACGCAGCAGCATGCGATAGAACTTCCGACGGACCTGATGCGGGGCCACGTAGGGTAGGTCTTGTCGCTGGGCGAGATGCTCCGGGCTATTGTGGTTGGCCCTAGGATCAGGTCACCATTATGGCGCCGGTAGTATATCATACTGTCTGACTGAAGTTAGCACAATCTCACTGTAGCTACCACTTATAGATTCCAGTTTGTTTAAGAAATAAATAATTTCTAAAAATACATATTTCTCAACGTCCCCCCGTTGAACCATCCAAAGGAGTGCGAAGACCTCATAGCCCTAGGAGCTGACAATGAATATAATCTTTTTTTCTTGACCAATCTCCTTTAAATATCCTACTATTGGTCTATCAAACTCTTCTACAAGGATTAACTGGGCTCAATAAAGTAAAGCATCTTTGACCAAGATATTAAACCACGTCTTGTTCCCCCGTACTTTCCCTTTTAGGAGAGTAGGCAATCCATCAATTTCCCATTTTGTTTTATTGCCGTGGCGAGCTTCTTGAATTTATATATTGATTGTCTTTCAGCAATTCTGTTTTATTCTATGTTGTCTCCGGTGGATTTGACCATCGCGGTATCGATCTAGCTCACAAAAAGTCAAGATATCTGACACCTGATCTATACATGACTGAAGTTCAATTAGAGCCGGCTTTTTAATGCCAATATAAAAGGCTCGCAATGAAGCAGACCTAGTCTCCCAGTGTACCCGAACCGTGGGTATTTTACGGTTAGAGAACTCGATGGAACTCTATCTGGCAGTACATAGCACAAGTACAAAAAATAGTTTCCCTGGGAATCAACCCAGAACCTTTCCGGAACATACGCTAGTCGTGCTTGTTAACGGAAAATAATAACCGCTAGACCAGGAAACTGTTAACAATCTACCTGGCAGTGTAAAATGGATACAAGCACCTTCTCCTGCCACAGTATGCTTCCTTGGACAGTTGGACAGCAGAGCGGCTGATCCTATATCAATAACCCAATCACAGCCATTTTTTATTCCCAAAGTGACTGACAAAAGTTCCACCATAGGTTTCCACGGTCGCTTTGTCAATGACCTCCAGCTGCATCCTCACACTCTCCTCCATAGTGACTGGGCCTATGAAGTGTGGCGCGTACGATTTCAATTTGCCGGCCATTTTCCGCCTCCCCTCTGCTTCGTCCACCGTTGGTGTCATGTCTGGTTTGGATACAACGCCGGGACTAATAGCCATGAAAAGTATCCCTTCCGTAGCTCCAAGGGCTGCGTAGTACTTGCCCATGAGAAGGTTGGCCGCGGCCTTGGAAACGGAATATGGGGTTGCATTATCAATTGCGAAGCGGCTGACAAAATCCATGTGTGACAATAGCGTCGAGATAAGCATAGCTTTTTTTCTTTCCCTTTTCGAATAAATGGTAGGAGTGCATTGATTCTAAAGATGTCATGGTCTTTATAATAGTCTTTTTTATATGTTCTTTTTAGATGTATACGAAGGCGGTAAAAAAGCATACTTTGTGCAAGAGACTGTTCTATGTGTACCTTTGATGGAGCCAATAATATTTATGAGATCGACTTGTTTATATTGAATCTCCCCGGAAACGAAAGGAGTTGTTTTGTAGGTCTACGTATGATTATATGCATTTTATCACAGGGATTAGAAGTCATTATTACAGAAGAAGAAGGATCATAAGCAAAGCGTAAAATCAAAGAGTGGGCAAGGGAGGCCCACTTTTCGTCAGAGCCTTGGTTTTCCAGACGCTTAGAAGCATGTATCATTCGTCTCGTGATATACACTCTGTTCCCTCCTATGACCGCCGATAACAAATCAATACCTGCATTTCACCTTAGGCAAAGGGATTGGTTTCCCATCCCGCTTCAGCTCGATGTCTTTCCCTTTTCCCACGACATCATATTTGTGAAAGTAATACTCCCCGAAGGCTCACAACTTGCCACCATGCCAGAGCAGCCCATAAACCTTTTGAGCAGTATAACCATGGCTCTTCTTGATCTTTTCCAGATTGTTGCCATCTGACGCATCTGTTGATTGAAAAGGCTTTTCAAGCGGGATTGTCGGATTAGTTCAAGCAGGGCATGAGTCGTGAGTTCTATGTGGCTATTTCAAACCCGCTCCTGCAAGTTGATGATTGCCGTCTTGGGGATTGACCTCAGTGGTTACTCGTTGAATGCGAGGAACAATTTAGTTCGGACACCGTTGGTAGACTCTGTGCCGTCCATTGACGATTGAAAACCATAAGATTGTATATTGCCATTAAAACAACATCGCGACTAAGGGATGTACAACTTCGGAACTAGTATATGCGAAAAGATTGGAAGCGGAAAGATAAGGCATAGGCGAGGACTGGCTTGATAAAGCGAAAATATGAGCCCGTTTCATCAAATAGGTGCCATGGTCTAGTGGTATGACGACACATTGTGGTTGTTTAAATCTGTGTTAGCCCCGGTTCGATTCCGGGTGGCGCCATTCTTTTTTTCCCAGACGATCCTTCGATCTTTCGATTTTCATAGGGTTTGAACTGTTCTAACTCATAATACCACAACTAGCTCCTTCTTATATCTAATAGGTGCCATGGTCTAGTGGTATGACGACACATTGTGGTTGTTTTGATCTGTGTTAGCCCCGGTTCGATTCCGGGTGGCGCCATTACTTTTTTACCTCCTTCGATTTTAGCTGGGTTTAAACTGTAATCCATGTCAAAGCACACATAAGAAGTCTCCCGCACAAGGTAGATCCACATCCCACCGGACGGTACCCTCAACTGTGAATTAAGAAACACCATATGGTAGAAAGGTAATTGATCCTTGATAGAAGCCTTTTTAAGGAAATCCATAGGATCATTTAGATACACCTCGAGCGAAGTTTTTCTGGCCCAGCCCTGGCTATATCGAATAACCTGGATGGAAGCTCGAAGTATGATATATGATGATATATTGGACCTGCGAGGTTCGGTTGGGGTCTTAGATGATTGTCGTGCTATCGCCCTGCCGGTATTAGGCGGTAACGATTCTGATTGTGATGTGGGTCTAACAGAAGACGTTGACCTCGAAGGCACTAGTGGCGAGCGTTGAACTAGGGTTCCCGCTGGCACTGATGACTTTGTGAACGATGGGTGTCCTGCCGATGATTGCCTTTTACTGCATTCCAATACATCATAAGAAGACATCCTAAGAAGACATCCTAAGAAGACATCTAAGAAGACATCTAAGAAGAAATCTAAAAAGACCACCAAAAAGACACGACAAGGCCGCATAAATGGCCGACTATTGTTCTAGGTTATACATAGTTATAAAAGTTGTCTAATGTAGTTAGTTTATGCTTTTGATATCTAAACTCTAAATTCTCGGGGGCAATCGGGCATTCTTCAGTGTTGATTTGATTCGACTCGCTAGATTCTAGTGCAGTTCGTTTTTAACCTCGCTTCTTTTCTCGATCCTCGTCAAAATAGATTCATAACAACGGCTTTAACTTCGTACAGAACTTCGCGAAGAGCTTCGTGTATAGTTCGTTACCACAATCAACAACCTTCAGCAGCAAATTTAGCAGCTCTAGCAAGCTTCTTCGTCCTCTTGTTCCTCCTCCCGTTCGAAACGACTAAAGTCCCCTCTCCGAGATCCCGAGAAATTAATAGGCCAGCCAGCAAGTACGACACGTGGGATCCCTCTATCCGTGCAAAGCTCGCTATCGACGGACCCGCCATCGGAGATTCCATAGCTTATCTTTCTCAATTTCTCAAGTCAAGTTTAGGCTATAGTTCTTCCATAACTCGCGTCTGCGCGTGACTCCGGTATCCACGACTACCACATAATCCTCGACCAACTTTGACGTGTATATGACAACCTAAATGAGACTTAAGAGCCAAAGATAGTCTCCTTTCAATCAAGTAGGACACCGATTCTCTCGCCGCTTGTATCGCTAAGTTCGAAAGGGACCTTTATGAACTAGAGGTTAAGAGTGGTCAGACGTTACGAAGCTCTCCACTTTCCGCAATGGCAATTAACTTCGAACCCCCCTTTCTTAGTAATTAAATCTTCCGCGTATGTACCTAGAATTTAGTAAGATCGTATAGCAGCTCGCCGGGTACATTTTCTTTCACTTCGAACACGTCTAGTTTGAATGTACTCTTTCTTTGTTGATTGACCTAGCACGTAACATACTTAACCATATATTTAGGGGCTAAGAATGCTTCCTTCTTTATAGGTCACTAACATATCATGATAGTTGCTCATTCCTTCTCATCCTCCGCCTCTTCCTCCACCTCTTCGTCGTCCCTATCCACGTATAGTGTCAAAAGTTTGACCCACTTATATCAAATAGGTGCCATGGTCTAGTGGTATGACGACACATTGTGGTTGTTTAAATCTGTGTTAGCCCCGGTTCGATTCCGGGTGGCGCCATTTCTTTTTTTCGCCGATGATTCCCTATTTTAATAGGGATTGACATCTAATAGATTGTGATTTTACAAAAAGCTTATCCTCATATCTAATAGGTGCCATGGTCTAGTGGTATGACGACACATTGTGGTTGTTTTAATCTGTGTTAGCCCCGGTTCGATTCCGGGTGGCGCCATTCTTTTTTTTTTTCTTTTTTCCAGGATCCTTCGATTTTCATAGGGTCTGAACTACATACAATAACTTATAACCGTGCTAAGCCAACACCATAATCCGTGAAGCCTTTTTACCTGCCCCGATAGCCCGATAGCGCACCCTAATCGCTTCTTCCTATATATGTACATAAAATCGAAATTAGAGTCACCGTATTCGTTTCACTTAACGAGAATTCCGGATTCCTATATCATCGTCAAGTAACTCTTCTATGCCAAGTGGACCCGTTAAAGCACTAAAAGATAGTAGGAATGTAGGACGGCGCCGTCGACTAGGTTGGATACATGGATTTTGCCACCCCGCGGGGATCACGTATGCACAGTTCCGACCCGTACTAGGGTCATGTGTGGTGTCTTCTGTGGTGACGGGTGTTGTATATCGGGGAAGGGGAGAGTGAAGATTAGAGAAGTTACAGAGAAAATAGAAGTGCAGTTTAGAAAAGGAGTGAAGCTTCTGTTTCTTTAGACAACAACAAGAAAATATCAGACGGAGACTATGAAAGACCACCTTCTGATCCAAGGTCCTGAATACAAAGGTTTGTCTCGATCTCTTCAAAGAAAGCCTCTTCCAACGATTCCGAGGAAGTCTCTGGGTTTCCCTCCACAGCCAATTGATCCGCCTCCATACCAGGCCTAGGATCATCTAGGGCTCGCCATGCAGCTTCTACGCGACTTTTCTTAGGCCCGCGCCCACAAGTGATAGGTATTCTTCGGTGGAGCAGTTGATTGAGCGATACTCAAACCCTCCATACTATCCACAAAATGATTTATCCATTTCACCGCGTTTTGTGTAAGAGATGAGAGCCAGCGCTAATGATCTTCACCTCCCTTCTGGGCCCTCACGGCAAGCAGCATCCCATTAGCAGGGTCTGTTGAAAGAGCTGCCCTAGCGTAGGGGAGCTCCTGCGGGAAGTCAAGAAGAAGCGGACAAAAGAGAACTTTTTCTCCAGCCCTAATCTTAAAGGGGAATTGCAAGCATTTTGGCAAAGTGAATCCCCCAGGAAAAGCGAAGATTATTCAGCCCAGATGTTCTTATTTTTACCCAAACTCCAAAGTATCTTGATTTTTGAAATCTCTGGAGTTTTTCCCTTCCAGTGTGGTACATGCTTATCTCCTTCCTTGCCCTTCGAAGCGGCGGCTAGACTTCTCGCTGTAAAGCCTTGGAAGATAGGTAGTGCTACGTTCAGATACAGGCTAGCCTATGGCTTCGGCGCATCACTTAGAAACAAAACCAGATCAGCCCCACAGAGTGCCTGTAATGTACAAACCATGAAAATCTCTTGGAGATTTAGCAAAAGTGGATAATGATCTGTCGCCAGGTGTTGAGGGGCCCTAAAATTTGATAGGGGTGACAAAAATTCCACCCGAAATGCTTCCAGAATCCTAGAGGTTGTAATGAAGTGACTGGTTATTCCTCCGATATTCTGGATCGCAATGTTCTCCAATTCACTCACGTAGATCCAGTGACTGGCCGAAGTACAGCGAAAACCTTTCCCCCTTCGTCCAAAGGATATGCAAGTAGATCCCTGCCCGTCATTCTCAGTGTTTCCACCGAGATTTATCAACCCAATTAATATTAGTCTAAAGTTAGTTTGTATGAGCGTTATCCGTTGTGTTCACTACAATTACATTCTTGGATTCTTCCTGTTGATTACCCGTATTAAAGTAGATTTGATATATGAGGATAGCTCTTCATGTTCATAGGCGGTACTCTTGTAGTACTATCGACCGGAATGATTGTGAGAGACATGTCCCATCATAATCGAACCACCTGGGGAGGTTGAGAGTAAATGTTGTTTATTTGGATGATCAGCTAATGTACATACTATACTACCTAGGTAGGTACCCACTCTATCCGAATTAGGCTTAGTATGTATAGTTTCTTTGTTTGTGTGGAGATGAAAAGTGGGGCACTTTCAACAACTTGACCTGCACGTAAAGCAGATCCCCTACATATAAAAGACCCCACCCATTTTTTTTACACTTCTCCTGTCAACCACCTCCATCACAAGCTTCCCAGATCTGATCTGGCGCGGCTTCCCTGATTTTGAGTGGTAAATGTGAACACCACACTCTCTTCTCAGTCAAGATGATCTGCCGACAATCGACAGCCTTAGTAGATCTACGGGACACTGCAAGCCCTGTACATATCGAACAGGTACCGTACGTTATCCTCTCCCGCAGGTTTTTCACAAATGTTTTGACAGATCTGACTCGTGCTTCTTCTTGATTAGGTCCTTCGTCGGAAACCCAAAGCCTAGCCCCCAAAGCCTCGGCAGCGGTTGTATGTTCTCCTACTGTTGACAATATTTTCTCCACCACTGACTTGTCATTCCACAGAACCCTCGTTGGTTGGTGGCAAGGTACCTGCGCCGAGCGTGGGCTCTCTTGGATTGTCCTGTCAGCCTCGGTGATGTGCGGGTGAGTTCTCCAGCCAGTGGTATTTTACTATTTCTAACCACATTCTCTTCTCATTAGAATTGTCGAAAATGCCCGGACCAAGTCGGCACCCTCTTCGCAGGATTGTGCTGTAATTCTTGGGGAGGCAGATGGGATCCTCCGCAAGTCCCATCAATTCCTGCGGGTTTGGAAGCCTGAGGCAGAGTCGGTATGCGCTGTAGCAATACACGTTGCCCATTTCGTCTTGCGGGGCATCCGGGACGCAAGTCCAAGGTACGTTTTTCTCCGCCTGTGGTTTTTTATGATTCTTACCCTGCGCTCTTCTCATCAGAACCTTCGTGGGAAGACCTGAAGTCAGACTGGGAGTGCACAATCTCAGTTTAGGCGGGTCCGGCTAAATTCCAGGTGAGTTCTCTTCCTCAGTCTATTCGTTCTTGTTGCTAACTTGGCGTTGTTTCTGATCAGTGCCTTCAGCGGAATTTTTGGCATTACACAGCAACTGTGTGATTCCTCTTGCAACTGGCCATGCAACCCCGCTCTTTCTCGAAAAAGCGAAGAAACAAGTTGGAGCTCCAAACCTTGCGGTATACTTGTTTAGTCTTCGGGAACCTTTCTGTGGGCTGTGGGATTTTAAGTCAAGGAACTGAGAGCTATTGGTCTGTTGCATGGG
Organism: Penicillium cf. viridicatum; assembly: GCA_028974045.1. Lineage (NCBI taxonomy): Eukaryota > Fungi > Ascomycota > Eurotiomycetes > Eurotiales > Aspergillaceae > Penicillium > Penicillium cf. viridicatum. The sequence goes on along the minus strand of JAPQKQ010000002.1, from coordinate 5,428,492 downwards.
TACAGGGTCTAAAGAATCTACTTTCGGATCAGTACACCCAGCAACGCCATAGAGCAAAACTTCCATTACATCACTGATCGGAGTGGGCTGAATATACAACGAATTATTTGCCTGCTATGCTCTTGGTCATTGATGTATCTGGAAACATTATTCTTGATCAAACAAGATTGGTAGTTATTAGTATCTAGCTTTGAATTTAAGAGACCTTGTATGTTCCCACTATAACCCCTAGCCACCGAAGTTAAAGGACAATAGCCCAAGCCCATAGGAATGTCACTTTATATGAATTGGCAGCTAGGAACTGGTTAGGAGGAGCGTGTAAAACACATGTACTTTTAGGATAGAAGACTCACCCTGGAGGGTATCTCACCTTTGTATCGTTTTGCCCTCTTTGATGTCAAGGCCTTTTCCTCTCGCCTTGCTTTCACTTTTATTTTCTTGGACAACCAAGTCAAAAGCGGGTTTCCCAATGTCAGGCCAACCTGGAGCCTATCCAAGGATTCCACAGATGACCACCCCAGTTCGAGACTGGTGGCGACAAATCCAGTACATCCTCATATTCTGCTATGTCCACTTTTACCAATTGATTGGAAAGTTCCGCGGGCTACCAGTGTATACTACAAGTTGCACAGCTCCATGACCCCGACCCCGAAACAATGACCACGACGCCACTTTGTTCCGATGTCCATTACGATAGTGGGAAGTTGGCCAAACCTCCAAATGGTGTCAGGCTATCCGATGGAAATGCATACCTTGCACGCACCTCACTAGAAAGGAATGTGCTTCCCAAACTACAATTTCCGTTCACCTAGCTGATTAAAATGTCTGCTTTGGCTCTTTCCGTAGCCACTGCTATCTTCCTCCCCTCATCCTGTCCCTTCCTTTCCTCCCTTCCTCCCCATTCTCGTCTCCTTGTCTCCTTTCATTTCTCATCTCTTGTTAACACAAACTTCTCTTCCGCCCATTACCTATCACCTATCACCCGTCACCCAACTATGTGATTCAAATACTTCTCCCTGCTGCGGCGATTGGCCCTCCCCTCCCCCCCCCCTCCTCCTAAGCGCGACCCTGTCGACAGGTCATTTCTACGGAGGGGCCAGATGACGCGACGGAGAAAACAGGCCAAGAAAGAGAAGGTAGGCCATTGATCAGCCGTCATATATCCTGGCACGTCCTTTCATTTCTTTTCACCGGATAATACTAACAACAATCTAAGGTCAGGGCTTTAGTGAAAGCCAAGCGTGAGGCTATAATAGGGTTAATCCCCACAGAGCCTGGGCCAGACCCTCCCGCTCCCACCATCAGTTTCCCCTACACTCCTTCAAAGGTACTGGACCTAATGCTGTATAGGCCGCTCCAAAGCCAAAGAGGGCGCATTCTAAGCGCCCCAAATTTGACAAGCCAGCGCACGGGGCAAACCTGACCAAGGCCATATCAGAAAGATAAACCGGGAAGGAAAATATCTGGTATAAGGCTGTTAATGTTGGACAACTGTTTGTATTTGACTCCGGAGGCTGTCCCAAGCTTTTAAAATGAAACATTTGATCTCGTCGCCTCATAAACTGAAGATGTAGACAGTACCTAGTTATGCGGTCTATTAGTTTGTAATGCCCGAGGTCTTGAGCCTCGGCTTTGGGGACAGGCTATCCCCCAGTGTATTTCTTGCAATGTTCACTGGGGGCCTAGCGGGGGGGGGGGGGGGGGCTTGGTTATCTATGAATGATTCAATACAAGCAGACAGTGAAGAGGCACTTGGGAACTCTAAATCTAAATTTAAATAAATTCTAAGAATATATACACATAAAGTTGGGGCAGAAAGAAATCGATGTACTTTTGCACGACTCAGTCTTACACCTCGATGTGTGCAGTCTCGATAATTGGCTTTTCAATCCCCTCAGTGTTCAAGGTTCGATGGTGCCCAGGGAGAACGGGATAACCTCTAGTTTCCCAAACACCTCCAGTAATTCCACCCCTCGAGAAGAGGTGATCAACATCCTCCAGTTCCAGGCCTTTGGTCTCGGGGAAGAAGAAAATGACCATAGGAATCTTAGTCTAGTCAGCATCATAAAACATAGAAATTGGGTTCAGAATCGGAGTCATACCCAGGCAAAGCAGAAGCAGGCGAAGATGATAAATGTTTTCCATCCAATATTATCAATTGCAGTTGGCGTAATTTGGACGACAATGACTGCGAGGGTTAGCGATGCCATTTACTTCGTATGAAGACCAGTCAACTTACAAACACAAATCCAATTGACGAACCCACCAAAAGCTTGGGCTCTAGCTCGAATACGAGTAGTCGAGATTTCAGAAGGATAGAACCTTGTTAATTGTTAGTAGTGGCACACAAACACAGCAAAGATAGGAAAGACAAACCAGGGAACTGGCAGAAAACCAATGCCAAGGAACAGCTGGAAGATAAAAACAAACACGGTAGCTGCGTATGCACATGTCGCAGTGCCGATTGATAATAGAATAGCAGTCATTACGAAACAGAAACAGAGACCAGCGGCGGACACCATGAGTGATGCCCGCCGGCCGAATTTATCCATACTCCACAAGGGGATAACGGAGCCAACAAGGTACGTGAGAGAGGTGCAGCCGCCGAGCACCAGGGATAGATTGCGAGATAGATTCATAGCATTCTAGGTTGGATTGCTATTAATTCACTTGTTCGGCTGAAGATGGGTGTAGGAGCATACCTGGTAGACAACGGGGGCATAGTAATTGATCATGTTAGAACCTAGTATATGTTAATACGTTGATTTCCCACAAAACCTGAATCGGTATTGATCACCTGTGAACTGCTGCTGGATATTGACAACAGCAGCCAAGATCATGCGTCGAAGATTTCCCATTTGGCCACCCGACCATAGCTCCTTGTACCTGAAGGGTCCGCCAGCAGACTCAATCTCGATAGACGATTCGATTTGATGACGTAGAAGAACAACCTCAGGATTGGACTCATCAGCCGGTTGATCCAGTTGTAGACGTGCCAGGACCGACGCTGCCTCATCACTGCGATCTTGTTCACACAGCCAGCGTGGGGAATCAGGCAGAGGAATCATCTGCAACACTAGGCAGACGGCAAAGAAAGCCTGGAAACTGATTGGGAACCGCCACTGAACGGGCGTGTCCACGAAGCTCAGTCCATAGTCCAGCCAGTATGCGATGCAGAGACCGAGAATTGTAACGGTGCCTTGGGCAGAGAGCAACATGCCACGCTGCTCTGGACGAGCTAGCTCGGATTGATATGCTGGAACAGTACTGCTGTTGATTCCGTTACCAAGGCCAGTGACAATTCGACCAACGAGGAATTGAGGGACGGTATAGGAGCTGCCGAGGATGATTGTTCCTATGATCATGATCGAACCACCGGCGATAATCATCTTGCGGCGACCAAATTTGTGTCCAATAACGAGACTGAGGAGACAGCCGACTGCACAGCCGATATCGTAGATCGAAGTAAGGAGACCCTGCATCGTGCTGTCGGGATTGTTGAATGTTTGCCCAAATTGATTGTTCGCGCCAATTAGGCCGCTCATGACGCCCTGGTCATATCCCAGGAGGAGAAAGGCTTGACAGCTTGCAGCCGTCACAGCCCAATGTAGGTATCTTCCGCGCAGGACCATGTTGTGCTCTGGATCGTTGGGGAAACTGGACAGACGCTGAGATCCGGGGCCCCAGGACCTTTTTTCCACATATTCAACCGTTTCAACCTCATGTCATCTCGGTTCAATATTGTCCGAGAATGATTAGCTGTTCGGTTTAATGCAACCCCGGGGCCGTCATTGATATTCAGCTGCGGGACGAAACAGGACTAGCACAAGGTTTTCCCCGTGGGGTCTTCCCCACATGCCAACGAATCCTTGCTCGGTTGATGGGACAAGTGATAGTCTGAACAACGCCATTGACGCCTTATGATGTGATCCTGAGTTTCAGAGATTCGAAGACTCAGTGACGTTGCTAATGCGGTCTCTTGATACACTCTAGCACTGGCGATCTTACCCTACTTGAGCCTTTTGTACCGTTATTCAGCACTACAAACCTCTGACATTTGACATTCACTAGAACAGGTTTCCTAGTCGAGATCAAAACAATCCATATTTACGCAGTGGTATAGGTGCCATGCGATAAAACCCCGTTTTCGGGTATTAATGCTTGAATTACTGCCAGGAAAATGAAGATACTTGAATTACTATTATAGAGGCCTTAATAACTAAGGTACCCTGCCCGCTCTGTCAACTAATCATCTCTAGCAGGCAAAAATGCCATTTACACTATACAAATTTATATATCACCACTTTTATGGTTATTATAGCTTATAAGTATGAAAATAACTTTATCTTTATACTTAAGAGCAGGGAGCTAGTAGACCACCCTAAAAGTGGTGAGATATAGATATAAGAATAGTTGACAGCTTACAAGGCCACGTGGTGTCTTTCAGATATCTTTCAGATGTCTCTCAGATGCCCTTTTAGAATGAATGAATTGGCATATATCTAAAGGTCCAAGTACCGGTCCACAGCCTCGATCTGACGGGCAATCCAATGCCGATTGGAATATTGAGACATGAGGTTATCCCTAAACACAACCGAATGGCGCTGAAGTTTGTGAGTCTTCGCTAGGAATGCACACTTGTGCCCGTAATAGCCAGGTCTATCTCGCACAGTACGGCACTGTGGCATCTCCCTGTACATAGTGGTACTAGCCCGTTCTACAACATGTAATTGATCAATAAGGTCGGTGAGGTTGTCCACAGCCAGCGCTAGGCGAAAGGGCGAGATCCCCTGGCGACTCGTAAGAGCATCAATCTCGAGCTGTATCTTAGCTACGAACTGATCGCGTGTGTGTAGAAACTGGTGTTCGGCGTTTCCTGCGAGGATTAGCATAATGACAAATGGGTACTATATAACAAACCTAAGGAGGGGATCTGTGAGGTTAGCTGAGAGTGTCAAGGAAGCTGTAGCCGATGAATATCCTTCGAACGATGTTTATTGTTTTCGAGAAGAACGTGGGATCAAGTCTATTTATGCAATGTCTGTTGAGGGAAACTTGATTGTTGGAATCAAAAGAGGATAATGTCATAGAAGCAACAATGCGAGTCACAAAGACTTCAATTGTGTGCTTTCCCTCTTTCAGGGGCGCTATTCATTCTTTGTGGTTTGAACAGGTATAGACTTGATAAAGGATTAAGAACGAAAACTGTATTGCTGGAGCCGAGTCACTGAAAACGGTTATTTCAGTCTTTGATGTCCTGATAATACACTACGTAGGTACATCGGAAAATCTGTATAGGTCCATGTTTCTGATTGTTACTCCAAGCGAACTAACAGCGACCATGATATCAAAAATAAAGCTGGCCTCCAAGCCCGAAACCTGCCCAAAACCTGTCCCGAACCAATTAAAGAACATCGACTCGACTGTGTGTCATCGAGGCTCAGCGCATACCGCTAACCCGAAATAGGCTTCATGTTGCGCCTCACATCAGCAACATCAATATAACCTTGAAAGAGGCCCCCCAAGGCCTTTCTTTGCAGCTATCTATTTTGACCAAAGCTGCCTTGTCCCGTTCCCGGTCACAATCTAAAAATGATCTTGACCGACCGAATTATTCATTCCATCTACGGGCTCCCACCTCCGACCAGCGGCGTACGCAAAGACCCAATGCAGGTGCTGGCCGTCGGGATCTCAAGAAGCGGAACCGACAGTCTCCGCGAAGCATTGCATATCTTGGGATTTAACCATACCCACCATGGTTTTGATACAATCCTTCCCCCTTCATCTTTGGAAGGGATATACAGACTTTTACAAAAGAAATATACCACAGCCCCCGAAGCCGACAAGGTCAAGAAATTGACAGCGAAAGATTTCGACTCAATCCTACTAAACAGTGTGGGTGTCAGTGATTTATTCGCAGCAGAGTTCGCGCCCGAACTCATCGAAGCCTACCCTAACGCAAAGGTTATCCTTAATGTCCGCTATGACCTTGACAGCTGGTACCGCAGCATGCAAAACACCATGGGATATTTCGACAAGAATCCTACTGATTGGGACTGGTGCAAATCATGGTTCAGCGCAGATCTTTTCTGGATTCGCCAAACAATGTCGAGGACCATGATGCCCCGATTCTTCAGGGGGAGTTTCGAATCGAACGGGAAGTGGGTCTATGAGGAGCATATTGCAATGGTCAGAGGCCTAGGTTTATCAGATGATCGACTTCTCGAATGGTCTGTTGAAGATGGGTGGGAGCCTCTTTGTCGGTTCCTGGGCAAGCCAGTGCCTGACATTCCGTTTCCCAATGGGAATCCTCCGAAGGCATGGGCAGAACGGATTGACAAGACAATGGAGGCTCATCATAAGCGAGCAGTAAGAAATATGCTTGTTTTTGGGGCTTTAACCTTTATAATTCCTGTAGTTTTGTGCACATATTTGGTAGGAATCTTTTGATGGAAGCGGAGAATCGATACATCTTTTCCCCCCATTTTATATATTTCTCTACTGGTTACAGTTGACTATATCTCTGTCGCTTACGGTGAAGATGCCCTATTTTTCAAATACATGTTTGAGAAAGTCTCATGTGGTTTCATAGTCTTGGCTCACAGCATGATCATCTCGTCATCTCACAATATTATTCATGAGATACTTACAACCATATTTATACTATGTCAAGAAAATAGACTTGACGCGTATTTTAATAGATCGATTCTTGCCGAAGCAGACATAGCCCTGACAGCTGCTGTGAAGTAAGGGATATCGACACCCTTGAAAGAACAGCTTCTCCCATGAACGCCAATAGTCACCGTGCCAATGTCATCGTCGCCCGCAATGGCCTCGTGGATTAACATTTCTTTGTCAACTGACCCGAGGACCATAGTGCTGCTGATAGACTTTCCCAGAAAGAGATAGGGCAGATCGACCCAACCCAGGTCTGAGCCACCCAAGGTGAGATTGAAAGTCACATGTCCCTAAAAGTGTCAGCCATACTTATATCCTAGGGTATGGCATGAATTGACATACCAGCTCGACAATGAAGGGACTCGGATTGCGCACAGAGATTGTAGCATTGAAATTATACCCATCAACTGGAGGATCCAGGAGTTCTATCTTGGTGACGTTGAATGCGCCTTCGGAATTCATGAAGTCTGCGAGTTTTAGAAATAGTTACTCCCAGCGGGACATTTAGTATGACATGTCTCACCTGTGACATTATAACCTATAACAACATTGTTAGTTTGTTTCATGGTAGGCAGGGAAAGGACTCACTCACTACCCACATGCATTATTTTATGAATGCTCAAATGAGCAGTCGGTAGAGCACCATATTTCAAATCCGGTGAACCTTCGATCAAAACGGAAGAGCTCTTGTTAGATGCAGCTGCAGAGGTCAATCGCGACAGACAGTCGACACAAGACAGATTCAAATCTTCGTCTATTTCAAGAGTGGCTCCATTGCCAAATGCAAACATCGGCACAGGGAATACTGTAAAAACCTCGTCGGTGTCTTTGAGACGACACGTGGCGTTGAATGCATTCATATGGCCACTACCACTGAACCCACCTCCAACTTTAAGGGTTTTCTTTTGTTTAATATGAAAGGCAGTAGGCCGGGGGTTGGTAATCTCGAGGCCATCGGTGACATACTCGTACTTGTTGATATAGTCGTTCGCAAAATTGGGAATCCCGACATAAAAGCTGAGCAACAGTCAGTATCAACGGTATCATCTTCCATGATAAAGCTCACAGTGGGAGAATGATGACTAGGACAGAGATGCAGAATGCGATCAAATAAGCCCACCAGAACCTCTTCATATGTGTCTTGAACCGGCTCCAAAAGGTCGGCTTTGCTGGGGCCGGTAGCGCCTCGTCTGCCTCAGAGTTACTTGAGATGTCAGATTTTGACATGATGGGCGCAATAATGTTGATGAGTGCCAAAATATTCGCTTTCAGCCTAGGTCATGGACGGTGAAATTCCGGTGGATGGCAGTATGACAACTGCTTCCCATGCTGTAGCGTGTGGAGGTAAATGTAGATTGAGAAGAAAATTAAAACCGGATTCGAGTGAAGCAATTTCATAAACTAGTCGCCGCTTGGGCTGCTGTTATACCCATGTCGATCAGACCCGCCTTTCACATGACAGAGAGATATGCGATTCAAAACAAAACAACGGCTTTGCGCGACCTTGGTAATTGATGTTATAACATTTCTTTCAGGATCAACTAAGTTGTTTGATTGCAGGTTCAAGGACTAAGGTTCAGTATATAAATGTCGGAAGACAAGGCCCAAGGCAAAGAAACCTGGGGTGTCTTGGTACCAAAAGTGGTCAAAGTGGCCAATCAACAGCATCAATAGCTAATCGGCTTACCTCAAAAATGGGGCTCTCGTACTTCTCCTACCGAATACGTGATCAACACGATGGCGTTTGATAAATTGCAGATCATGCGCGGAATAGGGTGATCGGCGGAGATAGGCCTCGGCTGTGGATTGAAGCATCTACAAAGTACGGAGTACATCGTACATCGTTGCATAAAGATCAACCTGCATATTGATGCAAATTGTGTACTTAGTGTTAAACAAAAGGTGGAAATCTCGTCTTGGTCAGTGATTTTATGTAGGTTCGGACGCTATAGGTGCTGTGTGTTCTGACAATACAACTCATATTCATTTGGTAAAGAGTCGTTTATTGCGTAGGCTATTGTTATTTTCAAAAGTCGAAACTAAAGCATGGCAGGTTACCATATCTTCTTACCCCTGTGGCATGGCTTCATCGAATCCAAGATGGGTATTATTGTGGAGCTCACACCGTAGGTCTAGATATCAATATATACTCTATGCCTAAAAACGCCGATTACCCTAGGGCTAAAGTCGAGTGAGCAACCATAGATAACAGAGTTACTTTCAAAATCAATTCATATTAAGTTAGCCGAAGTAAAGTAGTTTTTATAATTATCACGACAATTCTGGTTTTCTCAAAGGATACATACTTACTTGAATAGTCTAAAACTGGCATCGTTTTCATCCTTTCTTGGTAGGTTCTTAGGACATTCTGTTTGAATGTCTGTTTGGAAGTCCATATTCATGCTATCTGATATCCTCTTCTATATCCTATTTCGTAGAGGTACTAGGTAGCTGTTAAGGAAGGAGTTGTTATGCCCCAAAGTTGCTGTCTCTGATTGCCCAAAAGAAATATTTCACTTCCAGCTTTTTGTTTTCCCTCCTTTTCCTCTTCTTCCTCTTAGATATCTCATTTCCTTTCTTGTCTACCCAACCTTAACCAGGTAGAATCACCGTCACTGCTGCTGCTGGAAATCCGCCCCCCCCCCCCCCCCCCACCTCCCCGAATCCCGGGCGACAGGCCCTTCTTGCAGCGTCGACAGGAAAAGTAGCGGAAGAAGCAGGCCCAGAGGGATCAGGTAATACAAACACTTTATTGTCCCCTTATTGCTCAACACGTGCATTCTACCTGATATTTGCCCTGCGACACGGGGAAATTTCATACCGTTGTTTATAGATAGAAATGTTGAGTATATTGGAATGTTTATATCATAGCTATGCTTGGTTCTGATTTAATCCTTCCATACGAAGTACATACCACCCATTTGAATATGTGACATTCGTACAAATAGAAAAAGCAAATTCCCTAAGTCTCGATGCCACTCAGACTCTGCTCTAGGCGCATATATTGTCAAAGCAAACTAGAATATTGATCCTGCCTGTGTGGTCTCGGCCTTCGCAATTCTAAACGATAGAGGTCTGTTGCCACCAACCCGTCATGTTTATTCAAATTCCTCTGTAATTAGCGCATCAGGATTAATAGCTACATGTCTTAAGGGAAGGGGGTGGAAATCGTTGATTCGCTTGTAGCTCGTTGTTCGGATGATAAGAATATCCCTAAACAACGCTCTGTCCAGCAATTCGTCGGCAAACACTTGTAGAATATTGAGTTACGTATGCAGTTCGGACCACCGGAAAGTTCCCAGCGTCTCATAGTTCCCTTTGGTCTGCGCTGTAGATGCCCACACAGTCATACTCGTATGCAAGGTCACTATCTGTATGCAAGGTGTTGGAGCATCGTCCCAAGTATGCTTGTTTGCTAGCAAACTGAGCCTTGTTCGGATGGTTTTACCAGGGCATATAAATCCTGGATTGCTAGTTCCAATAGATCATGATTATTCCTCTCCTCTGCTTTCTCCCCACTTTAGTAGTAATCCTACAACACAAGGTAATCGTTTAGTAGCCTCATGTATCCTTTTCTTGCGAGATGGAATCCACTTTTTCCCCTAGTGCAACAGAATGCGGGCTGCGAAGCAAGATTCGGCTTTGAGTTTCGTAGCTCTGCTACGCCGAAGGTAGATTGAAAGTGTGCGGATCCTGATCTTCAATTCTCCAACGCCCACGGCGTCTACCTCCCAAAGGTTGAACGGGACGTCGAGGCGTTTCATCATCGAAACAGCTTATCTGCTGCTCATGTTGCGGATTGTAGGCCCGTGATGACGAATATCGACCAACGTTTGCTAGAACCCCAGACTATCAGTATAGAGCCCCCTTCGAACCAACCCGGTACTGATACTCTCATGTCTGCCGTTGGTTCTAGGGTGACAAACATCGATCTATGCTCGACGGAGATTGCTACAAGTCGAAAAAACGACGAAGCGAGCAGCAAAGAAGACAAGTTCCGAGCCAGGGCCCCAACGACAACATATGACGCGCTCATCTCTACATCGCGACCACTCAGAAGAGCAGCCGGGAGTAAAAAAGCAGGCAAAGGCACGACCAGGAATACCGAAAGCCTTCAGGATCAAGCCTTTGCCGCGTCGATCAAGAGACTCAAAAGTTGATAATGGTGCAGTATCGGATGACGGGATCAGGATCCAGAAGTCGATTGGAAGTATTTCACCTGAATTGCTGCAGACAGCTTAAATTAGAAAATGTAAAGATAAATTGTCGAATACTAGTTGAATACATGGTGGAGACAGGGTATGTGTAATCCAGACGGGAACTCAGGCCGCTGCACCTGTGTGATTACATAAGAGCATTTAATCACTCAGCCAAAAGACCATAGGAACCTCCGATTGTCACTGCAGCGGTATATATACTAGGCCCTAGACTCTGCTCGGGATCACAGCATACCATACAAAAGTGCATAATACAGTTAGTCATCGATGTCCGGGTTCTCAATATCAGCCATCCATACCAATACATTTTCATACGGTCATATTTCTGTCATAAATCTATATTACAGCATCTCTTTCTCCGTTGTGCGACGCCACTGTTGCCAATCATTGGCTAGGGAAATGCACTACGGGCGGGGGTCAGCATCCCTCATTCCGACTGCAGATTCTTTCCGTTTTTCGCCTAGATCTCATGAAGATTCCTAGCCCCAATAACGGCGCCATTTTATTGGCGGGAGCGGTTTTGTAATGTAAGCTGTGCTGTGAAGTAAATCTCCCCACTCGCCCTCGAAACGAAAGAATAAAAAGCGGCGGGGCCCCGGTTCAGACGTCGGCCGTTACTCCACAACCTTAAGGTATAAGGAACTGTCATTAAACTCAAAGTCACCGATCTTCAGCATGTCCGACCAACCGATCGTTGTGGTATGCGAGAAGATGGCTAGCCTCAAGACGTCTGGTCTGCTGACGACGAACCCAGGACCCAGATTTATATGTGGCCGATAGTGCCTACAGCCCCAGTGACTGGCAATCGTAAGTCGCTTGCGCCGCAGGTCATTTTGCATACGACGATACGGTCTCACACGTGGTGTCTAGGGAAACCACCTCGATCGGGTCTTCAATCTATCGAGGTCTGATGGACAATGGCAGACGGTAAGACCCGTGGAATATTGAGGTTCGACGATGAAACTAACCAGGGGATGTAGATATCAAAGCCTCATAGACAAGGAATCTTGGTAAGCTAGCGGACTAAACACGGAAAGAAGATGATCGAACTGATTCCGCCGCAGCATTCCTTCCGATGAACTGCAATTTGAGACCTACGAAGCAGGGTGCATCCCCAGTATCCTAAATTGACCCAACATTCATGCTAATGACCCCAGGCATCTGGTAGATCTTATCTTGGACTCGGATAGAGAAAACCCCCTTTTCCGGTCGCCCATCGGACAAGACCGAGAGGAGAGTCTTCAGATACTTGACATTGGAACCGGCAAGGGCACCTGGGCTCTGTGCGTAGAACACATACTTCTTTGGGGGTCGAATGATCCGTATTTCGAAGAGATTGCTAATTTTTCTAGCGATGTTGCCGACATGTTCCCAAATGGCAAGTCTTCTTTGCTCACTTTGTGACTCCGCGCTGCTAACTAGTCATAGCTACCGTTCGTGGGGTTGACCTTTTCCCACCACCTGTTGTCTGGATGCCCCCAAATTGCGTTATCGAGGTTGATGATGTGCTCCAAGAATGGACATGGCGCGAGCAATTCGACCTGATACACATGCGTAACATGATTGCGTCTTTTGATTCAAACGAATGGGACAGTGTTTACAAGAAATGCTACGAGTGAGTTTTTGGGGTGGCAGCATTCAAGTTGGTATTGTGCTGACCATGCTGTGGCAGCAATCTGCAACCGGGTGGGTGGATCGAACAATTAGAGGTTGGTCCTTTCATGGAGTGTGACGATGGTAGTCTGCCTCCAGACAGCAAAATAGCTACTTGGGGACCTCTTATGCAAATCTGCGGCGCGCGTGCTGGCCGCTTATGTGACATCATTCTCACCATGTCTACGAGTATCCGCAAGGCGGGATTTGTCGATGTGCACGAAAAGGTCTACAAATGGCCGATTGGCCCTTGGCCCAAAGACCACAAGTTCAAAGAAGCGGGCACGGTTAACATTCAGCACTGGATGTCTGGCATGGAGGGATGGTGCATGTGGTTGCTGACGAAATTCGGCGACCCCCAGCCGTGGGCTAAAGAAGAAGTCCATGTCTATTGCGCCAATTTGCGTAACGAGATGAAGAATCCCCGCTTTCACGTATATCACAAGGCGTAAGTCCAAGTGTCAATAGACTATATTCTCCGGTGGGCTAACTATCGTCGCAGACGAAGAGTGTGGGCACGCAAGCCAATGCCCGGTGAAGTTCTACCCGAGGCGTCCAGTTCAAGACCACCGAGGGTGAGAACTTGAATCCAAGTGTGAATTTTAGATGATTGATGGCAGGTCGGAGCACTTTTCCAGTACCATTCGGATATGCCGCAAGTTTCGTTCGTCAAAATTGCAGTTGATACTATCATGGTTTCTATACCGGTGTACGAATGGGCTCCTGTAGCTTGGTTGTTTTGAGAGGAGCTGATCGGCGAGGACCACGTGGAAAATAAACCAGCCAAGAGCCATGACTCTTAAATTAGTCGTGTTGCTTCGGGCAGAATAGCTCTCCATGTCAGTCGGGCAAGCATTACGATAAGGAAATTCGCTAGGCAAAAGGAGCGGTGGCCAGGACTTCAGACTACGATAATGCCTATGTATGTAATGGTGGATGCAAAAACTTCAAACAAATCTGGCTTCTTTCTCACTTAGTTTATATATATCTTGGCCTTTATATTTCCGCATGTGGGATTAATTGTCGGGACAAGTGAGAGTGAGCTTCACGGCCATCTTTATATATACTCCCGAGGTCTTAGAGTTGGATGATTAAGCCGCTAACATAATCGCCGAGATTCCCTTCCCTAAGAAGAACGGAGCTCTGGATGGATGATCTTTATTCGGATAGGAAGATTTCTGTTTTCACGGTCCGGTGTCTTGCCTAATAGAGTGACAACCATTCATTTTCCAGGTGTGGGTATTTTCTAGGCGTGGGTATTTTCTAGGCGTGGGTATTTTCTAGGCGTGGGTATTTTCCAGGCGTGGGTACATATTCCGCAGGTGAGAAGTATAGGCTCTCTTTCCCAAGTCACTTCTTCCCTTTTCATTACACCCCGAGAATTTTTCTCCAAGGTGAATTCAAATGTATTTTAGAGGTAAGTTGCTGCGAGGCAAACATTTGAAATATTTTTTTAAAATTTAATATTGAAACCTTTGCACCAATGCAGCTGTCTCATTCCTGCTTAATTGTTCGCCTCGAAGTCCTCGAGTATCAGCCATGAAATGCTTCGGGCTTCATCATGCCAGATTACACCGACAATTTGGATCTGCAAAGCCTGTCCTTCAACCAGCAGCTAGAAAATACATTTCAACCCAGAAAGTAACTCCTCAGTCCGCCCACGACCGCCTCGCCGCCCAGCGCCAAAACCGTCCTATCGCTCCACACCTTACGATCTATAAATGGGAATACGTATCTGCAACATCGGCACTCCATCGAATCACTGGAGTCCTCCTATCTGGAAGCTTGTATGGCCTCGCAAATTTCTACTTGTTTGCCCCAACCCTAGGCATTCATCTTGACTCGGCAACTATAGTGGATGCGTTTGGATCGTTGCCCATTGCAATCAAAGCTGGTCTGAAGTTCTGCGCTGCAATACCATTCACATACCACGCTTTCAATGGTGTGAAACACCTGGTCTGGGATACTGGCCGATTGCTGGGAAATGTTCAGAGTAGGAGAGTATCGTGGGTGGTAATGGCATGTAGTATGAGCTCGTCGTTGTTCTTGGTGTTAGGTAACATCTAGACACAAGGCAAGTTCGGGGCAAAACATTTCACTATTCAGGGTATCTCAGTGTATTTGTACAGGGTTTTCATTTTGAATGGCCTCCTCAATAGCTGGTTCCTTCGAGCCATGGAACCCTTCACAATGTCACTCGTTTTAGTTAACGCTTCGTGAAATAGCATAGATCTGGTGCGTGTGTCTAGTTAGCTAACTATTTAACTACTTAGTTATTTCACCGACCGCTAGATAAGGGCTGCGAGCAACTCTGAGTATTGTGAAATATGCCGACTAAAGAATTGCCAGCACATGTACAAGCCTCCTTTGTAACAAGACCTGCTGAACATGTCTGGCCTTGTTGACCTCTTAAGGAAACGGATGAAGCCAACTTGGAACATCACTGGCATAGAAAAAGGGTAAGTATTGTTCTCGGCTTTGGTTGTAGAGGGCCGAGCCAGAAATAGATAAATGACCTCGGCGTAGCTAGTTCCCAGCCCCTCGTTTCACGCACTATACTTCTACTCACGGAATAGGAAAGTGAATATAAGTAGCCGAGCAAAGGATGTCGTCTCCATCGAATTGATTTTGATTACAAACCGCCTTCAATGCATCCATCCATGAAATGTCCGATAACTATATGACTCAGTCACGGGAAATCGGATATAGCTGCTGCCACAACCGAGGACACGTTCGGAGCGGACTCTAGTCTCGGTTTGATTTCCCGAATTACCCGAGCCATACAGTCCGTCTCACCTTATAAGAGAGTTCAGGGAAAATCGTCAAAACGAGAATGATGCATAAATGAGCCAGCACGATCGAAGTGACGCTGGATTTTGTAGAGGCATCACAACGGTTTCAAAGTCGCGCGCCATAAGGGCAGCCTCACGATGAGTAACGATGACATTCCGGGTCTCACCGCCTACGCTCCTTCGCCTGAGATTCTGTAAGGATCGCATGGTTTCTATTGGATAGTCCTAGATGCTAGCTAAATGCAGTCTTAATTACATAATCGCTGAGCCGGGCTTGGTCCAATATTAACCTTCCACTTGTTGTGCGCTCAGTGGGACTTGGCCCAGTGCCAAGTCTCACTTGCCTGAGGCACCGAGAGTATGCAAACCCTGCAAACCTCTCGGGAGCATATCCCTCCCCACCAGATCCAGCTTACCGCCCCGGAAGCTGTAAAATAAGGCTATACAGACTCCCGAAATAGGTAATATCTGAGATCACGGGGGTGAACAAGCCAACAAGGCCTTTGTTGCTTGTTCGGCGGGCCCAGAAAGTGAGAGAAGAATACCTGCAGCTTGCCACTGGGTTGTGTTTAGTGAGCAAGCCTTCTTTGTTCTCACTTGTTTGACTATCCAGGAGCAAACAATTTAGGTAAGCATAAATACTCTCACTTTCCCACCCCCAACTCTGCTTTTCCCCCTCTTCAGTTTTGTTCACATCCTACCCTTGCCGACATCGATCAACTTGTTGGTAAGTGATCCATCCCCATGTCGACCTTACCAGGTACTAATTCGTCACTTATTATAGTGACCATATCGTTCCCCGCAGTAAACTCAGAGGGAAACACCATTGACCTCCGGTCCCTTAGTGCTTCGTCTCCCTTGTCGGTACCGCAAGACCCCCTTAATATAGAGACCTCCTCCGTCGGAGCCTCGCAGCTTTCTGGTAAGTCTCCTTCCCACTTCACCCTAGCTCCTCCACTTGCTAACTGACTTATATAGCCGAACCGTCTCCGTCCCCTCGCTTTATCAATCTTGACGCTGAGGATACCACCGAGTTGCCAACTAGCCTCGATAATGCCCTACAACCAGTCCTTCCCGATGAAGTACGAGGGATACTGGCTACGTTGCAGGAAGAGTGGGTAAGGATCGGAGGTGATATAGACTAGCCCCAAGTTAATGATACATTCCAACTTCGCGCGGTCACGTCCCACAACCATCAGGTAGCCGTCATTGGCCAGTACATCGGTATCGCTGCTCCCTCCGGGGAAGAGTGTGCCCGGTGCCGACACAATATTGGCTGCTTTGCTTCTTGCCGAGTCGTAGCTTTCCGTGAAAGCTCGGTCAAGAGCACTGTGGTCAGCCTAGGTTCCTACATATATTGTCACTTCGCAGGTATGGCTCGCGCTTACTCCTTACGCGTTAATACCCCTGCCTAGGCTCTAGACGTACTTCGTGTACACTCCCTAGAGTTCCAGTTCCCAGCGGTCACTCCCACCCACAAGTCCCCCGCCCAGCCCCCAACCTAGCCCACTACCCCCTCCACTCCCCCTCGCTCTACTGCTTCTCGCTTCCTTAGTTCGGTTTCCACCCGCCTATCCCACAAACGCCCCCGCATCTCCCCCTCCGCCGCCGATATATCCCCTTCCCCCTATATTGAGTCAAGTAAGGAATTGTCCGAGGAAGGTACCCCTATTACCCCCAAGTGGCGCAGTGTGCTTACTTGTGGGCTTTTTAAGGCCTCCCCGGATATTAGGTTGCGGATAGAACGACGTTTAACGGAGGAGATAGCACAGATGCAGGTTAACATTGGTCTTATTCGTCGGGATTTACGTGGTTTAGAGTCACTTCGTGGACAGGAAGCGGTAGAGCGGGCTTCGTCGGGTAGTGGGGTGGATACTATCTAGGCTGATCATGTTGCTGACCTTTAATTTGTTAAGATGCTTATTGTTGACCTTACTAGTACTTGCTAAATACTGAAACTATGGTTCTAACAATAACTTCCTTGTAGTCCCTTATAGATTGTTTCTTTATAGTATTTCACCATACTTCGTAGCACTTCTCTACACCTATCGGGTGCACTTACTAGATACAAAACCTTTTTCTATTAAGTGGTCCCTTGTAGAGTGTCTTCTATAGTATTTAGTAGTCTTCACTTACTAGCTCCCTTGGCCAGCAAGTGGTATTCCGACTCATTACGAGTCCATCGCGTATCGACGTGGCCTACGGAAGAGGTATAGAGAATCATGTTATTACACTTATAGAGCGTCCTCCATTTACTGATCTCCTTAGCCAACCTCTTCAGGGGCGTTATCGCTTTCCAGGTCCTCTCGTGGGACCTCTTCCACCCCTTCCTAGGTAGGTATCCAGTCCATCCGTGGGATTTCTTCCACCTCCTCCTCGGTAGGTATCTCATCCATTCGCTAGGACTCTTCTACCGCTTCCTAGGTAGGTATTTCATTTTCCAGACCCTCTTCCTGGGTCTCTTCCACTTGTTGGGTGGGTACCGTGGCTGCTTACGGCAGCGTTTTATCCGGCGCGTATACCATATCCTCTACTTCCGGCGTAGGTGCCGTCCTCTTCGTTCTCTTAGTAGGTGGCAGCTACTTCCTCGCTTTTACTACGACATATCGTAGTACTTCCTCCCTCCCTACCAAACGTAAGCGTACCCCTAAACGCTCCATTGCGTCCCATTCTAACCGGGAGATAGTGGCTAATTCATGGTAGCTAGGTGGTTTTTCGGAATCGGTGTCGACCACCTCACCGCCGTTAAGTAGGTATCGGATATCTACCCCCTCCCTTCGAAGCCGGTACTTGCCGCCCGACGATGTCTACAACTAGTTAGGGTTATCGACGAAGGCGTCGACAATCCGGCGACCGTTTACCAAATTCCTCAATACTCGGCCATTAGGTTCGGCAAGGGCATATATACCGAGTAGGTGGGCTTTTAGGATCTTATACGGCCCAAACCACTACAACTCAAATTTTTACTTTACTTTATTCCGAACCAACACCCACTTACCCGGTTATAGCGAGCAAGCGGTCACCTTCTCGTCCTAGATCTTCTGAGCTCGGATAGCCTTATGCAGCAGCTCCTCGTTAGCCTCGGCCCGTACATGGTTAATAGCCATGATCTTGCTGTCGAGTTCTACTAGGTCCCGGACGGACGTTACCGGCTTTGTGTCCCCCGGTAAGCGTAGGTACGTGCCGTACACAAGGTAAAATAGGCTCTTGCCGGACGTCATATACTCCCTGACCCTTGTGGCGAACAGGGCCTACGCCAAGTATAGGTCCCACACCCTAGTGGGTTTGCCCATGCAGTACTTGGTGAGCATTCGCCCTAGCAAGCTATTGAAATTTTCTACCTTCCCGTTCGTCCGCAGGTAGTACGGTATCGTCGTCCGGTGCTTTGCATTTACTAGCCTGATGAAGTACTGGACCGAGGCCGCGAGCAGGTTAGCGCCGTTATCCGTCAGGAACTCCGCGGGTACTCCATATACTATGAAGATCCCATCGTGGAGGAACTCAGCGACAGCTTCTTCTGTCGCTTCTGGCAAGGCCTTCGCAAGTAGCCAGCCGGTGGCATAGTCGATCGCTATGATAATCCACCGGTTGCCGCTTGGTGTGGTAGGCAGTAAGCTAATAAGGTCGATTCCCCATCGTTCGAAAGGCTTGATACCTACACTCGCCAAGTAATATGACGCTTCGCGCTCGAAGCTCTCGTTCCTCGCTTTTAACACTTGGCAATTCGGGCATAGGTGCACTATTTCCTCTATATCCTACCGAATGCCCGGCCACCAAGCGCGGTTCCGAAGTACTCCGCGCAACCCTAGGTGGCCCAAGTGCCCATATTCCTCGTGCATCCTCCACAAAAAGTCCTTACGGGCTAGTGGTTCAAGGTATAGGGCCGTAGACCCATCCCTATATAGGTATATAATACGTATATTCTCTTCCTACGTTGCGGCTATCGGCAAGGGCGATTCGTATATCGCGAGCTTGCCAGCCCAACATATAACTTCTCGGCGAAGCGACTTGTCATCCGGCAAGCTACCGGCGGATAAGTATTAGATGGTGGCGGCGTACCATTCGGCTTCGTCGAATCCGCCGACCTTCGTCATCATATTCATTTTCCCCCAAGCAGGGGCTCCTTAGGCCATGTTAGCTAGCCCTTCCCCTAGGAAGTCGGGGCGTCGGCTAATAGCATCAGGTACAACCGCTTCCTCCCCCTTCCTGTACCGGAGCTCGAGGTCGTACGCTTAGAACTCGTCGACCCATCGGGCAAGTCGCTTACTGTACGCCCGTGTTGTCGTGAGGTACTAGAGTCCTTCGTGGTCAGTGATAACGGTGGTCCTTGTCCCGTTCTCTAGGTACCTATCCCAAGTACGTAGTGCTTCCTTGATCGCAAGAAGCTCCTTTTCGTACACTAGGTAATTCAGCTCCGCGCCTTTTAACTTACAGCCGTCGAAGGCGACCGGGTACATCTTCCCGTCTTCCCCCACTTAACAAAGCACAAAGCCGATCGCCTACTCAGAGGCGTCGGTCTCTATTGTGAAGGGCTTTGTTCGGTCAGGCTGGATAAGCACGGGTACACTAACGAGTGCTTCCTTTAAGCGTATAAAGGCCACTTCGCACTACTCAGTCCAAGTGATTAGCCGGAATTTCTGCTTACGTAGTTCTTCGTCGGCTTCCTTAGTCAAGTCATATAGCGCCACTGCTATCTTGGCGAAGTCTTTGATAAAGCGCCTATAGTAAGTAGCTAGGCCTACGAAGCGACGTACCTCGTTGACGTTCTTCAGTCAGGGCCACTCTTTGATCACGTCTAGTTTCATAGTAACAGCTTTCACTTAGCTATTTCCAATAATATATCCGCAGAATTCCAACTCCTTAGTGGCAAATACGCACTTCTTCGGCTTCGCATAGAGCTTCTATACGCGCAAGCATTAAAGCACTTCCTCCAGGTAGGCATAGTACTCCTCCAGCGTCTTAGAGTACACCAGTATATCGTCTAGGTATACTACCACCGACTTACCGAGGTATAGTCGGAGTATCTCGTTCATCAGCGTCTAGAAGGTTACTAGCGCGTTACAAAGTCCAAAAGGCATTGCTCGCCATTCGTACTTGCCCCAGATAGTGTTAAACGCTATTTTTGGTACCGCTCCTTTAGCCATCCGTACTTGCCAGTACCCTACGACCAAGTCAACCTTTAACAAGTATATGGCTCGGCCAACAATATCTAGCAAGTCCTAGATTCTTAGGATAGGGTATCCGTTCTTAGCGGTAAGTTCATTAAGACCCCGGTAGTCGATACACATTCTCCACACGCCTTCGGGCTTCTTAACAAACACTACCGGGAAGCCCTATAGGCTGGACGATACCTGAATCAACCCTCTATCTAGCAAGTCTTTCACTTGTTTCCGCAGCTCCTCAAGCTTCTCGTGGGACAAGGGGTACGCATTCATATTCACCGGGTTAGCGTCACCAGTATCTATATCGTAGACGAAGCTACGTTCGGGGGGCAAGTCCTTTAGCAAGTCGTCGGGGAATACGTCGGCGAACTTCTTCAATAGTTTAGCCAAGCGAGGATCGTTTGTCGGGGAAGTAAGGTCTTCGCAATTCGTGGCATAGAAGACCGCGTACTCGGTATTCTTGTCCCTCAAGGCCCAACGAACGTCCTTTTTCGTTAACAAATTCAGGGTCCCTTTCTCTTCCCCCTTTAGTACTCGGCAGTCTACCGCACGTACTTCGTACTTCCCACTCTAGTCAGTGAGCCACATCCTTTTCGTGGGGAAGCTAACGTAAAGGTCGTACAGGCATAGGAAGTCGTTACCGAGCACCACATCGTACCCCTCCACGTCCACCGCCCACACTATTTTCACTCCAGTCCACTTACCGAGGCGGACCACCAAGTTCATTATTCCCCGCGTATACAGGGTCTCGCCGTTCGGTAACGATACCGGCAGCGATCTACGCTTATCCCATCTTCCGCCTAACCGGTAAGCGGTCTTCATAGATATAAACGTGTGGCTTGCTCCGCAATCCAGCAGCATACGGCAAGCGATTGGGTTTCCGGCCGAGGTAGGACAGTAAAGAGAGCCGTCGAAGAAGTTAAGGTCTTCCCTAAGGGCGTTCAGCCTCATCGTCGCTCCTTTTACCTACCGTTCCTCCCAGGCTTGGCTGAGCCAGTCGTGCTGTTTGTCGGGACGACGTGGCTTAGCAAGCGGGCCAGTAAGCTTGCCTAGGCTTACTAGCCCTGGCCTTTTCCCTCCGTACTTTTCTTAGACAGGCAGTCCCCTTTCAAATGCCCTTTCTTACCGCACCTATAGCACGTTCTCTTCTCTTATATGGCCGAGAGGTCTATGGCGTCAGGGGATGGTGCCGCTCGTCCACTTCTTAGGTACCGTATCGAGCGGCCATACCTAGTTGCTTCTTAGGTGCTCCTCTCGAGTTCCAGCAAGAGGTTGATAGCGTCCTCGACGCTTATCTCAGGTCGACCTTGCTGTCTGAACCATTCCGCTCGGAGGGTAGGGTTTAGTCCTAACACCAGTTACAGGATATATCCTCGCTCCGAGGGGCTTTCTAGCAAGTTACAAGAGAGTTCTAACAAGGCAGCGTGGTACGTGGATAGGGGGTCGTTCCCTTGCTGCTTGTGGGTATACTCGCGCAAGCGATCAGACTCCGCTATCTTTGGTTCGAATTTGGTTCGAATCCAGGCTTTAAAGCCTTCCCAAGTCGTAATTCGCTCGCCCAGTCCCACGTCCACTTACTGGTTTGTCGTCCTCTACTTCACGTGGGCATCTCCAGTCAGCAAGCCGGAAGCGAAGGCCAGCTTATAGGCCTCGTCGTCGCTTCGGCCGCTTACCATTCGGCGGCGCATAAAGTAGTCGTCGACGTCGTATAGCCAGTGGTTAGCGGCGTTGCCTTTCTAGCTACCTTAGTACTTATCCGGTTGGCCTAAGTCCTTAAGGCGGCCAGCGATTTCTGCTAGGTAAGGGCCGACTTTTAGGCTCTAAGTCAGACCCGGGTCGAACGAAGTCGATATCGTGACGATGGCTTCATATTGCACCGCCATCATCTCCGGGTTATTGGTCACTTATTAGAAGATCGCCATACTTTATAGGGGCCCCGGCAAGCGGTCGAAAGCTCTTTACATGTTTGGCGGTAAGTGAGCCCTAAAGAACTCGGGCGTCACTATCGAGCTCGCTGTCGGGGGTGCTTCCGCTTGTAGGAGCTGTTGCTCCGTGCCCTGGAAGTGTTGGTTCTCCATCGCGGTGGTTAACTCCGTTTGTCTTGGTTAGGGGTTCAGCAAGTTGAGGCTTTTCGGTGTCGAAGATCTTACTTCGTCTCACTTCCTCAACTGCTTCTGCTTCTTAGGGGCCCCCCACTTTTGCCCCCAAGGATACGGATCCTTGACTTCTCGCAGAGTTTTCCTCGGTGTACCATGGCCACCAAGTCATCGGTACCGCTTGGTGAGGGGGTCCACCGCACTCTGCTTCAAGGTCCCTAGATCGAATATTCCCTGCAGCAGGGCTTCATACTAGCCCTTCCTTCGCTGCTTGGCTTCCTAGGGCGCTTGTTGGTTCCCAGGAACTAGCGGGAAAGCGAGGTCATCCTGGCGATGCCATCGCTTCCTCCCAGCTTACCGTAGGAGGTAAGGCCTTAGCAAGACATGCTACCAGATGAGATTCTGTAAGGATCGCATGGTTTCTATTGGATAGTCCTAGATGCTAGCTAAATGCAGTCTTAATTACATAATCGCTGAGCCGGGCTTGGTCCAATATTAACCTTCCACTTGTTGTGCGCTCAGTGGGACTTGGCCCAGTGCCAAGTCTCACTTGCCTGAGGCACCGAGAGTATGCAAACCCTGCAAACCTCTCGGGAGCACACGCCAGACCATGCTTTATAACGTGACACTTACTACTGGCGACTATGAATTCCGAATGGGTGCATTTTCCAAGCCATCACATGTCACTTGTGTTCCAAAATGTCGAAATCAGGCTATGATTGTGTCATTTGCCATCAAAGTTACTCTAGCAGGAATCATTTGCGCCGGCACGAGGCATCTCGTAGGTCATGCGCGAACAACCCACAAGTGATGAGATGTTTACGTTGTCCCCTAGACAACTATCAACCCCATATTATCTGCGAGTTTTGTGGCCGCAGATATTCCAGAAAGTAAGATGAATCCTCGGATTGAAACAGGAAACACTAGTCTCATTTGATTAGCGACGCACTTCGGAGGCATTACGGGAGCTGTTCCCAGGTTGGAATCCAGCCCAAGCCCGGGCCAAGTAAGCCTGGCCGCCGACGCAAGGCATGCGACAACTGCGCCAAGAATCGGATCACCTGCGATGCAAGTTCTTCATGCAGCGCCTGCCAAGCCCATGGGCTTAACTGTACTTACCGACGTCTTCAACCGCACCTAAATGCGCTGCCACTTGTATCTCCATCAGCCGCCTCTGGCGGAGTCACTGGAGTCGGAAGCATACAGCAGGGAACACAGGAAGATGAAAGGCGCCCGGAAAAAATCTCTGTACCATTCCTACTGAATTATTCATCCCAAACCAACCGTAATCTAGGGGATGTCAACCATGTTCTTTCTTCATTACTGGCCACAGAGTCCAGCGACCAAAGCCTGGACTCTGCTCTACCGAGTCTTGGTGTCGAAGTTGATAGGGCCGATCTATTCTTTGAAGATTCCTGGGATATGTTCTTTGAGTCTTTCACAAACAACGTGCACTTTCGGAGCTCGCCATTACCAGGAGGGATGGATGATTCAGAGCAACGAAAGTCAGCGGCCAACAGAATGATCGACTGCCTTTCCAAAGTGTGCTCTACACACGCTAAGTCTTGGGAGGCTTTCAATACAGGCCAGTTGCAGGAATTTTTCCAAGAGGAGAACATGAGTGACTTCATTAAAGCATACTTTGATCATACGGTCCGCCCACGGTCTCGTATTGTCTTGAAATCTTCCTTTGACTTAGAGACGATCTCCACACCGTTACTCCTACCCATATTTTTAATGGGTGCAACGTGCTCTGGGTCAGAGAGCGCGAAATTGCAATCTATGGAATACGCTGATATGGTAGAGTTTGCTGTTTTCGACAACCCGGTTTTTGTACAACTCCAGTATAGGAAACGAACACCCAACTGTGATTGTATGGAGAAGGATGAGATTGAGATCATCCAGGCGGCTATCCTGATAATTCTTATCCAGTTATCAAATCCCAATGCAGAAACTCGGCGTCGGATTCAAATACAGCAGTACCCAGCTCTGGTATCTGTCGCTCGAGCTACATCCTTGACGGAAGTCAAGAGTAACTGGCATGAAGCCAACAAGGCGTTAAGTCACGACGAGTTCCTGAAGAATGAGACCTGTATCAGGTTGGCGTGCCGATTCTTGAACGACCGTTATCATACCAAATACTGATACCAGACAGGATGATGGCTTCTATCTTTATGATGGATTGCCACTTTGTCACTTTTTTCAACCATCCACCTTATCTCACCTTGAACGAACTAAGCTTTGATCTTCCGGCTGAGGAAAATGGCATTGATATCTCAGATGATAAGACATGGGAACTCTGGGCAAATAATGAGAGAAAGCACCAACGTCCACCGCCATTAGATAAATTCGTCTTAGAACTGCTATCAGATGTCTGGTCTGGTACAGAAGATCCGCGATTCAAAAATCTCAATATATTTGCGCTATTCGTTGTTATCTTCGGTGAGTTCTCATGAGACTAACTCGTTGATCAAAGGCTGGGAACCGAAAGGCTAACTAACAAGCATTCCATCCGATCATCTTTGGACTACGATCAAGTCTTTGCAATATATCTGATGCAATTAGTCAGGTTGATAGAGCCCTCCTTAGATGGATGAGTCTATGGGAAAAGTTGCAAGCCAAACTAAGTCAGGATCAAACATGCCGAGCGGGAATCATGGTTCATGCGCAAGACCTATGGGTGTTTGCGAAGCTCTTGCTGCGAACACCACTGTTTGAGACCGGCCAAATTGCGACAGATTCGATGGCTCGCATACATCAGCTTTTAAAAGGACATTTGAGATAAAATCGAGAACCTTCCCTATTTCTTTATTTCGCTTCTGCAATCATATATGAGGGTGAATCCCTTTAACAAGCTCGACTTGCTCCTCCTCTGGTTCTAGTTAGTGGAACTTGAGAACGTAACAAGTCTCAAAGGATTCCAGGGAGAATTGCTGGCTCCTTAAGATCGATACGGACTATACTAAGTCTATTCTTAATTTCTTTCTCTTCGGGGAGATTACTTACCTGCGTCTTCTTTCTTCTTTAGCGTTACTATGGTGACCAAGTAGCATCACCCTAAGGTTACTTTGCTACTTAGGGAGAACTAGAGGGTAGTAGTTAGCGACTATTACCCTCTCTACTATCATTGCTAATCAAGGTCGGTTATCTTACCGAATAATAATCACCATTCTACATAGGTTCCATTCTCGGTTCGTGGGATAGAGAATTCGGGGGTCGCGATCGTGTGTAAATTATACGAGGATCGATAAGAAACTATTTTAGAAACTGTAGAGAAAAGCCGAGCTATGTTACGCACTGCTAACTGGTCATAGTTAGGTTAGAAGGGTTCAAGGCTATACTTGCCTTATGCTTCTCAATCTTCTAACCTCAACGATCTGTACTCGAGTCTCAACCGTACTGTTTCCCAACAGGCCTTACTGCAGAATAGGTCCTTTGAGGTATCGAGGAACGATGCCAGATAGAGCGCCGAATAGATATATACCGAGGTAATGGTCTATTCGTGAGTGTTGTCAGTTATAACCAAGCAAAGAGTCACCGAAGTTCACATATCCTATTCTATTCCCTTCATACAATAATGCTGGACAAAACTCCCACAGCAAAGACAGTATTTATGTCACATAATTCAGTAAAAGAAAACTCAACACGGGCTCTGAAAACGAATAATCCCGCCGCTGGAGTGGCCCCTCCACCCCACCGCCTCGAACGACCCAACGTCAAGTAGCCTCTTCAGAGACCGAGCCCACAGGCGACTGCTGATGTGTGGAGTTACGCTCTATATCACCGTTAGCCACTATCCATTGGAGCATGACAGAATTGGGACACTTTATTCTGATTAGAGATATACGTACCCGCCGTCTCCAAGGCCGCAGCGCGACGGCGCTTGCGCAACCCACGCTTAGGGCCTTTACCTGGTAACAGACCATTTATTGCTATATTTTATGTGGCGTAACTTACAAGAGTTGGTTTCTTTTCTTGCTGGTGTAATAGACACCATACCATGGCAAACGTGGCATTGTGCGTGGCCTTCTTCTAGAGATACTATCCGTATCCACCTCTCACCAAGTGAACCGTTACCAAAGGAAGACTGCTTCATGTGGCAGAAGATATCTCTCCACACTATTGAACCTACTTGGGCCTTCTCATCCTTCTTTCGCCGCTTGGTCTTCGCGTGATTTTCGAGGTAGGGCCGGTCTATGAGCTTCCGGTCTATGGACTTCCAGTTTGGGGGAGGAGGAACGAGAGGAGGGGGTGGTGGTGGAGGGCCAGCTGCCGAGGATACAATGGTGGCCATTTTATTTGCTTGAAAATAAAGATAGGATGAAGTGAAAGCAAATGGAAAAAAGTATGAAAGAAAGGCGAGGAGGAAGTGAGAGATGGGACTTGACTTTGGCGGTTCGACGTGAGACCCAGGTCAGCCAAACTAGAAAGAGACTAACCGGCCCTTACATTTTTTTTACAAAAATTACAGACCCTCCTAACGGAGGGTCCGCCACCCAAACGGAGGGGATCACCCATATGCAATTGTACCTTTTACTAGGCGAACCATACAAAAGGTACCTACGTAAATGCTCGTTTTTCTCGACTAAATTATATAAAGACTTTCTGTTTTAAGTGTAGCACTAATATTCTAATACTGCCCTAATACTTCTGTTAACTTCTAAGGGCAAGTTTCTGGGACGCCTTGATAGTTGAATATCGTATATTAGACGCGATAGTAGGTTAAATTTTCAAATTGTAATACTTTAAGAGGGCTCCCTGAAAGCTAGGCTGAAACTTGAATATAGTGTCTAAATAGAGCAGATTGTTATACATGCTAAGTTATAATAAGGTTCTAGAGACTTTCATAGTACTAAAAATGAGCATTTACATATGTACCTTTTGTATGGTTCGCCTAGTAAAAGGTACAATTGCATATGGGTGATCCCCTCCGTTTGGGTGGCGGACCCTCGCTTGCGAGGGTCTGTAATAAATGTAATTTATGAAAGGGCCGGTTAGTCCTAATTCCTGTTCATTATTCTACACCGAGTAGCAGATGTACAGCTCCATTATCTTTAGTGAAATGTCCTTTTTCTCAAAGTCAACGTTGCAGGATCCTCCATCTAGCCAAGGGTATTCCAGAATAGATTAATATAATACCTACAATGGATCCAACACTCGACATCCACATGAATCACAAATCAAACACCAGAGACAATATCTGAGAATTATCGATTTCAAGGATGCAGGTAATAATTTTATGAGGCAAGAGACGAAATGTTCAAGAAAATCAAGGGCCGAAAGGAAATCGCTGCGCAAAGCTCTCATCCATGCATAAGTTCGCTTGTAAAAAGAAGACAAATCAAGGCGCCAAAAGAATTAATAACACATGTTGGTCGAATGAACCCTATGTCCACACCTCAGACAAAATACAGAAAACGGAATGGTGTAAAAATAGATAGATCGTTCAAAGAACTCCCGATAGAACGGCTTCGGTGGCTGCATACCTGTTAGTTGTGTCCATTAAGATATCGACTAGATTATCACTTACCAGAATTGATGTATGGACGCTTGGCGTCCAGGTTGACATCGAACCGCCTTTCGAGCTCCTGCTTGACGGTCTTCTTCGAGACCTTCATCAAGTCTGCAGTCGACAAGATCTTACGGATCTCTTCGAGAATCTCATCATCAGGAGGGAGATGGCTGAGGTCTTCCATACCAAAGTTGCTCATCATTTCAGATGGGGCGGCTGAGTAACGAGCACCACCGCCTCCAAGAGGCAAGTCGAGTTGCGAAACCGGGCGCGAGCCGGTATGGTACCCATACTCTGATTGCGGGAAGGGAGGCAGTCTGGTGCCGTAGGAGTGTGCAGAGAATTCTGATCGGTCGTCGCGCGAAGTCTGGGATTCCCACAGCTCGGCTTGGTAGTCTTCCCAGATCTTCTTGGGAATAGAGTCAGGGTCGAATTTGCCTTCGTCGGAAATAACAACCTTGCGACCTTTCTCTCCGGTGATAATACGGGTATTACCCCAGGAGAAGTCGTCCATATTCCAGAAGGAGTACAGTGGCAGAGCAAGGGAGAAAATGGGAATGGCTAGGAGGTAGATCAACATCCAGCCAATCATTTCCCACTTGCGCCTAACGAGGAAGATCAAGGCCTGTAGACCGTAGATGACACCAAGAAGAATAAAAGAGGTGATGGGCAGCACATCT
Source organism: Penicillium cf. viridicatum (assembly GCA_028974045.1). NCBI lineage: Eukaryota > Fungi > Ascomycota > Eurotiomycetes > Eurotiales > Aspergillaceae > Penicillium > Penicillium cf. viridicatum. The sequence goes on along the minus strand of JAPQKQ010000002.1, from coordinate 5,399,702 downwards.
GGCTGAGTCACACAATAGTAGATCAGGTAAGCGATATAGGCAACTGTGACTGGCTGAATGACTGTCATGAGCAAATCGATAAGCACAATGAATCGCATACTGAAACAGCAGAAACCACACAGTTGTTGCAGCGGAATCAACTCCATCAAGTTGTGAACCGTAGAATTGATCCATCGGCGACGCTGGGAAAGGAAGACAGCAAAGCTTTCCGGTGCAACTGTCCAGGCATGACAACGGAAGATGTATTTTGTCTTGAACTTCGGGTGATACTTGATAAGAAGTGTCGTCAAGTAGCGATCTTCACCAAGGTGCAGCAGATTCTTCATGTGGAGGGTATCGACGCGGATTTCCGAGTAGGCGTCGACAACAGCCTTACTGACAAAGAGAGGCGTTCCGTTCTCCGCCGTGCGGATACGATACATAGTGAAACAACCGGGCAAGCAAGTGACGGATCCAAACAAACTCTCGAATGCCTTGGTCAGGTTGTGAGAGATGTAGTATTCAAAAACCTGGATCATTGTCACCATGGAGGTTTTGGCGTTAGACAAAGACGTCTCTCCACAGGCGCCAATAAGACGCGTATCAGAGAGGAATGCCGAAACAAACCGTGTGGCGGCATCGGGCGCCACCATGGTATCAGCATCGACCTGCAAAATATACTCGTAGAATTGCGGATTGACGCCAATAATGTTCCGAATGTGATGATGCATCTCAAGCTCCATGGGGCTCATGGGCAGGTTATAGTGAACACGGTTGAGGAAGCGCATAAGAACCATCTGGGAATCACGCTTTCCGCGGTTACCAGGACGGGACACTTCAGAAGGCTTGCCAACCTTTACAACAACCAGGAAAGGAACGATGTGACCCTGGACTTCGTAGAGACCAGAATAGAGCTTTGCCATGTTATGCTGCTTCATACCCTCGCCCAGACTCTCGAAGCTGAGCGGTTCAGGATCCACAGATTCGGGGACACCCAAAATGTCAAGGACGATGCGGGGAGTCGGACGATCGTTGCCCTGGCCAATAATCATACCATCACAAATAACGAGCAGTAGCTTGCGCTTGTCGTCATAGCGCATGCGAGCCATAGAGTCCATGGCACGGCGCAGTGACTCTTCGTCTTCGGTGTAAACCGGGACTTGGCAAATGATAAATTTGTCCAAATTCTCGGGAAGGTTCTTCCTTCCGAACTGCAAAGCAGCTAAGAATTTGAAGCCAATAATGGAAACAAGCATGATCGAAATTGCGAGAATGAAGTATCGCGCAAACTGACAGCGAACTGAGTCTCGAGTGTCAACCTTGCCAATGAAGAACAGGTTGTCAAGGCAAAGTTGCATTCGGGATCTAAGTGCCGTGTCGAAGTTCAAGTCTTCCCAATACTTGGTCACATCCTCTCCAGCCTTTCCCTGGAAGATATCGACAAGCAGAGGGCTCATGTAATCGGTATCAACAGTGCCCGTGGCGTTCTTTCCTGCTGGCCGGCGGGGTACTCGGGGCCCGGCGATGTAATAGGTTAGGTCGTAGATTTTGCCGTTGATACTTGCAAGTTTCCTGGAATCGTCGGTCGCTAGCTTCTTCATTGCCTTTGAAGTATAAGCAACGTAACCTTTCTTGTAATTCGAGCGCATCATGAGCATTTGTTCATAGAACCAATCAGCGCGGGAGTCGTTAGTCCAATAGCGGAAATCGTGGTACTTGGCATTGATATCGAAGCTGGTGCTGGACCTTGTGGCTGCGGAATCATTCAAATTTGATCGATAGTCCAAGGGTACGCTGGGGTCCACTGTCCCACTGACACCCTGGCATAAAGCCGAGACTTGAACAGGGAAAAGATTGGTAGCGTCAGTGCCGGCATAGGTCTTGAGTGACTTCTGGGGAACGATGTCAGGGAAGTGGGATGGCATGAAACTTCCAAGGTTGAAAACCACGCCTCGGATGGCAACATAAGAGTCTGCTGAACCCGCACCATTCTTACCGCTGAGCTCTGCCGTGTTGTAAACATGCTGAGTTGGACAAACCACTCCAGGGAAACCAACAATCATGAAAACAGCTACACCACAGGAGAACCAAATGATCATGTTGATAGCGAGCTTTTCACGCCAGGCAATCCGCACGTCCTTGCGCTTCATTCGACCAACGAACCGGATCACAAAATCGGGGATGAAGAATGTGAGGAGATAGACAAGGAACATCCAACGACGACGACCCGGAGAGGTCGGAGCCTCGTCGACCTCCTCCATCTTCTTTTCGTTGTTCTTCTCAAGCATTTGTTCTTTAGTGTCAAGATTCTTGAACATATCGCCGGAATTGAAGGCGGAACCTCCGGCATCAGAGCGTCCATCCAGTTCGCGGCTACCAAAGTAGCCTTGTTTGGGATCGTCCCCATAAATAAAAGCACCCGGAGAAGGGTCGGTGGGGTGAAGAAGGCGGAGTTTGGAGTCCGGGTTTCCACCGGCGGTTTGGAAGCCATCGCCTTCATCAGCACCAGCATTTCCGTAGGATGGTACCACACGCTCGCCCACTTTGGCGATATCTGCCCAGCATCTTTCGCTCAAGAAAACACCGGTGCTACCGACACGAGCTTCGTTGCCAGGCCATCGCTTTTCGTCGAGAACAACCTCGGACTTTTCGCGGTCGCTTCCCACCACAACATTCCCGATGTCAGCGAGGCCAAGGAACTCTCCGAACGGAAGGAAGACACTATAGTCGGCGTTCCGGAGCCGCGAACTAATTTCGGCGATACCGAATGTTTGGACCTGCATCCGCACACACTTGCTGTCGAACTGATTGGCAATGCGACGATCGTTGGGCTTGAGGCAGATGACAAAATAGGGATTGAGGTTCGAGGAGCTCAGGCATTTGTTCACAATCTCCAGGCCAGAAAGGAACTGGCCGGCGGCTCCCTGAGCTGGTCCGGAAGGCATTCCGCTCTTCCGACCGGCGGCTCCCTTGGATCCCGCAACTTGGCTTTCGGGTTCGTCCCCTTCCTCGCTTTCGGGGTGGGCACTTGGGGCAGCGAAACGGGAGGGGGGTCCGGTCTTGCGTCTAGCCATGCTAGGCATGCGGAGTGGCTTTGAGCTCACCTGGGCCTGCATGATTGCAGTCTTTTCTTGCGGGTGGGATATGGTCTGCAGAGCTTCCTGGTGGAACAGTTCACGCACAAAGTCACTCCGGGTGGAACGCATCAAGTTCATCAAATCTCCCGAGATAACCTCTCCATTCTCCTCAAGCAGGCCGGTGGTGGAGTAGTCCACCTCGCCGGCGAAATGCTTGACGGTGAACGCACTCCGGGTCTGGGACATATAGCCACCTGATCCACTGGTGCCACCCACAGAGATGGCGGGGTTCTTGTTCTCGAAGCGCTTTCGCACGCTGTCCAGGAACTGTGCATCGGATCGTCCACGGCGGGTTTGGTCATCCAAGATGCTCAACAGACCGTTGCCATGCTTCAGCAGACCACGCACGGTATCCGTGTTATCAAAATAGCTTGTCGCAGCTACTGTGATCTCCTCGCGGTCCAGGATATCTGCTTTGTGGTCGAAGAACGACTGGAGGCAGTAGTTGTAGAGCGATTCAGTTGCGGCATTGCTGAGAAGCTGATCGAGGGTAGACCCTGTGGAAGGGGCTTGGGCAAAACCGGGGAAATCAACAATGGAGATAGTATTGGCGACACTGTCTTCGGCCGCACAGAGCCTTTGGTTTACGGTTTCAATGACGTAAGTCACTAAGAGAGAATAAATAGTACGAGCAAATGCATCAGCATTCTCTCGCGCTCCCTTCGGGTCGAGCATGACCGTCACCCGCTCGCGGTGGATCGTCTTCGTCCGGTAACCAAGGCTATTTTCCAGAGCATCAACACTGAGACCCAAGAACGCGGCGACATTGTCGAGGACCTCCTTATTCTTCACCACCGTTACACTCTCACCACCCTCGTGAGAATAGCCGCCACTTTCTTCCGCGCCGGTGGTGGTAGACTGACCCATGGCGAATTCGAGTTGCCCAATGTGAAGGATACTGGCCAGGATCTGGCAGATCTCGGCAATTTCCCCTCGGGAAAATTCCAACTTCCGCAGCGCGGTTTTGAAATGCTGGAAGCCCTCCGTATCATTGATTCCGACCTTCAGCTGAGTTGGATGGCCGAGATAGCGCCAGCGTTTGTGGCTGACAGTTCCACCCGACAGCCTGCTACCAGTTTGAAGATGGATGCTATTCTCAAATCCCAGGTGTGCCTTCTCTTGCGCACTTGTTCCAGCTAGCAAATAGTACAGCACATGGAAGCTTCGCTCTCCCGTAGGCACCGAAGAGATGCGGCTTCGCTCTAATCGGTAGTCAATGATCTTACCACCGATCAAGGTGGGGTTCACGGAGGATGATCCATCATATTGAAGCTCAAGGAAGAGACCAGCTTTTGAAGCGGTCGGTGTGGTGACGGATTTGGTGGTTGTAAGAGTGTCGAATACAAAGGCGGCATATGAGAGTTTAGAGGAGAGAGGGGTCGATGAAAAGGATAAGAACGAAGACAGCAAGTGTGAGCGAATGGTCGTTTTTCCAGATCCACTCTCTCCTCTTTAATCGAACGTTAGATGTAGACTTTATAAAGAGAGTTGATTCAACTTACAAGAACACAACGGCTTGGTTCTCAGCGCGCGCACCCAGACGAGTGAAGGCGCGGCGCGCGAGATCTCCCGCTTCGCCCGCAGCACTTCCCTCTTTTCCGCCATCGGGTCCTTTGGTCGCCGATGAATATGTATTCAGAGCAATGAGGGCCTGAGACGACAGGTGGGCAGTTGGTAATCCAACATGAAACCTAAGACACACGTTAGTTATACCGAAATTGTACTCATCAACAGGATCGGGGATCTTCATACCGACTGGCGAGATGGGCTGTGAGATGTGTATCAGACTGCAGGTGGGCGGGCAATGAGGGGAGTGAGGGCTGAGCGTGTGCCGGGCCACTCCCCGAGAAGGTGTTGGCCATATTTGGATCCCCTCAGTTGAGATCTGAGGACGGGAACGAGTGTATGAGGGGTAATCGGGACGTCAAGTATCGACGGAGCGAGTGGCTTAGGAAGCCTCGCAGTAATGGAACGAACGTGCAGCGAGACGAACAGGAATGCCTGGTAGACTTCGCGGAATAACGACCCCTAGCAACAGATCGAGACTACACGCATCGGGGTACCGAGGCGGGCAAATATTCGACGAATTTGTGATTTGAGGTGCAATGGCGAGAGTATAGGTTGAACGAGTGAGGAGAGACACAAGAATCGAAGCAAAGCAGAAAATCAGAAGCCCAGAATGCATCACAAAGGGAAAAAAAGCAACAAATCGATAAGAGGTTAGGGGATGTGTATTGTACCATACAACACAAATTACTAGCTCGGGTCGCTAAGAATAGGTGAACCTCGGGCATACCGATTAAACAGGGTCTATTTGGGGATTATTGGATATTTGATTGGGCTCGGCTTCATTGGATGTGTCTCGGGTGTAATCCACTAGAGCTGACAATGTTCCCACAATAATAATATTCGAGAGACACTCAAGAGTCAGAGATATAAAAGTTGGAAATACGGAGTACAAGTTAACAAAATAGAAACAAAATACACGGATCAGAAAAAGCGGGTTTTGAATCTTTTTTAATATACGGAGTATATTAGTGATATTGAGAGATCTCCACTCCAGCTGTTACAGAGCTACACACCGTACGGAGTACTCTGTACTATGTATATACATAGTCGGTACAGGGTGCAAGTCCCTGGAACATGTCAACTTCCATATTTTCAAGCAATATTGACCTCCTTGCAAGGGACATATCAAAAACTCTAAAATAAATATGAGCCAGAATATGAGCCAGAATACAATGGATAAAAGGTCTGAAACTAGGGGGTTCGGTCTAAGAAGATAAAGTGGTTCGACATTCTCGCGACAACGAATAAGCCAGTAAACCAGCTAGTAGAGGTGGCACAGTGGATCAAGTCTCCGATCATACACTGTGTGGCGAAACTAGTCATCTGGTAGAGAAAAATATGTGAGACATGAGACATCCCAAATATAGTGCACATGTGCTATACCAAAATACTATTAATATATTAAATACATATTATACACAGAATACACAGAATACACAGAATACACAGAATACACAGAATACACAGAATACACAGAATACACAGAATACACAGAATACACAGAATACAAAAGAATACAATACCCCATCTATCACCCTCTATGGGGTTCTGGATCCCGGGTGGCTGTCTATCTGATGCATTTTCATTGGTTGGAACTTATCAAGCAGAAGCTCATCAGGGTGAAAGAGCAACAAACATCCCATGGTTTCAAAAATTACAGGGGAAAACCCCGTCTCTTCCAATCTAAATACAGAGAGTTCAAAATCTGGGTCATGTCAACATTTGAAATCAGACACTTACTTGAATTGTATGTATGCAATGGTTTTGCTCTTCATTAAGACCAAAAAAAGAATGCCAAAAGCTTACTTGACTGCAAAAGATCGAAACGATCGTCAGGATCGACGGTATTTTTCCATATCCCGTAATTTTCAACTCCATCGATTTCTTTCTCCCCACGCCTAACTTGTTCTCAGTTGTTTGTCTTCTTCCTCACCCATTCAGGAGTACCGTCTCCAGTCGCTCGCTCAATTATCCAAATCCTTGATCATCCAACCCTGATCTACTCTAAATCTAACTCTCTTACAACCTCTACACGCCAACTCTCACTGTGCATTTAGCGAGACAAGCGACCAACTCGAAAGAGAGTACCCTCATGCGGTTGTGATAACGAACAGGCCGGACATCACATCTTGCCGTTGACATCGTTGACCCTCCGATCTCACGTTCGTCATGTCGAACCGATATTCGGTATTCTCCACGCAGTCCGCGGGTCTATCGGCCGGACCCAGACCACAACATGGAACTCAGGTCTCAACAACAACATTATTGAATGCCCTCCATTCTTTTTATACTGCAGGTCAACCATATCAACTAGACTCAGCCACGACTCTGGTTGTGAACACATGGGTGACGGCAGCAACCACTTTACCCGATGGCCGAACTGGCGCCACGGTCGACCGTGATCTAGCTATCAGAGCCTGGGAACATGCCCGACGCCGCGCCGAGGATGGCTGCGTTGTCTTAGGGTATGTTTGAAAGTGTATTGATCTGAAAACTATGAGTACTAACATAGAATAGCGCTCTTCATCAATCCACACCCTCATTGCTAGAACCGTTTATCACGGCGATCCCGGTGGAAACACCTGAGGTAGCTCTGATCGCGCTCTCCGCTATACGACCCTTCCTCACTGCAGTTACCTCGTTCAACCCATCCTACTCTCTTCATTCGGCATTGGCTGCCACTTACACCTTGTCTTTGCAAGGATCTGTCGTTGGCCTCTCCTTCGCCTTGTCCACCTCCGGCATTAATGTGCACAAGGGTCTTCTAGAAATTCAACCTGAGACCGGCTACCGTGCGTTTGATGCCTTCTACTATCTCCTCACCTCTACATCGACGGCTGCGGAGCGTGAATTTTTGGACTTGAAACCCCCGGCTGCATATACCTTGCTCAACCGATCAAATACATATGATCCTCCACACTATCTACCCACGGCCGACGATGCTGCGGCAGCAGAAGATTTCCGTGCTTCCTTGAAAGCTATTGGCATCAAAGGTGCTGCTCAGCGAGGTTTGCTATCAGTCCTTGCTGGTCTCCTTAAACTCGGCAATTCAGTTGGGTTCGAGGTGGACCAGGAAGATCTAGAAGAAGTCTGTGAGGATGCTGGAGGTCTTCTGGGAATTGATCCAGAGATCCTGCTTCATAAATGTTCCACTGATGAGCGGGAAGTGTTAATCGTCGGAATCTACGAGGCTCTGGTAGATTGGGTCATCAGCAAAGCAAACGAAGCCATCACAGCTGAGATTCAGGTTGCATTGGAAAATGATTCCAGCAACGGGGGCGGTGCAGCACAATGGTCAAACGACGACACTGTCAACCTGACTGTAGTCGATATTCCACGACCAGCTCTCGGTAAAGCGGTCATGATGAGAGGCATCTTTGATGATGGTCTTGGTCTCAATGCAGAAATGAAGGATGATGGAATTCCTCTCCCGCCCATTGGAGCTTCTGTCATTAGTGAAATGAACTCCGCAGTGGCCCAAGTTGAACCAGACCTCAATATCACCACCGGCCTTGCCGGGCGAGAACGGGAACACGATCTCGACAAGCGGCAGGGGGTACTGGAAAAGGTTGGTGTTGAACTTGAGATTGACGCCTTTCTCCGACGCATTCTATTCCCGGTTGATACCGAAGGTATCTCCGTGGGAAAACGCGGCCGATTCGATCTTCCCACCACTCTCAACAGTAGCCGTGTCTGGTACCACCTCTCCCTCCATCCGACTGATGACATGCCAGAGCAGCTCGCGTCATCGGCACCTACAGCATGGTCTGCGGGTGCAGTATCCCGCCAATTGCGAGACTGGCGACTCCCAGAATGGGCCAACCGTCGCTTGAAGCAACTGGATTTCACCGCCGATTTCGACGTGGAAGAGTTTGTCGGTCGGTATGCGCGACTCGGTTGCGCCGAAGGCCAGGATGGTGTTGAGAACTGGATCATCGAGAGAGGCTGGAGCAATGGCGATGCTGTCGTCGGTGAACAGCGCGTGTGGATGCGCGAGGGGGCATGGTGGGAAGCGGAGAGTATGCTGGATCTTAAGCCAGAAGAGACTCACGTGAATCCGTTTATGTATGGCCCTGCGTTGTACGAGCCCGGCTTCACCCCAGATGGCACTGCCATCCATGAAAATTCCAATCTTCTCGGCATGCCACCTGGTGGCGCCGTGGCGCCGAGTGTGATGGGCGGTGCCAAATCCATTGCCCCCAGTGCGCCATTCACCAACGCTGCCAATGCCGGTGACTACGGCTTGGGACGGAAAGGTGACGATAAAAAAGGAGACATTGCATACTACGATGAATATGGCCGCTACATCGGCGAATTCGACCCTGAGTTTGGTGATCCGAAGCACATTGAGAAGAAAACCATATCCTGGGGCCGTCGACTCTGGACTGGTCTTGTCTGGGCCCTGACGTTCTGGATTCCTTCCTTCGTGCTTCGATACGTTGGCCGTATGAAACGCCCGGATGTCCGCCTGGCCTGGCGTGAAAAGCTCGTCCTTGTGTTTTTGATTCTATTGTCCAACGCACTCGTCTGCTTCTATATCATAGCATTTGGTGACCTTCTCTGTCCCAACAAGGACAAAGCCTGGAATGAGAAGGAGGTCGGCTGGCACACAACTGATGATAACTTCTTCGTCGGCATCCACGGCCGTGTCTACGACATCAGCAAATTCTGGCGCACACAGCACAGTGACATAACTGGAGAAGACACAAGCTCGGACAACATGAAGCAATTTGGAGGACAGCTTTTAGATGCCTACTTCCCCCCTCCTCTCAACCGTTATTGTGCCCCATTTGTTACATCCGATACGCTCGCCCTCCAGCACAACAATACAGATGCTATCGCGCTTTCTACGGCCGAGCACAAATCCGGGGCACAGTCATTAACCACAACCACGGCACTCCACAAGGATACCTGGTATGAAAAGAAATTCTTGCCAAAGATTCGTACATACTACAAGGGTGACGTGGTTTGGACAAGAAAGACCATCCAGAAGCAGGCCAACGATGATTCTCGCTACTGGGTTATCAAGGACCAAAAGGTGTATGACTTGACCGACTACTTCTATACACTCAAAAGGATGAACAATCTCGACCAATACAATTGGCTACCGTCGACTGTGACTACTCTCTTCAAGGACAACATGGGCGAAGATGTCACCGACAAATGGCAGGACACAACGGACTTCAGGAATGCCCAGACATGTCTCGACTTTGTCTTCTATGTCGGCAAAGTTGATTTCCGTGATAGTCCACGATGCACGGTCAACAACTGGATCATGCTCACCTTCACCATTCTCATCTGCGCTGTCATCCTGATCAAGTTCCTGGCAGCTCTGCAGCTGGGATCCAAACGTCGGCCCACGCCTCAGGACAAATTTGTCATCTGCATGGTTCCTGCATACACTGAGGGCGAAAACGATCTCCGGAAAGGCCTTGATTCTCTTACTGCCTTGCAGTACGACAACAAGAGAAAGCTAATCTTTGTCATCTGTGATGGTATGATTGTTGGTGGTGGAAATGACCGCCCCACGCCCAAGATCATTCTGGACATTCTCGGGGTTGATCCTAAGATGGACCCACCGGCACTGCCATGCAAATCACTCGGCCAGGGAAGTGAGCAGCTGAACTACGGCAAGGTTTACTCCGGATTGTATGAGTACGAAGGCAATGTCGTGCCTTACATTGTGGTCGTCAAGGTTGGCAAGGAATCCGAGCAGCGCAAGTCCAAACCAGGTAATCGTGGCAAGCGAGACACACAGGTCCTCCTCATGCAGTTCTTGAACCGTGTTCACCACCGCTCACCTATGTCGCCCCTTGAACTGGAAATGTTCCACCAAATCAACAACGTCATCGGTGTGGATCCAGAGCTATATGAATACTGTCTCATGGTCGACGCAGATACCACTGTCAGGGAGGATTCTCTGAATCGCTTAGTTGCCGCGTGTGCAGCAGATGCCAAGATCGCCGGTATTTGTGGCGAGACTAGTCTTCAGAACGAGGAACGTAGTTGGTGGACGATGATTCAGGTTTACGAGTACTACATCTCGCATCACCTGTCTAAGGCATTTGAGTCGCTCTTCGGTAGTGTTACCTGTCTTCCTGGATGGTAAGTCCCTATGAGCCTTTCCTCTCGGTATAAAACTGATACTAACTGTGCCTAGTTTCACCATGTATCGCCTTCGAACTGCGGACAAAGGACGTCCTCTCATCATCTCGGACAAAGTCATTCACGATTACGCTGACAATGATGTTGACACCCTCCACAAGAAGAACCTCCTGTCTCTTGGTGAGGATCGGTACCTGACAACCATCATGACTAAACATTTCCCCTCAATGTCGTACAAGTTTATTCCCGATGCCTACGCAAGCACAGCCGCCCCTGAAACCTGGAGTGTGCTCATGTCGCAGAGACGCCGCTGGATCAACTCCACAATCCACAACCTCGTGGAACTGGCAGCTCTGGAAGATCTCTGTGGTTTCTGCTGTTTCAGTATGCGTTTCGTCGTTCTCGTCGATCTGGTGGGAACTCTCATCCTTCCCGCGACCTGCGTATACCTCACCTACCTGATCTACCTAGTTGCTAGCAACACGGGTCCCTTCCCTATGATCTCGATTATCATGCTGGCTGGTGTATATGGTCTACAGGCGATCATCTTCATTGTCAAACGGCAGTGGCAACACATCGGATGGATGATCATCTACCTTCTTGCGTTCCCGATCTACAACTTCATCCTGCCGCTGTATGCCTTCTGGAAACAGGACGATTTCGGATGGGGTACCACCCGTATTGTCATCGGCGAAAAGGGCGACAAGCGAGTCATCGCCGTGGAAGATGAGCCCTTCGACCCACGCAGCATCCCACTCCAGCGCTGGGATGACTATGCCGTGGCCAATAACCTCCCTGGCCGCCGCGGCGACCTCAGCGCCAGCCAGGAGAAGGTCTACGCTGCTGGCCGATACGACGACATGGCTATGGAGATGGATGACATGCACTCGCAATACTCATCTGTCAAGCCAGCCTCCACCATTCTAACCGGATTCCCAGGCCAGGGCCGCCACCACCCCTACCTGCCCCCACAGTCGCCCGCACCCTTCGTCGGCGGCAACATGCCCGGCAACCGCAACTCGCACATGTCAAACTTCTCCCGCTACACGGATATGCCACAGGCGGGCGCTCATATGGGTGGCCACTCTGCCCAGGCTTCCCGGCACATGTCCATGGGTGGCCTCAGCGCCTACCAGGACAACCCGATGGCCGCGAGCAGACACAGCGTCGGCATGATGCAGAGCAGCGATAACCTTCTTGGCAATGCTGGCTCTCGCAGCCCCCTGCCTCAGTACCTCTCTCGACCCGCCAGCACTGCCTTTGATTTCCGCGCTGGCGGTGGGCCCGATGAGGGTGCCATTACCGAGGCAATTCGCGGCTGTCTGGCCGAGGTTGATCTAGATACTGTCACCAAAAAACAGGGTAGGTTTTGAAAATTTCTCAACGATAATTTTACAGTTCACTAACCGTATCGCAATAGTCCGCGCTCTCGTCGAACAACGCCTGCAAACCTCGCTCACGGGCGACAAGCGAGCCTTCCTGGACCGACAGATCGACCAGGAATTGGCTAACATGTGATCTTTTAACTTGTAATATGCACTCTGCATCCCCATTCATCTAGCACGTGTCTTTCTATTTTTTTCCGATATGGGGTCTCGGCATCTCTGGCGTTCTTATGGGGTTTTGGTCTTTTTTTTTCGAGCACAGCATCCAGCGTCCTGATCTTTGAGCTATTATACTCTCGAGTCCTCACTTTATAGGATATTTTCTTCTAGTGACTATAATATATGTTTCGATGATGTTGAATTCGGGCCTTGATCATTTTGTAAATCTTGCATCATAGAACGAGAATTTCCATTTTGCGATCTCGCTGTGTCCTACATTCCAAGTTGATGCAAAGGTCGGAAATATATCAGGTGCTTGGGTATCAACAAAACGCTACATCTTCACGACATCTTCATTTATCAGTCTAAAGGTTGATGAACGCCGTAACCTTCATTTTCATTGTATATTCTGTAGGAGGATGTAAACAGCAGTTTGGCGTTCAACATTATAAATTAAAATTACTCAACATAATGGCCTCTTGCGGGCAACTAAAGTCTTGAAGGTATCATGTCATTGGATATCCGCATTGCTAGATGCTGAACCTAACGATGCACAACATTCTTATACTGATCCAGTAGCTTCCTAAACCCCTTCGAGTGATGCGACGTGAGATGATGGTAGTAATGATCCCTCGCAGCATCCATAATCGCCTTCACCTTCTCGGCGGGAACCTTTTCTTTACGATCATAGGTGTACAGACCATTCACCTCTTGCTCAATATCACATCTAGATCAGAAAAAGAAACCACGTATTAGCAGAAGTTCCCGGATCCCAATTCCAAAACCAAGAATGATGCATGCAACATACAACTGAGTCCAGACAAGCCCACAAATATGTCCGGGCTTCACAACCGCCATAACCAGCTTCTCAAATCGAACCAAGAAGTCTGCCGGGTCACTCGCAGTCGTATAACCCCAGTCCCGCTCTCCGGCAGCAGCAGAGTCCTTAGGCGGTGCGATATTAACCCCGCCAAACTCAGTGCAGATCACTGGCGCACCAGGCGTATGCTGGGCACCTTTGTCGACGACCACGGAGCCGGAGAATCCCGAGTAGATCGGTTTAGTGAAAACCGAGTGTCCACCTTTCAATTCGAGGATCCCTGACATGCTGGCACATGCTGCGCCCAGATCGACTGAGTCGCTGTAGTCGTGGAAGGTTGTTAGGTCAGTTTTGACGTGTTCCCAGCCGCAGTTGTCGTTGATTGGTCTACTAGGGTCGAGGATCCTGTATTTTTGCATTAGCTAGTTCATCCATTTCCTCTTGGCGGCGTGAACACATTAGAAATGCCACCAGGTAAGTCATACTTGGTCAAGTAGTACAAAGCGCGAACATGGTTGCGCTGCTCGATATTATCCTTCAAGGCAGATACGCCCCACGACTCATTAAGTGGCGTCCAGGTGACCAGCGATGGGTGATTGATATCCCTCTTCACGGCTTCAGTCCACTCGCTGGTAAATCGCTCCATGTAGTCCGCGTCGAACTCGTAGGCATTTGCCATCTCGCCCCAGACGAGGAAGCCCATTCGGTCTGCCCAGTAGTAGAAGCGCGGGTCTTCGACTTTCTGGTGTTTGCGACATCCATTGAAGCCGAGTTTCTGCGCCAGCTCGATGTCCGTTTTCAATGCCTCTGAAGAAGGAGGTGTCATTCCCGTTTCGGGCCAGTATCCCTGGTCCAGGAATAGCATCTGGAAATACGGCTTTCCGTTCAATCGGAATGTTCCATCGCCGTTTTGCCAGGATAGACTGCGCATTCCAGTCGTAGTCTGGACTTCATCAAACAGACCGCCACCCCCATCAAGCAGCCGAAGCGTAATATCATAGAGAACAGGATGCTCCGGGGCCCAGAGTGCAACACCCCGACTCCAGACTCCGTCAACACCAAACAGCTCTGGGTTCTGTGTCTTCAACCTCCCTACCGCACCTTCAGTAACCTTTAAACCCAAATCAAGCGCAACGAAAGTTTTATCCCGCGGAAGCTCTCCATCCACCTTCGCAACACTCAGCCCCGCAAGCGATACCTCAACCTCAACCTTCGCCGCACTTCCAACCCGACGTCCGGCAACATGAACCTTCGCATGCAACTGGCCGAGCTCAATATCATCAGCACGAATCACCGTCCCTCCACTTCCACATAGCAACCGCATAGCCGGAACACTCTCCAACCAAACAGACTGCCAGATACCCCCGCTGGGGGTGTAGAAGATACTCTCCGGCACAGGCTTCCAGAACTGCTTTCCACGCGGCTGGGTCATGTCATAAGGCGAGTCTCTGACGCGGAGAGTGAGACGAGCCTCCGTAGTGCCGTCAGCCAGGGCGTCAGAGACATCTATATCGAATGGCACATGTCCGCCGCGATGTCCGCCGACAAGGACACCGTCTACCCAGACAGAGCACTCGTAATCAACGGCGCCGAAGCGGAGGAGGAGTCTATTCCCTTTTTGTTTTTCGTTGGCTGTGCGGATGTCTGTGATGCGTCGCTCGTACCACATTACCTCGTGCGCTTCGATGAGATTTATACCCGACGCTGGGGTTTGGAATGCGTACGGAACTGTTATCTGGTGGGAGGGTTTTCCTTTCAGGCTTGTTTTGTGCCATTGCGAGGTTAGGCCTTCGTCTTTGTCGTCGAAGGTGAAGGTCCAGGGACCGTCTAGGATGGTCCAGTTTAGAGGGGTGCGTTGGAAGTCTGGGCGGGGGTAGGATGTTGGCATTTTGGATATTATGGGAGTTTAGTTATTTAGTTCAATGGAGAGTTTATGGTCTCTTGGGAGTTTTAAATTGATGATTGGGGGTTGTGGGAGAGTACTTTGTAAAGGTCAACTTCGACCCCGCGTCTAACGTCACTCGCCACAGGGAGCATACCGAGACGTCGATCTCACTCGAAGCTATCTAGGTTGATATTAAAGGGGTCATGTGCATAGTCGCATCTATGCTCAAACAATAGCATCCTTCAAAACAACTTAGATTGGAGAATGTCTTCTAATGGCAAAATCTCATTGATGATTGGGGGATATCAAAAGAGTAAAACATCAACATAAAAACCTAACTTATCGGAAAACTCCTCTCTCAAGTCGATGCCAGATTCCCTGGTATCAATTCAGACTATCCAACCCTTTCCTCCTAATGCGCACCGCGAAATAAATAAATAAAAAAAAGACAAAAAGAGGCAGGATATGGCCAAGACCATCCTTGCTCTATCGCACGCAGATCTTGGATATCTCGTTTTCTTTTCTGACGCCTTCATTGCTTGCGTTCCGTGGTATCAATCAACAAGAAGACCAACAAAAAGACAACCGAAAAAAAAACACGCTGGGAATGAGAATAAAAGCAGGAAAAAAAAAACAAGACAAAAACAACTCAACCAAAAAAAAGGGTATACTGCTGCAAATGGATATTTTGGTTTTAACGCGGTGGCCCAATTGGGGCCGGGTATCCAGAAGTAGAATTGGAAGTGCTAGGACGACCACTATCAAAAGAGGTGCGCGGGTCATGCTTGGGCGTCATGTCACCCGGCGCTGTGCCGAAAGGGAACTTGGCATCGAAGCGTGTGGGCCAGCCATTGCTGGTACTGCTCTTGTGGCTGTGCGAGCTCCCCAGGACGGGCACGTCGTCTTCGGGGAGGTTCACGCCAGAGTCGTTCCATGGGTTGCGGTAGCCGCTATCGCGCGACTCCATGGAGACGAGTGAGGCCTTGGAGGCGTTGCTCGAGGCGTGTTTGAAGAATGATCCCGGCGAGGCGGAATGGTTCTTGCGGCCGATGAACGAAGAGAAGGACGAGATGCTTCCGGGCTTCCGGAGGCGCTCGAATATCGAGCCTCGTTCGCTGGTCTCATCGGAGAAGTTGGGCCGGGTGGGGGAGTCGGTCGAGAGGGGCGCTGGGGCATGCTGCAGTAGCTTCGAGTCGAAGAAGGGCAGCGACTCTTCGAACGAGTCGGATTTAGGGCGCGGGATAGCACCCTTGACAGTGTTCGCGTCGAGTCCATGCGCAACCAGACGGGAAATCAGGAAGTCAATTGCATCCTTCAAGCCACCGGCGTTGTTGCGCGTGTATCCGAGGACCACACGGTCTTCGGGGCCGGGAGTGGGAGACGAGGAGCCTTCCTCGTGGGTAGTAGGAAGATCGGTACCAACATCCACGTTGATATCGACCTCGTACTGTTCCTTGAGCTTGGTCCGAACATCGGCGAGGAAATCAGAGCACTTGAAGTAGTCCTGGAGTTCGACTGAGCTCTGGAAGTGAAGCTCGTGGCTCTCTGGCACCATGCCAAGCAATGCGTCGACCGCTTGGGGGACCTGATACTCAGGGCCGGAGATGGTGACAACGTCACTGGCAAGTTCAGTGCTCGGGAACTCAATCTTGCAGTTCCATTTCTTCTCCAGCTCGTCGATCTCAGTCATACGGGCCAATAGCTCACGATGGTATAGGCGGTTGATGACGACTCTCTCAGCAACGTATTCAGCATCCTGTAAATTGTAAGTTTCTATCAGGAGATCCAAGCTGTAGACACTGTAAACACTTACAACTTTCTCGACCATGTCCATAATCTCCTGCTTGACAAGGTCCAGACTCTGAGCGTTGCGAGCGGGGGTCCGACAGATCACGTTGTCAACCTTGATGTCGTCATCCTCCTTGCCCATGCCGCCGCGGTCCATGGCATTGGAGAACTTCACGAAGACAGAGTACTTCTTCATGATGCGCTGGATATGCTGCCCACCGATTCCGATGATCCGCTTGTGATACTGGTCAGGCACGTGGAACGAGATCGATGCAGGCATCTCCTGCTCAACCAAGTCCAGGCCATTCTTGGTTGACTCATACTGGTTGCCGCACACGTCGATATAGAAGTTGTACTCGTTGAACCCATCGAAGATGATTTGGACATTGCCTGAGTGAGAGTCAGTATCTCGTGTCACGGGTGGAATGTCTGGTAAAACTCACTCTGCCCCATGATCTTGTTGATCTTTCCGTTCTTCTTGCCACTAACAAACTCCTTGTGCTCGTTGGCCAGCTCAATCTTCACTCGCATCTGGTATTGGCTTCGCATCACGAAGGGAATCTGATTGATGACGGTCATGGCAGCCTTGACTGCATCATCGGAACCGTTGATCGTGAAAGTCAGATTGTCAAAGCTGACCTCCGCTTCCGAGTTGGTGCAGATGTCCGATAGCATGGAGCGAATATCGGCAGTTGAGGGAGCACGAAGACCACCTTGAGCCGGGTCGGGCATGATGATCCACCACGAGGCACTATAGAATTGACCAGCCTGTACATTCAAGGATTAGCAAATCATTCCATCAAAATATCACAAAGCGACGCACCAGAGCCATGATTTCCCGAACTGTCCGCTCAACGTGTAACACCTCGGTGCCTTGAATCCGAACAAGGCCGCGTTGGCTACCCAGCTGCGGGAAAAGAACATAAGATCCGTTCATTTCCATCACCTTCCGGACCTTATCCAAACGATCGAGCAAGATGTTGTCGATCTTGCTCGAGCTAACAACCACATCCTTGACAAAAATCTTTACTCCCATCACCAGTTCTCGCAGCTTCTGCTTGGCGCGAGCAATCTGTTCCGGGGTCTCACCCGTAATATAAACCTCATCCTCGCTTCGACGGTTCGCACCGGGGGGAATATAGCCGAAAATTTGGGGGAAAGGCGGAGGGAAGTAAATAGCGGTGCCTGTAGCAGCCTCGATGAGCTTGATGTTCTTGCGGGTGCGACCACAGACCAAGGTGTGCATAGTCGAGTCCAGTTTGATGGCATCCACATGGCGTTTGAGCTGCTCTCCGGTTAGTTTGCCGGCCTCACGACACACGCACACAAAAACGTACTATTTGGTCAATCATGATCAAAACCCGGGTTTTGGCATGTTCCGAGCTCTCCAAATCGCCGTAAATGGCAACCCGGAAGCGCTGGTCCAAGCCATTATCCGACGCGTAGCCATAGGACGAAACCACCGCACTGTCCGCATCGTGGAGCTTGGGAGTCAGCAGGAAAATGTCAGCACCGGTGTAGGCGGCCAAAGTGTCGAGGTGCTCGAGGACGCTAGCTCTAATTCCTTTCGGTGATCCATCTATAATCAGATGCATATCCACGTCGACGGTCGCACATCGCTGGTGAACGGTCCGATGTTAGCAAGGGATGTCTATGGACCTGAAAATCCTGCTGGTGCCGGATCCCAAAAAAATTCATCCACGTACCAGCATGATCGGGGTCTCATTCAAGATTCTCGCCCGCATCTTTCGTGCCATCTCCCCATCACCTGTGACACAGACGTTGGTCACCAACCCGTTCGGCCGGCGTTGTAGCGATGGCACAGCCTTGGCCTCGGAGGTCGTGAGCGTAGCTTCCACCCGCCCTCCTTTCTCTTCTGTGATCTTCCGACATAACCTCTGCAAACCCTCGACATTGTTTGTGTGGACGGGAAGCTGGTGCACCGATGTGCCCTCTAGTGTGCCTTCTGGGAAAGTCCAGCGCTGGAGAGCGCCGGGACTGGCGTGGAGCACATCCTCGACATCGGGGCCGGCTAGGGTGGACGAGAATGGGACGTTGAAGGACAGATTGACTGTAGGGTCGATACTAGTCGGCGGTGTCATGGGCGGCGCACCGTGTGGTCGGCGAAAAGCCATGTCGGTGTGAGGTCTAGACATCCCGAAAGTCGGCGTCATTCGTTCCCAACCATGACGGGCCTGGCCCGTAAAGTTGGATATCTTGTGCATGACTAGGTAGAGAAATCTCTAACCCCTTGAGCGAGTCGAGGGGATAGAGAGAGAGAGAGAGAGAGTAGATGGATTGGGTTGGGGGGGAGGGTGTGGGAAGGAATCAGGCCGTTCTCGACAGGGATGGGAATGACCTGTGTGGGCGTTTCGACCCGGGAATGGTGGAAACGAAGATCGATGGGGCCAACCAACGCAAATTCTCTATGAGAAGAAAAAAGAAATGAGATGAAAATAAATGTAAAATATAAAATATAAAATATGTGTATATATCTTTAACATAAAAATAAGAAATTGAAAATGAAAACAAAAACAAGAGGAAAAAATTAGGTGTCGTCAGTCCTTGCGGGTCTACTTAATTTTTGCAGTTTTTTTTGGGATTTATATGTATTCTTGATATTCCCTGTTTAGTTGAGACCTTAAGCCATTTAGCTATTAAAGGGTAGAATCCCTTAACTTAACATCTTTTTCTTCGAATCCACATTGTCCTTCATCAAGAATGCAGGATCTTGAATGTCCATTCGCAAGGGTCTTCTTGGCAAATGGGAATCTAGCCAATATTAGATACTTAGTACCCGATACAGCACATCCCATCACTTATAAACTACCTGGTAAGTTATCCTAGTAAAATTACCCTTCGAGTCCCTAGAAACCATGTCTCACACCAACTCTGCCTTAGAAAGTGGATATATGAAAGTGATAGGATCCTACGCAGTACAGTGAAGTGACTATTTTGCGGCCTCAAGGCTGTGCATTCACCTTTTACAAGCCTTCAGGCACTTCGGGATCCGAATCATTCCGTACCGTACCAAGCATACACGGGTCGATCCTTTCATAGGCTCCGGGATAGAGAACCCTGTATGCCGCCGTATCTCAGTTCACCTAGGGTGATAGGACATTGCCACCGGCTGGGCCGGACAGGAAAACTGAGGGGTCAGGTCTGGTCAGGTCTGGTCAGGCATTGTGGAGCTAAAGGTTGATCATACCGCTGATGCCTAAGCGGGATTCTGACTTCTGATGTCTAGACTCTACGGCCCCGGGGGACAACCTATTGTGCTTCCGATATATACAATACACTGTAATTGCGAATTCAATATAACTACATGTATACACAAATGATACTCCACAAACGATATTATAGATGTACATGCTGCAATGGACTGGGAACTGGGAATTATCGCCCATAACTTCCCCTCATATAGTCGACGTCATCTTCTCGTATAGGCGGTAGTGGGTCACTTCTTCAGCTCAAGGACTCGACAATTCCGACTGGACCGTTTCGAAAATCAGACTGCAGGGGTGGTCAACCCGTCCCCGGTTTCAAAAGGATTTATCACATCCTGTTTTAGCTTTTAGCTTAACATCCAAGATAACGACCTGGCTAATCGGTGTATGAAATAAAGCTTGTGAAAGTTGAAATGTTGCTTCTTCACATCGTAGGATATATATCAAGTTATAATCACAAATTTTTGCCACATTTCGCCCTCGTCGATGTACAAAGTAGCCTTCTCAACCCCACAGAGTACCTCTATGGGTCGCTTAGACCGATCGATCATTACAAGTCGTCGATCATTGGCATAGGGCATAGACTCCACATGTCATCGGTAAACGGTTGACAACTAGAGCTGTTAGCCGTTACTAGTTATATAACTACTTTGCAAAGTAGTTATAAAATAATATTGTCTTAAGCATTATTGATAGCGCCCAAAAGGACCAATTCCCTTATAAGGTAGCAGTATTACAAAGTAGTCTAGGTTACATACCGCTCACGTACAATATCGTGATCCAACACCGGCTATTGATAGCGCCGACTTCCGTTCATTCAAACCTGAAATTCAGGAAACTTCCCGATAAGGATAACTGCATGGGACTGGGGCGCTATCAATTGCGCCAATCTTTCAGCTTGCTATAGGATACCAATTCATGCCCCTGTATCGTAATCGTAACCAGTGGCCTCGAGAATACACCCGGATTGTACCAATGCCGAATTTAGTTCAGGGGGTCCTGCATACTATGTACTACCGATGAACTAAATACCAGTACCTCATGGACTCATTGATTTGACTACTTGATACTCGAGTAGTTGAATCAGCTTGACCAGGTGGAACAGGCTGTCTGAATTACATGGCAAACTGTGTCTAGGTCCATTTAATGATACTGAGAGTGTCATTAAGCTTTGGTGTCTTCGGGGAGATCATTTGAGTGAAGCATTTTCTAAATCAATTCTTCAACAGTTGTAGTGACCCTAAGATTATATGTTCATCATATGAGCATCACCATGTTGGACCCAAGATGGCAGGTTACACTCCATCTTCTTAAGCATATAGGCCAGGCAAATGCAGACAATCTGGTTGAAGTAGTAACACTGTAGAATAGAAGTTCTAGCTGCAAATATATTGTTTTCTGAGGGAAGGCAATGCCTGAATTCCACCACAACAATATCCAATACCCCAAAATTAGCACGAATTTATCCCACTGTTTGCTGTTATGTTAGAGCTGTATATGGAGTAGACACACCAGGACTAGTATAAGTTTTCAATATCTCAAGTTAAAATAAATTATTGTTAGGTGAGATAGAAAATACCCGTGACAGAGTTGTGTGTATGACCTGACCTGTTTGTGGTGAACAAACGAAGCAAGAGCTTTCCAATCTAATCTTTCTCTTTCTCCTTCTTCCTCTGTTTACCTACATCTCATCTTACAACTCACCTTCAACCACTCTGCATCTTCCTTTGTCAACTTACCATCTCCCCATCCCGGGCTATCAGTGGCCCAATGACGACCAAGGCCAAAGGTTCTGACCTTCTTGATAGACTGCCTACTAACAACACATTTGGATGCCACATAGGTGTGATCTGCAGTAAGTTACCCCCCTGTTTTCGTGGTCTTTGACCTTTGATTATGAGACTTTGGTCTGTCTCAAGATGCCATCTTGCAAATGATGATTGATCTATCCAGGACTCGATCTGAGCTACATGACGAAGATATTGTCACTCTGATGCGAGATGTGCATGGTTAATTAAAATAAGAATGTGCCTTCCACTGGACCAAACAATCTGGATTTGACTCCCACAGCTAACTGGCCTGGTCCTTTTGCTTTGACAGATTTTTACTCTATAACCTGGTTCCTTGGAACTTAAGTCAAGTTTTCATCGAACACAGGGAGAAATATCCACATGGCTCTCAAACACAACAGAGTCCAGTAGGGAACAACCCTTATGGTCCCCCTTGACCTCGTCTGTTCATCCATGCCTGCGAAATGCGACATCCCAGATATTCTGGCGACCTTCGGCTAAGACCAGGTGCTACATGACATGGCGCAGAATTGTTTGTTGACCTCCCTTTTCTCCTTTATCTGATGCCTATGTGGACTTCTTATATTAGTACCGAAAGCTAATTGTGAGTAGCATTTAGTCTAGGGCTCATTCAATGATGTCAAAAGCCTCCTAGGATATTTCCTTGACTCAACACCTACGATATAGTATGCTTTTTACGGTTCTGCTTGCGATGCTCCTAGTCCCATCCCAATTCCATTTCGCCAACTGATGTGATAATAAGGATGCTGAGGGCCTGGAAGTCCATGATGCTACGAGGTCTATCTGATACGATGTGCTTAGTGTACATATCCCCTGGATGGAACCGAGCAAGCCGTGTCGAGCACAGCCATCGTACTGACTGCGGAATTTACAGACATGACGAGTCTGGCTACAAGGCCATTGTCTTTTCAACATCAAGGGCAAATTATATGAGACGTTCCTCAGTTGCATATCATTTCAATGCTTCATCGTGACTTAGCTCGCGTCAAAACAAGGTATTAATCTATTAACCCCCCCCCCCACCAACAAAATAGTCCTGATCATTGTTATGCCATGCTTGCAAGTGATGACCGAAATAATTGTGTTACAGAATCTACCATGTCGTACAAAATTACTCTGATACAAGTTGTTGCTAACTTTAGAATACCCCTGCCATACTACTCCCATGACAGAGAAAGAAATCACTAGTTGACCATGAGAGATCTCCATTCAGGTGACTGTGACCGACCTAGCACCGGCTAGAAGTTTCAAGATTGCGCCTTGCATATCTCTTCTCTCGAAAGCTCGAGCACATTATCTCCCGGCAATTATTATTCTGGTTGGTACCACCTACATTTCATTTTCGAGAAAGCCATACTCCAATTGCTTCACTTGCACATGATGATAAAGATAGGTACGCTTGAACAGTCCATGTAGACATTTTACCTCATTCTGATCCAGGTGAAAGCAGCCAAGGCTATTTCTTTCTTTTTCGTTGATACTACAACTTACCGACTTTAATCGAATATGGAAGGCCGACAAGAGAATTGTGCAGGTACAAGCATACGCCACAGAGTTTTGGAACCCTCCGAATCTCGAAATATCCCGTAGAGGTCCTTGAATGGTGAGTTGAAGCCCATTGTCTACCTGTGATTTGATATGCTTTCATGCACCAACTTCCAACCCTCGGGGAATGTGGTTCGGAACTCTCAAATGATGATAACGGTTTGCATCCTGACGTGGTACCTACAATGCTGAAAATATCTGGCCATCTGATGTGAGATGAATACAATTCCCCGAGGCTAGACGATCTAGCTAAATCAATTACCTTGGCTATTTCCTACCGCACTTGGATTTTCTTTATTTGTACACGATGGACTGACGATTCATTTGCAGATAAGAGCATGATACCGCAATTTTCATATGTATCTTTCAAAAGATGAGTGGAACACCTACTATGTACATGTATGCAAAGTGATCCCTTAGTATGACTCAGTGCAAAATCAACTTTCGATTCCTCGAAGACATTTCTGTCATGTTGAAAACTTGCAAATGATGCTTCTAGTGGTGAAGTCCAATTACATCCACAACGCGGATAAAGTTCTATAGCTAATGCGAGTTTCATTGTTCTGAAAAGTGTCCAACGGAAAATAACGTCCGACGAAAGTTCGTGGATATGACTGCTACCAATACATTCAACGAACACGACGAATTTACAGAGAACGTAAGATTAAGACCTTCCAACAAGAATATGCCTGATATCCAAGTTGCCCAAATGATGAATATCAAGAAAGTTGGAATCTCACATGTCGAAAGCAGCGACTCTCTGATGTGCAACGGGTATTGTCAGGCAAATTCTATTGGACTCAAACATCTCTGATCGATGATCATGGCTTGTACTAATCTGTCGATAGAAGGCTACTAGATACGTAGTAATAAGATAATGATTTTAAAGACCTTGCAAGTTTGTATTGCCTAAGGTATGAGTCTGGAATAGTACAACTAGATACAAAGTCATGAAATGCTTGCAAATCGACGGAAAAAAACCAAGCGCGTCACGCTACTAGTAACGCTGTGCACCCCGCTGGATCGTATCATTCGCACCATCCAGCGCGAGGCGATCTCCCTCTTCATCTTCACCTTCATAGTACCGTCGATCCCGAATGTAGTATGGTCTCTCAATGTATTCCCCGGGTGGTCTGTCCCTGAACGTACTGGGCGCGCGGCCTGGGCCAGTTGGTCGCACGCTCCCCAACTCGCTGAATAACCTCATGCGAGTTTTCATAACGAGGCTGTGGAGGACGAACACTGGCTGTCCGAATTATTCTCTCCTGGGGCACTCCACGCTCATCAACATAGACTGCATGACGAGGAAGGTACTCCGCTACTTGTACACTGCCGCTGCGTGAGTAAGGTTCATGGCCTTCCAAAGGAGCAGCGTAGCCTTGTCTCTCATCGGCTACTACGGGACGGGCATATTCTGATGTCACTCGCCTGTAGACTGGCTGAGGCGGGGGCATTTCCTGCACATAGTGTCGTTCACCGTAAGGGTCTTGCACAACCGAAGGCGCACGAACACTGCCCGCGTGGTGATGCACTCGTTCATCATAAACATCCTTTGACATCCGAGAGACTGGCCGGGGCGGGGGCGGGGGCGGAGGTGCCATCGGCTGCAGTCTTGGTGCCTGAGGCAACTCGTAATACTGGGTGCCATGCTCATCAACCACGATCCGACGTAGCGGGGGTGCCATAATCCGTGCCGGTGGTGCTTCTCCGTAGTAAGTCTCCCGATATGTTGGGGGCGGCATGTCATCCGTAGCAATGTAACGATGCTGTGCGTAAGGAGGAGCTTCTTCGTAATACCTTGGCCGCTCTTGAACCGGGCGTTCCACAACGTATGACGCCGCCCGAACTGGGCGTGGATGGGCCTCAATGTACTCACGAGCATAGTCTGATTGTCGAGCATACTGTGAACTGGCGACTCGTCGAAGATCGGCTTCCTCCCGGATTGGTCGTCTGGTGCTCAAACGAGATATTGTGCGCTGGGGCCCAGCGTCTGGTAGAGGCTCGTGGTACGGGTCAATCTCGTAAACTGGCTCTCGTACTGGCGGTCCGCGACTTTCGTATACTGAAGTGTATTGGGGAGACGCGATGTCAATGTAGATGGGGCGCTCTGCAGGGTTTCGGCCGCGAACAACCGTAGGATCATCGGTGAAAGGTGGTGGTGAAACAGGTTCCTCTTTGATGAATGCGTCGACAGGTTCTGCATTTTGCGCCCTATGCGAGGCTTGGCAGAGCCCTTCATCGCCTTCACGCAGCCTCCTCCGTTTCCGGGACATGACGTGAAAGACCGGTGCGTTGGGACTGCCACGAGCAGAATCAAGGTCCGAGTACACCTGATCTGAACCATGTTCAGATCGTTCATCCCGTATTTGCTGGACAGAAGGAACCTTTGCAATGGCCAGAGGTGACACTCGAGATGGCCGAGGAGCTGCCGGTGATGTGATGTGATTTTGAACTACCTTCAGGTTTGCGGGAGACGGGGGCTTGCGGATATCTCTGGTTCGGTCGGTGTATCTGGCATCTGGCCTAGATGTTCTTCCAGCACCACTTTCTAACCCACGAGGATATTCACGATGATCCGCTGGCGGCGCCGCTGGAGCAGGCGGGGAATACTCGGGTTCGTCCACAGTCTCGAATTGATGCGAATCGCGGAAGCGGCTGACGGGAGCCTCTGCTTTGTGGTAGCGGGCCTGCTTCTGAGAATGGGAGTGACGCTGGTCAGCAACAAGGTAAGCATCTGGCATTTCCTGATCAGATCCAGGACGGTTGAGAGCTTCAAGTCGCTGCAACTCATCTTCGTAATGGGTTACCGGAACACGTGTGGCAGGTCCTGTGGGTGCAATTATAGCAACGGGGGATGACTTTTGTTGCCTGCCAGTCTGGGGAGGCGAGTCAGGAGCTCTACTGGAGTAAAGTGAATTGTCGTCCAAGTCACTGGCCGCACCGCCAGGTCCACTGGCCTCAGATGCATCGCTCAGCGAGACTGGTTTCACCGCCTCAAGAGCCTGTTTGAAAACCTCCGAGACATCAAAGTCGGGCTTCGTGTCTTGAACCGCAGGTCTCTGTTTGGTCTCTTGTTTCCTGAACTCCACTTGATCACGCAGCGCTCTTTCCAATCTCTGTCTCTGTAACTGTAGTTCCGCCCTGATTAGATCATCCGACTTGGTCAAGAAGATGGGATCGATCTCGGATGTAGGTTTTGAAGCCACTCGGGCGGGTTGTGGTGCTGCAGGCAAGGCGTTTCTGGCCGAGGCACTCTGCAAGCTATTGTAAGGCTGTTTTGTGGGTGCAACCACAGGCGCATTTTCCAATACAGCTGTCGGAGGAGGGTTTTTAGGTAAATGAGTTTGAAGAGGGACATTTTGGACATTTCTCCCAGACTTGCGCACCAAGTGCTGCGGAACATTGAGTCGGGGGTGAGTGCCCGAGAAGACTTGCTCATTGATGGCTAGGATTTTTTCGTACTCCCGTACCTCATCATCCGGTGTAGGGGCTGAAACAGCCATGGGACCTGCTGGAAGGTGAGTTGCTGGCCCATGAGTTGCGGCCATGGTGCTAGGGAAAGCTAGGGAAAGGGATCGGTGAAGCTAGAACAAGATGAGAGAGACTGAAAGCAGATATGTTTGCCAACGCGTAAAGCACACGTCAAATATCCACTCAGTCCAATCTACGATTGAGAGGGCTCTGAGGGTTGGATGGTAGAGCAAATGAAATGTTGTAAAAAGTCCATGCTGGCCGTCAGGGCCGCTAAATTCGATTAGGTAAGGTCACGGGCACGGGTACTGCCCAGACATCGGGAAAGTGAAGGAGCCCGGAGAGGAAGCTCATCCTACTTCCATCTTCTCTTTGACTTATGCATCAGTCGTTTGCGTTATCTTCCTGTCGGCTTATTAGACCTGTTGCGAACTTGTCTAGACTTTCATCTGTTTATCTACCCCTACGATTTCACAGTTCAAGATCGATGGCGACCAACGGCGCTAACGGAGTCAGTGACTCACGGCCAGTCTTCTTCTTTGATATTGATAATTGTGTAAGTTAAGAGAGCCTAAAGTTGGTAATTTGGTCACTAATTGCTATGCGCTCCTACAGCTCTATTCCAAAGGTTGGCGCTCTTGATTTCCGCTCTTTATGAGCTACTACTGACAAAGCGTACCTCTGCGCAGCTTGCAACATCCACGATGAGATGCAGACATTGATCAGTAAGTGAAGCCGATACAATGGGTTGGAACATACAACTAATGCGACTGCACCTTTACTAGATAAATTTTTTGTCAAACATCTCGACCTTAAATCGGAAGATGCCCATATGCTACACCAGAAGTACTACAAGGAGTATGGATTAGCCATTGAAGGCCTTACCCGCCACCATAAGATCGACCCACTTGCGTTCAACTACGAGGTCGATGACGCTCTACCTCTTGACAATATCCTCAAGCCCGATCCCAAGCTGCGCAAACTGTTGGAGAACCTAGACACAACAAAGGTGAAACCGTGGCTGCTCACGAACGCCTATGTTAACCACGCAAAGCGTGTGGTGAAGTTGCTCGGCATTGAAGATCTGTTCGAAGGTGTTACTTATTGTGACTATGGAACTCTACCCTTGGTCTGCAAGCCTAGTCAGGACATGTACGCCAAAGCGGAGAAGGAAGCTGGTGCTCCCAGCACGGATCAGTGCTATTTCGTTGGTATGTCACCCTCCACTGCATGCCTATAATTGTTTTGGACGCTTTATGCTAATGTCGTTGAACCAGATGATTCCCACTTGAATTGTGTACATGCGCATGCTCGAGGATGGACTACCATTCACCTCGTTGAACCAGGTATCCCCATCCCACGTAAGCCGGCGTCGAAGTACACGATCTCTAGTCTCCAGGAACTCCCTGCGCTTTTCCCCCACGTTTTTAAACAGCAACTCGAAAGCGGTGGTGCTTAGATCTAGACCTGGCCACGATACTCTTTGTTTATTCCCCTAGACTTTTGGTTTACGACCATGAATGTATATATGATTATGAGCCTATTTATCTAGCGAGACACACAAGGCTTTGGATTATATGAAATGAAATCAGGGCTCAAGCCTGCTATAATAATGCAATAAACAAGCCATTGGCCGTATTTTTCAATGCATGGAGTGATCTACATCGTAACTAAATTAGAAGTTTCTGCCTCAGGCAGTAGGGTAATCACTTGACGCGCTCCGCTGAACTCAGGAGTTGCCATGTTTCCATTTTCTCAACAACCAGAACTTCTCGGTTATCGCTCAAGAGCTCATTGTAGCTCTTGAGTCTATTCAACATGTCTGGCCAAGCCTTATCTGTAGGTACGGTCATTGAGTTGCCCGATGGACGGCAAGCAACAGTGCGCTTCATTGGCACCACCCACTTTGCGGACGGACAGTGGATAGGCCTTGAGTTAGATGAGGCCACCGGCAAAAACGATGGTGCAGTCCAAGGAGAACGGTATTTTGATTGCGATCCAGGACACGGCATGTTTGTTCGGCCAACAGTGGTTGGTAAGATTGTCCAGCCCGCGCCGGAGAGTAAACAAACCACCAAACCAGCTACCAGCGCCGTAGGCAGCAAAGCGCAGGCGAAACCCGGGATCTCCGCTGGTATGCGAAAACAAACTGGGCTACCTCCTGCAGCAGCGAGGCGACAGAGCACCAATGCAGCCTCTACTCCTACTCCGGCGCCGAAGGGTCTGGCCACTCGATCGTCTCTCCGAGTATGTGATATCCTATAAACGAATTCCCTTCTATTACGCTAACCTAAATTCCTACGTTATTTAGTCACCCACAAAGTCCCCAACGAAACAGCTCGCAACTACTGCGGGTCGCCCGTCTATCGGGAGTGCTTCCCGCACCTCTACAGTGGCCTCTAATCGACCCCGACTAGCTCCCAGTACCAGAAACTCCCTGGGCCCTTCTCCAACACAACCGGCGGCCTCTAGAGGCTCGCGACCCTCGGTGTCTGGACCAGCAGCCCGGACCTCAAGACCAGGCTCCCAAAGTACAGTTGCTTCATTGACTGCGGGACTGACAAAGCGTCCTTCACTACGGCAGGTTGGCAACACAAAAGCATCTGATGGAGGAGACGCGGCTATTAGTGGACGATCCGGAGATCCAACCGATACTGAGTCGCCTGACACTGAAGGGGAGGGTGCGCAGGACGGAGCCACTGCTCTGAAAACCTCTCGACAATCGATGACTGCTACACGACCAGCAGCCTCGCGTCCTGGGGCTCCGCTCTCTGCATCTCAACGCCAAGGGCAGAGCAGCGCAGTCACTCGCGAGCTCGAAGAACTCAATGCCAAGCTCAGAGTTATGGAAAAGAAACGAGCCGACGATAAGGAGAAGTTGAAGACCCTCGAGCAACTCCAGTCTGAGCGTGATAAATTTGAAACGATCATTCAGAAACTGCAAGCCAAATATCAACCGCAGCAAATGGAAGTCACCGAGCTGCGCAAAAAGCTAAAAGAACTTGAGACTCGTTCTGACGACGTGGAACGCATGCAGGCAGAGCATGAATCGCTCATGGAAATGGCTACTCTTGATCGCGAAATGGCAGAAGAGACAGCGGAGGCATTCAAACACGAGTGTTCAGCGCTACGATTAAGGCTGGACGAGCTGAATTTGGAAGTGGAGGTTCTCCGAGAAGAGAATGAAGAATACAGCCAGGAGACCACCCCCGAAGACAGAACTACTCATGGGTGGCTTCAGATGGAGAAAACCAATGAACGTCTCCGCGAGGCGCTCATTCGTTTGAGAGATATGACTCAGCAGCAGGAGTCAGACCTCAAGTCACAGATCAAAGAATTAGAGGACGACCTCGAGGAGTACGCTGCTGTCAAGTCTGATTACGAGGCTGCAAAGGAGAGAATCTTGGTCGCCGAGACCAATGTCGATGATCTTAAGCAGCAGCTGGAGACAGCACTGGGAGCCGAAGAAATGATTGAAGAATTAGCAGACAAAAACATGCGCTACCAGGACGAGATCAATGAGCTGAAAGCTGCCATCGAAGATTTGGAATCTCTCAAGGAGATTAGCGATGAGATGGAGTACACCCATATCGAAACTGAGAAGCAACTTCAAGAAGAACTCGAGTACCGGGAGGGTGTGTTCAGCGACCAATGCCGAAAGATCACACAACAGGACGAAGTTATCGAAGACCTTGAATACACATTAACTCGTTTCAGAGACTTGGTGACGAACCTGCAGTGTGACTTGGATGATATGCGCACAACCAAGCAAGTTTCAGAGGCAGAGACCACCGAGAATGCAATGCGCCACCGCCAGATGCAGGATTTGAATATGAAACTACAGGCCAATCAATCAAAGGCCCTGACCAAATCCATCGATGTCGAATTGAGCCGTATGGAGTCTGAGGAAAATGCACAGCACCTTTCAATGATCAAGCTCTATCTTCCGGAGTACTTTGAAGGGGAAAGAAATTCTATTCAGGCTTTGCTTCGATTCAAGCGTGTGGGATTCAAAGCCAATGTCATGAGCAGCACTCTACAAGAAAAGGGATCTGAGCATTCAGTAGTCTCCAACGAAGAACTTTTCCAAGCCCATGTGGTATTGGAATATCTTATGTGGATCTCTAATGTGTGTGATCGGTTTGTGAACTATATCACAGCTTGCTCACCGGAGCAATTCGGCAGCATCAAGATCGCAATGTTCGAAATGGAGCCAGTGGAACGCATGTTGAACTTCTGGATCGAGCCTATGAAGAAAGACGAAGTCAATCTTGTAAAGCTTGCAGTGGAATTGCAGCGGTCTATCGCTCTCCTTGCACACCTTGCTGAAACCCTTCTTCCTTCCAGCTTGGAGATGTTTGCCGATGAGCTGTGTATGCGAGCTCATTTATCTCAATCGTACATTGAACATTCAGCCGGTGCAATTTCACGCGTTAAGCTCATTATCAGCTCCAAGATGGCTGCCGCGGCAGAAGGCGACGAGGAAAACTTACTTGCTCTGAACAAATTGGACAATTTCGCTTCTCAGGCCCGCGGATACAAGGTTGCGATGGGTAAGATCAGCCGGTCTCTTGATGATCTACGTTCGAGATCACTTGCACTTCCAAATGACGCCGACGAGCCCTTCAAGAAGATCGAAAATGAAACCAAGCAACTTTCAGAGTTTGCTCGAAAGCTCGGCGAGAACCTTGTTGTCCTCACGAGCGATGAAGGTCGCACAGAACCATTCAGCCCGGAAGAGATTCTGGACTGCATGTCCCAGGCCGCCGTGTCTTTTGTCTCGTCCTCCGAAACCTTGGATGAAAGTAACGACCCTGTCTCGTTGCTCTTTACCAAATTGCAGGAAGTAGGCGACCAATTTGAGGAGCTTGATTCCATCTCATCAGATCTGTCTCGCACAACAGAGTTTGAGAGAGCCGCATTCCCCTGGGTTGCCCGTGCTGCGGAACTGAAGTCCAACAAAATGACATCCCCTGATGCAGACGAGGAGATCCGCCAATTGAGAAATGAGATTCACGAGGCGTCAGCCGCACTTGGAGTCAAGGACAATACCCTCGAAGAGCAGGGCCTAAAGATTGAGCATCTTGAATCTAGGATGCGAGAGGCAAGCAAGAAGGCTGCCATGGTCAAAGATCTCGAAGCCAAGATCGAGGAAATTCAGAGAGCAGGGAGTGAACTCGAAAAAACAGTTGAGCAACAAAACAAGGAGCTTCAGACCGCCGAAGCAGAGCGAGACGAGTTCATGGCTCGTCTTGAGCGAATGAAGCGCATGTCTGGAACAGCAGGCCTGACGACCACGGGCAACGGCGCTGTCATCGCCAGTGAGGCCTCTTTAGCTGCCATGGACGAGAACGAGTCTCTCCGCGCCGAGGTGGAAAGCCTCCAAGCAGCCGTGCGTTTCCTGCGTGAGGAAAACCGCCGTTCGAACGTCCTCGACCCATACTCCGTCCAGCGATCCACTGACATGCACGCCTGGCTTGATGCACCACTCGCACGTGCCAAACCAAGCCCCGAACAAGAGAAGATCCAACGCACTGCCCTCGAAAGTCGGGACGTCATGACCCATCTCCTCAAACTGACGAAGGAGTCCCGTGTCCCTGACCTCAAGTCCACGATGGCTGCCCCAGCTAGTGACGACAATGACAACGCCGGCCGCACCGTCTGGCGCCCGTCCAAGACCCGCCTCCGTTACCAAGTACTCCAGCAGCGCGAAAACTTCGAGCACTGGGCCGAATGGCGCGATGAGATTGTCAATCACGAACGTGAACAAGACCGCCTGGCTGCCGCCAAGCAGGAACGCGCGATGCGTGATCGTGTCTCCAGACATGTTCACAAAGCTTCTGTCGAATTTCCACAGGGCTTAGGTCATGGCATGATGGGTCGTGCCTGGCAGATTCTGGGCATGCAAAAACACCGCAAAACCGACTCCATAAGTACACCTGCTCCGGACGGTGTGGAGATAGTCACCACGGACTGACCCTTTGATTTCGTTGTATGAAAGCTAGCACATCGATCATTTGTGGTTGTATATGACATTGATTCATTCTTTTAACTTGTACCCTATTTGTCTTTCTGGCAGCTACATTGTCCTTTTTGAGATACCCCACAGAGATAGTTAGCGTCAGACTTTGTGTGTACAATTACCCTGTATTCCAGACGGCTTGGATATCATGGCCAGATGCCATGCCAGCCTGGATCTTGAACTCTACGTTTCTGTTGCATAAGTGTTTCTTCTACCTAGAATGCTTCTTAGAATAATAATTTTAGACATACTGAAGACGACATCATCGAAACTGTGCTCATTATTACTTCCTAGGTAAGCTATGTGGTGAAATCCCCTCAAATAACAAAGAGCTAACCAACCGGGATCGAAACGGGGTATTCTAACGCGCAATCGAAATAAAATTGAGTCCAAAAGCAAACACCCAGCAAATATCCAACCAAGTGCAAAAAACAAAGTTCTAACCGAAAAAGGGAAAGAAATAGGCTGGGCAACTCATTATCAAAATCTCATAACAGCCAAAAGTGTCTTCAAATAAACTTCAGAGAACTCAAAATGCCACCCCGATACTAGTAGACTCGTGGTACCGCATGTGTCCATTATCGTGATACGAAGAGAGCTTATGGTGCTGCTGCTGGCCCTCAAAGATGGTCGGGTAACAGACACCAGAGTCAACATCCTTTTCTGCAGGGGACGAGGAGACCTGGAATGAGGTGCGGGGAGTGATAGCACTAGAGAAGGCACTAGAGATGGAGCTATTGTTCCGTGCTCTTGGGCCGCCGGTGATGGTCGTGGTAGTCGATGCAACTGTGGTGCCGCTCAGTGTGCGGGCCCGCTCCCAGTTAAACACGTTCTCGCCGGGCAGGAAGGATTGCTTCGGGGGTGTAGAGGGGTTGGTGGGGGTAGGGAACATCCATTGAGTTACGCGGTTGGAAAGAGAGGAGGGGATTGAATCGATCGTGTCTCGGTTCTCGGGGAGTGGAATGGAGGGATGACGTGGTGATGAGAATTGCGATGGCACCGTTCGCGAGCTGGCCGACGAAGGACTGTTCTTGGACGTCGCTGAGTACTTGGATGGGGATGTATCCGGTGATTCTGTGTACAAGCTTTTGGGTGCAGGTGGAGTTCGAGGTACTCTTCCCCAGGGTTGGCTGGTGTTTGCGTCGTTTGGCCATGGGGTGTTCGATGTAAGCGTGGTCCCTTCTGATTTTGACCTGCCATGGACTGGAGATGCTGCCTGAGCTTCTGGAACAGGTGTTTCGATGCGAGTGACCTTGGAGAAATGCGGAACCAGAGAACTAGCTGTGCGAACGGGCTCTTCAACGCGGAGAGTCTCCACGTTTCCAAGTGATCGGCGTTTCTGGGATCCGACTGGCTTGCGAGAGACTACAAATGCCTTTCGATCTCGAACGCCGGTTGAAGTCGTGAGGGCACGAGGGGGCACCGGTAGCGTCTTGCGCTGGGGCCCCTCGTTTAGTTGGAAGGCTTCAAATGAAGGTAGGTCAGACAATCGATTGCCTGATCGATGAATGCGGAGGTCCAATGGTTGATATGTTGGTGGCGGGGGTGGATGGAATGACTTTGGCCGATGATCGTGAAAGGATTGCACTCTGCGAAAGTCTGAAGGTGCGCCGATCTTCAATGGGGTGGTTGAGGATCGTTTCAAAGACATGCTTGCCCGGTTAGAGGCTCGCGAGGCCAAGTTCCGGGTGTCGTTGAACCATGATGACAGTGAGTTCCGATGTTGATGGACACTTGGACTAGGGAGGTCATCGTATACCACCAACTTCATGGGTGGGACAAGGTGTGGTTGAGTGTGGCATATTTTCATCTCCCGTTCAACGCCTGCGAT
Organism: Penicillium cf. viridicatum; assembly: GCA_028974045.1. NCBI lineage: Eukaryota > Fungi > Ascomycota > Eurotiomycetes > Eurotiales > Aspergillaceae > Penicillium > Penicillium cf. viridicatum. The sequence continues at coordinate 5,364,968 of JAPQKQ010000002.1, read as the reverse complement.
GTATATTAGTCGATTATTTCCATAGTTTTGATGTAGTTAGACACATACCGTTCCCGGCTTGTCTAGGTTGACAACCATCCTCGCCTGGTAGACATGTCAAGCATGATCGTATCCAACCAGTGAATAACGACCCGGCCTTCTCCAAAGCCAGCATTATGGCGACCAGCGCGTCAAGAAATCAATCCATCACCTTCAAGGGGAGGAAAAGAGAGAAACAAAGCAAAGGAGCAAACCAGTTGCACAGGCAGATCAGCCCCTCAGATGGGATGGGAACATCCCATCCTATAAGCCCAAATATGAGCGCCTTACCCAACTCGTCCAGGTACACACCATCGTGGCACTAATAACCGGGGGCTATGCCCAGTAAAGAAATACATCCTGACGCCAGCGCACTTAGCACCATTGATCGTCGGTAACGGAGCTGATTGAAGCACTACGATTCGTTGGCACCCTGTGGAGTTATCACATCTGTGCTTATTCTTTCAAGCTATTCCCTGTCAAGCCTATCAAGTACTTTTCTGTGATGAGAAAGTTGGGCGCTTACAGAAATTGAAAGGATAATTCTATTTTCTTGGAATTTCTTGGGATTTCTTGGGATTTCTTGAAGTTTCATAATGTTTTGTATTTTCTGTTTCTTGAAGGATATATATAGAACACAGATAGAAATATATCAGACCGAGAATGAGTAAATGAGTAAATAAGGTAGATGATCATAAGCCAGGATGCATCGAAAGGCAACATATGTTGTACACTACAGAATGCGCTATTTGCCCCATACATTATCCTGTTCTAAACCGTCGTAGGCCCATTTAGGCCGATCTTCGTCATGATCAGACTCTGGCTGTGTCGAGTCGGCTTCAGCCTCCTCTTCGATTGGCTCTCCGGAGATTGTTCTGGAAATTGGAGCCGGGGTTAATAACTTTGCTCTAAGATCTCGAGGGCTGCTGCCCGTCAATGATTTGGGAACTTACGAGAATCGTCGAGGTTCAGGCTCTGCCCAGGCAGAGCCATACGCTCGCTGTATTTGAGCACGGTCTTCTTCCTCGGCTCCTGTATTCTCCACAACAAGGTCAACCAGCTGGCTGCGCTGCGTACCGCTGGAACTGGTGGAGCTGACGTTTCGCTGCAAGGGACCGGGAGTCGCCGAGCTTGGGCCAGGTTTATTGGACTTTGGCTTGGGACTTTTCCTGCTCTCACCATCTGCCGCGCGACTTTTTCTGTGCCTGCGGGCCTTTTTGACATCTGCCCCTCGGTTTGAATCTTGATTTCTCCGCGAGGGTGGCAGCCGTTGGTCCCTTGGCACCTCGTTGGCGGTAATCACCGGGTACTATGTGCGGTCAGCATCGCAGTCACAACCGAACACCCTGCATCAGCATGACTTACATTCCAGTCTCCAAATTCTAGTGCGCGAGCATTGAGGAATAGTCGCTCATCCTCGTCATCCATTGCAGTTTCATCGATATCACTATAAGATCGGTATCTCTCTCTCGAGGGTTGACTGGCCCGTTCACTCCTGGGGCTGCGCGCACTGTGTTCGCCGCCCAACAGAGGCGTGCGGCTGTTGGATTCACCCGGTTTGGGGATCCAATATTTTGCCTTACCTCCACGCTCATACCTCATGCCGGCCATTACTCGCTTGACGCGCGACCCTGACTCCTCATGCGGGATGATATTATCACCCGAATCGAAGACCCGGTATCCGTAATTCTTACCGCGAATGGTGAACTTGGTGTCTTCAACCAAATCCCGCCCGCCAAAGGCGTCTCGCAGCGCGTATTTCACAGGCATGCGTGCTGCTGAGACGGTCGGGTCTGCATAATCGTGCCACGAAAATGCATACCAGTGAGCCATAGCGAATAATGGCATCTCAAAGCAGATGAGACTGTCCTGAATGGCTGCTGCAAGGTTGTCGGGGGTGTACCCAGCAACATTACCAAGCGCCCCCAGCCATTGCAGGATAGACAAGAAGAAGCCTTGCCAATATGAGGCAAAAATAATGAGTTTGACGCATAGGAATTTGGGGACTGGGCGGAATGGCGTGAGATCGTCATGCAGACACACCCAGAACATGGCAAGAGAGTAGAGACTGATCGTGACGCTGACATTATATATGATACCTGTCCAGAGGTATCCAGAGCTCAGCCCAATATAGCCCTCTTGATAAGTGTCGGTTGCCTTCATTATTATGGAGGCGAGAGCCAGAATGGGCTTCAGCCAAGCGTACTGCAGGATACCACGTTTGACAGCGAGGAATGTGTGAGGGTCCGAGATGTCAATCTTTGGGAGGAAGTGGTTGAGAGGCCAAGCATGGGAGATAGGAGGGCGGCCATGGGCCATGATAATCACGGCCCGCTCGCCGCCGAGGAAGTTGATGAGGAGCTGGAAGAAGGTATAGATTGTGAATGCCTGCCAATGCCATCCGTTAATACGGGCTTGTTCGACAATCGACCAGGACCCCACATACCTCGTAGATGTCGCGAACAGGATCCAGAAATTGAGCCGCCCTTAGCGATATGATGCTCGTCCATGATGATACTGCGTAAATCGGGACCCTAAGCTCTATCAGCACTGCTCTTTGTCATCGCCCCCTGAGCTGATCCTCGAGCCGATACTGACATCAACAATATGCGCACCACGTAGCGTTGGAGCAAGGGTTTCCGGTAGTTTTTGCTAGATATATGGTGAGCTGTGGTTCTGGAATTTGGACGGTATGAGCTCGTACGCTTGAAACCATATGGACCTGCGATTGGAGACAACATGTTAGCCTGGGAGTCTACAACGATCGCGCCCTTGAGTTAGGATACACAAGATAGACTAGACTCACACAAAGGACAATAGAGAGGAAACCAAAGCCGAGACACCTGTGACAATGATAATGGCGCGTGCCAGGCTGGAGCCTGTTCCTCCGCCAGCCGCAATCGTCATGATTGCTGAAAATTAGGGACGAGCACGGTTTGGGGACCGATTTCTGCCTGCGGAGATAATCCAGCTCATTCCGCGGAGTCGATAGAGGGGCAAAACATGTTGGTCAAGACCAAAATGGGGGGGGGGGGGGAATCAAGCTGGAGAAATGTTGGTGCGGAATGAGGAGGCGTGTTGTCCGATGACGATCTTCTCGTGACACCGCTCTCAGACTTCCTAAACAACGTCCTCACCTTGCGGCTTCCAGGATATTTGACCCAGCCAGTTTGGTGTCGATGATCGAGAGGTCAATTTTGACTCGTCACTCGCGTTCTATCGCGCTGACGCTGTCCATGTTGGTTGGTGGAGAGAGATGGGTAGTACAAGCTTGACATCGGCCTTCCTGACGCCGGATCCAAGCTTCAATTGGTATGGAGTCGCTGCTTGGGCCATGGCTGTTGTACTAATCGATTTAGGTTTTTCCTCTTGGAACTGATTGTCTCTTGCATTCTGTAAGTTTGCGCTGTTCAACGCGGCCGGATTGCGCTAATCACCGGCATAGCGCTCTGTTCTTTTTGCTCTACTTCAATCGGCTTTTCGCAAACCTCATCTCTTACGCAATTCGAGCATACACCTGGCATTACTACCGCGCCTATGTTGATATAAACGCACTTCAAGTCTCCCTGCTTGGCGGGAGAATCTTCTTCAAGGGCATTCGGTACCATGGCGTGAACGAGACGATCTTCATTCATGGAGGATTTATAACATGGCGCTATTGGACCCGTACAGTCGAGCGAAATGACTTGACAGGAATTCGACGCAAGGCAAGCCTTGCTCATCATACCCCAAGGAAAGGACATGCGCGACCCCCGCACGATGGCACAGACGACAGTCTTGGGGAGCAAGGTGGCATGGGAAAGACGACCGAATTGCCGTGCCGGATTACCATAGACACCTATGGCCTTGAATGGTTCATCTACAACCGGACTCCCGCTTATGATAGTATCCTTGCTGGCTTTGGATACTCTCCTAAAAATGTTGATTTAGACGACGACATTTCAAAACCCCCAGGGTCTCGCGGGACAGCAGAAGACGGCAACGTAAGCAACGCCTTCGATTTCGAAGATACCCCTGGCCATCAGCCAACCGTGAAACCCATGTCAGAGCGCAGCATGAGTGAGAGAGGCGGGGTAGCGTCACAGAGAACTACTATTCGTGAACCAGAACTATCGGACCCTGTATCCAACATGTTACAACTCCTGCCTGTAAAGCTGGATTGTCAGAGAGGCGCCATTGTCATGGGAAATGAGCATACCCGATCTGTCTTGACAACGACATTCGACACTGGAACGGGTACCATCGATGCTTCCAATTCGGGCCCTCTTGATTTGTATCGTCAAATATTTTCATTTCAACTCAATAATCCAGTGATTCAAATGCGGCCAAACCCGGACTTCAAGCAGAACCAGTCGGCGACTGCCAAAGACCTAGCTGCGGCGCAAGAGAAAGAGCCCGAATCGAAGAAAAAACCGCAAAATATCTTCAACTATCAATTCCAGAGGCGCAGAGTATGGCACAGCATTCGAGACTTGGTCCCATATTTCCAGACATCAGTTGAATCGTTTCATGACGATGGCAGACACACCAATAGTATGCCGAGAAGCCAGGCAGAGTTTCCTGAGGTCCGCTGGACCGGTCTCTCTCGATATCTGGACGAATATAGCGAGGATGACCATGAAAAATGGAACTCTGTCGAATATGGTAGATTTTCTACCATCGTGGATAGCCCTAGCTTGAATATAGCCTACTTTTGGGACGTCCCTGGGCGAGTCATTATTGAACCAACGTCAACTGTTCGGTCTCAGCCAATGGATAACAATATCAATTATGCTCCTTCTCCGGAATGGGGGATTGACCTCAAGATTGACGGCGGTGCGATAAATTACGGACCATGGGCTGATAGGGAGCGGGTTGGCCTGCAGAATGTCTTTTTTCCGAACTTCTATCGCAGCGCTGAGCCGACAGAGAAACTAGCCCCCGGTGTTCTGCGACAAAGCACGGCATTTAGGCTGCGTGTGGAGATTAACAAGGAATTGACATTGCGCATTCCGACACGAGAGCCTTCCAAAGATTGGCAATGGAAGGGTCGTGCTGATGCCGTTGGGGGTGCATCGAGAGCAAAAAAGCCAAATGACCAGAAGAATGCTCGAGCCAAAGAAGGCGAAAAAGGTTACCTTGGCCCTGAAATTCGCCCGTTTGGGTGGCTTTCCCTTTGTGTTGCCGCCGACTCTACCATCAATTATACCATGGACATGGTGGGATCAAGCGCAGGGTTTCGCAATGAACTTAGTATAGACTTGCATGAGTCAAGATTATCATCCAGCATCAATCATGGCTTGCTCTGGCAATGCCCTCGGCAACAGGTCACTTGTGATCTGTCCAACCCGCTCTCCTGGAATAGTCTTCGTTCCTGGAAATTTACTGCCGAAAGCCAGGACCTACAGCTGTTTCTCCTACGTGATCATATATTCCTTCTCACAGATCTTGTAAGTGACTGGGCTTCGGGACCGCCTTCGGACTACTACGCATTCGTCCCTTTTATCTACAACCTCGATCTCAATTTCTCCGACTTCCAACTTTACATGAATGTCAACGACCGAAACATCATCAGCAATCCTTCGGATCTAGAGGACAACCGATTCATTGTCATCAAAGGCAAGCGCCTGACGTCGAATGTCATGATACCATTGAACAAATACCAACCTGAACAGAATGCTATCGAGTTCAGGATCAACCTTGAAGACGGTGGCGTGGACTACACAACTCCTCTATGGGATACCTTGCATGAATTTTTGCCACAGAAATCCATGGCTACTCTCGACAATTTGTTCATTGACGGCTCCTATAACTATTTTCAATCAACATCCCCGGAACTGACTGACACGCTGGTGCTCAACATCGATGGAACTTCACCTCGCTTATACCTTTTTGGATTCTTAATCAAGAGTTTCATGACAATCAGAGAGAACTATTTTGGCGAGGAGATGCACTTCAAGACCCTTGAAGAATATCAAGAGCTGGTCTATGCCGACGAGCCACCGTCAAATCCCACAGGAATCAACCCAAACCGGAAGTCAAATGACATGGATGTGCTTGTGCGCGTCACGGTTGACGGCCCCCGTGCTTTACTTCCTGTGAATATCTATGATCACTCAAAGTGCATGGGACTTAGCGCAGCCTCACTGGAAGCGGATTTGCGCTTCACCAACTACTATATGGACTTGCAATTCTCCATCACCCCGCTGAAAATTGATTTGGAGACCACCCAGCTGGATGGCCCTTCCATTATCTCTAGCACTCAGCTGTTCATCGATGGAATCTCAGTTTACGGCCATCGTCTGTTTGGTTTGCCTCCGCTTGAACCAACCTACGTTTGTAATTGGGATTTTGAAGTCGGTAGAATTGTCGGAGAATGCTCCACCGAGTTCTTGGCTTGTTTGGCTTCATCTTTGAAGACCTTTGATTTCTCGTTTGACAACGAGGAAAATGCGTTGCCAATGCTGTTCCCGGAGATTCTATTTGACGTGACTTTCTTAAGAGCCAAGATTGACTCTATTCATGTTTCTGTGCTACTGGATCAAACAGCTGTGATTTTGAGCACACGGCCCTTGAATGTGAACTTCAACGACTGGGCAAACACCAAGTTTTCGAAACGTATGAGCCTTCTCGTTCCGGATATCTCGATCGCTGCCGTTGATCGTCAATCTGTCTCTCGATACAACCCATCAGCGGGAGAAATGATCTCCCCGATTGGTCTTTTCCAACTCACAATAGGACTGAAAATGGCTTTGCGTAAATCTGATATTGCCGAAAGTCGACGACTTCAGCAAGAGCATATTAAAATTCATGATCAGCGGACTCACAGGGCACAGTGGTTACTTTTCGACTGGGAGGAGACTGGCCCAGCTTCAACGCTTCCTCCCGAAGACGACGTGTTCCCTCCAACCATGGCCATACCTTCAATGCCGGAGCCTATTGATGGCGGGATGTACTCTGTCGATGCACTGTCATATCAGGGAGCTTCAAGGCCCCGTACCACTAGAAGCGCCAAGAGCTTCCTTGTCCAGTCAGAAGCATCAAGCATGAAGAGTGTTCGGATATATCCTGCCAACAACCCCAGAGCAGCCTCGGACCCAATAACCAAATCACGGCCTTTTCTGCCCACCCGAGGATCGAGCCCATCTGTCTCAAGGGCCGACCGGTCGAGAGATGGACCAAACTTCGGGTCTCGGGCAGGCGCATTCTCGTCTTCTGCGACAAGGGACGCAAACCCGTGGATAATGCCACATTTCTCGTACTGCAAGCTCCATCTGGATACATCTGAGCTTCCGTTGCCATTTACGGATGAGGATAACACAATGGGTGAACCCTCTGCAATGAATCAAAAGTCCGTGTTTCTCACATTTGATGATGATCAAACGAAATACACAAATCTTGGGTGCGACCTCCCGCTTGGTATCCGAGGATTTTGTACTCCCAAATTCCTTCTGAGTCTAGCTACCTTGCTGGACGGGTTGGAACCAAAGCATCCAACACGAATCATTGACTCACTTCAAAAGGGTGTGATATCGAGCATCGTTGGCTATGACAACGCCATGAGCCAGCCGAAAATTTCAACAGCTGTTGCTCTTCGTGTTCCCTCCATTCAATTACGACTAGTTGACTTGTCTGAGGCCCCCAACAACAAACAGATCGAGTTCCGAGATGAATACAGCATCGAGATCCGTCGTCTGCATACTGAGTTCCGGAGAAAGGTTCAACGTCGGAAAGGCGATCTGCTTGAAGGTCTCAAACAAGATATGACGGTTCATGCAGCAGCGGACCACGTCTCAATTTCTATCGAGGGTAGTCGAGCAGATTCTTTCCACGAAAAAGCCGTGTTTAACTCTCACATGGATGATATGAATTTTTGGCTCGTGACCTCGCCCAATGTCCGCTCTAATCTTCAGATGCGAACATTCAATACAATGACATCAGCGAAGTCTGTGGAGCGTCTTGCATTTCTCGTTCGTCGAGCGACGACCATGTTTGATTCTGTCGCGTCATCCTTTCAACAGCTTTTAACGTCCAGCGAGAAGCGCCTACAGTACCTCTTATACTCCCTCACCCAATCGGCTACTGATATACCGGATCCCATCTTCCTTGCTCGCATATCTTACGTGCTCAGGGTTTCTTCGAATCACCTGCGGCAGCATGACTCATGGAAAATCATATCTCGCATTCGCAAGATTTACAAAGGTCTACCTGCTCATCACAAGCGCGAGCTGGAGCTGGAATGCTTATGTAACAATTTCCCTCTGCCGGCGAATGCCAAAAAGGCTGTATTATCCGGCTTTGACCACTGGCGAGCTTGGGACCTGGCACATGTTGCCAAAAGCTATGCCATGCGCCGCGTTTGGCCGCACGCCGCTGAACAGCAGACTGCCCAGGCTTCAATGTTCCTATCCTCCACAGTCCAAACATTCCGATTCTCCATGGATCCTGGTCCGAGAGAAAGCGACTTGATCATAGGGAATTTGTCCACTGTTGCATCAATTGCCCCAGAGTCGCCCGAAGGTGAAGAGGGGCGGAGCAAGAAACTCATCATCTTGCAGTCTTATTGCGGATCAACAGCCCTGAGGTTGCGCTGGGAAATTCTGGACCTTGTTGAAGGGGTGATCAAGGTCATGTCGAATATCACACTTGAATCCTCACCGGGTCATGTCCCCAGTGACAAGGTCCAGGAGAAGACACCAACTGAGCTGCAGTTCGTGTTTGGCACTGATTTTGGCTCCATCACTCTCGATGGTATCAATGTTAAGCTTGCTTTGATAGCTAAAGCTCTCCGGGGATCGATCGTTCACAAGTCGCTTGGTGCCAAAAATTCAGAACACGAAGAGCTCGCTATATTGTTTACCGCTGAAGGATGCTCATCTGAGATTCAAAGTCAATCTATGACTCTGATGTTGTCAAGAATCGTTGACCCATACATGTACCTTTCGCTTGGATCAGAGGAAGATGACAACGAGTGCAGACACGACTGGAAGCTCGCTGCGTCCTGCAGGAAGCTTCGTTATGACATGAAAGAAGACCCTGTCAGCTTGGCACACACAGTAGACAGACTTATCGCGGACGAAGTCAAATACATCCGGCAGCTTATGGATAGTGTCAAAGTACCAAAACCGGAATCAGGACAGAGCCTCGCACCGAACAAACCCACCCGTGACACCTTCCATGTGGCAATGTTCTTAGAAGACTATCGGTTGACGTTTAGCCTTCTGCCATCTTTGACCTACCTTGTGTCAGGCGAGGTCGCTCGTATGTCAGTGATGCCCGCAGAGGCATCCAAAATCGAGGTTGACTTTGATGTGAAGAAGAACTCGCACATGTTCGTATCGGGCGAAGGCGACAGATTCAATGTCTTATCAATGCTAGAAATCCCTCCCGTAAACGGGCGAATCCTTGCTAACCTATCATCGGAGCGTAAGGAAGTGGAGGTTGATGTCACGATTGAACTCATTCGCCTAGAGGCTAGTGCTGTGCGCAGTCTCCTTGCTGTTTTGACAGGACCTGATGTTTCCCATTTGATTTGTGATCTGAAGCAGAATTTAGATGTTCTCCAGTTACATTTGAAGGACGTGCTGTCGCTACAGAAGGTATCCCCCACCCCCAAACCAACATCTGGTGGACAGGAGATCCTCTACAAATCCCGTCTTACAATGGCTGGATTCGAGATTCATGCCATTGCACCTGGCCTCAATAGCAAAGATTACTCTGCGGAGATGATCTTCAGCCTTGGGATGATGCGTATGCGACTTCAAAACGGACTAGACCGGGGATACTCCATGGAGCATCCCGAGTTCAATATCGATGCCTCTCAAATCAGATTTGAGCTCCAAAGACAAGAAAAGGCTGGCAGCCAATCATATGGCGGATTCTCTGCTGGGGTGAAGCTTCAGGGAACCTCCGCGGTCCGTGAAAATGGGGAGATCACCAGAGCATACCATTTCACCAGTGATAAGTTCGATATCGAACTTTTCGCTGAGACAGCAGCTCTCGTGGTCGACATTGCCGTCTACACACAAGAGCGCATCAAGACTCTGGACCTTTCCCATGAAGTCAAGCGTCTTCGGAAATTGAGACATGGTGGCAACATCGATACAAAAGACGGAGCCACCGATGCCCCTGAAATTCATGTCAACGATGATTCCACCCCTGAAACTTTCCTCAATGCTCTTTACTCTTTACAATTCCGGACCATTCAAATCGCTTGGAATATGGCCACGATGCACACCAAATCCGGTCGACAGCCCGAGGACTTGGTCTTTTCAATCCAGCAAGTCGAACTGTCTAACAAGAAGAAGAACGCAGCCAAACTTCGAATTGAAAACATGCAACTTCAGATGGTACCATTCGGAGCGGACAGAGGAAAGCGCTCGCTCAATTCAGCCCTTATGCCAGAGCTGGTCTTCAACGTAGCATATTCCTCCAAAGGGAAGGAGGTATGGCTTGCTTTCCAAGCAGCTGGCAAATCTCTCGACATACGCGCTACGTCAGAGTTTATCATTCCGGCTAGTATGATACAAGACTCAATTGCTACTGCAAGCGAGGCGCTTCGTGAAGGCAAGGCTGTTTGGGCAACCAGAGCAGAATCTCCCGAAAACACCAATACCAACAAAAACGGCAGCCTTTTCGGCAACAGACGACTGCGGTCTCTCCTCGTCGATGTTGACTTTGCGGGCGCTACTGTCACGCTTCAAGGAAAACTTGGCCATGATCACCAGACGTTGTTAGCGGCCACATGGAAGGGTAGCCGACTCTCCGACGCAAAATATGGCCAATATGTCCAAGGCGATGCTGCGACCACAGCAACCCTCCGAGCACCGGGAATGGCGCTCAAAGTCCAATTCGAGGACAACGGTACCGATGATCCCGCACTCAATGCGGAGTTGAAGGTCGACCCCTCGACGAATACATTGTACCCAACCCTTGTTCCTCTCGTCAAGCAAATGACCGCCACAGTCAAGGAGATCATGGGTAACCAGCAGGGCCAGTCTCGAAGACCATCTGCAGCAGCGAAGTTACAGTCACAGAAACTAATGCAGGAGAAGCCATTTGATGCCGCCGATCCAACTAGCATCCTCGGTCGATGCAGAGTAAACCTGGGATTGCTGTTTTGCAAACAGGAGTTTAGCTTAAGCTGCCAGCCTATTGCAAGAGTCGCAGCTACTGCAAGGTTTGAGAGTGTCTACGTGACTGTCAATACGGTCCTATCGGAAGAGCAGGGCCGGTTCTTTGCTCTCTCCTTGGCTTTCAACAGCCTGGAAGCATCTGTAAAGCATGTGTACTCCAATGAATCCACCGCAAGCTTTGAGGTCAAGTCTATGGTGCTGTCCTTGATGAACAGCAAGCACCTTGGCCGAATGAACGGAATGTCAGCTATTTTGCGTGTCAGTCCAATGAAGGTTGCAGTCAATGCCAAACAAGTCCAAGACTCTTTGCTCTTCAAGGAGATCTGGCTTCCATCCGACAATGAAGCCAGCTCGGGTGAGACCGTCCAGCCAGAACCGTCCGAAACGCAAACCTATATCGTGCAGCGATACCAACAGGTTGCGTCAGCGTCCGCATTCCCCTGGAACACTACCATCGCGATTGAGAAGGTCGAAATTCAACTCGATTTGGGCTCGACCCTGGGCAAGGCACAGTTTGCCATTGTTGATCTGTGGGTGTCTACCAGCAAGACCTCCGACAGTGAACAGAACATGTGTATCAATTTCGGCTCAATTGCGATCGAGGGTAAAGGTCGCATGAGTGGAATTGCCGAACTTGGAAATCTGAAAATCCACACCTCCATCGAATGGCCCGAGGACTCGCGTGAGACGGGACACACACCGTTGATTCAAGCCACGATTGCCTTCCATCACCTCCAAGCTAAGGTGTCATTCGACTACCAACCTTTCCTTGTTGCACAGATCGCCAGGTTCAACTTCTTGATGTACAATGTTCGAAACACATCCGGCGCGCAGAGCCAGCGCCTTTTCAGTGTCCTGGAAGGCGACAAACTTCAGCTATTCTGCACATCTCTGACAGCATCACAAACATTGGCACTGTTCCAGGCATGGCAACGCTTGATCCAAGACGTCCAAGCAGCCTACAAAACCTCACTACGCGAGGTAGAGCGGTACCTCCGTCGGAAGTCTTCTGTCCTCACCGAGCGGCTCGAAGTCAGCGCCAAGGATCTAGCAAAGAAAGACGAAGACCAACCCGAAAAAGCACCCATCTCTTTACATACTGGAGTCGTCGTGAAGATCCGGCACGTCAACCTAGGAGCATTCCCCAGCTCATTCTTCGACAACCAAATCTTCAAGGTAGAAGCCTACGACGCTGAAGCCCGCTTCGCCGTCTCGCTCGAAGCCAACAAAATCCACAGCGCCCTAGGCCTGACACTAGGCCAACTTCGCGTAGCACTGTCTGGAATTACACGACCCACATCCGCGCAACTGGACGACCTCTCAGTCGACGAGGTCGCCGAGCGAGCCGCCGCATCCCGCGGCGGAACAATCCTCAAAGTACCCCGACTAGTCGCGAGCATGGAAACCTGGCAGGCACCAGGAACCCATCAGATCGACTACATATTCCGCAGCACGTTCGAGGGCAAAGTCGACGTCGGCTGGAACTACTCGCGCATCAGCTTCATCCGCGATATGTGGGAAGCACACTCGCGGGCGCTCGCGTCGCGACTTGGTAAGCCCTTGCCGCCGTCTGCGGTCCGCATCACTGGTGGACCGGGTAGTGGTGGTGAAGGGGGTGGTGCTAGCCCTGAGCAGCAGGAGAAGATTACTGCGGTTGTCAATGTGCCTCAGTCTAGGTATACCTATACTGCGCTTGAGCCGCCGGTTATTGAGACGCCGCAGCTTCGGGATATGGGCGAGGCAACGCCGCCGTTGGAGTGGATTGGGTTGCAGCGTGATAAGCTGCCTAATGTGACGCACCAGATCATTATTGTTACGCTGTTGGAGATTGCTAAGGAGGTGGAGGATGCTTATGGCAAGATTCTGGGGTCGTGATCTTCTCTTTTGGAGATGCTCCTTTTGAACACTCTTGATTTATTTGGACTTTCTCATCCTTTATTGTTACTTTTTTTGTTTTATTGCCTGATACCATGTTGTTTTTGTACATTATTACATCGCATCATTAATGATAGACATACTATTCTTTCGACTCGATATTGAATCCCGGATAGAAGACCAAAACAGTAGAATTGTTGATTACGAATTTATAAGTTGACCAAAAAGAGATGAAATTGAGAATGTTCTCTGAAAGACAATGAAAAACTACCCTTTTACAAAACCGCCATATCTACCATCTAAAATCGCAAAACTAACCATGTTAATGCATCCTCTTTTTAATAAAAGAGATTCGTCAAAATCGTAGACCAAGAACCAGTTTACAGGCCAAATTGAGCGCGCAGAGACCCAGCGAAGCGCGAGATAGCCTCGTCAATCTTCTCCGACGAAGCAGCAGCGAAGGTCGCACGGAAGAACATCTTCTTCTCGGCAACATCGTGGTCGGGTTTGAACCAGCTGCCACGGGAAACGAGGACACCTTCATTCACAGCGGACAGGAATATCTCTTCTTCAATAGCGGCGTGAGTCTTGCCAGCGGCAACGCCGGGGTGCTTGCGCCAGTCGATTTCAATCCAGTGCTGGTTAATAAATTAGTATTTTTCCAGGATGACAAGTGAACGGAAGAAAAGGGGAGGATAAGAAAGACGGGATAAAACTTACGAACATGCCAGCCGCGGGGGCTTCCCAGTGAGCGATTTCGCGGGGCAGGTGCTTCTCGCAGGCGTGAACAAGCGAGTCACGACGAGCAGTGTACGACATGCGCAGGTTGATCAGCCAATCCAAGTACCCGGCGTGACCCCAGTGCTCATCGAGAAGTTTGAAGAGCGCGAGCTGGGAAATACCGCTAGGGTTCTGCGAGGAGACCTCGAAGGTACGGGTGAAGCGCTCGGTGATCTGCTCGGAGGCGACGATCCAGCCAACCCGGGAACCGGGCGAGATAACCTTGGAGAAGGACTCGAGGCGAACGACACGGCCATCAGTGTCCATGCTCAGGAACGAAGCAACAAGTGACTTGATGAACTCCTCGTGGGTGGAGGGGGAGGCACTGGGGAGGCATCTCCACTGGTATAGGGCTGCATCTGCAGGAAGTAATAGGGTTCATCCTCGACGATGATGAGATCGTGCTTCTGGGCGACCTTGTACACGGCTTGGCGACGTTCCGCGGACTGGGTGGCACCAGTAGGGTTCTGGCCTGTTGGGATGGTGTACAGCACGTAAGGCTTGCGTGCACCCCGGGCGGCAACGTCCCAGTTGCTGAGGATTTCGTCCATTCCCTCTGGGATGAGACCTTGCTCGTCCATTGGGATGCCCACCGCCTTTATGCCCAGGGGGAAGGCGGTCTCGGCGGCACTGGCGAAGGTATATTCCTCCATGAGGATGTAGTCCCCGCGCTCACAGAACACGCGGAGAGCAGTGTCCCAGGCATAGGTGCTGCCAGCGGTCAAGGTGCATTGCCAGTCAGAGTAAGGAGGGCTGTGGATGATCTGATTTAGTTAGTCTCTGCTAAGAAACGAGAGGACCAGTGTTTTATACTCACTTCGGTGTGCTCCGTGACAAAACGAAGCAATGGCGCAGCTCCAGTAGCTTGTCCGTAGTTAAGGGCAATCTCCAAGTCTTAAGGAATTGGGTCAGCCATGGCCATTTCTAATGCACAGGGAGAATGAGGACTCACCGTAGGTGCTAGTTCCTTCTTGAATATCATGCTTTCCGGCACGAAGAACCGTGCCTGACTCCCGAGTAGCCTCCGGAGAGAATCCGGGGGCAGTGGGGACCTTGATATCCAAGTGCTCGATAGGGAAGTATTCAGGCGAGGGCAGTCCACCGCCGAGGGAAATAAGACCTGGGAAACACAATTAGCCCATGAATTGCGGCGGCCAAAAAAAATATATTCCGTGGTATTACCTGGGTTCTTCAGGTAACGAGCGGCACCCTTCAAAGTAGACGACTAAGGCGTGGGAGCGGATTAGCAAAAGTGGACTTCGCATTGCGCAATTGAGTGCGAACCTTGCGAGACTTGGCTTCGAGTGAAAAACGGTCTGGGATCGAATGAAAGTCAGTATAAGTTGGAATAATTGTGAAAATGTATAAATCCGGAAAGGACAAAGGTAGACATACGCTCAAACTGCTTAGCCTTGGGCTTGGTATAGCAGATCTAATGCGCCCAGACAGTATCAGCATTCCGCATCCTGCAATCGACCATGTTCTTTGGCCCATATCCTCGCAATGCCTATGCACAATTCAGAAGTATCATACCGGGCTCTTGAACATATCACTGTTGGATGCCGCGGCGATGCCGGTGGGCACCTTGGCCGTCTTCTCTCTCCATGCAGACACGCCATTGACGGCCAAGGGCTCCGGGATAGGGACAGCCGAGGTATCGGTGACGCCCACCAGGTTGACATCTAGGGGTGCCGGTGGACTCATATTGGGTAGCAATGTAAATGTGGAATGCGGGATCGGAGGATGCGGAATCGGAGGGGTATGCGGGGGAGGTATGCGGAGGGGCGATTGGTATATGAGATTTGCGGGAGTACGGTATATGAGTTTGATAGTAGTATTGGCCTGGTATGTCTGTGAAAGCAGAGCAGGTTATATATAATAAATAACCAGGAGAAACCCAAGGTGTTACAGAGGGTTCGGCGAAAGCGGAGCGGAAGTTGATGTCTCTCCATCCCGAGAACTTTCTCCGAACCACATGACTCATATTACAAGTCCACTTTTGATAAGCTTTTCGACTGTTTGGGGTCAATGGCGATAGGTGGAGTGTATATGGAGAGTATGGAGTGTATTTCTATTGATTGTATGCACTGGCATGTCAAAGGGCGCGGGGTACTTTTGCTTGTGTTTTATCGGTGAGGGACATCCAATTAGAGTTACTTTTCTTTTATTAATTTATGATAATCTAGCCCTGGAGAGTATATTTAGAATATCAAGTGGAATTAGACACTTTAGTCCTATTGGCTATTACGGCCAAAGATAACCTCTTCGTTAAGTACTTGGGTTGTGAACTTGAGGGGTAATTAATTGATGAATTATATACACATTTCACAATTATATACCTACATTGTATTGGACTATAATTCTATGTCCTCACGCACTTTCCACATATTTCCCTGTAGTCCCGTCAAGCTGCGCTTCCAGCACCGCTGGCTTTCCACTCAGAACACTCTGAATAGCCTCTGGAAGCTTTTGGGCGAGCTCAGCAACAGTCGAGGCACGGCCAGCCCACAACTCACCACCTGCCGCGGCCTTGGCAATACCAGCATAATCCGGCGTTGGCGCAAAGGAAATATTAAGGTCTTCGTTCGTAGCACGAGAGCCGTCCCCTTCAGGGTGAACGAGCAGCATGCTTCGCCGGGGGGCATTCCAGCCTTTATTGTTCAGAACGATTGTCAAAATGGGGATTCCATAGCGGCGGGCGATCCAGTACACAGATCCAGGTACCGAGAAGAGGAATGTGCCATCACCAACAACCTGACAGACAAATTTTCCCTTTCCACGTCCTCCATGCTGCATGTCACTAGCGAGCTTAATACCAAGTGCACCACCGCCAGACCAACCGAGACCGCCACCTCCACAGTTAATCCACGACTTAGGTTCGGTAGCTGAGACTTGATCCGCAACAAAGTGTGTCATGGTCACGGACTCAATAGCCCAGATGGTATCAATTGGAACACCCTGGCGGACCTGCGCCATGAGATAGTTGATATTCAAGGAGGCTCCGCTGCCGCCCTCCGGGATCACAGCCAGATCGGATATCTCTTGTCGACGCTTCGAATACTCCTCGTCTCGGCGTTGGCCCATAGTGATATTTTCCTCTGAGCCAATGAATTGCTGTAGAGACTCCTGAGAAGCAACGTAATCGTTGATTTGCTTGAGCGCGATGGAAGCGTCGGCACGGAACGCAGCCATCGAGTGAATGTAGAAAACTGGAATCTGTTGCTTCAAAGGGTCGACATCAATGTGAATAATCTTGGCTGACCCAGTCGGCTTGAACTGGGTAGGTACCCAAGGGACATCACAGTCTACTACAAGGATTAGATCGGATGTTCCCACCGCCTCATGACCTGGATATCTCAGTCCCAACCATCCAGGGTGGTTAGCAGGGAAGCACATATCACTACCACCTGTGTCCAGCACACGGATTCCCTTGAAACTATCTGCCAATGCGACGAGCTCGCTCACAGCCTGGGATTTCCTCCCAGAATATCCAGTAATGATAAGCGGGCTCTTCGAAGCCGCAAGCTCAGATGCGATCAACTCAACGCCGGAGGTTGGTAGGGCAGCCGGCGCCACAGGTCCCCAGACAGCCTGGTTTAGCTGATACGGCTCGATATCCTCCTCCATGACCTCTCGCGCCCCGGCGAGGTACACAGGCCCCTGTGGGTCACTAGTTGCGAATTGCAAAGCCCGGTTGACGATCTGCTTAACATTCTTGCCGGACTTGATCTCACCAGTGTACCGACAGTACTGGGAGACGATTTGCTTCTGATCCGGCACATCTTGGATCCAGTGGATATATTCCGTGCGTGATCCTCGCATCTCGCCCTCGATCGTGTAAGGCGATAGACCCGCGAAGATTAAAACCGGGGCGCGCCCGCATGAGGCGTTGTGAACTGCTGCTCCGAGTCCCTGTGTGCCGACGTCGACATGGACGATTACTGCTTGTGGTTTTCCGGTCAATCGGGCGTAGCCGTCGGCCATGGAAAGTGCCACCATCTAATAACATATTTCATCGTCAGCGGGGCTCTCATTCATACTTCTGACTTCAACCGAAGTGCTGCCGCTAAGCTTGGTGGGTTGCATGATGCAATAGTTAACGTACCTCATTGGGACAGGTTATGATTGTAGGGAATTGGTCTTTCTTTTCTTTCTGGCCTTTCACCATCGCCTCAAGTATGGAGGGGTGATCTGATCCCAAATTGACAAAGACATGGCTGACGCCGCCCTAAAGTTGTGAAGGTTAGAATTAAACGTTTTCTTAGCCAAGCTGTTACTAGTACATACCTCCCAGAGGGCTTCGAAGAAAGCGAAAGATGCTGTATAAACCCTTGTAGTATGTGAGTAAAAAGAACATTTGAATATTTGGATGGGGGAACTCCGTACATAACTGGCTCTATAATACTATAAAACGTTGAATAGTAAAAAGGATATGTTTCAGGTCTCTCAATATCGATATCTGAAACAGAGAAGAGAGGGGAAGCACGTTGCTAATAAAGCACAAGATCTGGGGAAGCCTTAAATTAGGATCTCGGCCACAACTCCGAGGGCGGGGGACCGAAGGACACCGACTTCCTCTGAGGAATTCAATATATATATATATATATATATATATCTCGGTTATACCATACTTTGAAAGGATCATCTCCGAATTTCTTGAGAAGTTCTCTCCATATTTGACCCAATAACCGCGGTCGATGAGGGGCTTATGCCGGGAACCAGTCTCCGAACTAGAGCTCATATTCGTCTGGCTCCTACAGAAGAAGTAATCAAAGGCTTTCCTGGGCACAACCTACCTTCAAGTATATAAAATGTGGTTATTCACGGCATGCTTGAAGAAGACTTAGCTAGCAAATCGAGAAAAGTGAGTTTGATCAAATAAAACGAGATGCCTGTTTGATAGTCTTTTCAATGTATAGTTAACCTTTGATTGTAGAAAGAACCAACTATGGGAAGATCATTTAAAGTCCAGTTTAGTAGAAAAGAAACTAGAGCCCCGTCAAAATGGGAGATTCGATGCCCATCGTTTGCCGAAGTCTCGCCATATTCATCGTTTCAATTGTGATGATGTTTATCTCCATTGTGATGGTTCTACTGCGAAGCTTCGTGCGACTGTATATCTTCCGGGCCTTTCTGGGATGATGCTTTGATGGTTGCTGCGTTGGTATAGTGGCACTGTATGATGTGACATGGTCTGATAGAGAATCCCAGTTTTCTATAGACCCTTTCAATATATTTCGATGCCTGCTGCATAATTGGAGCAATGAATTGGGCCAGGCACATGTATACAGACTTCACAAGCACGGAGATCTATAAAGGAGCAATTGTGGTATGTAATGTTTATAGAAGATTTCCTGCTCGTGACTAACTATCTCCTATAGTTGTGGTGGCTGGCTCTACATATGGGCCTCAGCCAAAGTATCAATTGCTGTTGCGCTCCTCTGGTTGGCCGTCAAAAGTCTTACCGAGTAATACTTTAGAGCATTATTGCTGTTGGAGTTATGCTCTAGCTTGTGCTACTCTTCGCCTGTAATCCGATCTCGCACTTGTGGCGACGAGTGGATGGTAACAGCACGGGAACATGTCTGCCCATGTCCACAATTTTGGACATTGCTTATATTTTTACAGCTCTGTGACTACATTGTGTGGTGCAGCACTTGGCCTATTACCCGATTTCCTCGTCTGGAAACTGCAAATGAATAGCCGGACAAAGTTTACCAGTCGAACGAATCCAACGGGCTAGGGACAAGTACGTAATATCTTGGCCAACTGGCCATTTTGGAGATGAATCCATTGCTAACTATAAACAGTACGAGTGTGGCAGTGATATGTGCCGACTTCTAGTTCTCCGATTCTATGGCGATGATAATTTCCTTTGTATGTTGGCCGCAAACCCCCTGAAAATCGCCATCTGGTCTGTCATTGAGACCGGCCTCAGCATTACATCAGGCAGTCTTGTCGCAGTGGAGAAATAATCCCAGCATTAGCAACAGCAGCCAAGAAGCCTTAAACCTTGCGGGAATCTCGCCAAACCAGGTCACGATACAGAAAACCTTTGTACAGACAGTGACAGAGGAGAAGAAATAAACATTTTTTTTCTTATGTATGATAACCTTGAAAGGATGATTGGTTAATTTAGAGGTTTAGCGCATTTGCAAGCTCCATAACCCTGTCACCGGGGCTTCTAGGGCTCAGCTCCACCCCTTTCCCTCCCGCCAGATCAGGCCAATCCACATAGCCATCCCGACTTTTGGCAGCGGCATGGACCCCGAAAAGTTCAGCACATATATTTTTATCTGTGATACGGTCACCCCGGGGAATGCTTACGGCTGGGCCACCCTGTCGTCTATCTTTACATGCTGACCATAAGGCTGGCCATGTGGGCGGGGCGACGAAGCTGAGGCCATATGCACGCCCGGGTGACTATTGGCTTGGCGAGAGGCTATGGCAAGCTGATCTCATGCAGCGTCTCAAATCCCTGCAGGAGCTGAAGAGAACACGAACGATGGGACGCCTGGGACACTTGAAACTGAGTTAGGCTGCCGATCGTGGCGTTGGGGTTCGTATACTAGCGGGAGGCCTCATGCAGGTAAACAGAACAGATGATCCAAAGCGACCTCGAGACGAACCCTTACCCGTGCAACAACGCTAATACAAACCTGGAAAAAGGTGTAAATGAAAAAATATATTTAGATGGAGTCGTATCCACCTACTATATTTGATCCAAATCCTCCCCAACAGCACAGGCTGCACAGCACACTTCCATTGTACATACAAGATGTCTCTATGCGCCGAGATTCATGAGCCACAATACAGAGTCCGACAGAGAAGGGACTCAAAGTCGCAACCCATCCGCAAGCGCATCATCATCTGCTGCGACGGAACATGGCAATCCGCCGTGTCAGGAAAGAAAAACGTCCCATCTAATGTGACGCGTCTCTGTCGCGCCCTGAACAGTGTCGGAACCGACGAACACGGGAATCAATGGCAGCAAATGGTGTGGTATGACTCCGGAATTGGCACGACCTCAGGTCCTTTGGGCCAAAAGATTGAAGGCGCCATTGGCCTAGGCCTGGAAGGGAATGTCATCGAAGCGTATAATTTCTGTGTCCTGAACTACAGACCCGGCGATCAGATTATGTGTTTTGGGTTCTCGAGGGGTGCGTTCACAGCCCGGGCCATTGCAGGTTTGATTTCGGATATTGGTATTTGCAGTAAACAGGATTTGAATCGGTTTCCCGATCTCTGGAAGGTTTATAAGAAAAATAAGCCCGGCGAGCGGTTCTATTGCAGTGATCTCTGGTTTGAGTGGATGGATGGGAAGGCAGATGAGAATCAGGGCGCTCGGGGTGAGAGTTTCGTATTTGAAAAGCGTCCTGAGGGTGACTGGGCTCAGGAGGGGTCAAGGGATGTGGAAGTTGTTGGTGTCTATGATACAGTCGGCGCTATCGGAATGCCGGAGGTGCTGGGGATCAAGCTGCCATCTTGGTTCTTGTGGTGGGCGGAAAAGAGTGGGTGGGAAAATGTTGGACTTTCGCCTAGTAAGCATACTAACACCTCTCTCTTTGTGATTTTATGGTAGGCAGAATACTGACAAACGGTCCCCTAGATGTCAAACATGCATTCCAGGCTTTGGCCCTCGATGAACACCGCAACGCCTTCTCGCCTACTCTATGGTATCTCCACAAACTTGGAAACGTCACTCCAGAGCAGATACAAACTCAGAGGAAGATGGTCGACCAACAAGCTCAAAAATGGGATGACCTCTTGCAAGAGGCAATCCGCCTCAAGGGTAGCGGCAGAGCTAGTGACGCAGGCGTCAACAATGCAGCTCGAAAGCTAAACCAGACCGCCAGAGCCTTAAACCAGGAGACCCGAAAGCTCCTAAAGTTGGAAGACGACCACAAGCACCAGAACAACCCCCGCACATTGACACAAGTGTGGTTCCCCGGCTATCACATTAACATCGGTGGAGGCTCGGGGGGAACCCTTAAAGATGAGGGGGACATGGAAGAAATGTCTAATATCACGTTCTCCTGGATGCTGGACCAAATCAAACCTTACCTGTCGATCAACGAGGAGTCTATCTCTGAAGAAAGAGAAGAGATGGAATACCACATTTCAACGCTTGTCGAAGACACAGTTCATGAGGCGTCCTTGGGAAATTGGGCTCAACGCAAGGTCGCAGCAATAGCCTCAGCTTTCAAACCCAAACGTTCTCCCACGTCTTCCGTTAAGTCTGTGGACAATCGACGCAGCTATGGCTGGGGAACAGGCCCACTGGAGGACAGCTTCACGCCATTTTACTATCTCAACGGGTCAGAGAGGCGCACACCTGGACGCTATGATCCTTTTGACAAAGATGGAAATCTGCTGGGAGAGACGTTTGAATTCATTCATCCAGTGGTAGGATTTAGGGAGAAGCAGATCAAGGACTACACGCCGATTGGGCGTGATGTCAAATTTACCCGTCGGAAGGCGGTTGATGAGAAGGGCCGTCCTGGTTATGTTTATGATCTTGGAGGCTCGCGCAGGCCCTTGCCTGAGTGGCGCCTAGGAGGGCTTGACTCTTATGAGAGGCTCGCCATCACTGGAAATGCTGCATATGACTATGTCGACGAACTAGATCTATATTTGAAGACTGGGATCAAGACACCCCGTCGGTCTGTTTGGGGAGTTCGAGATATTGACCCCGGGATTGAAGTGCTTAAAGCTGGGGGCTTGCGACCGGGGGATTTCAAATCGGAGAGATCTCAACAGGGAAATCTCCAATCGACGGGCTTTGGAACCAAGGAAATGCAATTGAACAGCTCAGATGTTTCATATGCCGGGGAGGCAGTAAGTTCGACGTGATTGCTTTTTTGCTTTCAACCCTGGATTGAAACAGGGGAGGTTTTGGTTTGGACTTTTATGAGTAGGTTTTTTGGTTCAATACTTCATTTAATCTCTTTTAATAATAATTGCAAATGCTCAAATGGCCCTTTGTCTTTGGTGTTTGAATGGTGATATTTCTGGAAGAAGAAAAGAAGAAAGAAGCAATGTATCGTGGGCAGGGATATGGAGCATTTCCGACGTCATAGGGCTGAACTAGTCTTAAGTGGAAGACAGGTGGACATGTCCACGGGTACTTTGTAGAGAAAATATTTTAGGCATCACAATTGTTTGACTCCATTTCCAAATCCTCGACCCATTTGTCTCCGAAAAACCAGAAGCCTCTCAGAAGGGCTTCTAGAAATCTCAGGGCCAAGGGCCAAGTGCCCTACGTCATCCCATAGCCATGGATGGTATCTTCCACCCGTGGAACTTGACTGGAACAATATTGAACTGCTTTGCATTGCTCAAGTTACTTGCTGCTACCTGTTCCTTTTTCGTTGTTGGAATCATTTTGACCATTCGACAACCCCCAAGTCCCAATCGAGTTCGGTGCAAGATGGTACCACGCAAAGTGTACAATATGTGTCAAGGGCAGACAGTTACCTCAGAGTTAGCCCTTGACCCATCGCAGTGTCCACAGAAAGTCTTTCATAAGATGTTTGAGAGTCATCATGCGTCGCATACATACGATGGCACCGAAGAATCAGATGTCAACAAAGCGTCGGAATGGGAATCGTTGAATGAGCTGCAGAAAGCTCGCACATGCGGGAACTTTGGGTCTGTGGAAACGAGTGATCTATTTCTAAAGGTGAATTCATTTTCCATATCGACATTGGGGGAGGAAAAAAATCTAATACATGTTCACCAGGTTTATCATGATGCGTTATGTTGTTTAGAAAAGAACCCAATGTCAGGGGTTGTATCCCCCCAGCTGCTGGGGAGCACAGGAGTTCTACCACTGACAATTGTCGCCCCGTTACCTGATCTCTGTCGCCATTTAGCAAATTGCATTGTGCGCGCCGAACATGAAGTCTTTTTGGGTACCAATTTCTGGATCCACTCGGACGCATCCACATTAGTGACGAATGCCATCCGCGAACTTTCCAAACGAGCAGGAGAAAGGGGACAGAAAATAGTTATGAAGATGATCTATGATCGCGGAGATCCTCGCCAGGTGAGTGCTCCTCTGATTGATGTATATTGAATACGATCTGCAGACGGATTCTAATGAACTGCTAGGCATGGGATAATAGATTGAGTGTTCGCGAGGACCAATATGTCGGCGGGAAAGTGAAGCTACCTGCAGCGAGCGAGATCCCCAATGTCGATCTCCAAGTCATCAATTTCCACCGACCTGTATTTGGGACGTTCCATGCAAAATTCACTGTTATTGACCGGCGCATGGCGCTCATACAGAGCAGTAATATCCAAGACAATGACAACCTCGAGATGCTGTCTCATATCGAGGGCCCGATTGTTGATTCTTTCTATGATGCTGCTTTGCTGTCGTGGGGAAAGGCTCTCGATCCCCCGTTCCCACTTCTGAGCTCTCCAGCGAGGGATGCTCCGATACCATGCCACGAAGAAAGGAATGATGGTATTTCTACAGATAATGGAGATAAAGCTCTTCCTGAGCATACTACCGACTCTCCACATTATGATAGTGACTTTGGACAAGAGGCCCAGAGAGTTAACGATTGTATTCATCCACAAGGTGATGAAACACGCACACAGGCTGTCAGCCGCCATCTCAGTATGTGAAATTCCTTCATTATATATGGCAATACCTAACAAATAAATAGATACAACTATCCAGCCTGACACAACAGGCGATGCACCAGACAGCGACCAGGATAATACATTCAACCCTTATATGATCCTACCTCGACACGAGCCATTCGCAATGGCATTAGTAAACAGGGAACCATTTGGATGTAAGTTCCAAACCATGAAGAGAAGCTCCTGCCGAACATGCTTCTAACTCTCACTTTCTTCAAGCCCCAAACCACAGCAGCATCCACACCCCGCAAAACGCGGCGTGGCTATCCGCAATCAACAACGCCCGGCATTCAATCCTCATCCAGACACCAAACATGAACGCCGAGCCTCTAATGGACCCCCTCCTCAACGCCGTTCGCCGCGGCGTCATGGTATCCTGCTATCTCTGTCTAGGCTACAACGACGCAGGCGAGCTCCTCCCATTCCAAAACGGAACGAACGAAATGATTGCGAACAGGCTGTACAACTCCCTCGAAACCGACGAAGAGAAATCCCGTCTACGGGTATGCTATTATGTCGGCAAGGACCAGACTCGTCCGATTCATAATAGCTTCAAGAGGCGGAGTTGTCATATTAAGTTGATGATTATTGATGAGCAGATTGCGATTCAAGGTAGGTCACTAATAAAAACACCACGAGAGCAGAAGTAGTATGTTTTATCTAATTAGATGTATCTAACATTCTTTACAGGCAATGGAAACCTGGACACGCAGTCATTCTTCCACAGCCTGGAAATCAATGTCCTTATTGATTCCGCGCTCGTTTGTCGTGCTTGGACAGAGTTGATCAATCGCAACCAGAATACTGCCAAATACGGCGCTGCAAGTACGAAGGATGGCTGCTGGCATGATCCCGAGACTGGCGAGATTCCGGCGGGTTCAATGGGGGCTGTACGGGGTCGGTTTAGTTGGGCTAAGGGGGCTATTGGCGCCGTACAGCGAGTGAGAGGTGTCGGTGGATTCTAGGAGCTCATTTGCTTATGTGCTTGGGGGGGGGGGGGGGGGGGGGGGGGGGGTGCTTCTATCTCGGGACATTTAGATATAGAGAGATTGGAGAAATCATGCTCGGATCTCTTTTGGAAATGAAGGATTTATGAAGATATCCTCTTACGAATACTTCGGACTGCGGTGCTGGAATCCATGTCTAGGAGTAGCAGACCACCATGATGTGCAAACAAAGACGAACATTCGATGTCAGCATTGAAAAAGTCAAAAGGCCGTCGTGTACGACCGGGTGATTCCAGGAAACCCACCGAGGACTTCTACAACATGTACATGTCCCCAGCACGAGATATTACCAAAATCATTAAGTTCCATCGTCTCCCCAATTTTACAATAAACCAGACACAGAGTAACTAAAATATCGCTAAAACACCCACTCCTACATGCATGTCTCGCCCATACGACCAACCAATAGCCGACATAGTAAACTATGTCTACCACCACACCCTCAACCAAGACGACGAAACGATTTGGAAATGCGCGCGGACAGCCCTGCTAGATACAATGGGCTGCGCCATCGAAACAGCAGCGACAAGCACTGAATGCCGAAAGCTTCTCGGTCCTGTGGTCGAGGGCACAGTCGTGCCGGATGGATTCAGGGTCCCGGGAACGGGGTTCCAGGTCAATCCTGTGAAGGGGGCTTTCGATCTAGGTGTTCTAATTCGGTACTTGGATCATAATGATGCGCTTGGTGGTGCGGAGTGGGGACATCCTTCAGGTATGGGACATGAGGCTGGGAAAGGGATTGTGTCCGTGAAGCTAAGATATGAATTGGATTGCAGATAATCTCGGTGCTCTACTCCCAATCATGGATTGGCTGTCTCGTGCAAGTTTGTCTGGTCGACGGGTTCATGCTGGTCCGCCGTTGACGATGCAGACGCTGCTTATTGCACTGGTTAAGGCGTATGAGATACAGGGGTGTTATCAAATGCGGAATTCGTTTCATGCCTATGGAATCGACCATGTGGTTCTGGTAAAATTGGCTTCTGCTTCTGTTGTTTGTTGGTTGCTTGGAATGACAGAATTACAAGCCATGGCGACTATTTCTCATGTTTGGATGGATGGTCATCCGAACCGGGTGTATCGATCCGGTGCAAATACTATCCCGAGGAAAGGGTGGGCAGCAGGCGATGCGGTGAGAAGAGCTGTGCAGTTGGCTCTACTGGTGCAAGATGGCCAGCCTGGTTCGCCGGGGGCGTTGAGCGCGAAGCCATGGGGGTTTTGGGAGCGGACTTTTGGCGAGGTGGGATTTGTACTTCCACGACCATTTGGGTCGTGGACGGTACAGAATGTGCTGTTCAAAAGTATGCCTGTGGAAGGGCATGCAATTTCAGCCGTGGAGGCGGCTGTTTTGCAAGCGCGTCGATTTCGACAGAGGGGGCTGTCCGATCCTCTCAAACAGATCCAGCGAATAGATCTGCGAACGACTGCTGCTGCCTTTTTGATCATCAACAAACAGGCGCCGCTGCACAACGCTGCTGATCGTGACCACTGCATTCAGTATGTGGTTGCCTTGGCTTTCTTGAAAGGTAGTCCGCCAGAGGCGGCGGACTATTTAGACAAAAGCTCATGGGCGAATAGCGAGGAGCTTGAAGCCCTGCGAGGAAGGATCGTGGTACAGTCCGACCCTACGCTCACTGAGGACTACTTGGATCTGGACAAAAAGAGTATTGGCGCAGGGATGACGGTCAATCTCGCAGATGGGTCCTCGTTGCCTGAAATACTGATCGAGTATCCAGTAGGACATGCGCGGAATCCCAAAACACCAGCTGCGGTACAAGAGAAGTTTTTCCAAAATATGGGGCTTATGTTCTCTGCGACAGAGATCGGTCGGATATTGGGAGCTGTTCAAAATCCAGATACTTTAATCTCGGATTTCATAGATCTGTTTATCCAGTCATCGGCCAGGGCAGCGTTGTAGAAGGCAAATATATCTGCAGGTACCATAAGTTGGTTATACCAGCCAAAAAAAAAAAAAAAAAAAAAAAAAAGGATCTTGTTCAGGGTATCTAGTGCTGTCGTTTCGTTTAGTTTTTCTCAATCGATTCTCCCAACTCCCTGCAGCGTCAAATAAACATCTGTCCCCCATCCCCATAGGCTTTGTACCGCAATGCTACCACCAAAGTACTCAGCGTAGGCTCGGCCGAGAGGTAGCCCATAACCAAGACCTGCGATACTGCTGAGCTGGCCACCGCTAGCAGAGATGGTGTTCAAGGCATCCATGTTACCGTTCTCCGAGCCCTGGGGGTCTATATCGGAGAAAGTCGTAAAACTATAAGACCAAATATGGGGCAGAACCTCAGGCGGAATACCACCACCACGGTCACGGATACGGATAGTGATACTCTGAGACGACGGAGCCGAGTACCCAATGGTTTCATTTTCATTGGCGCTGGCAAGCTCCGAGTCAAACTCAAATTCAGCATCAGTATCGCCCGGAACCGGCGGCGCATTTCCGGGCACATCTGGAGCAGCAGCGATCGTCACCTCAATAGGCTCACGCTCATTTCCATTTTCGATAGTTGCCCGGAATGCGTTCTTCAACAGCTCCGTGATAATGTACTCCACGTGTACAGGGACGTGAGCAAAGGTGGCCTCGGGCTCACCTCCGATCTTCAAACGCGGTCGCACTCCGTACTTGAGCTCACAGATTTCCCCAACAAAATCCTCGCATAGCCGGATGATGCGTGCCGGCTGCAAAGCCGTATCAATGACGCCAATATAGTTTGATGGAATCGAGCTCTTGGGCGCAGGTACATCAGCGACATCGGATGGGTTATCGCTGATGGGCTGAGAGGCATAATGAAGAGCTAGATGCTGCTCCGCGATCAAGCGGGTACCGATACGCGCCCGTAGATGCGTGTCCAAGAAGCTCGTCACGTCGGCCGGGCTGACGTATTTCTTGCACTCCAGAAACCCGCGTGCAAGGACGGGGATTGTATTTGTATGGGTGTGTACGAGATCTGCCAGTACATCCCCAAATTGTTTCTCTTCTTCGAGGGTGGTGATGCGGCGCTGTTGATATGGTATGAGGGTCGATAGCGAATGGAGATAATTGTGGTAAATCTTAGAAACATGGGGGTTTGAGACGACAATGAAAGGGAGGTTTCGTAATGCTTGGATCCGAGAAGCTAGTCGGGCGGGGAGGAGGGATAGAGTGAAGTTGGCAGAGGCTAGAAGAGCCTCTTTGTTCAATGGTGGGCGGCCGTGTCTGAGGGATTGATATGAATTTAGCACATTTTGATTCGGCTTTGGTGTAAGTTATTATATTTATATATAAGACTGACTTTAGTAGGTCTGCAAGTGTCAATGGCCGACGGGGACTCGCAGCCAGCTGCGCAACATTGTCTTTGGCGACATCAAATGGGCGACCAGCCCAGTTTTCACTCTGTGTGGATGATTGGCGATAAATGCGAGGTCGTACAATCGGAAGGCCTCGGCAGCCAGGCCGAAAAGGCATAGCTTTAGGTATTGAGGTTGTCATTGTGAATTGTAGCCATGAGATAGAGAGAGATAAGTAGAAGTTCACAGTGAAACCCCGGGGCGGAAGATCTACATCGGCGGTGCGGATATCATCGGTCCAATGTGGTAGATTAACAGGGAACAAACCTGCAAGGTTCCTACGCATTTCACCAGTGATAGGCGTGTTTACGTGGATTTCTACTTTTTGATGTTGCACAGGGCTCACTCAAGTTTAAATTCATACACACTATGCACATCACTCAACCTGATAGTTGGATTCAGGAAAATTGCTCCATCTGTATGAATGCCTGTACCTCTCGCATTTGGAAAAGGCCGGTACTCATAAGATATACATGGCATCGCGGATGAAATCAGGTCGCATAATTGGTATCAAGTCATCTCGCTGAAGCAAAACACACAAAAAAATTGAAAAGAAAAGAACCCCCGGATATCCAGCTTTGAGGTTTCGGTTCGGTCATAAAACATACACAGTGACTGCAGCCTTCAGTCCTAGTCATGATGGATAGGTTCATCTACTTTGTAGTTACGTCACCATCCTGCTCAACGTGGACATGTTCGGTAGATTCGAAGGCTTGGACATTGTCATCGGGGAATTCGACACTAGTATTGATCCATATATCAGCATGCGCCTCGATGGCATAGATCAAACCGGCACCACTTACGTGAAGCCTTTGATGATGCTGTATTCATGTCTGATGACGCCGCCCTTCTCCCTAGCTGTTGCCTTGGCCCTGAGAATATATGTTAGCGCCAAGGTATTCGAGATAACGGTAATGCGACACACTTTTCCAGCTCATCGACGGGAGCGTCGGTCTTCAGAGTGATCTAAGGAGATATTAGTCCGGATATTTTCGAAAATAGATTTGAACTCACGTTGTAAAGAGGCATGATGTCAGATAGCAAAATATATGTGAGGGTACAAAGCGTGAAGGGAAAAAGGGTAGAAAGAAAGAAAGAATTTATAGGAAAATGGAGAGAGGGGCTTGAGGGGGGGAAGGATACACTTTATTTTGGAAGGTGCCTTGAAGCAGGTACCTTCCAATCAGCCGCTCTTTCTCTTTCACCCACTTCACCTTTTGTTACCTTAATATCCTCCAGGGCTGGATACTTGGGTACTTCCCGTGTTACTTGGCGTGATCTATTGCCCAGGTGGTCTTACATGCTTGTCTGACATGGGCCTGGCAGTGGCCTGGCAGTGGCTTCTACAGTAACCTCACTCCCCTAAAGCAGGATTTCCATTGCATCCCTTGCTTAAATGACTCTATAATTTCCCTTATAATTCCAATCCGGCCTATAACGAATGTTGTAGAGGGGAATTGCTGTTGATGTAACGATGCAAGGCAATGACATCATATTTAAGAAAACGCGGGGCACAATGTCTTGCATAGAGACAGGCAATCAAACGCTTCGATAGACGACTCTATAATTTTATTTCATGTGTTTACCCTAAAGTCCAATGTAACCATCCTCTTCGCGGGGAGGCATCTTCATCCCGTGCATTCCCTTGTACTTGGGGCTTTCTGGAGCCTTCCACCCCTCTAGGACCTTGTCATCTGCCAGTTGATATACCTCCACACCCAACGGACGACAAGTGGCCCCCATATCAGCTTCCTTATCATCCCAACCCCAATTGGATAAATCACCTGAGAGTATCATTAGCATTGAAAAAAAAAATAAAAAATTGAGACATTTGTGTAGCGTGGTGCCATACCGCCAGGGCACGCAGATAGCGCGCAGAGAACATCCACTTCTGCAAAGAACTCAAAGTACTCGCCCGCCTTTGCAGGGGAGGTCTCCATAAAGTACTTTCCATCCTCATTCAATCCCGTCACCTGAAACACATTCAAGACATCATGGACATCTAGCTCCGTCAGTCCATGAGGGACGACAGAACGAGTCAGGTTCGAATGACAGTGGAAGTCAAAGGTCTCTCCGCCCATGAGTAAGTTCACGTAAGGATCGCAGCGAGTGCCCATCAAGTCATGCACTCGCCCTCCAAACTGCGTAGGCCCAAACACAACCTCCGGGTTGCGCTTTCCATCTGGTCCAAGCACGTCATGCAGCTGCCCGCCGCCCAACGAGTCACCCGTGATTGTTACGAGGGGCCGCAGGTACGGCAGGTTCGACCATAGTCGATCACCCACTGAGACGTGAGAGGCGTGGATCTGTCGGGTACGCGCAGCCCACATACGTTCTCGGGGGTTATTTGCGTTCCAGATATTCAGGTCACCCACCTGGGGTCCCTTGGGCGTCGTCAGACGGCAGATGTGGCCGGCAGGGACAACCCAAGCTTGTGCAGAGCATGGTCTGATGGTGAATGATTCCTTCGCGATTCGCGCAGAGGGGCTGGATGCGGTTTCGGAGATTGAGCGGTACAACTGCGAAGTTGCATGAACCCCCGAATCGGGCGGTGCTGTGTAAGCTGGGGGTGGCTGGCGTGTAGACATTGTATGTGATTTGCGGGGTGGTATAAAGACTGGATGTTACACAAAGGTCTAGTAGACACGGAGGAAGATTGGATTCATAGGATTTGAGGGGGGCGAGTATAGAGTAAATTTATAGTTAGCTATAAATAATCGGAGGCTTCCCGATATCAATGCTGCCCCGCATGATAGCCACGAGGGGAAATTACATCCTCCGATTTCTAAAAGAGTTTCGCGCAGTGTAAGATAGCGCTAGCGTACGGAACTTTAGTACCGTAGACTGAAGGAAAGAGGCAGCGGGGTCTCTAATGTCTCATAGTTCGGGGTGGAGCCAACATTGAAATTACCGGGCCGGTATACGATAAGGATTGCTGCCTCAGGCCATAGGAAAAATATAGTTGATGCCTTAGGCCATAACGATTCTGATCCCCTGACTAAGGTTTATCTACTCCGCTTTGGCAGAAAAATAATTGCTGCTAATTTTTTGGCCGTCGGGGAAAGTCCTCTACCTCGATTGCGCTTGCCTTTCTTTATCTTTGAATAAAGGAGTTGATCTGTTGAGGTATCATACCTCTTTACAGATAGCATGGAGCAACAGGCCAACAGGGCGCATCGCCCTGCCAAAGAAAAGAAGAAGTTTGAGGGTACGGCGAGACCGCTCCAATAAATCTGCAAATTCGAGCCCATGCTAATAATGATTTTTTTCTTTACAGGTGCTAATCCGAAAGCATTCGTCACTTCCAGACCTGGAAAGCTCAATAAGCAGGCTGCGCGATCGCACGATGTATGTATATGGATTTTTTCTGCTGGTCGATTGATGCTGACCCGGATTTCTCTAGGTCAGAGAAAAGAGACTCCATGTCCCCCTCGTGGATCGTATGCCCGAGGAGGCCCCGCCAGTCGTTGTCGCCATCGTTGGACCCCCGGGAGTTGGAAAGACAACTCTGCTCAAATCTCTGATTCGCCGCTACACCAAGCAAACCCTCAGCTCGCCGCAAGGCCCGTTGACCGTTGTTACGACCAAGCGCAAGCGTCTCACCTTCATCGAATGCCCGTCCGACTCTCTCGCAGCTGCGATTGATATTTCTAAGATCGCAGATATTGTGCTTCTCATGATTGACGGAAACTTTGGGTTCGAGATGGAGACCATGGAGTTTTTGAACGCCTTATCGACAGCCGGTATGCCGGGTAACGTCTTCGGTATTCTTACTCATCTTGATCAATTCAAGAAGCACAGCACCTTGAAGGACGCGAAGAAGCGCCTGAAGCACCGTTTCTGGAGTGAGCTATACGCGGGCGCAAAGCTCTTTTACTTGTCTGGTGTTATCAACGGCCGTTACCCCGATCGTGAAGTGCACAACCTTTCACGATTCTTGTCCGTTATGAAAAACCCTCGTCCGCTTGTGTGGCGCAACTCGCACCCTTACGCGCTTGCGGATCGCTTCTTGGACATTACACCACCTACTCAGATTGAGGAAAACTCGAAGTGTGATCGCACAGTCGCGCTCTACGGCTACCTGCGCGGCACCAACTTCCCCTCCCATGGCGCCCGAGTTCATGTTCCCGGTGTTGGTGATCTGACTGTTGCCAATATTGAAGGCTTGCCCGATCCATGCCCAACTCCCTACATGTACCAGCAGATCGCCAAGGCAACAGGAAAGTCGAACAGGCGCAAGCTTGGCGAGCACCAAAAGCTGCTTTTCGCCCCCATGTCTGATGTTGGTGGTGTCCTGGTCGACAAGGATGCAGTTTACATCGATATCAAGACCAATACCTTTGACCGGGACTCGGATGAGGATTCAGACGACGAGGAACGCCGAGGTCTTGGTGAGCACCTTGTTGTTGGCCTTCAAGGCGAGCGTAAGATGCTGGGTGAGGCGGATCAGGGTGTTCGTCTCTTCCGTGGCGGCGAGGCCCTCGATAAAGCGGATGATGACGAGACTGGCCGGAAAGCCCCACGCCGCGCCCGCGTGGCCGTACCCGAACAAGACGACATAGATATCCCCGAAGGATTCGATAGCGACGAGGAGGCCGATGAAGATATGGACGAGGAGGATGTGACAGATGATGAAGGCGAACTCGACATGTCTGCACCTGCAGACTTTGAAGCCCGATTCAAGGCCAAACAGAACGGAAATGCTGGTGGAGAGGAAGAAGACATGGCTTTCGCTGACAGTGACTCTGACCTGGGCTCTATCTCTTCAGTCTCAGACCAGGAACTCGAGAGCGGCGATGAAGACGAGGATGAGGAGGATGATGAAGATGAGGAGGGCAATGTTCGATGGAAGGATAACATGCTCGCCAATGCCAAGTCTCTTCACGGAAAGCGCCCTCCTTTCCGAGTCAGCGACCTGTCAAGAATGATGTACGACGAGTCGATCACCCCACTTGATGTCGTGAAGACATGGCGCGGTGAAGATTCCGACGATGAGGAGGAGGACGAGGAAGATAGAACCGCCGACGACGAAGGCGAGGACTTCTTCAAGAAGACAAACAACGAGAAAGAAGACCAAGCCGACTTCCGCGCCGTTCCAGAGTACGACTACGATGAGCTGGAGCGGAAGTGGCGGGACGAGGAGTTGCTCGAATTAATCAAACTCCGCTTCATCACTGGCAAACTTTCCGGTGGTGCCTCAGATGATGAGGATGGTGATGAGGATGACGAGGATGAAGATGAAGGTGACGGTGACTACGAAGACTTGGAATCTGGCGAAGTTTTCAACGGTATCAAGGAAGATGGTGATGAAGATGAGGATGAGGAAGGCGAAGATGAGCCGGAAAATACTGCCGACCTGGAAGCCGAGCGTGAGCGAAATGCCAAAAAGAAGGAAGAACTGAAGCTACGTTTCGAAGAAGAGGATCGCGAAGGCTTTGGGAAGGTTCAGGACGGGACGCATGATGGTATTGATGGCGAGTTCGGCGAAGACGATTGGTATGATCTGCAGAAAGCCAAGCTGCAAAAGCAGGCAGATATCAACCGCGCCGAATTCGAGACACTCGACCCTGCCTCGCGCGCCCGGGCTGAAGGTTACAAAGCCGGCACCTACGCACGTATCGTCCTCGAAAACGTACCTTACGAGTTTGTCTCCAAGTTCAACCCTCGCTTCCCTGTCATCGTTGGTGGTCTCTCGCCTACTGAGGACCGATTCGGCTACGTGCAGATTCGCATCAAGAGACATCGCTGGCACAAGAAGATTCTCAAGAGTAATGATCCGTTGATCTTCTCGCTTGGTTGGCGTCGCTTCCAGACCATGCCTATTTACAGTACCTCCGACAGTCGGACGCGAAACCGGATGCTTAAATACACACCTGAGCATATGCACTGCTTCGCTACCTTCTACGGACCTCTTGTCGCCCCCAACACCGGTTTCTGCTGTGTGAACTCATTCTCGAACAAGAACCCCGGTTTCCGCATTGCGGCCACTGGTGTTGTTCAGAGCGTGGATGAGCACACGGAAATTGTCAAGAAGCTCAAGCTCACTGGACACCCTTACAAGATCTTCAAGAACACCGCCTTCATCAAGGACATGTTCACCTCTGCGCTTGAAATTGCCAAGTTCGAAGGTGCATCCATCAAGACTGTCTCTGGTATTCGCGGTCAGATCAAGCGTGCGTTATCCAAGCCCGATGGCTGTTTCCGTGCTACATTCGAGGACAAGATCTTGATGAGTGATATTGCCTTCCTGCGTGCTTGGTACCCCATCAAGCCCCACCGCTACTACAACCCTGTGACCAACCTGTTGGACCAGGTCGATGGCGAAAAGGGTGATAATGGATGGCAAGGCATGCGCTTGACCGGTGAAGTCCGTCACGCTCAGGGTATCGCCACCCCCCAAATCAAAGACTCGGCTTACAAGCCCATCGAAAGACAAGCCCGTCACTTCAACCCGCTCCGTGTGCCAAGACAGCTGGCCGCCGAGCTCCCCTTCAAGTCGCAGATCACCAAGATGAGGGGCCACAAGGATCAGACCTACATGCAGAAGCGTGCCGTTGTCCTCGGAGGCGAGGAAAAGAAGGCCCGTGATCTCATGCAGAAGCTCACTACCATGCGCAACGAGAAGCAAGCCAAGCGATCCGTCAAGCAGGAGGAGCGCCGCAAGGTCTACCGCGCTAAGGTGGCTGATGGTCTGGAGAAGAAGGCCGAGCGCGAGAAGAGAGAGCGCAATGATTACTGGCGCAAGGAGGGCAAGAAGCGCAAGAACCCGGATGAAGACTCTGGTGGCCGTGGACGTGGCAAGAAGCGCAAGTGATCTATTCTTTGTTCTTGGACATGTCTTAATCTACTTGGGTCTTTTGCATAGATGGCGTTTGGGCCCAAAACTTGTACCTACATTATGTTGGATGTTTATTTATATCAAAACTATTTCATGAATGCACTACTGTTTGCCTATGCTTTCTTCTCGTTGCCTCCCCCATGCCGTCTCTATTGTACTTTCTTCCTATGCTAATGACGAGGCTGTTTCTCGCCGTCGGTTGGTCTCCGATGCCAGAGGTAGAATGAAGCATCTCAAAGGCACCTGACAGTTCCCAAAGCAGGAAAGTTCTAAACGAACCTAGGATTTGAATGTTCATACTCCCGGATGTGGCATAGTAGGTGAGGACCTAATCATCTTTCCATCATCCCCGACACCACAACAGGTAAAGAAACCCTAACTCGCAAAGCTTCATACTCCATGTATCATGAATTCCATAACAAGTTTAGTAGCACTCATAGTCCTATCTATATTATCCTCACGAATTCCCACTGTCCTTGATTTTCCACTCTCCAACTACATCTATTTTCCATCAAGCTCCATCAAAGCTTCATCTTCATTCATCAATTC
The DNA here is from genome assembly GCA_028974045.1 of Penicillium cf. viridicatum. Classification (NCBI taxonomy): domain Eukaryota; kingdom Fungi; phylum Ascomycota; class Eurotiomycetes; order Eurotiales; family Aspergillaceae; genus Penicillium; species Penicillium cf. viridicatum. Next base: position 5,328,798 of record JAPQKQ010000002.1, on the reverse strand, counting down.
TTTCCCAAACATCAAACAACCATTAGATATACATGGCTCCCCTCCTAACCCTTGTCAACGTCAACACGCTCTCTCCTCGGGCCGACAAGAAATACGAAGTTAACCAGGGGAAAGAAATCCTCCTCGCCAAACTACTCTTTGGGCTTATCATAGCTGCCTTCGCCATCTTCTTGGGCTGCACAATGTAAGTACATAAGTCCACCATCCAATCATCCCCCCAAAAAAAAAGAAAATACTAATAGCTTTATTAGCTACCAGAAGATGAAGCCTAAGTATAGGGAAGAATGGAAGCCTAAGCTTAAGCCTAAGCTTCGGGACTACAAGGAAAAGTACGAGGGCTGGAAGGAGAAGATGAAGATCTGCCATGGCCCCAAAGAACCAAGTAAGTTGATCCCCCCCCCCCCCCCCCCCCCCCAACGATGGCCTTCCAATGTTGTCTTTGATACTAAATTTCCCTTATAGAGGTGCCGAAGCCTGCTCACGTGGCTGATCACCCTGTTTCTAATGCTTCGGAGGTTGACCGGATCACTTGTGATCTGACTCCAGATTACCTGAAGATGTCAACGGCGGCCCTCGTCTAGGAGAGTTGTGTGGGTGTGTATGGCTCAGTGCTGGTTGAGGTATGAAAGGCCTGATACGGACTAGGAAGGAAAGGGTTACTTGTTTCTTTTGTTTTCTTTTTCTTTTGGACTTGGACTGGACTTCGATCCGTCTTTGCTTTCTCTCAGCTTGTTCTTACTTTCCGCTGAGTTGTTTCGTTATCGGAGTTGAGCCATTGTTTCGGAGTATATTTCCCATGACTCCATGACTCTATGATTTTGTATATTATATCATTAATGACAAAACCAAGTTGTATTTTCTATTAATGTCTATTGTATATTGTAGTCTCGTAGATGTTGTGGTAACTAGTTGGTATACTTCGAAGTATAGCCCATCGAACATAAGCCCACTGACAACCACCTTCGACTATCTTCAACCATCTTCATCTCTAAATGACCATATACTGATGATTTAATAATACTCCCTTTCTACAGAAACTCATTGAATCCGATGAAATTGGTCCAGTACTATCCACGTGACCGCGCCTCTCACGCGTGTTCCAAGACTGGTCACCCTTAACCCTCTGCCAACTACTCCACGGGATTTTTTTTGGTGCTAGCATATTGTGGCGCATCTATATTTAAAATCAGTTCTTACTACTCGCATTCTTTTATTCAAACCCCCTGTCGGGACCTTCATCCGCGGTTAAAATTACGGTGGAGAAACTCATTTGCCGCCTCGTGCTGTCGCAACCCTTGCGCGCGCGTGCTGGTCGATCGCCACTCGATCGGGCAGATGCTCCTGGTTCCCACAGTGCTCCCACGCGTCTTGTTGAGATCTCGACTGTTAGTTGCATCTAAATCATTCGATATCGGACCTTCCCGGCCCCAACTCTCGATGCGGTGACTCGAGACAGGACATGCGTGTTGAGATCGTGCGGCCGCGTAAACTCGCGATTAAAGCTAGGTCGCGCGTATTTGCCAATTGTCGCTATCCCAGCATCTGTTAATCTTCCACACCCTATCCTTGACCATGAATGACGATTGCGATGTGTCTAATCGCGGGGTGCTCCATGCGGAGGCCAGTGCGAACACCCACTCTATGAACAACGCGACGTCTCCCGTGCCTCGAAACCCAATGCCTTCGGCCAAGGCCCAAACCACACAATCGCAGCAACCATTGTCACTACAAATAGATGGCTTGAACGCCGTTGCCCTCGCTCACGGCGAGGGTAACCCGAACTCAGCCTATATCGAATCATCGGAGCGCGGCAGCGATACATCGGGCGATAGCCGACGACTAGACCTTTCTGCTAGCACCGTCACAGACTCTCTTTCCAGCCTTCCTTCGTCCTCGACCAATGGTAATAATAGCCAGCCGACAGAGTTCGGTAACTCTCATACATTGAATGGACATACATCGAAACTGTGGGTGGATCAGGAGTTATTGGATTCCCAACTCACCCCGCTCGTACAGCCGGTGAATGGAGGCGGCTCAATAGATCGATGGCAACCCTCATTGGCGCCGATCAAAGCCGGCAATGCTTCAATATCACCGCCGCCATCGCCAAAGCATTCACGCACGAGCTCGAATTTTGATGCTCGCTTGGCTCCAAGCCAGAAACGGACAGCAGCTGGCGACTTCAAATCCACTTTAGATATCCCCACAGTTCACGCTGCCGACGTGAATGGAGCTGCACGACGACGTTCGAAGAGTACAGGCTCGTCAGCTTATGGGAGTAGGATTGCACAGGTAACGAGCCCACTCGCTCCCTTAAGAATCTATAGCTCATTTGTATTACCCAGTTGTCGGTCCATATCCGTACACGTCTATCATACGCAGCCGCCAAAGTAGAACAGGCCCGACAGTCGCGTGAAGCTACCCCCCAGACCGCATTGCGACCACACAAGAGCGCGTCGCCATTGAGCCCGTCGGCATCAAGTGACATTGCACCATTGCCGGCAGGAAACTCCATGCCTTTTTCACGGGATTTCCAAACATCATCCAATGGAAACTCTCATCATTTCTCGAGCCATAACCGCTCGCGATCAGCATTCTCATCTAATCAATTCCTTCCAATTCCAAAGCTAGCACCGCCTGTGGATATCATCTCATCAAATGGTCATAACCAGCGCCGTCGACCGAATCCTAACGCAGTCTCCAACCCTTCAAACCATAGCCCTATCTCCCGCCACCGACGCCATCATTCACACCAAGAGAACGGCCTCACCCAACCACTCAACGGTCAAGCAGTCCTCGGACCAGGGACACCCTCGCTCTCATCATCTCACACACACGCACCAACATCCACCCCGAACGGTTTCTACAGACACCGTACCCACTCCCAAAACACACTCATGGAACAAGACGCCATCGAAACTCTGATGTTCATGTCCAGCCCCGAGAACTCGGGGTATCGTTTCAGTCCTCGCCCGCTGCAACCAGCGAGTACGCAAAGCAGCCTGAACGAGTCGATCAACACTTCCAGCAATGGAGCGCACCACGATGGAAGCCAGGAGTCCCAAAGCTCCGGGTCTCACAATGGTCGTGAACCCAGAAGAAAACCAGGACTGGAAGCTCATGCTGGGGATGATATTGATCGTCTTTTGGATCAAATGGACAGTGATAGCGAGGATGAGGATCGATATGCATCGTATCGTCCTCGTATTAATGGTGCACATCCATTTAGAGGACATCAACGCCCGAGGTAATTGCGTTGTTTTGATCTAAGATTTCGGGATTTTGCATGGAACACATGGCATGTACATCGCTTTAGCATTGGGGGTTTTTAACTTGCTGGCATAACCATGTTCAGATCATAGGAAGCGTACGGTTGGTATGACTTCAATTCATTTGCTTTGATGAAAATTCAGGCTGGGCATCTATTTGGGCCTGAAATAGTTGATAATATGAATGTCGTTGTCTCTATATGAATCCTCTATCCAAAAAAAAAACTATGGTTAAATTACGTTTTGTCGTGTTGCTTATATCCGCCGTGTATCATTTAATGTGCGAGCTCCTATCATTCCATTAGTATCGAGCAATGTACATTGAGGAAGGACATCACTTACACTTGCGAGCTTGCTCCTGGCTCGAATCTTGGGTCCGTATAAGGCCAGCACCCAGGGGACCAGAGTCAAAGCAGCACCCTATTTCGATCCAGTCAGTCTATTTTCTTCCTTTGAGGGTAATCGCCACAACTTACAAGTCCTCCCAGCAGACTTGATGCCTCTGGATAACCAAGGTTGGTGAACATAGCATTGGTGACTAGTGGAAAGACACCACCGAGCAAATTCCGGCCTAGTGAGCATGTCAGCAAATTACAACACATCGTATCAAGAGAACGTCCCAAGAAAACACTTACAACAAGACTGCGCCGCGATCGCCGAACTCGCATACCGATGATAAGTATCGGCGAGATAATTAAACGTAGCAAGATAAATCGAAAAGATGCCCATAGTAGCACAACCAACGGCCATGGCAGGCACGATCCAGTGCACAGACGGGAAAGAACTCCAACCAAACCAGAACAAACCAATGGGCAGAAGTACAGACTCAATGCAGACGAAATACAGCCTGCCCTCTGGAGAAGTGGTGTGCTTACCGAAGCGCATGGCGATGCGTTCTTGGTAGATACTGATGATTGTGATGATGATGACGCCGACGCACATGGAGGTGAAGACGGCGCCTGTTTGCTCGATTGTGAAGTTGTGGTTTGTGCGGAAGACTAGAGGGACGGAGCTGAATTGGAGGTAGAGGACAGCCCAGCTGAAGGAGACCCATAGGGAGAAGAAGAAGACCACTGGTTCGGTGAGGAGCATGTCTGGGTTGGGATGTTAGCTTTTTTCTTTTCTTCTTCTTTTATTTTTGAGGATAGGGTGGATGAGGGTTGTCGTAGACTTACGGAATGGCCGATATAGCGAGATCTGGATCATGGTTACGATCGATGCTCGTTGCTCGTCGCTCTTGACCTTCCATCTGATTCGACGAATGCATTTCTCTTCAGATGCTTCTTCGCTCGGTAGAATTACACCGTGGTGACCGGCTTCTTCGAGTTGCTCGTAGTACTTGTTCAACTTTGCGGCTTTGCGACTTAGCAGGACGCTGCCGCGTGTTTCTTTGAAGAAGAAGTAGATGATAATGACAAACGCGGCGGACACGATAGCGTGCGAGTAGAATACCCAGCGCCATGTGGTGCGTGTGATGATTGAGCCAGAGATCATTGGTGCCAGGCCAGTACCGAACAATGCTGATCCTGAGAAGAGCGCCATGGGCGTGTTGCGGTCTTTGGCATGGTAGATGTCACTGATCACGCCGCCAACCATGGTGGAGAATGTTGCTGTGGGGGTGAAGTTAATATCTATTGAGAGTTGAATGGGAAAATCGACCATTGGGACAGGCTATACATACATCCACCCACACCCTGGAAGAAACGTGCTACAAGCAATCCAGCAAAGGAATGCGTGCCTCCACAGCCAATTAAACTAGCTATTGACATAAGTCAGCATGAGTAAAGTAACACAGTGTAACACAGTATACATACCAACGAAAAGAATCCCACTGGCAATAAATATGGGCCTCCGTCCATTGATCTCGGAAAACGGAGCCAGCACCATCGGCGCCAGGGCAAACCCACAACAGAAAAGCGTGATGCTTAGATTATACACGACAGTACTGATCCCCCACAGTTTAGTCAATTCCTCCGATGCAGGACTGACCTCGCCCGCAGCATAACCCGCGAGCGCAGTAACCCCGCAAGCGATATAAGTCATCATGGACTTGCGCCATTGCGGCCAGAGAAACGGAGATGCATATTTCTCTAAACTAGGCGCTTCTGGTGGTGGTGACTGAGCGGGGCCGGGTGGTAAAGTAATGCACGGGGTGGGTAGGGGTGTTTCCAGCTCTAAATAGCGGTATTCGATATCTTGGAATCCGCGTAGAGACTCGGCGGTCTCATCGCGCTTTTCCATAGCCGTTGGTTGGGATTTAAATGCACCCGGCGTTGTAGATGCCATGTAGTGAGTGAGTCAGAATGATGTTTGGCAAGAATTTTCTGGGGTTTTGACGAGACTTTAAAATGATTTATAGGCTAAGCATCTAGGGCGTGGAGTCCAACCGAAAGAAAATTGGAGAAATGGATCAAAGGCCGAGTCATAATCCCCAATTTTATATATCATTCCAATTACATTTACGGATGAATGTGGAGCCTGTTGATCGTATATACCCATGCAGTTAATGCTAGGACTTATTCCGAGTTCCTATGTACATTGATCTTGGAATCCTCTCAAGTACCAAGTTGACGTGGACCTGATAATGCTCTTCCGTCGTGGGTCCTGAGGCCTTAGCGTCGGAGTCATCACCGCCTAAACCTCCTCAACCGCATGGACTCGGAACCGACCCGACCCTCAACCCGCAAAATGCGGGTTTCGAGTCCTTACCTATGAGTCTAGGACTCGGTCGACTCCCAATTCCCTCTAAGAGAACCCATGCCGGGTCGGTTTTCAATTCCAGTTGGACTGCGGGTGAGGGCGAGGCCCATCACCGCCTACTAAATATGTCCTAGCTTGGCTTACGTGTTTGAACGGTTTTCACTTCATATCAATCCAGGATTCTATGGGTATAATTATATAATTATAAGCCAAAGGAGACTCGAATATCTTAAAGATAGAAAAAAAGTATAAGAATAAAATAAGAAGCTTGTAGCGTGACATATACAATTCATAGTAATACCGGGTTATAACTTATACTTCTCTGCAAACAGACATCAAGTTGATGGCAATTTCTCCAAATTGGGGAAATTGGGGGACTGCGGATTCACGACCGATTCGACAGAACTGATTAACAATCAATCCAGACCTCGGAAATCGGCAGGATGAACCAATAATAGCATGACTATGCAAGACTGCAAGATCGTGATATTCCAATCAATTCGACTTGGTTTGTGTGGTCACTGGTCACTGTGGTGCATGTGAACAGAGAACAGGGAATATGCTGTCAAACTCACCGGAGTTATGCTACAATCCCCCGAGACCACAACTCCACATGTCCATCCCCAATGTTGAGTAGCAAGCCCTATCAGTGTCACCGATGCCAGAGGGCATTTGCTCGTCTAGAGCATCTCCAAAGACATGATCGTTCACGTATGTCTTCAAGACCTTGGATCAAATACCCCCATCCCATACCCTGTCTAATACCCCACAGATACCAAAGAGAAACCGTTTGCTTGTGATCAATGTCCCAAGGCCTTTACACGCAAGTATGACACATAATCCAACCTTTCAGATACTTTTTTTTCCTTCTTTTTTAGATACTTACCCCTTCAGGGATCTGCTGGCCCGTCATGAGCGTCTCTCTCATAACCCCGACGTCAGTCCAGCCAGCAACCAGACACACACACCTCCCACCCTGGAAGGGTTAGACTCCTTGGCATCTGTAGTCTCAGACCATGCCCAATCTAATCGCGCTTTACAAAGGCCCGATGACCATTACCCAGGATTATCGGGCGTACACCGCCCAATGCTGGGTCAGTTGGTTAACACAGACGCTCCTTCTGCAGGACCCACCACCCCATCTCCAGCCCCGGATTTCGGATATGGCCTAGGTGGCTTTGGGCCGGGGTCATATCATGGTCACGACTTCACCTCATTCTTGGATAGCGTCCCCTTGCCAAATCATCCATTTTCGCCGGCTTATCAACCACTCCCGCTATTCCCACCCTTGCACTTCTCCCCGGTTCCGGACTATGATCAATCTTCTGATAGAGGGACTCTAACTGAGAATACTCCTTCGACTCCTTCAAGTTCTGTGCTTCCCCGACATGGCGCTCAGTTGCCCTCACTCCAGCCAGAGGGGTATCACATCTCCCCCAAGGCGCGCCAGCCCACGGGATTCGTACCAGTCACAGCTCAATGTCGGGAGAAATTTTTGGATATGTTATCCGACTACGCCAATGTGTTCCCAGATCCATCGCTGCCGTCTCGACATGCGCTATCCCGATGTTTGACCGGGTATGTAACTGGTTTCCATGAGCACTATCCAATTGTCCATCTCCCGACTCTCGATGTAGACTCGATGACTTTACCGCTCTTCTTATCAATGGCGGCATTGGGTGCACGGTATTGCCGCGAGCCAGACACTAGCATGCGTCTCTATCAGATTGCCAAACCAGTCACTTTGGAACATGTTCGCCGGGTCTTCCAGTCAGGCAAGCTGTCCCCGTTCAATGTGGCCGACGACATTGATGCCCTAGAAACTCTGCAATCTTTATTGTATCTGACATCGGTATCGCTATGGTTTATCAACAATCCTCCATACCACGAGGGGCTGTCGCTTCGCAGTCTAATGGAAATGCTCATGCGAAAAGGAGGACTTAACCGGCTACCCGATCAGGACGGGACATGGAGTAGCTGGATACGCCGGGAAAGCGTAAAACGCACCAAACTAATTGTTCTCTGTTTCTTCAACATCCAAACCATCGTCTTTGACGTCCCACCAATGATTCTCACGGAAGACTTCACAATCGAATTACCCAGCACCGAAAAAGAGTGGCAAGCCACGCACACAAACCTCTGGCAGACAGAGCGCCTGAAGAGTCCCGGCGAACCAAAATTCCAAGATGCCCTTTCCGCCCTATTTGGACCAACCAGCAATGCAGAGCGGTTCTCCTCACTCGGAGGCTACGTTCTAATCCACGCGATCCTACAAGACATCTGGCTAATGACGAAAGCGGGCCGACTACCTGTGTCCCGACGAAACCGCTTCGCCCCCTCATCAATGACATCCACACCAGAGCTCGTCCACGTCGAACAAGCACTCGAACGCTGGTGCCAGTGCTGGGAACGTAACCAAGAATCCTCCGTCGACCCACTCAGCCCGAACGGCCCTCTTTCCTTCACATCAGCAGCCCTACTCCGACTAGCCTACATCCGACTCAACGCAGACTGCGGCTCAGCCCGCCAATTGCAAACCTGGGACCCAGTCCAAATCGCAACAAGTCTCCGTGACAATCTCTCCGTCCGACGCGGCGACCGTCTCACGCGCGCAGCGCTCCACTGCGCACATGCCCTCAGCACACCCGTCAAGCTCGGTATTGGATTCGTCGCGCACTCGCAGGTGGCGCTGTGGTCGAATCAGCATGCTTTGTGTTCCCTGGAGTGCGCGGTGCTGTTGGCGAAGTGGCTTGAGGCGATTACGGTGTCGGATCCGGAGCCGGGGTTGACGGAGCAGGAGACTCGATTGCGGGATTTCGTGCTTGAGATGGTTATGGAGGTGCAGCATGGTGTTTCGAGGGAGTGGTTGCTTGCTACTAATACTCGGCTCAGTGCTGCGGTTACTAGGTTGTGGGCCAGGCTATTTACGGCGGACTATATTTGGGAGATGGTTGCTTTGATTGGGAGGTCTTTGGATAGTTATGCGGATTTGCTGGAGCAGTAGAATGGAGTTTGGTGATGTGCTTGCACGAGTTGTTATAGCGCAATTTTAGGGCGAGTTTAGGGTCAATTGAACGGCCATCATAGTCGTACAGTAGCTCCCAGACAAGGGTTGCTCTTGAATCATATTGCTCATGTCGGTTAGACTCGGCACTTCTCCTTCGATTGGTCTTGTTCGCCTGTGTCTGACCCCAACTTCCCCCACAGGGCGTGTGTGTGCATCGTACGGACTTTGTACAGGGCTCCCCGATGACTCACGGAATATCAATTTGGCCTTGGACATCGGGGTTTGAGGACTTTCTGGCATGACCCCATATACCTATGTACTCCAGTTCTCCAATTCTCCAATCCTGATGCCCAATGCCCAATCCCTATTTTCTCAGACCCTCCGAGCTAATATCAGACCTCGGTAGTTCGTTTAACTACGCTCTTCTTCTCCCTTCATCTTCTCCTTCTCCTCCTAGTAGCCAATACATACTTCCCACCTTCACAACCCCAAATCCCGAATAACAACCAAAACGATCCAAAATGTCCCCATCACCCCTCACAGCCTCCCCAGAAACCCTAACCCTCCTGAAAGACCTCCACGCCAAATCCTTAACCCAAGAATCAACCGTGGACTGGCACACCCTCCCGCAACAATGCAGCCCCGAATTCGACTCCATAATGCTGGACAAGTTCATCGCCCTCGACCGAGACAAATGCGAACTAGTCTACCACATCTTGCGCAGCATCAACGCAAAAACAGTCGTCGAGGCCGGTACCAGCTTCGGCGTTAGCACTATCTATCTAGCGCTTGCTGTTGCAGAAAATGCGAAGCGTGTTAACGCTGCAACTAAGCCGCGGGTCATCGCCACGGAGAAGGAAGAGTCTAAGGCTGAACTGGCGAGAGCGCACTGGGCGAAAGCTGGTAGGAAGGTTGAGGATGTTATTGAGCTTCGTGTTGGGGATTTGCGGGAGACTCTTACTGAGGATTTGGGGACTGTGGATTTTTTGTTGTTGGATAGTAAGTTGTGTTTATTTTCTTGGACTGATAATAGACATGTACTCCGTACATGTCTGTTTGATCCCCTGGTTATCTTGTATTCAACTTGCATATTCGATTGCTGGCTAGTGATACTGGCAACATCTATACTAACCACTATGCCTAGTCTGGACCCCTCTCGCCCTCCCTGCGCTGAAGCTCGTCCAGCCGCATTTCCAACCTGGTGCGGTCATCATCGCTGATAATACGGTCAAAGCAGGTGATAAGTACCAAGAACTCTTTGCATATGTTGATGCCGAGGGCAGTGGGTTCCGACGGGTGACGATGCCGTACGAGGGTGGTCTGGATATGATTGTTTATCAGTAGATGTAGTCTCTTCAAGTAATATCCATAGCAGTATCTGCAGTACCCTGTTGTCGAATATATGAATTCATACTTGATCTATTCCAACATACTCAGTGTTGTCTTTGATAGGCTAAACGGGATCCGCATTGGAGTATCAACCCCTCATTCTGTTATTTCCCAATTGATATCCTCTATATCCTTTATATCTTCCTAATTGATACGATCCATTCAACTCCACAAAGCTCATACATAGATCCATCTATAACACATCACATATCCACAATGTCCTCAACCCAATTCCACCCCCAAGAAGGCCACTTCAACGCAGCCCCAAGCCTAAACCCACCCCCAACACCAGCAACAAAAGACTACAAACTAAACCACCTAGCCCTCCGAATCCAGGACCCATCCCGCTCACTGCATTTCTACATCAACCTCCTAGGTATGCGCGTAATCTTCACCATGAACGCCGGGCCCTTTACGATCTATTACCTCGGGCATCCGCCGGCAGATGCAACAACCGAAGAAGATATTACCGCTTGGGCGAAGAGTACCAGTGAAATCCCCGTTATGACGAAGACAAGCGGGCTGCTGGAGTTGTATCATGTGCATGGTACGGAGAATGCCGGTGATGGTGGTGGTGTTTCTACGGGGAATGTACCCCCACATCTTGGATTCGCGCATCTGGGGTTCACGGTTCCTGATGTGTCGGCTGCTGTGCAGAGATTGAGGGAGGGTGGGGTTAGGATTCTTAAGGATGTGGGTGTTTGTTCGAGGGAGACGGTGCCACTTTCGGGGTGGGAGGAGGAGAGGGGGATTGGATGTGGGGAGATTCATGGGAATTATGCTTGGTTTTTTGAGAAGTTTGCTATGGTTTCCGATCCGGTGAGTTTCTATACCCTTCCTAGATACGCAGGGTGTTGTGCTGTTGTGTTGATGTGAGTTGATAGGATGGATATACGGTCGAGTTGATTCCTCAGAGCGTGTGAGGATCTACTTTTGTACACTCTACGATTATAGCACAGTTTGTTTTAGACAACAGGCCGGGAATGGAACATCCATCCCGTAAAAATAGCTTAATGCAGCCTATACAACCAACATGAGATAGTAGACGAAAGTTATCGGAATTACGCGCCCCAGCTGTCATCCTCCGCAACGTCGTAGTCCATATCCCGCGCAGGAGCGGTGTTGCCCACCGACGTGGACGACATGACTGTGTCTTCTGGTTCGTCCTGTCCAAGGCCACCCTTGAATTCCGTTGATGATCCAGCGGTAGGAAGGACAATGGGAGGGTTGGCCACCCAGGTGAGCTGGACCTCGCCCACGGAGGGAATGTTCCAGGGGGAGAACATGAGCTTCTCGGCCTGGAAGCGCTCTTTGAATGCCACCACGACGGAGTTGGGCTGGTCTGGGTGTGCCTCAATGGATTCGTATTCGCCAACGCCCTAGAACATAACAAATTAGTACACGCCGTGCTTGGCTGGAAATATACATGACTTACCATCAGGTGCTGACGCAATGCTTCGTCCTTGTCTGAGTTGAGCTCAACGCCCGATACGGCGACTCGTCGAGGCCGGTTATCCAGACGCAGCACACCTCCTCGTCCCCGAGCCGCAAACCCACCACGTCCGCGGTATCCTCCGCGGAAATTGGGGTCATAAGCGCCGCGTCCGCGGTATGTGCCTCGGCCACGGAAGCCACCACGACCACGGTATCCACCCCGTCCTGAAGGGTCAGCCGCAGGGTCTAGGCCAAGGCTCTTTGCCTCGGCCTCGAGGGCAGCGAGTTGAGCTCGCAGCTGTTTCGTCTCATCACTGATATTCTCATCGGCGGCAGGCTCGGTGACCATGGCATCCCCAGCACCGGCGACATCGCTTGTGTCTGCTGTGGCACCGAGTCGCTGCATGAGGCGGGCCCGCTCCTCCTGCTGTTTCTTGAGAAGTTCATCGCGCTGGCGCTCTAGAGCCTGCTTGGCGGCTTCAGTCTCCTGTCGCTTTTTCATTTTCTCCTCGTGCGCCCTCTGTGCTTCTTGTTGTTGCTTCTCGAACTCTTCTTGGTTGAAGGCGGGTGCCTCAGGCTGTGCACTTTCAGGCTTTTCCTCGCGATTCGGTTTGTACCAGTAAACCTTCACGAAACGGTTGTCGAAGATGACCTTGGGACTGGACCATGCGGCCTTAGCTTCGGGGAAAGTTTCGTATTTTACCAGAGCGATCTTTTTGTAGGGTTGCAAAGAGACCTCGGTAATGTTACCAAACTCAGAGAAGAACTCGCGCACAGAATCCTCGTTGAACTTGTCGTCGGGAATCTGCTCAACAACAATAGTCGTAACAGACTGGTCCTCATTGGGTCCTGCCGATGAGAAATCGGACCGGCCGCGTCCTCGCCCACTGAATCCGCCACGACCACGGCCGCGGCCACGGTCACCGCGTGTGGGAGCACCGCCCCGCTGCGCATGCATACCCGCAGTCTTGGGGTCATATTCTGCGACTGTTAGCAATGGTATATCTAGGGTGAATGAATTTCTCTTACCATCGTCTTTCGAGACACCTCCCTCGCCGTGTTGGTAAGGGCAGGTATTTCCTAGGTAACAGATACCTTGGGTATCATAGAACGGACATCGCTGGCTGCTTTGTGGAATCTGATCGGCTCCTGGCTGACCGGGAGGACCAGGCATCCCCGGCATAGGCATTCCCGGCATCTGCGGGAATCCCATACTCTGCATAGCCATCATTGCTGCCATAGGATCGTTCGGGTCGAACGGCGGGAAACCAGGCATCATGGGGAAGCCACCGGGCTGTTGCGGAGGGAACTGTTGGCCCTGCTGATGTGGAGGGAATTGCTGGCCCTGTTGCTGCGGAGCGAACATTTGACCCTGTTGCTGTGGGGGATATTGTTGACCCTGTTGCATCTGATGCCCACCCATGAAGTCGCCACGACCACCTCCGCGCGCGCCGCGTCGAGCAGTCTTCATAGCGCGATTCTGGAACCCACCATCATCGTGTTCCGGCTCCCCTTGGAATCCCTCATTAAAAGTTCGTTTGCGGTTGGCACTGCCAGGAGCGACAGCAGCCCTCGGGCCGCTGGGGGCATTCTCAGGAGGTTGTGACGAGGGAATGTGGGCAGCGGGTTGGGGCTGGCGCTGAGGCTGGGTTACAGGTGCGGGCGGAGGAGGCGCGGGTTGTTTGGGACCGAAGGTTGTAAAGAGCTCGTTGACGAAGGGTTGCGTGTCTAGTAAGTGTTAGTCATATGAAACAATTCAATGCGATCGAGACATCAGACGCACGTTCCCGCAGGAAATCCTCTAGGTTTTCCACCGAGACCTTCTTGATTTCGTCGGCTGGCGCATCGGACCTAACTAGTGCCAAGACGTAGTCTGCGAGCACATCAGAGTCGGCATCAGAGCTACAAGCAAAGAATACGATTAGTCGTTGCTTTATTTCCCAAAGCCGTGTCAAGTGCCTGATCGACTTACATGTCCTCCAGTTTTTTGACCACCCATTTCTTCACATCAGTGGCCTCCGCGTCAGTGAACTGCATGGCGAAGATGATTTTCGAGCAATTTCAAACTGCGATAATTGAATTGGGTCGGACGGAAGATTGACGTGAAAGCGACGATGATTGCAGGGATTTGGTTTCAACAAAGCCGTCACTCGGGAAGATTCCTGCGTGCACAGTGATAATCGTATATGGGATGAAATCACAGCTTTGTGTTGTAAATAACAAAGCTTGAGAATGAGCTATTTTAAGCTGATAAGCATTCACCCCCAACCGTGAGGGAATGGAAGGACATGGCTGAGGACGCGCGAAGGCGAGTGCAAAAACGCGAGTACCGGGAGATCACGTGCTTCAATGACATAGGACAATACTCTGCAACTCCTTAAGCTACACTGTAAAGGATTGCGATCGTATTCATCATTTCGGTTTATTTTTGTTTTCTGATCTTTACAATTACTCATAACCTCTACGAATGAACAGCTGTGCCTAGCATACCCAAGTTTATTTTCATATCGAAACTGGTTGCTAGACTACAGCAAAAACGCAAAAAGCAAAAAGACCCTCGGCAAAAAAACAAATGTAGAAACAGCAGTGAAAGAACAGAACCAATGATGCCCAGAGGCTTCAAGGCTCATGCCCGGATTTCTAAAGACGGAACGATCGAAGCAAATACCGACGAATGAGGGAATAAAATTTTGTTGAACCGAAGAAATTGTATTGAATTCATCAATCTCATGAAAGATTCCACGAATGACTGGCAGAAGGGAAATTCTGGGTGACCGTGAACATTTTTACAGCTTGTCGTAGTACTATAGAACGAGATTAGTGACTGAGACCAAGAAGGATAGTGAGTAAAAAAGACTTACGTTTTCGTAACCGGGAACGACCTCCTTGAGACCCTTGCGCTTGCGCATTTCCTGGACGACCTGACCGGGCTTGGTGGTGGGGTCGAGAGGAGAACCGCCGGGGAGGATGCTCCAGTGATCGAAGACGGACTGGGGGAAGGCCTGGCCACCGGTAGCGGAGCGGAGATCGGCAGGGAAACCGAAGGACTCGTTGACGGGCAAGTAAGCCTTGACCATGAACAGAGGGGTACCGGGACGCTGCTCCTCAGTGTAGACGTGACCACGGCGGCGGGTGAGGACACCGTAGATACCACCCATAGCCTGCTCGGGAACCTGGATCTCGACGTTGAAGATGGGCTCGAGGAGACCGGGGTCGGCCAACATGGCAGCGGCGTACAGAGCACGACGAGCAGTGGGGATGATCTGACCACCACCACGGTGAATAGCATCAGCGTGCAGGGTAACATCGAGGATGTTGAAGCGGACGGAACGCATGGGCTCCTCGGCAACGGGACCCTCGCGGGTAGCCCACTGGAAACCGGAGACAACGGAATCCTTGATTTCGTTGAGGTACTGGACGGCCTTGGTCTGGTCGATGAGCAGGTTGGCACCGGTGGTGTCGGGACCGAAGCACCAAATCTTACGGGCATCGGTAACATCCCAGCCGTACTCGTCAGCAAGGACACGGGCACGAGCCTTGAAGTCGTCACGGGGGCTGATCTTGCCAGACTCAATGGCGAGGGAGACATCCTCCTCGATGGGCTGAGCAGTCATGTACAGACGGTTGTGCTTGTTGGGCGACTTGGACAGAGCAGTCATGCTGGAGGTACCAGCAACGGTCTCACGGTAAGCAACGACGGGGTCGGAGATACGGAGGGGAACACCAGCGTGGTCCTCCTCGAGATCCTTAAGACAAATCTCGAGGTGGAGCTCACCGGCACCGGCAACAATGTGCTGGCCAGACTCGTTGATCATGGTCAGGACACAAGGGTCGGACTTAGAGAGACGCTTGAGACCCTCGACAAGCTTGGGCAGATCCTGGGCGTTCTTGACCTCGACGGAGCGCTGCACAACGGGGGAGACGGAGAACTTCATGACCTTCATGTTGTGGGCAGTCTCATCGGTGGTGAGGGTACCGGACTTGAGCAGGAACTGATCGACACCGACCAGACCGACAATGTTACCGGCGGGGACATCCTCAATGGGCTCAACGAAGCGACCCATCATGAGAATGGTACGCTGGATGGCCTTGATGAAGAGATCCTCCTTGCGGCCGGGGATGTAGTTGGGACCCTGGATGCGGACCTTGACACCGGACTTGACGGTACCGGAGTAGACACGACCGAAGGCGTAGAAACGACCCTTATCGGAGGTGGGCACCATCTTGGAGACGTAAAGCATCAGAGGAGCAGTGGGGTCACAGTCGCGGATACCGATGCAAGCCCTGTCGTCGGTGGGACCCTCGTAGAGAGTCTCGGCACGGTACTTCTGGGCAGTGACGGGGGAAGGAAGGTGGATACAGATCATCTCCAGAAGGGCATCAGCGGCAGGCAAGAACTTGCGCATGATGAGCTTGAGGAGGGCCTTGCCCTCGAGCTCCTTCTCATCATTGGTGAGGGAGACCTCGAGCTTGTCGAGGAGGGTGAAGATCTCATCACGCTTGTTGTGGTTGACAGCGGCGAAGATCTTGAAGATGGGGTCTAAGATGAACTGGTTGAAGGCACGCTCAAGGGTCTTGCCCTCGTGCTCACCCTTGGTGGTCCACTTCTTGGTCTTGGGGTTGAAGAAGTTGTCGCCCCAGAGACGCTCAAGCATCTTCTTGCGGTCAACACCGAACTTCTTGGCGTACTTGATGGCGAACTGGCGGACAGTGAAGCACCAGCCGTGGAGACCGGAACCGAAGGCGATGGTTCCTCTGTCGGGGTAGACCTGGACGTCACCGAGAGCCTTGTCGAAGTAGGTGGAGATGATGACGTTGACGGACTCAATGGTACGGGAGAAGGACTGGTACAGATCCTCCTTGGAGACCTGGAGCTCGAGAAGAGCACGATCGACCTTGTTGATGCAAAGAACGGGCTTGATACGCTCGGTCAGGGCCTGACGCAGGACGGTCTCGGTCTGGACACAGACACCGGAGACACAGTCGACAACGACAAGGGCACCGTCAGTGACACGGAGAGCGGCAGTGACCTCGGACGAGAAATCGACGTGACCGGGGGAATCGATCAAGTTGATCAGGAACTCGTCACCATCGACGGCCTGGGGAATCTCCTTAAGATCCTCTGGGTCGGGGAACTTGGCGTAGAGGGAGATAGCGGTGGACTTGATGGTAATGCAACGGTCCTGCTCATCGGGACGGGTGTCCATGAAACGAGCCTCACCAGCCTTGGCGGCGGAAATAATACCGGCACGCTGGACAAGGGAGTCGGAGAGGGTGGACTTTCCGTGATCGACTGAGGCACAGAAACAAAGTCAGAATCAGCCATTTCACCGCATCACATCATCTGTAGTAAAGAACTTACCGTGAGCAATGACGGACATGTTTCGGATGTTAGCCCGACGGTCCATCAAGGTCCGGATCTGATCTAGGTCAGTATCGACATTCATGATGATTTGATCATAATCTGTTTCAAGAGAGAGAAAGGTTTTCAAGCATCACCAGCGGAAGTGGCAGACTGGAAATGGAAGGCATGGAAGGAGAGCTATCGAGGGAAATATATCCCCTCCTTCCGCCGGTAATGTTTGATATAACCTTGGAACCTTTGAAAGGCAAATACTAACCTCTTCGATAGTGAAGCTGTTCACACATCATTGTTAGCTGTATGTCCTGGAAAATTGTCTGGAGTACAACTTACTTAACCATCTTGGCGGTTGATCCTTAGAAGAACTAGGATAGAAAAGAAGAAGAAGAGCACACAGATGACTAGGACCGAGAGTTCTCGATCACTGAATCAAAAATGTTCTATGTGCAACTGCTCCTGGGAGAGATAGAGGGGGAAAGAAGAAGAAGAGGGGAAGGGAAAGTGGGAGAGAAAAAAAAGAAAAGCGAAAGTGGGGACTTTTTTTCTCCTCCCGGTTTTGTGCGTTTTGAGCTGACTAGCCCATTTTTTTTTCCTTATAGAAATTCATTGGGTATATTATTCTCTTTTTTTTAATTACTCACATTCTTCTCATTGACTTTTCATTTCGGTCCTTTTTTTTGATTTCAAATCCTCTATACTTTCATGTCTTGACTCACTACGCTGACTTTTTTTTTTTGCCATCCGTGGGTGCTCCGGTGACGTTTGACAGCCATATCACAAGCGAGAGGTGTTCCAACTCTTTTTAAAGCTACATATGGATATAATATGATCTCTTTGACCTTTCTAAATGCTAAAAAAGAGTCAATTTAGAGCCTATAATTCACCCCATGCTTTTAGCTTTCCAAGGTTCCCTAAAACACTTGACTCTGCCCAAAACCCCTCTATCAACTTGGTGGGGCAATGCAACATTAGTAAGCCATTTCAAATTGATCCCCAGGGCTACCTCAAGCATATAGCTCAAGAGCTCAATGTATGGTACACCGATACAGCTATTATTTATATGTGTATATAATTTAAAATAGAGATACCTCAAGCATTCAATTGCATTGAAAAGCAAATCCTCTTTCTACATAAGCCTTGGAGCAAATTTTCACCGATCTTCACCACTGGCTCGTGCAGCACCGTGCATTAGTGGGGGGGCAAAAGAACTCCTCATTTGGAGGCACCAAGGCATCAAGGCATCAAATCATCCCACCTGCATACACCTACATTATAGAAAGAAACTACAAAGTTACATGTAGTCAAGGCAAAATTAATGAAACCAACAAAAAATTAAATTTGTCAAACGCTTGACCCTATCACTGAAATAGAGGATCTCAAAACAATCCATAAGCCGGGACGGTCTTCCAGCCCGAGTGTTCCGGTGCCCAGTCCCGGCAGCCATCCCGGCCGTATGAAATAGAATCGTGCGATTCAGCGGGCATTTCCGTTGGCCTACAGAAAAATCCAGATGATAAGATTAGAACCTTTCATCTAGAAGTACCCATATGGCCTCCCTTGCCGATTCCTTCCCTCTCCCAAAATCCGAGCGCGACCGAAAGCAATATCACCCAAGCTCATAAGCAATTGCCACTTTACCAACCGAAGAATCCAGTGAACTAGCCTGTCTATCTAGTTCCATTGATGGCCATGTTTGCTACCTGGATGCTTTCTAAGCTGTGTGTTCTCACATGTGACCTGAAACAATATCCCCGCCATCGCTCCTCGGTATCATTTGCTTTTTCTGGATCTCATTGATAACTTGTCATTTTTATATGCAAGGGTATCAATACTCAAAGTCTTAGCCATTCTGATAATCAGGGAGCTCCTTACGTAGTGGGGTGTGTAACCTGGCCTCTTTTTCCTCCTCGCTATGCTTGTTGTCTTGCAAAGGCTGCCCAATGTGCTATAATATATCGAATGCGACTAGCATAGGATCCTGACCGAACGATCCTAGAAATCGACATATTTTCTGTCATAATCATGACTATGTTTGGTGTGATACAGTGAAACGGCAACCTATCAAGGGATGAGGCAGGATACTGCAGATACAAAGTCTCCAGTAGCAAACCTTGTAACTTCAAAATGATTCACACTTAATTGTACAATATCAGCGCTATACATGCGTCAAGTTTTTCTATATTTCTGTAAAAGCAATGGTTTATTATGTCTTGTGCTGTACAGGCTTTAAATAAAGTTATTTTGTGCCTTCCAAGGCCACCCATAGAGAAATATATATACGGTTAGTCAAATCCAGAATAAGCGGCATATAACTAGATAGTTTAGAATAAGCAAAACTAAAAACTAGAACTAGTTAGTTATTACACTATAGTTATTAGGTGGGATTCAAGAGATTGTTGGCTCAGGCACAAGTGTTACCTTGCCATTTTTGAACCTCCCTAGATGGAAACGAAATATCGTCTTTTAATCATCTATTATAATATAGACCTGTATAACCTCTCTTCATTATAGGTGTTCTAAACTAATACTTTTAGTCAATTAGCCCTAAAATATTCCGTACACTCAGACCCTCAAACACCTAGCGGGCGCCACCCAATCGCTAAGAGCCCCTTGGATAAGCGAGTCCAATTGCGACCAAGCCAAGTTGTTTTGCCATAGCCAGGTGACAATCCTACTCTAAGCTTGGGGGTTAGCGTCAATTTAGTTATATGATATTTAGCCCCTATAGAATAATTAAAATGCCGATGATCTCCAGTACAAAGATGAGTTGTAAAATATCCCCACGTTTAACGGCCGATCGACATGCGTAGTGGGTCGTGGCTTTTCGCCCTATTGGGCGTCTCTCTTGCAGATGCTTTGTCTCTAGAAAAAGGAGAGATGTCTGCTGTGTTCAATGTGCCTTTAAAACACAAGAATGCCGCAAAATATATTACCAATACCCAGCTAAGGAGGAACAATACAGTTCTTCTTCCAATCGGCAATGATGCATGATGCCTTTGTCTTGATCCTAATATTTACCTATCCTAACTTTTACCTTTTCAGGAAAATATTGTTTATACCAACATCTCACTAGGCACCCCGCCACAGAGCATCGAGGTGGCATTTTGGATGGTCGGCAATGAGTGCCGGGTGCCTGTAAGGACCTCGCATGATAAGGCAATAAAAACTGCAACGGCTCCGGTGGCTATAACAAGACCCTTTCTACTAGAGTCTAGCATGAATGATCTGCATTCCAACTTCACCGTTAGCAAGTCGATTGAATCATCTATGACTATCGAACATTGTTCAACTCCCATGGTTGAGATATAGGACCTATATTGGAAAGAAAATCTCCATATCTACCTCTAATAGGCCGCAGTAGAGGGCCGAGGCTAACTATAACGCTGTAACATGCCCCTAGCAGAACTTGTTTAGAGCTCTTGGCTTAGTCTACCATAGAATTTTTTTAATTAACCTTTCAGTATTCTAGAGCTTATTCTATCACCACATACCCAGCCCTAGAGTGTAGACGCAGGTTGGTCATATCTCCTATTGTATACAGACAGACCTTTAATGTTGGCACTTGTAGTGGACCATGGCAACAACGCAACTTGTAATATAGGAACCCTAGCCAACCTTACATTTAAGGCTAATACATAAATCGTTTCTTGGACCCTAATTTTAGTGTAATAACTACACATGTATGGATGGATGCAGAAGCATTCATGAGCAACAAAAAGAACTTGGAATCTCAAAGCAAGCGATCCACCTGAAGCTTCACGATAAGTCACGATAAGCCACGATATGTCACGATAAGCGGTAGGATCTCCTCGAGATCACGATAAGGGTGTGTATATCACGTGCCACAATACGCCAACGACATCTGGCAGCCAGTCTTCATCGCTTTGTTCCTCAACATATTCACGCCTCTCAAGCCTTGTACT
The DNA here is from genome assembly GCA_028974045.1 of Penicillium cf. viridicatum. Lineage (NCBI taxonomy): Eukaryota > Fungi > Ascomycota > Eurotiomycetes > Eurotiales > Aspergillaceae > Penicillium > Penicillium cf. viridicatum. The sequence continues at coordinate 5,307,714 of JAPQKQ010000002.1, read as the reverse complement.
ATATCGGTGGGAAGCTGTGTGTTAATCAGGCTGTGGGCTCTGAAATATTGGCTCTGCCTTAGTTCACCGTCAAGGCCCGTTTGCCCCTGCGAAGCATTCCATATTGGAAGGGTAAATGCAGAGACTCGGCGTGTCGGCTCGATTATATGGATGTTCGGATTTCGTATATGGTGGCTCATTTTTCGATTAAATAAGCGACCAGTACCAGGTGAGTTCCAAAATGCTCGGCGGCGCGACGCGACACGATTGCTTCCATCCCACTCATCTACCCTTATTCTATCATTGAATCGACCCCCGGACTCGATTGATTACGGCCTGTGTAATTCAGAAACGGAATGGCTGACGAGTCTCCCAGTCTCGAAAATCTAATTGAGGAGCTCGGGTTTCCCCCAAGCGAGCATCAATTCTTGCTTCGTCTTTTCGGCTCGTCCGACCCATTTGCTGGGCTTCCTGGTGCAGACCCTGAGGCCAGTCACAGCCGAAATCAATCTAGCCAAAACAGCTCTACCAGTATTTCTCGCAGACTTGCATCTGCTAGGCTCTGGCAAGATATTCCTCCGTTTACTGAGTGGATTTCCCTGACTAACCTGCCACCCTCACAGTGAACGTGCCAATCAGCTTCGTCTACGATCTGCGCACCGTCATCCTAGTGACTCCCACGAAGGTTTAGAACGTAGAGATCGGGTTCACTACGAAGAAGAGTGGACTTCCCTGATCGGTACAGATTCAGAATCTCTGATCTCCGAGTTACTTCATCAGCTTGCAACGGACGACGAGCCTCCCTGTCTCGACTCCCCTGATCTTGCTGAACACCCTAAGGCATCAGATAACGTTGTACACCCTGGATCCTTTGGACCCCCGAGCCCATCAGTCTATGACAGCGAAATAGGTGAGCCACCCGACTCTGTTAATAACTTCAACGAGACCCCCGGAACCCAAGGCAATTGCGAAGAATCCCAGGACCCGAGGACTTTAAAACAACCTGGGAGCTTTGAGCAGCTACTTGAATCATTCCCAAGACCTCCCGGTCGCAATCAAACAGTCAAGGACCAAAGTTTCTCCTACGTTTATTCCGACGCCCAACGAGTGCCACCGAAAGACAGTGCCCAGGCTAACACATCAACGCTTGCCAGCAGTCAGATCAAACCTGCGACCAGTCTTCATCGGATTTCCCGATTCTCTGAAGATTTGGGAGACAGTAACCCGATCGGAGAACAAGATTCTTCCAGCATTTGTGCCAAGGCTGATACATCTGCACTCGACACCAGTGGGCTAGGTAATACCTCTCCTAGTTCTTCTAGAATCTCCCCGCCGTCTTATTCAACTGTCACCAACACTCGGAACGTTTCCGTTCAGATCCCTTCCCTGACCCCCAGCGCCTCTTTCGGAGAGTTACGTCTCCCCGTTGACTGTCACGAGGGACAACAAGCGGATCCCGAAAGCCCCCACCAGGCTCAGGAGCGCGCAAATCGGTTCACCTACACCCCTTTCCCTGAATACTCCTCGAGAGTTCGTCCGATCAGCTACGTGATCAGAAGGCAGCACTCCTTCCGCACTATCTTCGAAGGGCGCGCTACACCTTCAGATTCCCCTCGATTTTACCAGAAGACACCCCTTCGTATCTCTACTCATCTGTCAACGGTCTCTTTCGCCTCTGGAAGAAGGAACACATCAAAACCCAAGAGAATCTGGAAACGTTGTGTTAGAAAGGTCAAACATTTGCTTTGTCGAACCCGCAAACGCACGCCATCCGCTCTTGATCATTAATTCCACGCCTGAGAAGCCGCATATCTTTACAATCTCTTCAAACTCCTCTCACCCAAGTCCCATCTCTATCTTTACTCCTTGCTCACTTTTACGCCTGTCTCATTCTTACCCCTATCTCTTTTCACACCTCGCTCATTTCAAGCTTATCTTCACTCACAATGGATTCTCGAACATCCCGTCTCTTGGATCCATCCTCGGCAATGGCGGCCATCACCAAGCACAAGGCAGAAGCGATCAAGCTAGCTCGCGAACAAGGGGTAGCTGTCCAAGAGATGTGTCGTCGTGCGAAAACCCAGGTTCCACCATACGAGTTTGAAGAGTTGATAGGCAAAGGTGCCTATGGTCGTGTTTACAAAGGTCACCAAACACCATCGGGTCGGCTGGTTGCCATAAAAGTCCTAGATATTGACTCGCTAGACTACAAGTCACTTCGAGATTTCAGAGATGAGTCGATCAAAGATTTCATCCATGAAACAAAGGTGATGAAGCAAGTGAAGGATTCCGGTGCCAAAAACATCAATGAGATCATTGAAGCCATCTCCATTCACTCTCAGTTGTGGCTGGTTTGTGAGTACTGCCCTGGTGGCAGTGTCCGTACCTTGATGCGTGCAACAAATGACAAGCTCGATGAGAAATACGTAATTCCAATCGCTCGTGAGCTAGCTGTTGGACTTCATGCTATTCACGAAGCTGGAATCATTCATCGTGATGTGAAAGCTGCAAATATTCTTGTTCATGAAGAGGGTCGTCTGGAAATCTGTGACTTCGGTGTTGCTGGTGTTCTTCAATCACAGCGAGACAAACGATCCACCTGGATTGGAACACCACACTGGATGCCGCCAGAGATGTTTGCAACTCGTGGAGAGGCCCATCAATATGGCAATGAGATTGATGTGTGGGCGTATGGGTGCACACTGTTTGAATTCGCGAACGGGAACCCACCAAACGCAGGCCTGCGAGAACGAATGCAAATCGGTCGCCAACTAAACCGCAAGACTCCCCAGCTGGACAGCGATATGTACAGCCAAGGCCTGAAAGACCTTATTGCGTACGCCCTTGACTCCAACCCAGAAACTCGTCCCACGATGGCAGACATCCTTGCCCACCCCTACATTGCCGATACGGAGGAGGAATATCCAACCGCCTCAGTTGGTGAGTTGGTGAGAAACTACTACCAGTGGTCCCAGCGAGGAGGCCAGCGGATTTCTTTGTTCCATCCAGGCGGTGCCGCGGCAGCTGAACTCCCAGGCATCGAGGAGTCAGAAGATGACTGGAATTTCAGTACAACAGATGGATTCGAGCGAAGATTCTCTGTCATTGACCTGGATGAAATTGCCGCCTCGCTGGCAGAGATGCAGCAGTCAATCAGTCCTACCGACACAACGCCTGAGCAAGACATGTACGAAACGTTTTCGGAAGACGATCTTAACTATGAAGACAAGGTCAATTTCGATGAACGTGTGCGCCGGGGCGCAGAAGCAATGGAAGGCCTGTTTAATGAAGAGAAGCCCAGCTACACATATGAAACAAAAAATGACTTTGTCCCCATCGAACCCGCCCAACCCACTTCAGATCTTCCCCTTCGTGCGGAAACAGACCGCTCTTCTGTCACATCAACTTTCCTCGATATCGATATTGGGTCATTCGAGGCCTCGCACTACGCAGCAGGAGCTCCATCTGCGCAGCCTTTCCAATTGGTCGACGCAAATACTATCCGCGCGACCCGGTCCAGTCTTCGATTGAACAGGACCTCCTCTGAGAATAGCTCAAAGTCGTCTGATAGCGGCGTGGATGACGATGCAAACCTCGAAGATACATTCGTGCCTTCTGGTCCTCGACCTCCCACCATGGACTGGAAATTCCCGTCGTTCACACCAGATGAAGAGGAGCAACCGGAAGAAGAAGAAAAGGAGGTCATTGCACAGGAGCCCGTCACAGAGGAGTCTTTCCAGGCTGAGAAGCGAGCCACCATGCAGTGGACATTCCCAGTGATGGGATCCGTGCCCGAGAGCCAAACCTACGATGACCGACATGACACCCTCCGGGCCCCGCTGCCTGAGGTTCAACCTCCGCCGCAGTCGCAGCCACTGTCAACAGATGAACCAGGTGACTCACGTCCTTCGACTTCGGCATCGAATACCTCCGACTCAGATTACGATCCCTTCCGCTTCGATCGCCCCACCACCCCGGAGGGTGCAAACTCGCTTCATCACAGTCATTTCTTCGACACAGAACTCCCTGCAATGCTGGAATTAGCCGGTTACAATGAATATGAGGCTTCGGGGGTTCTCGATGGCCCCGGGCCAGACGAAGAATCTCACCCTGTATGGAAGGAGCACTCCAGGACTTCCTCGTATGAAGATGGTATGACAGCTTTACCCACCGCCATTCCAGTTCCCCAAACCCCCACTGCTTCCTCGGTGACTTCGGGTCCGGTCTCAGAACCGGGATCTCCTGTGCTCGAAACTATTCGACATGTACGACACGATATGCCTGAAGTCCCCATGCCACAGGCAGAAGATAAGGGACCAATCCCCTTCCCATCTCTCAATGCTCCGAATGCGGCGAGTCTGATGGAGGGCATGGATGATGGTGTAGTAACAGCAGAACTTGACCGTTTACTGGGTGATTTCCTAGAGTCGCTTTCAGCGACTGGTGAGGCATTGTCACGGGCCAAGATCAAGCATGAGATGAATAGTGTTCAGGTTGTTGAACAGGTCTAGATGACCAGAATATGGGCTTGTGGGATATTATTACTGGCAAATATCCTTAGCGGAAGCCATGTAAGGAGGCCCGGATATGTGGGATCAATGAGTGTCAATTTATCTACAATTCCAATAACTAATATTATGTTCGGTTTGCATGCATGTTATGTCCATTACGTAGATTTCCAGGAAGGATGATGATGTAGACACTACTTCTTGACTGGTAGAGATAAATATGTACTTTGATGTCTGGAAATATACTTGGAGCTATGCCTGTAGTATTAAGCGTCCTGACTGGTCAAGCCCGATAAACATGACTGAACAAGGTAGAAGCATAGGCACTGGACTTGTCTGGCAAGCTCTGGGTTGGCACCTCAAGTGCCCAGGTCTTAATTTGAAGAGGCAAAGTCTTCAGTCTTTTGTCTCCTCTCTCTTCTTGTCCCATCTCGCGTTTCATCTTTTCTTCCTCCTCCTTCATCACTTGTTCCCTATGTATCTCCCCCCCCCCCCCCCCCCCCCCCAATCCATCTTCAAATACCTCAGAAATGCCACGAGAAGCCTCATTGCCCTTTGGTGCCTTCTCTCCTCCACAGAACTCTTATGAATGGAAGAGAGCTCTCGCGGATGTGAAATGGCTATGTTTTAATCAACAATACAAGCAATGTGCCTTGCGTTGCAATCAGCTCATAGACACCGCGTCTAGTCCGGTTTGTGTTTCACAGATCTCATCCCAAATTCCGATTGCTAACGGGTTTATGCATAGCTTCATCCGATCTGTGCGACCTACCTCCACTATTATGCAGCCACCTCATATGAGTACATGGGACGAGCAGCTCACATCTTTTCGGCTGTCAAAGTCCCGCTTCTGACTTCTGCTATGGACCGGTTCCAGACTTCCTATGAGTCTTTGCCAGCTACTATCCCTATGCCGGTTCTGAATCCCAACCAGACCTACTCGCCAGTTACTTTTCTTCATTCACCCGACTCGACTCCTCGGTCTTGGTTGAGTACTGTCGTGTGGATCCCTGCAGTTTCCCCGGCGCATGGTGTTCCTCCTGGTCCTGATCCAAATGCTCAAGCTCTGTCAGTTCAGAATCTGTCGGCTCATAATGCTAGGCTAGGTCACACTCCTCCTTCGCCTGCCCATTCTCCCTCTTCCTCTTCAAACCCTTCTGTTACCACTGCATTTTGTCTCACGCCACCTCCTACTGTTCGAGAAGTCTCGCGTCTTGACTATGACGCTCCTCCTCCAGCCTTTCATATCCCGCCTCCGAACCGTGAGCCTCCGCCTCCACCACGCGCCGTTCCTGTTCGCCCGGCTACCAGAGACCAATTGCTCTCGTTTAATAGTGCCCGAGATGGACTTCCCAACGGGGGATCTATAGTCCGAAACATTGCCCGCATGATTGATAACTCCATTATCGCGGGAGCCGACGACCCTTTTGTGGCCCGCGCGCCGCCAAAACATCCCGATCTAAAGCGGCCACCAGTGCGTCTATCTCCAATCGAGTTCCCAGCTGAACTCGAGGACCCGGTAAAGCGCAGCGAGCTTATTCCGTCCCCACTTGCTATCCGGAAGAGCTCCGGCGAGGTACTCATGTGCAGTAGTTCTGCAATGGTAATCTGCGGAGGTTCGGAGCAAGAACCGTCTAGGAATGAGGTGAATCGACCAGTCCGAGCTCGCCCTCCCCGGCTACCCTTGAAGATAATCCCATCCGGACGTCTGAATGCTAACACAGAGGAGATGAATCCTTTAACCCTAGCACCGCGGCCGAAGCGTCTGAGTCCCGTCCTCTCTTCACCCACGACCATGGCTCCATCGACACCAACCCCCGTTATAAGAAAGAAGATCCCCATCCTCGGCTCACCGTTCACCAGCCGCGCAGGCTCGCCAGAGCAGAAAAGCATCAAATCGCCCTCGTTGCGGTCTAGAAAGTCATCCCCCTCCCCCGCGCCTGTCAGCGCCGAGCGCGCTGCCCAGATTAATGAGTTCAACGACGCCATCAAGTGGCTCCGTGAGCATATTCCCGCCGACGTGACCGGACTCCGTAAGCAGATTAAACATGTTTCGGACCTGCAGCAGGCCCGTCGCTCTCGCAACACGACTATGGCCCGCTCTGCCTCCTTCTGGACTTTTTCGCCCGTTAAGCTTAACCCCGATTCCGGTGAACCACAGGGATCTCCTGTTATTGAGGGGCCTAATATTGATGAGTATGGAAATGTTATTCGGGTTGAGACTAAGGCGCAGCGCATTAAGCGGCTCAGGGAAGAGGATTGGAGGATTGGTATTCGGTCGAAGCATAGTCTCTGGAAGGGGACTGAGTACTACGATAAGCTTTGCGAAACCGCTTTGGCGGAGCTTGGTCCGACGGGTTATGGATCTCGCGAATGGCTGCAGCGGTGAGATCTTACTGCTCGTTCTCTTGCTGGTTCCTTTTTATTATTTGCTCTTTTTGCTTTTTGCGTTTTTCTTTTCTTTTTCAAGGGTTATCAGTTGTGCAAGTGCCGGTGCAGTTGCATGACATTGGACCTATTCGATTCCGGATGCTGTATCGCATTGCTCAATCTGTCTAGGTGGTTGACACTCTAGGTCATGGTTATCACCATGATCTGTGTTTGATCTCCTTGGTTGCGGATCGAGGTGGTTTGGTGGAGTTGAGTATGCCATCAGGCATACTGGAGGAAATAATTGTTGCATCTTCGCTCAGTTGGTTTAGTACAAAAGATCACGACATGGTCTTTTGTATGTTTATCGCTTGGATGAAGGTAGCCTGGAAACATCCTTATGGTTGGAATTGTTTCTTCAACTTAATCTCAAACTTAATCTTAATTTCAATCAGAAGACACTCTTGCTATTCTTATCCTTCGCCCTAACAGTCCACTCAAAGACCTTTACTCAACACAGAACCAAATCCTTCTCCAAGACCTCCTTTCCCAAATATGCCGCCCAGTTGATTCCCGAGTTGGTCTTGAATCTTGCTTAGATTTTGGTCCTCGGTGAGTTTCTTGCCTGTGAGGCTTTCTATGAGGAAATTTGGGTTAGTATAATTTTTCTTTCTTTTTCTTTTCCTATCTCTCTCTTTGACGCAACATACTTTTCAATCCATAAGACACCTTTGTCTCACCCATACAGTCCAACAACAGCTCTTGGAGCTGTTTCTGATATGGGTCTAGGTAACCAGCGACCCAAGCGCCAAGTAGAATTACCTGGAAGGAAAGAAAGAAGAGGAAGGATAGCATGATTGAAAGTTCAAGTTCTTGAGGATATTATGATAGCAAATCTCAAGTTCAGCAGAATAGTGGTTGTGGTTCATATACCTCTGGCTAAGCCTATGACGTCTGGTGACGACGCCGTGCCACACAGGCACCTTGGTGGGGTCGGATATTTATTGCCAATCAGGGAAGGACTTGTATATTAATTGACATGCATGGTATTTTGCAAGTTACACAGGTGTCATTCTTTTCTCTATTTTGATTGCCAGTCTAAAGTAGTGTTGGGATATGGTGTTGTGGCTCTAAATAGATCTACCACAGCCCTTGGAGCTTCAAATGTTCTATTTTCGTCCTTTAACTAGAAAAATAAAATAAAATAAAATAACAACGTATATCTTTGTACTTCGGGGCTATAAAATAGAAAATAGAAAAGGATTGTGGATTCTTCATAATAAATAGTGACATCTCCCAAAATCACATGCGATGAGATCTACAATGTACATGTTAGTTAATGTGCATATAGTTAATTGGACTTCAATGCTAACTTTAGGAACATACATCTTGCTCTTAATTCATGATCATGATCATGTTTTTCTCCTTTTTTAAATTAATTGATGTGTTATATATTAATTTCTATAGAGTCAGCCCTGGAGGCAGTAACATTCCCGTTGTGGCTGTGCTGGCGCTAAACCCTACAGCCCCGAATCAACTCCAGGCTTATCGCGTCTAGAACTCCTGATCTTCCCCCTCTTCAGCCTTTTTTTTTCTATCTTTTTTATTTTCATCTCCTTGACCTGACTTGCGATTGAGCTGCGATCTCTGATATTTCTTGGTCTACGTGTGGTATGTCTACTCCATTGGTTCTGTTTGGAATCTTCATGCAGCCACCCCCGCGCATGGTCACCCCTCGAATTGGGCGTTTCTATATTTTCTATATCGCTGACCCTATTCTCTTGCTAGATTGGACACCATTTTCGACCTTGAAAGCCTCAACCCTTGAATCCTCCTCTTCTTCATTCTAGTCGTTGCTACCTAACGGGTTCCGTGCCCATTCGAGCCCATCGCACACCGCGTCTGCCACTTTGGGCGTCTGCAGCCCTATCCCCACATCATGAGTTGTGAGTCGATATTCCATGTTTGCGGGACTTTTGTCCTCTGTTCCATTTTGCTATGATTCGCCCTGTGGTCTTGGCCAAATATTGTCCGGCTTCGCGTCAGCCTTATCCATAATCTGACTCTTCACTGCGTTGGAATTGCCATGTCGATCTACACGCTGCCTGTCAGCCCCCCATGGAATATATGGGGGCTAGGAGGACTTGGTCTTCTAGCTGTCATTTTGTGTCACGGTCTGCTTCGCCATGCCTAAGCCCTCCCCGCTCGGTCGGCTCCTCCTGGGGTCCTTTGCTTCATTTGTTTTGCGCGATTCGTCTGACAGGCCCCGCAATTTACTAACTTACATTCCTCTAGTCGCAAACATGCTCAACAAGCTGTCCGGGCAGCCAGAGAGCTACGAAAAGAAGTACGGCCTCCTCATCATAGCTTCCTTGCCCCACATTCGCTGACCTAGTTTTCGCTGGCTGTAGGGCTCTCTATAAATTCGGACGGACGCTGGGTGCTGGTACATACGGAATTGTTCGCGAGGCGGATGCCACCGATGGACAGAAGGTTGCGGTCAAGATAATTCTGAAGAAAAATGTCCGTGGCAACGAGGGCATGGTCCACGATGAGCTTGAGATGCTGCAATCACTCCAACATCCCCACATTGTCTCTTTCGTCGACTGGTTCGAATCTAAGGTGAGCACGTCTGTCCGATCCAATCGGTGCAGAGTTCTAATCGCGGATATAGGACAAATTCTATATCGTTACACAGCTAGCCACCGGAGGCGAGTTGTTCGACCGGATCTGCGAGTATGGCAAGTTCACTGAGAAGGATGCGTCGCAGACCATCCGCCAGGTGCTTGATGCCGTGAACTATCTGCACAAGCGCAACATCGTTCACCGAGGTCGGTCTCCTTAAGTCATGCTAGCGCTTTACATGTAACTAACCTCTGCGAAGACTTGAAACCCGAGAACCTCCTGTACCTCACCCGTTCCGCCGACTCTCAATTGGTCTTGGCAGATTTCGGTATCGCGAAGATGTTGCACAGCCCCTCCGAGGTACTGACCAGTATGGCCGGCTCCTTTGGATATGCTGCTCCCGAGGTCATGCTCAAGCAGGGTCACGGCAAGGCCGTCGATATGTGGTCGCTCGGTGTCATCACCTATACCCTCCTGTGTGGCTACTCCCCCTTCCGATCCGAGAACTTGACCGACCTCATCGAAGAATGCCGAACAGGGCGCATCATCTTCCATGAGCGGTACTGGCGCGATGTGTCCCAGGACGCCAAAGATTTCATTCTCACGCTCCTGAATACGGACCCCGCCAAGCGAGTTTCCTCCGAGGAAGCCCTCAAGCACGTATGGCTGACCGGAGAGACTGCGAGCGACCGTGACTTGCTGCCTGAAATCCGCACCTACATTACGCGTGCCCGTCTCCGCCGCGGAATCGAGATCGTCAAGCTCGCCAACCGTATCGAGTCGCTCAAGATGCACGAGGAAGAGGATGGAGATGCAGAGGATATCCCCAGCCCCATGGACATGGGCAACTCAACCGAAGAACCAAGCGCGCCGGAGCCACCAGTGCCAAGCGGCGATGCCAGTCCTACCTCTGGCCACGCCAAGAAGAAGAGTCTGGCCAGCGCTGCTCGCGGTGCTATTTTCCGTGAAGTTGTTCTGGCTAAGGTTCGTGAGCAGAAGGAGAGTGAGGAGCGGGAGAAGGTTGAACGTGAAGCTCGCGAGAAGGCTGCTTCTTCGTAAATCGTTTGCCATCTTTCTTTTTGTTTCTTTTGCATCTTATGTCTTGTTCATACGATGTTCCTATGTCCTGCCCTGTACTTCTCTTTTATCTGCCTGGCGGTTTCTTGGATATAATTCTGTGATTCCCATTTATCCTAGTCAGTCAGAGTGAACATACAATTTTGAAGCAATCGACGCCCTCTCTCTTCTTATCTTCGTAGAGCATATTTTAAGATATATGTACAATTACTATGTCCCCATGGAAATTTCCTTGGAAAGAAACTAAATGCACCTCGTGCAACCACATATGAAAGCTAACCATGTAGTAAATTCTATATTCCAAGATTGGAAGCCAGCACCACTGATTTATAGAGACAGTGGAGAAAAAGAAGACTGCCAAGAACTTAGAGATTGTTGATATTCTGTGATGTATGACATTTTACACTTTTTCACCTTGCGATTAATTCTTCTAATCTACAATAGCACAAGAAATCTAGAACGACTATCAAAAAAGACATGACACATAAGGGGCCGAGTATTCTTGTTCGGTGATATATATTGCTCAATAATTGCGTTGCTGCCTGACTATGTAGTAAATATGTAATTTTAACACTCTACATAGTAGTTAAGGACTGGTACTTGATTAACTCTTACGATGTTTCACACTCCTAACCTAAGTGCTTATATGCAAATTAAAACCGTCTATGACAAAATAGAAAGCCATCTACCTTCGGATTATACAAGTAGTATGTAGTATGACCAATATATATAGTCAGGTGTCGATATCACGTGTATTAATAGATAATATCCCCACTTAGCTTTATACCCTCATTTGTGAGATTTTTGACAATATCTCTTCTCTTTTGACCATCTTATATCCTTTGCAGCTTTAGTTCATTTTCATCTCACTTGTTGAGAGGTTCCTCGCACTGGATCCGTCCTCAACGTCATACATCCGCTCTACTCCACCTCGAGACACCGCCCCTCCTTCCCCACCGGAGCTCAACCATCTAAATCTTTTCTTTCACCACTCGTCGCAACAATGTTCGCTACAAAGCGTCTGAGCAAGGTGAATATACTCTAGATCTGAAGCCTACTAGAATGCGCATCTTGCTGACTCGACATTCACAACCTATAGGAGCTCATTAAGGTACCAATCCCTCCGTTCTCTTCTAGGCCTTATCGCCTTTGTCCCGACGATGGCATTATTTGCTTGGGAGCATACCATGGCGTACATGCATATCGCTCATTTTCTCTGACTTTTGGCATTATAGATGCAAGAGCATGTCCCACCGGGAATTACAATCGTCAAATGTGACAATCTGGAGGAATGGCAGATGGACATCAAGATCCTTGACCAGAATCCACTTTATCTCGACCAGACTTATCGCCTGAAGTTTACCTTCAGTAACAAGTACCCTATTGGTAAGCCCCATCTTCTCAGCCGTCAGCCTCGGTCTCTATCGTCTCTCTCGGTAGCTCCATTCTACCCCTCTTGTCCCTATCTCGTCTTGCAATTATCAGATCATTCTGGGTTCTGACACACAATCTTTTTAGAACCCCCCGAGGTCCAATTCATCCAATGTCCTGCCTCCACCGGCACACCCCGCACGATCCCGATGCACCCCCACATCTACAGCAATGGCATTATCTGCCTTGACCTCCTGGGTTCCGCCGGTTGGTCTCCTGTACAGACAGTTGAGAGCGTCTGCATGAGCCTTCAGAGCATGCTTACCGCCAACAATCGCGATGAGCGACCCGCCGGCGACAAGGAGTTCATTGCCACCAACCGCCGTCGCATCCGTGACATCAACTTTGTCTACGAGGATGACAATGTATAAATTCCTAGCCCCTCCAAAGTTGGAGCTAGTCGATGGTGTGTGCGGGATAGGAGATGGCCTGCGTTGGCGGGGTGGGGGCATACATTGGCGTTTTCTGCATGGATGCACTTCCGCCCCTTGAGATTCGAGCGGCAGGATTTACATGGCGTCTGGTGAGATTGAATTTTTTTTTTTTTTTTTTATCCATCGCGTTTGCATTCATCCTGGCGCTGGCCCATTGTTGGCCTCAATCATGGAATGGGTGGTTTCCTTGCGGGCGTTCATGGGGTTTTATTATTTAGCAATCCGATCAATAAGAGAACCATTTCTCTTTGAGCAATATTTGGTGAGTAGAATAGACAAGAGAGAAGAAATCAAGTAATAGAATCCACAGTATCGGCAATTGTCTATTTTGTCCAGGGGAAAACGATAGCGGATGTTCAATGTGATTGGCCAGATCGCTTATATTCCCAAAGCCAGAATGGTACAAACCATCCAAGCCCCAAGTATAAGAACGAGCCAATTTTCTCAAAATAATATTCAAATAATTACCTTCAAACCCAGAAATGGCACCGACGACTAAAATTGACCTTTTCCAGGGATGGCCTGCAACAGCCATGCTTCCAGTTGAGCGCCTCAAACAAGCGGCCAACAACGCTCTATCCAACAAAGCCATATTCACCGAAGGATTTGCCTATGGCCCGGATGAAGGCCACTTCCCCCTAAGAAAAAATATAGCCGAGTGGCTATCCCGATCCTATGCACCTGCGCAGCCCATCAGCGCAGAGCGAATATGCATTACTGGAGGTGCCAGCCAGAATCTAGCATGTGTATTGCAGGTATTCACGGACCCAGCGCAGACAGAGATTATATGGCTTGTGGAGCCATCCTATCATCTCGTCTTCCGGGTATTTGAGGATGCTGGGTTCAGTGGTCGGATGCGAGGGATACCCGAGGACGGGGAGGGGATGGATGTTGCTGCACTCGAACTTGCTTTGGATGAATTTGAGCGTAATAGAAATTCGGGCTGCCAAGATGGCCAGGTATGTGCTTTTTCCCATGCTAAGCTAGTTGTTTTCGGGGTAACACATGCTAATGAAAATAGGAGAAGACATACAAGCCCCACAGGCCGTATAGAAAGATATATAAGCACGTCATCTATTGTATCCCGAGTTTCTCTAATCCGTCGGGGACGACAATGTCTTACTCGCGGCGCGAGACACTTATCAGAGTGGCGCGGAAGTACAATGCTCTTGTCGTCGCTGATGATGTGTATGACTTTCTCAGTTGGGGCGCAACACACCCCACCAACACGGCTTCGCATCTTCAGCCGCGTCTCGTGGATATAGATCGGGTGGTTGATGGTGGTCCAGAAGATCGATTCGGCAATGTCGTGAGCAATGGGTCATTCAGCAAGCTTATTGGTCCTGGATGTCGAGTTGGATGGGCTGAAGGGACGAAAGACTTCATCTATGGTCTCTCTCAAGCGTGAGTGCTCATTCCTGATTCATAATGCTGAACGTAAGTTGAAAATTTACTCACAGTGGTTCTACGCGCTCTGGTGGTGCTCCTTCACAACTTACGTCAACTTTTATCAATGAGCTACTTGAGGATAACTTCTTGCCTGAATATATTGCCAACATCCTAGTCCCAGAAGGACGGCGAAGACACTGTCTTCTGGCATCGGCAATCAAAACACATCTCGGTCGTTTCGGTGTGTCATTTACACCTGATCCCGAGACTAGTCTAGTCGCAGGGGGATACTACATCTGGGTTCAGCTCCCGCCCGCATTGACCGCGACCCAAGTGTGCCAGCAGGCCCTAGAGATGCAAAATTTGGTACTGGGTGGCGGTGAGACATTTGCAGTTCCAGGGAATGCTCCAGGGGGAGACTTGCATCGCAAGCTGAGACTTTGTTTCATGTGGGAGGATGAAGGGCGGCTAGTCGAGGGGGTGGGGAGGCTAGGGCTTGTCATTCAGAATATACTTACAGACAACAAATAGATGAAATAGAATTAGTGTCACCTTTGAAGTTTTTTTCTGAGTGTCTTCCTTATGAAAATGTGCAAGCTCTACTTCAGACTTCGATTTTATTAGAAATCCCACCATACAAAATTCCTACTCGGGCAACTACAAACTGCTTCCTTAGATAAATCTCATCAAAATTCGTGAACTGCATTTTCCACACAGTTCTAGAAACATGTATTAGAAAAGCGTTGCTCTCGCAGTCGTATATATCGCTTGTAAAAAAAAAATCCAAAAATCCACCGTTTCGCTCAAAACAAGGAATTAGCACGCTTCTGTCATCCGTAAAACCAATATTCTGCGGCATAAGGAACTTCAATCGTTGCATTTTGACCAGCACACGTAACTGGCGGGTCACCTTGGGATGTCACAACTCGGTAAACTTCCTATATAGAACAATTCGGTTAGATATGTATGCTCTAGAGCCGGTGGTTATGGATAATCTGAACTTACCCGAATGCCGTTCCCCTTCTTGTATCCTAGCTTAAGCCACGGAACATCGCTAGAGTATCGTGATTTTGACTTTGGCGCTGGAGTAGATGCTATTTTACTCGTAGCAACCCAGGAATTGGAGCCACTCAGTCCCATGTCAAAGACCGGGTCTCCACCAGCGTTGAAGTAATGTTCGCCAATAATGAGGTTGGTGCTTCTCGTGCCCTGTGCCACAAGGGCCGCCATGAACGCGAGAGATCCAAGAGGAGTGGCGCTGATAATTACGGGGACTTCGTGGAGGAGAGCTAGAGATGACGATGCAATGCAAGAGGCGTCAAAGAGTGTAGCGGCAGCCCCTGTGGCTTTGGGCTTGATGGTGGTGGTGTTGGAAATCAAGGAACCATTCGATAGACAGGTATAGTTCTGTGTTCCCCGGCCTAATGCAACGTATCTGAGAGTCATGTTCGTGGATGGTGCTGGAAGCGGTGACTTTGTTGCGTCTAATGAGAGAGATACTTTTGCGAGAGAGCAATTTCCGAGGTTGATGTTGTCGAGTTGGTGGTAGATTTGGGAGAATGAGGAAGCAAGAGCCAGAGGATGAGGAAGACCCGAATATCCTTCCACACTTGCTACTACAAAGAGCAATGGCAGTGCTAAGAAGAGCTTCATGGTGGGCGGGTAATTTTGGATCTATAAGATGCAGACTGTTTCTAGAATTTGCTCGAGCAAATCTAGTGCTGGGGTGGAAAGGAACTGGGGTATAAGGGCAAGGATAAAATCAATAAACAGGGTGATATATCTCATTTAATGAAAAGTCTGCCTGGGCTACTCTGATATGTAACAAAGGACATGCTCGGAGTTTGAGATGCGCCGCACAGGTAGCAAGGCTCTCGGCGTAAACCGAATTCAACTAAGCGCAGTGGATTTTGGTTTAATGAACATTTGAAGGGACCAATAATAGATTCCATATAAATCGATACCGTCATCTACATATGAGTTGTCTATATACCTAGAAAGTATCCGAGTCTGCTGACTGGGCTAACGGTGTCCCAAAGTTGGCTTCTTTGTTGTCAACCCCACCTATCTCGAAAGGTTGCTGGAGAGATGGGAAATAATATTTCAATTCACGTTGTTGGTTAAAATGAGAAGGATGTAACCACAGGGCTTTATAGGTTACACTAGCACCGTTGTTGTTTACTGGCCGACAGCAAACAGTCGCCTTCACGTTGGACAACCTTGAAACATATTGGGGTATGAGTAATATTGTGTAGACTTCGTCAATAGCAGTAGTTCATTACAGTCAGCCTTAAAAGGCATATTGGTCAAGTACATCCTGCCGAATCTTGGAATGCTACAGGCGCTTATTTGATGCACCTACTACAGCCTAGATTCTCATTGGCTATCGGGGAGTTTCTTGTTCCTGTCCCCAGTCATATTAATAACATTTCCCCTAAACTAGACCATGAATCTCAAGTGCGCAGGAACACTAAAGTTCATGCAGGTCTTCAATATCCCTAATACACTGGTTGTGGGACATAAATAGACCATAAGCGCCCTCACAACGCCACAGATTTAAGTGCCAATCAGGCACCAACACATACATGTATGAGCCATAAAACACGGTGTGTGATTTGATCAAATATAAGGCATTAGAGAATGAAGAGCCCAGAATGGCACGACTAGGTAGAGATATTAATGGTTCCTGACCAACTATTAGTAGTGGTAGCTCACAGGGAGTTGGTCCTATGACGATGTAACATGCTTTGGGAGCTCGTTTTTTTTTTGAGCAAGGTACATCGTCTCCCATTTTGACATCTTTAGGCTACTACTCATTTCATTATTCCCTTCTATTGGGGATGTTCACCATATTCCTTTCAAATGTCCCGCCGACGTTGTTGACCGCCCAAACTTGGCCGGGGCCCCCGGCCGGGACATAATCATGCTTATGTCATGACTCACGTGATTAGACACCTGAGCTTCTTGGGTTGCCCGGTGTCTAATCACGTGCAGCCTAATCACGACCTTTTCATCACGAGGCGGCTAGCAACACAGCGTCCTCAATCACCATTATTGTGACCGTTACAGCGGTTTTCAATCCGGATGTAGCTGCGGTGTTCCCTTCTGCGGTAATACAGGCTCACTCATATCCTCGCGACTTTTACATTTCGTCACCATGTCTGACGGTAGGTTTTCGCAAGCTCTCCCGCCTGACCATATACTGATCCCCACTGTAGCCGATATCGAGGCCGTTCGACGGCTCCAGGCTGAGCGCAATGCTGCGGCTGCTAGTCAAAAGGGCTCTAAGACCTTTGACCAATCTTCTCAACGCACTGATAACTCAACCAAAGCCTCCCTGACGGAATCCTTCGACACCTTTTTGTACGAACGGGATGGAGCAGAGAAGTTTTCGGGCTACGATACTTCGATCGCTGTTGATGGCGATGAAGAGATGGAAGATGCGGATGGAGGACACAAACTGGTTGGCCAATACACTGCTACCAGAAGCCAGATTGATGAGATGGCGCAAGGAACCGGCGTTGAGGAGGAGGACATTCTGCTAGGCCGTGAAAAGTCGGCGCGAATCGCAGACCGCGAGACAGACTACCAAAAACGACGATTCGACCGTGGCGCCTTGACGCCGACGCGCGCCGATCCCTTCGCTGCCAACGCGAACGTTGAAGGAGAAAGTCAAACCTACCGTGAAATCATGGCTCTCCGCGAGATAGATAGGGAAGAAGAGCGCGTCCAAAAGCTGATCGCAGAGAAGCGCGAGAAGGGTGAAGACGTCACAGAGCACCAGGCTACGTTGAAGATGGTGGAACACGATAAAGAAAACGCCGAGGCGGCCGTTGCGGTGACCACCGACAAAAAGCGAAAGAACCGATGGGGCGAGGCTACTGCCGAACCAGAGAAAAAATCGCGTTTCGATAAGGCACCTGCTCCCGAAGAAGCACCCAAAACCGGCCGATCGAGATGGGATCTAGCGCCATCTCTCACAGCTGCCACTCCCGTCGGCAACCAAGGACTCGCCACTCCCATGCACCCATCCCAAGCAGGTGCCGCTACACCTGCAGTCGGGTTTGGGGCTGATATTCCTGGTCAAGTTATTGGCTGGTCCGATGAAGAGCTCGATATCATGCTTCCCGGTGAGGCTGACGGCTATAAGGTCCTTGATCCTCCTCCCGGATATGAACCCATCCGAACCCAGGCTCGCAGGCTCACAGCCACGCCAGCACCCATTTCTAGCGCCGGTGGTGTCGGAGGGTTCATGATGCAAGAGCCAGAAAGTGTTCAGTCTGTAGGAAAAGATCTTCCAACTGATATCCCCGGTGTGGGTGAACTTCAATTCTTCAAGGCGGAGGACATGGCCTACTTCGGCAAGCTGATGGAAGGTGGAGATGAAACCAGCATGACTGTGGAAGAAATGAAGGAGCGAAAGATTATGAGATTGCTGCTCAAGATCAAGAACGGCACCCCGCCCATGCGTAAGACTGCTCTGCGTCAAATCACAGACAATGCACGCGACTTTGGTCCCGGAGCTCTTTTCAACCAGATTCTCCCCCTGCTCATGGAAAGGACTCTGGAAGACCAGGAGCGCCATCTGCTGGTGAAGGTCATCGATCGAATCCTCTACAAACTGGATGATCTGGTCCGTCCCTATGTTCACAAGATTTTGGTCGTCATCGAACCATTGCTTATTGATCAAGACTACTATGCTCGTGTTGAAGGCCGAGAGATTATCTCGAACCTTGCCAAGGCCGCTGGTCTGGCTACAATGATCAGTACTATGCGTCCTGATATTGACCACGCCGATGAATATGTACGAAACACGACAGCCCGCGCTTTCGCCGTTGTGGCCTCCGCCCTCGGTATTCCCGCCCTCCTTCCTTTCCTCCGCGCTGTCTGCCGCAGTAAGAAGTCATGGCAGGCCCGACACACCGGTGTCAAGATTGTCCAGCATATCCCTATTCTCATGGGTTGCGCCATTCTCCCTCATCTCAAGGAGCTGGTTGGATGCGTTTCAGGTAACCTTAGTGATGAACAAGCTAAGGTTCGGACCGTCACCGCTCTATCTCTGGCCTCTTTGGCTGAGGCTGCGAACCCATATGGTATCGAAAGTTTCGATGACATCCTGAGCCCTCTCTGGACCGGTGCCCGCAAGCAGCGTGGCAAGGGTCTCTCTGCCTTCCTCAAGGCTGTTGGTTATATCATTCCTCTTATGGACGAAGAGTATGCCAACTACTACACCACTCAAATCATGGAGATCCTTATTCGAGAATTCGCCTCGCCAGATGAGGAAATGAAGAAGGTCGTATTGAAGGTGGTCTCTCAGTGTGCAAGCACTCCGGGTGTGACTGCCAGCTACCTGAAGGAGCACGTCTTGACGGATTTCTTCAAGGGCTTCTGGATGCGACGTATGGCGCTCGATCGACGAAACTACCGCCAGGTAGTCGATACCACAGTGGATCTGGGCCAGAAAGTGGGTGTTGGCGAGATTCTCGAGCGCGTCGTCAACAACCTGAAGGACGAAAGCGAGCCATATCGCAAGATGACTGTGGAAACGGTCGAAAAATTGATTGCATCACTTGGAGCGGCTGACATTTCTGAGAGGCTGGAAGAACGCCTCATTGATGGTGTCCTCTTCGCCTTCCAGGAACAAAGCATCGAAGACCTTGTCATTCTTAATGGATTCGGCACGGTGGTAAATGCACTTGGCACACGATGCAAGGCATATATCCCCCAGATTGTCAGTACTATTCTCTGGCGTCTGAACAACAAATCCCCCACTGTTCGACAACAGGCGGCCGATCTTATCTCCCGCGTCGCCCTGGTGATGAAGCAGTGTGACGAAGAAGCGCTTATGGGCAAGCTTGGTATCGTGCTCTACGAATACCTGGGTGAAGAATATCCCGAGGTTCTGGGCTCGATCTTGGGTGCTTTGCGTGCCATCGTCACCGTGGTCGGTATCACGCAGATGCAGCCCCCCATTCGCGATCTTCTTCCCCGACTTACACCCATTCTGCGCAACCGACACGAAAAGGTGCAGGAGAACACAATTGATCTCGTCGGTCGTATTGCCGACCGTGGTCCTGAGTCCGTGAACGCCCGTGAATGGATGCGTATCTGCTTTGAGCTGATGGATATGCTTAAGGCTCACAAGAAGGGAATTCGCCGAGCGGCTAACAACACATTCGGTTTCATTGCCAAAGCCATTGGTCCTCAGGATGTCCTAGCTGCTCTTCTCGGTAACTTGCGAGTACAAGAGCGTCAGTCGCGTGTTTGCACAGCTGTCGCCATCGGCATCGTGGCCGAAACTTGTGCTCCGTTCACTGTGCTCCCGGCACTGATGAACGAGTACCGGGTGCCTGATCTCAACGTGCAAAACGGTGTGCTCAAGGCCTTGTCCTTCTTGTTCGAGTACATTGGCGAGATGGGCAAGGACTATGTCTACGCTGTCACGCCGCTACTGGAGGATGCCCTTGTCGACCGTGACCAAGTCCACCGACAGACCGCTGCCAGCGCGGTTAAGCACGTCGCACTCGGTGTTATCGGTCTTGGTTGCGAGGACGCCATGGTCCATCTGCTCAACCTGCTTTGGCCTAACATCTTCGAGACCAGTCCCCACGTCATCGATCGAGTCATTGAAGCCATTGAAGCCATCCGGATGGCGGTCGGCACTGGTATCGTTATGAACTATGTCTGGGCTGGCTTGTTCCACCCTGCTCGGAAGGTCCGCATGCCTTACTGGAGACTATACAACGATGCATACGTCCAGGGAGCCGATGCGATGATTCCTTACTACCCGGATATGGAGGGTGACGTGGACCGACCGGAACTATCCATCATTATCTAAGGATGATGCTGTAATTGGATGGTCTGCTTTTCTCTTCATGCATTATTAGATACAGATTCTACGGGGGTGTGTTATTTTCTAGCCGGTGTTTTCTTTTCTTCCTTCTGGTCAATATTTTCTTCATACTGGGGGGTATGTTTGGCGTCTCAATGTGTAACTGTATCCCATTTGTGAAAGTTAGAGGAATTTCAATATCAATTCAAAAATTCGATTCATTGTGTTTTGTGATGAGTACCTTAGACATGCTTTGTGGCTGCTTACTATCGTGTGATTCCGGGAAGGTAATATATCCATGGATATACTTTTACTCTACGATCATTGAATAATAAACCCTACTAAGAAAAGTTCAGATGAATCTGTAAAAAACTGCAATTTTCATAGATTTCAATCTCTAAATTCAAAAGACAACGTGTAGAGTCGATCGTTTCTATAAACCGTACTCCGTACCTCGAATAATCGACTAGGCCAAGCATGGTGACAGGGACAATCAGGCAGGGATCGCTCCTAAGGCCGACAATCATGTCAATCATTGAGATCTTTAAATCAACAAGGTCTGGGGTCCAACATCGACGTCACGTATCAATAAGTACACATATTGATACTATCAGCAGATATAATGTTTCTTTAGCAAAACATAGCAAAACATGTAGTAAAGATAATAATCCCTCACACGGGGGAATCCAACAACCCCCCTTTCCCACATTTTGCCACACAAAAAATAGAAACCAGAAAACTCGTCATCACAGGGTCTGCCGTACAAAATAATTCAAAAAGGAGGGGCAGATGTATTTTGCCAGTGGTTCCCCATTGAGCAGTCCTCAAACTCCCTGCCAAGAGCGCCAAATGCCTAAGCTTGCCGTGGAAGGGTCTTGGCGCAGGAAGTGGCCGCGTAAGCTCTGGCAGATGTGGTTCTTGTGGGGAATATCCATTTTAGAATTACGTTTATACACACTAGTACGGAGTGGTAGTTAGGCTTTTCGTTTAGTTACAATATGTATACGGAGTACATGCATGAAGTACTCCAATATAGAAAGAGGAACTCTTAACAGTCTTATATTCTGACTTGACAGTAAATATGCATATATACCCTGATCCTCTAAACTATAAATCGTCGAGTACGTATACTGCTCTGTGCATGGACCTTGAATGTAAGTACAGACGTATGTTATGTTGTATATGTCAGATATCAAGAACCTAATCGGGACTGGAGTATGTACAAAGCTTTTCAAACTACTCCGTACACAGCCTCCCCCTGAATTCAGGGCCAGAATCCCCAATCACAGTGCTGAACTACGAACCGCGGAATGGAGGAGATTTTCATGGTTAACGTACTCCATGCTCCATACAAGATTGGAGTCGAAAGAGAACACACAGACCCTGATAAGGGGCTTGTGTAACGCCCCTTTTTTTACCTTTTCTATGGTTTGTACCCGGTTCCAAGGTTCCATTTCCATTTCCATTTTTTAATTTCTTTTTTAAAAAGAATTTGGATTTCCAGGGTCTACTATCCGCTTTAGGGCGTTGAGGATCCAAGTTTATTTATTTCTTATTTTATTTCTTATTTTTTTATTATTATTTGGTCACTACGGAGTACTTCCTATATTCTAACTCCGAACATGGGTCATCTCCCAAGCTATTAGTTCCTCTCTTAGAGTAGTGGCGGACACGGCACAGAATCAGGACTCACTTTGCCTGCAAGGACCATGGGTCCCAATTGAGGTTCATACAACATAGATCCTTAGATCGTGGAGATAGTCTATGCAGGGAATGAACCCCGAGTGTGACCCACCGGGAAAAGTGTAAAACGTAAAGTGTACTCCGTACATATCATATATCTGTGCCTGATATGCTGTACAATGTACAGAGTACAATGTATGTACTCTGTAGTGTGATGTCTAGTTACATCGTATAACATAGGTGGAGAAGATCGCGTGACGCGCATCTACCAAATCCCAAGGGCCGTGAGTAGTCTGTGTTGGTGCATGTACTAAAGTGCAAGATAGCTGTCAAGCATGCGAGATACCGAGATTCCTCGGTTTTCATGTGAAGGAATCCATATGGAGCAACAAAAAGGTTGTGTGGATAAAGCATCGAGAGCTCTGACCCAATCAGTAAACACAGCGATTGACTTGCGCAACACAGTAGGGATCATGGATTTCGGTTGGGAGAAGACTTGCGCGTTGGATGATTGGAACCAGCTCAACAATGCTGTCAAAGCTCTTCTTTTTGGTTACTATTCCAAGACAACAGAACCAACTAAGAAAGAAACCCACGTACGTCATACATTGTAAGTAAGACAGGATTCCTGTTTTACACTTTTTATTGTTATTTTATATATATATATATGTATACATATATACATATATATACATATATTAATTTATGAATTGCAAGGGATCGGAGACCCTGCAGTACGCCCCATTCACGACGGTTGAGGCACACAGCGAGGGGTGCACACCTTTGTGGATCGGGCGCCTCTGGCGCGTTACCTTTTTTCTTTGGTCTCCGTCAGTGGACTGTAGTACACTAAGACTTAGACTAAGACTACGGCCCCTCCTTCAAGGCTCTTGGTATTTTCTGCAGTGTTGACAATGTCTGGTGACATAGGCCAAGAGAGTAATCTCTCCACTTTCTGCAAGTGCGTGTTTTTTTAATGTATGTGTAGACAAGGGGAATCTTGATGTTTTTATATGATGCTATACAACACTTCTAGTTCAAGTAATTTTTGAGTCCAAGTGATCTGGTAGAAGAGGGGGAATTTCTGTTACAGCGCACACCGCAGTTTCTACCATATCCACAGTGACATCTTATTCTCGGGGAACTCCAACCTGAACCGCAGAGATGGGACTGGACCGAACTTTGTTTTTTGATGGTGGCGGGGGGTCCGATCAAACAGTTGAGTTAATCGCCTGTTAAGGCAAAAAGTATATTCTTCAGGCAAAAAAGAGGCGTACTTAGTCTAAAGCCTCTAGGGCTGGGCAAGCTACGGAGTAGATGTCAAGTGTAAGCCATATCCGAAGTTTTCCGGTGGTTTTCCGATTCCCTCCTTGACGCGAGACCCACTACGTAATTTGATGGCGATGAAATCGCAAAATGAGTACTGGTAAAGACTAGGGGCTAGGGACAAATTACTCGGTGCGGTTTAGACTATGATGCATAAATTCGATGGTTTAATTATCAGGTCTCTCGAACCGAACAGGAGGGAAAAGAAAAGAAAGGATACATTTAAAAAAGAAAAGATGAATTAAATACTGTATTTGAATTCCCGATCCACTCACGGGCGTTTCAGGTTGTTAGCGTTGACCCTGAGAGTGGCAGTGTTCCTAGTGGGAAATGTGGAGTCTAACCAGGATCGCACGCAGGGATCTCAACTTTGGAGACCAAGTCAAAACGGGCTTTGCGGGGAGTTGCTGGGGGAGGGGTACGTCATTTGACTTTGTAGCTTCGAGGGGTTCGTGTCTGTATATAGATAGAGTTACATAAAACTCGAAATGTAAGCCTTGGAACCTTCAAAAGGAGACGGATATTCTGAATGTAGGGAAAAGGTCGGAGATATTTTCAAATTTCAACAATCCAAGGTTAACCTTCCTACTTTGTTCGACCTATACCAAGGAGCAGATAACCACGTTGACTCGAAAAGCGCGGGATGAGCACGCGTCAGCTTCTAGTGGGTCTACAGATACAATTGGTCGATCAAGGACTGCCAAGATCGGCTATCGACTATCTGCCGTCTCCAGGTGGGGTTGGGTTGCAATTAAATGTCTATGATTGGCTGGAAGGCTCTGCAGCAAACATGTAAGAATGTGGACCCAATGGAATTAAGCTAGACTAGTCCAAAATAGGTAGAGCCAATTCAGATTAGTCTGAAACTTTGGAAATAAACGCAAAGGGGTCCGGTATCGGGAGGGGAGAGACACCTCAGCCAATTTAAACCATAGTTCAATGTGGTTTTTGGCGAAGTGTTTTTCAGGTAAAGGGAGTGCCCAGGCGTGGATGCCATACTCCGTATGGTCTTGGACCTTCTACTTCATAAACTCGAGTGTCCACAGGCCCACTCTGTCGATGTAACGTTGTGGGCATCGCAAAGAATGGTTCAGGTGAGCGTTTCAGCTGTTCTATATATAGAAACCAGTTTTTGGGATTTCTGCGGTGACACAGCCTGGTAGCGAGCAAAATAATAATCAAAGTGCAATCCATTACCCTACTCCGAGAGTTCAACTTCACTGAATAATCATCGCTAGAATAAGTACGCTGTATCTAGTCTGAGACAAATTCCGTTTTTTTTTAAAAAACGGTGATTTGCACACAATGCCAACCTTGATTTAGGGACAATGCCGATCTGCCGTGCGGGAACTGCCAAGATTGGAACCCATGCAGATGACAGGCCTTTGCTGGTCAAGGGTACCTGATTGACACTCGGCATTGAGGCGGATCGTCAACGTGCTAGATAAGGATCTGATTACAGCGTACTCCGTACTTTGGGAGAGATTTTCATTTCAGCCAGGTGATAATCGTCTTTACATGGACGATCGATTGTAAATTGAGATGAAAATCCGGGGGTTTATGTATTCATTTCTCCGATGTTCCTGTGGTTGAACTGTCACATAAATGTCTGACCGCCCTTTTTCTTTTTCTGAAATTTCCAGCGGGTTTCTCGGGTTTCTCGGGAAAGATAATTACTCAGTATGGAGTAGAGTACGGAGCACGGAGTAGACGATGATGAAATCGCAAAGTGATAAAAACAAAACATCTCAGGGTCCCAAAGGACGCGTCACTACAACATAATATGAGCCGTGTTGGAGCGAGAAAAGCGGTCAGGCCCGTCAAGGCCCCATCTAGAAGACCTTGAAGAGCTCCCTCACAACACCTTGAGAGATATGCTCCACCCCTCCCGTGTCTAGCAGGGGCCTTCTGGCCCAATGGACCTGTATAACCTATAGACTACGAGTGATACACTTTTACAATTTGACTCCATTCCCAGGCTGTGTCCATCCGGCACGCTCCGGCGCAATATTGCGGCCAAGGTATACCTTCCTTAAAAGTCACTAAAAGTCACATATTTTTTGAACTACTGAACGCCATGCCAATGTATACAGATACGAATTCGGACTGAACTACTCCGTACGGAGTACGGAGTAAGCAAACTACATATCCACATCAAAAAATCACAAACTTCTTGGCGTCCACACTTTTCCATCTCACATCCCCCTCATCCACTTCAACCATGCACCCAAAAATCAATACCCTCCAAACGCCACATTTGCCAACACAGTTGGCGTTTGTTGAAAGCGACGGAGTCCTGCCGGTGAGATGCCAAGTGGTGTCCACCAACACGGCATGGCTGCAAAAAAAGGGGGGTTACGCTTTGACTAGAGTCCATATGTTGCATTGCTTGTTTTTTTATTTTATTGGATTCGGGTGTTGGTTTGGGTGGTCGAGTTCGCGCCTCTTAATTTTAGGGGCTCCATATGGGTTATTCAAATGGGGCAACTTGAAGCTGAAGTAGCCTGAACCTGGACCTGGATTTTTTGGCCCCTTACACTGTGCAGTGTGGACTTGGGACTTGGGTGCCCGACTAACTGCCCAAGTGCTTTTCTTTTTCTTTTGGGGGATGTCCACCCCGACCGTCTAGACACGGTCGGAACTCTGGCCAGACTCGGGTGGTCTGTACTGAGACTTTTCTCCTGGGTGTTGATATATAGGTGAGATGTATACAAGACAAACCTAGTAGCTAACAGATAGATCCACACGGAGTAGATTCTATTGTCTCAGGCTGGTAACCTTGGCTCTCAATACCCGGGAACCAGACAATTTTGTTCCGAGGTTAAAGATGTCTGGTACAACACATATGTAAACATCCAAAAGACTAAAGTTCTTGGATAAAGTGCTTGGAGTAAGTTGATAGAGAGAAACCTAATCGATACTCCAATCTTAATCCGGTAACCCGGGACCCACGGTTGTCTTCGAGGCACACTTCCGCCATCCATGGATAGCTACCCCTCCATCCTAGGTAGACTGCATCTGGCGGAGCAAGCCTCCCAGGTCAACCTTGGACCGAATGAAGACCGAACCCTCAATATTCATCCATGGCCCACAAGTTGTTTAATTGCCAGTTTCCAAGGTTGGTTGCCCAGTCTAAGTTTTTCTGGAAAACCTCGCAACCGAGGACACCGTGGCGTTGCCATGGTTCAATGGAATGCGGAGAAGCTGAACAGCCTGAAAGCGAGAAAATTGGAACGGCACTTATTTTGGCTTTGGTTCTGGGTTTATGTCCATGGTCCCAAGCTCCCCGCTTAGATCTCCGCAGTGGCAAGAACATGGTTGAACATGTTTTGTCCTCTCGTCCGGGAGAGCGGCGGTTGATCCTGATCCCCGAAAGGCTTTATGTTTTATGCTTTAGGAGCACGGAGTAATACCATGTATAATACAAAGTATATGTTGTGTAGTTATGTGTACATTGTACTTTGGTCTTACACTATACCTTTGTTTTCTCCCGAGCTAATCGCTAATCATCGATGGAGACTTTTTCAGTCTCTGTGATTGGATTGAATCAAGGTTATGTAAGTTTTCTTCAGCCTCTTCCTCGGCTTTTACTCGACGATCTGCCCCCTCTCGTACCTTGGGATCAACACTGGAGTACAGACAGTACGGAGTACCTATACCACATAGAGCGACTCCCGGGGGGGGGGGGGGGGGGGGTGACATCAATCCCCGAGTCTCGGGGACCATAATGAATCCATCTCGGAAATTTATTTATTGCGAATTTCTACACTATTGAATATCAACTTTGATCGGAGAGAAGAGGAGATGTCTAGTTCCACAGCACGAGGACATGTAGAATAATCTCCAAAACAATACACACAGAGAAAGAAACAAATTAGGGCAATAGATTGTGATATGTCCCATTCGGGCTCTTTATTCTACCGCGCTATTGCGGGAGCCGCGCCCGCCAATTTGTCCAAAGCGGCCCTTTTCCCGTTTTCCCACTCACCCCCATCGAAGGTTGCGCTGTTCCGCCCCTCTGACGTCGATGTCCAGCTGTTCCAATCCCGACAGGGGAGGGGGGAAAAAACATGGCTTGCAGCCCGTGGTCCTTATCATCATAGGCCTAATACGAGGTTGTCATGGATTCCATTTTCGTTCGCCCGGGTGCCTTAGGCGTGAACTTAAGGGTGTTCTATGTGATACAGCTCGCATGGCCCGGCTAATGGCAGCGTTGGTATTCAAACTTATTCCTTCTTCCTGCAGGAGGCTTTTTTTGTGTACCGCTGGGCGCGACCTCATTGCACGCTCGTATTTTTGTGTGCATTTGTGTTTCTGCGACCGAGGCAACACTAAACGGTGTGACGGATAAGAAGTTCTTCTTTTGAGGTCGGAAAACCTATACGGAGTGCTCGTACTTCGTATACATAGTAGAATGTGGTTCCCGCTCTCGCTGAGGTCTCGCTCTCGCTCTAAGGTAGTTTTACTATCCCGTGTGGAGTGTGCCCCATCGGACTGCACTGTACTTCCTCCACATGTCAATGGAGCACAACATGCTAAGACTACTCTGTATATTCGGTCTATAATTTCTGAAACAGGAGCCCTTCGGCTTAGGATGTCAAACGTCATCGCATTTTTGGCAAATTCCCTGACCGAATTGAATTAGAATGCAGTCAATATTGTTGGCGGCTAGTGATTCGATGCTCCCTTCTCTCCATGTAAGGTCGGGTTGACGCGCTAGACCCTCTCTGTGCCGTGTCAAAGGCCCCTCCATGGCTTAAGCCATTCCTTTTTATCTTTTTTATCTTTTTATCTTTCTATTTTTTTCTCTAAAGAATAAGAACAGGAATTATGTTTATGTGCTAGGGCTATCATCCTGCAGCTTGCCAATAATGAGAAACTCCAGTATGCCATCCCAGATGTGGGTTTTTGTCTTTTAGGCCATGTCCCTTTTCAAAGGGTCTTGGAATGTTTTAGAGGTACATTTAGTGTACTTAAGTATTGGCTCTACTGGAACTAATGACCATAGTCTAATAATAATATTGAATAGACTGGACTCCGTTCTTCGTCAAGAACTATCACTATAATCACTCATATTAACCCCCACGGCAACGGGTATACCCTTTGACACTGGGATCTGCCCCGCTACATTGAAACAGCGAACTCAGGGCGAACTTTGGTGAGTTTATTCCTTGGCAGTCCCTTCCTTTTTTTCCTTTTTTCTGTTTTCTTTTTTTGCAAGTTATTATAAATCATTATAGTTTTTTGTTATTGTATTCATTTAATTCATAAATTTCCTTTTTTGTTTCCTCTTCCCTCAAACACGGCAGAGTTGGACCACTCATCAGCGTTCATCACGGCTAGTCTACAATTGAACATTCCCCTAGTCTACACCCCCTTTGATTCTGAGGTCACCGACTGCTTTTTGGGTCTCATGATTTTCTCCTTTTTCGTCTCCTTATTATGTACTCCGTAGTCTCCTTATTATGTATATTGTTAGTTAGTAGGAAATACTTTTGGTTATGCTTTTTTCTCTGGTTACTTTCTGCCTTCTATGGCTCATTATAATTGCTGTTCCGATACCGGAGTCAAGCAACTTTGACATTCCCATTTAAATACTGATAACACAGATTCTTTAGATCTTCCATTCCTCAGCCTAGTTGATGCTTAAGCAATTAATATATTTTAGACCCTGATTGACAAACGGTAAATTGTATTACTAGTATGCTTAGGGTAAATATAAAGAGTAATTTTAGTATCCGAGGAACTGGTTCCCGTTGAGGACCACTTTTGCCCAAGCAATGCCTCTCCTCCGCCAATCCTAAGAGGGGAAAAAAAAGGGAGAAATATTAATAATAAAAATTCTTAAAATGAGAAATCGAAAAAAGAAAAAAGAAAAAAGAAAAGTTAAAAAGAAAAGTTAAAAGTTAAAAATCATACAAAAAAGAAAAAGAAATTTAAAAAAAAAGAAATTAAAATAGAAGAATTGAAAAAGAAATTAAAAAGAAAAATAAATACCGGTATTATAATTTCCAGCGATCTGCAACCCCCGACGGGACGTCGTCAGTGGCACTTTGGAGTATATGGGATCATGCCTAACACCTTATATTCCTTCATAAGCTTCGCCGATCCCCTTCCCCAGACTGCCTCTGCTTTTCTCTTTTACTCCCTTAAAATTATAAAATAATTGTTGATCATCGGGTTTATCACTTTCACTTTCATATTCCTCCGGATCAACACAGACGATCAGTCTATTCCAAAGGAAACCCTTTGGACTCGATCTTCGAACCCTCTCTCTATACAGTTTCTACACGCGATCGATTCGCGACTCTATTCCCCATGACGATGGTTATGGAAAACCAGAACCGCCCCTATGGCGGCATGAGCTTCGACAATGTCTACCACCACACCCCACCACAATTCACAGATCCGTGGGCGGCGCACACTTCGTCGCACTCGACACCCCCAGTCTATGCGACTTCCATGGGTAATGGTGCCAGCATGGGTCTCAGTCAGGTCAAGCAGGAGGAAGTGAACCGCACCGGCATGTCTATGCCATACCCCAACATCCCTGTGTCCGCCCCTTCAATGGTGGCTGGGAGCACCTACGCGGCCGCCAGCTATGGTCCCGAGGTAATGGGAATGCAACACGAGGTGCCACGCACAACTTTCGATCAGGCTCCTTCCTACACAACCGCCCCCCCAATGAGCAGTTTCGCGCCTTCAAGCTATGCCTACGCTCCCATTCACCCCTCCCCGCAAGACGCCCGCCGTATCTCGCACTCGTAAGTTGAATTCCGAGTCCGCATCGCTTACATGCTTCGAAATCGCAAAATAAAACTTACACAAATCCACAGAGATGTCGCCCGCGTTGGCTCTTCAGCTTCCGCCCCCACTTTCGGTGACGCGCTCGACGCCAGCCGTGGAATGGTCGCTCTCAGCCAGGACTTGACCCCGCGCAACATCTACGGCCCCGGCCCTCGCGGCACGCGAAGCTCGGCCGATTCCTACGGTTTCCCTTCCACCCAATCGTCCGCCTCATCTATCTCCTCCGGCGGCAACTACCCCTACTACAGCGCCTCGGTGGGTTCCGTCGACTCGTCCGTGACAGACTACAGCTCCACAACTTCCGAGTCATATGAATCGCGCACTCTCCCCCGGCCGACCAGCCTCTTGGCCGGCAGTGCCCCCCCTGGCCCGCAGTCAATGATGAGCCAATTCAGCTCCAAGATGCCCTCCAACACCCAGAAGAAGCATAAGTGCAAAGTCTGCGACAAGCGGTTCACGCGTCCGTCTTCGCTGCAGACGCATATGTACAGCCACACTGGTGAAAAGCGTAAGTTTTCTATTTCCGAAGGCAAAAATCATTCGAATTCCATTCTAACATTTTTTTTTCAGCATTCGCGTGTGATGTCGAAGGCTGCGGGCGGCACTTCTCCGTTGTCTCAAACCTGCGTCGACACAAGAAGGTCCACAAGGGCGAGAAGGACACCGGCTCCGGGGATGACGACGAGTAATCCGTCAATCTTCTTTCATACGACTACATTCTTCTATTCGACGCGGAAATCCCGTCGAATGCTCTCTCTCCTACCCCTTTCGCGTACAAAGCGCCAGACCTTCCACCCACCGCAAACTCGTTTTCCCTATGCCATGAGACAATCCATGAACCAACTGCGTTGGCATGTTTTATACAAACGGCTCGGGCTTTCTCGTCTCCTTGTACAACAGCATGGATCACCTTTTCATCACCTTCTATATTAACTCCCGACAAATATTTCCTGATCGGGGAGAGAGACGCTTATACATACCATACTCCTTCCAAAACGGGTTGTGATTTATGGGTATAATGGGTTCTGTTCGAGGGCCACAGGCAAGAGAGAGCTTTTTCTTTTCTTCTTTTTTCTTTCATATTTCCCATGTTTCCTTTGTTTCACCCACGTTACGACCATAGAGGTTTCCGGCTGGATGCGTTGTTTTCATTTCATTTCTTATTCTTTCGCTAGACCTAGGCGTCACCTTTCTGCTTTTTCTCGATACCATGGGGGCTTGTGATGATTCGATGTTTCTTTATTTTCTCTCTGCAGGCCATATCCTGACTCTTTGTTTCGCTTCTTAATCTTCCATGGCTTGCATTCTGCATGGCTTAACCCTTTTACATTGTTATCTTTTGCCCCAGTCGCCTTTTCCCACCAAGTCTGCATTTCAAGTGCATGGGTTCACGTGCAAGTTTGGGTTGGTGTTGGTGATGATACCCATAGGAAGAAGCATTGTTCCTATTATTTTGATACTGGCTGGGCCTGGCCCTGTTCGAGTTTCACATTACAGTCGCTACTAAATATATTGTCTAATCAATAAAAGACATTCTGAACATTCTATCATTCTCTGTAGTTATGTAGTTAACATGCCTTGATGTGGAGTTGATTTTCTCTATAGCCATCTAGTCTCTTGATATCGTGAGCATCACAACCGTTCGAGTCTTCCACTCTTCCCAGCTCGCTCCGCTGCTGCTCGACCAGCACGACGCCCAAAGACAGTCCCAGAAGTCAATCCACTTCCACCAGGGTAGTTATCGTAGAAGATACCTCCAAGCATC
Organism: Penicillium cf. viridicatum; assembly: GCA_028974045.1. Lineage (NCBI taxonomy): Eukaryota > Fungi > Ascomycota > Eurotiomycetes > Eurotiales > Aspergillaceae > Penicillium > Penicillium cf. viridicatum. Next base: position 5,275,488 of record JAPQKQ010000002.1, on the reverse strand, counting down.
TCACCCACACAATACAATCCAGGAACCTCATCATTCGTCGTCTCCGAAATGACCACCGCAGTTTCAGGATTCACAGCCAATCCACCAAAAGTGAACGTGATGCCCGCCGTGACCTTAACAGCCAGGAAAGGCGCCTTGTCAATAGGTAAAGCCCAATTCGACTTGGGAACAGCCAGCCCCTTAGTAGCCAGTCCATCCTTGACAGCAGGATCCCACTCTTCGTAAACTCATTCGAAACCTCCCGGTTCCCCGAATTCGCCGGCGCATCCGCATCCCACGCCACACTATGGCATCCACTCCAGTTCCCGGTCGTCTTAGCCGACACATCCCGCTGCGCAATCCGTAGCATCTCACCCGTATTATACGGTGTGCCACGCACGCGCGCACTATCCCACCCAGGACCGAGCCACTGCGCACGTAGCTGCGGGTTTGCTTCGAAACCGCCCGCGGCGAGAATGACCGCGCCGGCAGCGATGGTGATTTTCTTGTGTACGCTAGCACTGTCTGTGTTGACAACTTCAACGCCGATAACAGCGCCGCTCGTCGGATCAGTTACTAGCGCCGTGGCAGCTGTGTCGAAGAATACATCCACGCCGGCGTTCCTCACCGCGCGCAGCTCATCCTCAACAAGACCCTTTCCGCCGTCTTGGGTTTTCAGCGCGAGTCCACCCCAGAACTTGATTCGGCCGTTGACTTCGTACGCCTGGCGGTTGAAGGAGAGCTGGAAGCGGATGCCGTTGGCGGCTAGCCAGCCTACGGCGGCGCGCGAGTCGTGGACTAGAGCTGCTGATAGCGTGGGGTCGGTGCGGTTCCCCGTCATGCGCTGGAGATCGGCGGTGAAGTCTTGTTCTGTGTAACTTGGCATATCAATGCGGGATGCTTGTGTCGCGTCAGTGTTGTTGACTAGTGGAAGGAGATCGTGGAGACCATTATGGACGGTGCGGAAGGCGCCGGCTGTGAAGTAGCTGTTGCCTCCGGCCCAGGAAACGGGACTTTTGTCGATTACGGTTACTCTTAGGGTTGGGTTGGTTTGGGCGGCGGAGAGGGCGGCGCTGAGGCCGGCGTTGCCGCTGCCTATCACGAGGATATCGGTTTTTTGAGGCAGAGGCATGATGGGATTTGAGAGATTGTAACCTTGGAAGTTTGAGAGGAATTGGCTTGTAGAAGCAAGTGACTTGTACTTGGATTGGAAGTGTGGTTTTATACTCCGATGCATTTAGGGCTCTGCGGAGGTTCATTCTCCGGGTGCTCACCCCACAGTCCCCGCAGTCGGCATGTCGATCTCCGTAGGATTTGGAATATTGCGATAGAGGTTTGACTAGTGGAATGACAAGGGTACCCCGGCAGATTTCTCGGGGTAATTGAGCAATGTAGATAGGTCTAGCTAACTCGTATTGTATATCTAAAGGCATATAAGCTTCACAAGAGGGATGGGTTGGCCTACTTCCTTACGGTGTAGGTCAATTGAGTTCAAGCATGACATACTCGGAATGAATCGCAATGAGATTATGATAATTGATGTTCAACTAATATTCTAGTCGCCGGCTCTGATATGACCTCGGCAGACAATGCAGAACCAGCCCCAACGCCAATGTGAGATCCCCGTCCAACGGACGGAACGTACGCAGAAAATTACTGAGCTCGACAGCACCAGGCATACCGCAGCCCCATTTGCTTTGAACAGCGAACGTATCTAATGAATCCGGTCCAGCTTGGCCCGGTTCATGGCAATCTGATCGTCGACAAAGTCGCTCTGTAACCAGTTAGTCTCATATCCACACGAATACCAGATTGAAGGGATCGCAAAAACTCACCTTGCCCATGATACGCTCCAGATGTCTGTTCTGCTCATCCAGCTCCTTGCCAGTGGCCTTGGCAAGGCCGTTCAACCGACCAGTAGCACCACCGAGCAGATCCAAGTTCTGCTCGATCTCGTCCTCCATTGCCTCATCCTCACTATCTGCCTCGAATTGGTACTTGGCACGCTCGGTGACACTCGCCTTCTTGCCCTTGTCCTGTTTCGCCGCATCGCGGTCAATATCACGGAACACCCGGTCCATGCGCTGATTAGTCGCGTGCGCCTCGGACCGTGTGCCTTCGCGGACATCACGATCCTCACGGTGTGTATTGAGGGTCTTCTCATCGCGGTCACGCCGGCGTCGCGAGGCCGTGAACGGGTTCGACACGTGCACGGCGAACATGCTCTTGTTGAGAGTCTTGAGCTCCTTTGCCTTGTCCTCCGCAATGCGTCCTTCAATGGTTGTCATGTCCAGGCTCTTCTCCGTGTCGTGGACTGACTCGCCCTGCGCACCGAGTCGGGCCAGAGTGGCACGACCGGTTTCTTCAGCCTGCGCGGCAGCTCGGAGTGCATTCCGTGTCGACGCCACATCACCCTGCTTCACGAAGCGCATCTCGTTTTTGGTCGCCTGAACCTCCTCTTCCTCCTCTTCTTCAGCTGTCAGCTGTCGATCCTGGAAGGTCGCCATGCTGTATTCGTTGCTGCCACCACCGTAGTTGTTCTGACCTTGGCCATTTTGGCCCTCGGAGTACGGCGGTGGTGAACCGGCCGAGTTGCCCGGTGACTGGTTCTTGTTCTTGTTGGCGCCGCCGAACAGCTCGTTGCGAGCGGAGTCTGCAGCCGCGGGGTCATTGGGATCGCCGCCGCCCAGACCTCCGTAGCCACCGCTTCCATACCGCGAGCCCGAGCCGGAAGCTGGGGAGCCGGCGCCTGCGCCAGCTCCACCGAATCGATCACTGCCATAGCCGCCTTGGTTTCCGTATTTGTTGGCGGAGTATTTGTTGTCGGAGGGGATGGAGTGGGGGCTCTGCGACGAGCGGCCGCCGTTGGCAGCTGGGTGGTCGGCAGGTAAGGGGGCAACACCCGCTCCAATTTTGGCTTTAGTGTATGGGTCTACCGGAATTGGTTGGGCGTAAGGGTTTGAGGTAGTCGAGGGGCTCTTGTCCTTCTTCCGCGAGCCGAAGAGTGCTCGGCGGCTAGAGTCCTCGTCGCCATCGGATTTCTTGAAAAGACCCATTATGTGCGGGGATGCAGGGTTGTAAAGATCTGTTGAATGAAATTAAAATATGTCGAGGGTAAATGGAAGTACAAGAAAAGTAAGGAGAAAGAAAATGAAATGAGACAAGAGAAAGAATTAATGTGAGACGCCTTCAGGGGAGCTAGATGTTCGAGATCGCCGCCTGATGGTAATATACATACGAGGGGCATACCAAAGTAACCTACCAATTTCATTGTGAATATAGTATTGATAACCATACTAATACACAAATTACGAAGTTACATCAGCAGTGGCAGTGCTAACCTAATGCGGGCGCAGTGGCACTTCAACGTCTCTGTTTATTTTTGGCCACAACATTGCCTCTGCTGCCTGGATGAAATGGCTCCTTTATCGGGGTCTGATGCGGACTACTTTAGGGACAAGGCGCGGAGGGATCTCTTGACTTTACTAGAAGGCGTGCGTACAGCTCCTTGATATTCTGATCTGCGCTAACTATCCTCCAGGCCCGGGGTAAGAAGAACCTCGTCATAAGCCAGGAGCTGGCCGGCCCAGTGGGGCTATTCGTCAAGTTCTCCGTGCTCCAAGAGTATGGTGTGGACCGGGTCTTCTTGCTGGAAAATGCAAACATCGACTCATCACAACGCAATGTTGTATTCCTTGTTCGTGGCGAGAAAGCTCGCCACGTTCGAATTGTGGCAGGTATGACATTGTCTCTTTTTTGCCCCCTTTCGGCTTGTTACGCTGGCGTAGATTGGATCTCATCCATTTGGGTCCATGATGGGCCATCATTAGATTACACAGAGGCTTTTCTACTCTATGTAATCTGGAGAAACGTTCCCTATATCGATATTCATCTTTACAACATTTTTACAAGCTCGTTTCATTAGGGCCCTTTCCTGCTATCTCTGATTGAGTGCCATCAGGACAAGCTGACATTTCTACCTTAGAACAAATCAAACGCCTGCAGAATAATGGGAACGTTGAACATGAGTTCTCTATCTTCTTCGCTCCAAGACGGACCCTAGTAAGCAATGCAGTTTTGGAGGAGGCGGGAATCACCGGCGACGTGAACATCGCCGAGCTTCCCCTCTATTTTATGCCTTTAGAACAAGATATCTTGTCCCTAGAACTGGATGAATCGTTTGGGGACTTGTACTTGGTAAGTTGATATAGGTTACTAATGTTTGAACGAGACATTTTCTGACCTTGCTATTCAGCACAAAGACCCCGGGTGTATCTTCCATGCCGCTAAGGCTCTTATGGGTGTCCAGCAGCGCCATGGATATTTCCCACGCATTGTCGGAAAAGGCGACAATGCCCGACGCCTGGCAGATCTCCTGTTGCGCATGAGGAAAGAACTTGATGCAGAGGAGAGCTCCGGACTAGCTGATCCCTCTGCACGAGGGCTTTTACCAAGTGCGAGTGTAGAGAACTTGATCATCATAGACCGTGACGTTGACTTTGGGACGGCTCTTCTCACACAGCTCACCTATGAAGGCTTAATTGATGAATATGTCGGTATAAAGAACAACCAAGCAGACGTTGATACGAGTATTGTCGGTCCTGCTCCCACGCCACAGTCCCAAGAGTCATCAAAGACACCCCAGCAAGCCAAGCAAGGGCTGAAAAGAAAGATCCAGCTGGATGCCTCGGACCAGTTATTCAGCCAACTGCGAGATGCAAACTTTGCGATCGTGGGCGATATCCTGAATAAGGTGGCACGCCGCTTAGAAAATGAGTACGAGACCCGCCACACAGCTAAAACAACAGGCGAGCTTCGAGAATTTGTCAACCGATTACCAACCTACCAGCTAGAGCACCAGAGTCTTCGAACCCATACCAACCTCGCAGAGGAAATAATGCGACTCACCCGCTCCGAAACCTTCCGCAAAACTTTAGAAGTCCAGCAGAACAACGCAGCCGGTGCCGACTCCACATACCAGCACGAGACAATTGAAGAGCTTATAGCTCGCGACGTCCCACTAAAGACTGTGCTACGGCTCCTGTGCCTAGAGTCCTGCATGTCTGGGGGTCTCCGCCCCCGCGACCTAGAGAGCTTCAAGAGACAAGTCGTTCAAGCCTACGGCCACCAGCACCTCCTCACATTCTGGGCGTTAGAGAAAATGGAGCTTCTTCAGCCTAGATCCTCAGCAACAACGATGCTCCTCCCTACATCCGGCGCGCAAGCAGGATCCAAGACGAACTACGGGTACCTGCGTAAGAACCTCCGTCTTGTCATCGAGGAGGTCAGCGAGAAGGACCCGAACGATATTTCCTACGTGTACAGTGGCTTTGCGCCCCTCAGCGTCCGCCTGGTTCAATGTGTGTTACAAAAGTCCTACATGGTCTCGCTGATCAAGGGAGGTACGCCGGCCGCCTCGCTGAACACTGCTAATACAACGTCGCCTGGCTGGCTTGGCTTCGAGGACGTTGTAAAGAGTGCTCGCGGTGCGACTTTCAGCATTGTCCAGAAGGGTGATGACAAGGCTGTGCGGGCCCGTCAAACGCTGAGTGGTAACTCTGCTACAAAGACCGTGTATGTCTTTTTCTTGGGGGGTATCACGTTTACGGAGATCGCCGCGTTGCGCTTCATTGCTGCGCAAGAGGCTCCACGGAGGAAGATTATTATCTGTACCACGAGTATCATTAGTGGTGATCGGATGATGGAGGCGGCTATCGAGAAGGGTAGCTTTGCCAAGGCGGAGTAAATGGGTTAATACTCAGTGATCATAATGATACATAGCTACATATGTATGTCATGTTCGGAAGAAAGGGAGCAGCACGCTCTATAGTCTTCTTTCTAATGTAAAGACCAAGGCGCGCCGATGGTTGTTTGATTCGTTCGGCGTTAAGACTTTTCAATAAGGTTCACGTAATTCCACCATCTACTTCAATTCTGAATCTCAACCTAGGAAACCGATAGATATCCCAAAGATTGATTTAATAGTTAAATCCAGAATGAACACCCATCAACCGACCCTGATACCGCTCTATCACCTCCCCGAGCCGCACCATAACACCAGCAGAAAGGGTACGTATCTGCTCCTGTGGATCAGTAACCGCTGAGCTGGGATCAGCCCGCGCAGCCGAAGGCGGCGTCCGGTCGAAGACCTGGGAAGCCCACTCGCGCAATTCGATCACCTGCGTGGCGTACTCGGTGACAAGACGCTGCTCGCCATTTGAGCCAGATGCAATATTGAGATCCACTATAGCAAGGAAGAGGGATAGGAGTGCGGCAGTCACGGTTGGCTCGCTGGATGTTGAGGCTGTATGTAGCGGCAAGAGGAGGGAGAGGGTTTCGTGGGTGAGCGCTGGGAGGAAGGGGGTGTGGGGGCCTGTTGTGGAGAGGACGAGGGAGAGGGTTTGAAGGAAGAGGGTTAGGAGATGGGGGATGAAGAATGGGTTGTATGAGGACGTGGAGGACCTAGGGCGTGTTAGCGTAAATGATGCGAAATGAGATGGGGGAACATCAGGCATACGAGGAGAACTGCAGCATCATAATTTCAAATCTGCCCTGCAGTGGGAAGAAGAAACCTTCGGCAAGCACCTTGTGCAGATCCTTAATTGTGGAGTTTTGGCGCTTGGTATCACGCTGCTGGCGTTTCTTCTCGACTTCCATACGCGATGAGAAGGTGCGCACTTTGAGAGCATTGGGACCAGTCATTGTATCTGCTGCGTTGGCTGCGAGCGGTTCTAAGGATGTGCGAGACATTTCCCGAGTGAGCGTTGCAATGGGAGACTCATTTGTTCCCGAGTACATGGCCTCTAGGGCAGGCGAGAGCCGTTTGGATGGGAATGAGGTATCGCCAGTAGTTGGGAGACGCAGTGCTTTGGCATCGTCTTCTCCATTCCCGGCTAACTCGCGAGCACTCAGACCCAGGGCCGTGAGAACAGCGGATCTCTGGACTTGAGAAATGTCTCCATCGAAGTAGATAGCAGTAAACCAGCGGCCCATCTTGAAGGGCTCGGACACGATCAATGCAATCATACTTTGTAAACGAGATTCATGGAATGACGGATGATTGTTGTCATTTTGTAGGCCCACGATGGTGAGAGCTAGCTCTTCGATCTGCTCGGCAAGTTCTGTTCCGAATCCTATCTTCCGACGAATTAAGGATGGGGTAGTGGTGATGGCGAGATGATATCGCTCGACATTCTCAGTGTCTCGGAGAGATGGGATCAAATCACGGATGTATCTTACATTTGTTAGCGAAATCGATATCAGCAGGCAATCAGTACTTACACAGGCGCTGTCGGTTTATTACGTTGGATCAACGTAGGATCATCATCAGAATCGTATGCGTCGTCGTCTGGCTTTTCATACGGAATGATATCGTCATCTTCTTCTTCCTCTTCATCTGCGTCACTATCCTCGACTTCTTCAATAGCAACGATTTTGCTTGTATGGTGCCGCGAAAATTGTGCTTTCGGCTTTTGTGCAGGCTTGGAGCGGACCAGTTCCGGTTTTGCTGGCAATGCCTCTTGCAATGCTTTGATGGATTCAGGCGAACCGACCTCATCTTGGACCTTGGTCAAACTCAAATACCAAAGAGCTTCCTCGCTTTGCATCTCCTCTAGGTCAAATTTCAGCACTTTGTCTGGCTCCTCAATAAGTTCGGATATTCCTGTTCCAACGATCATGCCAAGAAGTCGTGCTCTGTTGGAGGACGCAGCCAGTCGATTGGAGACTGCATTGAGATATGCTGAAGACCGGCCTACTTCTTTTACTTGCGCTTGATCTAGCCGATAGAGGTGGCCAGCGGCAAGAAGAATCACTTGTGCAGTTGCTATTCAATGTCAGAGGCTAATATTTTGGGAATGGCGGACTGTGGACTATTGACAAACCATTCTGAGCCACATTTGGGACATGTTTGATAGAGAAATTATCTCCAAATTGCTCAAGGCTGCGTATGAGCAGTGACTTCAAGAGATCTGTTGCGTGTCCTTAGTTTCATTGTCTTGTTTTTCTTCGGCAACGCAAACTTACCACCGCGGTTACTGCTAGTGGCTAATATTGCACGACGTACTCCCAACGTGTTTATCGAGCCACCCTGCGATTTCGAAAGCCATTCCATGACCTGGCTTTCCAGGTCTGGCCGAGAAGAGATGATGGTGGAAATCAAAGCTGCCACGCTTTTAATGGGCTTTGAAGGGGCGATCGACTGGCCCATTATCCCCGATAGATCATCTGAAAAGTACTTTCGTTGTATATCACGGAATATTGCTTCTACAAATGCAAGCTGCTCCGTCCGTCTGAGGTGGTCCAATAAGATTCCAAAGTGCGCCGGCGAGGACTGCCGAATAAGTAGACCCGAGTAGATTTCTTTGACAATCTGATCTGTGCGATGTTAGTCTGGGGACTAAATAGAGCCATATGTGTATATTTACCTGTATATCCAAGGCTTAAAGCTCGCCCTGTCAACAAAGCAACTGACGCCCAGTCGCTTTCGTTATCTGGGGCTATTCTCGCCACCATATGAGAAATATTGCGCCCAAGCCATGATGCATATTGGGAACCATTTCCAACCCAGGAGATTGAAGATACTGATTTTGATTCATCAACAACAGTAAGAGCCTCGGCTGCTGTCGATAGAATCTTGCCTGCAGCAACGAGCGACACAAGCTCTCTCCACGTAACTTGCTGTCGAGTTTTGTTGTCATAGATAATCGAAATGTCAGAAGAAAGACGGAACAAAAAGTCTTTTGGTTCTAGCAAAGCAGCAAGCACAGCCAAAAGATCCCGGATACCGAGTTGGCTGCTTGAACCTTGGGCTTGTTGGGCAGAAGTGCGGACCGCGTTGATTAGAGATCGTAGCTGAGCCACCAAGGAACCGAGACCAGCGACGCTGCTAAGGCATCTCAATAATGCTGCTCGAGCTTTGGCATCTTTTCCTTTGCTGTCTTTTGCATCTAGCGATCCCCAATGATTTGGAATCGTGGTGCTAACTAAGAGTTGGAGAATCTGGGCTGTGATGGGACTTGCAATCCGGAGATCGAAGTCCTTTGTGGTTTTAGATTTGCTGAAGGGATCAAGAGCTGCCAAAATGGCAGACAGCTGTTCACGATCGGGACTGGTTTTGAGTAGATCTATCATGTGACGTGATGATAGATGTTCAGGATCGAAGTCATTTCTTGCTGGCGGATCAGCATGCAGAGACTCGACAGCAGGTGTAACAAGGGCATCTGGATCTCGATTGACAGTTTTCACTGCCCTCAGAAGGCCCTCCATTTTTGATATGGATATCACTTCGGGGGGAAACACAGAGGTTGTGCCTGAGGGAAGATTACAGTAGGCGGATCTTGGATTAGTCAGCCACAGTCACGCCCCTGTGGGTACCCTGACTTGGCACAACCTGTAACCTCCCCCAACTGGAATCCGTTTTGTAGTCAGTGTTTCTGATGATAAACTTAGATACCGGTTGGCAGATAGAGACTGTCAAACATCACAGGCTTCCTTCAAGGCAGCCCTATCTTTTTGTTTGCATAGCTTCAAGGTAGTTACCCCGCCTGCAGTTTATTTGAACCCCATTGTGCCGCTCGGTCTTTTGAAGAGTGTGCTGTATAAGATGCCAAATTGCTTAGGGCTGTTTCGAGATTTTCTAGTAGATGGGCACTCATACAAGCTAAAAGAGACATTGATGGCGCACCGGATGTAGAAAAACTTCCGATTTGGAAGTGAACCGTGTCTTTTTGAATTGGCTCAGAACAAGTGGCCGCAGACTGACTGCCTGAATGAGTTTGGGAAATCTTCGATGTTTTAGCGGACCTGAAAAGCGAGTTGTAGATGTGCAAAAGTCGGACGTAACATGAGAGTGTCATGAGGATCGTCGGTGTGTCTGGCCCCGAAGGATTTGCCGCCGATGAATCCGTGGCTCCAGCGTAGGGACAATGATTAATCATGCAGTTAGGAGTATCGACTAATGACTGGGTCAGGAAAATAATTTTGTCGTTCGAGGCGTCGGATCGACTAGCGTCAGGTCTCCTTGCTCTAAATATGTACTCCTGGCAGCCCTTGTATCACTTGGTGGTTGATGTAGTAGATCTGAATAGCACTCATAAAGTGTCTTGGTGAGATCCACTAGACGATATATTGTGCAACCAGTCGCTGCTGTAGTGAGTTGAAGTGGGGATGGCAACACCCTTGAGGGGCCGGAAGATGGAGGCGTAGGCTGCAGGCTGGCTTAAGGCACGGAGTGTGGTTGGGCTTGGTGAACAGTTGGCTCTTAGGTAGTTGCATCCAGTCGTGATTTGTAGGTAAATTGTCAAAGAGTAGAGCTAGATCGGTTTTCCTGCCCAGAACGCCTTTTCATTAATATCGCCAGATTCGGCAATCCGATGGAGACCAGTTGTGATCTCAGGCTGTGTCGTCTCGCTCTCCGGCCGGCCAGCAGAGATAGCTTCGGTGAACATGACGTGGAACTTGGGCTCAGAGATAGGCACGTAGTTGAACTTTCGAAGGCTTGTCTCGTAAATGCCGTTTTGTGAAGTGTATCCAATACCTAAAACCATGCCAATATCCAGAACGGAGCCAACCAAGCCCTTACGCTTACGCTGAGCTGCCAGGCTAGTCATGAACAAGTTGGCCGCACCGTAGTTGGACTGGCTACGGTTTCCGACAACACTTGCCAGGGATGAGAACAAAACGAAGAAGTAACGAAGAAGTAACGAAGAAGTCAAGGGTTGGAGTTGAGAATAATTCATCTAGATTAGCAGTGCCCGTGACTTTGGGCTCCAAGACCATGTTCAGATGTTCCACAGTCATGTCACTAAACAACCGATCAGATAGTACCATGGCCGCATTTGTAACACCTGCAATAGGTGGGAATGAGTTTCGCAGCTTGGCATGTATAGCAAGGAGCGCTTTCTTGTTAGAAATATCGAGCTCATGGAGCTATATCTCGGCACCAATTTGTCTCAATTCATCTAACCATACGCAATCAACTTGCTTGCTTGGCAGCTGGTTAGCACAATGTACCGAGCACCATTGTATTGTTCACCATCCAGCGAGTGAGAGACTGCCCTAGTCCGCCGGTACAGCCAACAAGAAGATAGGAACGATTTGAATGGAACAGATCTCGAGGTAGGATAGGCCCAACTATTGTTTGAAAAACATGCCTAGAAAGGATTTTCCGGCCTGGTCAAGTTTGGAGTATATATAGTGCACGAGTCAAGCTGCTGGATCAATTCGCCGATGCTTTCTTGGAGTTGGCTCCACAACTCACGGCTTTACTCCAAGCAGAAACTGGACGAACGGTTAGATTACCTTGCTCGTATTGAAAACTATGTACTATACTAAAGGTTAGATCATTATGCCAAGAGGGTTTACCGCGTTTGTTGGACCTGGTTCATCACGTGATTGGGTTGAACACTGAACCCGGACTGAAATCTACTCAGTGAGCCTGACTAGGTAACTCTGAGACTCTGAGCTCATAAAAGCGGCGGCAGCTAAGATAGGAAAGCCCCACCTGGCAGACCTCGGGAGGAAGTCAAATACGTATAACTATTTACTCTCTCCAGTTGCTCGTGACAGGATCCTATCAACATGGATGTGGATTCTGAAACCCTAGATGCCTCAGAATCTCCGATTTACGTGGACCAGCAAGGTCGATGGTGCGTTATATGACTCTCAAGACCTCAATCTGCTCTAATACCCCACAGGAAGCACCTCTACAACGTCCTAAGTAAACGTGGTCCTTTTACAGATGAAGACTGGAACCCTGGCCCCGAGCCTATCAATGCTCTGGAATCTTCCAAAATCTTGTAAGTTGATTCACTTCGGAGATATTACTTTTACTAACATGAATTCTAGGGTGATGTTTGTCAACCTTGCAAAGTTCTGTTATTCTATCAAGATGAAGGACTGACTGAAATCTAGCGGAGCTGGTGGACTAGGATGCGAGATCTTAAAGAATCTCGCACTGTCGGGATTCAAAGATATTCATGTCATCGACATGGGTATGTGTTTCAACTCAGAATGCCAAGACCAGAAGCTCACAGTTGCCAGACACCATTGACATATCAAATCTCAACCGGCAGTTTCTGTTCCGCCAGGCAGATATCGGAAAGCCCAAAGCTGAAGTCGCCGCTGCTTTTGTGCAAAGGCGAGTGAAGGGAGTGAATATCACACCCTACGTCGGCAAGATCCAAGACAAAGATGAAGACTACTACATGCAGTTTAATATTGTCGTCTGTGGATTGGACAGCATCGAAGCTCGACGCTGGATCAATTCCACGTTGATCTCGATGGTCGATGAAGATGACCCTTCGAGCTTGAAGCCACTTGTTGATGGTGGAACCGAAGGTACCTACCTGCATCGTGAAACTTAGTCAAGAACATGTTGCTGATATATCAAACAGGTTTCAAGGGCCAAGCCCGTGTCATTCTACCTTCTATCTCATCCTGCATCGAGTGCCAACTGGATATGCACGCCCCTCGTGCAGCAGTTCCTCTCTGCACAATTGCCACCATCCCGCGCCAGCCTCAACACTGCATCGAATGGGCGCACCAAATTGCATGGCAAGAGAAGCGCAAAGATGATACCTTTGACGGCGACGACTTAGAACACATATCGTGGATATACAATGCCGCGTACGAACGTGCCCAACACTTCCATATACATGGCGTTACCTTCCAGATGACCCAGGGCGTGGTCAAAAATATCATTCCAGCTATCGCATCAACGAACGCCGTCATTGCGGCCTCCACAACTTCAGAAGTGCTCAAAATCGCCACTGGCTGCAATCCATTCCTAACCAACTACATGATGTATGCTGGCGAGGAAGGGGTGTACACCTACACTTTCGAGGCGGAGAAGAAGCCCGACTGCCCCGTGTGCGGAGAACTTGCCCGGAAGTTGAACGTGGATCCCAATATGACACTGGGCGAGTTCATCGACAGCCTCGGGGAAAGGGCCGAGGCTCAATTGAAGAAGCCTAGTATGCGGACTGAAGAGAAGACCCTCTACCAGCGCTTCCCGCCTCAGCTGGAGGAAATGACCCGGCCTCACTTGGTAAAAAGGCTGGCAGATTTGATCGAGGATGGCGAGGAAGTCGCTGTCAGCGACCCAGCCTACACCACCACATTCCGCTTCCGTCTTCACTTCAAATAAAGGCAATACTGCCTCCCATTTGAAAATTACAATAGATCACATATTTTTATGACCGGGATGATTAGCCTTAGTTAACTGCGTAGAATTCAAAAGATAGCTGCTGGGCTCTTTTCTAAGACAATTAACACATCCAGACTCCAGCCTCGTGAGGCGAAGCCCTGACCGACTTTTAGTAAATGTACAGCGCAAAGGCAGCCAAAAAAAATCCAACGCCAAAGAATGCATATAATAAGGTGTAGAAGAGAAAAGACCCATTGATCAACCCATCAGATCGGTCAGACCTCTCTTCCACCGGTTGCACTTCAGCTTCATAACCTTGACAGCCTCCAGGAAGAGCATGTCACTCTCGAATTGACCCGTGCTCTCTACGTTGAAGATGAAGTGATCCCGCACCCGTCCTAGCTTGACCTTACCCTGGAACTCTTCGTGGCGCAGACACTCTCTGCTGACAGTATCATTGAACGCATCCTTAACGACGGCCTTCTGCTCGCCGGCATGGCCGTCGTATCCACTTCCAGGCTGCGCGGCCTCAGCAGAGGTAACGGGCTCAAGGCCGATCACACCCTTGGGGAAGCACTTAGCAAACTTCTTCGCATCTTCACCAATGATGGGACGCTCGATCTTAATATCAGGCAGGAGACGGTATGAAGCGGTAGCCACGGGCGAGAACTTGGCATGATCGGCACCGATACCCTTCTGGCAGTGGAGTTCCATCTCGATCTTCTGGCCGGGGCGGAGCTTGGCGATCAGAATGTCTGGGTTGACAGGTGCGATAGCACCATCGCCGACGAAGAACTGTTCCTGACGACCGACGGGCATGTACATGAGGTCCTTGGCGTAAACATGGGCGTTGGTGTACAGCTTGCGGGGGTCCTGCTCGTCCTTGTCTGCGTACTCGTTCTTGTAGCATTCCACGTCGAGGTGGAGCACAATGGTGTTGAAGTCGCAGGGGCCATCTTCCTCCTCAGCTCCGTCTTCGGACGCCTTCTTGAACCAGTGCATCCAGTTGATTCCCTCCACAGAGCCCTTGAGGGGGATCAGGCCCAGTCGTTGTGCGAGCACTTCGTCTTGAATGACAGAAGTGTTGTTGTGAATGAAGCAGTCTTCAATGGCGATGGTAGGGATCTCGGCCATAAGGATACGACGGAAAGCGTTGGCGACGGAGGCGTCGAGTCCGACGAGAGAGAAGGAAGCCTCGAACCGTTCATTGCGGTGGAATTCGACTTGGAAATTCTGTTGGATTTAAATGGTCAGAATTGATTGAATCCAGCAGAGTATACCTTCCGGATAATATTTCAGCACATACATTCTTGAATTCGTCGAGTGCCCACCCATGCGATTCTCCGGGCCAGTGGCCAGGAAAATCTGTGGAGGGGATATTGGTGACGGTTTCCGCATTGATGCCGATAATCTAGGACGATTAGTATTCTGAGCAGCAGGGATCATTGTGGGAGACATACACGGCGGCGCTGCAGCTCCTCCTGCGAGGCAACAAGAGGCGCCATGGTGAGTAACTATAGAGGGTCTGGTGAAGGTTGATGGTAAAATCCGCGATCACCGATAAGAGAGATTTCTCGAAGCAATTTTCTAGATTGCCTGAGGCATAAAATGGGCCTTTATTCTGCAGACATAATGAGAAATTATATAATCAGGAAATGCGACATTACGTGAGGAATGTACAACGCTAAACCAAAGAAAGGCTAGCGTGGAGTCATCACGCACACAGTATAGTGGCCCCTTCAAGCCAACCAGCGCACGGCTGATGACCCGGCAGCTTTTCACGTGACGAGCCAAAATGCGACTCCCAACTTGAGACCTTCAGCGAGTTCCCTATCCGTAGCGAGCCATATCCACCCATTGAATGCGCCTGGATTGAGGATCATCTCCCCTCTTCTCCCTCTTGGACCTCCAATTATCCATCCGCCATGGCCGCTTCTTTCGCCCGCCTAGCGGGCAATGCGCCCAAAAGGCTCTGCCTCCGCCCCTCCTCGCTCAACACATCCATTCCTCGTTCCCGCTCGATAGCCACCTCTGTTCCTCGCCGTCAGGCAGAGGCTACTAGCTACCAGGCCACACGACTTGTGCCGACCGACCCGACCTTCACCTCCATCGCCAACAAGGGTCTTCCCGAGGACCCCGATGCTGCTGGCCTTGAATCCGAGGCCGAAGGGACCGACCGCAAGATCCGTCACTACACCGTGAATTTTGGTCCTCAGCATCCGGCTGCTCACGGTGTGCTCCGTTTGATTCTGGAACTCAATGGCGAAGAGATTGTTCGCTCCGATCCCCACGTCGGTTTGCTTCACCGTGGTACCGAGAAGTTGATCGAGTACAAGACCTACATGCAGGCTCTCCCTTACTTTGACCGATTGGATTACGTCTCCATGATGACGAATGAGCAGTGCTTCTCCTTGGCTGTCGAGAAGCTGTTGAACGTCGACATCCCTGAACGTGCCAAGTGGATCCGTACCTTGTTCGGCGAGATGACCCGAGTCCTGAACCACCTCATGTCCGTCCTGTCCCACGCAATGGACGTTGGTGCCCTGACTCCTTTCCTGTGGGGTTTCGAGGAGCGTGAGAAGCTCATGGTGAGTAATTGAAAGCTTCTAAAAACCACTACGGCCAGGTCTTATACTGACACATCGGGTGCTTTAGGAATTCTACGAGCGTGTCTCCGGTGCCCGTCTTCACGCTGCTTACGTTCGCCCCGGTGGTGTGTCACAGGATATCCCCATTGGTCTTTTGGACGACATTTACCAGTGGGCCACTCAGTTCGGTGACCGCATTGACGAGACCGAGGAGCTGCTCACGGATAACCGTATCTGGAAGGCCAGAACCCAGGGTGTCGGTGTTGTTAACGCCACCGATGCTCTCAACATGAGTTTCACTGGTGTCATGCTCCGTGGCTCGGGTGTCCCCTATGATATCCGCAAGTCGCAGCCATACGATGCCTATGACCAGGTTGAGTTCGACGTTCCTGTCGGTGTCAACGGTGACTGCTACGACCGTTACCTCTGCCGTATGGAGGAGTTCCGTCAGTCCCTCCGCATCATCCACCAGTGCCTGAACAAGATGCCCGCTGGTCCGGTCCGTGTTGAGGACTACAAGATCTCCCCTCCTCCCCGTGCCGCCATGAAGGAGAACATGGAGGCTCTCATTCACCACTTCCTTCTCTTCACCAAGGGTTACTCCGTGCCCCCTGGTGAGACCTACTCAGCCATCGAGGCCCCCAAGGGTGAGATGGCTGTCTTCCTGGTCAGTGATGGCAGTGAGCGGCCATACCGCTGCAAGATCCGTGCTCCTGGTTTCGCCCACTTGGGTGGCTTCGATCAGGTGTCTCGTGGTCACCTGCTCGCCGATGCTGTCGCAATTATCGGTAAGTCTTTGTTTTCTTGTCTGATTCAAATTCCCAGCTTCTAACATTGAATCTCTTCTAGGTACTATGGATCTTGTGTTCGGTGAGGTTGACCGATAGGCGGTATTGTTAACGCAATAATAAAAAAGAAAAACCAACCCCGAAGAAAACCTTCCCATGGCACCCTCTTAGATGGTTAGATTCGCCTGTGCTGGGGGAAAAATCAGAAAAGAGGAACCACCTATTTTCCTTGATGTGATCTATAAACCCTGGAACTTTCGACGCTGGCTAGGGTGTACCAAATGTTCCATGTTTTCCTCCCATGGCGTTGTGCTATTATGTCTTGTCCTTCTCCTTTGTGTGTCTTGTTTTTTTTTTTCCTACCTCTACTGCTTCAAACAAGCCCTGTGTATAGTGAACATCTGATTCTTCTTCCGTGAGCTGTTTATTTTTCAATGTAGGGATATCATCCATGAATCTAACCAGCATAAGTCCAAGCCTGATTTACATAGTACAAGGTACCTTTTGATCTGAATCTATCTGCTAGCAGACCTACATAGACTAATAAGGTTAATGGGGAAATAACCCGAGATTCTGTAACTATTTTTATCATCACATTCCACCTAATAACATCAATATTACAATTTGAGGAAGACAACCTTCCATGTTGGCAGAAAGCAGGCAATATCCCTCTGACCGCTTCTGACCGCTTCGCTTCTAACTGCTGCGTCCATTGTTTGCATTGTTTGCCACATTTGTCAAAGTTGGCAGAACCCGACCGCCCTCAGGATATAAGACGGTCCTCCTTCCCCCAGAACTTCCTCTTCTTTTCTTTCTTCTTCAGCTCTCTTTGCCTATTGGCTTAGATCAAGTGTAGTATCTGTTCTTTTCAGTTTAATCTCTGAAAGTTTCCGTCCAGGAAACACTTTGATTATTCCTATTTTTCGTTCCCGCGACTTGGCCCCTGTGCTTGCGCATGCCTCGTTGCACAGTGTCATTGGGCTTACACTACCCCCGATCGACGCGAATTCCTTTTTCATCAATTGTTTGGCTTGTCCGGGCGCTTGGAGAAGATGGTTGTAGTCTAATGTCTCTGTAAATGATTTGATTGTTTCATGACTCACTTGTCAGTGGGACATGATGTTTGTTTCCGTATATGATTCCGTAGGCCGCAAGGTTATGTGCGCAGTTTCCTCGGCAACCTGAACAACGCGTTCGACCAACTCAGGGCTTCGACCACCCCAACTGCCCAGGCAGGATATTATGTCTATGGTAGGCGCATTTGATAAACATGCCTGGAGGTTTAATCACTCGATATTTAGTCTGACCTGTAGACACATTGAAATCATTGAGAACACTGCTCGATCTTTCTGATATATATATATGGCTTTACTTTTGATAGCTTCCAACGTATCTCCAGTTTGAACAACTAAATCCTTATTCACTTGTGAGGTTCCTATAGGTTTGACTGCAGGAAGTCTGTAGATTGAAAACAAGTGGCAATGTTTGCCTGATCTGAACACATAGGAGAATGTAGGCTGATTGATAACGAGAAAAACAGCGGCATTCACAGGACTCTCACTTGCTAGCCTAACAAAAACACTGACAACCTCCTTAATTCGTGTCATACGTAAAGACATTTACAGTACAAAGAGAATTCATGTAGACTCAAGCATTTGCGATGATAACTGGCTGCTTCATCTATGCGGCAGCCCCCCGCACCATGGCCGGCTTTGTAATGATTTCCAATCGGCTATATGCCACTGTGTAAGATACAAAAAGATCCAAAGATTTTCAATTATCTTGAAAATAAAGCGAAATCTATTTGAAATATTCAACATGAGCAAATCAATAGACATCTCTCAGTCAATCACCTACCCTAAGTGGTTCGGGGGTTCTGCATCATGCATGGCAGTCCTTGTCTCTCACCCTTTGGACCTGAGTGAGTTCAGATATTCCATTCGAAAGAACATAGTTTTAATTGAATCATAGTCAAAGTCAGAATGCAAATGGAGCAGGGTGGTGTTAAAGCTGGGACACTCAATACCTGCATTCGAATCGTTCGGGGAGAGGGCGTACTTGCACTTTATAACGGGGTAGGTCTAATGAAAATCAATGTTAATTGTGATAATATACTGATGGGTTGAAGCTATCAGCAGGGTTTATGAGACAGCGTTAGTCCACCTAACTATTCCATCTCTTTCATCAATCCCCAAATCGATACATACTCACCCATTCGGCAGTAACATATGGCTCAGTCCGCATCGGCCTCTACGAGACGCTAAAAGAACAAACCAAAGCGAACAATATTCCCACCTCCCCACCAGTCCTTGGACTCTTAGCAGGAATCTCTGGATTTATTGGTGGAATCTTCGGCAACTCCTCAGATATCGGCAATATCCGAATGCAAAATGACGGTTCACTGCATCCTCATCTTCGTCGCAATTACCGGCACATATTCGATGCGTGGAGGCAGATCAAGCGTCAGGAGGGATGGAAGGCCTTTGGACAGGGACTATGGCCGAATGCTTTTCGCTGTGGTATGATGACCAGCTGCCAGCTTGCATCATATGATACCTTTAGGGATCTAATAGTGGCAACCACTGGGATTCATAACGAGCATCCCGGCTTGCATTTGTTAGCGTCTTTCTTAGCCGCAGTAGTCGCTACGACACTGTGCAGTCCGATTGATGTAGTTAAGACTCAGTTAATGGGGTCTTCAAGCAAGCAAGAAATACTGCATGTGGTAAAGGATCTTACAAGGGCAGAGGGAATGAGATGGGTCTTTCGAGGGTGGACGCCCAGTTTTGTTCGGCTGGGACCACAGACTATGGCAACGCTGATTCTTTTGGAGCAACACAAACGGTTATATAGAGATTTTAAAGAGAAGACAGATACTTAGAAAATCTTAATATGAGTCAGACCTTCGACATACTGTTGGGCTCGATAAATGACTGAGTAATTGATCTCTCACACTTGCTACGATATGTACTTATATATGTCCCTAGGATTTGTGCAACTCACCAAATTTAAGTTGGAGGTATTTGTCTTTTCCCACTGTGGGAAGATCCCAATGAGGTCAAACGTTATCTTGCACACACTTTACGGCATGTCAAACTTAATTTCATGCTTCAATGACCATCCTGCGAATAAAGGTACATGCAGACCTAGTCAAGTATTATAGCTGGGCATTGTCAGAGAAGCTCCTAGGTCTCACTGTGTTAAATGTTCTGTTCTAGCCTATGTATATCGAAGCCTGGGGCTGCCATCGCGATTATCCAAGACCGTCGACCCCAGGATATGAACTGTTTGCTTTTCACGAGACTGATCGCGATCTTTTGATGACTCTGTCGACCAGTCTCATCTTTCCTTCTACAACTCAGCTCTGCTTTACCATCCCACCACATCCAACCTATTTTCCCACTTGGCCTAGCCGTTAACTTGGACCCCCTGCCATCCCTCCTATCTTCCATATAACATATTCACTTGCTTCTATCTTTACTGTATTTTTAATACCCTGAGGCCACCGCAGCCAATCGTTGATTTATCTCGAGATCGCGGATCTGATCCCCTTGGTGAGGTATGATCTGGTTGATGAGGTACATACTCGAACACGCAGGGTGATGATTCTGAATACTAAACTCTCTAGTTAGCATCTGACCAAGACGCACGATAAGTAATTGAATCTCGCCTCTCCAGTTCAGCATCAATGGAGAGCCCACAAGAACACCAGTCCGAGCAACCCACTCCAACTCCTACGACACCTCGACTCTACACGATACCCACTGAGATACGGTTGAAGATCTTGGCCTTCTGCGTCCCCCGAAAATGTGCCATCAAAGTGACAAACAAGACGTTTCGGCCCTACGGGGTCGAACCTGTGGTTTCAACGCGTGACCCGTCCCTCGAAGACAGATTCTCCAACACCACTCCTCTCTGGACCAACGTTTTACATGTTTCCAAACGAATGAGTGACGAATGCTTGAACATCCTTTATGGAGAGAACTTGTTCGAACTCTACCTGGACAGAGGAGCGGAAGCCACTCTCAAGAAAGCATTCACCGAAAAGAATCTCCAGCGAATCCGACTCATTCTCGCCATCGCCCCCAGCCCATATTACAGCGGGGAGTTGAACCCACCCGATATTCCTTTCTGGGCCATGATGATCCCAAATCTGAAGGTGTTTGGATGGGTGACCCAACCAGACAAGAGAGCTGAGCAGCGCACGAGCATTTCTACGATGGAGCAAGGGTTGGAGGGCTGGATGGAGTGGACGGATGCCTACTTGGACTGCTTCGGTGAATTTTTGGTGCCCGGGGTGGAGTTCAAAATGAGACTTGACAATGGAGATGGTGAGTATAGGAAGATTGGAAGGCTTACTTTCCGGCGAGGACCTTTCTTCACGAAGACGGCCAGAGACTGATGAGTTGACGAGAGTTATGGTGAGGATCAAAGAGGAATTCTACGACAATCGATGTTTAGATTAGGCTTGTCCTTCAAATACGAAGTCTGAAACCATACTACGAAATAAACAAATCTAGGTCGCTAAATCCAGCAGTACTTTGTAATGCTCGGTTCATCACTTATAAGAATAGTCGTCCGCTCATGCGGCCTTTGTGCTTGACGGTGTAAGACTTTAGTAATCCCGGAGCCGATCTATTAGCGACTTTATATGTAGCAGTATGTACCGGATTTTAGGCCGCGGACGCCAATTTCCTGATCGGGGTACCGCCGCTTTATGAGGGCGCTCAGGGTCCTGCTCACTGAGTTTCTCACAGCGCAGGGTGATTACTCAGTGACCACTTCATTGTACTTTGTAAAGCAGTCAGATTATAACTAACTAGTTAACTACTTAGTGATGCTCAGGGTATATTTAGTAATGTCAAGATAATGCTCAGGGTATGCTCGGTGAGCACTCAGGTAACTGAAGTTTGCGTGATCGTCACCAGCTCTTAACTACCAATGAGTTGCCACAAAACAACCAATAGAGACTAAGATTTATTTGCCGTTTAGTCTCGTATTGTTAAATTGGGTACAGGCAAAGATATTAGATCTACCGGAACAGACTAGCGAGAATCTGCCGCCAATTTAACTTGGCCTGCTACACCTCGCACCAAGGATTTAAAGTCTTAAATTGTGAGATCTCAATATTCAAGCCTGGAGGCACATTGGCCGAATTTAATGCATGGAGATCAATCTCATCCGGCACCGATACTTTAGATAACCAAGCATTAGCTGATCTAGCTAGGTCGTATTTATATATAGATGCCACCCCTTCGCTGTTTCCGTGTTTTTGAACTGTTCTACTCCACCTTTCGCTTGCATTGCATGGGTAGTCCGGGGCTAGCCAGGTGAGCAGTGAAGCAGTCGTATTTCGAATTTATCTTCGAGCCTGGGGGAAGGGTGAACTCGAATCGCCGAAACAAAACCGCAATGGTTAATCGAATTTCAGTGAGGGCCAGACTTGCACATTATCAGCGACCTAGATTAAGACTACAAACACGAGGATTCATACTTTTGTCCAATGCAAGACCGTGCTCCCTTAGAGAACGGTGCAAGCCACTGATCAAGCTTGTCGTTTGGTTGGCCGAGCCAACGATCGGGGTTGAATTCATGCACATCGGATCCCCAAAGATCCTTGGCAAAATGCAAGTTGTAGGCTGACATACCGACGATAGTCTAAAATGTTTTTAGCAGAGTGGAAGGATTACTATGCCGCACCTCGGGACTTACACCAGGGGGGATATGCTTGCCATTGACAATAAGTGGCTTGCCATCAGGCACGATTCGGGGTAGCCTCCCAGGGACAGGGCACGCTAATCGCAGCGATTCTTTCACACAAGCATTCTGTGGATACTGTCAGCCTCAGTAATTTTGCAGCGGGATCCAGGGGGTAGGTTAACCAGGTAAGGGAGCTGTTCTAACTTAACCAAGATGGGAACAGTGTCTATGCTCGGCATAACCTCGTTTAGCTCTTGGGTTAGCCTATCCTTGACCCCTGGGTTCGAGTTGATATGGTACAGGGCATATGTGAGCGTCGTTCCACTGGTGTCTGAGCCAGCAACAAGCAACTCCGAAGCCATAGAAGCTTTACGGGCGTCGGAGGTATCGTTGAGGCCATCAAAAATAACGGCATGCTCCATGCCCTCGCCTCCTTTGGTTTGGGCGTTGTAGCAATTTACGCAGCCCTGGGCCCACTAATGCCATAAGTCAGTCAATGATAGCTACATCGGAAATAGCCGAGCCGTGTATATTACCTCTCCAATTTGCAGAAGCTTACCAAGCTTTTTGTCTAGAGCAAGCAACAACGGCCGGGGTAAAGCGAACTTTATCCGGGATATGATTGGGTAGAAGAGCAGCTCTGGCTGACCGGTTGATGCTGCCTCGAAGATTTCAAGAAAGTCTGCCTCAAAAGTGTTCTCGGAGGCTTCGATCATGTTCACATGTCTACCGAAAAGGAATTCTGTAATAAGCTCGACAGTCAAACACCTATTTAAAACGCCATTAGAACCGGGATAAAATACGTGCTCATCCTGTGTCTCACATGAAAGCGTTATGGGCATCAAAGGTTTTATTCATGCGTCGTAATTTGTTATCCAGTCTGTCGATTTTGGCCATCACGATTAAGCTCAACTGCTCAACCGAACGTTTGGAAAAGTATGGATTAACCACGCGCCGTAAGTTACGGTGCACCTGAGGGTCAGTTTCGGTGGTTAAACCATGCGGTATCATAAGAGACTGATAGAAAGACCAAGGCTTGTAGTAAGTTGTGCCTTGGCTGTAAATAAGCTTGTACAGCTCAGGTTTTCGAATATGAAGTTCGTTGGGAGCAATTCGGAGAACGCTACTATCTAGACAGTTCCAATAGTTAATAGACTAGCCCCGGGACCAGGAATATCTTGACACAGGGCTGTGGACTTGCTGTATTTGTCATGGAGTTCGTCTAGAGTCTCTTCGATGTATTTTCCGAAGGAAGCCCGATAAAGCCACTCCGTTGACAGTGCTGCTGCCTTAGGCCCAGGAAAGGAGGCCAGAGGATGAAACCATAAGCGATAGATGCAAGTAGTTGCGATGGTCAGTAGTCCAAGAGTCGTTACTATGACTATAATCTGGAGTCTAATGCCCTCGGTCATCCGGAATGTTTCTTCGAAAAGTTCGAGGATACGCATCGTTTGAAAATATGATAAAGTGAATTCGTAGTGTAAATAATGAATGTCGTCTTATGCTGATATAGTCTATATATACATGTATAACGTCTGTTCGGTCTGTCGGCTTTGAACATCTTCCGAGATCAGTAAGCGGAAGTTGTGAACAGACTTAGTTCCGAGCCCCATCCATACTATCAACAATGTAACCACATACATTTATTGGTCTATGTTAGACGGAAATGGGAGTGCCCCATGTGATAGACACGTCCAAACAGACAAATGAGGTACAGGAATATTCAGGTGTTCAAACAACCTATGCCCGATTGACGCCGGGTGTCCTGTCTCAGTGAGACATCAATGCCTGAACATCTCTCAAGCCGCTGTCTATTTCACGGCTCGTGACACGGATATCCTCTACTGCGCTTGTTCCAGAGCGATATAGGACTAGGAGCATAGTCGTAATAAGTCGGGGCTAGGAGAATATCTTAAGCAATTGTATAGAGGATGTAGTGACGAGTGTGGGCAACTACCGACCATCAGTATGTGGGTTGACTTTAAATTACTATTGAATTACTACTGATCCTCCACGAAGATGCGTTGTGCCAGAATAGGCAGGAGCAACTGCCCTCGATACCCACAAAGTGCCTCTCAGGCATCGTATACGAGCACTAGTTAAATAATCAATTACACATAGGCCTCGCGAGGAACGTTTTTTAGTGTCGACCGAAACGAATTGGAATTCGCAGGGTTACTTCACCGCAAGGTGTAAAAATATTTGCAAACTAAAAGCACCACCGTGGGCCCTTTAAACAGGCCTACATATTCATCAGCCGCTCATTCCTTCTTAATATCTGTTTGGTAAACCAGACGAACGGGGAGTATGACGTTATGACACGCTATAGAGGCCGTGGGGATCTCTCAGCAGATCTCAAGCTTTCAATCAACACACAATAATTTAGACATCCTCATCATTAATCCCTCAATACTACTCCGTACTTCGCACGGTGATCACAATCCTTGGCATCGTCTACAGTAATAAGAATATGTGGGATGTACGCGCGGTTGATGAACGTGGCTAATTTTAGCTAAGAATCGGTTCGGTAATACTAAGTCATCAATTTGGTAATCCAGAAATATAAACAGTTTGTTCTGTCGATACTTGCTTTATTCTAACTGTGTCGCTAGAATATTTCCCTAATCAGCTAGATCATAATGTCCTCCAATTTAGACCTACATCATGCATGCAGTATGGGGTCCACTTGGCACGGTTAACGTATTGGTACTAATCGGCTCCTGTAATCCTTTTTTTTTGAAAAGAAATTACAGGGGCCAGTTAGGTTGTAGGCAACATATTTCCACAACGGTACATCAACATCACTCTTACAGCATTCTAGAAGAAGTTCCTTTTCAGCAAAATTATTAGAGGTTCGTTCGAAAAGGTGAAGCATGTCGGTTCGGAGAAAAAGTATGCACTAGTACGTTTCTTTCCTTCTTTATACGTTTAACCAATGAAACAAATGATGCTAGCAAAGAATAACCTAGTACTCGATCTTACGATGACGCCCTACTTTGAGAAGTAACAATGTATGAGAGACATTCACGGCCAGGCAACTTCAAATAACCCAAAGAAGCTATGCATTATTACAATGATGACGAGCTTTTATTGTCGACCAAGCCAAACCAACGTCGGTACTCAATGTCAGCGCTACAGGATATCCTTTCCTGTCGATAATCTTGAACAAATCTAGCACTCGCTCCCGATGTTGTTCGCTCCGCACTTCTAGAGATATACCGACCAACAATGGAAGATAAAAGCATGCCTCAACTCCGACTTTCTCTAGTCTTCGTTCAATATGAGCCAGCGCAGCTAAGCTATGGGAGTGAATTGTGGCATCTGCTATCACTGGGAGCTGCTCGCCAGTCAGGAGCCAGATTGGGTCAATAAAAATCCGGGACACGCTCACAAGAGCGCAGTAATAGAAGGACATAATTGCGTCGAAAGACTCCTTGCTTTCCCGGCTGCGCTGTGCCGACAGGGCCGGGGCCCAGGCCATAATTTCAGCACGGGTTCGTAAGCCTTCCTGTACAATACTGCGACCATCTAGTAAAAGCATTTGGCCATCATTATCGTCACCAGACGTGGTTGTAGAGCGAGAAAGTTGAAGTTCTTTAAGATATGGCAATCCCAAAGCGCGGGCTCTCTGTCGCCAGATTATAGATCTATAGGTCGTAAGCGAAATGCAGCACTAGCAAGAGAGTCTGTGGCACTATACCGGTAATTTAGTCTTCCTAGGAGAGCCAGACAAGTTGCTAGAGTTTCTTCATCTTTGTTCCAAGGTAGTTCTGAAAAGCCCTGCGACATCTTGCTTTCAGCTGTAGGAGCCATGAGTGCCAGCCATTGTGCGTCGGCGAGATGGGTGTCTTCGTCGAAGGATAGAGCACGTAGGCCTTCGCAAAACCAGTACAAATGGAGCAGGGACTTTTCAAAGGAATCTTTAAAGCTTTGGGGGCCGCGTTGCTGTATGAGCTGCCCAAGAGCCCCTCTTACAGTCGAATACCATCGAATACTCGAGGCATCAGCCGTCAACTATAAAAGGTTAATTAGACAACACTTGACCAAGACATGGAAATATAATGACATCACCACAAACCTCAAAAATGCTTTTCAGGAGGGCGCAGAGAAATAGATGATTGGCAGACAGTAGGCGCTGATTCCCCGTAATCTGCATGTAGTTACTCGTTTCCTTATGTGCACGTTTCGAAATAGTAGTGAATTCACACCGGGCATCGGCACTGAAATTGTGCTCATCTCTACTTGCGAATGCTGCTCCCAGAGCAGTTAGGGCACTGCGAACTGGCTTCGACTCCTTGGCGATTGACCCAATTGAGCTAACTGAGAGTACCCGAATTAAAGGCGAATGCTCTTTTCCAACGTACTCGAAAAACCGGCACGTTAAGAATGTATACACATCTTCAGATATCGAAGCCAGAGAAAATGTGGGTACGTTGGGCGTTGAGTTCAAAATGACCAAACCATTTGCTATTGATGGTGGCACTTCTTCACAACTAACATGACGTTTTCGACAATTGGAACACGGCCTGGGTCCCTCGCACTAGCGTTATTAAAAAAAAAAATCAATGATGTAGTTCAAGGGTCAAGGTTCTTCGGAACATGACTGACCTTAAGGCGCTGCCGTCGACACTGATAACACCGGTGGCTGCGTAAGCGTTTATCGTAGGGGCCACATCGCCGGCTAGCAGGAAAGGGGCTAGCCTCCATCTCAACACAGGTTGATGAATAGTGAGAATCTAAAGATGTGGCACCTTGCACGATAATGGACCATCAGCGGAGTACTTTTTTCAGCAGTAGGCAGTGTAATCCTGCCGGGACGGCAGGTTTACTTAGGCCGCTACACCTAAGTGATTACATAAGATACATTTTACCACTCGGCCAAAAGATCATAGGGACAATCGGAACCTCCGATTGTCACTGCAGCGGTATATATACTAGGCCCTAGACTCTGCTCGGGACCACAGCAGACGCTGGTAATACCCACGTGACATCGCTTAATAAATAGAGTTACACCCGTCGGACCTTCTTTCGGCTCAAAGGTCTGATCCGAGTTTCGTAGCTGAAACCCGAGATGCCCAGATATTAGAGGGCACGCCTGATAGACACTGTCAGGCCTAGTAGCCTTTATATGCCCATTTACCAGAACATGGCTAGCATAATAAAATATTTTTTTCTATTTTTTGTTATCGCTAATTATATTAGATGACCAACACTAGCTGTTTCCTTTGCTTTCCAGTGTCCGTAATCCGATATCTTCTTCTAAGGTTATCATCCGAAGATATTGTTGGCTCGCGAGTTTCTCGATAGAGCAACAAGGGGTCGTTTCGAATGAAACGTAGAATTAGTCATTTATCTCCTTCGCTTAGGGTTTTAGGGCGACCGGGGCGTGCAATAGTATTGCTTTCGTCGAGGGTGTAGCGGATAGTTGATTCGGCTAATTCGTGGAGCTTTGCAGTTAACATGATTGAGGAGCTCATATTGAATTGGATTATGATGTGACCCGGTAGTTACGGGCATAGCTTACTTCGCGTAGTCTATTAGCAGTAACAGACCGGAGAGGCGTACGTGGGGGCATAGTGGAAAGTGTCAGGTTTTAGAATACCCGTACGTGTAAGTATCAAGAATGACCAATTAATGATAAGATAGTTGATTGAATGAGTGTTGCTTCAGAGTGTCGAAACGATCCACAAGGTATCTACTGTGTGTGAAGACACAGTTATTCTGATATGCCCCGAATTATCATACAAAACATATGATACAAAACATATGATGATGTCCAGGTGTGAGCGGGTGCTGAATAACCAAGCCCAACAGTGTATTGTGGGAAATCCATCGTATTTCACCCCCCCATCTGGGTTGACGAAAGTTTAATAAGGTCAGTTTGGTTTAAACCTCGTAGGAAAACACGCGTATGGGGCCTTTGGCGCGGAGACTTTTGCGGTGCGACTCGTAAGTAAAAACTCATGCTGACCTTCTATAAAGAGTAACTTACATATCCTCCGTTGGGATGTCTGGGGCAGGCCGATCTGGGATGGTTGTTGCTTGGAAGGAGGATGGCGGATGGTCCAACCCCCCACCCTTCAACTATTCGTATGAATTTTCCTGATTAAACAGATGTATACTGCTTCCCCGAGCTTCAGATGCAATGAGATGTAATCGTCTCTCTGCTTTATTGGGAAGGTCTCCTTGCTTTCCTGCCATGACTCGGCCAGGGTGTACGATGTTGAATATGCAAGATGCGATCAGCATAAGCAACGAGTCGAAACAGTACTGGTAAACTTCGCGACGTGGTATCGAACTATGGAGACCATTAGAATACTCCACGAGACGAAAAACAATTCGTGCCTATGTATATATATTAGTCGGGGACTTCACTTCACATATGACTGTAGGATTGAGCCTACAGAGATAAGAATGACAGCAATATATAGGCTATACAGCAGCAGGAGTGCATTTCGTGGCACACCGCCACCGATCTCTTTGTGGAAATGCACTGCAAATAGAAAGAAGACGCATATGAAGAGCTGTTGGACACCAATACCTGCCATATAGGTATGTAATCCTTTTGCGGAATGTTAGCGACGTGAGATATATTGTGTATGGTCTAATTACCCCTTAATATAATGTCTGTGTCTGATCTCTCACCAGCAGCTATGGCTGCCCCGTAAATTTGCACCACTGCAGCTCTACATTTAATTAGCATCGTTGATTCTAATGATTCACAATGGCTTACATTATATCCAAAATGACGAAGAATTGCCCGAGTCTCCATGCGCTTAATCCTAAGACCTTGGCAGTTTTGGTGTAATTCCAGACCATCCGGCCTAAAACCATGTACACGAATGCATTGGTCCAGATAGGCGCAATCTTTAAGATTCAGCAATTCTAACTCCTATAGTTAACAGGGAGACTTTATACATACCAGGATTAATACAAACCATGCTGCATAGAGACCCAGGCTTGCCGGATTTCCAATACTGATAATTCGAAAAAGATATGCGAGGGTCTGGAGGAATCCGCTCATTGCAATTGTCCAACAATATGGCTTGCGGTATATGACGGCCTGGATGGTGTGTGCAAATGTTGCTAGAGCGAACGCTAGCATCATTATGTAGGATGCTGCCAAATTTGGACAGAAATCCCACATAGTCTTGTCGACTTCGAGCGCTAGATATGACCGTTAGAGATCAAGTATGGAAGATACGAAGTGCGTCCTTACCATGGCAAGTCTGAGGCATACCCGTATAGCTACCGGCGTGGAAATACAAAAAAGGGGGGAAGAAAAGATATATAAAAAAAATACAGAGGTTGGGGGAAATGGGAGAGAGAGAATATGAGAAAAAGGAACCTCAATCAAGCTCAATTGAACCGGAAGATAAGTAGGCTTGTGGTAAGATTGAAAGGAAGGAAGATTGAAAGGAAGGAATAGTTGGAAGATATTCAAGAACACCTGAGGAGCTTTAGTTCTTAAGTTAAAAAGGTTCTATCTGTCTCGGAAGTTTTGGAGCTTTTCAGCTGAGATTCGAAGGTAGTGTACAAGGATAATCGGGAGCTACGTATTGTTCTGTCCCGATCAAGGATTGATTGTGCGCTCCTTGCACGAAAGAGATAGAATTTAGCGGCGCCAAGACTAGTTGTCTATCTATAGGCCAGAATACGTACGAGGAATTTCGAAACAAATGCAAGTGGAGTACTCATTATATCCGAGAGTGCATAATGAGTAGAAGCCTCGTAGATCCGCCACCTATCCCGACTACGAAACTCACTTGCATCTGAACTTTTAGAGGCATAACTCAATCTACATTGGGATCCACGGTGCGTGGAAACCGAAAGGAATGCAGACCTCTTTTGTACACCTCCCTCCCCGATCCACTATCTGTGCACTTAACCGAAAATGGAAATATTCAGGCGACCCTTCTTTTCGTGACCTATTGGATAATTGCTACCCCTATATCTAATTATTATACATTACCAAGTGGCAAAATCTCGTGTAATACTCCACAGCACTCTACATCAACCAATTTTCAGGGTATAACGGCATACGCCCTGCTCCTTCTCCTTCTCCCAGACATGCTTCATAGTCCATTGTCTAAACTCATCTTTTATACATTTTCGTTGGACTCAGTCTCGGTCTCAGCTTCAACATGATTATCTCTACCGCGCTCGGCATTCTTTTCCTGGCGTCCACAGCTCTGGCCCAGACAAGCATAGGCCAAGCATCAAACTTCAACATAAGTAAAGAAGTGGCTTCATCGTACGGGTGCAATGAGACATGCCAAGAAGTTCTGGCTCTCACCAACACTGCCGACCTTGAGACGCTTGGAGTCGCATTCGACTTTAACTTTTACGAAACGGCGGACAATTTCTCTACGTCGGCTCCAGGCGATTTGCTGAAACTTGGGGCGTTCAATAGCACTCATCTAGATGTCCCTGATGGGATAACTGCTTTTCGATTCCAGTATACTTCTCGGGACTTGGATGGAAGCCCCGTACCCTCAACTGGATTCATCGCATTCCCGTTTGCGAAGTCAGTCCACAGTCGAAAGTTCCCTCTTGTCGCGTACGCTCACGGCACTATTGGTGTTTACCGTGGCTGTGCGCCATCATCTTCTCCAAGTTTCTTCAACTATGATAGCTGGGCCCCGTTAGTATTGCGTGGGTACGCTATTGTGGGGACTGACTATGCCGGCCTTGGGAACAACTTCACATCACACAAATATTCCAGCTATGCTGCCCATGCAAACGACGTGTTCTATTCGGTCCAGGCTGCTCGCAGAGCCTTTCCTGGAGTTTTCACCAAGGAGTGGATGAGCATTGGTCATTCCCAAGGAGCCGGCGCAGTGTGGAAGTTGTCTGAGCATCCACTTGTGCAAAACGCCAGCTCGGGATATCTTGGGACAGTGGCAGTATCCCCTGGAGCGAAGCTCTATGACACCGCAAAAGTTGTCTTCAATTCGATTTTTCCTCGACCAGATTTTCATCAATTTGTCGTCACTGCTGAGATGGGTCCTCTTGTATACGGAGTCATGCAAGTATTTCCCAACTACACGGCTCCATGGCTCGGTGAAGCTATGAAGCAGAGGCTCAAGCTCTCGGCTCTCGCACAGTCCTGTACTCTAGCGTTTATGGGCATGTCATTCGACTTGTCACGGGAGCAACTCATTATACCTGACACAAATGTGGCATCAGATGAGACACTGAAGAAATTCCAAACGATCAATGCTCCAGCACAGGGTGATTCAGCTTCTCGGCCTCTTCTAGTTATACATGGCTGGAATGATACCTCAGTCCTCCCTGAAAAAACTGTCGAGGCGTGTCGCGAAGCTGTCGCAGCAGGGAATGAAGTCCATTTGCTTCGATATCCTGGACTTGATCATTCGGCGACTTTAACTGCTTCAGCACCAGCATGGTTGGAATTTTTGGACAACCAGTTTGCCCACAAACGTGGACATGGTGAATCATCTGATAGAACAGTTCAACCATTCGATTTAGCCGTGGCAAAAACACCGCTGGAGCTTCCCTTGAACGAAGAGCCGCTGTTGGGTTATTTGGGATAGATATTGAGGAAGAGATACTTACAAAGGGTTGTTTCTTGTATCTTAACTAGCTTTAAGATAGAGAGAACTTTTAGGAGCAGACGTCGAAAATTGTGAGTACATAGCCTAGGTCATGTCAAAAGCAACTAGTTACGGCATTTCCGATAGGTTAGGTGCCTTGTTAAAACATTGCGTTTTTAATTATTAGCGTAAGGTGGCTCACGTCATACTAATATATCCATTGAACGTTTCGAAAACGAAAGGTGTTTTAACCGAACTTGAGGATATCATAACGGCATCTGACACACCTATGGCCTTTCAAGTCTATTGTTGCGCGGTCCGCAGCGTAGAGGTTGGCGGGAATGAGCAGACTTCATTAATAGTCAAGAGCATTGGATGAGTCAATATGCCTTAGATGAATTGAAACATTTCCTATTGTGTGTTGCACAATAGACTTGACATCACATTTCGAGGCAAGGGAAGAAAGGCGATCCTTTAGTTAACTCCGAAATTACCAGGCTCGAACTGATACAGATCCCTTCCTTAAAAATAGCTAAATCATCAACTTATGGCTACAATTTCAGGTATTCTTTTTATTAATATTTCAACGAGACCATGAACCGGAAACAAAGGCAAAGAGTAAACCAAAATTCCCGTGAATACAAAAGATAAACTATGCAAATTTTCCGTCCTAACTGATTTAGGAAGAATTCGGGCGGGACCCACATTCACACCCATATCCGGCTTGGCAAAATCAGAAACCTTGATGATAGTTAAATGTTGATTGGATGCGGAGATACGGTCTCCTGTTTATTTTCTCTTTGCAGCCCCTCCTATTGTAGCTTTGTGTATGTCTGATTGGTTCGGTTCGGCTCGCTCGAATACGCCGAATATCTGGGTCGTGAGCTCTCTCGTTGCTTTGTGACAGAAATCTGACCGTATGACAATGTATGGGTATGAATGGCTGATAACTATTGAGAACTCTAAAATGACAAAAACCCGCTATTTCAACATCTGTGCGGACATCGATGACTAACTGTATTATGCACTTTTGTATAGTATGCTTGGTACCAATGGTCACATGATTTTCGGGTACAATACCCTGTGAATCCATGTATTCAACCTTGGACTTTGACACTTTGTGTCAGCCGGAACGACCCCCGGTGCCCCGTACCGTCATTTCATTAGCTTCTTTCGTGTATACAGGACCCACTTGCTCCGCACAGTAAGCTTTTGGTATCAAGTCACATTAGTTCCCCTCAGTTCGACACTTTGCTTGCGCCTCGAGATAAAATACAGTCTCATCGTATCTGTTTAACTCTCCAGGGCTACCTAATATGACTATGCTTAGTAATTTAGGAAAAAATCAGCTATGTGCACCAAAATTGTATACACGTGACCAGACGCGGGACGAAGAAGGGAAGCCTTCGGTTAGCGGTGGCCTTCTTCTCTAGCAGGCGGTACATACTTACCATGCCAAGACTTTTATGCATAGTTGACCATACTAACGAAATTACCAAGATTATCAAATTCAGTTGTCGATCGCCCTGTGGTCCACAATCCACGGAAGTACGTCCACGGGTAGTCCTTGACCCCACAAGGTCCGATGAGGTAAGCGGGACCAAGAATTCTAGGAACCCGATACCTATATGCCTCGCGCTACTAATCTATTAAGCCTAAGTCAGATAATGCTGTACTTTAGCCACTTGGTTTTTGGAACATGACGATTTGATATATGCTCTTAACGCATGTCTGGATCATTAAGGCGTCCGTAAGCTTTCTTGGGCCGAGAGCCGTTACGTCTAGCAATACTTCGTTGTAGCTATCTTTCTAGATAACTAGTTAACTATGGATAGTTAGTTAGTTGCGGGTTAGTTAGTGCTGTGGGGGTCGATTCGGTAATCAGAATGATCTGCAACTAACTAGTTGACTAACGTTATAGCTTCGGACATAATAGTATGAGTCTTTTACTACAAGATCCACCCTTGAGAAATGATAAAGCCGCCCAGTTCTCGCTGTGGATGGAAGATTCTTCCAATCGATACTTACCTTTCTTTACATTTCTGTTAACAATCACTTAAACTCGAAATGCCACTGAATGTTATCGTTGTTGGTGCAGGCCTTGGTGGTTTGGGTGCTGCCATAGCATTACACCGTGAAGGGCACAATGTCACGGTCAGCATCCTTCTTGCAGTTAACGAAATATTCATCTAATGCGACGGAGATAAGGTCATTGAAAAGTCCAGCTTCCACAACGAGGTTGGTGCTGCTATCCATGTGCCCCCAAATGCGACTCGCATCTTGAAACGCTGGGGGTGTAGCTTGGACTGGCTGCATCCTGTTCACTGCGAGAAACTGCTGGTCTGGGATGCGAATGGAAAGCTCCTGTGGACCCCAGCGGTAAGGTTGCTTCCCATTGACCTGCCAGAATTTTAGTTTAACACAAGTAGATCACGGAAGATTATCAGAAGGCTTTGAATGTGCATGACGAATGGGTTCTGACCCATCGAGTGGACCTGCATAGTGCTCTGCGCACTACTGCCGCCCAGCCCGTCAACGGCCGCAAGATTGACCTCCGACTTTCCTCGCGGGTCTTGTCCGTGGTAAGTAGACGTCTATCTATTGACCACAATGGCTAACCGAGTGGAATCAAAGGATGCGGACAAGGGAGAGGTCGTGCTCGAGGATGGAACCAAGTATGTTACCGACCTAGTTGTTGGTGCCGATGGTGTTCACGTAAGTAATCTTCAGATTAAGATTGACTGAGGCCCTACTTAACATACACAGTCCCGTTCTGTATGTGCCATCATGGGAGAAGACAGGGGCATCGTAAACACTGGCCAAAGCTGCTTCCGATTCTTGGTCCCTATCGAAAAGATGCAAAACAGCCCACTTACGTCCAGCCTTCTGGAAAGGATTGGGCTCAACGGTTCTCACGTCTTCTCAACGCAAGACCGCCGCCTCGTGGTTTATCCCTGCCGCCAGGGGCAGTTGCTCAACTGCGCCGGCATCTACCCGCCTGGTCCAGAGGAAGAGACTGGTGGGGATGCTTCGTGGCATAATACAGGAAGCGTGAGTCAGTTGGTTAACACATTCCAAGGTTTCGGTGACGACCTGCTCGAGATGTGTGGAATGGCCGAGGATGTCAAGCTTTGGAGTCTGGCGTCTCGAGACCCGGCACCTACGTTTGTCAAGGGCAAGCTTGCCTTGATCGGCGATGCAGCTCACCCCATGCTTCCTCACCAGGGTCAAGGCGCTGCGCAAGCCTTTGAAGACGCTGCCGCTCTCGCTGGGGTGTTGACGGCGAATACTACTCCAGAAAAGTTGTCGCAGCGCCTCGATTTGTATAACAAGCTTCGGTATTCGCACTCAGTCACAGTCATGATGATGTCAAGAACCAACGACGAGCGGCGGGCGGAAATGCTAGATGAGCTCCGCCGGTACGTTCCTAACGCAGAGTTACCCAATGACATGTTCGCCTTTACGTGGCCATCAGATCCAGTGAAGGAGGCAGCGCAGCTCGTGGCAAGTGAATAGATGGACAAGTCGGAGTCAGTAGGTAACTATGGTTACGACGACCATTATCTAAGCGGGGGTTCGGAACTGAGCAGCGGGTGTTGAGGGTTAGGAAGGGACGATGATGATATGTATGAGTATTCTTAGTGTGTAAATTATCTACTACTTGATCTCTTATCAATCAAATCAATCAGTTTATAGAAGAAGAGAGAGAATATTTATGTATAGCTTCATGTGTAGCTCAAGCGGTAATTTGAAACCCCAAAAAAACCAGGGAAAAATGCATTAATTATGTAGCTACGATAAATTGGCATGTTTGTATTGTTTTTGTTCATGGGCCCCCATTATCCCAGTGGGCTTTCATTCCCAGCCCATGGCCCACCGATGCTATGGGCTTTGTGGGCTTTCCTGAGGTCTAGAACTTAGGTGGCAGGATTGGTAGGGGCCACAGCGTCATCTGACGCACCGCGGACGGTTAACCGGAGAGCTTTACACCGTAGAGAGAATGACAATACAGAGATCTTACAGACCTTGGGGTCAGTGTGGGTACCCATAAAGTGGGTTAGGTAGTAGTGTGCCGAATTTTAGAGGGGGGCAACGTACGCCTGGCTTTTTTGCCTTTTGATTCTGCATAGCTGCTCAACAAAGAGTTCCCCTGCTTTACTGTTTGCCAATTTTTCGGTAGCATGTCTCATCCTGCTTCCAAGTTCACGGCCTGCGATGCGTGCTATCGACGGAAGGTAACCCCCCTGTCTTTCACCAACCAGGGACCTCAATCTAAGCCTCTCAGATCAAGTGCGACAGCGGACGTCCATGTAATTGGTGTTTCCACCAACAATCAGACTGTACATACGTCAGGGCCGCCCCGCGACAGCGGAGGTGTAATGCAGTCAAGCGAGTGGGTTTAGTAGAACGCATAAGGCGTATAGACGAGCGTAAGGAAAATGCTGTCGCTAACGGTCAGTCTGCTCCCGTCTATGGATGTTCAGCTCACTTACGAACTCCAAAGCCAGGGGTACCGTGGAGGGCCCTCGGTCCACCCCACTTATACTGCCACCAAGAATCCATCACTTTGCGGGGTGGGTAGTTGGAAATCTTCAGGCTGGAGTCCCAAATCCGCTACCAGAGGGTCTCCAATGGATCAAGTCTCGAACTGGGCTCATGGTTCCTTTCCCAACCTTGCAACACGCACCCTGGGAAAGATCACGTCCGTCAACGGTGGGAGGAAGCGAGCCTGCACCGGAGCTACCAACAAAGACGCTGCTGAAGAGCTTCCTCGACCTGTACATGTCCTCTCCTATGCACCGGATCTTTCCCGTCATTGACCCGCCACTCTTTTCTCTGACCATTCAAGCGGCTTATCCGCATGCCGATAGGCCGCAAACCCAGTACCATAGCGCCCGAGCGTGTATATTCGCATTTATGGCTGTAGTTTCCTCCCTGCATTATCTCGGCCCCAGCTACAATGGTGTTCAACTTCATTCTATACCCCTTGGTGCTTATATTGCGCACGCGAGTGTCCTTCTTCCGGCTATCATACAGGAACCTCTCAATCTCGATGCCTTGCAGACAGCCATTTCACTGGTAGTCTGCCCCTACTCTAGCCCCGACCCTAGAATTTTCCTTATACCTGACTAACGACTTTCGTGTACCATACTAGGCACTCATCAGTATCCTCGTCGGTGAGATAAATACAGCCGTTCACTATACGTCCATTGCCTCGCGCCTTTTAATAGCGTCCGGGGCTCACACAATGTCAGACGATATGGATTGCAATAGTACTGTACCATCTATCCTCAGGCAACATCTCCGCAGTCTATTCTGGTTTTGCTACACACTCGACAAAGATTTGGCTTTACGTACCGGGCAACCGCACTGTCTCAGGGACGACGATTGCATCCTTGATATTCCTCCAACGTACAAGGAAAACCTCCACTTGTGGCTAGACTATTCTCCCGCAACCGCGGACGCCAAGATTGGCGGCCCTATTTTCCCATCCGACCTTCGACTCAGCAAAATCAAGTCACGAACCTTCGCAGCCATCTACTCACACAAGGCTTCCCACAAGTCTGATATCAACCTGCTCCGCTCAATCCGCGAACTAGACGAAGAGCTCGAGTGTTGGAGAATATCACTTCCAGAAAACCTTCGCCCGCAGCTCTCCTTTGCACCTACACATTCCAAGCCGAAAAACACATATATAGTCTTCACGCACATGAACTATTATTCTTGTGTCAACCTCATTCACCTCGCCAGTGGCCGATGCAGTGCTTGGCGCTCGACTCCCCCGGTCATAGGAATGTTAGATGGCCTCCACTCTAGCCTCGCACTATCGGTTGAGGCAAGCCGTTCCCTGCTCCTTTTTCTGGACGACTCCGAGGCCCGAATCAGTGCTACAAGCTTCTGGTACGTCAACTCCAAAAGCCCATCTTCGCTTCGACCTCGCTCTCTAACAGTCACCTCTAGGGCCCTCCTCTTCTACCCTATGTCCGCAGTCATAACGATCTTCTGCAATCTGCTCCAGAACCCTTATGCGGACGGTGCAAGACGCGATCTACACCTTTTGACCCTGGCCGAAATAACCACAGCTCGTGTTTTTCTGAGACGAGATAGCGTTTTTGATCGGGTCAGTGATTTGCAGCCCGCAAGGGAGTTTATTTCTGGGTTGAGGGAACATGCTCAGAGGGCCATTCGGGGGTGATCGTGCATCTAGAAATAGACTATATATCGTGCGATAAGTTACTGCTTTATCTATATATACTACTAACTCACAGGGTGAGTGCAAGTAGTTTAGGTGGTGCTTTTTACTTAGATGAGAAAGTCGGCGAGAAGTGGATAAGATTCATTGGTTGATTGATTAATTCATATGCTGTTAGAAATAGGGTGCATCTGCGTGTAAAATCCCGGGTATCAACCCGAGGATCCCTTAGGATATTGGAATCAAATAAGAGCGCATATTATTCTTCGTCGGCATGTCCTACAAAATAAATAGTCAACCCCATACAGTTACAGGACCTTCCACATTTTGCCGAGGAGATTTCACGACCGAATTTTTCCTAAATCAGTAAGACTGAAAGCTAAATGCATTCTTGCCCTTAGTTAAATCCTGCTATAGTTAACCATGGAAATAGTACCTCAATAATTGATCTCCACCGCCCCAGTCTCCCTGAAACCTTTGTGCTGGGGTACTTGAAGATCAATATTATATCTGGAAAGAAGGTAAAAATACTACCAATTTTAATGGATTGTCACGGCCGTCGGACATGTAGAGCTATTTCAGTCTTCAAAACACACAATTTTGTCCCACGATTTGGACAGGGAGCTGAGAAGAAGGTATTCTAGACCAAAATGTGGGAACTAACACAGAGTTTCTAGTTAGACTATCGGCCCAGCCCAGAAACGCGTACTGATACTTGGGATCATTATCAAGCTGCCTTTTGATCCCCTGAAGTTTCTTGCTTTAGTAATTGCTTGTTTTTCTATCTATCATGTGGGATAGGAGACCACATATATTCATCTTGTTTTCAGCCAAGCTATCCTCCATGTATTCCATTAAGGCCCATGACAAACTGTGAATTTGGAAATCGTAACGCCGGACAGTTTACGCAGTACTTGGTACTTCGTATCGACTTTGAATGGAGTGGTTCCATGATAGAGAGTCATTTCTAATGATTATCAAAAAAAATATGTACATCTTTGGTAGGACCGCTTACGCCCTGGTCCTCCAGAGTTTGATTGTACTCATAGCTCTGCAACAATAAAACCAGGCAAGCAGAAGAATAGTGTACTTGTTTGCCAGAACCTGCCGATTTCCAATGGATCGGTCAAGGCCTCAGGTTTTCGTAGGTTGCAGGACTATATGTGCGGGCTTCTCCCCTCTCAGGGACCTCTCACCCTCTGCCTTTTCACCTCTCATCTACCTTCCAACTCCCCCACACCTCTCTCGTATCTTTCTTCTTCCATCTCTCTTCTTCGTCTAATTTTACATTCTACATCGTTAACCCGGCTTTGTATTTCTCTAGTACTAGCCGTATTCTCTGGGTAGTCTTGTATCCGGGTACAAGAAGTATGCCCGGCAGAGAACATGTTGCCTGCAATTTGTGTGGTAGTAGAATTCACAGTTTTTCGACCACTCAAATTTCCGATATCGTATATCGCGATGCACCAAAAGGTCTGAATGTTTCCCCACTCCATTATCCATGGGTCCACGGAAAACCAGCGGATCTGGATGACATACACTTCAATGAGACGTGGACATGGTCTTGCACGTTTCGAGCTGGTTAGTGTTGCTTTCAAAATCTTGATTAGATGCTGTCCATTCTAACCCTGAGTGTGATGCCAGTTTTTCTTAGGACTGGCCAAGGAGTCACATTCCATCTCTCTGGTGTTGGCGAGCTTCGACCGACTCATCAAATAAGCCTCCCACAGAATGAGAACGAAATGATTTTGTGGAATCACCGAAGAGATAGGCAGCATGTCCCTCTAATTCCGAACTTTGTCTCGAGGCTGGAATATCCCAAAGCATTTCCTATGCACGAACGTTGCTGGCAGCTCATGACTCGAATTCTCGATGCAGACGTGATCAAAAGGAATATGGACATCTTCGTGCGCGCAATGTTTAAGGCAAAGTTGCTTACATGCGCAGAGCCAGGGTTTGATTCAATCCTTGTCTCTCACGAGGTGAGAGCGGTACTCGATCTTGCTTCCCCTGTGGCAAAAAAAGCTTCCACTTTGCCCCCAAGATTCCACCCAAATACCGAAACATTTCGTGCTATGGATCATGGGAATCCAAGTCATATAATTCGCGACTTCCTCGGCGCCGACCCACTGAACAACTCCTACATTGACAATGTGATCGCCAAGTACACAGCCAAGTATACCAAACAGAGGGAGAAGGGATTTAAGCCAATATCGCAATCCACAATAGCCACACACAACATGTCCCGACGATCCCAGGCTCCTTTCAAAACCAGCAACGTCTTTCTACCAACCGAACTCATCTTGAACATCGCAGATCACATGAAACATCATGGGGATATTCGAAATCTGTTTTTGGTGTTTCCGCATTGGCACCCAATGGTCCCGGATAGTTACTGGAGACGTCGATTCATTGACGATAACTATCTAGAGAACGATCAGTTCCCAGCAGCGGATGCTCTGGACTGGCAGCATGTCTATCTCAATACTGACAAGCTGTTCCGACCCTCATTTGGGTGGCGGAATAGGCAGCACATCTCGCGTCAACTTGAGAGTGTAAAAGAACGATTCTTGCTGCGACTGGAGCGGAAGGGTATTCAAGAGTGAAGCATATTTGACGGTGGAAGAGATTGTAAGAACTGACAGACGTTTACTGGTCACGGGCACATCTTTGGGGAACGGGGGTGGGTTTCTGCTTTATTCTTCCATTTCCTACTTTGATTAGAATAAATTGAACGACTCATCGTGTGCTCTTTGTCTGCTTTGTACTCCGTACCTTGACAAAAACCTTGGAATGACATGATGGCCGGTCACAGTCCATGGGATGCCCGAGGAAGGAATGTGGCGTATGATGTAGTCTATAAACCTGCTTCTATTGTGGCGCAGTGCATGCAGGCTCCCCTATTTCCCCCAAAAGGCTGTCCTGGTTCTCCGTACGTTTACAGCTGTCAGTCTCTGATTCGGAGATTAAAGCGCCTGTTAAATTCTCTTGCCTGAATCCCCAGCCTCTGCACTGTGGCGTGTTGATCGCTGCACGGAGCACCCTATCTGCCAATGATAATGGACCTTTGTCGTATTTCGTATTTTTGGAAATGGGAAATGAGCACAAATTGAAGAAGTGTCATATTGCCTCTTCTGCTTGGAGGCGCTGAATTATACGTTTATCTAGAGCTTCCGTTGAATCCATACAGGTATCCAACTCCAACTTGTCATAGTATACTGTTGGTAGATATGTACATATCATGTATAACCATGTCGAGGTAGCCACCATCTTATTTGAAGGAATAGGTTGTGAAATATAATCCAAAGGAAGATATGTTGCATTCAAATAAAACAAGTCGATGATCGAGAAGCTTCAGGAAGAGGTGGATCTGGCTTTGTTACCTGGTGTCCGGGTGGCCAATGGGATCATTCTAAGCTGCTTATGTAATTGTTATAATTGCAGCTGGGGACTCCGGACCTCCACTGGGTGAGATCGCGTCTTTGAGTGTCTCTCCGTCAGCAATCCAACTTCCATTCTTTTGTTTATCACTGATATTTGGTCTCCTCTGAATATCAAACATCTGATAATTATTCCAATTGCTTCTTCTTCTACCCCCTCCCTCACCAATTGCAGCCTACCAATCTCCGATCGCAAAATGGCCACCGACTACAGCAAGAAGACCAACGCCGAGTTGGTCGAGATCCTCAAGACTCGCTCTCTCCCCCACACTGGAAAGAAGGCCGACATGGTCTCGCGCCTCCAGGAAGACGACGAGACCAAGCCCTCCGACGCTGCCGCAGCTCCTGCCGCAGCCAAGACCGACGCCCCCGAGGACGTCATTGACTGGGACGACGAACCCGCAGAGACAATTATCGAGCCGTCCACAGAAGCCGGCGCAGCTGCGATTGCCGCTGGTGGCCAGGGCGCAGTTTCCAACCCCGTTGCAGTCCCCAACCAGCAGCTCGACGAGAACCCCGCCACCACCGAGGACTTGAAGGTCGAGGCGACCGGCGCTGTCGCTGAACCCACCACTCAGCCCGAAGCCGCGACCGAACAGAAGCCCGCCGTCGATTACACACGAGGACTGCCCCAGACCGATCTGGAGGCAGAGCTGGCGAAGCGCAAGGCTCGTGCGCAGAAATTTGGAATTGTTGAGGATGACGACACAGCTTTGAAGGAGGCTACGAAGCAGCTGGAGCGCGCTAAGCGATTCGGTACTGGCGCCGAGGCTGAGACTACCCCCGCTGCGGGTGTAAGTCGCCTTGACCAGGCACTTCCTGATGAGCGCTCCCGCAAGAGACGCAATGAGGGTCGCAACGACAACCGCAACGATCAGGGTGGTCGTGGAGGCAAGAGACGTGATACTGGAGCTGGACGCAACCGCAACCGTCAACGTGGGGATGGAAACCGCAACCGCGACCGTGGCGATGGGAACAAAACCAATGCTGGCGTGAAGAAGCCTAATGCCGGCGGGAACACTGCCCAGAAGAGTTGGAGTGAGAAGGATAATGCGGCCATGGAGGCTCGCAAGAAGCGGTTTGCAGCCGCTGCTTGAGTGTTTCCAATGGTTTGCTTTGTCTGGTCTTTGACGACTTCGGTTCCATCTCTTGTTTCATGGGCGTTTGTGTGTTGATATGCTACCGGACAATTTCAGGGTCAATCATTCCATTCTATTTGTTTTAATATATGTGGGTCTCAATGAAAATGTACAAGTGTATGGGGTTTAATTTTTGTAAATCGGGGAGTAGCCTTGTCCATATGTAGGCAATTCAGGTGTAGGAGAGAACCTGGATCAAATTCTCTATTCCCTCTAGGGCCATATCCAAGCACTGGCCTACCCGGAGCAAACTCAATCCCAAGTTCTCTTACGGCCCCCAGAAATAATTCCCCGGTGACTGCGTGTGAAGTGAGCTGAAGCGTGCATTAGTCGCTTGTTCCTGCAGGATGGGCGTCGACCAGTCACTAGAGGAGTATGGGCCAGATTGTGATTGTGGGACCTCAAACTCTTCCTTTGCTATCTTTGAGAGTCCGAGAGTACTTCGCATGAATTATGGAGTGCATACTCCGTACGGAGTTGCATACTCCGTACGGAGTACAGTATTACAATTTTAATATACAACATACACTGGTCAATGCCATTCTAAACTCATTTCTCGTTCGTTGTTCCAATTACCCGGATTAACGCCCTCCCCACTTAGCTCAGTGACCTCTCCGCGAATCGCAGCCCACAACTCGGTTTTTTTTAGAATGGTGGCTTTGAGCTAACATTTGATTGTCGTCCAGGGCTTGTTCATTGCCCGATTATCCAGTGGGCCATCACAGCCTGGTGACTAGCGGGCT
The DNA here is from genome assembly GCA_028974045.1 of Penicillium cf. viridicatum. Lineage (NCBI taxonomy): Eukaryota > Fungi > Ascomycota > Eurotiomycetes > Eurotiales > Aspergillaceae > Penicillium > Penicillium cf. viridicatum. The sequence goes on along the minus strand of JAPQKQ010000002.1, from coordinate 5,232,214 downwards.
CCACAGTCTCGAGGCTCCACGGGTTGGAAGGACGAAATGGTCTCTACGGATAGTCACTGGCTCTTCGAGTCATACAAGTCTAGACGTTAGACTCAACTTTAAAGCCCCTTTGCTTTCATCCTTGAATGTTTGAACCTTGGAACTCCGAAAGGTTCGGGACGGGCCTCTGTACCAAACTATGGACTATGGCCGTTGAGAAATCTTGAGACTTGACATGTCTCAGAATATGCGATGATACGATACCATATTGAATCGGAAAAGATGAAGCATTTTAGAGTAAAAGACACCCTTACGTCTATCCGCATATGCATTGTCCCTTGAAACCATGTTTGGAAATTCTCCGAATGCACGGGAAAGGTTGGGGTTGCAAACCGCCAAAGAAAAAATAAAAATAAAAGAACGAAAATGAAAAACACCTTCGGGTCAATCATTTCACCATTTGGGTTTGAGTCGTTCGGCGTCTCCGAATGCGCTGTGTAGGAGGCGAGGGAGACGCGATAACCAGACTGGTTGTCAATACGAGATTGTCCGCTACATCGGTGTACAGTTCCAATCATGCAGATACACTCAGCTTGAATCTATCAGCTGATCTGACGTGCGATCGAGTCACGATTTGTAGGATGATTTTTTAACGACTCAAGCCAATGCATGACGAATAGCCCAGGGTACGCCACGGGGTGTACTGCCTCTTTGCCGCCGCGAGCCCATATCGTCTAAAACAAAGTAGCCAACGACAAGTCCGTGCTAAGGGAGAACCCTCGAGTGGAACGGCTGTTACCTCCCCATGTGGGCTTCCGTGCGCGCAATCCTGTTGATCCGGCCACTGGGGGATCGCCCTCGTTATTTGTAGAATTCCCTTTTGACTTTGCAATGGGGCTATCGTCGCTTCAGGAGCACCGCGCAACTTTCGCAACGTGCTGGTCCTTTTGACAGGCTCTAGGTCTTCGCAGTCTCGACTACTTCCCGTCTTATCACAGTAGTCACATTACATTCTTGCCAATGAGATCCCTGGCTACGTTCTATATGGTCATTCCGGTTTCAAGGCATTTTTCCCCCACATCCGAGCGGCAACACCAGTCAGCACATAAATCTCTGGCATCTCGGAAATTCATCAATATCTTTGATCTTTTCATTTTGAACAACACTACAATTTTATTTTTACATACTTCAGCCAGATTTTATCTCTGACGTGGCCAACGGAGAACCCTGAAGTCGAACGCCACATTGCTCCAGACTGTGGCGAAGCTGCAGCTTTAAGGCTTCGCCGATCCACAGTGGACTTTTCTCGTTTATCTACTGACGTTTGTGAGTGTCTTCTTTTCTTTTCGTTTTTATATTTTTTAACATCCATGCAATGTCTATTGACACCTAATTTTTAGTTGTGCGACTTTGAGATACCCTTCTTTTTTTTTTTTTTTTTTTTTTTTGCGAATTCCATCTACTTTTACTTAATTCTATAACCCCCACTGTCAAGCGCTAGGCGCCCATCAATATTGATATTTTCGTCTGACACATGACTCAGATGCCGTGAGTTTACATATCAAGCATGATGAAGACCAAAGAGCTGATTAGATCAGATAGCTCTATACCCCCATAACGACGTGATGGTTACTATAACGAAGTACATGTACCCACCGATTAATCATTTGTCCCCGGATTGGAGCCGGGAACTTCACTCATCTGTACGCCATGTCGTACAGTACTGGCCATCACATGCCATACGATGCTTCTTCAAACTCATCACGTACCAATACTGGTGCCTATGGCCGACCTCAGCGATCCCAAATTGCGAGACCAGTCAATCACACTCCTAGGAGCAGAACCTCCTCATTCTCAGATGTCGAAGATACTGGCCCAGTATCAGCGCCGTCGGCTATCAAGCGATCTACCAGTCGTGGAAATCGCCTGTCTATGCTTCCGCGCCCCAGTATTGGTAGCACAACATCTCCAACTACGCCAGTGTCTGCTTCCTCTTCTCAGAATTCTACCCTGCCAATCCCTTCCTCGCTCTCAAGCCCGGAGATCAACAACCCTTCGCTTTTCGTTGCTGGAAAACAATTGCCCCCACCGAAACGAACACGGAATGTTCTTCGAAGGAGGGCGCCGACAATAGGAAAACATGTGGAGCAATTACACTCTGACAAGCTGAGCCTTGTTATTCCGCAAGAGTCTCATTCTCTCGTTATGAACAATATCTCGGGACACGGAAATTCGTCACCCCCACTTTCAGGGCAATCAGCTTCCTCTTACAAGCCAAACCATAAGAATGAGAGCAATGTGACGGTTAATTCGGTGAGGTCTAGATTTAATGGTCCGGTGGAACTGGCAAGTCTTCGAACGACAATTGATACGCAAAACTTGCCAGCACCTCCCGCTCCATTCCATTTGGCAAGTAGTCCCTCTACAAGATACTCGGAATCCCCGAGTATTTGGAGTCGGGGGTCTACGCCAACATCATTATCATCATATTCCCCTGGTATTACAAAGATTGGTCGTCTGCGACAACCGAGTCCGTCTCAAACAAGATTGCCCGTCTTTTCTCCTCCGCCGGCACATGCAAGCCCTCAGCAAGAAGGGCCGCAGCTGAAGACCCAAAAGCGGGTGCTTCCTACAAAGTCTTCTGTCTCGAGCTCGGTAGGGACTGACAAAGGCCAGAGAGCACCACCGTCTAAATCTCCCTCTACAGTACCTCGCGGCCCACCTTTCAGTCCGCCACCGAGAAAGTCATCGGTCAATTTCAGCCCTCCAAAAGCTCCCGAAATCGACGTTGAGCAGGCTCGGAGGGAAGTTGAGGAAGCCGAGAGGCGTTTGTTTGACCCACAAAGGGCTATGGAATGTTCTCCCTCAAGGAATGCGGATACACCACAAACTCCACCACGCCCGAGTAGAGATGGAACGCATCGCTTAGATCTTGAAACGTCGCCGATTGTCCAAAGCAACCTAAGATATCTTAGAACAACGGGCCACACGAGACGCGAGTCGATAGAAAAGATCCTAGCAACCAAACAGTCACACCCAAGTCCTAACAAGGCTGCCGCTGCATCAATTGACTCCCTACAATCAAGAACAATCTCCCAAGTACCTTCTCGAGATGGCGGATCTCCCATACTATCCAAAAAGACACCTCCGACATCGACCAAGGAGACTGCCAAAGAGAAGACGGATCCAAAGCAAATACCAACACAAAAGCGGTTCGGTCTGTTCACAAAGAAGTCCAAGCCGGATATGTCAGAGAATTCGACGGGGCAATCTCGAGCCACTCGCAAAGGTCCAGTCGCAGGAACAGGCCATGAGGGCTACGGAAAATATGGACAGCGCGGCCGCAAAGCAAGCGGTAGTAGTAGCAGCGGGACGAGAACCAGATCAACAAGCACAACACGGAGTGCCGCTAGCAAAGGGAGTCAATCGAGTCGCCCGGAGTTGGACATTGATGATTTCCTAATGAGCCGTCTAGAGCCTGTCATTATCAATGGCGGTGGACTGGACGGTGCATCGTTGTCACGAACAAAAAGCGAGCAGAGTTTCAGTAGCATAAGCGTTGCGTCGACCTCGAACTTGCCGCGGCAAACTCTGCTATCATACTCGACTGGTCAGTCTACGGAATCCCTTGCAACTTCGACGGGGACATTTGGTGAGACTATTACGCCAAGTTATTCGAATGGCACCACACCGATGGGAAGCAAGAGCCCCGAGTATCAATCTAACGCACCTGATGGTCCAAATGCATCGAAGTCACGCATGCCCGTTCCAAGAGGAAGGAAACACGGCGTCTTTGCGAACCCGCAGGCTGCTGTCACAAACACGTCTCTTTCTAGCCACGAGCCAAGCGCTGCCACCTCACACCAACCAAAGCCTGCTCAAAAGTCCCCCAAAATGGTCAAAAAGCTCGAGCAGGTTGAGAAGCAACAAGCCAAGAAAGGAAAGATATCCATGTGGAACTTCTTCCAGAAGAACCGTGCCAACGAACAGAAGAGCTCAATTCCTCCAACGAGCTCATCCCAAACCGCGAAACTTCATGCGGCGATCTCCCCAGTTCTGAACACTCGGCCCGTGGCCCATTACGCCTTGGTGGATGCAGATTCGGACGAGCTCGATGAAATCATCAACAACATCGAAGACTCACCACCAACAGAGGAGGAAACAATTTTCCATCCCGTGGAAATTCCAAGAGGCTTGAGCATTAGAAAAAGAAAGCCATCAATTCTGTTGCCATCTCCACCAAAGATGCATGCTGAGTTTAAAAATGATGACCGCCCATCGCCGAGGACCGCCATGTTCAATCGCAACCTTATGGCCCCGGAGCTCGAAATATCACCAGAACAACGTCCACGCTTGGCCTCTGTCGGTCGAATCCCACAAGTAGTTTCGCGGCGCGATAGACATCATCAGCCCGCGATACAGTCATTCTCGCGTCCATTCAGTGTTGTCGAATCGCCTTCCCTCACGATTCCAACGACGCAAGGCTCGTACGAATCTCCACCTGTCGCTCATGTTCCGTTGAATCTAGGGATTAGTTCAAGCGAATCTTTGAACTGGGGTGATGGGTTCAACCCGACTTTTAGCGCTTCTGAGGAGAGCAGCGCTCTGGAATTTCTTGCTGGACCGTTCTCAACGTATGAGTTCCTTCAATTCCCACCGAAGAAAGGCTCAACCTCGTCAGATAGCTCTGGAGCTCTGGCTGCGGTTACTGCCGTCCCCCCGATTCCAGGTTCCCCGCCGACTGAGGACGAGGTGTGGAATGAGTACGATGATCTTATTGATCACGTTCTGTCGCCAGATGAACCGAAGCCCGAGGAAGCGGAAAAGACTGAAGAAGAGGACAGATTTGAACTTGCAACGTTGGCGAGCAGGGCTCTTCAGGACGAGTTGAATAATGCAAATCAGCCCCAGCCAGTACCTAGTGGCAATTCAGTTCGCTCGAGTGGCAGCTCTGTTCATCTTCGCCGTTCTCAAATTGTCTCTGCTTTGCAATCGTCTACTGCCCCTTCGTCCCAGCCGTCTTACAGTGATCTTGTCGCTGCATATAGCGGCTCAAATGAGGAGAAGACACAGCAGACTACCGATCCTACCGAGCAGCCTTCTTCGACAGATCAGCGTCGTGAACAGCAGTCTACGTTTCTTAACTCCCTCGCTGCTGTCCCTTCGCCTAGGCCAAAACTCCACCGCAAACACGAAGCCGCATCTTCGGAGCGCGAGTGGGACGCAGTGACACGGACTAACATGCGTTCCGCTTCGCTCATGACTAGTCGCTGGCTATCTTTCGGCCGAGTCCTTTTCAGCCCGGCTCATAACCACGTCAATGCCGGAGGGCAAGGACGAATTCTTGTGATCGACGGACTGGGAAACGATGACTGGTCTTTTTACTGTTCCTTGACATATCCTGATGCCGAGGTATACAGTCTGGGTGGACGTCCTGTATCTGCGACACCTCCCCACCCCGCTGCATGGCAGCCCCCTACCAACCACCACACTGTGTATCACGCAGGACTGGACAACCCCCTCCCCTTCCCAAAAGACTACTTCACAGTGGCCGTACTACGATTCCCCGCTGTCTGCTCCGAGACCGTGCAAGGAAACATCATCCAAGAGTGCAGACGTGTTCTCCGCACCGGGGGGTATCTAGAAATGAGCCTCCTAGACCGCGACATGGTGAACATGGGACCTCGCACGCGCAAGGCCATCCGCCAACTCAAAGAAATGACCTGTCTCTCAGACTCAACCCTCAGCCTGAAACCAACAAGCGACAGCGTCCAACGCGAACTCGGCACGCAAGGCTTCGACAGTCTCCGTCGCTGCATGGTTCGAATTCCAGTCGCGGGCATGGTCCTCCGATCCTCTGACTCCAGCTCATCGGCACACTCCATTTCAACAGCTACCCCTTCCACTGCATTCTCGCTACCAACCATATCCGTCACAACTGTGGGTGGTAGCCAAAGCACGGGAACTGCTTCTAAATCCCCCTCGAATGATGCAAATATCTCTCTCGGCGATTTACTCTCTGATCCTTCCCCATCTCCCGCAAACGATGAGTCAATCGCTAAGATCGTTGCCCGCGTCGGACGCTGGTGGTATTCAAAATGCTATGAGGATCCTATTTTCTCGACTGGAAATACTGATCCGAGTATTTGGAATGACCGAAAGGTTCTCCGCGAGTGCCAGAAGCGCGGCACCGGGTTCCGCATGTTCATTGCATATGCTCAGAAGCCTAGTGAGGTTCCCCGACGCACGGCAAGTGTGTAACCGAACGACACCATGATACGTTTCATTTTTCGGTTTCGTTTTTGTTTTCTGTCGTTTTCTTTTCTTTTTTTTATTATGAGATCCATGATTGATTGACACTATACGCTGCATGGAAAAATACCCATATATATGCCTTTACGAAGTTTGATTATTTTTGAGCGTTTGGAAGACATGGGCCTTGTGGCTTACGCTGAAGGCTTGCATTTACTTTGCTTATACTTGTTTTTTTTTTGTTCGATATGGCGTGCATGATGCTATAACTGATATGTGCCATAGAGGAAGAGGTGTGGGATTTCCATTTTACAAGCAGGACTTAATATGGATATAACCGAGAAATTAAACATTCCCTCGTCCTGGTCTGCGGTCTGTTTGATTATGATCCTAGCATCACCCGCACATTGGATATAAATCTAGCTGATGGCAACCATTTCCTATACCAATGTGGCGCAAGCAAGCCTCTTTCTTCTTGTGTAGAACCAATATGTGGGTAGATTTAACGTTCGATATGCCTCGAGTGTTCATTCGATGTCAAAAATAAGCTTATACCCGAGTTAAATGAACCTTCAACGGACCCTTTTCCCACATCAGGAAGTTTCTCTGTTTGATCCAATCACGGGCTTCATCGGCAATCTCCATATCAAAGTTAAAGATAATCAATGCAAGGATTAGACGCATCTCGCTATATGCCAGACTAAAACAACCTCGTTAGTATCACCTGTTACTTCTATGTAGTCATCTAGGTCATTGCTTACTTTCTTCCAAGGCAATTTCTCGGTCCAGTATGGAATGGTTGCAACACCTCTTGGCGATCATCTGCAAATGCTGGATCATCCAAGAATCTCTCTGGGTGATACGTGTTGGGGTCCTTGAAATACTTTTTGCGCCGATAAAGTGCCCATTGATGAATAGAAACAAAAGTCTTGAAAAACGCCGTTAGCATACACCGAGATATGATATTCACATCAAATGAGACTCACGTTTTCTGGAACATATTCGCCCAAGATCTTCGCTCCGCCCTCAGGACACACACGAGGAAGTCCGTTTGCAATAGGTGGATACATGCGCATTGCCTCGTCAAGACATGCAAGCATGTAACGCAGTTTATTGACAGAGATCAAATCGATATCTTCCTGGCTTTGAAACACAGTGCGCACTTCCTCCTTCAACTTCTCATGGGCAGTCGGATTCGTGAGGAGGAGGTATGTCACTCCACTCAATAATGACGCTGTGGTCTCGGAACCACCAATGATGAGAATCTCAGCATTTGCAATGAGTTCATCAATACTCAGGTTCTGACAAAGGTCAGTTGTTATTCTTAACGGAAATAGTTGAGAACTCACCAGTTCCCCCTCTTCCTCAGAAGTCCCTCAATCAAGTCTGGTCGACCCTCTTCCTTTTCCATCCGACGCATCATCTTCTGTTCGGTGAGCTTCATATGTTTCTCATGCGCCTCTCTCATTGACGCAGGCGCTATTGACAACAACGTCCGCTTTACGGATGGATAGAATGAGAGAGCTTGCAAGATAATGCCAAGCCGGCCGGCGTCAAAAATCCCCTTGATCCATCCGTCAAGGTTTGATCCCTGAAGACAGCCAAATGGCTCACCAAATGCCAGGTCTCCAATGATATCGAAAGTAGCATAATTATACCAATCGGAAAGAACCACCGGAGTACCAGACTTGCAAAATTCATGTAACCGGTCAAGCAGAATATCAACATAGCCACGAATCATTGGCTCCTGGTCTCGCATTGCCTTTTCAGAGAAACCGTGGGCCATTTGTCGACGGAGACGCCCATGTTGCTCTCTGCTTTCGTTGACTACGTGACACGCTTGGTCTTCCGTAGGACGGTAAAACCAGTTTGCCTTTGAGAATTCAGGTTTCCCTTTCTGGTGGCCCATGATGTCTTGCCAGGCATCGGGGTGGGAGAAGGCCAGCTCGTCTGGCGCAATGCGGACAATGTCGCCATATCGCTTATGCATTTCCAGCATATCAAAGGGAAGTGTTCCCCGGATAGACTGGTAGACGTATGCGAATCGTGATATTTTGTGTAACAATGGCCCTGGAAACCGGCTCAAGGGGTGGAAGTACACATTGTAGATCACTGTATAGGCAAGATATAATATCGCCTGAGCACGTTAGAAAAGAAGCTACAAAAGGCAACGGATTATATACTGTAAAGAGTCCCGTTGCTAGCGCATATTGCACGTTGAAAATAATCCCCATTCTGTCTTGAATTGGCCGGTAATAGATGATTTCAGAGATGCAGTCCGATGCGAACGTCTGGGGTCTTATATGTGCGGGTCTTGATCAGGACCGAGGGTGATTGGTTAACATAGCCACTAGCATCCCTGTGGCAGTGTTAACTTGAGACATTCACACAAATCATGAAGCTTTAATTAGTTCAAGATCCTAGGCGCCAATGGGAATTAGGGGTTAAATGGAGTCGAAGAAAGTGCGCTTTCCGTCAATATACGAACCCGAACCCGAATCCGAAGTCGATACATATGACGCGTCCACCAATGGCTGCCGCGGAGGTACGAATACGAACAGCCCTCCTCGGGAACTAGGACACGGACTGGGATCTGATTTATATGCATCATCTGCCGAGATCCCCTTTAATAGGTAGACGGATATGGAGAAGCCCGCGGAATTTATGCATTCCATGCATACGGCAGATTTGGACTCATTCAAAAAGCCCGTCGGTGCACATCAAACAGCCATGTGTGTGGATTTGTCTTCTCAGTGTCCTCAACATGGACACGAAATCTCTTGACCCTGAAGCGCAGTCCAACCGACTGCCAGATGAAAAGGTCAACGAAGAACATACGGCGCATGCATCCCAATATGATGTCTTCTGGCAGGAGCCAGCCAGTGAAGACCCCGAGAATCCGATGAACTGGAGCTTCAGGCGCAAATGGAGTATCATTGGGATGGTTTCTTTTATCACTTTCTTGACGTGAGTGCTTAAAACCTCTGATATAGATCAAGATTCTAACAAGAGTAGTCCCCTCGCCTCTTCGATGTTTGCGCCGGGTATCACACAAGTTCTCGAAGACTTCGGTTCAACGTCTAATCTCCTCTCGACATTTGTCGTCTCAGTTTATGTCCTAGGATTTGCCTTCGGACCTCTGATTGTTGCGCCCGTTAGCGAGTATAGCGGCCGCACATGGGTCTACAATGTTTGCAATGCCTTGTTCGTGATATTCAACATCGCCAGCGCGCTTGCTCCCAATATGGCGTCTTTGGTAGTTTTCCGATTCCTCGATGGGTTTGCCGGTGTCGCTGCCATTACATGTGGTAGTGGTACAATTGCGGATATTGTGCCGAGAGAGAAACGAGGCCAGGCAAGGGCTATCTGGTCCCTGGGACCGCTGTTCGGCCCAATCATTGGCCCCGTCGTGGGCGGGTTCCTTGTGGAGGCGACAGATTGGCGATGGGTGTTCTGGGTTCTTGCCATAGTGGTAAGAAAGACAATCTCAGATCAAAGAAGTCTCGTTTCTAAGTCATTTTCTAGGGCGGAGCCGCATCAGTGGTTTTCTTTTTTGTCGTACCGGAGACGTATGCACCAATTCTCCTTGAGCGGAAAGCTGCTCGGCTGCGAAAGTCAACAGGAAACACGGCATACATATCACGTTTGGATTCCGGGGTCCCTCCAAAGCAGCTGTTCCTGCGAAGTCTCATTCGACCATCGAAAATGCTTGTTCTGTCCCCAGTAGTGGCCTTAATGTCCAGCTACATTGCCGTTCTTTACGGCTTCCTCTACATCCTCTTCACAACATTCACGATTGTCTTTGACGGTCAGTGTGGATTCTCTTCTAGCGCTAGCGGCCTCTCATTCCTTGGAAGCGGAGTGGGAATGTTGGTTGGCCTTGCCTACGTGGGGACATTGAGTGATCGCAAGATCAGAATCAAACTCGAGCATAAGGAGACACCTGTCCCCGAGGACCGACTTCCCATGTATCTTACCATACCTGGGTCATTAACCATCCCAGCTGGTCTGTTTATTTACGGGTGGTCGACAGATAAAGTGGTTCATTGGATTGTTCCCGAGATTGGGAATGCGACTACTGGGTTTGGGATGATCGTTATATTGATGTGTGTTCAGACATACCTGGTAGACGCCTTCTTTGCACATGCTGCTAGTGCCGTGGCTGCTTGCACTGTTCTGCGAAGCTTGCTTGGAGCTCTTCTTCCTCTTTGTGGATTGCAAATGTACGAAAAACTTGGCCTTGGGTGGGGGAATAGTTTGCTGGCATTCCTTGCTTTGGCAATGGCCCCTATACCGATTTTGTTCCAAACCTGGGGAGAGAGCCTGCGGACAAAGTGGACTATTGACTTGTAACTAAAGGGTTAAAATTTCTATGCTGATATAATATACAGCAAATACAATGGTCCCGAAGGTGATCAAAGCAGAACATAAATCGTTTGGCTTCTCTTACTATAGCACTCAGCACTATCTGTCTTGCGTAACTCGCATTCCTCATTTCAGATCATGGTATCTCAAAGTAAATGTAACCAATCATGAAGGTCATAATTTGTACAGGAATAGAAAAAGAAAGGAGAAAGAAAGAAAAGAAAAGCCTTTACTCAAGAAGAGCAACCATCAAACGCTGGTAATCACTAGACGTCTCGCCGCGCACGCGATCAATCAAGTTCTTCCCATACTTGTGCTGGTAAGCGCGCTTAACCATCTCCTTGTGGTTGCGGTTCCAGTGGGCTCGGACAACACGAACAATAAGGCGCTCATCCTTGGTGCCCATGCCGCTCATGGATTCCTCGAGTAGGATAGCATCACGCAGGGCAGGATCCGTGGCCGAACGGAGCATCAGGAGCAGCGCATCTTCCATATGACCCGAGAATTCCTTCTCGATATGCTTCTCGAGGGGGATATGATAGCGTGACTGGAAAGCCTGGCTAATAGCGCGGAGCTCGGCATTGGACGCCTTGGCGAAGATTGAGCACACCTCTGTGGCGTTTTTCCCTTGCAGGGAGCGAACATCCGTCTCGATGGTTTGCGGGTTGATAGGGACAGACTCTTCAGTGCGAGCAGCGCGAAGGACAATGGCGAACAGAGTGGACGTCTTGAAGGAGAGGTCGCCTTCGACATCTTTAGAAAGCGAACGCCTATATCTCATTTCGTAGGCGGTCCGGATAGCATTCATATCGGCATTGGAGCGGCCGAGGAGGATCTCGTTAAGTAGCCACTCCTTCGTGCCAGCGCCATCGATTGCCGAGTGCAAGCTCTCAACATCATGCACAAGCGGTCCGTCCAGCACGGCAAGTAGGCCATCGCAGAAGTACCCGCCGGTCTCGGACTTGACATCCTTGAACAGATCGCGGCCGAGGTGCTTAGAATATGTGTCGCGGACAGCGGCCATTTGGAGGGGGTCGAGTTGCGACAGGACTGCAACCAGGGCCTTCTCGTCCGTGCCGAAGCCCTTCATTGCTTTGCGAAGCGCATCTGCTTGGGGCCGGTAGTCGCCTGGTGCTACTTGACCAGGGATGTAACCAGGAGAAGGTTGTGACGGAATACCCTGGGGTGGGAAGCCGCCGGCTTGTGGTGCGCCATATCCAACGGGTGGTTGGCCTTGAGGTGGGTATCCCGCGGGCGGTTGGCTGGGAGGGGCATAGCCATGCTGCTGCTGGCCATATGGAGGTTGCCCGGGCGGAGCATGGTACCCGTGGGGTTGAGGAGATGGCGCGCCGTACTGACCTCCCTGCGGAGGAGGGGCACCGTAGTGGCCTTGCTGGGGTGGAGGATAATGGCCCTGTTGGGGCGGGGGATAGTGGCCTTGCTGAGGGGGGGTATTGGCCCTGCGGGGGAGGGGCACCGTAGGGCTGCTGATAGCCCTGGGGCGGAGGCCCTGAAGGAGGGCCTTGCTGTCCGTATTGTTGGGGTGCGTATCCTCCATACGGAGGTTCTATTGACTAGGTTAGCTCATGCCAAGACTCGAAATGTATTTGAAATGCCACTCACGGTTAGGTTGGTAAGACATGTTATGGAGACTGCGACTTGTATGTATGCAAGTAATAAAGGTCCGGGCTGGGCTGAGGGGCTGAGGGGCTGGAGGGGCTGTTTATATGTCCCCGGGCTGCTCGGCAGTGTGGCGCAGTCAGGTGGGGGCGTTCACGGCTTTGCGAGTTTCTAGAACTGTTGACGTCTGCCAATATTTACAAGTGGACTTCATACTTTCGTATTCATGGTTCTATGTTCTAATTAAAGAAAAATTGCTGTTGCCTTATTGCAAGGTTCGATAGACTTTGTTCCTATCTACGCCGGTGTACACAAAATGGACATCGCCAACTTCACTTCGATCAACCCCTTGATTCGTTTCAATTCCAAAGTCATCTCACACACCCGTGCTCAGGTGGATATTCAAAAAGCGATGACTCATCTCAATTACAACTTCAACCATTTCCCTCCACCGCCAACAATGGTCCCCTTCTTCACCTCGCCATCGCTGAAGGGCATATCAAAACCGCCCGTGATAGCAACCCCGTTCTTGAGCTTGAGTAAAATCTGGTCCTTTTCTATGGGTAACTTTTCGAATTCTTCAGATTCTTTGTGTAACTGGTCGGCTGAGTCATAGGTGACATCGGCATTGGGAATGGAGAAAGACTGCCCGAAGCCAGTCAAGTTGCCGACGAAAATATATTGAGAGCCTTCAACTTCAAATTGACCAAGGACTCGTCCTTTGTCACTTGTCAGGGTTCCAGTTCCTTGTGGCATCTATTTCATGAGTTGATCAGTATGCGCTAATGCTAACCCATGGGAACATGGAAGGGGTGCCAAGTGCTCACCATGGGAAGATCTTGCCAGATATTCGCTAGTATTGGGATTGACACTACAAAGAAAAGTGGTCATCAATCATTTAAAGAGACTGGACAAGGAAGAGCGGTCAGTTGTCAGAGTTCAAGGGGGGGTTACCATGCAGTGCATCCGATGTCATACATGCAGGTCAAGTGGAGACCCGTGTTTGGCCTCTATGTTATGGATGGCGGTTCATCTTATCGAGGCGCTTACAACACAAAACATGGTACATATGCAAGGTTCAACGCATACCAGAGATGCGGGGCTACGTAATGGGACGGAGCTTCCAAGGTTCAGCCGCTCTGTCCGGCCGCAGGTCCTGAATATAAATGTCAAAGAAAGTTGCGGGCAACAACCTGTCTACCTTCGAATAGCATGGTTATTTATATTGCCACAATCTAGATGTTCAAGACTTGATTGAACCCAAAATTGGGAACTTGAGAAATGAGTTCATTCTAGAGAGATAGCTTATCATCGGGATCTGATGAAATATATATCGACAAGATATACTTTAAATTGAAAGATTGAAACTTTGTCCTTCACTAAGAATCATTTCAATACTCGCATAACTATGGTAAGAAAAAAGAGTACTGAGTTATTTGGAGTGCTTATTTTGTTCTTTCGGTGACCTTGGGCTACTGGACATTGTTGTACTTCATGGTGAGCACGTACGCACATCTCGTTCTATATATAATTACTTGAAGTTAGATTAATTTGTTCTAGGCCATATATAGCCTACAGAGTAGATCATACCTCTTTCTTAATTCTAAAGATCGTGAGGTTCAGACTAAGAACACCTACTGCTTCCCCCCCCCCACTGAAATTGATAACGCTAGCCGGATTAGGCTAGTGCACAGCCCCTTTGCATCCGAGATGCCACTGCGCCTCCGCAAAATCCGCATAGGCCTCAAGATTCCCTCTCAATGGTGCAATTTATAATAAATTTCTCTCGGGGTCCACCATAAATTTACAGTACCTGCTAGTGATTGACATGGCCACATTCCCTCCAGGCCGCCGTTCGCACCGGAAATCGCGATCTGGGTGCTTACAATGCAAAAGGCGCAAAGTCAAGGTGAGAGATACATCAAAGGTTCCGTCGAGCAATAGCTTATAATTCTGTATCAGTGTGATGAAAGGCAGCCACATTGCCGGAACTGTGAGAAGCACGGGGTGATTTGTTCCTTTGCCAGTCCCTCAAACATGCTCTCCACACCACAGACGGATTCAGCAGAGTCACCTGTGTCACTATCCGGCCCCGAAAGCACTGGGTCTGGAACATTTCGTGCCCCGCAACAAATCCCACAAGCCTTACCAAGTCTGTCTTCATTAGGACCATTCCCTTCCACATTGGCTGTCTTTGACCTGGAATTGTTGCACCACTGGACAACGTCAACGTGCTACACACTATCGCGAAGCCCCGCTGTGCAGAGCATCTGGTGCCAGGAAGCACCCCGCATTGGCTTTTCAACACCGCCAGTCTTACACACCTTACTAGCATTTTCTGCGCTACATCTAGCTCGGTCCGATGAATCTCGACGAGCAAGCTGCCTTGCTTACGCACAGATGCACCACAACACCGCCGTGAGAGAGATGGTCCCGCTCGTCTCAACTATCGCGCGAGAAAACGGCGCAGCACTTTTCATTTTCTCCTCTTTAACGTGCATGTTCTCCTGCGCCAAGCCCTCAGAAGAAGGCGATTTCCTGGTCCTCTTTGAACGAGGCAATTTATCAGAGTGGGCCCGTCTTTTCCGTGGGACAAAAACTATTATCAGTACCGGAGGTGAGGACCTTCGTACCGGGAAACTGGCACCGATCTTCACGAATGGAACTTATCTAGCTGCTGCCCATCGCGCGCCACAGGCCCTTGAGCAAGGCAAGCCCCATGTTTGGGAATTGCAGCAAATGATTTGGAGGGAGTGCGCAGCTGATCCATCACTTCGGGCCATCTACCAAGAGGCTTTAGATGAACTAGCCCGAACATTGAGTCTAGCTATAAGGCCTAGCATCATGCGGAGACTCGAGACCGCAGATGTCTTCCGGTGGCTGCTTGATATCTCAGATGAATATTTAAACCTTTTGTGCCAGGAAGCGCCGATTGCACTCATTATCTTTGCTCATTGGTGCGCATCTATTCGTCAGATCGAGTGGATGTGGTGGATGGAAGGTCTAAGCTCGCGTCTTATGACACAACTATACTCTGTGTTGGATCCGAAATACCAAGATTGGCTTCTGTGGCCACAGGAGATTATGAGTGAGAGCTGTGAACACTAAATTAAGTCAGAATTATAATTACAAAATTTTAATACCCCATTACGGAGAAATAACATCATCCCCAAGGTGAAAGAAGAAATGGCGTAGAAAGTGGATTCGTATCAATTACCGATCCTGATGCAGGATTGCCTATGTCTGTCTCATTACATTTATGGACATCCAGTTTCCCACGTTTGCTTTCCTTTGGGACCCGCGACTTCCCCGAACTCCGTGGGCAATGGACATCAATTTATACGGACTTCTCCGAGCTTCACACTACATCATTTCCTAATGTGGCCTGTGGTCAAGAAGGAATTGGAATGGGATGAGCAATGAGTGCGAATGATCAAAACCTAGACGCGTTTCTTGATGGGAGTACCTTACCAAAAGTACATACGCAAGATAATTTGTGGCAGTGGATCTTCCAAGTCCATTGCTCGGTGGTTTGCGAAGACTCTGAGCAGGGTTGAAATGTTTCTCGGTCGTAGACCAGAGGAATGCTGAGGTACCAAGAGGTGGGTGAATTGGAGCTATTGTGCGGCTGCTGGGAACTTGGTTGGCTCTGGCTGTTGCACAGGTTGTGACAGTCCCATTTGGTAGGACATATCATCATCACTAGCTAGAGTTTGCTCGTCGTTAAGCTTGGGGTCGCGCACGGCAAAAGCAAACGCCATGATCGGCACGCAGAGACAAATACCAGTGATGGTGATAAGTTGCTGGATGTACTGGTAGGAGCGAACAATTGCTGTGCGTTCAGGGGTACCAATGGGCCATTCGGCGATCGCCGTAAACGGATCTTTGTATGCGGAGGTGGCCAGGGTGGAGTTAATACCGGCGAGTTCTTCATGGAGCGAGGATGGTAGAAGCTGGGTCCATATGGCTCCCGAGATTGTGTTTCCAATAGCAGAGCCGACATTATATGAAGCCAGGAACGTACCTGTCATAACGGCGAGGTGTTCATGCTTGATGTGAGCTTGCATGGACGCCTGAGCTGGCCATGAGAATAGTGCACTGCCAAAACCTAGAAGCACTTGGCCTGCAATGACGCCGACCTTGCTGTTTCCAGTAAGGGACCCGCGGTATCGGATAAGGAGGCCGAAGCCGACTATGTAAATCATGGTCCCGCTGATGATAAACATCTTGAGCCGCCGGACCCAGAAGACGACCAAGCCGAGGAGGGGCCCGACTACAACCTGGACGAAGGAAAAGAGAGAGGAGATACGGGTCGCGGCGGTGACATCAAAGTCGAAACCTACGACAAGGATCGTGTAAAGGTAATTGGCCTGCAGATGGTACCCAATGTTCCGGGATATGGCAATCCCCAACGGAGCCCAGATGGCTCGATCTTTCATAAGAGTCATGGGAATCAAGGGACGAGGAGCCCTGAGTTCCCAGTAGATAAAGACCGGAACACAAAAGGCGCTAACAACGAGAGGTGCAATAATATGAGCGCTCTTCCATTTGGACTGGTTACCCCCGGCAATGGTTAGTGGCGCAAGAAGAAGGGCCAAGATAGCGACGAGGAGGATGATGCCGATGATATCGAGCATCCAAAAAAGTTCGACTATAAACCTTCTTGGGCCGAGAGCCTGGAGGAGGGTGCTGGATTTCTCCACGGTGCCCTGCTTTTTAAGCCGCCGGGTGACGGTCCAGAGGCTAATGATGAGAGGGGATGCAGCAACAGGATAAATGATACACCACATTCCAATACCCCAATGCCAGTCGGTAACTGAAAGGACAGCATTAGCGATATTGCCGCTAACCCAGGTGGTGATAAGAGCCGGCGCGATGGGAGTATAGCTGAAGAAAAGGCGCGAGCGGGTCGAAGTGATATCAGAAACGATGATTGAGTTAAGAGCCTTAATCATGCTCTGACCGACCTGGAAAATGACGCTACCACCAGCGTAGGTGGATACGCTCTTCGCAACGGCCTCGACAACAGTACCGAGCACGTAGAGAAAGACGGAAAAGACAACTAGCTCGACTCGACCGAAGATATCGGCGATCTTGGCCGCAGTCGGCTGGGAAGCAGCGGCAACAACGGAGAGGATAACGTTGATGGTAGATAGGAGGGAATGCTCGCCGAAGGAGGAAGTGGCATATGGTTCGTATGTGCCCCGTAGTATGTTGTCGAGGCTATAAGCAAACCCAACAACGAAGATGCTAGAGAAGATAGCAGTCCGTTCCACGATTGTAAGGGAAGAGTAAAGGGCCTTCATGCGAGCTGCACCAGGCAACTTGATGTCGCCGACAGAAGGAGGCAACAATTCCTTATTTTGTCCTTCGGGGCATGGCGTGGGAACTGCATTGGCCTCCGCGCTGGAAGACTTGGGATCCGACATGACAGAATAGTATATACTAGACGGGCCCGGGTGGTTCTTTGCATGCGTAGCTAGAGGAGAATAACGAATATTTTATAGACTTTGGCGAGTCTCTACGGCAAAGTTGAATTCGGCCGTGTGTAGTGGGGTTTTAATGGCCGAAATTTAGTCGAAGACTTGGCATAAATGAAGGTAGTAGGCCTAGCTAAACAAATGATCATATACTTCCCAGGGTCAACGGTTGATATATGCCAAGTTGTGAAGTATGTCAATAGTGTGGTTATTCTCCCCTTCCTAGCCTACAGTCAGCCCTATCTCATGGGGGGTAAACCTCAGAGCTGAGCCAGCCACACCAGCGGGCTGCTCACGTCTCCCCACGTACCCTGAGTGAAATCTTCACGAGGCAAAAAGGCATGACATGCTAATATTGCTACTATTTTTCTCGTTGAAAAGCTTCAAGATAGTAGGTAGACAGGGCGCGGGAAAATCCGCCGCTCGGCCGTGCTCGCCGCTCGACCGTGGATTATGTTAATCCATGAATGCCCATGTGGAGTGACGGGTACCAGGCTTAGAGGGCCTAGCCGTACTGGTAATATTATATAATTCTATATAATGACCACCTACATCCATCAAGATATAAAAGGGGACTATGCACATGTATGATGGGGTGTATATCCGTCTCCTGAATATCTGGTTCAGCGACTAAAACTTTCGTCAAAAACTTTCGCCGGTGTAATTTGGCCTACGGCGGTTGTATATATCGAAAGAGACCAATTAAGGGAAAGAAATGGACAAGATAGACAGTCGAAACAGTGTACTTCTAATCCCAAAGGAGAATTCATACTGCCCAACCTCATATTTATTCTATAAATTCAGAATCACTTGGAACCTTTATGGCTGCCAAGTTCCGGCTTGGTACCTCCAGTCTTTTGCTAGGACGACTGGCGCTTCGATAGGACTGCAAGGGTCTGCGTAAGATCCGGTGATTGGTAGTCTCCCAACAGAATCACGAACTTGTCCCCCCGTGCCACGGATATGCTGCTCTAAACCCGTCACCTGGGCTCTCAGTCGCTTCTTCTCGGTCTCGGCGGCCACGGTGGACTCGGTCGCCTGGGTGGCTTCGGCATCAGTCACCCACACCACCACCGATTGCAGCAACCGGAATATCCACGCTCGGGGACTACTAAATGTCAGTCTCAATAGATCTTTGGATGGGTATCGGGCAAAACATTCTTGGCAACTCCTTGGGTGTCATAAGACATGACCTGTAGGCTAGCAATGGAGAGGGACATGCATGGATATGTAATCTTACCTGCTGATGCAGCAAGTCCCAGTCACCAAACGATGAAGAGAACATAATCACTTCCAACGAGTTGGAACAGGTCATTGTGCCAGTATGCGGCCGTATCTAGAGCTTGCAAAAGAGTGTAGGCCAGCAAGTTAGCGAGCTGTGGTGATAAAGTAAGGTGAGAGGTGGGTTCCAAGGAAGCGATGAGAAATAAATGAGCAACAATTGAAGTCTTCTCAGGCACAGATGCCCCTTCCAGATATAAACTACCTTTCCCTCTTGCACCATATGTCTTGCTAGATCTGTACACCAGCCATCGTAGTTTCCTTCGAAGTTGAGCTTGGTCAGAGGGATAAGGCTGTATTGATCCTCTGACAACATGTGAATGTAAGGCAGGCGCGGAAGGTGCGGTTTCACCTAAGTATCTTTTAGCTTTAGTAGATAGTGAAACAGGAAATGCGAAAAGATATTTAGCACGACTTGTCCGGGCTTATTATTTAGCGATATAACTGCCTAAAAGATACCATGAGGTGTGTAGTTATATAGCGAGACATTGAAGTCCAAAGGGCTTTCTTCTCGATGGTTGAAGGAATACATGGTGATAAAGGGAAATAAATGAACAAGACAGCAAATTCGGAACAGTGTTTTAACAACACAATTGCTGTAGCCCTGTAACATCAAAACCATCATGCGCCCGCCGCAGGTCCACGATAGTTCACTTCGTATGTTGTGAAAGGTGAGCCAAGGAAAAAAGGCACCTTTTCTCTAGGTCGACGTCTTAATTCTTTTTCCCGTTCTCGAACTCGTCGACCGTGTTCTCTCTTCCGGCGTTTTGTCGCCTTCTTCTGCTTTCGATTTTCTGACATAGTTGAAAATTTTCCAAATATATGCCTTAGCCAGCCCATAATCATCTCGTTATGTTGTCTTTGGGCCGATTGATGCTCAGTAGAGGGCAGATTGTCAGCCGAGTGATGGATAAGTTCGTGTCACGACGAGGGTGCCGGTGACAAAGATATAGAGCTAAGATGTGCAGGTGTTGGAAAACAAGGAGGATTCACTTCGAAGAGTGGACTGCAGCTCCGGGTCGCACAAGGATATCTCGATGTATTGGATGTGAGTCTGGGCTGACCATCCACTTGGGAGAGAATTGAAAGGTGGAATTTCGTGGGGTCTGTAAGTGTAAGCACGTCTGGGATCCTGGGACTAACCGATTTGGGTGACCCGCCAAGCCTTAGCCCTGAACAGGGCACCCAAGTGGCTATATATTCTTCTTTGTTATGTTTTGATGTAGGAGAAGAAGGAGCAGGCAATATTGTAGCTGCCAGTCCTGTTAAAAAGGGTCAGATGATCCCAACATATTTGTCTGGTCAAAATTTGAGCCTAAGGAGCAGATTAATCAATGCATTTTGCCTATAGTACTGTTACGGCCCCCGGCCCCCAACCCCTATGGCCCCAAAGATCGTCACGAAAAGGAATCGGCATAAGTCATTGGTTTCTCGATGAGTCCATAAGTATTGACAACTTACTTGTAAATGTATACACCTAGCGGTTGTCGATATGTGAGCGTTGGTGTTGTAGTCTCCAATATTGCGGATAGTTGGCATCAGTCATCCGGAGTCGAGGGTGGCCTTTCTTGCTATGCTGACGCCAAAGTACTAGATACCCACCAGGGCTAATACAGAGACCGCCAAGCCCAGGATACCAATCTAACATTTTAGTGATACATAGTTTAGCGATCGGGCGATTCATTAACTAACCCAGTTGCCGCTGTTGATCCTTTGTTTATAAGATAACGTCTACCACCTAGCTTTCCTATTATTCGTTGCTTTCACCCTTCTCCCTTGAACCTACATTTTATGAGAAGGATATTTTTAGAGATTTACCAAGACGACAAAAGACCTCGAACCTGGCATCCCTCAAGATTATTTCTCTCGAGGCGGATCAAAAGCCCAAAAGGGAAAGGAAATAAAACCAAGTATAGGTGAGTTTGGGCCCCAGATATTCCCATAAATTTTGAATCGGCAGGCGTTAACAAGCCACGTAAGTATAGAGCACATTTAGCGACCGGTCGAGCGCGACTATACCACACAAGATGGAGCCTACAAACCCCGAAACTCACACCCATGAGTCTCCCTCGAACAAGGCCGATTTTGATATTGAGGAACAGCCCGAGCATCCCCAAAAGCGAATCCTCAAAACCAACAAAAGCTACACGGATGAGTGGAGATATGGTTCCAAGGCACGCGTGGTGAAGTATTATGCCGTGCATATCTGTATAGGCATAGTGGTTGGGGGTATCGTTGGTGTGATAGTGGGTCTATGTCTTCGGTATGTAGGTAAATAGTCCTACTGGCAGGGATACATCACAGGTTCTATTTTCGTTCGAGGATATATCATGGACAATAGATATAGTCCGTGGCTCATTGAATCTAACAAGATATGTATGTAATGCGAGGAAATGCTCATGCGGCATTCAAATTCATAACTCCGATCTTCGTAATCATCGTAACCATGCAAGAACAGACGCAAAAGGGGAAAAAACAGACCGGGTATGTGATACATGTCATGCGTATCATGTATGCGTGCGAGATTCAAAAGTGAAAACGCCAATTGATCTTTACCTATGGACCTCCCTGACGAATTCAACATGGGAACCGGGAAACAGTCCCGTTCGACCAGCATAGCATCCCCAAAACCAATCATCGTTAATATTCTCCGATTCGGTAATATGCGCACCACGCGGGAAAACAAGCTCGTCTTCAACTTCTTCTTCTGGGTACCAGGACCACAGAGCGTGGACGACGAGCCCAACACCACCATCAGGCGGGAACCGGCCGAAGGGCGGGATAATTGGAGTTGCGGTGGAACTAGAAAGAGGTGGATTTGAGGGATCAGAAGCAGAGACGGTACTTCCAGTGGTACTGTTCGTAAGGGCAGGCCCGGCGCGTAGACGGGATGCTTTCTTACGGCGCTCGGGGCCGTCCTTCCAGCTCCAGTCACCGGTTCCTAGCTCCGGGGATGCAACGGGGCCGCCGGTTGCTGGAGAGGAAGTTGGTGATTGTAATTGTGATTGTGCTACGTGCTCGTCTTTCAGGGCGCGACCACCCACAAGATCGCGGACAATGACGCGGCGCTGGCCTTCTTCGTGGTCTTCGAAGCCGACTACTATCATGCGGTGGGCGGCGAGGCAGCGGCGCCAGCCATTGTGTCCGTTTTCTTTGTTTATTTTGCCCGTTGCCACGAGTTTGAGGTAGCAGTTTGTACAGACGTCGTAGTCACCGCTGTTGCATTCCAAGCAGTGGTAGCGGGTATTTGAGGCTGGGATTGGGTAGGTGCAGATATCGCAGTTTGTTGAGAACGAAAGAATTTTGAAGCTCTCGATCTCGGACGGCATGGGGAGGTTATTCGATTCGGTCGGCGGTGGTGAGGTGGATGATGCTGATGGAGGTGGACTATGGGTAATGCGCCGGATGGGTAACAGGGAGTGGGTGCAGCATCGTCCTTGGTTGACGCAGGAGTTACAGAAACCCCAGTCTCCCTCGTTGCACTGATTGCATTTCCAAAAACAATCGTTGGCCGACGATTGACACGCATCGCAGAAGAGACCGCTTTGTAGCCGGCGGACTGGGTTGTCGCTCGTCATTTGTCTTTCTCCGCTCATCGTTCGATAAGCAGTCTCGGAGGGCCGCTGGTATTTAAACCACATTAAGACATGACCAGGGTCACTGATCTGTACAGGGCGTCGAGTAGACGACGATACGATTCGTTGAAAGGTCGTATGTGCGGATGCACCAAATCCGCTCCATCGGTGACAGCCACGTCCCGAGCGGTAGCATCGTAGACACAGGTGGAAGTTTCCTTCCTTGCAACTTGTGCATTTCTTGTGTAGATTATATTGGATGTTGTCCTTTCCGCAACGGTCACAGGAGATGGACGGCTCGGGGAATTGTACAGTTGGAGATGCAGGAACATTGGGTCGGGACGAAGATGGTCTTGTTCGTCTGTCTGACCGGATTGGAACAAGCGGCGAAGATAATGACGGAAGGGTGTGGTCCATGTGAGGCAAATGGCGGGAGGGATTTGAGGGCGCAGCGGCAGAAGTGGGAGAGTTTGTGGCTGATTGACTGATGGCTTGTCTAGAAGAGCTTCGTTCTCGTCCTCCGGCCACCCACACGCTAGAGATATTCCGTTCTGACTCTGTAGCACGTCGCGGCCTGGCTGATGCTGATTCTGACCGTAATCGCCCAGCCTGAGAGACATGGCGATCCGCAGTTATATCACTCGAGGATCGGGCAGCAGGCCTTATGGCCTCATCTGATGCGGACGCCTGATTTGTTCGAACGGGCGAGGTTCTTCGGCGCCCACCCGCTTGTTCCGAGCTGCGCCTTTGGTGACCCGCGGTGCTCGGCCGCGTAGGAGCCGAATCGAACAGATGCGGTCTGGAAACTGGCGGTCGTCTGACATTGTGTTCCCGGGTAGCCGCCGTTGGGTCCGCAGTCCTGTGGGCGGACTCGGACCTCACATGTGTTCGCGTAGCTCCGTCGGCCTCTTGCCGCTGTTCTCGTCCCTGTTCTTGTCGCTGACGAGATTGTGATCTTTGCATATGCCTCCGACGGTAGGCATCCGCGATGCGTTCACTGAGTTCCTCTTCTTGCCTTGGCCCAAGATTATCAAGATTGATGTTATCCAGTAATCCGTCCTCGAGAATTTGCCGCAAGATCTCTTCTTCCATAGTCTCCGCATCAGATGACAAGCTCAGTAATGACCGCAGACTAGATTGATGCTCGACCCGCCGCGTACGGTCCAAATCATCGGGCCGTAATGTACGGTGCTGTCGCGTTGCATCGTCATCCCTCCGACGCCTTGACCGACCGTCCTCCGCAGGTCTCTCGGCATTGGTGCTCCTTTCGCGCGTCCGCGAGGATTGGCCCGTCCGTCGAGTCTCGCGTCTAGCTTGCGCTCGGCTTTCGCGTAGACTCAGCTCGCGTACGTCCTCTAGAATGCGTCTATCGTCCTCACCATCCTCCTCCGCGCTTTCCCCACCCGAAGGAAGTGCTGGGAACACCGACTCCCCGTGTGTGTACCTAGTGGCAATTTCTGCCTTTTCATCTGTCGGTCTGGCACGATCTGGGTGTGCAGTCAGGACCATGTCCAGCAGGGTCGTCACGGTGGCATTTGGGCGGGTGTCGCGAACTTCCGCGCGACAGGATGGGCAGGTAAATCGAGGCGAGGCGCGGGAGCGACGTGCCCCTTGTGCGGAGAACCATTCTTTCACGCAGGATCCGCAGAAAGTGTGGAGGCAGTCGAGGAGAGTGAGGGGCTGGTAGAGGAGCTCGGTACAAATCTGGGGGAAAAGAGCGGTGTTAGAAACGTAAGGGGCGGAATGGACAAGTACATACGGAGCATACCAGCTCTTTCTCAAGGTCCGCCAATCCGGAACTTTGAACTTGAGACATGAGCAGGTTTTGGAGAAGTTCCCGCAAGTAAACAGAGAGGGTGAAGACCACGGATCGTTAATGTGGGAGAAGTTGGCTCCACCAATGGGCCGGATGATCTCCCGCTTACTGGGCTTCACCTTCTTCACTTCCACTTTTAACACTTCAACTTCAACTTCAACTTCAACTTCAACTTCGCCTCTTTCGGGCTTTAAACCTGGACTGCTTGAAGATAATTTTGTCTCGTATCACTGTTACAGAGTGTTTTTCGACACCGAGTAGATTTCTGCACCCCCGATGGAACTTGATGAAAAGGGTTGAACATAGCAAGGTGAGAAGATGAAGATGGAAGACGGTAGATGGTTTCCATAATCAGATCTTCTTTTGAAGGTTGCGGGCCTTAGGCGGAAAATGGGCTCAGCTGAGGTTTCAACGGGATACATATATCTAAACATAACCCGTCCAATTTCTTTGAACATTCCTAGTTTGGATTTCAAGTTGAAATAATATGTCATAGCCTAAGTAGAGTTACCAGATCGAAAAAATATCAGTAAGCACATCACCTTGCTGCGTAACAGCCATAATTGATTGACCACCAGCAAGTACACTGAGATTCGGTGGTATCTAGCCTAGGTTCCAAAGTATGATCACTCGGCTGCAAGATCTCATATAAAAGGAAGTCCGTACGGCAGGGTATATGTCGGACAAAGGCATTGTGTCAAAGAAGCCCAGCCAGAATAAATCTCTATGCTATTTTGCTCCGGCATACAAAAGACTAAGCGATCAACGGAATGATATTCAAATCACCCGATACCGGTGACTTCAAATCCACAAGCATGTTCTAAACCAGACTATAGGGATCTGTCCTATTTTTCGCCATCTCCCCGAAAATCCCACCTATTCGCCAACGCAGTGGCGGCAAAGATGCAGGACACGTCCCTCAACGCCATGGAAGCACAACACGCACGGTCCATGGGTAGAGATAAAGGTACTTTCCAGTGACAACGCAATACAAGTCCGAGCACCGGTCTCTTAGCAGACCAGGCCGACCGAGAAGAAAGAGTTTCAGTCGAGTTTTAGTATAGTCCTTGCCCGCCACCCAAGGTGGGATAGTGGAGGGATGATGATCCCAAAAGGAAAAAAGAAAAGAGGCGGATAAAGAGAAAAGTCTTTCTAGACCTCGCCTCTCATGTGGCGGACGTAGCGGGCAGTCTCCATCCTTCCTATGGGTTGATCTGGCTATCACAGGTAGCGGTGAAGGGGTGGCTGTGAGAAAGCGAAGAATTGACTTTGAAATGCCATTTCCTCGGAGTCTGAGCACAATTTTGTGAGGCCGGAACGTCGGAACTCGACAACCTGCTATTATGGGCGTCATGTGAGTGAAGGGCGGAACTTTGTGTTTCTCTGTATCTCTTGTGTTTCGGTTTGCATATGCCATCGCGTGGGAAATAGGCGCTGATGCTGTCTTTCCTCACGGATCTCCCGGTGCGAGATGCATGTTGTGATCATCTGCGTGAGCATGATAGTCGAAATGTGGGGAAGGTCTGTGCCAAAGGAGCTCGACTTGTAGGGCCTGGTCACTGGCTTCCGCTGTGGCTTGAGTATATGAAAGAGTATAGTTCCGGGGGCCTTGGATGACAGGAACAGCAGGGGATCTATTCGTCAGCTACTGGTATCAGTTGAGGGGCTTGGTTTGCTGTCCTTGTCTTATGATATCATGTGCATTGTCAGCTGTTTGCTGCCTGGGAAGGTACAAAACACACCTCGGAAGACTATCAGATGTGGTGATAATTTCGCTCGGACAGTGTGAGGTGGCAGATGCACCCCGCAATTGAGGGGCGCAGGGCTACAAGCCAAAGTACTCGTCTCCGCACATAGGGATATCCGATGAACCCGAGAACATTGTTTACTTTGTGCCTCTGTGTTCAGGAGCCTGCAATATGCTAAAGACTAAGTTTTCAGTTTAGTTTGGAGAACGGTGGGCTTACGCCTCTATCCTACCTAGGTAGATATAGGAACTTGATAATCCAGAAAAGACTACATAGTGAGGTCGATAGATATGTTAGAATGGTTGTTTTTATCTTTTGGATATCTGTTATCCTTTTAGAGGGATGGAAATAATTGGCCTACAAAATTTCCATATATAATCTTTGATAGCAAACAAAAAGCAGTAAATGATCACCATAGCAGCAATCATTATCACTCACCCCCAAACCCTTAACCCCACAGGTGAGGGACGAGCTCAAGGATTCTCCTGCCCCGCGTCCTTATCTCTGGCATCTAAACATTCGAACATTCAGTATATCTCAATAGCCGGATAACGAGGGCCGAGCTCCCGAATTACAAGGGTTGATGGGCGTCAATTCTCGTATCAAAAATGGGCGTTCTATAACTCTGACAACGAAAAACGCCTCTCCCGCTAGGCGTGGGATGATAACGGGCCAAAAGCAGCCAATGCTCTAGCTCGGACGTATTATGGCGGTTCTAGATAGCCGAGTGCCATTTTTCCTAGTTAATTGTGGCTTGATTTTAGGTAATAATCTATAAATCACCCGTCGATACATCCAGCTTCCAAGGTTGCCATTTATAGTGGCGATAGCAATAGTGGAGTAACTCACCATAAATAACGACAACTTAGCCGAGAGGAATATCAATTGAAGATTTCCGCGGGAGAGTTCATTAACCTCTTAAATCCCAATTTGTCAGATGAATTGACAATCAACCCCGGTGTCTGCAACTGTGGAGATAAAACCCCGCGACTTCGGGGTACACCTGCAAGTTGCACATCATTTTCCCCAGAGTAAACAAAAACTATACTATCAATGGAGGCTTGCAAGCGTAAAGTGTAAAAAGTAAACATGAAACCCCTGATGAACCCACATCCAACAGCCCAGAACAACAACCATGCACTGACCCCGTCCAACATGCATAGCAATTGTCAGTTCACCGCACTAATGTAGCGCCTTATGCACGGCCGCGCAGGCTAATCAAGCTATCCACGCCCCACTATCACCGCACCGTCGAGTCGTAGCTTCGGGATCGCGCGCACTGACTACCGCGCCTCCGTTCTGGCCGGTGGTCGAACTTGGTGGGGGCGCTGCTTTGGCGCCCTTTCTCGCAATGCTATGCATAAGTGTGGGGCCCAAGGGATATACATAGTACTTACTCCGTACTTTGAGTGAGGCTACTAGTTTCTTAGTGGTATAGGTGGCTTTCTGAAGTATACAATAAGTATACTTTTACTATAGTGTTACTATTATATGCACGACTAACGTTCAAAGGCCCGTGCTGGCCCTGGACTTAGAAACGCATCATGTATACCACCTAGGCGATGTATACCCAATCGACTATAGCGGCTGTCCCTGATCGCCTACCCGTCTTGTTAGTGGTTGCTTGATGCCAAGACGTGTAGGGTCGTGCCACTTCCTCAACAATTTTTTTTTTCGAGATACAACGTCCGGGATACAGATGCCCCTTGGGAACGTGTGTGGTCGGCAGGGATGTTAGAAGGTCAGGTGGTGCTCGGTGCAGTGCATTGCAGAAGAGACGCGCCTAGGATTTGCGTGACGTGCGTGCGACATTGCATAGTCAGCCCATATGCGCTGCTTGCGTGCGATTTTCTTATTCTTGAGCTATCAGCAGGTGCTGTCCAATCATCGTCGAGTTCTCTATCTTGTGCCATAAGTTTGAATTTCCCAGCGTTGAAACGGGTTGAAACGCCTATGCTGTGCAACACGCGATTAATTGGGATGGTTGGCTGATCACAACGTTCCAATTGTCGTGTTAAGGTCAAATCGGAAAGTTAGATACACATCTCCATCTAGTGTATGCCCTAGATAGCGAGGGTATCCAGACAAATTCTATTTCTACAACCAACAGCGAACCGACATATCTCACTGGCAGATCCAGACCTGGTCATTGCCAACCCGACGCTAATCCTGGGGTATAGCTCGCGGGGTAAGAAACCTTGGGGGAACAGAACGCAAGTCAGCATCGCCCCGATGCCTGCGGTCCGCATCAACTCCGAGTTCGCAAAATATGCACTATGAACGCAAGAGCTGACGCCAGCTGTATCCACGCGGGGTAGCTAGAGCTCTCTAGGAAACGCGCTGCCCCTCTCTCATTTCACTGCCCTAGTTTCGTTAATGCATGCTATTCACGCTTCGTTTCCTTTTGGTGGTTCTTGGCAAGCAACGACTGCAGCCTGGACAGGCCGCTGCCCAAAGCGGCCGCGTGTTTTATCACCAAGGCGAAGCAGGGGAAGCTTATTCTTAGCAGTATCGGGTTGAATTGTGCGAGATGAGTCTCGGAACTGTGTGGCCGATGGAGAGCCCGGTCGATGGCCCAAGAGTCTGAGTTCAGCCACGCTAACGCCCTCGGGGTGAGTTGCAGTTTGGAATTGTCGCCAGTGAGACAAGGCGAATTTCAAGGAGCACATCACTCCGGTGAAAATGTGTCAATTTGTAAAGGGTCAAATTGTAAATTGCAAATTGCAAATTGAAAGATGAGATCGCATCTGGGCGATCATTTCGTGAGTAGATTAGCGAAGGGCTCTCAAGCTCTCAATCGGTGAGAAAGTAAGATCCTAAGGCTGAACTCTGTGATCTCAAGGTTCACATATAAACACTGTATACTTCTGATAGGTTCTGATCTGACCGCTTCGACGCTTCGATCCTATAATACTTTCTATTATCTTAGAAGGGTTGCAGGTTATACCCTACTTCGGGTTTCCCGTGAACCGGACAACCGATGGAGGGGTTCTCAGATTTCGGCATCAAATTAAAAAAGAAAAAGAAAAAAGAAAGAAGAAAGAAGAAAAAGCGCACGGAAGTTTCCAGGGTCTCGGCAAGAAGGGGCTAAACAGACGTTATCGCCCTGCAGCTCGGAATGTTGCGACCTTGCCGCTCACCGAGACGTTCATATTGGCAATTTGAGGATCCCATCAGAACTGTATCGGGTCCGCCCGTAGGCTAGACTACCCATATTCAGTCCGTGGATACGCAGAGTTTTGCGGGACCTCCAGATGTCCTGAAAATGAGGGGTTAGAAACCTGGAGATCAAACCACATAGTGTGCAGATCGGAAGAGTTCGAGACTCTCGAACGGTTGCGAGTCGAGACCCTGGACATGCGACATGGGGCTTCAGGGTTCAACCAATCTCATTGCATTTTCAAGGAGATCATTAGCTATAACGCCATGTGAAAGCCACCTGTTTTGTTGGGATAGCCAATGAGTCGAGTGGCAAAAAAGGAAAACTCTGCACCGCTAATACAACAAAGGGGTTGGTGGTCCGGGCGTGGGTGTCTATACTACGTACACAGCTCGGGAAGGCTTGCTTGGGAATAATTGAAAAAAAAAAAGATAACATTAGAATAATCATTATAATAATCACTGGTATGACAGTTAATTAGTGAGACATGGAGATGAGAGTCGTGGGGGCTGAAGGGATGGTGAAACGCGCGGAAAACCATTGACCTCATTACGAGAGTTTCATAGCTATCAACTCTAGTATGATCAATGCGACTTTTACTTCCAAGCCTAACATGCTACTTTAACCTTTCAACCACATAATGCTGAATAGATTGGAAGAATGTCAAAAGAATATACATTATATCAAGATTTAAATAAATGAATGTGTACTCCGTACAAAATAATCAACGATATGCTGCACGAGCGACCGGGGGTCCAGACCTCCCGCCAAGCGGACGAAAACCAAGGCATCGGGGACTATCAAATGCACCTTGACATCATGGACTATCCGCGTGGAATTACCACAACCCCTATTTATATACTCCGTACAACATAAGATTTTTAATATCGATATCGTGATTTCAGATCTGAATTCGGACATTGGAATTTCCTCTGGAAACATTTCGTGATCGATTCGTGATTTCTTCAGTTATTACACTACCCCGAACCTGAATAAATCTCAGACCCATATATCTCCCGTATCTCCATATCTCCAGACTCCGTTCTCCATTTTCTACCGGCTTTTTGCGGCACCCTCGGTGGAGCCCTGGAGTGCATGTTATCGTAGATCCACCAGATTTCCGGAGTACAGCACAAGTGCACTTACAATGAGACTATCTTCAAATGCACCATGCACGTCACAGTGGGATTCTATACATAAACTACCTAGGACAATTGAAATTTCTCGTTCTTTTGATATCTACGTAGTTGGACCATGGCTGTGTAGCTGTGTAGCGGGAAAGGAAATCCGTTGTCGTTCCACCGCAGATAACAGGTTCCCGAGGTCAATTTCTACATGTAGACAAACTTGATTCGAGACCCAAGGTTCTTGGGAGTGTCAGAAAGTCTTGATAATAGAGTATGATTTAGTTTCCATTCTAGATAGGGGGGTTTCCTTCCGGTTCTCCCTATTTTTTATATCTCTAGCCATTTCCGTCTAGCCTTTACCATTGTAGTCCGACCGGAGAGTAGGACAACGCCAGAGTAACTTCAAACCCTTGGCACTAACCCCCACGATTTCAGATTCACATTGCTGGAACACGGTGTAGTCGAGGTGCGCCGAAGGGAAGGGATGAGTGGATATTACGCTTCTAGCACTTGCATGGCGCAATGTATCCCTAGTTACCTGTGCGCGCCAAAAAAAAAAAAAAAAAAAAACGTTGAGTTTCTATCTGCCACAGGCTAGGAGAATCTGGGACAAACCGGTTTTGGCTGGGTCGATCCATAAATCTCAACCAATCTTTGGACCACGGGGCTTCGATAGCGGTTGATAAGGGAAGATCAGTACCACACAATGTCAATCGCAACGGAAAAGGTCGATGAATGATGAGGGGAATATATTTTTTTGATGGGTTTTGATGTTCTGGGGATGATGGTACAAAATGATATGCGTCAGGTCAAAAAAAAACAGGGAACACAGGTTGAAGCAAAGTTAGTGTACATGGACCTCTTAGCGCCTGTGGGCTGATGGAGGCCTGTAGTCCGCTAATTGTGACACTAGGGGCGAACGATCAGTGCATTATAGTGAGCTCGCAATTGTGTAGGATCGTCGTGCTCGTGCGAATAGACCATATGTCGGAGAATTCGGATAAATCGGAGGAAATAGGATATGATGAGATATCAATCTAGGAAGTTCACGGGTATATTTTATGGATGTATCAACTGCAATCAGACAATTAACAGTGGAATGTAGAGATATGGAAATATAGAAATACAGAAGTAATAGAATCTAGTAAAAAGAAATATATAAAGAAAAGGACAAACAGAAAAAATGAAAAAGAAAAACCCAATCCCCCACCTATACGGGACGCATTGACTGTAGTATTGAAGCGGAGTCTATGCAAAGCAGACGCACCTGGTAAATTTTATGTTTTGGACAATTTATCTTTATTTATCTTGTTCCACTTTTTGATTTTATCATTTTATCATTTTAAGATTTTATGGTTTCCGATTTCTCTCAAAAAGCTATAATACCGGATTTTGATCTCTTTTTCTGATGAATATTTTCTTTACTCCCTGGCTTATCTTCTCTTAACGGTCATAGCGGGACTGACTGCTTGATTTGCCACTATCACTTCCAAGGTTATCTGGTACTTCCAAGGTACCTTTAAATCACCTCTTCTCCCTTCATCGCGGCTGTGCCGGGAGCTTGCCAAATTTTTTTTTTTCCTTTTCTTTTTTTATATGTACATCTTGTCTCTTCTCTGTACCAATTTTTTTTGTTAAACATTTCCTCACACTTTTTGGCTAATACCTCGCCACTCGATGTTCATACTTCAAGGTATTGATAAGCCCTCTCTCCTTTGACCTAAACCTTGGAAACACCCATTCCCTTCAAAGTTATAATCTTTTCCGTGTTACCTGTGAAACTTTTACTTTTTCCACTGGCACCTTCCTCAAGTGTCACCCCACTCCCCTTGGCCCTGATGAAATGGCATGTCTTTCCTCGCCTCTTGCCACTTGACCTTCTCGTTGCCACAATCCGGAATTTAATGAAGCCTGACTGACGGAGCTACTTTCAGGCACTTTATTGTGATTGAAACATCGAACACCCTTGGAGTCTTTGCTACCCTTGCCCTTCTTGTGTTGAGATACACAAGTCGGCCGGATGCCATACACTGCGCCGTTCAAGACGTTGCTCTCCGCGCAGCACATTGAATACTCTCGACCAACCAACGAGCCTTGTGAGCGGCCCGGTTTGGTTCGCTCCTCGTCGGAACGGGTTCAGAATTCCCGTCCATACTCCTCCACCTCATACACCCGGCGTCATCGGAGGAGTCCTTCGAACACCAAATCGACAGTGCATTCTGCTCCAGAATCACCGGCCCGGGCCCACCCCTCTATCGATCCGCATGCCAGTCTCCGTCAGTCCCCACCGCCGATAAGCAATGCTATCATCCCTCCCGGGGCGGTAATCTCGCCTCCTGAGTCCGGGCCGAACTCAAGTGATGAAGAATCACCACGCCGGAGTGGCGAGGGTGTCAAGTTTGACGAGCTGGAGGCTGCCGTTCGATCAATCAGACTGAAGAGGGAGAGCTCACCAGAAAGAATGGATCCATCAGACCAACCAGAAACGACACCGGCTCGGCCCTCATCGACTGTGCCGTCAACCACTGACGCAAAGCCCACTCGGCCCAAGCTCCCCCACCTACCATTGTCGAAAGAAGCTCGCAAGATCAGTCACTCTCGATCATCGACTGAAACCGCCATCCATTTGGCTCGGGAAGAGGCGGTGACTAGCTCGCCCGACGAAAGTGATGTGGAGATGTCGTGCAAGCCCCCAATGGTCCGTAAGAAGTCAGGTGAGCTTGTTCGGCCTGCTCTCCGCCCTTCTTCGTCACGGCGACGACCGTCTAGCATGCCTGGTACTCCAGTATATTCTAAGGCGGTGCACTTCGACTCCCACTTAGAGCACATCCGTCACTTCCTCCAGCTGGACAGGCCTTTGGCTGTCAGCACAGAAACATCACCAGTTGAAAACCACGACACCAAAGACGAGTTTCCCTTTAGCTCTGCCGACTCGCGTGGCCCGTCGTGGGAATGGGAGATCAAGCTCGCCAATTGGCCTAAGGATACATCATCACGTGCCACTCGTCCGGTCCGCCTCGAGCGGTTGTTCTTGTCGGCTGATAAGAGCACTTTGATCGGCACTGTGGCCGTGGCCAATCTTGCTTTCCACAAGAATGTGACCGCTCGTTTCACACTGGATTACTGGAGGACTACATCGGAGGTTGCAGCGGCATACTGCCATGATGTTCGCCGCCAGCAAGCTGTCGATGGGTTCGATCGCTTTTCGTTCGACCTTAAGCTGAATGACCAGGCCAATCTGGAGACCAAGACCATGTTCATGTGCATCCGCTATAACGTGGAGGGACAGGAATATTGGGATAATAATTATTCGGTGAACTATCAGATTGATTTCCACAAAGCCCCCAAGACCCCCACGACCAAGCCTACAAATGGCGGATCTCGCCCTGCCCTTCCTCGCAGCCGATCCTTCACCAGCTCCCATACCATTCGGCCGCAATCTATGCCGCCTAACTATGATTTCCCCGACCTCGGCGACAAGACGTCATTCACGAACCCTTTCAATGGTGCAAACGGTGCGCCCTTGGCTCGCACGCCCTCGGATGAGATCGATACGGTTGCGCCGCCCAAACGCCGTGAAAACCCCAACCGCCAGGCATTTGGAAACCGGTACGACTTCGGAGCGTCGCTGTCTGCTGCTATGCGGTCAAAGGCGCCTCTGGATCGGACCGCTCTGACTGCCCGTGCGAGATCCGAGGAGACCGTTGTGCCGGATACCTCCAAACCGACCAAGAAAACCCCCAGTTTTGAGCAGGGCCCTGGTTCTGCAGTGAGCGATAATTCTCGCACCGGAAGTCGTGTGGGAGATCTAAAACCTTCCTCTTTGGTATCTAGCAAGCCACAGCTCGAGTCTTCCGTGTACCAGGAGTTGGTCGATAAGTACTGCTTTGTAAGTTTTACAACGGCAAATCACGCCATGGCAGTCAACTGACCGGTTATAGTATGGGTCTCCGCAAGGATCGAACCTGAAGGCACACCCGTCGATCTCGAGTGGTCGTGAAGGCGAGGCCCCAACGCATGCCTCTACCCCAGCCTGTCCTTCGCCGCCGTTGTCTCCTCGGTCTCCTGCTCCTCTCGCTGCCCCTGTGGCCGAAGCACCGCGTGCTCCTGTTAGCCCGCACGCCCCTCCACTGCCCTCAACCTCCCCCTTGGCTTTTCGCTATTCTTTCCACGGCGGTTTCATGAATGACCCTCACTCTCCAACGGTTATTAGAGGGTGAGTGAGATAGACTGTTCTATGGCAGCGTCCAACCTGGCTATGATCCTTCCAGTCGACCATTAAAACATATTGTTGACGGATTTCGTGAAGGGGATTTGGTAGTCTTTGCGTCGAATTGGACAGATCCGTTGGCCCAATTTCGACCCCTTTCATCCCACAACGTATCGGCGCACTCTGATGATGGATGGGATTTTTTTCTTCTCTTACTTCCTCTCAACATGACCTATTTTATCCACCAGTGGTTTCGACCAGCAGCACATGTGAGCGAATGTCTCTGCGATGCATAATAAACCGCGGACGTTTCGTAATCATTCGCTGTCTGGCTCCCTTCCACCAGTTGTCGGCCAAATTATCGACGCGACCGTCCCAGCTTTTGTCTGGTGCGGTCATTCTCACGATTTCTTTTTTTTTTTTACCTCTCTGCGTGCCGCTTTGGCCATGCATGATGACGCTACGATTTCTCTTCCGAGGCATTTTTCGATTCTTTGCTCTTCCTTCCTGGATGGCCCTTCCTTTTCAACGCAAAAAGTTTTTAGTATGCCCGCCTCCGCTCTTGGTCTCGATGCATTGAACTTTATGGTTTTTCATTTTCATTTTTCTTCCTTTTTTATTGCATGGTGTTCTGGCGATTTCTCTTTCCTGCTTTTTTTTTTTTTTTTTCCCTGCTTGTTATTACTGTTTCAGTTCCACAATACGGTCTACCTTTCTGGTTGGACGTGGACAGGGGACGCGAAGATGTGAGGATGCGAAAATAGCGATGCATGACTGCGTCTTATATATGCAACGCGACGTAGTTTCGAAATGACACGAGACATGATGAACGCCATCGACTGGATCTTTCTTTTACACTTGTAGTTTGTTAGGATAGCTTCTAGCCAATAAATGATTATCCCGCTACTCACATAAAATGCTAGCCACGCGTTAAAAAGCTAAGGAGTAGATAATATGAAGCTCACATTCATTCGAGTGGTAGAATCCTGGGGTATACTTCCCGATTAGGCTAGCGGCCCTCCTATCTTATCACCACGTGATCAGTATCATTGTCGCTCGACGCAGGAAAATGCGGGTTCGCCGATGCCTGGTAGACGCGCTGGAAACCGACCCTTCATAACGCCCTTTTTCTTTCCCCGCCGCCCGCCAATCACCACCGCATTGCAGAATGATAGATAAATCTCTCGCTTACCTAAAATACTTACTTCCCGGATCACGCGTAATCGGCTTTCCTATTTAAACTGCCTTCCCCCTCCATTTAGTCATTTTCCTATTTTTCCCCCTCTCTTATCCTCAACGCCGACCATCAAAACACGTGTTTTTCATCGTTTTATCGACAACACAGAGGTCGATCCATCTACATTTTTAATACTTTCAATTCTTCATATTTGAAACTATGTCTGGACGTGAGTATTGATATCTTTTCGCATGTTGTTGTCACTATATACCCCATCGTCTATTTGTTGTCGGCGTGGTGAAGTTAAGAACTGGTGATGCCCCTGTTGGCACGTGATTTATGCCTCAGGCAGAAACTGCATCCCACCTTTCCTAATTAGGATAGGCCGTTCGCCTTCACGCATCTTAACACAACCTCCAACCACCCTCAACTCCCTATACTCCCCTCCTCTTCATACTGTTTTACATTATACCACCACACCCCAAACTATACTACCCTCACACAATCCTCAACCAAAGACTAACAACCTAAAACAGGCGGCAAAGGCGGAAAGGGGCTCGGCAAAGGTGGCGCCAAGCGCCACCGCAAGATCTTGCGCGACAACATCCAGGGAATCACCAAGCCCGCTATCCGCCGTCTCGCTCGTCGTGGCGGTGTCAAGCGTATCTCCGCTATGATCTACGAGGAGACCCGCGGTGTGCTCAAGTCCTTCCTTGAGTCCGTCATTCGTGACGCTGTCACCTACACCGAGCACGCTAAGCGTAAGACCGTCACTTCCCTCGACGTCGTCTACGCCCTCAAGCGCCAGGGCCGTACCCTCTACGGTTTCGGTGGTTAGATTTGTCTTGCGACTTTTATCGTCTTAAGCGACTTTTCCACTCTCTGTGGCGGTCGGAGGCTTTTCTTACTTAATGCGCTACGGTGTGATGGGTTCTTTTCTTTTCTTGCGTCAAATTGTTATGGGGTTTAGGGGATTTCTTTGGGTCTGCTTTTTTTTATCCTCCGTGGTTGGGACTTTGATTTTCGTGCTTGATGGGCTATATGTCCTTCAATAACTAGTTGCTGATAAACTCTCGGGTTGGCTCTATGGAGTTCAATACAACGTTTGCTATCAGTCATATGGTTTTTTTTTATGTAGTTTGTAT
This sequence comes from Penicillium cf. viridicatum, assembly GCA_028974045.1. Lineage (NCBI taxonomy): Eukaryota > Fungi > Ascomycota > Eurotiomycetes > Eurotiales > Aspergillaceae > Penicillium > Penicillium cf. viridicatum. The sequence goes on along the minus strand of JAPQKQ010000002.1, from coordinate 5,195,279 downwards.
CTTGTAGCAAGTAGTCCTAGCAGTTCGTATAATTGGCTATGTATGCTGTTGTCTTCAATGAATGACGATGTCATTTCATTGTAACGTGGAGGAAAGCCACGGGCGGAGACCCCCGCAACTCCATTCCTTTCACCAAGCTCACGGCTCACCTATATAACACTCCCTTTTTCCTTCCTCTCTACAAACTCAACTCGGGCTCTTATGTGGAATGTCTGTTAGTATCCCAGCTGTTGCAAACATGGCTTCATCTACAATGAAAGCAATATTTTTCTGCCCCCATGAGACTGCCCGTCATGCTGCGACCATTCTCGGATTCCCATCCAAAGTCTCCATCGCCTCAGCGTACTACGAAAGCGCATGTGTCGATATCGCTAGTTTGGCCTCTGTAATTTCGGTTCATGAACCAGTTCGACTATACGCACGACCCGAAGACGTCCAGAAAGCCAAGTTAATGTCAGCCAAGCTATTACAAAATATCCGATTAACACCTCGAACATTTCTGTCATTCCATTCCACACAAATCACCTCTGGGTCCGCGATACAGGACCCGTCTATGTACGCGGCATTGGCGAATCCATCGACCAACGTTTTGCAATCAACTTCCGTTTCAGTGAATGGGGAAGAAAAAATGACATTGGCGACCACGACCGGGCTTCAGATGGGCTTAATTGGCCTGTGATGACGTCTGAACAGATCGAAGAAAACGGTGCCTTTGCCCGCAGGGTTATCGAATCTGATGTTCTCCCGTCTCCAGTGACTCTAGTAGAATCACAGGTCCGTTTAGAAGGTGGTGCGCTAGCTGTGGATGGCGAAGGGACACTTCTGGCCACTGAAAGCAGCATCATCAACGAAAATCGAAACCCGGGTCTTTCGAAGACAGCGATTGAGACAGAGCTACGTCGTCTGCTGGGCGTTCAGAAAATTATCTGGTTCCCCGGTAGAAAGAATCTGGATGTTACCGATGTGCATGTTGACGCTGAAGTCAACTTTGTCCGGCCCGGAGTTGTTGTCCTCTCACGGCCCCATTCTAGCGTGCCTAAGGCATGGATGGAGGCTTATGAGGAGATCAGAGACATTCTAGGGAAGTCGGTCGATGCAAAGGGTCGCACTTTCGAGGTGCACCTAGTAGACGAGCCGAACCCCAAAATCTTCGGGGTCTTGTCATACGATGAACCGGCGACAAATTATGTGAATTTTTATTTCGTCAATGGAGGGCTTATTCTTCCTCAATTCGGCGATAGTCGGCGAGATCAAGAGGCCTTGGTGCTGTTTCAGAAGTTGTGCCCTGATCGCGTGGTTCAGCCAGTGTTTTTGTCTGCGCTTCCATTAGCTGGGGGTGTGATTCATTGCGCAACCCAACCAGTACTTTTCGTGGGTGAATGAGTGTCCATATGCATTGTGAAATAATGAGATAACATCCAAAATTACGAACATATTGGCTGGATGTGAAATGAGATGGATCAGATTGGATACCCAAAGAGGAAGTCCATACGCGGATCCACCGGCTATGGGGAAATCGTGGGGAGGGCGGGGAAATCGGCCGATCTTACCGGGTCACCTCGCTGAATTCATAAACACCTCCAACCTCAATCTTGGAAAGCAAGCAGACTGCCACCAAACCACCCGGTCGTGACCTGTTCCGAGTTCTACTCGAGCATTCGCGCTAACATGATGGCGAAGGCTTGCGACCACTGTGACTTGAATAAAGAGAAGGAGAGCTGTACTGCAGGTGCTAGCTCGACATGCATTAGATGTAATCATATGAAGATTGGCTCCACCGCTCGTCGCACTAAGCGGGTGAGACACCTCTCTTCTGCCGAAGTCTTCCCGCATGGGAATTTGCGGGTTTCCACCATCGTGTCGCGACATCGCGCCCAGTCCAAGGAAAGCGAGAGCCATGTCTCATCTTCCTCGTCTAGTCCACGCTCATTTTCGAGTTCTCCTCCCGGAGATAACGAACTTTGGACACCAGAAAGTACCGACATCATGATATTATCGCCAGAGAAATTACTCGCCGCCCCCGCCGACTTCCAAACCACATCAGATGCATTGCGCACCGTTATGAATGTGGAACAATTCTCAGCCATACATTTACCATTCGCATTTGGAGATAGTTTCATCCCAATATCCCAAAAGACCATCTATGTTATTTTGCAACTATCCGCCCCGATCCTGACCGAAGGATACCTGGCCTTCCTAGGCCTGATGACAAACTACCAAAAGTCCCCTGTTATACGCCGAAGCGAGCCCGATATACTTAAGGCTGCTAAGGGATTGCAATGCCTGAGAAGTGTGAAAATCTCACACGACTACGACGCAGCTTGCGCTCTCTTCCTGGGCCAGACTATGTACTTGTTCAACATACTCACGACGCCACACTCCAGTACAGCCCACGCTATCGTTCGGAGCGCCCTCATGTCAGCCAAACCATGGCTACCCAGATTGGTGCAAGCCCCTATCATGGACACAATAACCATGTGTCCGATTCTGGTCGACACTGTCGAGTGTCTGGTGCACCGTGAGATCCCTATAATACGACTCGATCCTCAGCCTCGCGTCCTCGTCGACCGCTATCTTGGTCTCTGTGCCACACTTCTCCCTCATCTTTACGATATCTGCGTGTGCAGCAATACCCTGAAGAGAGAAGCTCCTGCTGCCGGATCTGAATCATACTCAGTCATCCACGACCGACTGGACGAAATAGAAGAGAAGATCCGACGCTGGCGACCCCAAACCCCCTCTGGACTGTTCAATAGTTACGGCCAGCATGCAGTTCTAGCAATGGTGACACATGCAAATGTGTACCGCCTGGTCGCGTTATTGATCCTCCACCGGCTGCGATATCCCCTAGGAATCGAGGACGAGCCGGCGTGGAAACTTGCGAATGGGATATTTTCTGAGTTGTCGTTCTTTGCCAAATCGGCTGTCAATGTTAACGAAGTTATCGCGTTGCCGGTGGTGTTTCCGTTGACGATGGCCATGTTTGAGATATATGGACCCGGAGAAGATTTGGTAGAACGCTTGGCGTCGTTTACAATCCAAGGTGTGTGTTTAGCTCGGCTTCAAGAATTTGTGAAGTTGGCTAGGGCATCGAGGGAGTCTGGGTATGGGGGAATTTGGTTTGATTTGGTTGATACGAATCTTCGTGTTGCGGTGCCACCGTAACCCTCGATCGGTCTCGGCTGCAGTGCTTTTATGTATAGTATTATTTCACGGATGGTGATATGGCTCTGTTTTGAAACCTTGCCAGCTTTTGTGTTCCCCCGTTGAACAATCGTCATTATATACGCTGAATCTCAGGGAATAGCCAGTAATTCCGAGACTTGCTTCTATCTTCTGCCTTAAACATTTCAACACGGGGCCATCGAGTAGTTATTGTCAAAGTGCAAGGTAGAATACATGGTGGAAACAGGGTATATTGTCAAAGTCCAAGGTGGAATACATGGTGGACTTTGACAACTAGCATTGGCATTGGTATTGGCACTCGCCCTGGCTCTCGCTCTGGCTCTCACTCTGGCTCTCACTCTGGCTCTCACTCTGGCTCTCACTCTGGCTCTCACTCTGGCTCTCACTCTGGCTCTCACTCTGGCTCTCACTCTGGCTCTCACTCTGGCTCTCGCTCTCCCTCTAGCTCTAGCTATTGTTCCGAATTGATAGTGTATGTCGTGTCGAAGGGTACTCGGTCGTATTGACGGCTTGGAAGGTACGCTCGGTAGCGTGAAAATTTCGAAATGTAGAGTTGACGGGGAGCTCGCTAGCTCGCAGTCGAAGGTTTGATAAAAATGCGCGATCGTGCGCGAAATGAAAGGTAGGTGCTCTTCTCCTAAGCTAACATACTTTCGGGTGGGGCCCGTTATAGGGTGCCGGGGGTGCCGGGGTAGCTAAGCCTATACCTAGGCTAGCTACCCCAGCTTGATTAAATCGATAAAAAGAAGGTGCTCGGGACGAGCGAGGACTCATAACCTGATGAGAAGCCAGGAGAAAAGAGAGAGCAATGCAACTGTATTGGAAGTGCTAACTGCCGAAGAAGGGGAAAAGAAGAAGAGACTATCTAGCTGGCAGTCCTGTCAAACAGGGTCAGGTGACACCGATCCCAACAGAAATACGTTAGAACTCGGAGTAAGTTTAGAAGCTTAGAGTTTAGTTTAAATATACGTAGTACGAGTTATATTGTATTCGTAGTAGTATTTGCATATTATGAGACATTGTTATCTACTCGAACGCCTCTGATTGTCATGAACACTTCAGTGCCGCCGACGTAGCGCTAGATGACACTACAGAAGTCGGCGAGGTCCAAAGATCTAGGAAAATGAATGTTTCTTTTGTGAATGAGATATAGGTGCTTATCCCCATCACATGCTGATGTCCATTAAATTCGTCACTTAGCAGCAGCAGCATCTCTAGCCTTTGAAAACACCGCGATGAAGTTTGGCGCATCTTGTGCACCTCGCAAAATATACTGCCCTTGAATAATGAATATAGGAACACCAAAAATCCCCTTGTGTGTCGCCTCAGAGAACTCTCGGTCGACGTCCGTTCCCCCAATATCTGACTTTAACCAAGTGTCCACATCTCCTGCATCGATCCCAGCCTCTTCAGCAATCCGGCGCAGGATAATATGAGAACTGATGTCCTGTGCACCCTCGTGGTGCGCACGGAAGAGCCCTTCGACTAATGCATCGTGAATCTTTGCGCGTGAGACTTTCGTTTGGCATAGGTAGATCAATCTGTGTGCCTCTCTGGTGCTTCCAGTCTTTCCACCAAGTTTGAATTGAATCCCATTGGCTTTGCCTAATTGCTCCAGCTGCATTATTACGGGAGTGATGTCATCAAGGCCGGTTTTCTGCTTGATATAGTCCACTGTGGTGGCCTCGCCTGGTGGAGCATGTGGGACGAGATAGTACGCTCTCCATGTGATGGAAAATGAATCGGAATTTCCACGATACGCTTTGTTCCAGAGCGAGATGGCTTGTTCTAGTTTTCTTTTGCCGACATAACAGAACTGCGAATTTGATAAGTACCTTCCGAGTAGCTAGTAAGCTGAGGAAATAATGGTTGAATTCTACCCACCGGACAAGTAATGTCTGAAATAACCTCGATTCGAAAGACAGTCATTGATACTGCAAAAAAAGAGTAATGTATTGTTTGGCTAGAGTTACTCGAGCTGTTAGATTAAGACTCGACTTTGACTGAGAAATGCACTACTTATAAAGTAAGCGTTAATGAACTACGGAAATATCTTGTATTGCTTGGTCATCGCTATGAGAACATTTTAAGCTTATCGCATCCCAGGATCATGAACGGGTTTAATTTGCTTCCGCCCTAACAGTATAACTAATCATCACGTAAATAACTAACTAGTTAACTAACTAGTTAACTAACTAACTAACATTGTATCTTAGGTAAGTCGGCGTCTATTTGCATCCGAGGCAGAGATTTGTCTTCTGCTTATCCAATCGTCACTTTGGCTTTCCCCGCAATTTCCACATGGGATACCATGATTGGTTGCCGCGGACCGCATACTTTGCATTTTTATGTCGGATAACAGAAATCTGTCTATATGAAAATGTATGGTACAACTGGCTGATATTGAGAACTCTAACTGACTAAAATGACATGAATGCGCTATTTCAACAATCTGTGCGGACCTCGCTGACTAACTGTAATATGCACCCGTGGACTTGTGTATGGTATGCCGAGTACCAATGGTTACATGATTTTCCGGTAACATATACCCTGTTTCCATCATGTATTCCACCTTGCACTTTGACATCGGATACTAAGTTGAATACATGGTTGAGACACCACCGGGCATACTATACATAATACAGTTAGCCATCGATGTCCGCACAGATTGTTGAAATAGGGTTTGTCTTTTTTAGCGGGGAACTTGATTCCTAAGATTTGCGGACGGGGCCACCTTACCTTCGGATGCAAAAGCGTCCGGCTTAATAATGAATTCACCTTGGGGATATTTAAGGAAGCTCTTTCGCACCGAAGGTTTCTAACCCATTAACTCTTTCGCGACATTCCTTCACCGAGCAAGACGATGTCATCATTTCAACGAGTTGCACTCATTGGTGTAAGTACTCCATGACTAGGGAAGAATTTTGCTAATAGATACTAACAGAAAGGCCTTCTGGGTACTGCTGTCCTTGAGCAATTGTCCAAGAATGGCTTCGATGTCACAGTTCTGAGTCGCGACCCTTCTTCTCTCAGCGGACTTCCTTCTAGGGTATCTACCTCTGCTGTCGATTATAGTTCTATCGACAGTTTAGCTAGTGCTCTGCAGAACCAAGATGCCGTGGTTGCCACCATTGGAGCTTCTGGGATTCTTGGACAGAAGGTTATTATCGACGCTTGCATTAAAGCTGGAGTCAAACGATACATTCCCTCTGATTGGGGCTCTATAACGACGGATCCCACAGCACGCCATCTTCCAACAAATTACCCTTTCGTCCAAATTCAGGACTACCTCAAGGAGAAAACCCAAAAGGACGAACTTGAGTACACGATTCTATCGACTGGTGGCTTCTTCGATCTTCTCCTAGATGTGCCGTTCCTATTGGACCTCTCCACCTCATCGGTCGAATACTTCGACGAGGGACAACATCCTTTCAGCGTGACTACCCTCGACGGCGTTGGAAAGGCCGTTGTAGGTACTTTAAAGGCACCGGCGCAAACCAAGAATCGAAATATTTTCGTTCATCAAGCTCTGATCACACAGGCAAAAATGGTTTCCATCGTCAAGAAATATTCTTCATCTGGACGCCAATGGCAAGAGACATACGTGAACGGCGAAATTGAGTTCAATGAATGCCTGGATTTGGCTACAAAGAACCCTGGAGATTTCCGATTTGTCATGGCTTTGCTTAAGGCCATGGCTCTCAGTGGCAAATTTAACTCGGCCTATTCCACTGTGGACAATGACTTAGTCGGCCTTTCAATGCTGGGCGACGAAGAACTGGAGAATCTGGTTGTTAGCAAGCTTCGCGAGAAGAAACAATAACTCACACCGAAGACTAAAGAAAATGTGGGATATCTTGCCTACGCTGTTACCTCTGCATCATGTCATCACGGTGGATACAGTTGGTGGCTTGCTGATTGCAAGCGTCAACACTGCATCCATGCCTACTTTGTACTCGGCATCGGTTACCCCTTTCTTTTGTATGGCGAGTCATTTTTCTTTTGAATTGTTTGCGGGTCCGTGCTTCTAATCGCCGAGACTCAAATCTTTTGACGGGTATTCAACATACCTCGACCTCATATTCTCTTCAATCGAACGTTTTTTTCCCCACCCTGAAATGATTCCACTTGAGCTTATTTATCCTGAACTCTTACTGGTCCATACACTACTAGTTTGCTCTGATCTAGTTGGATTATCAGTCCTGTTTCTCTCCACATAATTTCTAGCTCAATTTTAGTCCTATATTTTAGTTCCTTAGATAAATATCTGCTACAGTTGACGACGACGATGTTTTCATTTACCCCGACGCCTCGCCGAAGCGATTTCCCGGATACGCCAACCACGTTTAGAAGGTGATGTATGTTGGGTATTTTAGATTGTCTTCTTCAGAAGGCGGGGTTCCTCCAGCTGGTCTGGCAATTCATAATTCTGCTCGCCGAATTTCCAATCAACACGATTGCCTCGTCTACTAACTAAGTGTACAACATTTCTCCCATTCAAGACCCATTGCTATCAAAGATAGATCTGAAAGCACTGTTGTCTTTCTGTCACAAGTCATCAAATGACCCAATCTCAACAATCTGCCCTTGATTCATCACAATTGTTTCAAGTCGATGCGCCACCACGATCATCGGGGGAAAGAAAGCAAGTTGCATTCCCCCTTGAGATAACGCCTAGTCTTTCATCTGCACATCTAGATACTGTTCCGATGTGAAGCCCATATTTGCGGCCCTAGCTTCTAGCAATGGCTGCAGGTTAAATTTTAATGGATCCGGCAAATAGATCGATTAAACGTAGAATTCCGAGGAGCAGACTGGAGGGAATAGTCGGAATCCACTACTAGATGCAAGTTCCATTCAGAAAAGTTGACAGGAGAGGATAAATTATTCCTATGGCAGAGGATAGCAGGGGCTATTTTTGACCTCAAGCTGACCGTCGGATACTTACCTCAGGTCTATAATAGGTCTTGGAGCATTTCTCAGGGTCACTTAGTATTCTGGCTCAATCACCTTTTCGTAGAGGCTAGGTGGAAAGTCGCTGATTTGGTTACTAGGCGAAGCAAGTCATACGCTCAAGGGAATTGATAGTGCGATACGTGTTGTATCAGCTAATCCAGGGTGTTATTGTGAGAGTAAATTGATTAAATTGATCTACGGCAGGTATATTTCGACCTGGAGTACCAAACAGAGACATTCTCCGAGTGTGACTGACTACATAACTAGGCGGATGATTATTAATCTTGCGGATGCAAAATACGTCTGAGATGTGGACACTTTCATGTAGCATTTCATACTCAATAGTTACAAAGGTCTAATTACTAATTACTAATTACTAATTCGATATGATTTGTGGTTATATTAAAAGGTTTATTATGTTCGTTATCGGTCGATCGCCAGGGGTGTGAAGAGGGATGGGTATTGTTCTTGGCTGTGAACCATAAAGGGGAAGTCCTTCCCTTCAGAATCCGCGAAAGGGCATATTGGACGTGCCAACTGATTCTTGACTTCATGGAGTGCTAGAACTTGGATGAAAATACTGTGGACCCTTATTAGGATGTGGAATGTTATATGCGTGGAGGCAATGGCTGGACTCCCCATAGTGTTCCCTGAAGGAAATCTACAAAAAGAATAGAAACAATAAGATAAATTGATTTCTCCTTCTAACTAATCCCCAACGACATACGAAAGTTGGCTCATGCAGAAAAGCCCATCTTGGTGGTCTTGGAGAGTGACGAGACATCAAAAACCTTTGGATGGTGGGTATTAAATAAGGTTGTCGGTGAAGATGAATTGATCAACGGAGGAATCTGCTTGATCTAGAAGCTTTGCACAACTACTTTGAGTTGTTAGTTTGATCACAAGAGGTTGATCTGGTAGGGTTATAAACGCTAAGATCTCCATTTTATACAAAATTGGGTTTTTCTGGGGCCCCAATGGGTACCTAGTATCGGGTATAGGGTTAGGTTAGGTTATAGAAGTCGGACCCAAATTGGGTTTTGGATAAGCCTAACGAGGGCTAATATTAAGGTTATATATACTCCGAAGAGAGTTATAAATAGCTTTTAAAGACCTATAGGGCTCAATATCGATGGCTGGTGTGCTTGGATTGAAAAGTCTTTGTGTGAATCAATATTTCCAGGTTTTTATCCTACAACTGAAAGAACCAATCAAAGTATTTATAATTCTTGGAACCCTTACCTACCATTAATAATATGACACTTCAGTAACTAACTAATTTAAACTGTGCTTAGAAACCGGTGTGCCAAGGTTTTGATGTGAATGTTGTGATTGGCCTTTGGATCGACGGAGCTGACTAAAGTCGGATGTAAATTGATCCCGACCCATCTGCTTCCACTCCTGCCGAAAGTCATCCCAATCTGGAACGTTAAGCTTCTAGCTTTTAGACTACTGGTGGTTGAATAACTTCCTTCATTTCGAGTCCAACCTATTCCTTTCCGTATACGAGTATACTTCTCATCGAATTATACCCGACTGTGTGCTCCATTCGACCCGTGTCTTTGAACATGGGAACTCTCCACCAGAATCTAGACTTGGCGACCAAAGAACGCAACACAAAAAGGACCCCTAATGTAAGAAATTCACTTCTCGAAATTCAGGCGCCCTCGCCAATCCTATTTTTAGGCATGTCTGCAGTGCAAACAAAAAAAGAAACGATGCGACGGCAACTCTCCCAAATGCTCCCCATGTGATGAGCGTTCTTTGAATTGTACCTATATTAGGGTAAAGAGAAGAGGTCAAGGGAAAAGGTGTGCTGACCAGAGACGTAATGCTTTACATGTTAACCGTTTTCTAGTAAAACGTACCTAGAACAGCTTGAGGCAAGACTCGCGGAATTGGAGAGCTCCTACCCTGATCCTGTAGAATCAGGAGATAAGAAGGCAGGTGCAGGCTCACAACTGGTGAAAGATTCATATTCCCCTCGCCGAAGCATAACGGAATATACCTTGGGCAACCCAACTCCTCGGCCGCCACCTGACCGCAATGTGGGGCACATTGAGCATTCTGCACATTTAGCCTATACAAAGCCGGTAGCCGCTGACGTTCAGACTGCATGTTGGCAAGAGGCAATAAATTCAGATATGATATCAAGGCCAGTTATATCGCCAGTCTTGCCGAGTGGTCAAGATCAGCTACGTGTCAAAGAAAAAGATTTTGCCGCACTGCCAGAGCGACAAGCGGCGGACAGCTTCGAATCTGCCCCGAATTTTAGCCCTTTTAAAGGCTCTGTCTTCATTCAACTCCCCCCAAAATTTCAGATTGAATCGATGTTTCAAATCGCCTTCGACGAGATTAATTATACTCTGCCACTGTTCGATACGCAAGTATTAACCAGTCTTATTGAAGAGCACTATGCAGACCCTCATTCTTCTCCCAGCAAGCAGCCTGCGCGCTGGGCAATGATTAATTCTGCACTAGCAGTCGCAATCCAATGGCGGTCAGCCCCAGACTCTCAAAATGAGATGACAAAACTTTCGTGGGGTTTCTTCAAAAATGCGTTCAGCATGTTTTCCCCCATTGCAATCCGGGGAGCAGATGTGTTAGCACTGGAGGCGCTTCTTGCCATGGCCTTCTTCTTGCAAGGATTCAGCGATACGCGCACCAGATCCATTCTGGTATGCACTGCTGTAAGTCTATCACTGGCACTTGGGCTGCACCGAGATTCATACTATGCGAATCTTGATCCTGCCATTGCTGAGCGTAGTAGGCGGGCGTTCTGGATCTCGTTCACACTCGATAAAGAAATTTCCACAACAGGATCAACCTCGATATACCATGATGACGTGGCGAAACTCGATTTCTACGAACGCACTTTGACTGGTCCTTCGACAGACTCCCTTGGTTTTGGAAGAGAGATTTCATCGGTTCTCTTTCGATCGCGGGCTGAACTGGCAATAAACTCAAATTTTATGGAAAAGCAGCTTTACTTCGAACCTGCTAGCAGCCAAAACATCTCTCGGCTTCGAGAAGTAGTAGTGGAGATAAAACATCGTTTGGAGGCGTGGAAAGAGAAATTACCATCACTATTTCGGCCTGGCCATACCAATTGGGCAGAGGTCCCTCACATGGCGACGGAGTCTCTCATGATTTTGCATTTCTCCTACTACCAGGCTCTCATTTCGCTACACGGTTTCGCTATAAGACTCGAGCGTATGAATGCACATAGCGAGCCAGAGATCTCCAGATACTTCCAGATGTCCGCTGCATCACAAATGATTCATCTTTTGGATTACTTGCCTCATCAACAACCCGGGCGCCTTTGGTAAATATATCTTTCATTGCCCGTCAACATTTTCATTCTGATTGTGACCTAGGTCCATTCTGTGCTACCCTCTATCCGCTTGCATTACACTTCTTGCGGATGTTTTGAAGAACCCCAAGGATGTACTAGCTCTGTCTCATATCAGCTCTATTAGTCATCTCGTTAAGGTCTTGACTCGAATTGACCGTGACTCGACTTACGGGATACAAGGCTTTTTGGTCTTGTGCCGCGAACTGGAGATCCAAGCACTAAGTGCAATTTCACAAATGCCAACTACAACAGACTTCAAGGGCTTACCCGACAGTGGTGCATCAGCTTTACAGGAACAGAGAACGGTCCGTTAACCAACCCTTCTAACGCAACTGTCCCAATTAGCTGAGTTTTATCCAGAGTATCTCGACTTGCGAGTATAGACAAGAGAGCAGTATCCGAGTTGCACACGGGCTGATGGGTAACATCCCTAGCCTGCGTTCTACTGCGTTTGAGTTCTTCTCTGGCCTCATTCCCAAATGGCATGCGTACATATTCGCAAGCGAACTAGCACCACCCTTACTAGTTCCGGAAAACTACGGTTTTACATTTGCTTGAAGAGAAGGTTTTTAGCCTAGGGCTAGTGAATTAGCTATCTCACCATGACGAAGTCGGGACAAAACAAATTTGTGTAGTAGTTTTCAGATTTAAAGATGTTTAGCAAGAATGATCTCCCATGGCGAGGAAAGAAGACTTTATAGTTTGCCGTTAGCGGTGGAAACCTTCGCATAACTCATAGTGCTGTAAAATAGCTTCCTAGGAGCTTATACCGTTGCAATATTGTTGATCTTAGACACCTTCATTTTCCCGATTGTTGCATATGAATACATCTATGTAACCCTCAATATCCCCGACTGGCTTAAGAAAAAGGGTTTCACGCTCTAAGTGCTCCTAGAACTATTAAAGTGGTTTTCCGGGGAATAGGTGGTTCTTAATGGCCATCGGTGGTTACGGCGCCTTAGTTCCTTGAAGTCCAGAATAAATAATCCTTTTTTACATTTGAATGAAGAGTGGTTTCTTTTTTCAATTTTTTTTTTCAAAAAGGGCAAATAAATCAATATTCATAATTGCCCGCTCGGCCAAATAGGTTACTCCTAGGACTCGAGGTAGATCCGAGGTAGATCTATATATATAGATAGAGAGTTATATAACCTCGCTTACCTACGTATAACTATACTAGTGGAACTCATTAGAAGCTCAGAGTTCAGTTTGAATATACGTAGTACTAGTTGCATTGCATTCGTAGTAGTATTTGTATGTTATATAATAACCCTTATCACCCTGATCAATCTATCTGAGACCCTATGTAGTGGGGTCTTCATAAGGAGCCCTACGGCCGAGCACAACGGAAATAGTGAATGCAACAATTCTGATTCGAGACCAGAATCTACCAGTTCCAGAATACGTACTCAATAAACTACAATATACTCTCAAGAAGAGACGGGAGGTTCATAGTCTCTATGTAGAGCGCGCTACCTCGGACTACCAGGAAGAGAACTTGAAGCATAAGGCTTTTATAGATAGGTGGGATGCCTTACCTTAATACGTTCACAATTGTTATTAATAACCGATTGAACCAACAGACTTGAGTAAACATATCAAATACTGTCGCCTCTAGCGAAATCGACGCAGTCAGTTCCAGTTTCTACCAGCAAGGAAACGGAGACAACTTCATCATCTTCGGGGGTTAATCGATACACATGCTTGACAGATTTAGATCTGACGGACCATCATGAACCTGATCCCGAAGTGCAAAATTGGGGCAATGCCAGTGCAACGAACACCCCAACGACAGAAAAGCCCGAACAGGTGTTACAAGATGATGAGCTAGACGAGTACATTGCGCTTAGCCTCTTGGTATATGTAGGAGAGAGTTTCGAACTACTTTTGTACACAATACTGACTCTATAATTAGAACCTCGATGCTATTTGCGCAAAGGTGAACGGATTCTGGGCCGATGCAGCATCAGGATAACTCTCTATCATTGTCGCTGGATTCTTGACCAATACGGCCTACCATGCGGCAAAAAGGACTATACAAAGCTCATCTGGCCTGTCGAATAATGCTACACTGATCTATAAATATTATCTCACCAAAAGAGACTTTAGAATCAGGTTCACCAATATTCTAGAGCTTTGGCATGATTATTAGCGTTTTGCCAACAATCTTGGATTGATGCATTACTGGCAAATCCTTCACCACTGCCGCACCCTTGATGAATATAAAAATATTCTTCCCACCGCCAGTAATCGACAGGATCCAACAGCTCTTATACACAAACTTGTCGACAGTCGAGAATCCCACGAGCTTGACGATTTGGCTTTTGATAAAATGCAGGAAAGCATGCGAGATCTTCTCGTTTCGGGTCGAACTATCAGTGCACTAGAGGAAGAATCGATGAAGGCAGAACCTCTTCTCCCTGCTCTAGATGCGGCATTGGGAGACCCTAAATCGCCAATTCCAACACATCTTGTTTTCGGTATGGATATGCTGCTGTCGACGTACAAGTCACTCCTGTGGCCCAAGCAACAAACAAACAAAGTGAATTGCCGCATTGCATCACTGAAGTTCGCCAACAATATCATCAAGAGTATCACAAATTGCATGCGATGTTTGGAGAAGCTTTGTTGGTGTCAGACTCCGGACCATTGCACTTGCCCATCCAAACAATACATCTGCGAATTTCGAAGCAAGCTGGAACTTTATGTCCAGAAAAAGAGATTTGATCTCTACTATCAAGCACGTTGAGTTGCATCCGGCCACATGATTGAGATCCTCTGTTCATCCATGTATGAAGGGGTCAACCTATGCTGCGCGAGTAACTACGTGATTGCAGTACTTCATCTCTACAACGCTCTTCTGGAAGTGAGCCCGCAGATGCAGCCAGTGACTTGGCTGGATCAAATGTGTGTGATTTTCACAAAATCCCTTTTCCCTGGATCAATCCCCAAAAGCAATTTCAGCTCGGTTTTCCGTCGATCGAGTGGAGGCCACTTGATCAAAACTTCGAGTTCACACAACGGGAATCAGTTTCTGTTCTCTCGTGAGCCCTCATACTTCAGCAAGTGACCCACTGGTTGTCCTCAACTATCTCGTTTTTATACTCAACATGTGATAAACTACCAACTAAGTGCGGGACAATGGGTTCAGCTTTACGAAGAGCGAAGAGTTGACAATCCCACACCAAGTCAAATAAGAGCAGCTTCTCAGCAACTTCGTTCAACAGTTTTCTCTGTTACCTTGGAGAAATTTAAAGACAGTGTGTTGCCAGAGTTTGAAGGGGATATGCCAGTGGCTCGGATTGATTATTTTTCAGTTTGAAGGGTTTGTATCCACATCTTGGAGGATTTATGTGTACATATAAAAGGTTGCAATGCCCCGGCTACAGCTCAGCGCGGCTTTGAGTTGGTCGACTCTTTATTAGGCGACATTGGTCAACATGAAAAGGATGCCAAGCTTTCGCGCTTGCTCCCTTACCTACGGCCGTTGAACAAAGCTGTCCTTGCGTTTGCATCGTTGGATAAGGACAGGTCCTTGCGTGGATTTGCCTGGGATATTTAACTGTGAAATGGATATACTTTCCCTAAAATACATACATTCCTCCGCGAATCACTGTTAAAATTTGGTCTGCCTTCTATCTATTGAATGCATGGGAATCATTAAGCCAACTATCATCCAACCATGAACCCCCCCTCCCCGAGCCAGATCCCTCAACTAGCTACCTTCAAATCTCTCCATGTAAAACCAAGCCTTCATTGATTGGATGCTTCCAAGCGAGAGCAGGGGGTGTGATCTGATTGATCCGGCACTATTCCCCTTAAAACCTCCCACTCATGCTCCAGCATAGACAAATTGACAATATCATGCCAAGCGCGGCGATGGTACAAAGCCTCACGTTCGCGACCTTCCTCCACAAATCCAAGTTTCCTGTAAAGCTTCAATGCATTCGGGTTGTACGAAAATGTGCCTATAGAGACTCTGTGCAGTCCAGCATGCTGAAATGCCCAGTCCAGTGCCCAGTTGATAGCTTCTCCGCCGTATCCTTTCCCCCGGAACCCGTCCGCAAGTGAGATTCCTATCGTCGCATTGCGATGATGGGTGTCGTTTGGTCCCATCAGACTGAAAAGGCTCATGTGGCCAATTGGGACTGGCTTGGGATTTTGAGCAGGTTGACCCAAGGTTTGGGTCTCAGTTAAAGAGTTTGTTTCTGATTCGAGGGAGTTTTGAGGAGGGAGGCATATAACCACTCCTAAAATGGCGTCTTGAAGTACTTTGATGAACTCCCCTGCCGAATTTTTCTGAGACGGGCGCGGGAGACGTCCAGTACTCAGTGTTTGAATTATAGGCTCATTCATAAGACGGTGGAAAAATGCGATGTCCTCTTCAGAGTTCTCTGGGGCTCGGTAGATGAGCCGGCTAGACTTTGAAAGGTCCCAGGGGGCTTGGGTTGATGCCATATTGGAAGATTAGAAATTCAGGTTAGAATGTAAAGTCCGATTTCTTGGGGATTATCGATAGCTTTATAGAAACATCTATGGATGAGCGGGTAATATCCCATTTGGTGATAACCAATTAGCTTCCATTGTGAACGCCCCGTTGCATTTAGGCCTGGAGCTAATCCCTAAAGGGTAATCTCGGGCTCCCGATTAGGTCGGGATGTCTTGTGACTACCAAAGCAGTTCGGAATATAAATTGGTGAAGCCTAATAGGCACCAATACTACTATATACGACCTTGTTGTCTTTCCTCTTCTCCTTTTTTCAATACCTATTCACTACCTATTGGGTTAGAAGAGCAAACCATAGACATAATTTGACGAAAACACACTTTTTATATAACTACATAGTATACCAGAATAGTCGGCATGTGCAGCCTTGTTACGATTTTTTGGTAGTCCTTTGTTTTCGACGGGGTAAGTGACTGGGTAAACACCCAAGTCTTGAAATGCTCTCTCCCAATATCCAAACAGCGAAAACGGGTCCGAGACGCTGTGGTGGTTTATCTGACAAAGCAGGATTCCTCGCCCGACGTGATCGCTACGGTTGAGAACCCTAGAGATGACAGTTTCTAGACAGGGAGCACGATGCGTCCAATTCTTTTATTGCGTGGCCTTCTGGCAGAATGTATTTCAAACGCTGTTGTACACATAATTCGTCAACAAGACAAGAAACTGATCGTAAAATAAATGCTTCAATATGTAAAAGTCACAGTATATTTTAGCCCTACAATCAATCTTGATGCGGCCCACGATCCTTCTCCCAAAACCAATGATAAAGGCTCTTCCACTCGGCTGCTTCATCCTCAACATAATCACCGACCAGCTCAGCCGTCTCATTAAGTTCATCAGAAGCTGATGAAGTAGGGACTTTCAGACCTGAAGAAGCATCAATGCTAGTATGCGCACTTCCAGCTGCATCAGCAGCGCCTGCAGAGTTTGATGTCGTATCAACAGCGGTACCGCCAGAATTAACGTTCAGCAGCCCCTCGGCGCCCTCCCTTGTTCTCTCCGCTAAATCCCGCGCTCCTTCACGTGCGATCTCTGTATACTCCTCTGCCTGTTCGCGCGCACGCTGGATAATTTCGTCTGGCGAGGGATAGCGACGTCCCAGAAGCAGAAGGAGGTAGTAGCTCTTGACTATAAAAGCGTACACTGCGTCTTTTGCGAGCATTGTAAAGCCGTGTGAAAAGAAGCCTTTAAGTACTTCACCATGAAGCCCGGCGTAGAGCCCTGGTATACCGTCTGTGCGGGCGATGGTGGCGACTGTGGAAAGTATTTCGGGAGTGAGAGAAGCGAGAAGGGAGGCCCCAGTCTTATCTGCAGTCCCAGACTTAGACTTAGAGTCCGAGGTCAATACCTGAGCCCTGGTTTTTGCGAGGGAGAAGGGGTATGTGATTGACGAAGCGGCAACCTTGCTTAGAGCCGCTAAAAGGAATGTCAACGATGGAGGGGGTTTGTCGCGCTTCGATCGGGGGAGGAGGGTCCGTTTGAGGAATTCATTGAGGAAGAACGTGAGAGATGGATTCAGGGTGAGTATCAGAGTGGCCGAGTATCCAGACCAAAAGCCTAGGATACCCTTCTCAGAGCGGATGCGAGCTGCAATGTCACTTGTTGACAAGCTCTTCGCATTTCCACCCTTTCGTGTCGCGGACGTCTGCTTGCGCGCGACGATATTCGATAGTGGCGTGGTGAATAGCTTGGCAAACGAGCCAGCTAAAACACCAACGGCAAGTTCGTCGAGTATTGGAAGGACAATGTTTTTGCTCTTGGCGGCTCGCTCTATACCTACATGCGCGACTATCCTCTTCTGGCGGATGACACTATACGCAAGAAAGAAAAGGAACGAATCTGCGACGGTCTTCCAGGTATCCTGCGCCAGACCGGGGTAGAAGCCGGCGATGCCTTGTTGCGCATATATTTTGCGGGCAGCATCCACCACACTGGTATATTGTTCATCTGAATTCTCGTCGTCGTCTGATTTCTCGCTCGAGTCGCTGTCTTTCTGCTTCTGATTCTGGGTCTGTAGACGAGCGACGATGACATTGAGCGGGTAGACGACCACATTTGAGATGGCTGCGCCCACTGCACCAGCAGTTGCATTCCCTAGAGCCGGGAGGGCTGGGCCATGGAGGGCGGCAGATTTCCAGTCCCGCGGGTCGTGGGCTTCGTATCGGTAGGAGGGGTGGTAGACGTCCTTAATTGCGGGAGCATGTTAGTATGGTCAAGTGTATTGTGGGGATGCGGATGCGGATTTGTGAGGGAATAAGAGTGAGCTGCTCTTCAGGACATACCAGTTGAGACTCGTAGGATAGCTTGAATTCAGCCATGGCTCTGCTCGAGTTCGAAATTTGTGGGGAAATGGTGTTATGCTCCGGGTCAGGCCCCTCAACCTCTGGTATCCGTTCCAGGCAGGATTATCATGGGTGAGATATTTCCAAGATGGTTTGAAATGATGATAATTACAGACAGTGGAAAGATTCTCAATAAAGTACGAACGTGATCTCCTTGGATTAAGGCCGAGGTCCACTGCCCCCAGGGCCATGCGGAGAGATTACGTCATGTAGATCACTTCCAAGGTTGGTTCGTGCACTTCAGGCTTCAAGGCAGTCAATTTCTGTCGGAGTGTGAAGACCGGCATACCGGAGGATTTAGTTATTAATCCTACATGTTTTGTAACTAACTAGTTACTTAGTTATAGTTAAATTGTGAGGAGAGCCGATACAGAAATACAGAGTTGAACCATATTTTACGATACGGCTTCAACCGACAATTTCTACATACATCGATCAATGTTCGCTGTACTCATACATACAAATGGAATGGGAATCCTTCCCAACCCGCTTCACCGCTTGATCCCTCATCACAATACATGTATCCACCTCTTCCTGGGAATAATCCCTTCGGGCTCTGATTGAAACATTCAGTGGAAATCGAAATGCGAGTCTGCTCGCTGAGTGAAAGGATGCGCCCACTGGATCTCGCCGTCAAACCCCCAGTCAATCTTCTTTTGGGGACATGTTTCTTTTGTCCCGCCGGTAATCCAAGATCTGATGTAATCGGCGGAATTTTCAACTGTTGTTAACTTCACTCCAACCTGGTTTGTGGCCTTGGAGAGTGCCTCAAACACGAAAACGCCTCTGTCCTCAAAAGGTGCCTCAATTATGATCTCATCGAGGCGTTTTAATTGGCGTTGCGACAAAACGGGAAGTGTTCTGGTCCAGAGACTTTCGCACAACTTATCACTCATGAGGGTGAACTCTTGACCATCGTGAATTTGGAAGATGTGCAGCTCCTCAAGTGATTTGGGGAGCAGGTGGTGCAAATGCTTTGCACTGTTGCACACCCCGTCCTCGTCATATAGCGACCGGTAACGACGTTTAAACCATGTCATTTTCTCTTCAGTCTGGACAAGATAACCGGCGGATAGTCGTAGTCTCTTCAAATGAACAAGCCCTGAGAGGTCGAGAGGCTGAAGATACAAGTCCTCGTTTATCCTTCGGTCAGCTCGATTGAATGATAGTTCAAGACAGGTGAGGGTCTTCGATGTGTATTGAAGCGCGTGGGTGAGCTCGGAGGCTTTCACGACCCAACCCATCCGCTTCGTCCACCCACGTTCGTAGATGAAGGTTTGCAACTTGCGGGTCTGGTTGAGGAGCCTTTCAAGGCTCTGAGCGTCAAAGGTGCACTCGCGAAGTTCGAGGTGAACCAGGCGATCGGCATTGACAAATTCAGGTCTCAACCATCGTACTGCGTTGGTCCATTTGGTACCGAATACATGGGTCAAAGTGGGAATTTGAAGAAGCACCATGAGCCAATCAATGTCAGCTAAGGGTACGTTCCCATTGATTTCCGCTTTCAGGTGAGTGAGGTTGGGTAGCATAGGTGTAGAAGAAGTTATAATGCCATTTCCATCGATGCGTATCGGGTGTGCACTGGCGATACCCATCAAGACACGTTCAACCAGGTTCCAATCTGTGACTTGAGGATCGCTATATGGGTCTTCATGCTCCATTGGGATCTCGAGACGTTGTAGGGAAGGCAGGTAACCCAGAAGAACGGCCAGTAATGCATCAGACCGGGGTACATCGGGCCCAAGTGCTGTGCGCAATAGCACCCTCAGGGCGGGATACAATGGTAAATTCATACCGGCAGCCATGATCATTCTGTGGTCTCGTGGATGGAGAGGTTGAAGACCAAGCTCTCTTCTCTCCGGTTGAGTGTGACTCTGTCTGTGCGCGTAGCAAAGGTCGTGCAGGTCAGTCAAATCGAGAGATTTCACAAGTCGCGCAATGTGGGGGTTGCGGAGGATCGTAAAAAGAAAGCGTTCGATCTGAATATTTGGTATAAAAAGATGAAAAGGTGAAAGTAATTGTTGAAGGAGAGTCAACTTACACAACGACGATCTGCGGGAAATGCCAAACCGGGCCAAATTCGATAATGAGGGGGAGCTCCCAAAGATACATTGCCGTACAGTGCAGGCATTGCCATGTGATATAGCTCCCTGTTGCAGGCAGCCACGCGACTTAGTGTCAAGGAGTCATGATCAAGCTGCTCAATGATAATGAGCTTGATTTCTGCCGGAAGGGTTTGGAACTCCGTCTTTGGGGTAGGAGGGCGTGGATAAATGAGAGGAATAAAATGCAGGGGCAAAAAAGGAGCCATGTTTGTGAAATCCGATGTCTGACTCTAGGCAGTAGATGAAGAGAAAGGATGAAGAGAAAGGATGAAGGTGAGGAGAGTGCACTCTTTGCGCAGCCTGTCTTATTCATGGACATACCACATGGGCAGTCGCTTAGTCGCCATGGCAATTTCTTACATCGTCAGAACCTGACCAGTTGATTTTGGGCACTCAGAAAATATAGAGCGCTACGCCGCTACCTACATACTGGATTTCCTCTGCCACTTCTTGGCGTTCCCTTTCCGTTCTAGTGCTCAGACCTTGTGTGAAGCCCCACTATGTAGGGCTCAATTGGATTGATCAGAGTGACAGGGATTACTATACGACATACATATACTACTACGAATGCAATGCAACTAGTACTGCGTGTGTATTCAAACTGAACTCTGAGCTGCTAAATATACTCCGAGTCCCACTAGTATAGTTGTGCGCGGGTAAGCGAGGTCATATGACTCTCTGTCTATATGCCTCTATAATATATAGATCTATCTAGGATCTACCTCGAGTCCTACGATCCTCTCTAGGAGAGCGGGACGTGACATTACCTCCCTTCTTTATACGCGCCGCCCTCGGCGTGCTCTTGGTTCTTATCATACCCTAGCATTATATCGCTTTCTCGCTTTATTTAACGATACTTTGACCGAGTCCTACGATAGCGTTGATCCTTTGTTTTAGTGATATAGGGGTCGGTATACGAAGTAATCCTTTATCTCTAGGTACGATATACGAATTCCTCGGGGGTTTTTAGAGCCGTATACCCCCTTTCTTTAGAGAGTATACCCTTATACTCTCCTTCTTACGATATCGTTTAACTAGGGTAATACTAACTAGGTTATAGTAGCCGTACCTACTACGCCTACCGAGGCGTAGTATATACGGTATATTAATTCTATTTTAGCTATCCCTACTAGGGCTTATTATATTTCCGCGGCTAGTCTTAAGTACTAGTACTACTATCGCTAATATTAGAGTTGTATTATAGTATACTTCTTCCGCCTTCCTACTTACTCTCTCTTCTAATATTATATAGGTTAATCCCCGTCTCGACGCCGAGGTAAATACTATTATCCTCGCTCCGACTCTCGCCTCTCGTCGCCTTACTTTAACGGCGTTTAAGAGTACCCGTAACGCTCTAGGTTATCGTATTAAGACTAGTCTTACGCCTCCTATCGTACCTCGCGCTTTACTACCTCCTCCTCCGCCGCCCCCGCCGCCGCCTACTCCGGTTAAAGCACTATATACGTAGTTCGAAGGGCTCTTAATCGGGATAATATAGCGTATTATAGGTTTTTAGAGGGGTATTCTAGCTAAGTTTCGAGTAATTTTAGGTATATTCGTAACGGGTGATTCGCTACTCCTTAGCGTATTACGTAATCTTTATATTTAGGTTTTCTTTAAATTTGTTTTCTTAATAGTCGTTTAGGAACTCCTTCGCGATAAACTTCGTCTCTATACTCCTTCTACTCTAACCGAGGCTATCTACCCTTTATTAGTTTATTTAAGGATTCGCGCTCCTTACTAAACCTAGGGATAGTATCTACTTCGCTTACTAAGACGTTAGGGTCCTAGTTTACGTAATATATTAGTTTTAGATCAATAGGTACGTTATAGGATAACTATAGCGAGGTCCTCGGCGAGGTTATCTACGCTCCTACGTATCCGTTTCCCTTAACTAGTAATCGAGTGGTAGAAGGTATTTATAGAATTAGTAGAGCGTTATTTTCCCTTTATAAATCGTACTAAACCGTCTATCGTAGGTTCTTCTAAGCCCTCTTTATAAGGTTTTCTTTCTCTATTAGTCTATTTTTCTCGAATTTATCTAATACTACTATATCTTCGAGGATACTTCTCGGTTCCTAGGTATTCTCGTTATCTCTATAGCCTTATTAGCGAACTAGGTATTATAGGCCTCTACCCCTTTTCCTAGTCTCTAGGATCCGGTCGATTTTAAATTCGAGTTCTCTATCGACCTCGACTAGGTCTAGGCGTTTACTCCGAATCGGGTTACCCTTATAGGGTTCGAGTATAGAGACGTACTACGTAGTATAGATCTACCGGTATAGTAGCGTTAGTAATAACTAGTATACTTACTAGCCTATTTTCTATATAATCTAGAAGGGTCCTTCGTAACGATTCTCTAGCTTTTTATATAGTCGCCCTAAGTCGATATAGGTATTCCGAAGTAGTATCTAGTCGGTTATATAGAAGGATTTTTCTATATAGTTCTTATCCGCGGCTCTCTTTATAACCTCCTTTATCCTTTATAGCCTTTTAGAGAGTTCTTCTCGCCTCTCTACGAGCTCGGTTATACGTACTTTTATATCCTAGTAGACTTCTTTCTTATCGTCTTCGACGCTTAAGCGTAGTTCTAGCCGGATTCCTATTAATACTTCGCTTAGGGAGACCCCTATTACCGAGTACGTAGTTATATTATATACGAACTACGCGAGGGGAATCTATCTAGTCTAATCGTCCTAGTACTAGCTAACGTAGTTCCGTAAGTAGTATTTAATTAACTAGTTCTACCTCTCTATCTACCTATCTATCTAGGGATAGTACGCCGTCGATAATCGTCGTTTTATTACGAGGTAGAAATAGAAACTAGCCTAGAAAGCACTAGTAAATAGACTCCCTCGGTTACTAACTAAGTTCTCTAGTATCCCGAGTTATAGGACGACTTTCGTATATATTATAGATACGAGCCCTTCTACCGTTATATCCTTTTAATATAGGATATAGATCGAGAACTTCGTAAATAGGTCGACTACTACTAAGATCGTATCGTATACTTTATTCTTCTACTTCGAAGGAGGTAGACTAGTAATAAAGTCTATACTTATCTACTATAATAGCCTTTATAGTACTAGTAACGGTTCTAATAGTCTATATAGTTTATATCTATATACTACGTTCCTTTAGTATATATCGTATTCTTCTACGTACTTAGTAATCTCCTAGTATATATTATACTATAGATACTTACTACGAATCCTTTCTAAGGTTCGCTTCTTCCTATAGTATCCTACCTATAGATTACTATAGTAGATTCGTATAATCTTATACGTTACTATAGGGTCTCTTAGTATATAGACTTTTCCGCTATATCTAAGTAGCCTATCTTCGATAGTTACTACCTATAGCGTACCGCTAAGGTATCTATTACTCCCTACTTCGTCTATCTCCTAGCGTTTCTCCTTTAAAAAGCGGTTCTAGCTCTAGATCCGTTTAATAAGGTTTACTATAGACTCTATAGAAGTATCTTTTAGCGCTATTTCTCCCGCTAGGCCGACTACTACCTCTACTCGGGTAATATACCGTTCTAGACCGTTATTATTACTAATAACCTAGTACTTATCTATATATAGCTTTTATACTACGTAGGGGGTTTCGAGGGTACTATTATACTCCTCTAGGGTAGTTATAAGCTCCCTACGTACCTATAGGTTCTTTTCTCTAGGGCTTTAGTCCTCTTTTTAGGACTCTAGTATCTTAGTACCCGTTACGCCCTTAGTCTTAGGGTTTAATACGGCTTTTACGCGTATAATAACGTTTAATTAAACCGTTTCTACCTCCTTTATATCTTTTATAAAGGGGCCTTTTAGTAGACTCTATTTAATTTATAAGAATAGTTTATCCTCTATAGGGTCTACCGACTCTACCCCTCTTACTTCTTTAGTATAGTCGGACCTCCGACTTATCGTATCGGCCGGGTTCTTTAAACCTACTTTATACTATATTATAAAGTCGAATAATATAAGTCTTATCGCCTATCGCGCCTATCTCCTACTAAGATTCTATAGTACGATATTTATAAAACCCTTTAGGTTTTTATAGTCTAATAATACTAGGATATCCGTGGCTCCTTTAAGGTAGTATCTCTACGTTTTAAATACCTCTATAATAGCTAGTAGCTTACTATTATAGGTCTTATATCGGGTTTCTAGCCTATTAAGCTTTCGCGAATAGAAAGCAATTAGGTACTATTGTCTATCTTCCTCTAACTATAAGATAATCGCCGCTAGTATAAATCCTAACGCGTCTATCTTTACTAGTAGCCTTTAGCTTAGTCGGAAGTAGGTAAAAAAGGGTACGCTCGTAAAGTACTATTTTAGGGCGGCGAATACCTCTCTCGCCTCCGTTATAAAGACGAAGCCCTAAGTCTTTTTATTCGTACCCTTTTTATAGGCGTCTAGCCCTTTTACTAACGTATTAAGTAGTACGTAGATTTTTAAGAATAATATAATAAACCTTCTATAGAAGTTTATATATCCCGTAAATATCTAAATATCGTAAATATTCTTCGGCTCTAGTTAATCTAAGATAGTCTCTATTTTCTTCCGATCTATCTCTACTCCCTTTAGGGTAACGATAAAGCCGAGAAATTCTACCCGTTCGGTATAGAAAGTATATTTTAATCTCTTTATATAGAGTTTATATTTATAGAGCCTCTCTAAGACTCTTCGGACGTACCCTATATAGGTCTTAATATCCGCTAAGAAGATTAGGATATTATCTAAGTAGATAACTATAAAAATATTAATAAAGTCTACGAGGGCTCTATTAATATAACTTTAGAATATTACTAGAGTATTAGAGAGGCCGAATAGTATAACCCTATATTTATAGAGCCTATATCTAGTACGAAATACCGTTTTCTATTTATCTCCCCGTTTAATACGAAGGCGATAGTATATATCTATAAGATCTAGCTAGGTAAATATCCCGGCTCCTATAAGGCGGTCTAACGATTCTCCTATAAGTAGTAATAGGTACCTATTCTTAATAGTAATATCGTTTAGTCCCTAGTAATCTATATATAGGCGTAGTCCTCCGTCCTTCTTAGGTACGAATAGTACTAGCGCCCCTATTAGGCTCTACGAGGGTTATATCTATCCCTTCTTTATAGCTACTTTGAGGTATTCTTTTAGTACCTAAAGTTGTTCTCTCGAGAGTAGGTAGATAGGTTTCTATAGTAGTTATAATCCTTCTTTAAGATAGATAGCGTAATCTATATTAGAGTACGATACTACGATCCCCGCTTCTACTAGGTCGAATATATCTACGAAATCTATATACTCCTTAAGTAGGGTATTATCTTATATTACTCCTAACCTTATTGCTCCCTCTATATCTACCCGGAGGTAGGCTAAAGTATATTATAAGCCTCCTAAGAGTTCTTAGGCGTATATTTAGGCTATAATCTTTTCTACGTCGGCTTTATTTTATATACTACGATACTACTATAATACCTCTCTTTAATCTATAATAGGGTTTTCGCTAGTTAACTAGTCGAATCCTAGGATTATATCGTAACTCTATATCTCTACTACCTCTATAGTAATAGTATAACTTTTCGTCTTACCTATACTATTAGTTAGGCTTAACTTAATTTCTCTTACCCTATAGGACTTAATATACTACCCGTCGATAGCTTTTATTATTCGTAGAGGGTATTACGAATCCTCTAGATACTCTTTCGCCTATTTTTAGCTAATAAAAGATCCTTCTACTCCGTAATCTATAAGGGTATATATAATAACGTTTTCTCGTCTAATATTTATAAGTACCTCGCTTACGAGGGCTTTATATATCTACGGCCTTAATACGATAACTCCTAATATAGCCGTAGCTTAAAGTATTAGGGCCTCTATTTTTTTAATCTATCTTTAGATCTACCTAGCTATGAAGGGACGAAGCTAGGTTTGATTCAATCTAGCCAAGCCGTTTGCTGTTATCTAAAAGCTTAAGGAGAGAAGTGGGAGCTAACGTGGTCGAACGTAAATAAGAGGGGGTGTACGGAAGGTTACGTACGCGTACGTGATGTTAACCGGGCACTGGCCCGTTATAATACCCCCTCCTCCCGGCGGTGTCTAGGGGGATCCCCGTTCGTATATAGAGAGTACCCGTGCGTACGTAGGGGTATGTTCCCTAAGGTCCGTTATTCGTTCGCGCGTTTCCGTAACGTGCTTTAAATACGTCTAATACGGCGTATTCCTCCAATTCGTCCAACCTTTCCTATATTTGCTCCGCAAAACCAGCCCATTTTACCAAGACTTCATATCGATAACCTCTCCCGACCCTCCGTATACGTGCGGCTATAATCTTTTCGACTTCCTATTCCAATTCGTTGTTAACGATAATCGGCGGGGGTTAGGTATTATCTATTACCTAGGAAGGGAGGGGATCTAATACCGCGGGTCGTATTAGATCTACGTAGAAGATAGGGTAAATCCCGCGCGGAACGCTTAGTTCTATAGTATATAGGGACGGGACGTTTACGATCGTATACTTTCCGTATAGCTAGTCTAGTTTCTTCGACGGCCGTAAGGACGTAACGTTTTATAGGTATAACTATACTTTATCTCCCGTACGGTAGACTAGTATAGCCTATCGTATATAGTTCGCTTATTCTTACTGTTTATTCTAGGTAGTAGCGATTGCTACTTATACCTAGTCGGAGGCTTCGCGAAGGCGTTCTATAAAATCTCTGCCCGCTCGTTCGGGGCCGTTTCTATAGCCCTAGAGGTTTCTATTATCTTCTAGTCTAATCGGGTCAATATAGTATCCGTACGTAAAGAAGAATAGTACTAAACTAGTCGACGATACCTCTCGGTTATTAATTGTAATAACTACGATCGGGAGGAGACTAGACTAATCTTCTTATAAATAGGCCGTAAAGGCCTATAGGATCCTTTCTATCTCCTAATTTGCTCGTTCCGTTGCGCTATCGGTCTAAGGGTAAAAGGCCGTTGATAGTCGTTGTTAGATTTTCAACCTTTTATATATTTCTTTCTAGAAACCACTAACGAACTAAGGGCTACGGTCGCTTACGATTACGAGCGGGAGCCCGTAGTATATATAGAAGTAGTTTATAAACGCTTCGGCTATAGCATCGCTTATAATAGAATCTATAGCGATAAGAATAACGCTTTTTATAAGTCTATCCGTGATAATAAGGTAGTTCGTAGCCTTTCGGGGGCTACTCGTAGGGAGATCTATAACGAAATCGACGGAAATTTCCGCCTAGATCCGTTATAGGATCGGTAATAGCTTTAATAATCCGTACTTAGTATCGCGCTATATTATACTTCGCCTATAAATAGTATAGTTCCGTAAGAACTACCGTACGTCTTTTACTACTCCTAGCTAGAAGAAGCGTCGTAAGAGGATTATATACGTAGTATCGCGTCCTAGATGCCCCGTAATATACGAGTCGTATACGTTTTAGATAATACGTATCCGTAAGGGCTTATTGTCTAGGATCTATATCCGGTCTCGGAAGCAAAGGAGACCCTATACGTCGAGGTAGTATTCCGCGAGGCTCGTTTTGACTTAGATTCTACCTAGAAGTTTACGTTCCCCTTCTTATAGAGCCCGCGAGATCGCCTAATAGCTTACGTCCGTTTTTCGAGCTTTACCCTAGAGTACCTATAGCTCTCTATCCTTAAACAAGTTGATAGGCGTTTCGAAGTTTATAGGGGTTTCTACGTCTATTCGTAGCCGTCCGGTTTTTATCTTAATCTTTTTAAAGATATACCGGAATCGATTCGTTATTCGTTCGTCGCTTCGATCCTATAGGAGATCTTATTCTCTTCGTAAGAGGGCGTCCGGTCGCGTAGCTAGCTTTCTAGGCCGGTACTAAATCTTAAAGTCGAATTCTACTAATACGTCTACCTATCGTATCTAGCGTTCGCTTAGGTCTCGTACTTTCCCGAAGTATCGTAGGTTCTTATAGTCGGTAATAATCTTAAACCTAGGGACTATTTTTAGTTCCGGGCGCTACTCTTTTAGGCCGCGTATAATCGTAAGGAGCTCTTTATTATATATTTCGTAGTTTACTTCCGCTAGCGATAGTTTCTAGGAGAGGTATATATACGGGCGTAATATTCCGTCGTCTTATACTTACGATAGTATACCCCCGGTAGTCTATCCGGAGGTATTAGTTTCTACTACGGTTTCGCGTCCTTCTTCGAAGTACGCTAGGATAGGTACGTTAATAAAAAGTTCTTTTAAGTCTATAAAGGCTTCGTAATAAGCCGTATCCTAGTAGAAGTCTATTCCTTTACGCGTTAACCGTACTAACGGTACTACTAAGTCCGTAAAGTATAGGATAAAGGTCCGGTAGAAGTTCGTAAATCCTAAGAAGCTCCGTACGTCTCTGACTATTTTTAGTAGTTCCTATACACGTATCGCTTCGACTTTCGCTAGGTCTACGTAGACGCCCGTACCTATACGGATAATAAATCCTAAGTACTTAACCGTTTCTTTTTCGAATTCTAACTTATTAATATCGTACTATAGGCCTACTTCCTATAGCTTCTATAAGACTTCGGTTACCTTCCGACGATAGTCCTCGATTGATCCGTTCGAGTAGATAATAATATCGTCTATATATATAGAGACAAAGTCGTCGAGGTACTTACGGAGTACTTAATTAATATACCGTTAAAAGGTCGCGGGCGCTCCT
Source organism: Penicillium cf. viridicatum (assembly GCA_028974045.1). Classification (NCBI taxonomy): domain Eukaryota; kingdom Fungi; phylum Ascomycota; class Eurotiomycetes; order Eurotiales; family Aspergillaceae; genus Penicillium; species Penicillium cf. viridicatum. The sequence continues at coordinate 5,166,139 of JAPQKQ010000002.1, read as the reverse complement.
ATAAGGCTAAATAGGGTTACGAGCTATTCAAATAACCCGTATCTCGTTCGAAACGCGGTTTTCTATTCTTCTCTAGGCTTAATCCGGATCTTATAGAACGCTACGATTACGTCTAGCTTCGTAAACTACCGTGTTTATAATATATTCCGTAGGGTTTCTCTGATTAAAGGTAGTAGATAGCGGTCTTTAACTATTATCTCGTTTAGACCGCGATAGTCTACGTAGAACCGTACTCCTCCGCCCGGCTTCCTAACTAGGAGTACTAGTACTACTACCGGGGATTTACTAACGCGAATAAAGTTCCGTCCGAGTAGGTCCGTAAGCGTTTTTCGTAAAACGAGAAGTTCTTCTTAATTTATACTATAAAGAGGGCCGTATAGGGGCGAGGCTTCCCTATTAGAACTATCCTTTTATAGGGGAATACGATAATCTACTCCTAGTCGGTAGTCTAGTAATTGTTCCGTACGCTTCGTATTAAATACTTTTAACTACGGCCAGTAATATTTAGATAGATATACGCGTAGGTCAACGTATTTCTTCTTTCGTAATACCTTTTCGATATCCGCGAGGGTTACTTTTCCGATCTAAAGGCTCTCTACGGGTCCGGTTATATACGTTTCTAGGAAATTCCTAGCGGAGAGTCTCTAAACTCGTAGAGGCTTTATACTCTAGGGGCCTACTATAGGATTCGCTCTATTCTAACACCGCGTATATTCGCCCGTTTTCGTAAAGATATCGAGGTAACCTTTTTATACCGAATAGCGCCTATCTATATTGATTAACTATTGAGATCCGCAGAGCTCATTGTAGTCACATGATCTGCGTCTCTGGTTGCCCCAGGACACCGTGCGGATCATTCCTGTTCCGCACAAATGCCACTTTGGCATACGTGGAACTCCGTATCGACCTGTATATAGCATTGCGATACGTCCTGTCTAATACAAACTATGCGATCCTTTCTGAATCACATCTGGTAGCATGTCGGTTTAATCCTCCTCCTACGGAGGACTAGGGAAGGGTACGACGGGATCCGCCAGAAGCCTCACGAGGAACGTACCGAAGAATACGACTCCAAAAGGCCTCTACTACCCCCGTACCCAAGCCCGACACACGATCCAGCGGACCTGGGTTCGAGCGAGGACGCAAGGAAAATACACGATCCGGAACGCACGGAATGGTGGTTGGGAAGTTAGAGCGAACTAACGATCCGCCAAGGGATACCCCTCACCAAGGAACAAGCGGTGTGAGGGATACACAGCCGGAGACATCCGACGGGCTCCGAACTATCCGTCAGGAGACGTATCGATCCGAGTGAAGCGTCACTCGCCCGAACTAGTCAGAAACAGATCCGCATCCAGCGAGGACCAGCCTACATAAATAGAACGCCTCGCTGCCGCAAAAAGGGGGAAATAACAACCAACGTTACAGACCCCTGAGCACCCGAAACAACATGAGCACCCCCGAAACCCCAGCCTTGACCAGTGAACAGGTCCACGCCGGACTTCCCGGTGAGGTCCAAGCAGCGCTTGATGTCCTCACGGTTGGGGAAAGAGAGCTCTACCTCCATATGTACAACACTCGGGACCATGAAATGATCCACCCAGTGCTGTACGCAGCCGCAGAGCGGGCGCGAAGCCTACTCACTCACCAAGCCGAAGTCGCACGACTAAGCGAAATCATGGCAAATGCCCACCCGCCTCCGCAGACTACCCCAACGGCGCCAACCGGTCTAGCAACGACCGCGGCGGCAGCCGCCGCTACGAACCAGACCGTTATGCCAACGGCGAGCGTGTTCAATCTGAGTGAGATGGACAAGGATGTAAAAAGGTCTATCATCAATGACATCCGGAAAATCGACAACTACGACGGGACCATCCAAGGTGATGCGGCCCGTAAATGGGTAGTCGATTGCGACCGCTACTTCGCCGAGCTCATGAATATCACCGGATACGACACGCCCGGAGCCGCACGTATCATCCACGCCAGTGGGAAGCTTGTGAGAACGGCGTTACAACGCCTGGAGAACTACAAGCAAGTCTGCGAAAACCAACGCTCCGGCACGTTTACCACATGGGACGACTTCAAAAGCTGGGTCAAGAGAGAATTCTCGGAACACCTAAGCCAGGAGAAGCTCTGGGAGAGGTTCGACGGCCTAAAACAAGGACGTACGTCTATCAGCGCGTACGCCGGTAACCTCCGTCAAGCCGCAGCGGACCTTGACGCCGGGATTTCGGAACAATTGCTAATCCACCGCTTCATCGCGGGCACGAAAACCGAATATCAGGCCAAGTGGGCGGTGGAACGAGACCAACCTACCGTACTGATAGAGGTCGTCGCCCTCTTCATCGGCTACGAACGGGGCCTAATGATCGCGCGCCACCACCAAAACGGGCCAAGCGCATCAGCCGGCCCTGACGAGATGGACCTGTCGGTCCTTACCGGCCGACCACCGATCCCACGGCCGGCAAAAGAAACTCGCACGTGCCATAACTGCGGCTACCCAGGCCACCTCGCCCGCGCATGCCGCGCCCCGAAAACAGAAGAGACGAAGCGACGACAGAAGGCTGCGTCTCGTTACGGGGCGAAACCGGCGAAAAACTAGTGCGGCCGTACGACGTGGAAGCCCTCGTCGGCCGCCTTCAACAGGCTCCTGAGCAACCGCAATTCGACGCGGATGATCCCCTCGATCCACGCCACTCCGAAACCACGCCCCCGCGGGCTCGGCCAGAGTCTCCATCGCAGCACCGGAGGCGGGAAAAGGACCGACAACGACGCAACTTGTCGCGATCCAATCGCCGCCGCCGGAAAGAACCGCTGCACCTCTCAGCGTCCCTTAACGTTATGAGCGATTCGTTAACGTTTTACCGGGGAAAGATTTGTACGAACCCAAAACAGCCCTTGCAGGCCCGTATGCTCCTCGACAGCGGGGCGAGCAACACCTTTGTCTCACCTCGCGTCTTGCGGAGAACGGGCGAGACCGCAAGGTTACGAAAACCCAAGATTCCCCTATTGGTGACAATTGCCAACGGGGAACGCCTCGAAACGGCCGGCTTCGTCATACTCCCTATAAAACTAGGGGGATGGACGGGCCGTCTTAAGGCGTGGGTACTAGAAACGGAGTACGACGTTATCTTGGGGCGGGACTTCCTTCGTTCCGAAAACCCACGAATCAATTGGCAGACCTCTGTCATGACCCTCACAGATCACACTCATACAACCCACGACGTATACCCCACGAACGGGTCACGTATGATCGTGAAGGGCGACGCGCATGCCAATCTGATATCCGCTAGGCACGTTGCGCGGACTCTACGAAAAAAGAACAGGGAGGCGCGGCTCTTCATGGTGCGGGCGAAACCCGACGACGCCGCCGCGCCCCAATCGGAGCTGCCAAAACACGAAAACCCCCGAATACAGGCAATCCTAGAAAAATACAAAGACCTCTTCCGCGCGGAGCTCCCTACGGCCCTGCCCCCTGAACGAAACGTCGCGCACGAAGTCGAGACCGGCGCGTCTCGACCTGTGAATATCAATGCCTACGCACTTTCCGCCGAAAAACTCGACGAACAAGCAAAACAGATAGAGGAGCTCATCCGGAAAGGTCTAATCCGTTACTCTAACAGCGCATGGGGGTTCCCAGTCGTTTTCGTTAAGAAATCTAACGGGAAATGGCGCATGTGCATCGACTACCGTGCGCTCAACCAGATTACGGAGAAAAACGGCTACCCGCTACCACGAATCCAGGAACTACTCGACATAGTGGGCAATGCCCAGTTCCTGTCAAAAATCGATCTCACGGCCGGGTACTGGCAGATCCGAATGGGGGAGGGCGCAATCGAAAAAACAGCGTTCAACACGATATGGGGCAAGTATGAATGGCTTGCCATGCCGTTCGGACTCTGCAACGCCCCCGCCACATTCCAATCAGTGATCAACAATACGCTACGGCCAATGTTGGGCCGGAGCGTAGTCGTCTATCTAGACGATATTCTAATCTTCTCCGCATCAATAGAAGAGCACTACAAACACCTGGAACAGGCCCTCGCGCTACTGGCGGAACAAAAACTGTACGCCTCACCAGCGAAATGCCAATTCGCTACCGACCAGCTGGAATTCTGTGGCCACGTCGTGGGGAACAGGACCATTCGACCCCTGACGGCCAAAACCGAAGCACTAAATAACTGGCCACGGCCTAAAAACGTGCACGACGTGCGCCAGTTCGTTGGGCTCGCCACGTACTACCGCAGATTCATCAAAGACTTCGCAAAAATCTGCGTCCCACTCCACGAACTCCTGAAAGAGAGCGATAGCACCTTACGCAAGAAGCGTTTCCGACCTATTGTATGGACGGAGGCATGCGAAAGCGCGTTCCGCATGATCAAGGAGCTACTCATCTCGGCGCCTATCCTCAAACAACCCGACCGGAACAAACCGTATACAATCGAGACCGACGCTTCCGAATGGGCGCTCGGCGCGGTCCTTATACAGGAAGACGAGGAAGGAATACTGCACCCCGTCGCGTACGACGGAAGGAAACTCCACGGGGCGGAATTAAACTACCCCGTACACGAGAAAGAGCTCCTCGCCATCAAAGAAGCAATCCGCACATGGGATCGGTACATCGATGGTGACCGTTTCGAAACCACGATCATCACCGACAACGCGAGTTTGCAGTATCTCAATACCACGAAAGAGTATAGCAAGCGCCTCGCGCGTTGGGTCGCCGAATTCCAAGAATACCGCCTAGCAATTCGTTACCGGAAAGGCTCCGAAAACATCGTGGCGGATGCAATCAGCCGGCGACCAGACCTGGTCGAAAGCATACCCGCCAACGTGAGCCAAGAACGAACCGCATGGAATGCCCGCCTCACGACCGTAAGAGCGGTTCAGGGCGTTCCCGAAGAAGAATGGCTATCGGCGACAATCCGATTCCTAGAAGACGGGACGGAACCAAACGACCGTGCAACCGCCCGGGCTATGAAGAAATTCGCCACGAACCTAAGTTTTCGAAACGTACCGATCGACAAAAGGGCGTCACCAGAGGTCAACCGACAGCTGATCTATACCCACGACGATGGGGAGGTATCCCCATACCTCGAAGCACCATTCCGCACCGACCTAGTGCTTAACTCCCACCGAGAATTCGGTCATCTAGGCTTTCTAGGCCTGTGCGGGATCGTACGGCCTCGTGGGTGGTAGCCATCCATAAGAACGGACATCGAGGAGGCCGTAAAAGCCTGCCCGAACTGCTAAGTTGCGCAAGGCTCGCGGAAAAGCCTAGAGCGCGAGGAAGCACAGCATATGGTCACGAAAGGAGAGCGCCCTTTCCAACGCTGGGGAATTGACCTGATCGGCCGCCTACCAACCACTCCCAACGGCAACAGATGGATCATCACGGCCATTGACTACGCCACGGGATGGCCGGTGGCGCGGGCAGTACCAGACGCCACCGAAGAAGTCATTGCGGAATTCCTATACCGAGACATTTACGCACACTATGGTGCATTTATAGAACTCATCTCGGATAACGGCCCAAACCTCCTCTCCGGTGTGGTACGCCACTTTACGGAATTAATCCAGGCACGACACCGCACAACCACACCCTACTACCCCCGTACCAACGGCAAGGTAGAAAACTTCAACGGACTGGTTGGGCGGATGCTAACAAAATACCTGATGGGGAAACCCACAAGACTGTGGGACGAATACCTCACCCAGGCAGTGTTCGCCGCCCGCGTACGGGAGCATGCGGTATCAAAAAGAAGTCCGTACTACCTGGTATACGGAGTGCACCCACGCATTTCATCCGATGGAGACAGCTCCCCGGACAGTCGTCCCTAAGAGAACCGGGACGAGCAGATCCGACACCTCTCGGATGCTCGCTCCAAAGCGAACGAACTGCTACTCGTCCACGCGATCAAGAAAGAACAGATCCGGGACACAGCAGTCACGAAAACAAGCTTCCAGCCAGGAGACTGGGTCCTGGTACGGAATGAAGCAAAGAAGAAATACGAGAACACGTGGTTCGGGCCGTACAAGGTGCTCCAAAGTCACCCACTGGGGACGTACGCCTTGGCCGAACCGCAAGGACGTGTTCTGAGAAACCTCATCAATGGAGCAAGGCTTTTGGACGCGAACGTAGGCGACGACCCCCGTCTATGGGCGTCGCCTGCGGGGCGATCCGCACTGCGGAGGGCCGGTATGAAGATCAACCGCCCCGAAGAGCTCCGCAAAGTCCTTGACGAGGTTGAACCCCCGCCGCCAACATACGCGGATCTTTCGACCTTCACAAGGGCCGAATGGCAAGAATTCAAGCGCACAGGAATACGCCGGGAATTCGTGGGGGAGGACGCCATCGCCGAGCACCTGATTGCCAAAACGCGGGCACAGGGCCGGAAGAAAAATCGGCAGAAGGATGGCAAGAACGCGCCCGTGCTAGGCCTGCCGGACGCGGATGAATGGAATTCGGAAACTAACGACTACGAATCCGAGGATGACACTGACTCGGTGGCATCCTCAGGGCAAGAATCGACAGAGGACGCTCATCAGGAACCCATACAAAACGGTTCAGATCGATCTACGCGCCCCTTTGCGGTCGTTATTCCAGCACCATCATCAAGAAAGTAACATGACAGAGTTCATTATGCCCCGAAACAGGGCGAGAAATGAGCAGGTAGATACCTTGCTCCACGGAAAGATAAGTACAGCGAAAAGAACGGGGTCATACGGACCCCAACGAGAGAGAAAGACACAGAAAAACTCCGTCCAACCCCGCCCAGCCACGCACCAGTGAAAGAAATTACTCAAGAGCCGCAAAAACACCCTCAGAAGTCTCCGACTCACCCCCATCACCCCCATCCGAGTCATCAATATGACCCGCATCAAGCAGAACCTTCTTCAAGAGCCGTAAGTCGGATTCCAGACGCGTACGAACCTCTTTGAGCTCCGCATACGAACGCACCGAACCAGGAATGTCACTCATGTGGGATACGCCGGGTTCGGCCAGAGGAGAATGGTACCAAACGGAGTTGTACGCGGGGCCAGGGGCAGGAGCAGCCTCCACACGGGGAGGAACGTCAGGATACTTCTTCTTCTTCTTCGCACCTCCAGCCGCGGCAGCACCAGTCTTGGCCTTCTTTTGGGGGGTCGCCGCTGCCGCGCCACCGCCAGCATCCTTGCGCTTCTTCGCACCCGCGCCAGCAGGAGTGGCCGGACCCGCAACAACCTTACCACCGCCTCCAGCAACTTGCTGGACAGTCTTCCCATCCGCACGACCCTTGCCCTTATCCTTCTTGGACTTGGTCGGCGTGGCAGGGGCCGAAGCCGGAGCCCCAGCAATAGCGGCGAGTACGTTAGCGTGCTTGAGGAGAGGGTTCGACGGGTTTTTGGCCCGCACGAGATCGATCAGCCACATCGGGGGCTGGCCATTCTCCGGGCGAAAGGAACATTTGTTACCACCAGAGGAGTAACTACAACTCGCGCACGCCCAACTCCACTGGATGGTGGGTTGTGCGGGATCCGGGAGAAGAACAACTCGACAGTGAACGAACGGTCCATTCCCATACGCACAGTTCCCGCACTCCCCGCCAGAAGGCGCTTGGTAACCGCACAACTGGCCAACGACCGCGCGGAGAGGCATCCCAGTCCGGGCGGAACGAGCGGTACTATGACGTGTGGGACGCCAGTCCACAACGGTACGTGCAGGGAGCATGCTTGCGAATTGGCCATCTACCCCCGATGGGTTCAGGCTACTGAGGTACGGCAAACCGTTCATGTCCATATTGGCATGAGCGGCTGTATACGGATTAGCCTGGAAATAACACGTTGGCCCAAGAATTACTCACGATCAAGAACCTGCGCCGCCTTGTCCAATGCAAGGGTCGGACGGTTGGATACGGCCGGGCCTGGATCACCGACAGGACCCGCAAGAGGAGCAGGGGGAGCGACAGGAGGAGGCACAGCACCGGCCGCAGGGACAGGACCAGGCGCGGGAACGACCTCAACATCGTCATCCCCGTCATCATCATCACCAGCGGTATCACCACCAAGAGCGCCGAGAGCCGCCGAGTCCGGTTCGAACAAGACCGCACCAGCGCGGGAAGGAAGACCCGCAGAGCGTTTCGGAGAGGGGTCGAAATGAGACGCCAAAAGATCATCGAACGCGGAAGAAATCTTACGCGAGCGCGTACTGACAATAACGGGGCCAGACGGAGAAAGGCGCGACATCTGCGAACGTGTCCTGCAAGAAAAAGACGCGTTAGCAACTCGCAAGGACCCGAAAACCCGCCAGACGAAGCCGAACAGGGAGATACGATAAGGATGGAACGCACTGCGGGCGTGGAGGGTCGGGATCACCCCGAGACTGGGGGGACGACATGCGAAGGGACGTGCCACAAGACGAACTGGTTACTGCGAGGCACCGAAAAAGTCAGCACAACGGCCCGCACAGACCGGGAGGCTCCACATAAGCAAGGAAGGCTTGGCACAGGGTACTCACTGATCCTGCGAGCGTCGAAAACGATGAATGCAGGGCAGAAGACGATGAAAAATGATGCAGGAGAACCTACGTGGAGAAGAGGTGAAGAAGTGAGAAGGTGGGAAGTGAGAGCAAAGAGCAAAACTGAGAGTTGAGGAAACGTTTGCTACTTATGCAGATGTAACTGAGAGCCTAGGTGAGGACTCCTCGGACACAAACAAAGGCGTTACTATGCAAAAACACCCGTTCTTTGTCCGAGACACCCTCATGTCGACTCTCCAGTACATGGGGGAGGGGTCACCCCCCACACAAACATCGTCAGATTCATTGACGGCATTGATTTTGCCGCATTTCCTTTGTTAAAGCATCCTTTATGTCGTTTTATATGTCTTTATTGCTTACGGTGGCGTGCGGACAGTTTCGACTATTTTTGGACCACATCGCCACCACAGAACGATCCTTTTTCCTTTGTTCTACGGGGTCGGGAGAAATTGCAGCACTGGCAAATGCGTTCGGGACCGTACGGACCGAACATGACCTAGAATTCAAGTTTGTACTTAGCCATGAAGAAACTTGGGACCAGTTTCGAGTTAGTGGGGGAGGATGAGATCCGCAGAGCTCATTGTAGTCACATGATCTGCGTCTCTGGTTGCCCCAGGACACCGTGCGGATCATTCCTGTTCCGCACAAATGCCACTTTGGCATACGTGGAACTCCGTATCGACCTGTATATAGCATTGCGATACGTCCTGTCTAATACAAACTATGCGATCCTTTCTGAATCACACTATATATTCCTAAGGATTATCTAATCTATCTACCCGGGGATATTATATATATAGACGTCCCTTTAGAGGTATCTATATACGTCTATATCGAAATAGGTAATAAATTCGATCTTTCCTTAGTTTCTAGTAACGCTATCTAGCGTTCGGGGGGGTATTAAGATACGCGGGAGGCCGAGGGTTATTACGAAAGAATCGCTTATAGTAGTATAATATAAATACCCCGAATCGACTAGTACTTTTAAAAATTGAATTCTATTAACTAACGAATCGATATAAAAGGGTTTATTTTCTTACTTTAATAACTTCTCGGCTCCGTTCGGCTCCTATCCGCGATTTTAGGTAGGAGCTACTCTTTTTCCGAGTACTTATATATACTCTCTTAGTCCGAGCGGTCGCTCTCTCCTATAGGCACTTCTATAAGTGCCTCTGCTCTTATAACTCGGGTTCTTACTCTCCGTTCGTAATAGTATTAGGGCCGTTGTTTACTCGGGGGGTCCTCCTCTACTATCGCTACGGTTACGCGCGGGCGTTAGCGGGGGCTTCCGGGGCGGTTTAGTATTCTTACTAGTTCTAGAGGGCAAGATCTTATATCGTACCCATCGCGCCCGTAACGGTAATATCTTCTTTCTTAGCGTCGGCGTTTTTATTCTTCCTTTCCTACCTATTTCGCCCGTTTTCCTACGAGCCCTTAGTCTTCTTTCCGTATCTACGCGGAAGTAACCGTAACGTTAGGTATCGGGGTCTAGTCTATATAGTCGGGTACTAGCGACCTAGGACGGGTTGTCTTCCTTTCGTATCCGTACGTTATACGTTTTGACTCCGAAGAGAGTAAGTTAAGGTCGGTGTTAATACGGTATAGTAATAGTATAAGATCCGCGAAGCTATCGGGAGCGTCTCTATACAATAGGGCCGTACGGGTAGTTAGGTTTAGCGATCCTATTAAGATAGACACTTTCGTATCTTCCGGCTAACTTATCGCTCCTAAGTCCGCGAATTCTTTCTCGAACGTAGGTAAGTACGTGGCAAAGGACTATTTCGGTCCTTATCGTATCTCTCGTAGGCGTTAGGTAGCTCGTTTCTTAATATTCGGGTCCCTATAGATATTCTCGAGGTACTAGATTAAATCGCTTACGTTTCTATCCGCTCGTCGGTATTATATAAAAGCTACGGTATTCTTACTCGCGTTTCCTTCTAGTCGGGAGTAGACGTATAGTAGGTATACTCGTTCGTCTCCGAGAGCGTCCGTATCGAGAAGTAGCTTATTCTCGATTGATATTCGGAATACGGGCTACTCCGTCCTAATACCTTTAAAGGTAGGGGGGTTAGGTAGTCGCGCGCGGGGGCGTCGTATTAGGTTCGTATCGACCGGGCCTTAGTTAAGGCCTCCGTTAGCTTCTAGGCTCCGGTCGCGTATCTTATATATCGTATCCGCTGCCTATATTAGCCGTACGTTTACGCTCGTCTAGATTAGCTCTTCGAGCTTTTAGATCCTCTCTTCTTACGCTCGTACGCCTTCTTCTTAGTTAGTAGCGGCCTATACTATCTACTATATTATCAGCCGGGCCTATACGGGTAGGCTCGATGGCTCTATATTTTCTATCGTATTATTTCTCGTCGTGCCTAGTGCTTCTAGGGCTTTTCGTAGGTACGCGTTAGCCTAATTGGCCGTACTCTTCCGGATCTTCTGGGGAAGAGGAAGCTTTTAGAATGTGAAGGGACGAAGCCAGGTTTGATTCAATCTAGCCAAGCCGTTTGCTGTTATCTAAAAGCTTAAGGAGAGAAGTGGGAGCTGACGTGGTCGAACGTAAATAAGAGGGGGTATGCGGAAGGTCACGTGCGCGCACGTGATGTCAACCGGGCACTGGCCCGTTATACTAGCTACTTCTACTCGCCTAGTTTACTATAGAGACTCTAATAGGTATCTTTCCTATAGCCTAGTATATTATAGTACTTATATATAGATAGTTTTTTTCTATCCTTCTTACGCTTAGTACTTAGGTATTCTAAGTCCTCTTACGCTCGATATAACTTTTCGTCTTAATCTCGCGTCTTTGAGTACTTCCTCTTATTCTTATACGCCGGCTTCTCCGCCTTCTCTAGCTTAGAGTACTCTAGTTTCGAATTAGATCGAGCCTTCTTCGAGGACTAGAGATCTAATTTAATCGACTAGTACCGCTCTAAGAGGGTATTATATATATAGTCTAGGTCTAGCTCTACTCGGCGTCGTTCTTCGGCCTAGAGCTCTACAAGTACTCTAGCTATTAAGCGAAGCTTACGGATATCCTCTATTAGAGTAATACGTATATTCTTCGCGATTTAGTCTAGGTAGAGAGAGTATAATATTACTAATTATCCTAATTTCTACGTATACCTAAACTATTATATTCTAGCTTCTCTATATATAACTCGGGGGTTATCTACTAGACTTTATATAAAGCGAGTAAACTCCGAATAGGTCTTAAGGACCTCTAGCTTTATAAAGTAGGATTCCTAGGCTAATATTATTTCTATATCGAGTACTTCGAACCCTCGGGTAATCTTCGTTACGTTATCTACGAAATAGTATAGGTATTAACGGAAATAATTATTTAATTAAGCTTACTAGAGCGTATATTCTTAGATTGATTTCCTACTATATTTACTAATAGTTAGGGGGTAGGTAGGATACCTCGTACTAGTAATATAGCGTCCTAGAGGTACTTTAATTATTAAATTGTTCTCTCCGTCTTCGGTATTACTTATAATTGAGTCTTCTCTCGAGGTTCGTACCGGTATAGAATAGGTTGACCTCGGTAGCGTCTTCGCCGCCGTAGTAACCTTCGCAATACGCTCCTTAAATTAGGCTTATTACTCTATTAACTCTACGAGCTCGGCGAGGTACTTCGTTTTAGCCCTTACTTCTTCGAGCTCCCTAGTCTATTAGCTTAGGTATATAATACTCGTAATAGATAGATCTTCTATAGTAAGATTAGTAAGATTTATAGGTTTATTTTACTCTCTAGTAGTCCTTACTAGTCTTCCTCTCTTACTCCTATAGTCTCTTCTAGGGTTATCTAACCTATCGATATCGATATCGAAATCGTCTTCGGTTATATCTTTATAGATTCTGTCAAAGTGCAAGGTGGATTACATGGCAGAAACAAGGTATGATACCAGAAAGTCATGTGACCCTTGGTACTCGGCATACCATACAAAAGTGCATATTACAGTTAGTCAGCAGGATCCGTACAGATTGGTTAAATTGCGGATTCATATCATTTTAGTTTAGTTAGAGTTCTCAATATCAGTCATTTTAACCATACATTTCATTACGATAGATTTCTGTCAGTTATAAGCCCGGAATCGTTCCAATAAAGATCAATTCGAAGATTAACCTCGCTATCGCCGAAACTAAGGCACAAAAAGTGACAAGAAGTCATCTGCCTAGCGCCGAAGCGACCCCTAAATCGAAGAAAAATCGGAAATCTATCCACAACCATTAGCATTATGGCTGAATACCTCTCCGCGGGTTCATCCTCTCGCGTTATACTCAAGGATTCAATATTATAGGATTCATAGATAGCGAACATCGAGTCAATTGCCGTGCAATTTGACGTATAGGAGCTCTATAATCCTAGCAACGAGGAGGAACCAGAACCTCTAAAGGCACCAACTAAGGTTATCTCGATAGCCGAAGTATAAGCCGAGTACAAAGATTAATGGTTTAAATTAATAAAAATACTCTAGGCACAATAGACTATCGACAATACCGTATATACCTAGCAAAAGAAGGGGTTAAATATAGTAGTAACCGCTATTCGAAACAGCGTTTATATCAACTACTAACCCTTTATTATCGACTATAAAACTCTATATACACTTCTCCGTAACCTTCGTTAAAGGTTCGCTGCCGAGTATAATCTAACCAATACTACTAGGCTGTGAAGGAACGAAGCCAAATTGATTCAATACTGACTAAGTCGACATGCTGTTTACAAAAAGCTTGGAGAAGGGAAGGAATGAAGCAAGCGGGACGATAATAAGGATGACGGGCAAGGCGGTGGCAGAACGGGAGCGTGCGGAGACGGAAGGCTATATGGCAGGGCCATATAGTAGGAAGCGGGTCTAACCCGTTACAATACCCCCCCCTCTTAGGGTCGTTGTATGACGATGTGCTCCTCCGGGTGAGGCGGCTATCGCCGTGGAGGACTAGTGGGTAACGGAGATCGATAGGATTAGTACGGGCCGTGGCGGCCTTAATCCTTTGCTTCGGGGGCGATTCGGTGTCGGAAAGGGACGATATCGATGATGATGACAATGATGAACGGCGGTTACGATGCTGTGGGTTCTATGTAGGATCGTTATATTGATCAATGTAGTGGTCGGGGCTACTACAGTACCGACAGAGACCTTCCTGTTGACGATGTCTCTGGCGAGCCTGGCGGCTGATTCCGGTACGATTTACCGATAGATCTATTGGTTCTGTGGCTAGTTGGCGTTGACGTTGAGAAGAAGGCGAGGGTTGACGTTGACGTTGAGGTTGAAAAGGTCGCGGCTGGCGACGGTCGTATCGTTGTAGAACCGCTAGGTACTCTTCGTATGATAGCTCAAAGAGTGTATCACTGGCTTGTTCTAAAACCTCACGGAGAGGGCGGCGGAGGCCTCGGTGAAGTGTCGTTGTGGCGAAAACTGATTGTGCTAGGCCTTGGATCTCTACGCTCGCTTCGTGTGCGAGGCGTTCGAAACGGGCAAGGTACGCAATGAGGCTTTCATCGTCCTTCTGACGAACGTTGGCGAATCGGAGGATACTCTCTTGTTTTTCGCGTGGGTTATAACAAATACGTTGGAAGTATTGGAAGATCTGATCTGGGTCGTTGGTTTCTCTGAGGTGTAGTACTGATGCTTGCTGAGGTGTCTCGAGACGGTTGTATACGTAGTCGAATGCTTGCTGGCCGGTAAGGCCGTCGGCGTTAAGCTTTGATTGTATTGAGGGGAGCCACGTACGGAGCGAAAACGGTTTGCCGTCGAATCGGGGAGGATCAGGGAGGCGGAAACGGGGCTGGTCGGGTTGTTGACTCTGGCGTGATGCGAGAGAAAGGAGCTGGCTCTGCTGATCGGCAAGTTGCTGCTGCATCTGTTGTAGAAGCGCTAAGAGCGCGCTCTGGTCGGGTTGCTGGTTCATCGTTGCGTTGAAGAAAAAGGAGAATTAGGGGTGATTCGTTAACGTTGCGTTGCGTTGCGTTGCGTACGACTCGGTAACGAGAAGGAAGCTTTTTGTATGTGAAGGAACGAAGCCAAATTGATTCAATACTGACTAAGTCGACATGCTGTTTACAAAAAGCTTGGAGAAGGGAAGGAATGAAGCAAGCGGGACGATAATAAGGATGACGGGCAAGGCGGTGGCAGAACGGGAGCGTGCGGAGACGGAAGGCTATATGGCAGGGCCATATAGTAGGAAGCGGGTCTAACCCGTTACATAGGCTTCGACAAGCGTAGAGAACCCTAGACAGAGGGTTAGAGAGAAACACGGATATCGATAAGTAGTCATTAAACTAGGAGATAGTTCAAGCAAGGTATAAGAGAGTAAGGATATCGGAAGTAGATAATACTCTAACTTAGTTCCTTAATACTATCTTAGTTATATCACTAGACTTCTATAAAACATAGACTCTAAGGCTTTAAGATAGGAACGATATTACCTTCACTCAACTGCTTAACCGGTATAAAGCTCACTAGAAAATCACCTATAATAAGCCAGTTACTAATCAATAAGGTATTTCCAAAGCTATATTCTCGATATAGTAAGGTTACGAAGAAGCGAAGCTAATAAACGAAGAGATATCTTTTAAGATAAAACCCTACCTATATAGAAGAAATAGGGGGAGACACCTAGCGTAGAGATACTAGGAGATATATAATAAAAATATACCTTTATTATACAATAGAAACCAGACTATAAAGTAAAAATAGGACAAAGCTATAAAGGCTAACCTAGCTTAGAAAGCCTAGGTTAACAAGAGACGTAAAGAAACCTAGATATAGGGGAAGGTACCGTAGCAAGTAAATACTACTCTTAACGAGGACTCGGTATATAGGTTCTTCTCTATATAGGCTAGTACGCTACCGGCGGCTAAGCTACCGGCTAGTAAGCCACTAACTAGTATAATATAGGCTAGTAAGCCGTCGGCTAGCAAGCTACTAACTAGTACGATATAGGCTAGTAAGCTATCGGCTAGTAAGCTACTAACTAGTACAATATAGGCTAGTAAGCTATCGGCTAGTAAGCAAATTAACATCTCTACTATAATTATATCTACCCAAAACTATATATAAAGCTATACCGAACCGGTTAGAAAACGATAGATAGTCGATACTAAAGCGCAAATATATATATATAACGATCGAGAGTTATTCGTGACTTTCGAGGACGTATAAAGTAGCGTTCGGGTAGGAGATATAGAGACAATCGTCGACAGGGTAGACACTATAGTGATCTATAGTATTAGTCCTATTAATAGAAAGGCAGTTAGAATAGAGTTATATAATACTAAGTACTCTCCTAATTTCTATAGTAATCTAATATCTAATAGGTTAATAATAAAGGCGGGATTATTAGTGAATTTTAGGATAGACTATATAGAAGTAGCTGATAGAAAACCGGTATACTAAGTATACTAGGACTAGAAGTTAATATAGTTAATACAATTAAAGGGGTTTAAATACCCTAAATTAGCACTAGACGACTTAGTATTCGCGACTAAGATATTAGCATAAGAACTAAGATCGGAAGCATCATTTTAAACCTAATATAGACGCCTAGGCCACATTAGCCAGTAGCGTATTACTAAACTAGCGGAGATAACCGAAGGGATCACTATTAAAAGCAACCCTAGCAACAAGAAGTAGGTATATAAAGCTTATCAATTAGTAGACGCCCCGAGGTAGATCTCTCGCCGGAAGATAGGCTAAGTATATAGTATATTTAGACGGGTATACTTCGACCTAGTTTAAAATCAGCTAGCTCACAACGGTTATATATAGTTAACGTATTTTTACCTCGATAGTATTAAATATCACTTTATCTTTATATATACTAAGAAAAACGACTGTTAAATCGCTATTAGGAAGTTCCTAATATTAGTCAAGAACTAGTTAAAGATAGAGATCAGAGTATTCCACTATAACAATAAGCGAAGTATAGGTTATAAAGTTAAAACTATGATTAAAGCCGAAGGGTATACTATTAAGCACTCACTACCCGGCTTACTAGAAATAAACGGTCCTACCGAGAGATCTAGGGGGATAGTAGTACGTACTACCAGAGCGTTAATCAACAATACAGAGCTACCCTATACTCTATGGCCAGAGGCAATATATATAGTAGTATATATCCTAAATAGGACCCCAACCCAAATCAACAACAGTAATACCAGCGGTAGTAATACTAGCGGTACCTAGTGGATTATACCTTAGAAAGAGCTAATAAAGCACGCTGCACCAGATAGCATCTAACATCAGACTATCAATCTGTCAAATATAAGATTGTATAGTTGCTTAACGTACTCGAGAATCATTAAGAGAGTGTAGTCCGACAAGATAGCACCCAGAGCAGAGATAGGATATCTCGTTGGGTATATCTCTAAGAACCTATACAAAGTATAGTTCCCCCACAAAGGACGCACTGGTATAGGAAGGGTCGACGTCGTGCGAGATACTGTTTTTGACGAAACGAGACGGTATTCGAAATCAATGCCGATGCCTGAAACAGAGGATGCTATTAGTACCATGACAGATAGACTAAGTATACAGAACTAGCCGCAAGTGCTTACTATAGAAGAAGCACAGGTCGAAATCAGCACGCAGATGGAGATACCGAGATCGATAGCTAGGATAGCTCTATAAGATGAAACTGAGTATACCGAGCAAGGTAGATATAATGCAGTTGATGAAACAGCTATCAATATAGCTAGTATCGATGACATCGATGATAAAGTTGATAATCAAGAGATGGTTGATCAAGGAATGATTGACAGAGAGAGAACCCTAGTGCAGGTGGTTATAAAGACAAACTCTAGATTGCCTACCCCACAGTCTATTATTAGACCGAGGGAACAGATCAGACCAAGGGAATCGAGGGAGCAAACAGATACCATACTAGGAAGCTTTCCAACATCCTCACCACCACTATCAAGATCATCAAGACCACTATCGCCACGAATAGCATCACCATCTCCAAATCTATCGGTTTCATCGATTCCAACACCTAGAGAAACCCTATCATCGTCGCCAGGTCCGATTTCCGTGATACCGTCGATCGAAACTGGGGGGTGGAAGTAAGAGATAAAGTGAGAGATGAAGTAAGAGATGAAGTGAGAGATGAAGTGAGAGATAAAGTGGATACAGATGAAGAGCAAGAGATCGAGAGGCAGCTACAACGTGAAATAGCTTACTCGCCGTCACCAGCACTATCATCGTTGTCACATCGAGCGTCCTCCAAAGCACTATCATCGTCGTCACATCGAGCGTCCTCCAAAGCACCATCATCGTCGTCTTATCGAGAGTCCTCCCAAGCATCGACATCCTCGAATCAAGCACCAAGAGACATCTTAGGTGATGTGAGCATGACAAATGTCATCACCGGCACTAGATCTAGGAGACCAAGAACGGATCCAGATTATACAGCCTACCTATCTCTTGACGATGCCAACCAAGCAGAGCCACCAAGTCTACTTTATGCTTTCACAACAAGTATAAATCAGAAATTCCATACAAAGCTTCATCGTGATGAACTACCTCCACCACTAGAGAACTGGTCCCAATTGAAGGATTATAGATTCGGGAAGGAGTTCATAGGAGCAGTAGGCTTCGAGGTCTAAACGTTGAAAAAGAAAGAAACCTATACCAAGGTCCCAATCCCGAATCAGAGAGGAATACAAGTACTACCTTTAAAGTGGGTTTTCACATACAAATTCGACGCCGACGGATACCTCGAGAAGTTCAAAGCACGAATCTATGTCCGAGGTGACCTCTAATGGTTATTAACAGAGGAAAAGAGAGCCGCTATACTAGCTGTTAAGACAGCAAGGGCTATCTTTGCCTTAGTGGCAGCATTTGATCTTAACATAATGCAGAGAGACGTTGTCACTATATTCTTGAACTCAGTACTACAAGGTGAGGTTTATACCAAGTGCCCACCAGGATTCGAAGTGCTAGGTCAATGCTAGCTACTCTACAGAGCGCTTTACGGCTTACGAATATCACCAAGATTGTAGCAGTAAGAAGCAATAAGGGTACTAGTCAATCTAGGCCTTACCCTAGTACTAGAAGATCTGTATATCTTTATTATAAATAGCATTATCGTCTTCTTTTACGTTGACGATATCATTATTGTAAACCATCTAGATCCTTACTACGCTAAGTAGGTAGCTAAGCTAGATAAAGAGATCAAGAAGCAATAGGAATTGCGTGAACTAGATGCAAACTAGTTCTTGAATATATATATTCTTAGAAATAGAGATCAGAAGAAACTATGGCTATATCAAGACAGCTATATTGAAAGCATAGCAGCGAAATACAACTTGGTTACCACGAGAAAAGTGGGATCTCTACTTACTGCTACCGAACAACTGCTACCGTACGATAGGGTGGCCATACCGAGTCAGATTCATGGTTTCTAGGCTAAGGTTGGATCGGCTTAGTATACTACTACCATCACCCGGCCAGATACTTCGAAAGCCACAGCTAAGCTAGCTAAATTCTTGACAAACCCTAGTCTAAAGTATATTGATACTATTGATCGAGTCATACAATACCTATACGAAACCAGGTACTAGGCCATCGAGTATAGCACTAGAGATCAACAACACGACAAAAACCTCGGTATAACCGTAACACCGAGTCTCCAGCTCGCTACGAAGTCAGTTGAATTCGCAAGCGATACTTCATTTGGAGACAACAAAGACAGGAAGAGTTCGGAAGGCTACATTTGTAAGCTGTACGGCGGCCCCATTGACTGGAAAGCGACGAAACAAAAGACCGTCACAACGTCAACCACTGAAGCAGAGCTCCTTATATTGGCAGAAGTAGGCAAAACTGTATAGTAGTGGCGCCGAGTCCTCGAAGCATTGGGTTTCCAGCCAGATCACCCCTTGTCCATTATGTGCGATAACCAGCAAACTGTCGATCTATTAACGAAGGAAGGATCGGCGATGTATACGAAGCTGCGGCATATAGACATCAATCGATGCTGGATGAAGCAAGAGATTAGCGAGGGTCGAGTCAATGTGGACTAGGTTCCAACTGCGGCCATGCCGGCAGATGGCCTTACGAAAGCTCTTCCTAAACAGAAGCAGCATCTCTTCCGAGAGATGATTGGGATGAGAGAAATCAGGCATCTGATTCACCCAGAAACAGTGGAAAAATGAAGGAATCAGCAGCTCTTGAAGCCAGGAAAATGCAGGCTTTAAGAGCTGGGGGGTGTGTCAAAGTGCAAGGTGGATTACATGGCAGAAACAAGGTATGATACCAGAAAGTCATGTGACCCTTGGTACTCGGCATACCATACAAAAGTGCATATTACAGTTAGTCAGCAGGATCCGTACAGATTGGTTAAATTGCGGATTCATGTCATTTTAGTTTAGTTAGAGTTCTCAATATCAGTCATTTTAACCATACATTTCATTACGATAGATTTCTGTCAGATTCCTCTATTATACTCCGTAACTACGCGGGTTCGATATGCCGGTACTATTGTTACCCCTAACGGTCCGATTAAAGATATAGAGAGTTTAGAATATAAAGCCCTACTATATAGGGCTCAATTGGATTGATTAGAGTGATAGGGATTACTATACGATATATATATACTACTACGAATACAATGCAACTAGTACTACGTATATATTCAAACTGAACTCTAAGCTACTAAACATGCTCCGAGTCCTACTGGTATAGTTGTGCGCGGGTAAGCGAGGTTACATGACTCTCTGTCTATATGCCTCTATAATATATGGATCCATCCGGGATCCACCTCGAGTCCTGCGATCCTCTCTGGGAGAGCGGGACGTGATATAAGTAAAGGTAATATCGTTCCTATCTTAAAGCCTTAGAGTCTATATTTCATAGAAATCAGGTAATATAACTAAGATAGTATTAAGGAACTAAGTTAGAGTATTATCTACTTCCGATATCCTTACTCTCTTATACCGTGCTTAAACTATCTCCTAGTTTAATAACTACTTATCGATATCCGTGTTTCTCTCTAACTATCTATCTAGGGTTCTCTACGCTTATCGAAGCCTAGTAGTATTAGTTAGATTATACTCGGTAGCGAACCTTTAACGAAGGTTACGGAGTAGTATATATAGAGTTTTATAGTCGATAATAAAGGGTTAGTAGTTAGTATAAACGCTATTTCGAATAGCGGTTACTACTATATTTAACCCCTTCTTTTACTAGGTATATATAGTATTGTCGATAGTCTATTATACCTAGAGTATTTTTATTGATTTAAACTATTAATCTTTATACTCCTTTTGTACTTCGGCTATCGAGATAACCTTAGTTAGTAGCTTTAGAGGTTCTAGTTCCTCCTCGTTGCTAGGATCACAGAGCTCCTATACGTTAAATTGTACGGCAATTGACTCGATATTCGCTATCTATAAATCCTATAATATTGAATCCTTAAGTATAACGCGAGAGGATGAACCCGCGGAGAGGTATTTAGCTATAATGCTAATAGTTATGGACAGATTTCCGATTTTTCTTCGATTTAGGGGATACTTCGGCGCTAGGCAGATGACTTCTTGTTACTTTTTATGCCTCAGTTTCGGCGATAGTAGGTTGATCTTTGAATTAATCTTTATTGGAACGATTCCGGGCTTATAACTGATAGAAACCTATTGTATTGAAATGTATGGTCAAAATGACTGATATTGAGAACTCTCCCTAATTTAAATGACATGAATCCGCAATTTAACCAATCTGTACGGACCCTGCTGACTAACTGTAATATGCACTTTTGTATGGTATGCCGAGTACCAAGGGTCACATGACTTTCTGGTATCATACCTTGTTTCTGCCATGTAATCCACCTTGCACTTTGACACATCACCCTAACCATTCGGTTGGCCCACCCATTAAAGATCACCCTTCTCTTACTCATGAAATAAGGATTGGATGTGCCTCCAGATGTTTCACACTCATAACGATCGATCTCTTGTTCCACAACCCTAATACATTCGTCGATTCCCCCATGGTTGTACTTGTATCTTGATGTCGTAGAAAGAAGAACATCTCCAAAAGACATCATTTTGGTAGAGCCATAATAGCTGGAGATGGATTATTACCCTTCGGTGAATATCATTTATGTACGGAGATACCGCCTTCCATATCCTGAACCAGGGGTCGTCTCCAAAAATCGCCAAGCCATGACGTCAACCCCCACACTTTGTCAACACGGGGTACGCGCTAGGCCAACGTCCGCTGCCTAGATGGTAAGCAATACCAAGCTTCTCCCTCATCAGTGCATTTTCGTCGATAACTGTTGAAGATGAGCCATGGATCACAAATGCCGGGACAGTTGGACGATGAGAGCCATGATCTCACCCAGACCCCAGAGGGGCTTGGTCCACTCCATGCACTGAGCCCGAGACCGGCCAACACTCAATGGAAGGCACCGTCGCGGGCAGTAGAGGAGACTCTGGCTAAGGGTCTGTCCAATGAAGATTTATGGATGTTGATCCGACGATTTAACAAGGTTAGTGTGGTTTCTAGTGTTAAGAATAATCGCTGACATGTGACCAGCAAATCTACCATGTGAAAGCGGTTCATGATACCGCTGCTCTGAACTTGGATCTCAATCGCACCGAAAATGAGCAGTTTCCACCCGAAAAGCTGCGCATGACACTAGAGAGGTTTTATATCTCCGTGGTTGTCGGAGTGACCGAGTTTTTCCGCCATATCACTCGCCTGCGCTCGTGGAAGGAACCGGCGAGAACGACAATATTCTGCGCGGTATGTGGATCACGACCAGCCGGGCCCTTTATAATATATTAATTATTCATAGGGTTACTTCGTTGCTTGGGCCGTGGATCTCTTGGTTCCAACCATTTTGGGCGTTGTCGTGGCTCTGATAATGGTCCCCCCTGTTCGGCTATTACTATTCCCTGTTTTGGCAAAGACGGACGATTCAAATGGAAATAGTCCTCCGGGAGGACAGGTTCAATCCGAGGATAGTCTCACGGGCGCTCCAGAAAACCACAAGGGTGAAGCCGCTGAACAAGAAGCCAAGAATATGGTTGACAGCTTTGCTACTGTTGCTATGGAGAGTGCAGCGGCCAAATATGGTCAAACAGTCACAGAGGATGCCCCCTACAGTCCTGCGCTCATTGAAAGCTTAGAAGCTGCCGAGGATGCAGCCGGAACCCCGACCGGTGATTCTCCTGAAGACAAAACCAAAAAACCCATGAAGAAGAAGATGTCACACGCGACTGATAATGTCATGCGTATTCTGAGCGATATCACTGATATATATGAGAAGTTTGCCAAGTGAGTCCATTTTAGAAGGATATATGAGCACATATTGACGATATGACAGCATCCTTTCTCCAACACCACCGTTCTTTTTGGTTACATCTAGACTCCGTCTTGCGAGCATCTTTACCTTGGTATCTGTTATTGTACCTTTCACATCTAGTTATTGGATCATCAAGCTCGTTGGTTTCACACTTGGACTGGGATTCTTCGGGGACCCAATCTTCACTTACACCCTTGATCTGCTGAACGATAAAGTGCCGAACTGGAAAGATCATCTCGATGTGCAGAAGTATGGTATCACTTGTTTCCTTTTAGTCTTTTATTACATTGCTGACTCGAGGCACAGGACACTTTTGGCTGGCGTTCCCACAAACGCGCAGCTCACTTTGACCCTGCTTCGAATCGGCGAGATTAATTCTTCGCCACTACCACCCGCCCCATCATCCGATGACAACGAGCCGGTATGGCCCATTCGTCGCAAAAAGTCACAGGCAGCGAGCTCTACAGACGTCAGCAGGCAGGGATCATCTGTGGACCTTCAGTCGACGAACTCCACTACATCGCTTCCGGAAACAAAGGTGCCGAAGAAGAGATTCGTGTTCAAGCTCTTCAAGTTCTTCCGACGCACAATTGCTACGGCCATCAAGGGCCATATTGCCTTCGACCGAGCCATGGCCATTGCAGGATCAGCACATACCAAGAATCTGATTAGCATGCTGCAAAATGGACACTTCGCTGCAACGCCTTTCGGGCCCTTGAAGTTTGATGCAAAGTTCGAACGCAAGAGAGGCGCGGCGGTCATTGACTCGTCGAAGGAGCCTCCTATCTTGTACTTCACAACGTATCAGTCCGCTGGGCTGGATGATTTACGCATCGAAAGTAGGAAGAAGGGAACTGTTCTGTTCCAGATTCCTGTCACTGAAATCAAAGAGCTGAAGAAGACGGAGGGACTTGGCTGGAAAGGGAAATTGATCGTTGAACTGACGGCTGGGAGCAAGGAGGCTGCAGATGGACTGGTTGTTAGCGGTGATGAGCTGGGCCAGTCTTACCATCTTACTGGTATGAGGTCACGGAATCAACTGTTCAATCGGTTGGTTGCTATTGATGCCCAGTTTTGGGAAAGCCGTTGATGCCTACATACATGTAAGTATTTAGATCCGTGGTACATATTGTATCTGGTCTATTTAGAGTCTACTATCAGCCCTGGAGTCTACATACACCTTGGGATGCACGTAGAATGACGAACATTACATAACGTTTCACAAGCGAATTAAATTTAAATGTATTTATCTCAACCAAAACGCTATTAAAATAATGCCTTGCGGTATTCTGATCAGTATATTTCTATTGCTCTCTGTAGTTAAGAGGAATATCATTGATGATCTATTCACATGTAACTATGTCTCACTAGAAGCACAGAGCTAGATACCTTTTGCCTACTCGAATGAATACGGGTTTTGTCGCAATGCTCTCTTCCGTCTCAGCCTTTCGTCGGGCTCTGGTTATCTCAATTGGCTCCATCGACACCCCAGTCACCAGATCTGCTTCGAAAGCCTTGACGCGTCCGGTTCGGTAATAAAATTTATAACCAAATATGCAAATCAAATAAACCGGTAGCCCAATATACTGCAATATGAAGTTCTTGTAGTCAAACTCGATTAAGAAAACTCCAAATCCCTTCGTAAGTGTCAAAAGACACAGTATCAACAAGCCACCCAAGGATCCCCATTCTCTTAATGGTGCCCGGTAGGCGAATAAATTTGCCGGTACTTGTTGCAATTTGACCGCACGGGAGAAGTAAATATGGGTGACCAGAATGGAAATCCAGGTGAGCATGCCTGGTAGTTATAATGAAACAAAAAAATCAGCTTTCGACATTCTTGCATGAGACATGTGTTATAAGAGGCCGAGATCTTACCAAAAGTGGAAACCATAGAAGTAAGATAACTGAACACGACCTTTGCGCCAGAGCTTGTGCTCATATATGCCAACAAGCAAAAAGCAGTGGGGATGATCATTGCGAAGATTGGAATACCTCTATTATTTGTTCGAGTCAAAATCTTAGGTGCGTTCCCATCAGCGGCAATGTTATAGATTGTTCTTGTGGCGATATAATAGTCTGTTTCATGTGAGCCAATAATTAATCAAGATATATGCAAAATAAGACGTACCAGAAGTAGCCGCTGATAACACAAAAATCAACAGACAAGCATTGATCACATGGTCCAGACCCCCTATCTTTGCGAGTTTGATGGCCACAACAAAAGGCGATGCGGCGGCGCTGGTGCTGGAGCCCGCCGCAAATGCCAATTCAGAGCTGTTGTATGGAACAACCATTCCGAGAAAGAGAACAGATAGTATGTAGAAGATCACGATGCGGAAGAATGTCAGCTTCACAGCTCGTGCCATGGCCAACCTTGGATTTTGAGCTTCCGCGACTGTGACGGCCACCAACTCGGTTCCGCCATAGGCATATACTCTGAAAGAACAGACATGTTAGCATTTTCGTGTTTGAACACTTCATATGAAGATATGATAATAGAGTCCGGTAAGGTAGGATCCTTACGCTTGAACCATTGTACTCCAGACCCCAACAAATCTACCCAAGGAGCCTTTTAATTTGTACTCTGCGAAGGCTCCTGGGTTGCTCCAGTATCGAAAGCCGGTTCGTTCCAAGCTGTCTTGGTCATTAGAACATAATGTTTCATAGGTAGTATTGACAGTGGGATACTGACTTAGCTCCACCACCAAGTGCCAAAACCAGCAGAAGAACGATAGCACCCGTCATCACTATAATTTTGAAGGACGATAACCAGAATTCAAACTCCCCAAAGGCTTTGACGCTGATAAAATTGATTACCAAGATCGCTATCAATGCGATGGTGATCCATACCGCCGGATTGACCCTGTCCCCAGTCCAGTACTGATAGAAAGTGTGAGTGTGAATATCCCGTGCATAGAAACCAGATGAACAGAGGAATTGATACCTCAATGATAAGGGCTATAGCTGACAACTGATTGGGGGTTGCGAGAAGGTATTTGAAGAAGTATGCGTACCCCGTAGCAAAGCCGAGAGCAGGGTCAACAAAACGTGTTGCATAGCCACCGAATCCTCCTGAACTCTGTTTTAGCACATCCAACCCATCGCCAAAGATATTCACGGCGTGTGTACTTACGTGACATCGGAGCAAAGGAGGTCATCTCTCCCAATGCAGCCATAACCATGAAAACAATCACCCCGATTATGCTGTAGTCGATCAGAATTCCTCCAGGACCCGTCTGTGCTAATGCCGATCCACTAGTAGATTGCGTGAGCTATAAGATTAAGCAGAATGTTGGACAGATGAGACTCACGTTCCAATTAGAAGACCAGTGCCAAGTGCACCACCCATGGCTATCATGCTCAAGTGACGGTCTTTTAGGGTCTTGTGTAGGTTCCCTTCCTCATTAGAAGGGACATCCTTAATAGAACCCGTTACCATGTCTTCCACAGGGGGCGGTTCAACCCCAATCACATCTGTTTTGTGGGCCATGATATGAAACAAGCGTGGAAATAAAAGACAATGGGAGTGAAGAGAGAACACAAAGTCCAGAGATTTCACCCCAGATACTTTTTGAATTCCTTAAGTACCGTACCGTAACTGACTTATGGCTGGGTGGCCGGGGCGGTTCTTAAAGACGCAGATGCGATTGCCAATGCGATAGTCAATTAACCAGCCCTCATGCGTCCTCTAGATTATGGACTGTTATCTTTTGCGGAGAGCCCTGGAGAATGGAGGAGAAAGTGGGTTTCGAATGATAAGGCTCGGGCTCGGAACCCGAGGCCGAGACACCCCGAAACTACATCTGGAACTCCCACAGGAACGTTCTTTTTTGCCTACATGTATATGTACCCTTATCACGTATCTTTCAAACTCACACATCTGACATTTATTCTATTCTTCCATTCTTTCATTCTTCCATTTGAAGCATCATGGGCATGTTCGAAAATGTCTTGCCGGGTCCTAAAGACCCCATGTTTGACCTGAAAAGGCAGGCAGACAACGACAAATCTTCAAGAAAAGTTGATTTGGGGGTTGGTATTTATCGAAATAAGGAGGGGAATTATCATGAGATAAATGCTGTTCATGAGGTAATTCGCCACCTTAGAAAGAATTGATCCATTTGATCCTGACGATTCTGTCGCAAATCAGGCCAAGAGAATTTTGTTCGAAAAGAACCCAGGGCATGACGTATGTATACTCTTCTGAGTCAACCTTTGATGCCAATATTCGGCTTGGAATCTGATGGCTTGGACTAGTATGAATCAACTACTGGGAATCCAGAGTTCTTGAAGAGCGCGGCAGCTATCATATTCGGAGAGACATGTGAGGCTCTGACTTCCGGTCGAGTAAGTAGTTCTCCTGGGAATTTGAATATGTGATGAACTTGAAAAGCTCAGTACTAGCACATTAACCGTTTTGCTCCCCTTTCTGACAATCTCCTGCTCGCAGGTTGCATCTGTCCAGACCATATCGGGGACGGGTGCCAATCATCTCGCTGCCGTGTTCCTCGCAAGATGTGAAACGTCGTCAAGCCCCAAGGTATACATCGGGACACCAACTTGGGGAAATTATGAGCCACTTTGCTCATTAGCAGGATTGGAAGTGGTGAAATTTCCCTACTATGATCCCAAGTCTGCTGCTGTGAACTTTCCCACCTTACTTGAACGGGTTTCACAAGCATCGCCGGGTAGCATTTTTATTTTACAGCCCTGCTGCCACAACCCTATGGGCATGGACCTGTCCCAATCTCAGTGGAAAATGCTTGCTGATGCGATGAAAGAAACACACGTATTCCCATGGTTTGATATTGCTTATCAAGGTCTGGGAGATTCTCTGACAGAAGACGCTTATGCGGTGCGTCATTTTGCTGAAATGGGACTCGAAATGGCCGTTTGCCAATCATTCTCTAAGAATTTTGGACTATATGGAGAGAGATGCGGCGCCCTTCATGTGGTTTGTAAATCCGAAACTACTGCTGCAAATGTCTATGATCAATTGCGTTGTCTGATCCGATGGGAAATATCATCTTCGCCGCTGTACGGATCACGCATTGTTACAAGCATCATCGGTGACACCCAATTGAAGCAAAATTGGTGCGCATTTCCTTTCTTGGAGGAGCCCTTGGATTATTCTAATTATTTGTAGGTCTGATGAGTTGTCAATCATGCGAGACCGTCTCCGCAGCAATCGGCTAGAGCTTTATGAAGCCCTAAAAGGCGTAAGTTTTGAGAACTCATCCTCTAGCGTTTATAGACTGACAAGGGTAACATATCCAGAATCCCGGATCCTGGGATGTCATTATCAACACCAAGGGTCTTTTTTGGTAAGATGAATATTTCCCTCTTATAGCCAGAATGCTGAAATTCTGAAATATTTTAGTTGCTTGCCTTTATCTCTACGGCAATGCCAGCAACTCCGTGATGAACATCATATTTATCTGCCAGACAATGGCCGGATCAATATTTCTGGCCTAAATTTGTCCAATATTGACCGGGTAGCCTCTGCGATTGTGGTTGTTATGCAGAATAGCAACCAGGCTCATTTGTAATGCATTCGATTCTTCGTTTCCGTTAACGCTTATAGACTAAAAATTTGAGAATTATTTCGAAATTGTGTTAGACGGGTTTGACTCTTATAAGCTTACAGTATGAGCCTCAAGAGGTTGGTTAGTGAGAAAATGTTCGAAACAATAAAGCGTCGTAGCATGATAATGCGGCAGTGAAGTTGCTAAGTAATAACACAGAATTACATCAACTTAAGAAATAATTTCAACCTAGGGCTGTTCAAATGGCAACGACATAATCGGATCCCGGAAAACATCTCCCCAATCTAATAGCCGCGCAATTTCAAGCATTTCCGACGGTGACAATCCGGCATCCCCAACTGCATCGACAAATTGTGAGAATGAGGATGCCTCTCCAAAGCTCTCATTGTGATGTGCATCATCCTGGATACCAACTTCTCCTGGTAGGGCTGTATTTTGATCATCCTGGTCTCCGAAGAGCCGAAGCAGCTGTTGGAATATGTCCAGTTCTGATTGACGATATTGGGCGGGCACTGAACCACGTTCGATCATCGAGTCCAGAACCTCCTTCGAACGATCAATTTGGGGCATATCATAGCCGGATAGTTCTGGAAATGGGCAGATGCTTTTAATTAAGAGAAGGACAAATGTCGAGGAATGCGTGCAGTCAATGTCAAACGGAAGAAACCAGTCTAGACGAGGGTTAACATAAATGTACAATATCCACGATTATTTTCACAAGGAGCATACCAAGAAGACCCTGGGATCGCAAGGCCGAGAGTATTTGAAGGGACTTGTGTGCAGCTTCGAAGCATTTT
Source organism: Penicillium cf. viridicatum (assembly GCA_028974045.1). Lineage (NCBI taxonomy): Eukaryota > Fungi > Ascomycota > Eurotiomycetes > Eurotiales > Aspergillaceae > Penicillium > Penicillium cf. viridicatum. The sequence goes on along the minus strand of JAPQKQ010000002.1, from coordinate 5,136,974 downwards.
CTAGTCAAAGCTATGATAGGATCGGTAAAGGTATGATTATTGGAGGAGGTTGACAGTCTTTGAAAAAGGATGTGCACAAGAAGCGGTCGCGTGGCTAATATGACACACTAATTGAAATATATTAATATCTTTGTCCAAGTCGAACACCCATGATACACGGGAATGGAGATTACCTGGTGATAACAAAGATGGAGCGTGCCAGTCGCTCTCGATATTGGTTCCCCGCTAGAACCATTGAGCTTAAACTGGTGCTCAAGATCTGGTGCAAGAGCAGCCAGGCTGCGGAGAACTTCTTGCACACTTTTTATAAAAAGCTGATTCAATCGCCCGTCTGATCCATAGACAGCTTAGAAGGCAAAAGGGAAGATCATGTTAGTTAAAGCTATCGAACAGTAAACCTTTCAGTTGAAGAGGTACTTACAGTCAAGCACATTTGAAATGATTCGCGAAAGTCTGACGTGCATAGCCAAAGTCCTGCATCTCTGGTGTGAAATCTCGGAGTTAGGTAAGCCCATGGTAACATCAGCATCATTTATAGAGATCGGAGTCCCCATCAAGGAGGAAAATCTTCGATCTAAAATGTATAGTGTCCACCAAATAGACCGGTATCGCGTATCTGACTCTTCAGCCGAGGCTTCGAGGTCGACCTCACGATGCAGCCCTTGTGTTAGAGCCATGCGAAAAGCGATTCCAAGCTATGTAGAATATTCGTTAATTATCTGAAACCTTGATGGATTGAAAGCACCTAGGTAGTCTTGTAACCACTTACATAAACATAGGCATTGTTTCGGTGGTCTAAGCACTGCAGGTACAATGACGCTGCACATAAAATCTCCATAGAGAGTAGAGGATCATCATATAAACCTTGTATATTTGGCAGAAGCTTCATTGCTCTAGCGAAGAAGATTACACCGGATGGAGGCTCTTTGGCAGTCTTTTGCATCAAAAATGACTTGCCGAATGAAATAACGAGAAGATATTGTATGTACCACAATTTGGACTTTGGAGGCTCCGGAACGGTGCAATCGTAGAATTGATAAAGGCCATTCATAAAGGAATTTTGATCGAAAAGGTGATATAGCTGTGCAATGTGAAACTCAACGGTATTCATCAGGTAAATTGCATAATCTAACGACGGTAACTCGGCTTTCGTGAATGGTATATCTCCAGCATCCGACCAATCAAACATGTAAGCATTACCGTCCACATGGAGAGGTATCTCAGGTATGCTTGGCTCGTTGAAATGCTGTTGGATATCAACTATTACCTGGCGAGTGTATGCCCATGTTGACGACGGTCCGAGGAAGCCTGCAAGGATGTCAGACCTAGGTAAAAACAAACCTCTAGACAAAAAGGAGCAACCCACGTCTCCGTCCGTTATTATCAATGCAAAACCTCGATCTTCCCGAGTCCAATGGATTTGAGATACTCGTCTCAGGTCCTTCACTATCACACAAGTCACCATGAGAACTTGGTGCAACAACAAGACCGTTTTGTTCCACGGTAGCCGCAGTGATTGCCGTGATTGCTTCTTGGCCTATATCAGATACTCAAAATGTTAACAGAAAAAGGACACCAGAAGCTTGGCAACGTCCTCTCCAAAGACTGGTGCTCGGAAGGGGGCTTGGAGAAATGGGGTGGGTCATTCACCACTACCGCACGGATGGGCTCCAATATCTCCAACGTTAGATGTTCGGCTTTGCCGATCAGGGAGCTTTCCGGTTGTCTTCTTTTATCTGGACTTTGGTCGCTTGGATCTTCACGAGCTTTTCGTTTCAAATCATTTAAAAATCTGATGATCCCGTAAGTTTTCTGCTCGTGGGAAACTCTCAGCACGTACCTTTCGCTGACCGTGACCTTGCGGTCATCTGGGCCAAAGGTACACACGGTAGATCGTCGAACGCAGGTGGTACATGGAAAGGTGCCGGAGCACCGAACTTTCCGGTCGCGACAGATGATGCATCTACACCAAGTATCAGCGGGAATGAGGCTTATAACCCAATGCCAAAGTGGACCGTTACGCATTAACCCTGCGGGTGCGACGCAGGTCCTTCGATGAATCCCCGTGATCCATCGTCTTACTTCGACTCCGACTGGCCAGTGGGTTCGCAGTAGTGCTATAGGCACAGGCGGGGCAACTGCGGGCAAAAGTTCGGTCGACGAACCCGAGATAAAGTCAGGCCCCAGAGAGGGCAGGTTTCTGCGTTCAATTGAACCCTTCTCTCCCAACAGACCATTCAAGGATAATGATGATGCTGGGATTTAGTTTCGTCTTTCGCCTAAATAGGAGTCATCCGCTGTCCTGTAGCATCAAAATCTCTCCTCTTATCGCGGATCCACGTGATTGTTCGGTAGACCGGACCGACCAATTCGAGAGCGACAGAAACTCAACTGATTTCCATCACCATTGCCTAGTAAGGGTTGGGGACAAACATTCACACCGATGCACAGCCAGGATAAAAGGCCAACTTAAAGTTGAATACCAACAACTTTGCTATGCAGGACAGTGCGTTGCACAACTATATACATCCCTTTACCTAGGCAATCTTACATGCTTAAACTTGACAGATAGTAAAATATATACATGCAATGTGCATAAATATTCTATTTCTTGTAAATCTGAGCAAGGGCGTCGGCGCATTTCTTTCCGGCACTGGCAATTAAACCGGAATCTTGCTGTGCGAGGATGAACCGAGCCCCCAAAGTATTCAAAGCCCAGTTTTGGATGTCCGGGGCCTCGTAGATTCCAGCAAGACCAAAGATCTTGCGATGTTTCCGGCAAGATTGGCTCACTTTCTCTAACGCATTACGGAACTCAGGGCTTTGAAATTGGCCGGGAACGCCGAGTTCGATCGCCAAGTCATTCGACCCGATGAGAAGCACGTCAACGCCGTCTACGGCAGCAATGTCGTCCACATTTTCGATGCTGTCCTTGGTCTCAATCATCAAAAGCACCGTGGAGGCGTGTACGTTTGTTTCCTCGATAATTCTCTTAGCTGGAGTCGGTTCAAGACCGAAAACCGGTAGCTGGCCGGTCATCGATCGAAATCCCTGCGGAGGATACTTCGAGATTCCTACTGCGGCCTCTGCATCACCTGTAATTTTTTTTAGAAGCCGTTAGAATAGTATTAGTTGGTATGTGGGAAGAATGTCTCACCTTTATTATGGATGTGTGGGAAGACAACACCCATAGCACCGTTATCCAGCACACGCTGGACAAACCCGTTCCCACATTGATATGGCACTCGAACGAAAGGAGTGATACCTATCTGTAAAGCTGCAGTGCAAATTTGACTAGCGTCGTTAACGGATAACGTAGAATGCTCCAAGTCGACAAATAACGCGTCGAAGCCGCCGTTTTTAGCAAGTTGGACAACAGCAGGATTTGTGACTAGTCGAATGCCGAAGGCCTTTGTTGAGAGGCCCCTAGGGTTAGTATGGTATTATTATGCAGTGTAAGAGCTACTGACCTTACAGAGCCCCCCTTGGGCAACTTTCTTGTAAAGACTATTGCTTAAAGTCATAATTATAGCTGTAAACTTTGACCAGCAAGCGTATGAACGGAGTTGGAATTAGAAAGGAAATGAGACTATTGAATTTTAACACAAAGGCCGAGCCTTTTAATAAAGACCATTTAATCAGTCTTTTCTTGAGCCTAATAAATCGAATTTGCGACTTCTCCTCACCCACGACAGACCTGGTCAGTACAATTTCAGGTTCGGACCGACACCCCGAAAAACGACACCGGTTCGCTGCGTGGGTCTGGAACGACCTGCTGATAACTCCCCATGCTATCTGATTACGCTCATTTCCTCGGTGGGCTCGTATTCTTAAAGATGGTTGGTAAGCTATCCTAGCTAACGACTTCAATCTTGGCCTCTCCAGGGGTACAACGTCCGCAAAGCCCATAAATGGGCCCGGACCCCGGGCCCAAAGCCCAACCCAACCCACAGCCCATTCATGGGGGTCCAAGAGGCCCCTACTATAGCCCATTAATGGGGCCTTCGCGCTTACAAACCAGCATCTTGTAATCGCTGTATTCTAGCCTTCTACTAAGTGTATAGAGTTTAAATTTAGAATTTAGAATTATAATAGCTATATAAGTATATATTCCAAATTTGAATAAAATTGGACTTATAGAGGTCGAGAAAGGTTAATATTAATATTTTGATGCTGGATATATATTTGGGATTTGTATGGGAGTACTACTTTCTAAGTGAACCTCTGTAATTTATAAATCATCTAAATAACGCGTTTTCTCGCGTTTCTAAACGTGTTATATGAATGTAACTTATAACTGACCCTGAATTAATTAAAATAATAAAATATTACTTTAAAATAAGGGCTAGAAACGGGGTCTAAACATAGGGTAGTTAAAAATGTCACGTTTTTCGGAATGTTTGTAGTTGTTTGGGGCGGGGTTAGGCCCCCACTAAAGCTCAATGGGCCCTTACCCCGGGCCCATGGCCCATCGCTGGGCCTAAGGACTGGGCCCAAAACCCAGCCCATTAGTGGGTTGGGGCGGGTTGGGCTTTGGGCTTTGTGGGCTTTGCGGAGGTCTAGTGTGGAACATAGTCCCCCATGTGCATGACCGCTTTGATATATTGTATTTTGAGAGCTTTCAGTTTGATAAGTATCATTGAAGTTCTAAGACGAAAAGGTCATTCAAAGAGGAGGTAAATTCTGGAAGTTGTTTATTCAATCTGACTAAACGAGAGATTTTTATAGGAACTTCGGCAACTGCTGCCCTTGTAATACAGCCAGAAACTCGTCTCGGTCTATATTTTATGCCGATATAAATTAGCACAACAGAAAGAGTAAAGAAAAAGCAGTCCCCGAAGGGACGAGGCAGACTAACCTTCACTTGTTTGAAAGAAAATCGACATGGCACCCTCTTTGTTTTTGGAATTGGAGTTCTTAGGACCCCGAGCAATAACATTCATTATATCAAGTGTCATACCACGCAAGTATGGAAGACGAGGAAGGGTGAACTGGGTATTGTCTTTTGAGAAATCGATGAACTCGGATGGAACAGACATAGTGAGCCACTTGTCCGGCACGTAATCATCCCATCGTGCGGCAAGCTGGAAAGCCGTTCCCCGACGCCATAGTTGGATATCGGCACTGCGCTTTCCGGATATTTGGAACCCAAAGAGCGAATTGCTTTTCGGTGATAGGGACTGGATACGTCTGGAGTAGAGGAGTTCGTACAGAGGAGAGAGGGAGCTGAGGAATGTGCGGGCTACAAGGTCGTTGCCGAACTCGATGGTTGTCTGGTTGGTCTTTTTATCGCAATGAGAGAATGTGACAGGGCTTTCGGGGTGGTAGAGCTGGTCAACGTGCGTTGAAATGTAGTCTGTGCAGTAGATGCGGGGGAAATGGATGCTGAACAAGGAGTGGTCGCATGTATAGTCCGCGTCACGATAAATATAGTACAAGTCTAAATATCGCCATGATGCACGAGTGTGGAATACTAGTACAGCTTTGTATTGCTTGTGCTCAGTGCCAGCATCAACCACATTGTAGGTGAGACCGGAGCTACTGGGCTGAGACCAGGAAAACTCTGGACGTAAGTTCATTTCTAAGACGGCTTTTTCAAAGTCTCCCGCCTCTTGATGTGAGTGGCACTGTACACCGACACCGATATTTGGCGCAGTGTCGTCGTACACATAGGAGTGCAAGGTGTTGTAATTGCCGTCAGTCTTGTCAGATCGTGCCTGGCATGTATCGGACCATTGCAAGACCACCTGGGGGGACATGTTCCCTCGGTTAATCTGAGCTCCACTGAGAGGCATGAACAATTCCATCGTTCCTGGAGACTTCTCGGCAGCAGAGGAAGTGATCACCATGCGTCGGATAGACCGCCAGGCTTCCCCAAAAGACCGTTCCAGAATGCGCATCTCGCAGGATTTCACCACGACAGGAGGGTTCATTGATTTCATGGTCGGCGTGTTCAGCTGCTCAAACATATCAACCGAGGTGTTGAAAATAACGCTCTCGGTAAATTCGGTTGTATCAATTGGTTCTCTTTGCCACACGGCGTCAAAGTAAGTTTTCGGGATATTGATGAATTGTGCGAGATCTGAATCAAACTGAAATGATATCGAAACGCTCATATCTTCAAATTTGAATGACACAGGTTCTGAGACTCGGGCGCCAGGGAAGCCAGTTAAAGTGGCATTTGATAATTGGATAAGGGGCGGTAGATCATCCAGTACGACTAGAATCATCGGTTAACTCCATGAGAGGATATTGTAAGAATCGTTACTTAAAGTCTCGTTCAAGACACAGAGTGCAACTTTGGTTGCAGAGAACAATTTTTGGTTCGCTTTCACCTTCCCGCGTTGCCAACAAGAGCATATAGGGAGCACCCTTGGTGCGCATACGAGACTTTTTGCCCCCGATGTCGGCATTTACAAAGGTGCGATAGAGGAGCTTTTCCTGTTAGCTCCCTGCATCCTCTAGATCAACCGCAATCCAGCGCATATTATCCAAGCCAAGACCTAAATCGATGGCGCCATCCCAGATTTCCTCCCGCTGCATGGGCTCCCAGATGGCAAGGTTTTGGGTATGTAGGCTCGACGGTTCGGGGATGTCGACGGAAGTATATTGGGAAAGCTCCCCGTTGATGGCCTATATTGAATTAGTCACAGGTTGGAGCAACGATATAAAGACACCGACTTCAGAAAGCTCAACAATTGACTTGCGATCCTCATCAACCAAATGCGAAAAAGAGGACTCTTCCTCTAGAACGATATCGTACAGAATATATGAAGCCTTGAGGAGGTCATGATAAGCTTGGTGACTAGTCGATCTGGATTCCATGGAGGGACTCAAACTGCCACGGGCACTGACATAGTTATGTCTGTTGCAATTAGCCAACGTCGCGCGCGCCTTGATAAACTGTTAGTAAATCCTGTGTCCTGTTTATTTTACACGGATAACTCACCTTCAACAACCACCAGGTCGCCATGCGAAGCCAATCTCTTGTGGTTAGCCTTGTGATCTGCAACCCGTCATTCACAGATGCCTCGAATATTTTCAAAGTTTCTGCGGTTGGTTTATGTAGTTGGTTCTGCGGCTCAAAACGTATGGGCCTTGAGATATGCTCCTGGTACCGAACATCATGAAGGTGTTGCATAGCGGACGTCACGGCCTCGATAACGTGAGGATGGCCGTAGCCAACATCAGAGTAGGATCGAATGTGATGTACCACTTGCTTCTCCGCCAGGTCAGAATCGTTCGCCCATATTCCACCATCAGGTGTCCGACCATCAATCGAGCCGCCAAAAAGGAGCTGCTCACTGCTCATCCGGGTGTGATTCATTCAGCCCCTAGTAGGTAGAAATGGTGACGTGTTCAAGGATAACCAAGAAGTCGGCGAAGTAGCTTCGAAGAGTGAACCATCAGATTGGGTTATCGCCGATTCGGAGGATGTGGACGTATGTTTGACATTGCTGCTGCTACCGACGGAGCTTCTGTTATTAGCTAACTCCGACATTCTGGCGCGAACTTCCTGGATTATATCGATTTCGCATTCTTCTTCGTTGTTAGCTGGTAGCTCTACCACACCCCGGGCCGGGCTCATCGGCGAGACAACAGAGTCTGTATCCCGAACAGGTGATGTGATGCCTCTGTGCTGAGAACAATCTGTTCATCCTCTTCCATCGCCAGAACCATTGCTTTCTCTATACGAGCAAGCGAGGCACTAAATTGATTAGACCGTGAGCCCGAATTTGGGACAAGCAAAACAAACTCATTTTCCTATAGTTAGAGCTTATACATAGACTTAGATTGCAAGTGTGCACCATGATTTTGGATCTGATATCTTCAATCTGAGTTCGTTGTGTCGCTCATTTGATCTTTTGCCAGAACCCCTTTCCATAGCCAGTTTCAAATTCTTTTAACTTGGCAAGGAGCTATTTCAATCGCTGTAGAGTTGCGAGACAAGTGCCGAGGGTTCGTTCGAACGTCTGTTTGCGATCATTATCAATCTTCTCGAAGAAGGATGCGTTGGAGTTCACATCATCGGCAAAGGTGTTCAAAGTTCCTTGTAACGACCCCAGCTCAGTTACTAGCTTTTGGAATCCTGTAGGAGCATCCTTCGCGATGATCTGACATTGGTTGTGTAGGTCCCATGTCACCTTGGCGAGGGCGGGAATCTCGACAACGCCGAGATTTGAAGGCATTTTTGACGAAAAAATTCACTGTCACCACGACTTAATAGTTAGAGAAAACGAACAAGAACCTTTTGAGGGGCGCAACCTTCCCCACAGTTATGATCCACAGAACTGGGTAAACAGAATTGCCTTTCAACGGGGCTGAACTGAGGTAGGCAGTGAAATATAACAAAGTGTTACCCAGAGACAAGCAGAAGACCGCTTAGCCATTATAGTAATAGCCGTGAAAGAGACAACCTCAAAGGATAACCCGCCAAGCATTCCGAGCCAACACGGGGATCGGGGGTTGATTCGACTATTCGATGGATGCACCCAACCACAGGTACTTCTTTCAAGTTAGTCATTCACTCGGCATATGTATTGGTCAAACTGAATCAATGGTATGAATAGGTATCGGTGGAGAATGCAGACAGCCTTTCCCAAACGCATGTTTCTTTGATAACGCGCCACTAGGCTGTGTGTGCTGCAGGCTAACAAAGAAGCGTAGAAAAAAGTGGCGTCGGGTGACTACAAGCTAGACAGGAACTATGCGAACGGCTGAGAGGCTAGAGAATTATTATTATTATTATTTTCCATATTAGGGGTTTTCATCTTGGGTGGGACGTGAAGTCGAACGCATATCCACTTATTCCCTGCATTTTGCTGTCAAGGAGGTTCAAAAAAAAATCGAACATGGCAATATGCAGTAAGCAAAGATATTACACTGCCTGCTTCAAGTGATACGAAGAAAAAAAAATCCCGAAAATGAACACTGAAAATGAAGATATAACTACTCCCCGAACTTACAGAAATTGCACTCATCCGCGACCCACTTTATGCCTGAGGCACAAATTTTTGATCGTCGCGACAGCTCAGTCCCTAATTCTTTTTGTTTTCTTTCCTATCAGACACCCCATCTAGCTCTCAAATTGATTCCACGAAGCATGAAACACATCTAAATAGTGTTGATTCCACCAGGCCGAGACATCTACAAGCTCGCCCCTCATAACCCTGCCCTACGATCTCCAAGTAACCAAATCCACCATGGAGTCCACCGCGCCCTTCACTTTGGACGCCACGACAGTCCTCTGTATCGTATTCTCGCTTTCTATGATGCCAATTGCGTATCTATTGAGCAAGACACTTGTACCAGCCCACAGGACACGCGATCGCGTCCTCTTTTTCTGGCACGCGTATGACGCGCTCACCCACATTTTCATCGAAGGCTCCTGGCTCTATGAATGCTTCTTCAGCTACATCACCGTCGCTGAAAATCACAGCGCGGAGCCCTTCTTCCTCAATGATCCAACCCGTATGTACGGTCCCGCCTACGGAACTGGACCTAGCTCGCGTCTGTGGCAGGAATACGCCAAGGCTGACCGCCGCTGGGCTGGCGCTGACTTGACTGTCGTCTCGCTGGAGTTATTGACCGTCTTCCTCGGCGGACCGGCTGCGATATACATCTGCTATCTGCTGTGCCGGTCGTCGAATGAGAAGATCAGTGCCAAGTCCCGTGGTGGTGTTAAGGCGACGCTGTGGCTGGTTTCAACTATGCTTGCTACGGCCGAGTTGTATGGTGGATTCATGACCTTTGCACCGGAGTGGCTGACGGGAAGCTCCCAGCTCGCTACTGAGGATCCGGTTTACCTTTGGCTGTACTTGTTCTTCTTCAACACCCTCTGGGTCTTTATCCCTCTGTGGGTGTTGTGGGAGGCAGCGAAAGAGCTACGCGGTGCCTTTGTGGCGGCCGAGCCTCAAAATGAGAGGAAGCTCCAGTAAGCTCAGTCTGAGAGCGGGCGTTATTGGAACGTCTCGATGAACTTACAGCTGAAGCATTTTCTTTTCTTCTTTTCGGAAATCTTGATTGGTTGATATTCATCAGGTAAAATAAGGCTGGCAAAATCTCGCCATGTCTGTCAAGGATTGTGATAGCATAGATTGTGATAAAATCCCCATTTTCTCTCAAGCATTACCAGCTGTTGATAGGAATATACAATGTTCACATTGCTTCTTGCGTGGCATTTAGACACATAGAAGCAAGAATGTGCAAAACAGTAGCTTCCAAGGTCATCGAGACATGCTATCCCAGAATGGAAGGTCCGGAGCCATGAGTTCATCATTGCCAACCATATTCAACGACTAGTGTATATGGCATTTGAGGGGTGTTGGAAACAATATACTGTTAAACATCAACATAACTAACAGGCTTCACCTAAGGCGTCATTCTAATCACCATCGCAACACCATATAAAATGCGAGTCTTCATTTAAGGTAGTACAAGAATAGTTGGCCGCTTACGCGGCCTTGTCATGTCTTTTTGGATGTCCCTTTAGGTGTATATGAAGGCGGTAAAAAAGGCATTCTTTGGGTAACCGTTGATATATACACAGACAGGCCTTATTGTATGATTTGGGATCTGGCGCCAAATAACGTAATGTGGAACAAAGCATAGCTTCCCAGGTTATCACCGAGACTTGAAAGGCCTACCCTAATTTGACGCAGACGAGCACATAATTAGAGGACAAACCAGAGAGTTGCCTACTTGACCTGTGAGATTCTAAAAGACCGGAATAATATACATGTAAGGATCTAGAGTTAGTCACAGCTTCCCAAGCCACATCACGATTAGCGTATTAATTTTGGTTCCCGTGGCGTACCCCTGTCATTAACCTGTGTTTTCTACAACTTCTCGATTACACGCCCTTCAATTTCGTCCTCATGGCACCCCTCGAGGCACAAAAGCCGGACGCTGCCCCGATTCCCTGGTGGTATCACCACGAGAGCTGGGACACACCATGGTCATCCAGGTCGGGCCCTTTGGTAACCGGTTCCGCTGGTGCCTGGTTATTGACAAGGAAGCTTTGCAGTCTCTTATCCGTCATCAAAAGCCTCTTGCTGTGCCTCTTCAAGTGGAGGAAGATTCAACAGAGGGAAGTGAGGCCTGGGTAACGGTTGTCGAACCTGAATACGAGCAAGAGAAACTAGTCAATACGCAGGCTATATGCGCATTCTTCTTCCCCGACTCCTCCGGCTTGCGCGTCTGGGAGACGTAGTGCCTATGTCTGAAATGTTTGATATTCCTGAAGATATTCGCTGGTATGATGATTTTTGAAGCAGCACTATGGCTAAACAGCTACGTTGCTTTTAATGGACGCTGTTCATGTATATCGTATCAGGGGTAATGAATGTGAAGAATTGCGAATGTCTTTAGCTCCACGATTCTCATTGCTATCACTCTCATCATCCCCGAGCTTCTTGAAGCTCCAGAGGTCGTACCGGAGGTAGTACCTTCATAAATGATTTGCTGTCGGGTTACTCCCATGTAGTCTATCCATCTGCTAATGTATATTATCCAATTGGACTGTATTCTTCGCCCAGGTTTTACATTCTTGTTTAGACTTGCAATTTGAACTAGAACTGTGATATTCGGACTTCCTGCCCAGTTGAGTGCGAAGAGCCTTGAGAATCTGTATCAGTTTGGCTCTAAGCTTGCCTTTCTTTCCACTCCATTCATTCTCCATGTTATCTAGTTCATCCGTGACCCAATCAGTCGCATGATCAGCAATCAAGCTTAGATGCTCGGGTAAACTACTCATCCAACCAGCCTAACGCTTTTGCGTTGTTTCTAATAGCGTTGTATTCGAAGTAAATAGACGATTGAACTCCATTAATTCATGTCACGTAGGGTATAATGACCCTTAGAATCCCGCCATTATGAGCTGCAGGCAAGGCAAACTGCTCCTTCGCCTCTTCATTCCGATCGCCCTCACCTACTGTTCTTTGTATAGCCAGCAGCCCTATCTCTTCATACTTCCTCTGTCCCCCTTTTCTACTTAGAGGGGGGCCAGGAGCCTTGGCAGAAAAGTCATTAGCATGCATTTGGATACTCTTATATCGAATTACTTTGTGAATTGCTCATAATCGAGTGACTGTCTGAACACATTATGAAATAGTTGAGTGGAGCTGTGCTCATAGCAACTCCAAATTGTAGTGTTTGTGTCAGTGGCTAGGCCGAATGAGTGATTTGTCTAGATACTGAGTCTCTTACCTATGTAGGTTCTTCTACGTAGGGTATTTCCTCTGCCAGGTGGGGCTTGCCTATTTTGGGGGCCGCCGCTTTAATGATGGCGGTCAGAGTCAGGCTCTCTGAGTAAATTTCAGTCTGGGCTCAGGCTCAGTGAGCTTGCTCTGAGCCATCACGTGATATATTAGTAACGCCATCTGAGTAATCAGAGGGCACTCAGACTGTACTCAGACGGCTATCTGAGTAATCAGATAGCCAGAGGGCGTCTATTGAGCACTCAGTTCATGTTCAGTCCTTACCCAAAGGGGCATTCGGCCCCACAGCACCGTTTATTCTGTAAAATAATTTTGATAGCCCTCATTTCTTGGCCTTTCTTTTCGCGATTTTCCATCCTCAATTTTCCCAGCACCTCAAGATCCACACTAAAGTAAAATGACGCAGCAACCTGAGGGATAATATCCCCTCCAAATTGTAATGGTACTAGGGAGAAGTCGCCTTCTATAAGTTATTCAAATTCGCCCGTGCGTAAAAGCTCAAGTATATAGAGACTACAATCTATCTATAGATATCTTCAACCATACAATTCTCCTTTATCTTCGTCTCTTATCATTTATTCTTTTTTCCCTTCGACCTTAGTCCAGAGCCACTATATAAGTTTGCTAGGCTATAGGCCGAAAGCAATATTTTGCTCGACAGGCCGAACTTGTAAAGGAAAGGCGTTACAAACAACTGGAAAAATCCGGATACATTTTCGGAGCCTATGTATAGGATGACTTAATCCGTAATAAAGACAAAAGGATACCCGAGACTAAGCGGAGATACCTAGGAATTATGGTATAGTGGAAGGAGTGAGTCCTAGTCGATTATTAAGTGAATATACCCCGAGAGCAAGTGACTGACTGGCTTATAGCTTCGCTAAACAAAACGGGATTATAGGCTTTGGCCAGAGTCTAGGATTTATGGTACTAGATTATCAACTTATTAAGGAGTTTATCCGCTGGTATATTTATGGTACGCGAGGACGAGTGAGCGATAATGGACGACTAACGGTGAAAACAGTTTTGTTATACGCGGAGCGCCTTTTTGGCGGATTTGAAGAGGATATATAATTAAGTATTCTATAGGACGATAGAAGCGAAGTATATAACGTGAGTCTCGCTTTCTTTCTACTAAACTTTCGTATTTCTTTATAGTAGTACGATTCTAAATGCAAAATAGTGGATAAGAAAATCCTTGATAGCAGAAGGGACTATTGAAAAAATTAAGAATCCGAACCGTAGCTTTAGTAAGAAAGATTTCTTGAGAACGGTCTTATCGCTATAGCAGACAGACCACCGCCGCTTTATACTAGGGCCGTTGAAAGTTATTATTTTGCTGGCCCTTTGGCTATATCTCTTTACTAGAGCGAGGATTGGAGTATTTATACCGGAAACTAAGAACAAATACGAGAGAGGGCTTCGCTATAAGGTAAGGATAAGTTAATCTTTGGGATTATATATGATTAATTTTCGTTATAGTATATTATCCTGGTATTGTTTCTATCCTCTAAGGCTCCTTGGAAAGTAGGATGGAAGGTCGATTAAGTATGGCTGAAAAATAATCGGGACCCGAAATATATAGTATAAGTTAATCTCTTGAAGCTTACCTGGTATTACTCTACTTCTCTCGGAAACTTACTCGATTATTCAATCTAGATTTGGAATTGGGATCCGGGACTCGAAAAGGCCATAGTTCGCTGCTGGCTATATACTCCTCGCTCTTGCTCTTTAGTATAGTGCTCTTTACGGTATCAATACTGTGGATGACCTTGCCTAGTGTAACCTATCAAATAGAGGACCTATAGAGTTATACTGGAAGGATGAATATTTGGAGAAGCTAGTCCTAAGGAATGTTACGGCTGGTAGTCCTTAAGATGTTCTGTGTGAAGCCCCACTATGTAGGGCTCAATTGGATTGATCAGAGTGATAGGGATTACTATACGACATATATATACTACTGCGAATGCAATGCAACTAGTACTACGTGTGTATTCAAACTGAACTCTAAGCTGCTAAACATGCTCCGAGTCCTACTGGTATAGTTGTGCGCGGGTAAGCGAGGTCATATGACTCTCTGTCTATATGCCTCTATAATATATAGATCTATCTAGGATCCACCTCGAGTCCTACGATCCTCTCTAGGAGAGCGGGACGTGATATTACCTCCCTTCTTTATACGCGCCGCCCTCGGCGTACTCTTAGTTCTTATTATACCCTAGTATTATATCGCTTTCTCGCTTTGTTTAACGATACTTTGACTAGGTCCTACGATAGCGTTAATCCTTTGTTTTAGTGATATAGGGGTCGGTATACGAAGTGATCCTTTATCTCTAGGTACGATATACGAATTCCTTAGAGGTTTTTAGAGCCGTATACCCCCCTTCTTTAGAGAGTATACCCTTATACTCTCCTTCTTACGATATCGTTTAACTAGGGTAATACTAACTAGGTTATAGTAGCCGTACCTACTACGCCTACCGAGGCGTAGTATATATAGTATATCAATTCTATTTTGGCTATCCCTACTAGGGCTTATTATATTTCCGCGGCTAGTCTTAAGTACTAGTACTACTATCGCTAATATTAGAGTTATATTATAGTATATTTCTTCTACCTTCCTACTTACTCTCTCTTCTAACGTTATATAGGTTAATCCCCGTCTCGACGCCGAGGTAAATATTATTATCCTCGCTCCGACTCTCGCCTCTTATCGCCTTACTTTAACGGCGTTTAAGAGTACCTATAACGCTCTAGGTTATCGTATTAAGACTAGTCTTACGCCTCCTATCGTACCTCGCGCTCTACTACCTCTTCCTCCGCCGCCCCTACCGCCGCCTACTCCGGTTAAAGTACTATATACGTAGTTCGAAGGGCTCTTAATCGGGATAATATAGTATATTATAGGTTTTTAGAGGGGTATTCTAGTTAAGTTTAGAGTAATCTTAGGTATATTCGTAACGGGTAGTTCGCTACTCCTTAGCGTATTACGTAACCTTTATATTTAGGTTTTCTTTAAATTTGTTTTCTTAATAGTCGTTTAGGAACTCCTTCGCGATAAACTTCGTCCCTATACTCCTTCTACTCTAACCGAGGCTATCTACCCTTTATTAGTTTATTTAAGGATTCGCGCTCTTTATTAAACTTAGGGATAGTATCTACTTCGCTTATTAGGATATTAGGGTCCTAGTTTACGTAATATATTAGTTTTAGATTAATAGGTACGTTACGGGATAACTATAGCGAGGTCCTTAGCGAGATTATCTACGCTCCTACGTATCCGTTTCCCTTAATTAGTGATCGAGTAGTAGAAGGTATTTATAGAATTAGTAGAGCGTTATTTTCCCTTTATAAATCGTACTAAACCGTCTATCGTAGGTTCTTCCGAGCCCTCTTTATAAGGTTTTCTTTCTCTATTAGTCTATTTTTCTCAAATTTATCTAATACTACTATATCTTCGAGGATACTTCTCGGTTCCTAGGTATTCTCGCTATCTCTGTAGCCTTACTAGCGAACTAGGTATTATAGGCCTCTACCCCTTTTCCTAGTCTCTAGGATCCGGTCGATTTTAAATTCGAGTTCTCTATCGACCTCGACTAGGTCTAGGCGTTTACTCCGAATCGGGTTGCCTTTATAGGGTTCGAGTATAGAGACGTACTACGTAGTATAGATCTACCGGTATAGTAGCGTTAGTAATAGCTAGTATACTTACTAGCCTACTTTCCGTATAATCTAGAAGGGTCCTTCGTAACGATTCTCTAGCTTTTTATATAGTCGCCCTAAGTCGATATAGGTATTCCGAAGTAGTACCTAGTCGGTTACGTAGAAGGATTTTTCTATATAGTTCTTATCCGCGGCTCTCTTTATAACCTCCTTTATCCTTTATAGCCTTTTAGAGAGTTCTTCTCGCCTCTCTACGAGCTCGGTTATACGTACTTTTATATCCTAGTAGACTTCTTTCTCGTCGTCTTCGACGCTTAAGCGTAGTTCTAGCCGGATTCCTATTAATACTTCGCTTAGGGAGACCCCTATTACCGAGTACGTAGTTATATTATATACGAACTACGCGAGGGGAATCTATCTAGTCTAATCGTCCTAGTACTAGCTAATATAGTTCTATAAGTAGTATTTAATTAACTAGTTCTACCTCTCTATCTACCTATCTATCTAGGGATAGTACGCTATCGATAATCGTCGTCTTATTACGAGGTAGAAATAGAAACTAGCCTAGAAAGTACTAGTAAATAGACTCCCTCGGTTATTAACTAAGTTCTTTAGTATCCCGAGCTATAAGACGACTTTCGTATATATTATAGATACGAGCCCTTCTACCGTTATATCCTTTTAATATAGGATATAGATCGAGAACTTTGTAAATAGGTCGACTACTACTAAGATCGTATCGTATACCTTATTCTTCTACTTCGAAGGAGGTAGGCTAGTAATAAAGTCTATACTTATCTACTATAATAGCCTCTATAGTACTAGTAATAGTTCTAATAGTCTATATAGTTTATATCTATATACTACGTTCCTTTAGTATATATCGTATTCTTCTACGTACTTAGTAATCTCCTAGTATATATTATATTATAGATACTTACTACGAATCCTTTCTAAGGTTCGCTTCTTCCTATAGTATCCTACCTATAGATTACTATAGTAGATTTGTATAATCTTATATATTACTATAGGGTCTCTTAGTATATAGACTTTTCCGCTATATCTAAGTAGCCTATCTTCGATAGTCACTACCTATAGCGTACCGCTAAGGCGTCTATTACTCCCTACTTCGTCTATCTCCTAGCGTTTCTCCTTTAAAAAGCGGTCCTAGCTCTAGATCCGTTTAATAAGGTTTACTATAGACTCTATAGAAATATCTTTTAGCGCTATTTCTCCTATTAGGCCGACTACTACCTCTACTCGGGTAATATACCGTTCCGGACCGTTATTATTACTAATAACCTAGTACTTATCTATATATAGCTTTTATACTACGTAGGGGGTTTCGAGGGTACTATTATACTCCTCTAGGGTAGTTGTCAAAGTGCAAGGTGGATTACATGGCAGAAACAAGGTATGATACCAGAAAGTCATGTGATCCTTGGTACTCGGCATACCATACAAAAGTGCATATTACAGTTAGTCAGCAGGATCCGTACAGATTGGTTAAATTGCGGATTCATGTCATTTTAGTTTAGTTAGAGTTCTCAATATCAGTTATTTTAACCATACATTTTATTACGATAGATTTCTATCAGTTATAAGCCCGGAATCGTTCTAATAAAGATCAATTCGAAGATTAACCTCGCTATCGCCGAAACTAAGGCACAAAAAGTGACAAGAAGTCATCTGCCTAGCGCCGAAGCGACCCCTAAATCGAAGAAAAATCGGAAATCTGTCCACAACTATCAGCATTATAGCTAAATACCTCTCCGCGGGTTCATCCTCTCGCGTTATACTTAAGGATTCAATATCATAGGATTTATAGATAGCGAATATCGAGTCAATTACCGTACAATTTGACGTATAGGAGCTCTGTGATCCTAGCAACGAGGAGGAACCAGAACCTCTAAAGGCACTAACTAAGGTTATCTCGATAGCCGAAGTATAAGCCGAGTATAAAGATCAATAGTTTAAATCAATAAAAATACTCTAGGCACAATAGACTATCGACAATACCGTATATACCTAGCAAAAGAAGGGGTTAAATATAGTAGTAACCGCTATTCGAAACAGCGTTTATATCAACTACTAACCCTTTATTATCGATTATAAAACTCTATATACACTTCTCCGTAACCTTCGTTAAAGGTTCGCTACCGAGTGTGATCCAACCAATACTACTAGGCTTCGACAAGCGTAGAGAACCCTAGACAGAGGGTTAGAGAGAAACATAGATATCGACAAGTAGTTATTAAACTAGGAGACAGTTCAAGTAAGGTATAAGAGAGTAAGGATATCGGAAGTAGATAATACTCCAACTCAGTTCCTTAATACTATCTCAGTCATATCACTAGACTTCTATAAAATATAGACTCTAAGGCTTTAAGATAGGAACGATATTACCTTCACTTAACTACTTAACCGGTATAGAGCTCACTAGAAAATCACCTATAACAAGCTAGTTGCCAATCAACGAGGTATTTCTAAAGCTATATTCTCGATATAGTAAGGTCACAAAGAAGCGAAGCCAACAAACGAAGAGATATCTTTCAAGATAAAACCCTACCTATATAGAAGAAATAGGGGGAGATACCTAGCGTAGAGATACTAGGAGATATATAATAAAAACATACCTTTATTATATAATAGAAACCAGACTATAAAGCAAAAATAGGATAAAGCTATAAAGGCTAACCTAGCTTAGAAAGCCTAGGTTAACAAGAGACGTAAAGAAACCTAGGTATAGGGGAAGGCACCGTAGCAAGCAAATACTACTCTCAACGAGGACTCGGCATATAGGTTCTTCTCTATATAGGCTAGCACGCTACCGGCGGCTAAGCTACCGGCTAGCAAGCCACTAACTAGTACGATATAGGCTAGTAAGCCGTCGGCTAACAAGCTACCAACTAGTACGATATAGGCCAATAAGCCGTCGGCTAGTAAGCTACTAACTAGTACAATATAGGCTAGTAAGCCATCGGCTAGTAAGCAAATTAACATCTCTACCATAGTTATATCTACCCAAAACCACGTATAAAGCTATACCGAACCGGTTAGAAAACGATAGGTAGTCGATACTAGAGCGTAAATATATATATACAACGATCGAGAGTTATTCGTGACTTTCGAGGACGTATAAAGCAGCGTTCGGGTAGGAGATATAGAGACGATCGTCGATAGGGTAGGCACTATAGTAATCTATAGTGTTAGTCCTATTAATAGAAAGGCAGTCAGAATAGAGTTATATAATACTAAGTACTCTCCTAATTTCTATAGTAATCTAATATCCAATAGGTTGATAATAAAGGCGGGATTGTTAGTGAATTTTAGGACAGACTATATAGAAGTAGCTAATAGAAAACCGGTATACTAAGTATACTAGGACTAGAAGTTAATATAGTTAACACAATTAAAGGGGTTTAAATACCCTAAATTAGTACTAGACAACTTAGTATTCGCGACTAAGATATTAGTATAAGAACTAAGATCAGAAGCATTATTTCAAACCTAGTATAGACGCCTAGGCTACATTAGCTAGCAGCGTATTACTAAACTAGCGGAGATAACCGAAGGGATTACTATTAAAAGTAACCCTAGCAATAAGAAGTAGGTATATAAAGCTTATTAATTAGTAGACGCCCCGAGGTAGATCTCTCGCCGGAAGATAGGCCAAATATATAGTATATTTAGACGGGTATACTTCGACCTAGTTTAAAATCAGCTAGCTCACAACGGTCATATATAGTTAACGTATTTTTACCTTAATAGTATTAAATATCACTTTATCTTTATATATACCAAGAAAAACGACTATTAAATCGCTATTAGGAAGTTCCTAGTATTAGTCAAGAACTAGTTAAAGATAGAGATCAGAGTGTTCCACTATAACAATAAGCGAAGTATAGGTCATAAAGTTGAAACTATGATTAAAGCCGAAGGGTACACTATTAAGCACTCACTACCCGGCTTACTAGAAATAAACAGTCCTACCGAGAGATCTAGGGGGATAGTAGTACGTACTACTAGAGCGTTAATCAACGATATAGAGCTACCCTATACTCTATAGCCAGAGGCAATATATACAGCAATATATATCCTAAATAGGACCCTAACCTAAATCAACAACAGCAATACTAGCGGCAGCAATACCAGCGGTACCCAGTGGATTATACCTTAGAAAGAGCTAATAAAGCACGCTGCACTAGATAGTATCCAACATCAGACTATCAATCTATCAAATATAAGATTATATGGTTGCTTAACGTACTCGAGAATTATTAAGAGAGTACAGTCAGACAAGATAGCACCCAGAGCAGAGATAGGATATCTCGTTAGGTATATTTCCAAGAACCTATACAAAGTATGGTTCCCCCACAAAGGACGTACTGGTATAGGAAGGGTCGACGTCGTAAGAGATGCCGTTTTTGACGAAACGAGGCGGTACTCGAAATCGATGCCGATACCTAAAATAGAGGATACTATTAGTACCATAACAGATAGACTAGGCATATGGCCGTAAGTGCTTACCACAGAAGAAGCATAGGTCGAAATCAGCACGTAGATGGAGATGCCGAGATCGATAGCTAGGATAGCTCTATAAGATGAAACTAAATATACCGAGCAAGGTAGACATAATGCAGTTGATGAAATAGCTATCAATATAGCTAGCATCGATGATATCGATAATAAAGTTGATGAAGTTGATGATCAAGAGATAGTTGATCAAGGAATGGTTGACAGAGAGAGAACCCCAGTATAGGTGGTTATAAAGACAAACTCTAGATTGCCTACCCTACAGTCTATTATTAGACCGAGGGAACAGATCAGACTAAGGGAATCGAGGGAGCAAACAGATACTATGCTAGGAAGCTTTCTAACATCCTCACTACCACCATCAAGATTATCAAGACCACTATCGTCACGAATAGCATCATCATCTCCAAATCTATCGGTTTCATCGATTCTAATACCTAGAGAAACCCTATCATCGTCGCTAGATCCGATTTCCGTGATACCGTCGATCGAAACTAAGGGGGTGGAGACAGATGAAGTGAGAGATGAAGTGAGAGATGAAGTGAGAGATGAAGTGAGAGATGAAGTGAGAGATGAAGTGAGAGATGAAGTAAGAGATGAAGTGAGAGATGAAGTGGATACAGATGGAGAGCAAGAGATCGAGAGGCAGCTATAACGTGAAATAGCTTACTCGCCGTCACCAGCACTATCATCGTTGTCACATCGAGCGTCCTCCAAAGCACTATCATCGTCGTCACATCGAGCGTCCTCCAAAGCACCATCATCGTCGTCTCATCGAGAGTCCTCCCAAGCATCGACATCCTCGAATCAAGCACCAAGAGACATCTCAGGTGATGTGAGCATAACAAATGTCATCACCGGCACCAGATCTAGGAGACCAAGAACGGATCCAGATTATACAGCCTACCTATCTCTTGACGATGCCAACTAAGCAGAAGCAGCATCTCTTCCGAGAGATGATTGGGATGAGAGAAATCAGGCATCTGATTAACCCAGAAAAAGTGGATGTTTGAAGAAATTGAAATTGATGGAATCAGCAGCTCTTGAAGCCAGTAAATGAAGGCTTTAAGAGCTAGGGGGTGTGTCAAAGTGCAAGGTGGATTACATGGCAGAAACAAGGTATGATACCAGAAAGTCATGTGATCCTTGGTACTCGGCATACCATACAAAAGTGCATATTACAGTTAGTCAGCAGGATCCGTACAGATTGGTTAAATTGCGGATTCATGTCATTTTAGTTTAGTTAGAGTTCTCAATATCAGTCATTTTGACCATACATTTCAATACGATAGATTTCTGTCAGTAGTTATAAGCTCCCTACGTACCTATAGGTTCTTTTCTCTAGGGCTTTAGTCCTCTTTTTAGGACTCTAGTATCTTAGTACCCGTTACGCCCTTAGTCTTAGGGTTTAATACGGCTTTTACGCGTATAATAACGTTTAATTAAACCGTTTCTACCTCCTTTATATCTTTTATAAAGGGGCCTTTTAGTAGACTCTATTTAATTTATAAGAATAGTTTATCCTCTATAGGGTCTACCGACTCTACCCCTCTTACTTCTTTAGTATAGTCGGACCTCCGACTTATCGTATCGGCCGGGTTCTTTAAACCTACTTTATACTATATTACGAAGTCGAATAATATAAGTCTTATCGCCTATCGCGCCTATCTCCTACTAAGATTCTATAGTACGAGGTTTATAAAACCCTTTAGGTTTTTATAGTCTAATAATACTAGGATATCCGTGGCTCCTTTAAGGTAGTATCTCTACGTTTTAAATACCTCTATAATAGCTAGTAGCTTACTATTATAGGTCTTATATCGGGTTTCTAGCCTATTAAGCTTTCGCGAATAGAAAGCGATTAGGTACTATTATCTATCTTCCTCTAACTACAAGATAATCGCCGCTAGTATAAATCCTAATACGTCTATCTCTACTAGTAGCCTTTAGCCTAGTCGGAAGTAGGTAAGAAGGGGTATACTTATAAAGTACTATTTTAGGGCGGCGAATACCTCTCTCGCCTCTGTTATAAAGATAAAGCCCCGAGTCTTCTTATTCGTACCCTTTTTATAGGCGTCTAGCCCTTTTACTAACGTATTAAGTAGTACGTAGATTTTTAAGAATAATACGATAAACCTTCTATAGAAGTTCGTATATCCCGTAAATATCTAAATATCGTAAATATTCTTCGGCTCTAGCTAATCTAAGATAGTCTCTATTTTCTTCCGATCTATCTCTACTCCCTTTAGGGTAACGATAAAGCCGAGAAATTCTACCCGTTCGGTATAGAAAGCGTATTTTAATCTCTTTACGTAGAGTTTATATTTATAGAGCCTCTCTAAGACTCTTCGGACGTACCCTACGTAGGTCTTAATATCCGCTAAGAAGATTAGGATATTATCTAAGTAGATAACTATAAAAATATTAATAAAGTCTATAAGGGCTCTATTAATATAACTTTAGAATATTACTAGAGTATTAGAAAGGCCGAATAGTATAACCCTATATTTATAGAGCCTATATCTAGTACGAAATACCGTTTTTTATTTATCTCCCTACTTAATATAAAGGCGATAGTATATATCTATAAGGTCTAGCTAGGTAAATATCCCGGCCCCTACGAGGCGGTTTAACGATTCTCCTATAAGGTAATAGGTACCTATTCTTAATAGTAATATCATTTAGTCCCCGGTAATCTATATATAAGCGTAGTCCTCCGTCCTTTTTAGGTACGAATAGTACTAGCGCCCCTACTAGGCTCTACGAGGGTTATATCTATCCCTTCTTTATAGCTACTTCGAGGTATTCTTTTAGTACCTAAAGTTATTCTCTCGAGAGTAGGTAGATAGGTTTCTATAATAATTATAATCCTTCTTTAAGATAGATAGTATAATCTATATTAGAGTATAATACTACAATCCCCGCTTCTACTAGGTCGAATATATCTACGAAATCTATATACTCCTTAGGTAGGGTATTATCTTATATTGCTCCTAACCTTATTACTCCCCTTATATCTACCCGGAGGTAGGCTAAGGTATATTACAAGCCTCCTAAGAGTTCTTAGGCGTATATTTAGGCTATAATCTTTTCTACGTCGGCTTTATTTTATATACTACGATACTACTATAATACCTCTCTCTAATCTATAATAGGGTTTTCGCTAGTTAACTAGTTAAATCCTAGGATTATATCGTAACTCTATATCTCTACTACCTCTATAGTAATAGTATAACTTTTCGTCTTACCTATACTATTAGTTAGGCTTAACTTAATTTCTCTTACCCTATAGGACTTAATATACTACCCGTCGATAGCTTTTATTATTCGTAGAGGGTATTACGAATCCTCTAGATACTCTTTCGCCTATTTTTAGCTAATAAAAGATCCTTCTACTCCGTAATCTATAAGGGTATATATAGTAACGTTTTCTCGTCTAATATTTATAAGTACCTCGTTTACGAGGGCCTTATATATCTACGGCCTTAATACGATAACTCCTAATATAGCCGTAGCTTAAAGTATTAGGGCCTCTATTTTTTTAATCTATCTTTAGATCTACCTAGCTACTTCTACTTGCCTAGTTTACTATAGAGACTCTAATAGGTATCTTTCCTATAGCCTAGTATATTATAGTGCTTATATATAGATAGTTTTTTTCTATCCTTCTTACGCTTAGTACTTAGGTATTCCGAGTCCTCTTACGCTCGATATAACTTTTCGTCTTAATCTCGTGTAAAGGATAAAGATCCTTTCAATTGTGAAACGAGAATACGAAACCAGGATATAACGATATAGCGTATGGGTTACGTCACGTGGCCGAGTCGTACGGGGTTCGTCACATAATTAGTCACGAACCTTGGCACGCCATTTTCCTTATACTCCTAGGGCCCCCGGGGTCCCTTTAATTCTGGCAAGAATTAGTCTTGGCATATATACAGTCAATATATTGATCCTCCCTCCTATACCATTATATCTTACCCGGTTGATAGGCCGTATACCTATAGACTGTATATTCTTATAATTCTAATTCTTCTTCTTTAACTGCCTAAGATATAATAGCTCCCCCGACTACTCGCCGTAGTTCGCGAAATAATACTAAATTATTAGAGTATACTACCTAAGTCGGTAGCGAATCGGGAACGCTTCTACAAATTGGAGAACAAGAGGGAATCTAAATTTAGGACCCTTCCCTAAGACAAACCGATAATTCTACCGAAGAAAATACTCGGTTTACAGACGAAAATATTCGAGCCCTCGAAGCAAAAGCTATAGAATACGAAGCTAGAGCAGCCCTATAAGAACGCCTTCTTAAGGCTAAAAAATTAGTCGCGGAAAACGAAGAAAGGCTTCGGGACCTCGGACAATTCACGAGGGGGTCACGAATTAATCGCGAGTCGTCCTCGGAAAGCGAGCTAACCTAGAGAGGAGAGATTAAGCGAGACGTAAACCGATTTGAATAAGATTTCGGTATCAAATAGAGAGAGGACTAGTTAAATAATCTCGAAGTACTCTTTAAAGGTACCCTAAGAAAGTATATCTCGGGATCCTAGAAAATCCTCGCTACTACTAATTACCTCTATATATCCTATAAAGGAAAGTAGGCGTCTTACGAACGAAAACACCCCGAGGAGGTATCGGATTTGGATACATTTCGAGAATAGACAAAAACACTCCTTAGGAATTCCCACAATATTGTTACCGATATCCTCGTCCAATTCTAAGAAGCTACAATAAAACCTTTCTAAGATCCTCGTAACTTCGAAAACTACCTCGAATCGCTAGAGAATCACCTCCTAAACTAGAGCGAAGAATAGAGAGCCTAAACCCTATTTATAAAGCTATAGAAGCCCCTCCGAGACATTATAATCACTACTAACAATAGTACTTTGCCTACTACCCGAGACGAGATATCAAAACTAGCGTCTATACTCTACTATATCTACTTCGCGTATTAGAAGAGAAAGGAGCCTTCTACCTATTATTAAGAAAAGAAAAGGAAGGGAAACCACAACGATTCGATATCGAATCACTCCCGTACCGATATACTAAACCCTAGAGGAAGGGGCTAACCTCGAGGAAGAGGTTAACCCCGAGGAAGAGGCTAACCTAGAGGTAGAGGTCGGGGACGTAGATCCTTTAACAATTAGGAAAACTCGCGAAGTTCGATAAATACTACCTAGACAGAAAAGGGGGCCGGTATAGATACGGTACCGGAAAGCGCTTACTTTATCTACGGAGATAAGAATCACTAGGCAAATAACTACCCCTAGAAAGCTATAGTCCAATCCCTAGTCTAGGTAATAAAAGCTAATAAGCCTAGGCAATCGGGAAAAGTAAAAGAGCTAGAGTAGATCCCGATATACTAGCTTAGTACCTACTTATTAGGACCGTAGTACGCCTTTATATACCGATTACCCTAGGTAACGGCGACGAAATATATACGGATCTAGATACTAGCGCGGAATATGATATAGTTAGTAAAGCATTCGCCTATAGAATGAAATTGGGCGCTATACCCTTTTCGTCTCTATTACTAAAAGGCGTCGCCCTAGAACGACTTCGTACCTACGGTATATACTAGGTACCTTTTACGATTATAGATTCTAGAGGGGTAGAAAAGATAATAAAACGACCCTATATCGGGATCGATAGAGACCCTAGGTTAGAAGGAAGCCTAATTCTTCTATCTAGGACCTTTATAAATAAGTTTAACGTTATCCTACGTCCTAGCGTTAATAAATAGTAGTTCGGAACTAAAACTTTCGAACTCTAAAAACCGTATAAATTTGTAAAGCAATCTAGAAATGCGGTCGTTTATACCTTAGTTAAGATACCGGAAGAAGTCTAGTTACCTAATAAAGATACTGTTTTGTCGGTATCGGATCGGGTATAAATCCCGGCCGAATTAGAGAAGTATCTTAATATATTCGATTACGAGAGAGCTAAAACTCTACTAAGAATAAAAGCCTCCGACTATACAATCGACCTCGAGGAAGGGAAAAACCCTCCTTACGGGCCGATCTATCCCCTCTTACGAACCGAACTAAGAGAGCTATAGGCTTACCTAGTAGACAATATTAAAAGGGGAAGAATACGACCTTCAAAAAGTCCGGCTAGAGCACTAATCCTCTTCGTCCCTAAGAAAGACGGCGGTCTATGGTTATATATAGACTACTAGGGACTTAACCGCGTTTCGGTTAAGAATCGCTACCCTCTACCCCTTATCTTAGAGATCCTCGACCGACTCTCCGGAGCCAATTTTTTTAGTAAGGTCGACGTTAAAGACGTTTACTACCGGATCCGACTCTAGGAAGGTAACAAATAGAAAACGGCTTTTAGGACGAGATATAGCTATTTTAAATATATAGTTATACCTTTTAGACTAGCAAATACCCTAGCTACCTTTTAGAGTTATATCTATACCGTACTAGTAGGGCTAGTCGATATAGTTTATATAGCCTATCTAGATAATATCTTGATTTTTACGGTAGACCGAGAATCGTATACGAAGGCCCTATATCAAGTTTTCGAGAGACTACGAAAAGCTAAACTCTACATAAAATCCTTAAAATATATCTTTTACTAAGACGAAATTGAGTTTCTAGGGTTTATCGTTAACGGATCGGGTATAAGGATAGACTAAAGCCGCTTCCGTATAATATAGGAATAGGAAGAGCCTAGGAGCTACTATAACGTCTAGGTCTTCCTAGGATTCTATAACTTTTACTGCCGCTTTATCAAAGGGTACTCGGAAATATCCTTACCTCTTATATCTATAATAAAAGGGAGTAAGAACGGAAAAAAGCCCGGACGAGTATCGCTAAACGATACCGAATCGGTAGCGTTTCGGCGACTAAAACTCGTATTCTAGTCGGTATCCTTACTATATCATTTTGACCCGGAAAAACATATCCGTTTAGAAATAGATACGTTAAATCAAGGCATAGGAGGGGTGCTTTCCCAGCTAGACGTAGAGGGACGTTGGTACCTAGTAGCTTTCTAGTCAAAAAAGTTCTTAGGACCTAAACTTAACTATACGATACCGGATTAGGAGCTATTCGCTATCGTTTACTTATTCCAATATTAGAGACACTATCTAGATAGTAGTAAGTATCCTATTGAGGTATTATCAGATTATACTAATCTACGTACGTTTATAACGTAGCAAAAGCTTAATAGCCGATAGGTAGGTTAGTATATATTTCTTACGCCTTTTGACTTTATTATAAAGTATAGGCCCGGAAAGACAAACCCCGTAGATAGGCTTTCTAGAATTCTAAATTCCGAATAAGCAATTGTAGGAAAGGAACTAATAACTCCGATTTAAAACCGAATCGTAGACGATTAGACCCTGGCCCTTAATAGGACCGGAGGAATAGAGGCCCTAACGATCTAAAGTATCGTAGGGACCTAAGATCTAGACGTAGATTAAGGGCATGATTCCGAAGGATATGACTCTAACGGACCGATAGCGGGGCGTATCGGTACCGAAACAGACTAGTAGTCTAAATAGAGAGAGCTATATAACGAGCTAGATATTCCGTTCGATTTTACGGATACTATAACTACGGTAATCTAGTCTATTAGTATAGGCGCTATAGATACTCTCGAATAGGTAGGAAAACTCTAGTTAGATAACCTAGAAACGATCCGCCGAAAAGGGGACGTATTAACCTAGAAAACTAGCAGTAGGGGCTAGTTAGTTAACGCCTTAGGATTACTACGGTACCGAGGACGTCTATATATACTAAAAAAGGAGGGTATCCGTACAAAATTAATAATAATATATTATAATAACCCTACCGCTAGCTATTTTAGTAGAGTAAGGACCGAGGAATTACTTAGGAGAGAATTCTATTAGATTAACCTACAAGAAGACGTAAAAAAATACGTAAAATCTTACGCGGTATACCAAACCGTATAGACGCTAAGGCATCGCCTATTCGGCAAGCTTAAATCGTTACCGATTCTATCCCGGCCTTTTACTAAATTATCTATAGACTTTATTATAGGATTGCCTTAATCGATCTAGAAAGGAAGGATAGTTAATACTATTTTAGTAGTCGTAGACCGTTTCTCGAAATAGTACCTTTTCTTCTTAGTTTTAACCACGATAGATACTTCGGAATTAGCCGAGCTTTTCTATTATAGTATTAAACTAAGATTTAGACTACTAAATAGTATTATATCCGACCGGGGATTAGTTTTTATAAGTAGGTTTTAGTCAAAACTATATTATATATCCTAGGTAAAATTGAGGTATTCGATAGCGTTTTACCTATAAACCGATAGCTAAACAGAGAGGATAAATCAAACGCTCGAATACTACCTCCGGTACTTTATTAACGAGTAATAGAAAATATAGCCTACCCTCTTAAGGACTATAGAGTTTATATATAATAATACCGTCAATACGACAATTAGAATATCGCCTTTCTAAGCCCTACTAGGGTTTAATCCCAATTTTTAAATATACGCCGAGGACGGTAACGTAGAAAGGGAGGCACTAGTAATATTATCGCGAATTAAAAAGCTTATAGAGCTTCGCGAAAAGCTATAGAAAGTATAGCGAATAGCAACCGAAATATAGGCGGTTTACTATAATAAACGCTACTAAGAAATAATATTTAAAATAAACGACCTTATAGCTCTCTCGATAAAAAACCTACGGCTAAAAGAAGGTATAACTAAGAAACTATCACTATAATAGATTAGACCTTTTAGGATCCTCGAATATATCGGAAAATAGGCGTACCGCCTCCTACTCCCTAGCTAATACGTAGCGATTTATAATATATTCCCTATCTCCCTACTCTAACTATAGTACTAATAGGAGGGCGAACTAGAAAAATTACCCTTACCCGAGCTAGCTAACGACGATAAATAGGAAGTCGAAGAGATCAAGGGTCACCGAATCTTTAAAGACGAACTATACTACTTAGTAAAGTAGTACGGCTAGCTATCGGAATATAATTAATAGGTCTCTAAGAGCTCAATAGCAAACGTACCAAAAATCGTAGCTAAGTATAAGAAGACTTAAAAGAAACGGACTTAATTGTATAGAGGCACCGAATACCTACCGTATCGGTACTAGGAAAATATCGTTACGCCCTTAAAACTATACTATCTTACTATAGCCTAGTCGGGAAACGTAAAGGAGAAGACATAGGAATAAGATTAGACTATACTCCGGATCGCCGCCGGAATAATACCGGATCCGGGCCGTTATACCTATGGGTCTAGGGGGAAGTTGCTTATATATACCCCTAGAAACTAGCTAATTACGCCGGTTACGATAGAGTTATCGCGGGCCTCCTAGATAATCTCCCGAATATCCTTATAGAAGGCTACGATCCCGGTATACTAGCTTCGAGCTAATTCCTCGGCTACTCGTAGGTAGGGAAAATAACTAGCCTCGTTGACTAGTTTCTCCTAGTTAGAGGCCGGGATAGTAAGGGGACGTAGGGGAACTACTAACGAACCGCGGTCGGAAACCCACCGGGTATAGGCGTCCTTAGTAGCCTAAAAAGCGATTAGTAAGGGAACGATATACCTATAAAGAAAGTACGAAATAGAAACGAAACTTACCTAGAGAACGTAAGTTCCGGGAAGGGAGTATATACGACGGTAGGTCTTAACAAAATTGTCGAAGCTCGCGACTAGGTAACGAATATAGGCCGCGACGTCTACGACTAGCTTACGAGGTAGGTAGAGAACGATCGGCTCACCCTCGTTATTAAGGTTAGGATCGGCGTCTATACCGAAGCTACCGTTAGAGTTAGTCTAAAAATCCTAGACCTACGAGAGACAAGCTAAGAGTTTATAACGGTTACCCTTAATACCTTCGGGTACCTATAGGCGTTATTAGTATAACTCGTCACCGAAACCGCTATAGGGCAACCCCGATTACTTACGGTTTCGTAGGGCTTATACAATTTGTTATAGTGTTAATAGTTCTTTCTGTCGTACGTCTCGGCGTAATAGCCTACGACAAAGGGTTAGAGCGAGGCCGAATCGGTATCGGCCTAGTCCCTTACGGAGATATATAAGTACGTTAGATACTACGTATAGACGCGATAAATCGGGTTCCGTAACTTATATAGAGATCGCTGAGTTAGAGGTATTATTAAGGCCGAATCGAGAACGGAATAGTAGCGAAATCGCTAAGAGGAGTAGGATGATCGAGGCTCCTTATATAAAAGTTAGAGAAGTTAAGGTTACGGGAGTATAAAGAAAACTTAGAAAGGAGAAAGTAAATAAACCTAGGCCGTCAACGCGATAAGGTAAGAAACTAGAAGTCTTACGAAAGGGGTAGCTACGATAGAAATCTATATCGACCTAATTCGTACCTACTATTTTTACTACGTAAAATATAAGAATACTACTAACACTAAAATACTACTAATTCGCCCTATTACCGCTTATAGATTAAAAAGGGGAACCGGGAAGGAATCCTCTAGGTTCTATACAATATCGTTAAGAATTCCTAGAAGTATAGGATTGAACGCCCCGATATAGGTGTCTTATACCTAGGTTAGGAGATTATATTTTCCCTAGGTCTACTATACGAATCCCTCGTCCCCTACCTAGAGACGCTGTCCCGCTTCGGTATAGTATCGATCCTATCTCTCCTTCGATAAAGTAAGAAGGGGACGACGAAGGGGATTCGGATATATTATACGACGACCTTCTAAATAAATCCGGTACTAAGCGCGGATTGCCTACTAAAACGTTAGCGGATCAATTCCGATATATTTACGGGCCCGATATTACCTACCTCGCTCTTATCTTTCTTCTTACTACTTAGGCCGTATACAGACTTATATACCTTATATATATACTCGAAGTCCTTTACGAGCTTAATAACTCTATCGTTTATTGTTTCGAGAAATTCAGTATCCTAAGAAAAATAGCCGTTATTATTAGAATAAGTCCAGGCGGCCTACTCGAGAATCGCTATTAAGTCGTAGGCGTCCCCCCACATTCCTTCGTAAGGCCGGTTATATACTACCTTCCGTTGTATATACTATTGACATTTCTTTGTTATCTCTTTATTAAGGAAACACTAAATCGAGAATAGTTCGGTACTATCGCTAGGGTCGAACGCATTTATTAACGAACGGAGGTATAATATATACTATATATTTTTTAAATAGATTCGGCTTATACGAATAGTTGGAACTATGATTAGAAGCTAGTATAAAATGTTAGGTTTATAACAGGCTATCTTATAGCTATATAGCCCACTACGTACAAAGACGTATAATCTCGGAGAAGCGTTTAGAACTATTCTAATTACGGCTCCTTTATTATGAATCACTACCGATATCTCCCCGATGCTTTATTGTTCCCCTGTCTATTTCGGATGAGGATATCCTCTTAGGAGAGAGGGGATAATTGTAAAGGATAAAGATCCTTTCAATTGTGAAACGAGAATGCGAAACCAGGATACAACGATATGGCGTATAGATTGCGTCACGTGGCCGAGTCGTACGGGGTTCGTCATATGATCAGTCACGAACCTTGGCACGCCATTTTCCTTA
This sequence comes from Penicillium cf. viridicatum, assembly GCA_028974045.1. Lineage (NCBI taxonomy): Eukaryota > Fungi > Ascomycota > Eurotiomycetes > Eurotiales > Aspergillaceae > Penicillium > Penicillium cf. viridicatum. The sequence goes on along the minus strand of JAPQKQ010000002.1, from coordinate 5,105,011 downwards.
TACTCCTAGGGCCCCCGGGGTCCCTTTAATTCTGGCAAGAATTAGTCTTGGCATATACACAGTCAATACATTGATCCTCCCTCCCATACCATTGTATCTTACCCGGTTGATAGGCCGTACACCTATAGACTGTATATTCTTACATCTCGCGTCTTTAAGTACTTCCTTTTATTCTTATACGCCGGCTTCTCCGCCTTCTCTAGCTTAGAGTACTCTAGTTTCGAACTAGATTGAGCCTTCTTCGAGGACTAGAGATCTAATTTAATCGACTAGTACCGCTCTAAAAGGGTATTATATATATAGTCTAGGTCTAGCTCTACTTAGCGTCGTTCTTCGGCCTAGAGCTCTACGAGTACTCTAGCTATTAAGCGAAGCTTATAGATATCCTCTATTAGAGTAATACGTATATTCTTCGCGATTTAGTCTAGGTAGAGAAAGTATACTATTACTAATTATCCTAGTTTCTATATATACCTAAACTATTATATTCTAGCTTCTCTATATATAACTCGGGGGTTATCTACTAGACTTTATATAAAGCGAGTAAACTCCGAATAGGTCTTAGGGACCCCTAGCTTTATAAAGTAGGATTCCTAGGCTAATATTATTTCTATATCGAGTACTTCGAACCCTCGGGTAATCTTCGTTATATCGTCTACAAAGTAGTATAGGTATTAACGGAAATAATTGTTTAATTGAGCTTACTAGAACGTATATTCTTAGATTAATTTCCTATTATACTTACTAATAGTCGAGGGGTAGGTAGGATACCTCGTACTAGTAATACGGCGTCCTAGAGGTACTTTAATTATTAAATTGTTCTCTCCGTCTTCGGTATTACTTATAATCGAGTCTTCTCTCGAGGTTTATACCGGTATAGAATAGGTTAACCTCGGTAGCGTCTTCGCCGCTATAGTAACCTTTGTAATACGCTCCTTAAATTAGGCTTATTACTCTATTAACTCTATAAGCTCGGCGAGGTACTTCGTTTTAGCCCTTACTTCTTCGAGCTCCCTAGTCTATTAGCTTAGGTATACGATACTCGTAATAAATAGATCTTCTATAGTAGGATTAGTAAGGTTCGTAGGTTTATTTTGCTCTCTAATAGTCCTTACTAGTCTTCCTCGCTTACTCCTATAGTCTCTTCTAGGGTTATCTAATCTATCGATATCGATATCGAAATCGTCTTCGGTTATATCTTTATAGATTCCTCTATTATACTCCGTAACTACGCGGGTTCGATATACCGGTGCTATTATTACCCCTAATAGTCCGATCAAAGATATAGAGAGTTTAGAATATAAAGCCCTACTATATAGGGCTCAATTGGATTGATCAGAGTGATAGGGATTACTATACGATATATATATACTACTACGAATGCAATGCAACTAGTACTACGTATATATTCAAACTGAACTCTAAGCTGCTAAATATGCTCCGAGTCCCACTAGTATAGTTATGCGCGGGTAAGCGAGGTTATATGACTCTCTGTCTATATGCCTCCATAATACATAGATCCATCTGGGATCCACCTCGAGTCCTACGATCCTCTCTAGGAGAGCGGGACGTGACATTCTGCTCGATATAGTCACATTCTGTGAGTGTTTAAGAGCGATGTTTACTGCCGCTAGGTATAAAAAGACACTAATAGTCCATGAGATTCGAAAAAATTTAGGAAAGGTTATTGAAGGTGAGTTTCTAGGTTATAGATGCCTTAAGGATAAGCAATTACTTACGTCTAAGTAGTATATTATGGCTCTGCACCGGTCTCCTAAATATACGGATATAAAGGTACTGGAACTTACCCTAAGGACTATCAATTATATTGCTCTTTAATAGATACGGTATCGGCTATCCTTGAGGAAGATGACTAAATAGATCATATTGAGTACTTTTAAGGATTCGACCGGTTCTATAAACGTAGGCTTCTAGGTGAATTGCCAGCAGAAATTCTAGAAAGTATTTGTGCAAAACCCGAGATAAAGGAAATAAGGGACTATATTAAGGAGCTCGAGGATCAATCCGACCATAAATAAGCGATCGTAATCGAAAAGCGGAAATATAATAAGGCTCTCATTCGAGATCGTCTTTCTAAGCTGAAAAGATATTAGAGCTACTGGGTACGCTAGAGAAGAGATTAAAGGATCCTTAACCGGGGAAAAGAAGAGCCGGTATATTCCGAATCCGATATTTCTACGCGTGCTTAGGGACTAATTATGCCGGAAGGCGCCCGAATCGCGAGGTCGATATCTTATACCGAAGAGCTTTCTTTTGACAAGATGCTTCTCTTCGTATAAGATGTACAAATGTATTGTGAGCGTGATTTTGATATTATCTATCTTCTAAAATAAGGACCGGTCCGAGGCGTCTGTCCGGCGAAAAATTGTCAACTGCCTATTAAAAAGTAAGTACCTCTATTGCCTAAAAAGTATAGGCTTTACTAACTTTAATAGACTTTAAAGAAGCTAGAGGAGCGCCTATATTTATGAATATATTCGGCGCGAAAAATCTTTCGACCTTTAGATTACGGAGGAAGGGCTACGTTTCTATTATAAATGTATAGATTGGTTTTTGCTAAGCGATTGGAGAGGCCACTGTGAAACTCATCTATAGTCATAGCAGATTCGATATTGCGAAGTACTAGTATTCCGCCACACCGTTATCCGTCCTGGTTACTGCCCCTTTTGCTTATGGAACATAGATCTTCCGGAAGATCGGCTGTATTATTGGCTAAAAAGTGGCAACCTAAAGCAGCATATTGAAGAACGGTATCTACCGGAATTCAAGTGGCTAACGAAATAGCCCATTTGTGGTTGCACTAAGACTTTCGATAATGAGCGTAGCCTTCTGTGAGCATAATAGTATTATATAATAATGTATGTAAGGTATATATTATGGTGTGAGAAAAACTATATATGTTTTACCGGTACTATCTAAGGAATCCCTAGATATACAATATACGGTAAACTATATTATGACTCACTCCTTGTCATTATGATGAAATATATGATGAAGTCATATAATACATCATATATATTGTCATCTGCCAATATATTGAAGTCATATATGACAAATACATGCAAACGTACTATTCTGTACTATTCTGTACTATTCTATAGTACTGCCAAATTGGCCACCAAACTAGCTATATAAGGAACAAAGAATTCCTTCTATTAGCTAGTAGAACAATGTTTATAATAACAACAAAAAACAACAATCAATCTGTCTACTACTTACCAATTGCCTATTTAGGCTTACTTCCCCACCAAATATTATAACCTATTACTAGGCTATAATATATTATCTGCTAAAGAGCTCACACCTTCGTTATTATTTGTACGATATATACGGACTAAACAAAGCTATATGGCAAAATCTAAAACTCCCGAGGAAGAGGAAACGTGTCTGTAAGATGGAAGGGCAAACAACTTCAATAGAGGTAGAGTTAGGGCCCCCTAAGAAAACTCGCTTTTACCGCTATCTACCTCCGCGTCACGAATATAAATTCCAACTATTAGACAGCGTATTTATCCCTATTCCTATATTATATTCGTTCGTCGAGGAACATCCGGAGCAATACTTCTATTCGAGTCTTAAAGACAATTTAACTGAAAGCGGCAGAAGTAGCCTAGTTGTTTCTTGCTTTTCCCAATCGAGTTTACTATATAGTTCGGTCCTAATAACCTCTGGTTTATAGGAATTTATTGATCCGAGGATCCTTGAGCCCTCTACGATTGATAAAAAGAAGGGGCCTCTACCCTACGATCAACCTTTCTTGCAAGTAGACCCTTTGCGTGAGTATGAGATTAAAGCCAAATCATCTAGGGATACGATACGCCTACAATCTCCCGGCTAAAGCCTTGCTGTTCAACCCGATTCTGCTAATATTCGGACCCTCGATACCCTTGATCTCCGCGCGGAGGAGGATGTGGGCTAGGCTTATATACACGTTACTAGTCAGCCGAACTTGCTTAATTGCTCTCTAAGTGGGGGTGAAGTTAAACTAATACTAAGTGATATAGGACAGTCACTATATTCTCCTGTAAGCTTTGTGAGTAGTAAAGCAAACGAGAATGAAGCCTTGCTTAAAGAATCTATCACCTTGACGTTAGATAGCAACGAACGATCTTCTATAAAATTTGAGGGTACAAACCACCCTCCTACCTACCAAGATAAAACGATGTATCGTGGTGAAGATCTAGCAATTAGCCTTCGCGGACCTCTTACTAGGGCCTAGGCAAGAAAACAGCTAACTGAGTACTGTCTAGATGATTTGGAAAAAGATAAATCATAAAAGAAACTTAATACAAAAGATAAACGAAAGTTGCGTGACTTTAAGAGTTAAAAGATAACCCTAGGGTAAATTGGACCCTATTTCCTAGATATTAATATAGTCTTCCTACGGTAAGCTTAGACGAATATTAGGATTTCTGACCGATATACTAGATTAAGGGTTAAGTAAAGTAATAGAACTTTATCATTGGTAGTAATTTATTGTATTTTTATTAGAGTATACATTACTTGCTTTTTAGCTACGCAAATCTAATCATAGTGATGACCATTCTCGTAGGGAATCCTAGCTCCCGGTAAGACCACTTAGGTCAGTATCGATTCACGCCTTCTGACGCAATATATCTAGTGAGAAGGAGGGAGATAAATTCAAACGGAACGTTTTGGGAAGACTACGCCCTCCTCTTTAAGTCCTTTGTTTTGAAATAGAATGCGCTATACTAAGATTCAAATTAAAAAGCTAGGATATCGTCTGAATTGAGTGGGTAGTAATATATATAGCAAGACATAGATAGCGTTTTAACCCGTTATCTAATCTGGTCACAATATGAAGATATTTTACAAACCAGTATACGACTTACACCGCCACAGTTGATTCTATATTTTTTTCTCCTCCTCTAGGTAATGTATTGTAAGGAATTTGTTTGGTTTTGTATAATACGCCTTTAGAATGATTCTGGTAAAGTATGGATCTAGGGAGGGCCTAAAGATTTAGTTAATTGGGGCTAATTTTACTTTCTATAACCTCATATAGAAAAACCCCTCTAAAAACCTACGTATAGTGTATTAGGTCGAATTTTAACTCAACGCGACCGGAAAGTCTATATTGCCAGCAATCTCGGGTTAATCTCTTACTATGTGAGAAACGTTTGCGCGACTGCGATAATATTAGATACCATACCAGAGCTATCTGATTAGAACCGATACTTGTGGAAAGGGAGTCGTGCGAATTGAGAAGTGTGCGAATTGACTAGCGTGCGAATTGACCAGCGTGCGAATTGACTAGCGTGCGAATTGACTAGCGTGCGAATTGACTAGCGTACGAATTGACCAGCGTGCGAATTGACTAGCGTGCGAATTGATTACCGTGCGAATATGTCCTGTGAGAATTTAGGGTATGTATATTGACCGTAATTCAATTGCCAAATCGACTTTTGTTTTAAACCTCCCTGTTAAGATGCCATTTTCTCTATCCGATTCCTATCGCTGCACCCGCTCTTAGACGTCGATACAACCTTACACCTAGTATATACTTCCTCAAATCCGGGCGTTTTTCTCCTTCTGAGCCTAGAACGTTTTACCACGCCTTTTCTGTGCGATCTGTGGTCTATGTTTTTATTCTGATAAACGATAGGTCCTAGTTCAAACGACTAAGCTTATCCTATATATAATTTAGCAATTACTTGTTTTAGAAGTATAGTGATATTCGAAATCAGTCTATCCCTACTTTATTTGTTTCCCTGAGGCTCTACTAATAGTATACTAGTGCGTGCGTATTAGGATATCTTTCCGTCCGCCTGTATGTCTATGTCGTATGTGACGGGATTGTACCGTAAAGAGTTTACTGCGAACTACGCAGACTGTCACTTACCTATAGAGTGCCTGATGCCAGTATCGAATATAGCTTGGATTTGAAGACAAATGTTCTTTGAATCTTCGTTATAGTACTTCTAGAAATCGGTGTCTATACCTATACGCTTTTATTGATTGTTGTCTTGGCTAGACGGCTGCTATATATTGGTACCTAGTTAATATATACTCTTTGTTCCGCTCCTTTACTGACCGTTTGTTACCGCTACCTTCACTTTTTTAGAAGAAATATGCCTTAAAACGATAAGACCGAGTTTTAGGAGATATTTTCCGGGAATCAAGTGGTTAGAGTGGGAAGGTATACTATAACTGATTTCGAAGATTACTGTATTACACGAGTAGTAATTCGGTGTACTCGGTGAACCTAAACTATATTGAATCTTTCACAGAAATACCCGGAGGTATTACGCCGTATAGCTAAATAGTCTAAGTAAGATCATCCCTAATCATTCGTTTCGACGATATCTCCTTATCCTGCCGCCGCTTTCCCCACGGGATGACTCGAAATCCAAATTCCGAAAAGTTTTTAAGGACCTATTTTTCTTCTCGATTTAACGTATTCGGCTTATAAACCTAATACTCCTTTCGGACTATCGTTCTCTTAGGGAAAAGGCAGTATCCGAAATCCGCCGAGAGAAAATTTAGCGCTGATGTCACACATAAGTGTCGAATAATTGTCTTATACGGATTTATTGCCTCTGTTACCGAAACCACAACCACTTTATCGTGTAATATGTACCTTAGATTGAGAATCTATATCGTTAGTAAAAATCAATAACCGTCGAGTATCGAGACTAACCCGAGTCTATGAAAATCTTTCCGTCTTGTCTAAGTAATATCCTTCCGATTTGATCAAAAACCGCTTCAAATCCTATAGTGTGTTTTCGTATATAATAATATACAACTCGTTACAATATTTGACCTATATAAAAAACTTAAGAGCTGCTTTGCCGGTCACCACTACTCCAGTCAAACGTAGCACATCAACAAAATAGCTAACTTGTCGAAAATAACGAGCGTAAATCCGATCAACTGTACTATCTGAGTATAAAAAGGGCTGGTATACAGCACTACTATCAGCGTCCACTCTTTGTAACTCTTCCCAATTATCTGCCGGAAATGTTGCCAGTAGCCCTTTAATAGAAGGATATTCGCCGAGAAGTCTCTCTAGCGGTACTATTTCTTCTATTTTTATTTAGACTATCTATATTTCTCTATACAATGGTTCTGTCACGTCCCGCTCTCCCAGAGAGGATCGCAGGACTCGAGGTGGATCCCAGATGGATCCATATATTATAGAGGCATATAGACAGAGAGTTATGTGACCTCGCTTACCCGCGTATAACTATACCAGTGGGACTCGGAGCATGTTTAGCAGCTTAGAGTTTAGTTTGAATATATACGTAGTACTAGTTGCATTGTATTCGTAGTAGTATATATATATCGTATAGTAATCCCTATCACTCTAATCAATCTAATTGAGCCCTATATAGTAGGGCTTTATATTCTAAACTCTCTATATCTTTAATCGGACCGTTAGGGGTAATAATAGTACCGGTATATCGAACCCGCGTAGTTACGGAGTATAATAGAGGAATCTATAAAGATATAACCGAAGACGATTTCGATATCGATATCGATAGGTTAGATAACCCTAGAAGAGACTATACTATAGGAGTAAGCGAGGAAGACTAGTAAGGACTATTAGAGAGTAAAATAAACCTACGAACCTTACTAATCCTACTATAGAAGATCTATCTATTACGAGTATTATATACCTAAGCTAATAGACTAGGGAGCTCGAAGAAGTAAGGGCTAAAACGAAGTACCTCGCCGAGCTCGTAGAGTTAATAGAGTAATAAGCCTAATTTAAAGAGCGTATTACGAAGGTTACTACGGCGGCAAAGACGCTACCGAGGTTAACCTATTCTATACCGGTATAAACCTCGAGAGAAGACTTAATTATAAGTAATACCGAAGACGGAAAGAACAATTTAATAATTAAAGTACCTCTAGGACGCCGTATTATTAGTACGAGGTATCCTATCTACCCCTCGACTATTAGTAAGTATAGTAGGAAATTAATCTAAGAATATATGCTCTAGTAAGCTTAATTAAACAATTATTTCCGTTAATACCCGTACTACTTCGTAAACGACGTAACGAAGATTACCCGAGGGTTCGAAGTACTCGATATAGAAATAATATTAGCCTAGGAATCCTACTTTATAAAGCTAGGGGTCCCTAAGACCTATTCGGAGTTTACTCGCTTTATATAAAGTCTAGTAGATAACCCCTAAGTTATATATAGAGAAGCTAGAATATAATAGTTTAGGTATATATAGAAACTAGGATAATTAGTAATAGTATACTCTCTCTATCTAGACTAAATCGCGAAGAATATACGTATTACTCTAATAGAGGATATCCGTAAGCTTCGCTTAATAGCTAGAGTACTTATAGAGCTCTAGGCCGAAGAACAACGCTAAGTAGAGCTAGACTTAGACTATATATATAATACCCTTTTAGAGCGGTACTAATCGATTAAATTAGATCTCTAGTCCTCGAAGAAGGCTCGATCTAGTTCGAAACTAGAGTACTCTAAGCTAGAGAAGGCGGAGAAGCCGGCGTATAAAAATAAGAGGAAGTATTTAAAGACGCGAGATTAAGACGAAAAGTTATATCGAGCGTAAAAGGACTTAGAATACCTAAGTACTAAGCGTAAGAAGGATAGAGAAAAACTATCTATATATAAGTACTATAATATACTAGGCTATAGGAAAGATACCTATTAGAGTCTCTATAGTAAACTAGGCGAGTAGAAGTAGCTAGGTAGATCTAAAGATAGATCAAAAAAATAGAGGCTCTAATACTTTAAGCTATAGCTATATTAGGAGTTATTATATTAAGGCCGTAGATATATAAGGCCCTCGTAAGCGAGGTACTTATAAATATTAGACAAGAAAACGTTACTATATATACCCTTATAGATTACGGAGTAGAAGGATCTTTTATTAGCTAAAAATAGGCGAAAGAGTATCTAGAGGATTCGTAATACCCTCTACGAATAATAAAAGCTATCGACGGGTAGTATATTAAGTCCTATAGGGTAAAAGAAATTAAGTTAAGCCTAACTAATAGTATAGGTAAGACGAAAAGTTATACTATTACTATAGAGGTAGTAGAGATATAGAGTTACGATATAATCCTAGGATTCGACTAGTTAACTAGCGAAAACCCTATTATAGATTAGAAAGAGGTATTATAGTAGTATCGTAGTATATAAAATAAAGCCGATATAGAAAAGATTGTACCCTAAATATACGCCTAAGAACTCTTAGGAGGCTTATAATATACCTTAGCCTACCTCCGGGTAGATATAGGGGGAGTAATAAGGTTAGGAGTAATATAAGATAATACCCTACCTAAGGAGTATATAGATTTCGTAGATATATTCGACCTAGTAGAAGCGGGGATTGTAGTATTATACTCTAATATAGATTATACTATCTATCTTAAAGAAGGATTATAACTACTATAGAAACCTATCTACCTACTCTCGAGAGAATAACTTTAGGTACTAAAAGAATACCTCGAAGTAGCTATAAAGAAAGGATAGATATAACCCTCGTAGAGCCTAGTAGGGGCGCTAGTACTATTCGTATCTAAGAAGGACGGAGGACTATACCTATACGTAGATTACCGGGGACTAAACGATATTACTATTAAGAATAGGTACCTATTACTACTTATAGGAGAATCGTTAGACCGCTTTATAGGGGCTGGGATATTTACCTAGCTAGACCTTATAGATATATACTATCGCCTTTATATTAAGCGGGGAGATAAATAGAAAACAGTATTTCGTACTAGATATAGGCTCTATAAATATAGGGTTATACTATTTAGCCTTTCTAATACTCTAGTAATATTCTAAAGTTATATTAATAGAGCCCTCGTAGACTTTATCAATATTTTTATAGTTATCTACCTAGATAATATCCTAATCTTCTTAGCGGATATTAAGACCTACGTAGGGTACGTCCGAAGAGTCTTAGAGAGGCTCTATAAATATAAACTCTATATAAAGAGATTAAAATACGCTTTCTATACCGAATAGGTAGAATTTCTCGGCTTTATCGTTACCCTAAAGGGAGTAGAGATAGATCGGAAGAAAATAGAGACTATCTTAGATTAGCTAGAGCTAAAGAATATTTACGATATTTAGATATTTATAGGATATACGAACTTCTATAGAAGGTTTATTATATTATTCTTAAAAATCTACGTACTACTTAATACGTTAGTAAAAGGGCTAGACGCCTATAAGAAGGGTACGAATAAGAAGACTTAGGGCTTCGTCTTTATAACGGAGGCGAGAGAGGTATTCGCCGCCCTAAAATAGTACTTTATAAGCGTACCCCTTCTTACCTACTTCCGACTAGGCTAAAGGCTACTAGTAGAGATAGACGTATTAGGATTTATACTAGCGGCGATTATCTCGTAGTTAGAGGAAGATAGATAATAGTACCTAATCGCTTTCTATTCGCGAAAGCTTAATAGGCTAGAAACCCGATATAAGACCTATAATAGTAAGCTACTAGCTATTATAGAGGTATTTAAAACGTAGAGATACTACCTTAAAGGAGCCACGGATATCCTAGTATTATTAGACTATAAAAACCTAAAGGGTTTTATAAACCTCGTACTATAGAATCTTAGTAGGAGATAGGCGCGATAGGCGATAAGACTTATATTATTCGACTTCGTAATATAGTATAAAGTAGGTTTAAAGAACCCGGCCGATACGATAAGTCGGAGGTCCGACTATACTAAAGAAGTAAGAGGGGTAGAGTCGGTAGACCCTATAGAGGATAAACTATTCTTATAAATTAAATAGAGTCTACTAAAAGGCCCCTTTATAAAAGATATAAAGGAGGTAGAAACGGTTTAATTAAACGTTATTATACGCGTAAAAGCCGTATTAAACCCTAAGACTAAGGGCGTAACGGGTACTAAGATACTAGAGTCCTAAAAAGAGGACTAAAGCCCTAGAGAAAAGAACCTATAGGTACGTAGGGAGCTTATAACTACCCTAGAGGAGTATAATAGTACCCTCGAAACCCCCTACGTAGTATAAAAGCTATATATAGATAAGTACTAGGTTATTAGTAATAATAACGGTCCGGAACGGTATATTACCCGAGTAGAGGTAGTAGTCGGCCTAATAGGAGAAATAGCGCTAAAAGATATTTCTATAGAGTCTATAGTAAACCTTATTAAACGGATCTAGAGCTAGGACCGCTTTTTAAAGGAGAAACGCTAGGAGATAGACGAAGTAGGGAGTAATAGATACCTTAGCGGTACGCTATAGGTAGTAACTATCGAAGATAGGCTACTTAGATATAGCGGAAAAGTCTATATACTAAGAGACCCTATAGTAACGTATAAGATTATACGAATCTACTATAGTAATCTATAGGTAGGATACTATAGGAAGAAGCGAACCTTAAAAAGGATTTGTAGTAAGTATCTATAGTATAATATATACTAGGAGATTACTAAGTACGTAGAAGAATACGATATATACTAAAGGAACGTAGTATATAGATATAAACTATATAGACTATTAGAACCGTTACTAGTACTATAGAGGCTATTATAGTAGATAAGTATAGACTTTATTACTAGCCTACCTCCTTCGAAGTAGAAGAATAAGGTATACGATACAATCTTAGTAGTAGTCGACCTATTTATAAAGTTCTCGATCTATATCCTATATTAAAAGGATATAACGGCAGAAGGGCTTATATCTATAATATATACGAAAGTCGTCCTATAGCTCGGGATACTAAAGAACTTAGTTAGTAACCGAGGGAGTCTATTTACTAGTGCTTTCTAGGCTAGTTTCTATTTCTACCTCGCAATAAAATAACGATTATCGACGGCGTACTATCCCTAGATAGATAGGTAGATAGAGAGGTAGAACTAGTCAATTAAGTACTACTTATAGAACTATATTAGCTAGTACTAGGACGATTAGACTAGATAGATTCCCCTCGCGTAGTTCGTATATAATATAACTACGTACTCGGTAATAGGGGTCTCCCTAAGCGAAGTATTAATAGGAATCCGGCTAGAACTACGCTCGAGCGTCGAAGATAACGAAAAAGAAGTCTACTAGGATATAAAAGTACGTATAACCGAGCTCGTAAAGAGGCGAGAAGAACTCTCTAAAAGGCTATAAAGGACAAAGGAGGTTATAAAGAGAGCCGCGGATAAGAACCGTATAGAAAAATCCTTCTACGTAACCGACTAGGTACTACTTCGGAATACCTATATCGACTTAGGGCGACTATATAAGAAGCTAGAGAATCGTTACGAAAGACCCTTCTAGATTATATAGAAAGTAGGCTAGTAAGTATACTAGCTATTACTAACGCTACTATACTAGTAGATCTATACTACGTAGTATGTCTCTATACTCGAACCCTATAAGGGCAACCCGATTCGGAGTAAACGCCTAGACCTAGTCGAGGTCGATAGAGAACTCGAATTTAATATCGACCGGATCCTAGAGATTAGGAAAAGGGGTAGAGGCCTATAATACCTAGTTCGCTAGTAAGGCTATAGAGATAGCGAGAATACCTAGGAACCGAGAAGTATCCTCGAAGATATAGTAGTATTAGATAAATTCGAGAAAAATAGACTAATAGAGAAAGAAAACCTTATAAAGAGGGCTCGGAAGAACCTATAATAGATAGTTTAGTACGATTTATAAAGGGAAAATAACGCTCTATTAATTCTATAAATACCTTCTACTACTCGATTACTAGTTAAGGGAAACGGATATATAGGAGCGTAGATAACCTCGCCGAGGACCTCGCTATAATTATCCCGTAATATACCCGTTAATCTAAAACTAACGTATTACGTAAACTAGGACCCTAACGTCCTAGTAAGCGAAGTAGATACTATCCCTAGGTTTAGTAAGGAACGCGAATCCTTAAATAAACTAATAAAGGGTAGATAGCCTCGGTTAGAGTAGAAGGAGTATAGGGATAAAGTTTATCGCGAAGGAGTTCCTAAACGACTATTGTGATCCCACAACATGTGTGGGACACCTACATATATATACCACTGCAGCAAAGTCAGTTCCCATGAACTGACTTTGTTATGACCTTTTGGTCTAATGGGTTAATGTCAGAGCAGTGGCTGCAGGATCTCATAAAGTCAGTTCATAACTGGGTCTTGGGGGGTTGTGGTTCGATCCCGGCACGTGCGGGGTTTTTCCACCTACTATTATAAATTATGCCTTTGGATTAATTTGTAATACGCAGCCCCCAATACACAACCCGGAAAAGGTCCACTAAAAAGTAAGCTGCTCCGAGTTCCGCCTCGCTCTTACTGTGGAATCAACCTTTAAGGCAATATATGTGTATACGTGGCCTCTCTACTAAGAAACCGGAGATAGTGATCTTCCGGCCCGGTTAACTGATCCGGAGAAATCAGGCAAAAATCCCAGGTGTGATTTGCACTTAGTGGGGGAGGATGTGATCCCACAACATGTGTGGGACACCTACATATATATACCACTGCAGCAAAGTCAGTTCCCATGAACTGACTTTGTTATGACCTTTTGGTCTAATGGGTTAATGTCAGAGCAGTGGCTGCAGGATCTCACTATTAAAAAAATAAATTTAAAGAAAACCTAAATATAAAGGTTACGTAATACGCTAAAGAGTAGCGAACTACCCGTTACGAATATACCTAAGATCACTCGAAACTTAGCTAGAATACCCCTCTAAAAACCTATAATACGCTATATTATCCCGATTAAGAGCCCTTCGAACTACGTATATAGTACTTTAACTAGAGTAGGCGGCGGCGGGGGCGGCGGAGGAGGAGGTAGTAGAGCGCGAGGTACGATAGGAGGCGTAAGACTAGTCTTAATATGATAACCTAGAGCGTTACGGGTACTCTTAAACGCTATTAAAGTAAGGCGATAAGAGGCGAGAGTCGGAGCGAGGATAATAATATTTACCTCGGCGTCGAGATAGGGATTAACCTATATAACGTTAAAAGAGAGAGTAAGTAGGAAGGCGGAAGAAGTATACTATAATATAATTCTAATATTAGCGATAGTAGTACTAGTACTTAAGACTAGCCGCGGAAATATAATAAGCCCTAGTAGGGATAGCTAAAATAGAATTAATATACCGTATATACTACGCCTCGGTAGGCGTAGTAGGTACGGCTACTATAACCTAGTTAGTATTACCCTAGTTAAACGATATCGTAAGAAGGAGAGTATAAGGGTATACTCTCTAAAGAAGGGGGGTATACGGCTCTAAAAACCCCCGAGGAATTCGTATATCGTACCTAGAGATAAAGGATTACTTCGTATACCGACCCCTATATCACTAAAACAAAGGATTAACGCTATCGTAGGACCCGGTCAAAGTATCGTTAAATAAAGCGAGAAAGCGATATAATACTAGGGCATAATAAGAACCAAGAGTACGCCGAGGGCGGCGCGTATAAAGAAGGGAGGTAATATCACGTCCCGCTCTCCCAGAGAGGATCGTAGGACTCGAGGTAGATCCTAGATAGATCTATATATTATAGAGGCATATAGACAGAGAGTTATATAACCTCGCTTACCCGCGCACAACTATACTAGTGGGACTCGGAGCATATTTAGCAGCTTAGAGTTCAGTTTGAATACACACGCAGTACTAGTTGCATTGCATTCGCAGTAGTATATATATGTCGTATAGTAATCCCTGTCACTCTGATCAATCCAATTGAGCCCTATATAGTGGGGCTTCACACTTTTGGACTTGTCTTCTGGCTCAGGGGTATTAGAGGCTTGACTTGTTCAAGCGACAATGTAGTATTCTAATGATATTTCAAAAGACGTACTGGCTAACCGGGCTTATAACTATCGAACAGGGAAGGACCAAAATGACTTGATACCAAAAGCTTACTATGCTTAGCAAGTGGTAAAAATGAGTGTGTATTTCTAAAGAGCAATGTGCTCCGCTATTTAACCCCTGAATCGCTTACTCAGTTGTAGCAAGTAATTGGGAAGTGATCTGCAGGGGGATCCTGCATACAAGAAGTGGAGTCATGTAAATGACGGGACGGGACAGGTGTAATTCCGGCTGACATAAAAGTACTCGCCGACCGTAGTATTCACTCCTTATTATAACCTTCGTAGTTGCTGTTAACCCTATCGCGAAACCGGTCTCGTTAAAGTTATAGATATCGTCGGGGTCGATTCTAAATTGAAGGATTGTTTTTTAAACTAGATTAAACTACTCCGTAATAATTTTCGGGTCTTTATATTTCGTACGCTCGTAGTTATACCGTTTCGAGAATCGGGAGGAGAGGAGAGGATATCGTTTTACGAATTTCGTAACCTAATTTTAGCCGACCGAAGGAACCGGGGTAGTTCTACGCTTTTAAAGAAGAAGATCCGCCATTTCTCGTACTATAGAGGGCCGGGGGGCTACTCCACGTAGATCTATAGAGAGAATCTATTTTTGAAGAGATTCCTCTTCAATTATAGTCAATTTAGATGAATTGGCGCGAGAAATCGCGCGGTTTTGTATACTATTAAGGCGGGTAGAAAGGGTAGATCTTGGGACGTTAAAACGGCGCGCTACTTCACGAATTGAAGAGATTTCTTGATTCTTAAAAGCCTAGATAGCTAGTAAGATCCTACCCTCTTGCTCTATTAAATTTTTAGAGCTTCGAGAGCGTATTGGTGGCATAGTAGGTGGTTGAAGAAGAAGGGGTTAAATTAATTGACGCGTTTTGGTTAGGGTGGCCAGCTCGGTAGTGAAATACGTTAACGTATTTCACCACCGAGCTACGCACACCACCAAGCTACGCACCCCACTTAGTCTACGAATTTCAAATATATTTATCTCAACCAAAACTCCATTAAATTAAATACACTAAAATCATCTATCTAGCTAGGTATCTATTATATATATACCCTATTTCTCTATACCCGCTATACCTTTGTGGCGCCCGCGTACGTGGTTTCAAAGCCGGTTCTCTAGGTATACCGGGGCCGGGGGGAGGTACTTTATCTACTTCTACCAGCTTAGTGATCAATTAAGAAGCTTCTTATACTAAGAGGCCTTCTTTAGCGGGTATCTACCTTCGGGATCGAGTACGCTTTTACTTCTACTTCTCGTTAGCGGCGCGTAAATCGCTCACTTCTTTCTCGAGAAATACGGCGGATTGTATAGTGATCTAGTATACCTTTAAAACCTGGTTTATAGCGGAATTAAGAGGACTTAGAGGGCTCCTTAATCTTATACGAAGCAATACTTTAATTGACAAAGCTTACTTTTATAATTAAACGTAGTTCGATAGGGTTTTTAGGTCTTAATCACTACCCCGGCTTAGTAGGGGGGTCGGGGTTCGAAGCTAGATATTAAGCTTTAAAATCACTCGGTCGGGTCTAAATAGTACTAAACCGGTAGCTAAGAAGCTATTTTTAATTGTCTCCGATTTAAAAGCTTCGATTCGTATAGAGGGGTATACTTCGAGGAAGTCAAGTTTATTAATATATGTCAAAGTGCAAGGTGGATTACATGGCAGAAACAAGGTATGATACCAGAAAGTCATGTGACCCTTGGTACTCGGCATACCATACAAAAGTGCATATTACAGTTAGTCAGCAGGGTCCGTACAGATTGGTTAAATTGCGGATTCATGTCATTTTAGTTTAGTTAGAGTTCTCAATATCAGTCATTTTGACCATACATTTCATTACGACAGATTTCTGTCAATATAGTTAATCCCGTTCTATATCTTAGTCTTAACTATCCGACTATACGATCGTTTTAATACCGTAAAATAACCTATATTAAGAGGTTATAAAAGATAAGATAAATACGTTAGTATATAGTGACAGAAATCTATCGTAATGAAATGTATGGTCAAAATGACTGATATTGAGAACTCTAACTAATTTAAATGACATGAATCCGCAATTTAACCAATCTGTACGGACCCTGCTGACTAACTGTAATATGCACTTTTGTATGGTATGCCGAGTACCAAGGGTCACATGACTTTCTGGTATCATACCTTGTTTCTGCCATGTAATCCACCTTGCACTTTGACACACCCCCCGGCTCTTAAAGCCTGCATTTTCCTGGCTTCAAGAGCTGCCAATTCCTTCACTTTTCGGGATTAATCAGATGCCTGATTTCACTCATCCCAATCATCTCTCGGAAGAGATGCTGCTTCTGTTTCGGAAGCGCTTTCGTAAGGCCATCTGCCGGCATGGCCGCAGTTGGAACCCAGTTCACATTGACTCGACCCTCGCTAATCTCCTGTTTTATCCAGCATCGATTGATATCCACATGCCGCAGCTTCGTATATATCGCCGACCCCTCCTTCGTTAAGAGATCGACAGTTTGCTGGTTATCGCATATAATGGACAAGGGATGATCTGGCTAGAAGCCCAATGCTTCGAGGACTCGGCGCCACCACTGTATAGTTTTTCCTGCTTCTGCCAGAGTAAGAAGCTCTGCTTCAGTGGTTGACGTAGTGACGGTCTTTTGTTTCGTCGCTTTCTAGTCAATAGGGCCGCTGTACAGCTTATAAATGTAGCCTTCCGAACTCTTCCTGTCTTTGTTGTCTCTAAATAAAGTATCGCTTGCGAATTTAACTGACTTCGTAGCGAGCTAGAGACTCGGTGTCACGGTTATACCGAGGTTTTTGTTATGTTGTTAATCTCTGGTGCTATACTCGATGGCCTAGTACCTGGTTTCGTATAGGTATTGTATGACTCGATTAATAGTATCAATATGCTTTAGACCGGGGTTTGTTAAGAATTCAGCTAGCTTAGCTATGGCTTTTAAAGTATCTGGCTAGGTGATAGTAGTGGTATACTGAGCCGATCTAACCTTAGCCTAGAAACCATAAATCTAACTCGGTATGGCTACCCTATCGTACGGTAGTAGTTATTCGACAGCAAGTAGAGATCCCACTTTTCTCGTGGTGACTAAGTTATACTTAGCTGCCATGCTCTCAATATAGCTATCTTGATATAACTATAGTTTCTTTTGATCTCTATCTCTAAGAATACGTATATTTAAGAACTAGTTTGTATCTAGTTCACGCAATTCCTATTGCTTCTTAATCTCTTTATCTAGCTTAGTAGCTTGCTTAGCGTAGTAAGGATGATTCACGATAATGATATCGTTAACGTAAAAGAAAACGATAATACTATTTATAATAAAGATATACGGATCTTCTGGCACTGGGGTAAGGCCTAGTTTGACTAGTACCCTTGTTGCTTCTTGCTGCTATAGTCTAGGTGACATTTATAAGCCGTAAAGCGCTCTGTAGAGTAGCTAGCATTAACCTAGCACTTCGAATCCTAGTAGGCACTTGGTATAAACCTCACCTTATAGTACTGAGTTCAAGAATATAGTAATAACGTCTCTCTGCTTTATATTAAGATTAAATGCTGCCACTAAGGCAAAGATAGCCCTTACTGTCTTAACAGCTAGTATAGCGGCTCTCTTTTCCTCTATTAATAACTATTGGAGGTCACCTCGGACATAGATTCGTGCTTTGAACTTCTCGAGGTATCCGTCGGCGTCGAATTTATATATAAAAACCTATTTTAATAGTAATACTTATATTCCTCTCTGATTCGGGATTGGAACCTTAGTATAGGTTTCTTTCTTCTTTAACGTTTAGACCTCGAAGCCTACTGCTCCTATAAACTCCTTCCTAAATCTATAATCCTTTACTTGGGACTAGTTCTCTAGTAGTAGGGGTAGTTTATCACGATGAAGCTTTGTATAGAATTTCTGATTTATACTTGTTATGAAAGTATAAAGTAGACTTAGTGGCTCTGCTGTCTCGTCAAGAGAGAGGTATACCGTATAATCTAGATCCGTCCTTGGTTTCCTAGATCTAGTGCCGGTAATGATATTTGTTATGCTTATATCACCTAAGATGTCTCTTAGTGCTTAATTCGAGGATGTCGATGCTTAGGAGGACGCTCGATAAGACGACGATAATAGTACTGGTGACGGCGAGTAAGCTATTTTACGTTGTAGCTGTCTCTTGATCTCTTGCTCTTTATCTCTCACTTTATCTCTTACTTTATCTCTCACTTCTACCCCCCTAGTTTCGATCGACGGTATCACGGAAATCGGATCTGGCGACGATGATAGGGTTTCTCTAGGTATTATAATCGATAAACTCGACGGATTCGGAGATAATAATGCTATTCGTGACGATAGTGGTCTTAATGATCTTGATAGTAGTGGTGAGGATGATAGAAAGCTTCCTGGCATAGCATCTATTTACTCCCTCGATTCCCTTGGTCTAATAATAGACTATAGGGTAGGTAATCCAGAGTTCGTCTTTATAACCACCTGCACTAGGGTTCTCTCTCTGTTAACTATTCCTTGATCAACTATCTCTTGATTATCAACTTTATTATCGATGTTATCGATACTAGCTATATTAATAGCTATTTTATCAACTATATTATATCTACCTTGCTCGGTATACTTAGTTTTATCTTGTAGAGCTATCCTAGCTATCGATCTCGGCATCTCTATCTACGTACTGATTTCGACCTATGCTTCTTCTGTGGTAAGTACTTGCGGCTATATACCTAGTCTATCTGTTATAGTACTAATAGTATCCTCTGTTTTAGGTATCGGTATCGATTTCGAGTACCGCCTCGTTTCGTTAAAAACGGTATCTCTTACGACGTCGACCCTTCCTATACTAGTACGTCCTTTATAGGGGAACCATACTTTGTATAGGTTCTTGGAAATATACCTAACGAGGTATCCTATCTCTGCTCTAGGTGCTATCTTGTCTGACTGTACTCTCTTAATGATTCTCGAGTACGTTAAGCAACTATATAACCTTATATTTGATAGGTTGATAGTCTAATGTTAGATACTATCTAGTACAGCGTGCTTTATTAGCTCTTTCCAAGGTATGATCTATTGGCTACTAATCTTAGTTGGGGTCCTGTTTAGGATATATGTCGCTGTATACATTGCCTCTAGCTATAGAGTATAGGGTAGCTCTGTGTCGTTAATTAACGCTCTGGCAGTATATACTACTATCCCCCTAGATCTCTCGGTAGGACCGTTTATTTCTAGTAAGCCGGGTAGTAAGTATTTAATGGTATACCCTTCGGCTTTAATCATAGTTTCCACTTTATAACCTACACTCCGCTCGTTGTTATAGTAGAATACTCTAATCTCGATTTTCAACTAGTTCTTGACTAACGCTAGGAACTTCCTAATAGCGATTTAGTAGTCGTTTTTCTTGGTATATATAAAGACAAAGTGGTATCTAATACTATCTAGGTAAAAATACGTCAACTATATATGACCATTGTAAGCTAGTTGATTTTGTACTAGGTCGAAGTGGACCCATCTAAATATACTATATACTTGGCCTATCTTCCGGCGAGAGATCTGCCTCGGGGCGTCTGCCAATTAACAAGCTTTATATACCTACTTCGTGCTAGGGTTGCTTTTAATAGTGATCCCTTCGGTTATCTCTACTAGCTTAGCAATACGCTGCTAGCTAATATGGCCTAGGCGTCTATACTAGGTTTAAAATAATACTTCCGATCTTGGTTTTTGAGCTGATATCTTAGTAGCGAATACTAAGTCGTCTAGTACTAATTTAGGGTATTTGAACCCCTTTAATTGTGTTAACCATATTAACTTCTAGTCCTGGTACACTTAGTATACCGGTTTTCTATCAGCTACTTCTATACAGTCTATCCTAAAATTCACTAACAATCCCGCCTTCATCATCAACCTATTAGATATTAGATTACTATAGAAATTGGGAGAGTACTTAGTGTTGTATAACTCCATTCTAACTGCCTTTCTATTGATAGGACTGACACTATAGATCACTATAGTACCTACCCCGTCGACGATCGTCTCTATATCTCCTACCCGAACGCTGCTTTGTACGTCCTCGAAAGTCACGAATAACTCTCGATCGTTATATATATATATTTGCGCTCTAGTATCGACTACCTATCGTTTTCTAACCGGTTCGGTATGGCTTTGTACGTGGTTTTGGGTGGATATAACTATGGTGGAGATGTCAATTTACTTGCTAGCCGACGGCTTACTAGCCTGTGTCGTGCTAGTTAGTAGCTTGCTAGTAGATGGGATGCTTTCTGTGGAAAAGAACCTATATACCGATTCGTCGTTAATAAGAGTGGTATTTGCTTACTACGGTGCCTTCCCCTAGGCCTATTTTTGTCCCTGTGCTTAGGTTTCTTGGCGTCTCTTGTTAACCTAGGCTTTCCAAGTTGGGTTAGCCTTTATAGCTTTGTCCTATTTTTGCTTCATAGCCTAGTTTCTTTCGTATAATAAAGGTATGTTTTTATCATATATCTCCTAGTATCTCCACGCTAGGTGTCTCCCCCTATTTCTTCTATATAGGTAGGGTTTCATCTTAAAAGATATCTCTTTATTTGTTAGCCTCGCTTCTTCGTGACCTTGCCATATCGAGAATATAGCTTTAGAAATACCTCGTTGATTAGCAACTAGCTTGTTATAGGTGATTTTCTAGTGAGCTCTATACCGGTTAAGTAGTTAAGTGAAGGTGATGTCGTTTCTATCTTGAAGCCTCAGAGTCTATGTTTTATAGAAGTCAGGTGATATAACTAAGATAGCATCAAGGAACTGAGTTGGAGCATTATCTACTTCCGACATCCTTACTCTCTTATACCTTGCTTAAACTGTCTCCTAGTTCAATAACCACTTGTCGATATCCGTATTTCTCTCTAACCCTCTATCTAGGGTTCTCCACGCTTGTCGAAGCCTAGCAGTATTAGTTAGATCACACTCGGCAGCGAACCTTTAACGAAGGTTACGGAGTAGTATATATAGAGTTTTATAGTCGATAATAAAGGGTTAGTAGTTGGTATGAACGCTGTTTCGAATAGCGGTCACTACCACATTTAACCCCTTCTTTTGCTGGGTATATATGGTATTGTCGATAGTCCATTGTGCTTGGAGCATTTTTATTGATTTAAACCATTAATCTTTATACTCCTTTTGTGCTTCGGCTATCGAGATAACCTTTTTTGGTGGCATCAGAGGTTCTAGTTCCTCCTCGTTGCCAGGATCACAGAGCTCCTATACGTCAAATTGAACTGCAATTGACTCGATGTTCGCTATCTATGAATCCTATAATATTGAATCCTTAAGTATAACGCGAGAGGATGAACCCGCGGAGAGGTATTCAGCCATGATGCTGATGGTTGTGGACAGATTTCTGATTTTTCTTCGATTCAGGGGTCGCTTCGGCGCTAGGCAGATGACTTCTTGTCACTTTTTGTGCCTCAGTTTCGGCGATAGCGAGGTTGATCTTCGAATTGATCTTTATTGGAACGATTCCGGGCTCATAACTGACAGAAATCTATCGTAATGAAATGTATGGTCAAAATGACTGATATTGAGAACTCTAACTAATTTAAATGACATGAATCCGCAATTTAACCAATCTGTACGGACCCTGCTGACTAACTGTAATATGCACTTTTGTATGGTATGCCGAGTACCAAGGGTCACATGACTTTCTGGTATCATACCTTGTTTCTGCCATGTAATCCACCTTGCACTTTGACATATAGATTAGTATTACCTTATTTTACTCGTAAATTTCGTCAAATTTAGGCGTTAAATAACTTCCGTAGCTATCGAGTATCAAAAGCCGATACCCCCCTTCGTATATAAAGAAGTACTAGGAATAAAGAGCTTCTTAAGCTAACGAAGTCTAATTTTATTAGAGGTCTAGCCGTTAGGACTAACTTTAAAGCGCTAATCCTCCGGGAGGCCGTTAAACTATAATTTAATAAAGACTTTACCTTTAAAAATTATATACAGAGGAAGGTCCTAACTAGAAGTATTTATATACTTAATTATAGTTACCTGATTCTAAATTGAAGGATTATCTTTTAAACTAGATTAAACCACTCCGTAATGATTTTCGGGTCTTTATATTTCGCTCGCTCGTAGTTATACCGTTTCGAGAATCGGGAGGAGAGGAGAGGACGTCGTTTTACAAATTTCGTAACCCAATTTTGGCCGACCGAAAGAACCGGGGTAGTTCCACGCTTTTAAAGAAGAAGACCCGCTATTTCTCGTACTATAGAGGGCCGGGGGGCTACTCTACGTAGATCCATAGAGAGAATCTATTTTTCAAGAGATTCCTCTTCAATTTCAGTCAATTTCAAGCAATTAGCGCGGGTTTCAGCGCGAAAGGTAGTCCCACGAAGACGCGTTCGAAGGGTGGATTCGGGTACGTCAAAACGGCGCGCTGCTTCACGAATAGCGCTAATTTCTTGCTTCTTAATAGCCTATATAGCTAATAAGATCCTACCCTCTCTCTCTATTGAATTTTGAGAAGATTGAGAGCGAATTGGTGGCATGGTGGGTGGTTGAAGAAGAAAGGGTTAAATTAATTGACGCGTTTTAGGTGGGGTGCGTAGCTCGGTGGTGTGCGCAGCTCGGTGGTGTGCGCAGCTCGGTGGTGAAATACGTTATGGAGCATTGATTACATAACATAAATTACAAAACATAAAGGATAAATCAATCCTCCGGTATACCGTGACCATTATTCCAACACACCCCCTCAGCTGTGCCCGTAGGGGACAGCTGTCCAATGAGATCGTGCATACAAGTCTCTCTCTCTCTCTCTTTCCGACAGCTAGGTTATTAAATAGCCTATATCAACCATTCGAAGCATCCGAACAAAGCTCTCGTGTTTCTACTTCGACAGTAGCTTCGTTAAGCCGTCGGCTACCATACTCGCTGTCGCCACCCAGCGCACATTAATGCGCTTTTCCTGCACTTCCTGCCGAAGCCAGTGATAATGAATATCGACGTGCCGAAGCTTCGTCTCGAACGCCGTATCCTCGCTCATTAACAATCCAATCGTCCGTTCGTTGTCGCAATCGATCGTTAAGTCATGGGAGGGGACAAAGCCGAGACTATTTATAAGCCGACGCCACCACTACACTTGCTTTCCTGCTTCCGATAGGCCTAGCAACTCAGCTTCGGTGGTAGAGGTTGTGACAGTAGGCTGCTTAGTAGCCTTCCAGTCAATTGGGCCACTATATGCCTAGTTGATATAACCTACGGAGCTTTTGCGATCTAGGTGATCTCCATAAGAAGCATCACTTACAAACTGGATCGAATCCGTAGTGCTTACTGTATCGGCACTGTACTCTATAGCATAGTTCCGAGTGGAATAGAGGTAGGTAATTACTCGATCAACCGCTTAGTAGTACTTAGGCCCGGGGTTAGTAAGGAACTACGCCAACCTTGTAGTTGCCTTTGCTGTATCCGGCCTAGTAATCGTGGTGGTATAGCCAGCAGAGCCTACTTTCTTCTGGTAAAGTAAGATCTCCTACGGCGTAGCTATGCCTTTATAAGGCGTCAAATCGTCGACTAGCAGTAGGGTATATATAGGTAGACGATCAGTCAAATTATACCGATTAGCAATGCTTATTATATAGCTATCTTAGCAAAGCTAGAGCTTCTTCTACCGCCGGTCACGAATAATCCTAATATTCAAGAACCATACCGCTTCTCTATGATTAGTAAGCTCCTAGTGAGCTTCAAGATCCTTCTCCAATTGCATCGCCTTTACCTTTAGAGCATCTAGGTAGCTAGCAATCAAGATATTATCTATATAGAAGAAAATAAGTATTCCTTCTCTAATAAAGATATATAGATCTTCTAGTACTTAGTATAAACTAAGCTTCTAGAGCACTTTAGACGCTTTTTACTACTAAAGTCGTGGCGAGATACGTAAGCCGTATAGAGCTCGACAAAGCCGCCAATATTTACCTAGGATTTGAAACCCTTCTAGTATATACGTATACGTCAATTGCTCTAATTTGCTGTTTAGAAATATAGTGACTATATCTCTCTAGCGAAGATCTAGATCAAATACCGCTACTAAGGCAAAGATCATTCTTGCCGTTCTTACTACTAATATAGCAGCTCTCTTCTCTTTATGCGTAATCGTTTCGAGATCGCCGCGGATATAAATGCGGGCTTTGAACTTTATAAGGTAACTATCTTAGTCAAATTTGTATATAAAGACCTATAGTAAAGGGAGGATCTGTATTCCCCTATCGCGTGGCTTATCCGTAACTTCGACCGTTTCCTTCTCAAAGAGAGAGTTGATTTCTTTCCTCGCCGTACCTAGGAAGCCTCTATTAAACGGATGATTCATTAATTCCTTCTAGTTCTTTGGCGGTAGGGGGAGATTATCACGATAGCGTCGACAATCTAGCTTTTCTATATAAAGGCTAGCTGCAAATGTATATAATAGAGCCGGTGGCTCTTCGTCAATTGAATATATAGTGGTTGCATACGCAAAATCATCATCTTTTCTTGCTCTACGTACGCGACGTCCACTTAGTATATTGCTAGCATCTATACTACTAGTAATCTCTCTACTAGGTACTAGCAACTCTGCCTAGAGCTGTCTTTCTAGCTTATCTTCTACTATAGGAATCACTTCTTCTTCGTGCCGCTGGGCCTGATCCCTAGCTAGCAATTGGTCGTCTTGACTATGCATATCCACCCCCTGATCTAGCTTAGTGGCATTACTTAACGGCGTCAAAGGTAGAGATTGATCCTTTAGAGCGTCTTCTTGCTCCTAGATTTCACCCAAAACCCGTAATTAGCCTACCGGGGTAGGTATATGCCCCTATTCTACCCCCTAAAGTGGGGTAGTAGTAACCCGATAAGCTAAATTTATAAAGCTCCTTATCTTCGGGGGCTATATTATCTTCTTGAATAGCGTGGTATTTTCGTCGTTTTTTTTCTAGAATATATTAGTTAAATACTAGTAAATTATAGTAAATATACATACCCTCCCGACGTATACTTACTCTAAACCGTGACTCTATATTATCTATATAATAGGAGTACTTAATATCGAAAGTAATACGGTTATAGTATTGATCTATATCGATTCTATCGAGGATTCTAGACCTAGGTAATCGTAAGTAAATAGCAATATACTAGTATATAATTAGTATATACTTACTTTATAACTATACAAAGTAGCGTATCCTATATACCTATATAGTAGGATTTATAGTAGCTTTGCTCTACTATATTTATATGCTTCCGGGTATTATTAAAGAATTTAGGCTTTATTAGTAAGTATACTTTACAAATACTAGCTACAATTATATCGATCTACTTATAGCGTATCTATCCCTTAAGCTTAGGCGTATATTCTAGAAATAGATATTAGTAAAGTATTAGTATTTTATTAGTAAATTGACTATACCCTTAATAAGTATAGCTAATTTCCGAAAATTAGGTATACTTTTATAGTCTATTAAGCCAATCAGTCGACTATAGGCCTTAATATACGAAAGATTATCTAGATCCCGGCTTACTAGCACTAATTTATTGATAGTACGTATAAAGTAGATCTTATAGAAGATAAGAACGTTTATAGTATACTATCTCTAGCCGAGATCTCGGTTATTAACCTCCCGGTCAGTCTCCTAGAGCATTTTTCTAAGTCCTAATACTAGTAAGTTACTAGTAAAATAGTAGTAAAGAGTCTAGTACTTACCTATTATCTATTTTAGGTATATATTACTAACAATAGATTTTATTCTACTACTATAAAGATAGTAGAACTTCACCTTTTTACCTATATAGCGCTCGATAAGGTTAAATACTATTATAAAAATAAAATAGTACGCTTTTATAGTCTCCTAATTTATAAAAACTCGGAATAAGGTGATAACTAGAAGGATATTAGTATAAAATACTAGTATTTTACTAGTAGTAGAATAGTAAAACTTACTTTTTCTATACTCTAGGACGAAGGTAGCGAAGATAACTTCGTTAAAAATGCCTTTTACTCGCTTATATAATATATCAACTTTAAAGGACTCTAGTAAAGCGAGTATATAAAGCTATTCGTTAAGCGTATAAAATATAAAGATACCTTTCTCGTTGTCTACGACCTCGCGTATATAGAGCTAAAAGATAATTAGTATAGTACTAATAATATACTAGTAAAATATACCTTTACTTTAGGATCGTACTCTATCTAGTATTTAACCCCGTCTAATTGTCTACCCTCTAGATAGTCAATTGCTCGCCTTTTTGTAAGAATCACAGAGAATCGCTCTCTATTCGCAAAGCTTTAGTATAGTTCGGAGAGGGTTTTAGCCCCGTAGTTCCTAGCGAGCTCCTAAGCCCCTTTACCCCGAAGAAATCCGCCTATAGATAGTATTAGTACTAGTAAGATAGTAGTAAAATACTAGTAAATTAACTTACTAACTATAGAATCTAATATTTGTCCCTAAGTAAAAAGGTTCTAAACCTCTTCTATAAGTTAGTACGGTAGCTTACTAGGTAGCGGCGGTGGGTAGTTATATATCCCTCGAGAGTAAAAGATAGTATATAGATACTTCTCTATATCCTTTAGGATAAAGGTACGGAATTTAACTATATACTTTAGAAAACTAGGTATAATATCGCCGCGTCCTAATAGATACGAGATATCTTTATAACTAGTTAGTAAGTAGTAATATACTAGTAAATCTTTAAAATATACCGTATTAAGGGGCTCGGGTTCTAGGTTAGTAGATAATAGTATACGCTTCTAGGATATCTTTATACTACTCCTTTTCGAAAAGAGATAAAAGAAGGCCTATATCTAGCGTAAACCGTTTTTGATAGATATTTATAAAGTAGTGATCTACGCGGTTATCCACTAAGGAATTAGAGTAACGAATAAATAATATATCGTTACCTATTATACTCTATTAGTAGAATTATATTAGTAAATAGGTAGTAAAATACTAGTAAAATAGAGTATATTTACTTACCTTATAACTGAATTTTCCGTAGATTATCTTATAGGTAGCGTTTGCTTCCTTATAAGCTTTTCGCTCTAAAAAAGACTTTCGAAGAGTATCGTAGAACCTAAATAGTAGTTAGATACTAGTAGAATACTAGTAAAATAGGTTATATACGCTACCGCTTTACGTTGCCGTTGACTATGTGAAGGGCTGTAGCTTTATTGATTCAATTAGGCTAGGCCAACATGCTGTTTACATCAATCTTGGAGGAAGTGTCACTATCTACCGACGATGGGGGTTTATGTATGTTGTGGGCACGTGCCTCACGTGATCCAGGCCGGGCTCTGGCCCGTTACAGACTATATTAGTAGGACTCTTAAGCGTCCCTTTTTATAGCGAATATACGCGCCACAAGCTCTTTATTAACCTCTATATAGCAGAGGTTACGGAGATAGTCGTTAATATAAATATAGTACTTTACCCTAGAATAGTTTGAAGCTTTTTTAGTAATATAGTATTAAAGAAAAGAGTAGTAAATGTTACTCTTTAGGCCGTTACCGCAACTAGCGTAATAGACCTAGTAAACTAGTTAATAACTAGTATAATATTGATTATTATACTCTAACTTACTAGCCTAAGTGTATATTTCCTCTTATATAGAGATAGATACCGGAGATTAACCACGTATATATACCTATTTAGG
Organism: Penicillium cf. viridicatum; assembly: GCA_028974045.1. Classification (NCBI taxonomy): domain Eukaryota; kingdom Fungi; phylum Ascomycota; class Eurotiomycetes; order Eurotiales; family Aspergillaceae; genus Penicillium; species Penicillium cf. viridicatum. Next base: position 5,076,524 of record JAPQKQ010000002.1, on the reverse strand, counting down.
TGAGTACGTGGATATTCTAGAAGAAGTAGCACAAACTCAATTTCTGAAGTAGATATTGGGTTATTCGTTGTATCTATTAGAGGAGTAGGTTCGATGTCTCCCGTTCCCTATTCAAAAATAATAATTAATTAGTAAGTAACTAGTAAATAATTAGTAAATTTGAAGATATACCTCGTACTTATTACGCTTATATAGGATCTTATTATCAAGATTATTGAAGAGCTCAATATCTTCCTCTGTAGGTATATCTTTAGCTTTAGGATTAGAAGCTATAAGCTCTCTAATTTGATGATTGCGGTATTTCTACTAGGTGGATTGGTAATTCGCTATGGTAGTAAAAAGATTGAAACGATAGTTGGTAAGTAATTGGGGTGGGTATATAATAGAGATATATATATATCAAATGTAGAGTTGTTTATCAGTAAATAACTAGTAAATAACTAGTAAGAATGTATCCCTTTGGAATTCCCTTATACATAGATACCATATATTTCATACCAAAACGAGATTACGTAACCAAACATACCATACATTTCAAAACCAAACAGTGCCTTGGTATGCTAAAATGGGGGTACCCCCCTGAGCATTGACCAGGTAACCCTAGTGAGAGGTCAGGGTGGCCACCCCCAAATGATTACTGCCCAAAATTGGGTTTTGAAGCCTGACCCCTATACCGCTTCGTAGCTATTGCTTGAAAGCCTAATGTTGGCCTTTGTACGGGGTATCTACGCTACCTCCAAGCCGCGAGAATAACCCAGATGCTTTTTGCTCATATATACCCGCCAGTATCGACGAACTTCCTAAGCAACTCTCCTCAACCAAGGCTTCAAGAAGCGGCAATTGAATAACCAACCATTGCCTGCCCAGACGGTACTGTATCGCACTGACTCATCAAAGACTGCCACCTGGGCATATCGCGATGCACAACGGCATATTGCTTGAGCAAGAAAATAAAGCAACGCTGCGCTGCGAATTGTATACAGAAGCGAAAGTGCGAAGCTGGCGTGCAGGGATCAACTCCAATTGGAGTGCTTTGAATGTCTAGACAAATTCATTGATCATGCGAAACTGAACTGATTATTTACATGCACAGGGCGAAACCATCAGCCATGGTGGAAATTTCACAGCCGAACCCAGCTTGTGAATCACACTCTATGGATCCTTCGGAGTGATCAAAGCTGGAACCACAATTGTGTTAGCATAATGAACCAATTCCTCCACTGCTTTCGCGACTTCATCACTATTTGCCGAGTTTGAGCCCTTGTAACGCGAGGAGATCGCCATTGCTTGTGATATGACCCAGTTTTGTGACTCCCTGGCGACTAGCGAATAGTAATCGTCGTCAAAGAGTTTCCAGATCTTGGGGAAATTCTCAAATCCAGGCACATTGCCAGCCAGATGTACCGTTTCATGATACATAGCCTGCCGTATCGCATTCACTCGAAGAAGGACTTCCTCGTGGGGAAGATAAGAGGTCCACAGACCAACAGCCTAAAGTAGAATTGAGTTAGTGACACGGCAAGTAATTAAACATTGGCAATTATGGGGATAAATACCCGACGCATTGGGTATAGAACCTGTGATGCAGCATCTGTTGTTCCTAGTTTGACGGCGGTTTCCAGTGCGGTCTTAAAAGTGGCGGCTGCCTGGGGTTTTTTGTTGACTCCGATGAAAATGCCGTCTTTGAGGGTGAAGTCAAACAGCTTTCCCTTTGCAACGTTGAACAACTTTTCAACCAAGAGGAAGTTTTCTCGGTTGTTCATGGTTCCCAGTGCGGCATACATTCGATCATTGGGACTGAGAGAATCTCCATCGGCAATTGGTGGAACACCTATCAATGCGCCCACTGGGCCGGTCCAATACTTCGCCCACTTTGCCCCGTCCATGATGAGCGCTGTTGGTATTTTGGCTCCAGAAGGCAGGACTCCTGTCAAGCCAGTTCGAACAATATGTTCAATTATGCTTTTCTGCATGATTATCAGTTGGCAACGGAGACAAGTTGGGATACAATGTGTTGAAACTTACATCGACAGGATGCTCTGTGTCCACCGGAGACCCAAACGACTTTGGGTCAAACATATTAAAAGCCACATTCCCGCATTGCTTTGAGGCGAACCTAATAGTCGTCTAGTAAGCATGCTGCTTTCTCAAAGCTTTACAATTGGCCTGGTAAAGCCTGTGAGGTTGTACTGACGATAGAGTCTTCTGAAGAACCACTTTTCCGGCTTTACCATCGAGAAGCGCGCCACTACGTGGCCACGCCAATGCTCCCATTTCAGCTGTATAGCCCGCGATTGTGCGAGCCTTCCTTGCCGACACCCCGCGCTTTCCAAACTCGTGCAGATCTTCTTCATCATCGTTGTCATAGTCATAGTCGCTCAACTCGCTCAACTCGCTCCAATGTCTTTTAGTTCTGCTTGTGACTTGATCGGCATCGTCGTCACATGCTTCTGGGTAGAAAACACATGGTTTTGCCGGCAAAGGACAAGCAGCAGCGGGCGTGGCTGATGCCGTACAACAGAGAGCCTTTTTTCTCCACCCTGTATAATTCTTTTAGTTCATATAGTCTTGTTGTTAGGACCGCCATGAATCACTTACAGTTACAAGCTGACGACGAGTCGCCTTGGTTATCTGTGGCTAGCATTACCTCGCTGCTATTGCATGTATTATCGGCACAGTCCCCTTTGCCAACCCAATGGCAATTTTCCAGGGGAAGAGGATTGCTCTTGCAGCAATAATGCTGCGGACCACTAGAGCTGATACATTGCCCTGTTTTTGTCAATACGAATTCAAGGGCCTTCTCTTGTGGGAGACACATACCATTCAGATTAGTAGCTTTTGCCACGCTAGTCTCGGTCGACTTGCAAGAGGCACCGCTAGAGGGGCGTGAGTCAGAATATTTGAAAATAGGACACCGATAAACTTACCATTTACTCCAGTAGCAGTCGATCGTCAAGTCCTCGAAAGAGTTATCTGTGCAGCAGAATGCTTTGCCGCCGCGGTTGCATTTACTAGTCCCGGATTCACTCCCGAATCCATTATAATCTCCTCCGCCGGTGCTGGAACTGAAAAGTTGAATCTCTGACTTGTGACATTGTCCTGGTAAATGATTAGCGAATGTCCCAGTTCAAGTATTGAGTTGTTGAAGCAAACCATTGCAATCTTTGCCGCCTCCACGCCATGTGCAGCTTCTAGGGGCCGATTTTGTTGCGCAACAAATTGGTTGGCCATACTTTTTCTATGTATCGTTAAATCATTAGCACTCCTCATATTCTCTCGTCCGAGACATGTTCTCCAGGCAGCTGAGCAAAATAACGTACCGCTGATTTCCGACATCCGTTTTTGTCGTACCCTACCAACGTGTATCCACTATCACACGTAACCTGAGGGTTGCCCAAATCCACACATTCGGATCCCCGATAGCAGTCCTGGTTCAGACTCTTGCTAACGGCAGTTTTAGAAGTGATGCTTGTCACAACGGATTTGGCCACCAGTTTGGATTGAGCCTTCGTGACGTTGGTCTTCCCCAGCAAGGCTTCGTGAGCAGTCCATAGATAATCATCTGTCAAGGCCTGATCAGCATGAACTTCAAACAGATATCATGATAACTTACCTTGATCCGATGCCCAAATGAGTGAGCCTCCAAGCCCAACATGAGTTGCCCAATCCAACTTTTGCTTGAAGGTTGTTCCATTATCGTATGAGATCCATTGGTCCTTGTTCCAAGTGAAATACAGCACTGCCGCTTCTTCGTCGTGGATAGGCGTGATGGCTGAATCTTTTTGTAAGATGTCTGCAATCTCGTAATATGCTAGATAGCCACTCTGATCTGTGCAAGATCCAGCATCACCGCCGCCACTGAATTGGCAGCCTGGAGTTGTGCAGCTACTATCAGTAAGGGTAAAGGTTCTACCGTAGAATCCAAAGCCCATTACCACCTGAGAAGGATCTGTGTCAACACGCCAAAGCAGCTCCGCGGCGGCTTTGATTTCGGTGAGGTTGGTATGTCCTTGAATAATGCTTCCACTGTTGAACATTAGCAACTGTTAACAATTCACCCGTCGTTTTTGGTCTTCCGTTAAGGAAAATAAACCATAGGGCCACTTACATTGCATTGTCTTGATCCCAAGTTCCGTGTAGATCGTAAGCTATGGGAGGTTAGTTTTTGGTCCATGACGAAATTGAGCATGAGGTTTGGGGCGAAATACTCATGAAGTTCATCCAATCAGCATATTTAAGTAAACCAGCCACATCAAACCATCGAAGGTACCAATATGACGACGGCGCTGTGAATGTGATCCCGAGATCTCGAGAAGAGTCATCAAAAACACTCCGTACCTCCTTGAGAAGGGTGACGTAGTTGTCGGTATCTCTTGTCTTTCCTCCGCGGTCTGGGGCTCCCGGATACTCCCTTTCGGAAGAAAGTTTAGCATAGAAATGATACCACAAAGAAGAATGATCTTACCAGTCAATGTCAACTCCATCAAATCCGTACCAATCCATGAAGCTGAGAAGGCTCGTGGCAAAGGTTTTTCTTTTGGTTGAATCGGCGGCGATCTCGCCAAATATAGCTTGAGTCGTTGTATCATTGTCTGAAAAGGTCCATCCTCCAATACTAACGTAGATCTTCAAGGATGGGTTTACGTCCTTGGCTGCAGTAACATCGTCGAACATAGTCCACGTCAAATCGGTCATTGGCACGACACTGTAAGACGAAGGGTCCAGATAAGCAAATGCAAAGTTCAAATGAGTCAAGGATCCCACTAATAGCTCGTTAGTTCCAGAATAAAATAATTGATCTATGGTTCTTAGTACTCACAAGGTAGATCGGTAACTTTGGTCTCGTGGCACTTGGAGGTTGAACTCCACCCTTCATAGTATCCAATGACTAGTTTCAGTTAGACTTGGTCTCTAGGTTCTATCAATATTCTATCGGTTGGGGTTATATCGGAGCATACCTCTGCCCAAAGGACCAAGACTCTCGCTAGCAGCGGGAGGTGATGGGTCCACAACACAGTTACTTTGACAGCCATTCAACTTCTCACAGAACTCTGACGATGTTCCACAAAAGCCGTACTCTGAGCAGCTGTTTTGATTATCTGTCAGTCACTGCACATGTTTCATACACATTTTGTTGTCCAAACCAAGTTGTTTACTCACCATACGTTCAGTGGACAGGTCGCATTCTTCGGGCTGGCATCTTTGCCACATTCAGCGACAGCATCGCAATTAGATAGGCATCCATTGCCACAATATGTATCACCATAGCCACAGTAGCCACCTGCACCGCAGCAGGCGCCATTAGAGCATGGGTTTGACTTGCTACAGCTGTAGTCGTCACGGGGCTTCAAGGTGTTGTCCGAATGGAATCTCTTGTGTGAGCTATGACCATGGCCATGAACATTGCGTGCAGAATGGGAAGAGAGGAAAACTTCATCAGAAACTGTACCAGGATAGGATGAGGCGGAAGCATGGGAGATCAACTCCCATGGACTCAGTACAAGGGCAATGACCAGCAAACATGTCCACAGGTAGATGCGCCTTGGCTGAAGAAAACCTAAGAACTCGACCATTTTGCCAGCCTCAACTAAAGGGAGGCTCGCAAAATACTTTGACACTCTACTTCCTAAATCTGCAGCTAGATACTGGATATATAGGGGTTTTTTCTGTATGTTCACATAAAGCTTGCTCCTTTCGTTTTTTCATTTCTATCATACTAGCTGTATCGCTCTTACCCACCTCCTTATTGAAGCGAAAGCTTGTGGTTCGTGCATTCGATCACAAAAATCCATCGTTTGGCCCCCGCTAAGCATTTCAAATTTCCGGATATATCCGCCAGGACCCGGAAGTGGACCCTTACTGACTAGATTGTGGTTTCTCTCCACTTTTTCCGTCGCAGGAGCAGAATCTAGCACTAATTTACACATTCGGAGATGAAGGGAGGAGGCTAGCAACTTTTTGATACAGCTATGCCACTGTATGCCCTAGTAACCGCAAGCTTTTCTTTCTTTGGCTTGCGGAAAGTTCTACGGAAAGAGAATTTCAAAATTTGCTATTGGAGGTCAGGTTATTCTTGTTTTCTTTAAGGCCCTGCTTTCCCCCATTGTCCTGTCAATGTCAAGGCAGCTGGAGACTTGAGCAAAAAGATGAAGTCCATTCTATGCCTATGGCCTTTGGGCCTGGCGAGTATGACTCTTGTTGGTGCTCAGCAGTTTTCGGATTACTCTTATGACTGGGAATCTCTTAATTTGACGGAGCCATGTTTCTCGGCTGTGAACAGTACTGTCTCTTCTTGCCCGTCGTTTTTGGCCCGCTATACAACAGGGTTTGTTCACTTTCTTGTCTACCCAAATGATAACCTCTTAAGCAAGTCCCTAAAATTTTTCTTGGTAGTGCCGCTACAGTGGATATAATGGATGAAGGCGGTCTTGCTTTGCTGTGTGTTGACGACTGTCGGGCTGAGCTCGAGAGCTTGAGATCGACTATCTCCACGTCATGTACTGGAACAGAAGATGCTATGACATATCAAGATGTTGCATATCCGGGTAAGTAAGAATCTCATGAAAGGAAGACCCAATACTTATCTTATCTAAATGTAGCAACATTCATGGTTGACAATTTGCTCAATACCTACGATGTCAGCTGTTACAAGGATGCTTCGTCTGGGACCTACTGTGACTTGATCTTGGCCGAATGGCGCAATGAAACCAACACCACAGATACAGCCCATGACTGTGATGACTGCACTTTAGGACCTTTCAAGCTCCAGCTTGAGTCTGTCATTGGATATGATGACGATTGGGCCGAAGATTTTGCTTCACTGACTTCAAGCTGTGGTGCTACTGGCTATACTTGGACGTCACCAAGTGCATATTCACTAAGCACTGTTGCCCGTACCACCACGGCAGCCAATGCTACATCCACGAGCACATCGGCGACCCAGACCTGTGTATCAACGTATACAGTTCAAACTAATGATACCTGCAACTCCATTGCGGCAAGTCAAAATGTCTCAACTTATAACTTGATGACAGCGAACTCCCTCACGATTCTCTGCTCGAATCTGCCAGAAGTTGGAGAAATTTTGTGCATTCCTGCAACCTGCAACACTGTATCAGTTTTGAACAGCGACTCATGCGATGATTACATGGATGACTGGGGTGTCAGCATGGCGAAGGTTCTATCGTGGAACCCTATCATTGACGATACTTGTGATAATCTCTATCTATTTATTGATTGGGTCTTGTGCTCCGGGTGAGGACTCTTTGGATTATGATTTTGCGACTTTGCTAATTCGAAAATGGGTCAAGGCCGACCTCTGATTGGAGTCCTGCCACGACATCTGCTACAACCACAGCTCCTGCTACGGCCACGGCAATGCCAACCAATGGAATTTCAACCTCAAACCAGAACTGTGCAAGCTGGTATACAGTAAGATCCCACAATTTTCCTTAGAGTCTTCATCTCTAGCTAACGTCAATGAAAGGTTCAATCGGGTGATGAGTGTGCCACAATCTCTGTCACTGCCGGTATCACTCTTGATGAATTTCTCTTCCTCAACCCGGAAGTTGACACAAACTGTACAAATCTCTGGGTAGATTATGCCTACTGTGTGGAAGCAGTTGGTGATATCGCAACCTATTCTGGATGGACGACTATTACTACTACTACCATTTTCACAAAGCCTACGACAACTGCAACCACATACACCCCGGGGCCAACATACAGTCAGGCGTTTGCCCCAGGGACAGACACAGATTGTGACGTGTACCTTGATGGTGTAGACTCGACAAACAATCCCCTCCAAAATTCCGGAATCAGCACGAGTGACTGGGACTCTCTTGGATATAACTTCAACAACTGCTCTGTGTATGAGTCTTTGTACGAGGTTAACGTTACACAGCTCGTTTCGTGGAACCCAAGCTTAACCACTTCCAACTGCACTCTGCAGATGGGATACAGCTACTGTGTACTGAAGTCATGGGATCGTAAGTGCTCCATCCGGTCCATTCTTTGTTTCCTCCACTCTGGAGGATCTGACATAAAATACTTTAGTTATGACGACCACAGCAGCGACCGACTCTGGCGTTTCAAGCTGTCTCTCTGTCAACAGCACATGGATTATGCCAGATACAGTCTCTGACTGCAACTGCTACACCGTTATTTACGGAAAGGAGAGCGATGGTATGACATATTCTAATGAATGCTTTTTTGTTTGTTCTTTCTTGCTAATCTATATGAAATTTCAGGTGTTGACTGTACGTCGCTGTGCGGAGGAGATGACGATGACGATTACTCAATCACAGAGGCAACCCTGGTCAACTACAACCCCTGGATCGGGTCTGGGGACTGCTCCACTGGATTATTCTCAAACCTGACTGGTGAAAACGCCCGGGCCGTTTGTATTGGAACAGGATCGACCTTGTCAAGCTCTGCCCTTGCCACAGCTACTCCGACAACATCGGAAACGGGCGCTTCAACTATTGCGACGTCGACTTCAGCGTCAGTTACTGCTTCGATCACTGCGCAGCCCGGTATCATCGATACATGTGACAAATTACATGAGGTCGTGTCGGGAGATACATGCGACGCTATCTGCCAAACCTATGATATTACATTGGCTACGTTCTACGAGTGGAACCCTCAGCTCGATGATGCGTGTACCGCCATATGGCTGGGCTACGGTGTCTGTGTGGGAGTGTCTTCATAGAAGCTTTAGAGTACTTCTCGTGTGTTGTAAGGTTGATGGAGGCCGCCAACCGAGGAAGTGATTTGATTTACTTCTCCAACGGAAGTCCATTAGCTCCAGAATTCTCTACTGGGTAAATTAGTGATGATTAGTTGCATTCTTCTTGATGCCTAGATATAATTATCCATGCACGACTCTCCATCCGTACACTCCAATGTTATTATGACTTCGCCCTTGACATAGTAGCCACATTGGTATGAGGGGCAACAATAAAATGCTTCATTTAGTATGGTCCTATGTATTGCCACGTGATATTACATTTTATGCCTTGACCGTTGAACGATAAACCTCAACGGCCACTGTTCTATATGGCGGCATAAATACTGCGGGCCTCGATTTGATGCGGCTTGGCCTTGGCGGTGGGGCCAGAAAACATTGAAGAGTCACTCGGCCCCGGGGTGGTACTTTGATTATTAAGGCATTGTAATAGTAACTAATTCAGGTATCCTAATTTTTCTGCCGTTCTGAAACAAGGCATTAAGGCACCAACCCCCTAAAACTGGGTTTTGACGCCTGCGCCCTATGGGACTGCGTACTCGGTGTGTATTGGTTAAGCCGGTTTCGAGAATCACTGTAGTATACGAACGAAGTAATCAGGTTTACTATTCTTTTTAGCCATTCTATACACCCTCAACGGAAAGTTATTGTGATTATATAACTGGGCATAATCATGGTGTCAAGACGCCGGAGAGAGGCAATAAAATGCATGCCCTACGGTCAAGAGTAGACCTCCGCAAAGCCCATAAATGGGCCCAACCAAGCCCACGGGCATTAGCGGGGGCCCATGCGGCCCCCAAGAAAGTCCGTTTCTGTGCACAACTACGGTTTTGGTGTTCATAACCCTGATGATTAATGCCTGTTTTTTACGTATGTTCTACTCTGTATGTTGTAAGCCCATACATCGGCCCGACGTTTTACCAGGCCTGATCCGGGGCTTAGCCGTAGTTTGCGACCGAAAAGTAATAGGGGGCGGATGGGGCAGTCGGCGAGTCCGATTGGGCGGGCGAAATTGTAGGGGCGCAGCGTTGAGTGTAAGATAGAGAGGCAGAAAAATAGAAAAGTGAGAGAAAGAGAGGAAGAACAGCGAAGACGAGTCTTTTATGTCGGAGTTACGTGACAGTATATTAGGGCGCTAAATCCAAAAAGGCAAAACCAACCCGATATAGTAATTCACAGGTCCGCCGTTTACATTTTAAATCATCGCTTTCGCCCTCTTTGAGAACATTACTATGAATCGTTTGAAACCATTCCGGCGCTTCTGGGATATGTTCTACGGCCAGGGTGACGTTTCCTATGTCAGTCTAGACTGTGAGCAAGACGTCAAGTCTGATGAAGACAGTACCAAAAAGAGACCATCCACATCAACGCTGCTTATACGAGCATTCTCTCTGAATGCTTGGTCGTTCATTACATTTGCATTATTGACTATGTTCATTAGCGATATCTTTCGGCGGAGATACGATTGCGAGGACAACACTTCAATATAGGCTATACGAGATTCAGGTTTATATAAGGCGGGTGTTATACAGAAAAGGGCCTAATAAATTAAGGTATTACTAGACGTACCAGAGCCACTATTTAAATTCGAGAAATACGGTTCACAAATGCGGTCCGAGACGATTCGGATAGCAATCTCTACTCTTCAATTACTCCGAACGAACTGCAGTATACCGGTCTTCCTAGCCCTAAGATCGATAAGAACTAGAATAAGCTTATTAGCGGTGAGTATTCACTATATCTCTAACTGCAAATACAATTTTTAATTGTCTCTTTAGGTCGATATTTCCGGTTAGAGGACTCCGAAGTATCACGTCTCAACCGAGACTCCGAACTCCCGGCACTCACGAAGATATATAGCAATGAGCGTGTAGCCAAAGAAGGCTTCTATAGTGGTCCAGACGTGCTTCACAGTCTCCACTGCTTGAATGCTATCCGAAAACACTTGGATATGGCATACTACGTAGGCTCTATGACTCTCCCACCGGAATATCGACGTATATACATTGACCATTGTATTGATCATCTTCGACAAGCATTACTTTGCCACAGCGATCTCACACCAATTACTATAAAACCTTTTACTGCGAACACGTCTTTGCCGTATTCAGTCACATTTTATCTCGGACAAACCGAGCGTGAGTATACCTGCCGGAGTCCGGAAGCCATTAGAAATTGGGTTACTACCCGCGGGCAACGAATAGGCCGCATTAAGCCTCATCATCCCAGACGATAATCAACGCTTGATATGAAGGAGTTGATTAGTGGGAGGCCTGAGTTTCAAAAGCTTGCTATTCGTATTGAGGCTTTGGTTCAATACGGGACTGGTGTGTGCCGCTAGGAATTGGCCCTGAACTATACCGAAGTAGTTCTTTTGCGGGAGTCTTTCTATTTGCTATTTAATTGAAGCAAATCGTATTGTGCTTTAGTAGATAGTGAAGTTCGGATGAGGTACGGTATCAACAAAGCTAAGGGCTAGAATAGGACATCGAACACTTTTATGCCCTAAAAACCTTTCTAGAGCGAGGTGTGGCACTTCTTTCTAGACAATTAAGATTAAATCTTCGTGAATACGGAGCAGCTGCTCTATAGGCATTCGGTTCCAGGACTGATTTTATTTGATTTGATTTCTTGTGTGTAATTAAGTGGCTCAGCGCTTAGGACTCTTACGTCTATATGACATTTTCCGAGTATCAATGAGCTCCCGTAGTGCTGCGTTGTTTGAAAAAAGCTTCTTCGTGTAATCGCTCGTATCTAGCTTAGGAGAGAGAAACTCCCAAAGCCTCCTACAACATAAGAATATGAGGTCTGTTCTTGATAGCTCTACGGTAGAATCCCCGACCTTACGCTATGCTGGACCCTCAAAATGAGGGCCTGCAAAAAGAAGTCCTGTATATATCACTGGAGAGCAGTGAGGTCTAGTAAGGGTAAGTTTGTCTCGAACATGGCTTCGTGTTTGTTGTTGTCTCCGTTGTTCCCATATGAGTAGCTATATCACTGCTTTTGTGTTCTAGGCGGGCGATGAATATACTTGAGCGGCCGTAGATCAGATGCCCATAACTTCTGCGCTTTCAGTAATTTATTGCGTTTTAGGACTAGATTACTAGCTTTATCTGGGAGTGACTTTTATTGGCACACCTTCATATAGGCTTGAGCAGGCAACAAGGGAGTCGCACAGGTTAGGTTACCACGTCGGATCTAGCAGTTCTTGAAATTACGCTTTAATATATCACTGCGACAAAAGGTCTTTTACACAGAATACAATAGTAAGAGTGCCGCAGGTGAAGGATATGGGCCTACAAGCCAGGACCTGGGGAGAACTTGTTTGAATCCGACAGAGAAAAGGTGACACCGACTGCTTGAACGCACGGTTATGAGTGCGATTTAGATAGGTCTTGCCAGCCTTTCGCCCTTTTAGAAACTCTTTAGATCTACTAAGACTATAAAGGGTACAATATAGAATTTTCCTTCTTTATCGAAGAACTTTTACGCCAGCGAACGGTAGAAGGTCTATGCTTGCCTTTTGGGCAACACTCACAAATAGTTTAATCAAGGAGTTATATTCTATATTACTTCAGAGATTCTAATAGGCTAAATCATTATTGCGAAAGCTTCGGAAAAGGCTTAAGGTTCTCGAAATATTGTTTAATAGCCTAGAGTAAACAGTATTGCTTTACGTAAGACCAGTGCACAAAGCAGAAACTCTAAACTAGTAAGAAGCTATTTTGTCCGAAAGCTCACCCTCCCCAATAAATAGCTTAATAGATAGCCGTTGCAAAACGATAAGAAACCCACACTAAGTCTCAAAAATGAGCGAATAAAAACAATTACTAGTTATTAATAGAACTAACAAAGGCGATTAATTATTCGTTTACTTTCCGAGCGAGAGAATATAAACAATACAAGGTCCAATTTAATATTATTCGTATAGACGGTGAAGGAGTTATACCGACGATATAGCTTGCTTACTGATTTATACCAGCCTCGCATCATAGATTATCTTTCTCAACAAGGCATCCTAGTACTAAGGATATGCTTAGCTTCCTAGGCATAGGTACATCCATCATTAACGTTTATATCTAAGAACCCAGCAGACCACATTATAATCCCACCAAACGTAGTATTGCCCTTATACTAACTAACAAGGGAGGCGAGATCGTTCGGTACAAGGTAATATTACGAGCCGCTCGGGGTGCCTATAGCTCTAAGCAAAGACGCTAGTACACCAATAAATATCTTAGCGTTAGCAGAGGGAGTATTCGCGACATTGGACACCCATTGCTTATAATTTATTACACTATTAACAGAGCATCTAGGGTTATTATAAAATTGAACCCAGAGGTAGTTAAATTGGGCCTTAGTGATAACCTCCTACATATTAGGTTATGGGATAGGACATTAAGGTACACTAGTGATATAGTAAGTATTAGAGGAGTCTGATACAAAATTAGAACGTAGCTTACTAATTAGGTACTAATAGTATTAGTTGCCACTATTTCTTTCGAGATTGAAGTCCTAGCCGTTGACGAAAGTACTACCGAAGGGTCGGGGAATATCGCTCCTACCTATATTGCTATACGCTTCCTATAGATTCTATCCGATAGTCTCGGCTTCTTATCGGGATAAGAGCGAGTAGTCGCCTGCTATACCACCTAGTAACAAAATAACCCTAATACCGTTCGATTGGTATTACTAGATAGCCGCGGCCAGAGAATCGTACTGCTAAGGCTTACCGGACTTTGCTATAGAGTATGACTAGCCGATTAAACCGGATAGAATAGTCTAGCCGTTTCTATACTGATATAAGAAGGCGAGTATAATAATATCTATACCGGAATTTGAGTTATAGTAGGTAGCCAAGTCATTGTTCTTAACAGCGCCGGCAAAGCTCTGACCCTAATAAATAACATTTTAAGGGCTAGATTTAACGGGGGTAAGCGAAGAAGATACCTCTAAGGTACTTATACTTAGACCTCCTATAGTAATTGGAGACGTAGTAATTGCCGAAACTACATTAGCTATCGAAGATAATAAGTCCGGCGAGGTCTCTGTAATAGGATAAGTATAGTCTGGTTCCGCCAAGGATGACTGTACTAACCGGGATTTTCGAACCAAAGGTATATCTCTAGAACTTTTTATAGCGTCTTTTATAGGTTGAATTATAATAGAAATCTCCTTACAAAGGAGCTCTAAGCTATTTATGCCTTGCAACAATTAGCTATTTGATCTTTGTGGACTAGATTTATATACCCACAATTTGTAACGGCTGTCTTTAGATAGTCTACGCAATTCTCGGAAAACAAAACGGATTTCTCGTAACCATCCGAAGGAGACTATACTAAGCTAATCATAGTTTTAGATCCCTCCCAATTGTTAAGTAAGCTACAAATCCTTTCCGCGGATTACGATATCTAAAGATTGGCATTGACTATGGTGGCTAGCGCTAGAAACAAAAGCCGGGGAGTTATATAGAAGGATAGGCATATAAATATGCCCGAAATTTGGTTTAGTTCCGATAATTAATAGCCTATTAGAGTCTGCCCCTATCTATTTATATATTTAATTTGGTCAGTTCCTATAGGGGAGGTATTTAGGCTTTATATCTTTAGCTACGAAGATCGACAAAGGCTATATATCTAGTAAGGTTTGCTAGAGCACCGTAGTCTTCAACCGGTATTTACTAATTACCCTTGTTATATACCTTATAGTGAACCTTCCTATAGTCGCCTTCGTTTTTTTTTTCTATTTTTCCTTTTTTTTTGGTTTGGCCCGTTGATATAAAAACTAACACAGAAAATTCCGAATTAGCCGCGGATATCAGTCGTCAATCTATCTATTAGTAAGAACGGCGCTTAGAGCAAGCAATAAAATGATAATCAGGTGACTCTTAAGACCCAAGGACTTTGTTTTTCTGGCTCAGTATCTATAAGAGGCTTGATTTTAGAAAGGTAGGAGGCGAAAATTGAAGTGTTTTTTTCCTACAATCCATAAAACACGGGCATTATTTTCGTATCGTTAATTGAATATTCGGGTACGAGCCGAGAAACAAAGCGTATCTCCCGAGAGGTATGTTGTATATAAACTGCTTTCAATTCTACTGTAACGGCTTATCTAACCCCTCGGTATCGCTATACTTATAGTACGCTAGCCAATATCTAATTTGAAATGAAATAAGCCGGATTTAAATTATGCGAGGCAGCCTCACAAATACAAATATTATGTTCATTCAACAAGACAGTTAACAATTTATACTTCTTTATAGCCTCAAATATCCCAAATTCCGTGATTTTCTCTATATCCACAGGTATATCTCAAAGCATATAGATGGCAGAGCGGTCAAGATTTAACAGGCATACTTCTTACAGCTTTAGATGAATATCCTCTGAAGAGCCTTATCAAGGGCCTCAGTATATTGACTTTTATAGGAGTAAATTTGTATTTCTTCTTTTCCCTCCTAAAACACGTGGACATTCCAAAACATTCATTCTTTCCACACCCCTTCGGCATATATCATCTTGGTTGTTTGCTCAATACGAAGTTGATGAAGTGAAGTTCTCTAGGGAATTAATAGTGATTAATAGTGACTTATTTGATTCTAGAAACGAATACGTGCCTTTAAACGAAGAAAGCGAGAGGAAACGAATTAATCAACCCGGATATACGTATATATAGGACGTTGCAAAAAGCAGTGGCTTCTCTACGTATGGATACTGTATTCTGCTCTAATAGCTAATAGTCGGTCTAATATTACTAAAATTATAAAGCTGTTACATCTACCTTGGAGTGTGGTAACGATCTCTATTTCTACACCTCTCGCCCTTAATTCTATAAAAGCATCGCTTTACGGAATTAACTCAGTTCTATGGCCTTATTCTTGGCGTTGTGAATAATATATCACTTTATATAGGGAGCAAACGCTACGAGGGTCTATCTGTTATCGTGAATATCCCGAATAAGAAACGAAAAAGAAAAGATCTAGATATAGAAGAGGCCTTATTTATTCTCAATAATATATAGTCCGGGAAAAGAGTGCTCTATCTTTAAGAAGTCCCTAACGTCAAAGCTAGTCATTGCCGGGCTTAGAACTATATAATATTAAGACGAACTTATAAGCCAATCATTCGTTCCTACTATCGTTTTGCTTTAAAAGGCGGGTCTACTCTATACGGTATAGGTATAAATATTTAGGTCCGGAAAGAGAAGGATCTGTGGTACTGATATTCTATATAAATCTCAGAACGCGTCAAATACTACCATATTATATACCTTGAGCGTATTATCCCCGACTTTATCAACTTTCTTAGGCCGGGTATCTAAAAATAAATGGCTAGATAGCTAGCCTACTAGGTACTAAAGTTTCAATCGAATCCTCTACTAAAGCAATTGAAGACTGGTTCCAATATAAAGGTCGAGCGTTTAATATCGGCTGCTATAAAAGATTTAAAGAAGACTATAAGAAATAGGAAAGTGATTCGAGCGCTAGTCAAATCGAACATTAGCTTAGGCATAGAGACAAGCCACGTAATAGATATGATATCTATAAGGAGATACCAGAACTTGAGGAACCGAAAAGAATAGATTATTTCCCCGAAGTACCATCTACCATTTCGCTAAGTCGGTTGTTAGCAACTGTTAGTAGGCAGCCGCATATTAACAAATAGTGGCGCTAGCAACGTTCCTAGGCGGTATAAAGATTTTATATAATATTATATACGCTATGTTTTAATCTTACTTTCAATCTCGATATATAGGCTAGCTGGAATTTGGGGTTTTTCCAGAGCGAAGAAGGCGGACAAAGTGATAATAAATCATAGAAAACTCTTAAGAGAATAGAACTATCAATAGAAAGGTATATTATATCAGAAGCTTTTTAATATAGCTTCATTATTTCTAAAACGCAACAACCTATAGGAAATATATAAGAACACTTAAGCTAAAAGGATACTATTAAAGCTATAGTAATATTCGAAAACAGATTACTTCTCAAACACTCGCTATTTGTTACTCGGGCGTACCCATAACAACGCTAGTCTATATAAAATTACTATATTAGTACCCTGGTATAAAACGTATTAGGATACGCTAATCTTTTTCTTAGAGTCATTATAAATTATCGCATTCTCCTATAGAAAAATTATAGTAAAGAGAGAGATCTAGTAATCGAGATTGATCTCTATATTTCCGACATAGAGGAGGTATCAGGCGCTACTATAGACAAGACATTGAAAATATACAGTTCTCTTACCTCACATTTTATACATATCCTTATAAACAGGTACGGTTGTAAACCTAGAACAGATCTGTAGTCCCAAATTAGTATAACCATTTATCAATTCACCGCCCTCGGTTTGCCGTTGCGAGCCCTTATACTTATGATAATATGATTTGCCTATTAACCTAACAATGTAGTGACGGTTTGGAACTAGCTTATCCTTTGACTTTAAGCGTTGTATACTAGTTAGAAGAATCACAGCTACTAAATAAACCACACCTTTTCGTAGAGACACAAGAAGGAAAGGAAAGCCTTCGGACTTTTGTCCCTTTAGTAATCTCTTATATAACTCCCGGGACCATACAAGTCGAATCTAATCCACTATAAGAAAGTGAGCTTCGATATCGAGAGTTTTCGCAAAACGGACTATTCTGTACTAACCCCGTAAATTTCCGAGCGATCCTTTACAGCAATCGCAATTCCCGTAGCTATCGCAAAGCCCCTAAATAATCTCTTAGCACACATCAAAGTAGTGATCACCGTAGGCCTTCTATCTAGTCGAAGACGTCCTCTCGTAGAAAACGTATACTACCTGATAAATACTTTGACTAGAATAATATTAGGAGCAGGAGATTCCTTCTCCAATTCATAGTTATATAGAGCCAACCCGCTTATACTAAGAAACCTAAGAAGTCAACAAACACCGAAGCTGAAATAGCCCTTCGTGGTCACTCACTCGATCCAAAGGTCGACCTACTTCCGGTAAAGGGCTTCGGCCTTACTAGTACGCTTATACCTAGTATAGATAGCATACTCTCGGAAGAGTTCCCGGCGGGAGTCAGTAAATTTGTGTTACGAGTCGTTTCTTTGACTTACTAAATCGGAAGCTTCTATATCTCAAGACTAAAAATAGGCCAGAATGAACTTAAGGACTCAACAAGAACAAAAGAAAAGCCGACTTATTATAATAGTGGTTTCCTATAGAGTTTCCGATAATCTATTATCTACGGAGATTTAACTAGTACTTATAGCTCATCTTTAGAACTAGTAGCCGATAGAATCGTCCTATCAACAGCCAGTCTTATAGTATATACCCCAGAACGCATACAATCCGTCCTAGGAGCAACATAACGATTAGCAGCTAATGTGTACTGGTGGCTGTGATCATTCCCAGTAGCAACAAGTAGGCTCTGAAGTATATAAGATAAATAGAGATATAATATACGGGACCTATATAGTTTATATAGGTTTACTTAAACGTAAGGAAGCCTGGTATCTAGAGTCAACTATATATAGTTGTTCTTAATATTGATTGTTTATCTCGAGACACTATCCCTCTCTGTATATACTTAAGACCCTTACGTAGGTATAAGACTCTTAGGAGCAATCGAATAAGTTCCTAGGAGTATAGATACATACATATAAACCCTACTATCGATATTCGTAATTACGAACTTTACAGAAACCATACAGCCATATTAGAAATTAGCTTTAACTCCACATACTCTCGCTCTATTTGCCAGAGCCCTATATATAGCACACTAGTCTAGATTAGGATGGCGATCCGCTGAAGCACAGCTATATACCAATATACCTTTGCTAAGTCAGGTTAAATTACGGTAACACTATAGATAACAGTACCGTGGTAGATAATGGTTCGTTTGTTAGGTTCCTAGGAGTAAGCGAGGGCCTCAAAATATGATCCGCCTATTTATAAGCTCCCGGAAGTACCTGGTTAGTACAGTAGCTGATAAGGCAATATTTACACTCTTTCTCTCTTTCTCAGCGCTACTTTCAGTAACTAGTCTACTAACGTTTTCGGTAAGCGAGTATAGAGTACTTAAGAGCGGGAGGAGCCCCCAGTTCTTCTATATCTCCTATAAACACTTTCACTTCAGTATCAGCAATACATAGTATAAGAGGTCAATTTTCTACTAGGCGAACCTGTGAAGCCCCACTATGTAGGGCTCAATTGGATTGATCAGAGTGACAGGGATTACTATACGACATACATATACTACTGCGAATGCAATGCAACTAGTACTGCGTGTGTATTCAAACTGAACTCTGAGCTGCTAAATATGCTCCGAGTCCCACTAGTATAGTTATGCGCGGGTAAGCGAGGTTATATAACTCTCTGTCTATATGCCTCTATAATATATAGATCTATCTAGGATCTACCTCGAGTCCTACGATCCTCTCTGGGAGAGCGGGACGTGATATTACCTCCCTTCTTTATACGCGCCGCCCTCGGCGTACTCTTGGTTCTTATTATGCCCTAGTATTATATCGCTTTCTCGCTTTATTTAACGATACTTTGACCGGGTCCTACGATAGCGTTGATCCTTTGTTTTGGTGATATAGGGGTCGGTATACGAAGTAATCCTTTATCTCTAGGTACGATATACGAATTCCTCGGGGGTTTTTAGAGCCGTATACCCCCCTTCTTTAGAGAGTATACCCTTATACTCTCCTTCTTACGATATCGTTTAACTAGGGTAATACTAACTAGGTTATAGTAGCCGTACCTACTACGCCTACCGAGGCGTAGTATATACGGTATATTAATTCTATTTTAGCTATCCCTACTAGGGCTTATTATATTTCCGCGGCTAGTCTTAAGTACTAGTACTACTATCGCTAATATTAGAGTTATATTATAGTATACTTCTTCCGCCTTCCTACTTACTCTCTCTTTTAACGTTATATAGGTTGATCCCTATCTCGACGCCGAGGTAAATATTATTATCCTCGCTCCGACTCTCGCCTCTTATCGCCTTACTTTAATAGCGTTTAAGAGTACCCGTAACGCTCTAGGTTATCGTATTAAGACTAGTCTTACGCCTCCTATCGTACCTCGCGCTCTACTACCTCCTCCTCCGCCGCCCCTACCGCCGCCTACTCTAGTTAAAGTACTATATATATAGTTCGAAGGGCTTTTAATCGGGATAATATAGCGTATTATAGGTTTTTAGAGGGGTATTCTAGCTAAGTTTCGAGTGATCTTAGGTATATTCGTAATAGGTAGTTCACTACTCTTTAGCGTATTACGTAACCTTTATATTTAGGTTTTCTTTAAATTTATTTTTTTAATAGTTATTTAGGAACTCCTTCGCGATAAACTTTATCCCTATACTCCTTCTACTCTAACCGAGGCTATCTACCCTTTATTAGTTTATTTAAGGATTCGCGTTCCTTACTAAACCTAGGGATAGTATCTACTTCGCTTACTAGGACGTTAGGGTCCTAGTTTACGTAATACGTTAGTTTTAGATTAACGGGTATATTACGGGATAATTATAGCGAGGTCCTCGGCGAGGTTGTCTACGCTCCTGCGTATCCGTTTCCCTTAACTAGTAATCGAGTAGTAGAAGGTATTTATAGAATTAATAGAGCGTTATTTTCCCTTTATAAATCGTACTAAACTATCTATTATAGGTTCTTCCGAGCCCTCTTTATAAGGTTTTCTTTCTCTATTAGTCTATTTTTCTCGAATTTATCTAATACTACTATATCTTCGAGGATACTTCTCGGTTCCTAGGTATTCTCGCTATCTCTATAGCCTTACTAGCGAACTAGGTATTATAGGCCTCTACCCCTTTTCCTAGTCTCTAGGATCCGGTCGATATTAAATTCGAGTTCTCTATCGACCTCGACTAGGTCTAGGCGTTTACTCCGAATCGGGTTACCCTTATAGGGTTCGAGTATAGAGATATACTACGTAGTATAGATCTACTAGTATAGTAGCGTTAGTAATAGCTAGTATACTTACTAGCCTACTTTCCGTATAATCTAGAAGGGTCCTTCGTAACGATTCTCTAGCTTCTTATATAGTCGCCCTAAGTCGATATAGGTATTCCGAAGTAGTACCTAGTCGGTTATATAGAAAGATTTTTCTATACGGTTCTTATCCGCGGCTCTCTTTATAACCTCCTTTATCCTTTATAGCCTTTTAGAGAGTTCTTCTCGCCTCTCTACGAGCTCGGTTATACGTACTTTTATATCCTAGTAGACTTCTTTCTCGTCGTCTTCGACGCTCGAGCGTAGTTCTAGCCGGATTCCTATTAATACTTCGCTTAGGGAGACCCCTATTACCGAGTACGTAGTTATATTATATATAAACTACGCGAGGGGAATCTATCTAGTCTAATCGTCCTAGTACTAGCTAACGTAATTCCGTAAGTAGTACTTAATTAACTAGTTCTACCTCTCTATTTACCTATCCGTCTAGGGATAGTACGCCGTCGATAATCGTTATTTTATTACGAAGTAGAAATAGAAACTAGCCTAGAAAGTACTAGTAAATAGACTCTCTCGGTTACTAACTAACTTCTCTAGTATCCCGAGCTATAGGACGACTTTTATATATATTATAGATATAAGCCCTTCTACCGTTATATCCTTTTAATATAGGATATAGATCGAGAACTTCGTAAATAAGTCGACTACTACTAAGATCGTATTATATACTTTATTCTTCTACTTCGAAGGAGGTAGGCTAGTAATAAAGTCTATACTTATCTACTATAATAGCCTTTATAGTACTAGTAACGGTTCTAATAGTCTATATAGTTTATATCTATATACTACGTTCCTTTAGTATATATTATATTCTTCTACGTATTTAGTAATCTCCTAGTATATATTATACTATAGATACTTACTACGAATCCTTTCTAAGGTTCGCTTCTTCCTATAGTATCCTACCTATAGATTACTATAGTAGATTTATATAATCTTATACGTTACTATAGGGTCTCTTAGTATATAGACTTTTCCGCTATATCTAAGTAGCCTATCTTCGATAGTTACTACCTATAGCGTACCGCTAAGGCGTCTATTACTCCCTACTTCGTCTATCTCCCGGCGTTTCTCCTTTAAAAAGCGGTCCTAGCTCTAGATCCGTTTAATAAGGTTTACTATAGACTCTATAGAAGTATCTTTTAGCGCTGTTTCTCCCGCTAGGCCGACTACTACCTCTACTCGGGTAATATACCGTTCCGGACTGTTATTATTACTAACAACCTAGTACTTATCTATATATAGCTTTTGTACTACGTAGGGGGTTTCGAGGGCACTATTATACTCCTCTAGGGTAGTTATAAGCTCCCTACGTACCTATAAGTTCTTTTCTCTAGGGCTTTAGTCCTCTTTTTAGGACTCTAGTATCTTAGTACCCGTTACGCCCTTAGTCTTAGGGTTTAATACGGCTTTTGCGCGTATAATAACGTTTAATTGAACCGTTTCTACCTCCTTTATATCTTTTATAAAGGGGCCTTTTAGTAGACTCTATCTAATTTATAAGAATAGTTTATCCTCTATAGGGTCTACCGACTCTACCCCCCTTACTTCTTTAGTATAGTCGGACCTCCGACTTAGCGTATCGGCCGGGTTCTTTAAACCTACTGAGATCCTGCAGCCACTGCTCTGACATTAACCCATTAGACCAAAAGGTCATAACAAAGTCAGTTCATGGGAACTGACTTTGCTGCAGTGGTATATATATGTAGGTGTCCCACACATGTTGTGGGATCACATCCTCCCCCACTAAGTGCAAATCACACCTGGGATTTTTGCCTGATTTCTCCGGATCAGTTAACCGGGCCGGAAGATCACTATCTCCGGTTTCTTAGTAGAGAGGCCACGTATACACATATATTGCCTTAAAGGTTGATTCCACAGTAAGAGCGAGGCGGAACTCGGAGCAGCTTACTTTTTAGTGGACCTTTTCCGGGTTGTGTATTGGGGGCTGCGTATTACAAATTAATCCAAAGGCATAATTTATAATAGTAGGTGGAAAAACCCCGCACGTGCCGGGATCGAACCACAACCCCCCAAGACCCAGTTATGAACTGACTTTATGAGATCCTGCAGCCACTGCTCTGACATTAACCCATTAGACCAAAAGGTCATAACAAAGTCAGTTCATGGGAACTGACTTTGCTGCAGTGGTATATATATGTAGGTGTCCCACACATGTTGTGGGATCACACTACTTTATACTATATTACGAAGTCGAATAATATAAGTCTTATCGCCTATCGCGCCTATCTCCTACTAAGATTCTATAGTACGAGGTTTATAAAACCCTTTAGGTTTTTATAGTCTAATAATACTAAGATATCCGTAGCTCCTTTAAGGTAGTATCTCTACGTTTTGAATACCTCTATAATAGCTAGTAGCTTACTATTATAGGTCTTATATCGGGTTTCTAGCCTATTAAGCTTTCGCGAATAGAAAGCGATTAGGTACTATTGTCTATCTTCCTCTAACTACGAGATAATCGCCGCTAGTACGAATCCTAACGCGTCTATCTCTACTAGTAGCCTTTAGCCTAGTCGGAAGTAGGTAAGAAGGGGTACGCTCGTAAAGCACTGTTTTAGGGCGGCGAATACCTCTCTCGCCTTCGTTATAAAGACAAAGCCCCGAGTCTTCTTATTCGTACCCTTTTTATAGGCGTCTAGCCCTTTTACTAACGTATTAAGTAGTACGTAGATTTTTAAGAATAATACGATAAATCTTCTATAGAAGTTCGTATATCCTATAAATATCTAAATATCGTGAATATTCTTCGGCTCTAGCTAATCTAAGATAGTCTCTATTTTCTTCCGATCTATCTCTACTCCCTTTAGGGTAACGATAAAGCCGAGAAATTCTACCCGTTCGGTATAGAAAGTATATTTTAATCTCTTTACGTAGAGTTTATATTTACGGAGCCTCTCTAAGTCTCTTCGGACGTACCCTACGTAGGTCTTAATATCCGCTAAGAAGATTAGGATATTATCTAAGTAGATAACTACGAAAATATTAATAAAGTCTATAAGGGCTCTATTAATATAACTTTGGAATATTACTAGAGTATTAGAAAGGCCGAATAGTATAACCCTATATTTATAGAGCCCGTATCTAGTACGAAATGCCGTTTTCTATTTATCTCCCCGCTTAATACGAAGGCGATAGTATATATCTATAAGATCTAGCTAGGTAAATATCCCGGCCCCTACGAGGCGGTCTAACGATTCTCCTATAAGTAGTAATAGGTACCTATTCTTAATAGTAATATCGTTTAGTCCCCGGTAATCTACGTATAGGCGTAGTCCTCCGTCCTTCTTAGGTACGAATAGTACTAGCGCCCCTACTAGGCTCTACGAGGGTTATATCTATCCCTTCTTTATAGCTACTTCGAGGTATTCTTTTAGTACCTAAAGTTATTCTCTCGAGAGTAGGTAGATAGGTTTCTATAGTAGTTACGATCCTTCTTTAAGATAGATAGTATAATCTATATTAGAGTATAATACCACGATCCCCGCTTCTACTAGGTCGAATATATCTACGAAATCTATATACTCCTTAGGTAGGGTATTATCTTATATTGCTCCTAACCTTATTACTCCCTTTATATCTACCCGGAGGTAGGCTAAGGTATATTACGAGCCTCCTAAGAGTTCTTAGGCGTATATTTAGGCTATAATCTTTTCTACGTCGGCTTTATTTTATATACTACGATACTACTATAATACCTCTCTCTAATCTATAATAGGGTTTTCGCTAGTTAACTAGTCGAATCCTAGGATTATATCGTAACTCTATATCTCTACTACCTCTATAGTAATAGTATAACTTTTCGTCTTACCTATACTATTAGTTAGGCTTAACTTGATTTCTCTTACCCTATAGGACTTAATATACTACCCGTCGATAGCTTTTATTATTCGTAGAGGGTATTACGAATCCTCTAGATACTCTTTCGCCTATTTTTAGCTAATAAAAGATCCTTCTGCTCCGTAATCTATAAGGGTATATATAGTAACGTTTTCTCGTCTAATATTTATAAGTACCTCGCTTACGAGGGCCTTATATATCTACGGTCTTAATACGATAACTCCTAATATAGCCGTAGCTTAAAGTATTAGGGCCTCTATTTTTTTGATCTATCCTTAGATCTACCTAGCTACTTCTACTCGCCTAGTTTACTATAGAGACTCTAATAGGTATCTTTCCTATAGCCTAGTATATTATAGTACTTATATATAGATAGTTTTTTTCTATCCTTCTTACGCTTAGTACTTAGGTATTCCGAGTCCTTTTACGCTCGATATAACTTTTCGTTTTAATCTTATATCTTTAAGTACTTCCTCTTATTTTTATACGCCGGCTTCTCCGCCTTCTCTAGCTTAGAGTACTCTAGTTTCGAACTAGATCGAGCCTTCTTCGAGGACTAGAGATCTAATTCAATCGATTAGTACCGCTTTAAGAGGGTATTGTATATATAGTCTAGGTCTAGCTCTACTCGGCGTCGTTCTTCGGCCTAAAGCTCTACGAGTACTCTAGCTATTAAGCGAAGCTTACGGATATCCTCTGTTAGAGTAATACGTATATTCTTCGCGATTTAGTCTAGGTAGAGAGAGTATACTATTACTAATTGTCCTAGTTTCTACGTATACCTAAACTATTATATTCTAGCTTCTCTATATATAACTCGGGGGTTATCTACTAGACTTTATATAAAGCGAGTAAACTCCGAATAGGTCTTAGGGACCCCTAGCTTTGTAAAGTAGGATTCCTAGGCTAATATTATTTCTATATCGAGTACTTCGAACCCTCGGGTAATCTTCGTTACGTCGTCTACGAAGTAGTACGGGTATTAACGGAAATAATTGTTTAATTAAGCTTACTAGAGCGTATATTCTTAGATTAATTTCCTACTATACTTACTAATAGTCGAGGGGTAGGTAGGATACCTCGTATTAGTAATATAGCGTCCTAGAGGTACTTTAATTGTTAAATTATTCTCTCCGTCTTCGGTATTACTCGTAATCGAGTCTTCTCTTAAGGTTCGTACCGGTATAGAATAGGTTGACCTTAGTAGCGTCTTCGCCGCCGTAGTAACCTTCGTAATACGCTCCTTAAATTAGGCTTATTACTCTATTAACTCTATAAGCTCGGCGAGGTACCTCGTTTTAGCCCTTACTTCTTCGAGCTCCCTAGTCTATTAGCTTAGGTATACGATACTCGTAATAGATAGATCTTCTATAGTAGGATTAGTAAGGTTCGTAGGTTTATTTTGCTCTCTAGTAGTCCTTGCTAGTCTTCCTCGCTTACTCCTATAGTCTCTTCTAGGGTTATCTAACCTATCGATATCGATATCGAAATCGTCTTCGGTTATATCTTTATAGATTCCTCTATTATACTCCGTAACTACGCGGGTTCGATATACCGGTACTATTGTTACCCCTAACGGTCCGATTAAAGATATAGAGAGTTCAGAATATAAAGCCCTACTATATAGGGCTCAATTGGATTGATCAGAGTGATAGGGATTACTATACGATATATATATACTACTACGAATGTAATATAACTAGTACTGCGTATATATTCAAACTGAACTCTAAGCTGCTAAATATGCTCCGAGTCCCACTGGTATAGTTGTGCGCGGGTAAGCGAGGTCATATGACTCTCTGTCTATATGCCTCTATAATACATAGATCTATCTAGGATCTACCTCGAGTCCTGCGATCCTCTCTGGGAGAGCGGGACGTGACAAAAAGTGCTATATAGTAAGTGTATCAATTGGCACTATAAGGCACTAACAAGCGACCTCTAGTCTTCTACTCTTCCCTCCGAACCAATAAGAACGAACCGATTTAACGCCGAGATGTCACTTGTCGAATAGGGAAGGACCAAAATGACTTGATACCAAAAGCTTACTGTGCTTAGTAAGTGGTAAAAATGAGTGTGTATTTCTAAAGAGCAATATGCTCCGCTATTTAACCCCTGAATCGCTTACTTAGTTGTAGCAAGTAATTGGGAAGTGATCTGTAGGGGGATCCTGTATATAAGAAGTGGAGTCATATAAATAACGGGACGGGATAGGTATAATTCCGGCTAATATACCCCCCCTAGGAGCTACCCTATAGGTTCTCTAATGTTGTAAACTCAGCTTTCTTATACAAGTTGTTCTATTACTAAGTGCTGTATATTGACTAGCGTAAGAGCTTTAACAAATACCTTGTGAGATTGAGTCGGAAGAAGTTTAGTGAGTCTATCTGCCTATATTTGAGCAGTAGGGACCTAGCGAATTGAAAAGTAGCCGGTATCTACTTCCTAGCGTAGCTAGTAGTTATAGATATCGACGTAACGAAGCTTCGTACGAAGCTATAGTTATTCCTTAGTAAGTAAATTAACTATCTATTAATTATCGTAGTTAATTGATAGTCCTACGTTATAGTCGAGTTCGACTATATAAAGAAGCCTCTTCTACTATATTACTAACTTACCGGCTTCTAAAATAGTAAGTAGCTCCGCCTCCGTCGTCGACGTTATTACTATTCTCTACTTACTAGCTTTCTAGTCGACTATAGTACCGAAAAGCTTATAGAGGAAGCCTTCCGAGCTTTTACGATTAATATAGTCGCCGAAGGAAGTATTACTTAAGAAGTAGAGCGCGGGTATATAATACGTTAGATAGTATTCGAGAGCGAGGAATCGAGTATCGTATAAATACTAGATTAAGCGATTTACTACCTCTCTATACTCTAGCCCGGGGTTCGTAAGGAACTCGGCTAAGTAGTTAGCCGCCTTCGCTATATTTAAGCGAGTAATAACGGTAGGGTAGAGAGTAGAACCGAGCTTTTATTAGTATTTATAAACCTACTCTTTAGTTACTACTCTAGTAAACTTACTTATATAGTTTATAGGTAGTAGGGTTTTATACTTACGTCTACTAGTAAGTCCGTACTTAGTAGCTATAGAAGAGATATATAAATCCTAGTAGAGCTAGAGCCTATACTTCTAGGTATCTCGTAGAATTCGTATTCCGAGAAACTAAGCTACTTCTCCTATTTCGCGAAGCTCCTAGTACCTCTCTAGTTACTACTTTAGCTAGATTACTTCCTAGTACTTTAGCTAGTAAAATATAATAATAATATCGTCGACGTAGAAGAAGACGATTATACTATTATTAGTAAATAAGTAAGGATCCTCTAGGATAGGTTTAAATCCGAGCTTTTCGAGTACGCGAGTAGCCTCTTATTACTATAAGCGCGGTGACTTTCTAAGACCGTATAGTACTTTTAGTAGTCTCTAAGTATTACTTCTATTATAGAAGCCTTTTAGTATTTAGGTATAAATAGTATCGTTTAGATTACTATTTAGGAATATATTAACGGTATTAAGTTAAATAGTACCTAGGTTAAATACTACGACGAGTACGAAGATTACTTATATAGTACGAGTAGTAAGTATTACTACTCTCTTTTCTTTAGAGTTAATAGTTTAGAGATCACCTCGTATATAAATTCGTACTTTAAGCTTAGTTAGGAAGCCGTTACTATCGAACTTATAGGTAAATACCTAAGTAAGAGGAAGTATCTATATACTTCTATCCTATAGTCGGGGTTCTACTTAGTAGGTTCCCCTAATTCGAATTAATTCTACTTCTAAACCTACTACGGCGAGAAAGCCTTTAGAGAATAGGTAGTTTAATATCTCCTTCTATATCGATAGTTTAGGAGGAAGATTATTATAGTATTAGCGAGGCTAAGGTCGACTTATAGAGAGTCCTACTATAAATATAGTAAGTAGGGTTTTATAGTCTTCGGTATTGTTATATATAAAGTAACTCTCTATATCCGCGTAGATACGTACCTTTCGCTTTCTCTTACCTTCGATAATATTAGATAGAGTTAAATCTCTACGAATTAAGTTCCTTACTAGACGCTAAATTTCCTAAGTAGGTATTACTTACGCTTATAGGAAGGACCCGGGGATTTACCGTTATAGCGAGTTAGAAGCCTATACTTCTTCTTAGTAGTCTATTTTATAGACTAGTAGTCGAATCGGCCTAGTAAGTACTACTTTAGGCCTACTTATATACCTTTATAGTTTATATAGAATAACTACTATAAAGGGCTTATTCTCTAGTATAATAGGTTTATACGGAACTACTATTAACTATATTATAATTAGAGATATTTCCTTACTTTCTAGTAGTAGGATCTCTACTAGTTATAGACTTTATAGAACGCTTTCCGGTAAAGGTATAATACTTAGTAACGGCGATAGAGTTATCTAATAGTATTATACTTATTACTTAGGGGGAGAGGGCTTTTCTCCGTATCGAATAGTTACTTATTAATTCCCTAATTCCTATAGCGAAGTAGGTTCTACTTCTAGATTAAGTACTTATTATATATTAAGTACCTATTATATATCTTTATTTTATATAATTAGTACGATATTAGCTTAGCGAACTACTTACTTAAGTTCTACGTCGAGTTTATCCTCTTCGATAACTTCGGCGTATTCGACTTACCGGATCTTTAAAGGCTTAGAAGGATACTTCCTATAATTTAGGCTTTTATTAAAAGTTACGTTACGAACGTACTTATAACTATTTATACGCGGAAACTAGACCTTCTAGATATTACTTACTCGGTAGCCTACTAAGTAGCCGATTTCTACTCGGCGATATATTTTATCTAACTAAGGAATTCCCTAGATCCTTACGTATATACGATAACTATAAACTCTAAGGTTTAAAAGGTTAACGGGAATAAAGGTACCTATCCCTTACTAATAAAACTCTTATTATAGAATAATCTACTTTTCTAAATTGAGCTTTATAGGCGATCTATTTAGTATATAAATAGTAGCTTAAATAGCTTCTAGCTAGAGATTCGTAGGAAGTTAAGAATCCTTAAGAAGTACTCTTACTCTAGCGATAATTACCCCCCTAGATCGCTCCGCGAAGCCGTTTTGCTCCGGGGTTCTAACGACTACTTATTAGATTACGATCCCGTTTTTATAGAGAAAATTAATAACTTCGTAGCTAATTAAAGCCTCGTTGTTAGAGTAAAATATACGAATTAGTAGGTTAAACTAAGTTTATATTTATAAAATAAATTGTATAATTGCTTACTAGTAACCGCTCTTTCTCTTATAGGTAGTCGCCTAGTAATAGTAAATCCTATCTATATAGAAATACGAAATCTATTTATTATCGTTATAAGCTTCCTAGAGTATTATAAGATCGAAGTATATATAGCTAAGTAGGCTAAAGGAAGTACCTTAAACCCGGCGTAAGATCTACTTAGGCTTATTACTTAACTAATAAATCTTATAGAGTTCCGGTTTATACTTCTTAGGAGTAGAAGGTAGGATCTATATTCCTTCTACTATCTCTACTAGTCGTTTAATACGCTCGTTAAATATATAACTAAGCCGTCGGTACTATTTTAATACTATTGCTTTTGAAATAAGAGGTTATATAGACCGCTTAGTATTAAAAGAAGTAGTTATAAATACTACTAGAAATACGAAATCTATTTACGGAAGTATAAAGAAATTACCTATCTCTTCTAGTTTAGAAAAAAATCCTTCTAGTTATTTTATTAATAATATTAAGCGTATTAAAGTCGGCTTTATATCCCTTTTTCTTTATAAGGGCTACTAAGATAAGGTTATAGTAAAAGCTAGGTAAGTACTCTACTTCTAATAGAGTAAGAGTAATAGGCTTACCGGAACGGCCGATCGTCCGAAGCTAGACTTTACCGGTTCTATAAAGCTTAGTAGTTATATCGCCGACTTTAAGAAGGCCGTCGACCTCTCTGAATTTAATAAAGAGGCTTTTATTATTAGTAATATACTTACTAGTTACTAAATTAACTAACTATCGGTCCTTAATTATATATCGAGGAATATTTTTAGTTAAAAATATAGTATTAACCGGTAAGAGACTAGTATTAGGTAGAGGTACTTATTATTTAACTTACTAAACTACTCGCTAAGTAGCTTATTTCGTTAGTATAGTTAGAAAGTAGCTATCTTCGTTGTCGTTAACTACTATAAAGTAAGATTAAATAGGTATTTCTTCTTTAGCGAGCTTCGCTTATAGCTTATTAACTCTCTCTTTCGCTTTATCTCTTAGCTTCTCGGTATTCGCTATTATCTTCTTCTTAACTTCTAGATCTAGTTTCTAGTTACTAGGCCTTACTACCTTAATAAGATATAAGTATATAGCGTATCGATATTTCTCTCTATATATATATAGTGGTTCCTACGCCGTTTTACTTAACTAGGTCGTTTTGCTAGTTAAAGAAGCGTCTGATTTAGCTTCCTATTTATTATTTAGTATCGCGAAAGCTCTCTATAGCGCTTTGCTTTTAGGTTTCTTCTTATTAAAGAGTACTCGCTCGGAGCGGTAAGCGTTAACTACGCTTACGAAGGTTACTTATTATTCTACTTTAAATACCCTTATATACTATTGATAATAGAACTATAGTTCGAGGGGCGTAAGTACTTAGAGAAAGTTATAAATAATATTTTCTTCTAACTTAGTAAAGTTAACTTCTACTAATTTATACTCTATATAGAGGTTCTCTACTCTTAGTAACTATATATCGATTCCTATATCTTTAATTAGTATAAAAAGTAGCTCGTTCTATTATCTTCGAATAAGTTATATACGTACTTTATCGGTATACGAGAAGCGTACTTATAATACTTAGAGGAGCTTCCTAGTATCCCTTTCTTTAACTATAAGGCTTTGTAATTCTACGGCGAGAGTATTTCTAATTCTCTTAGAGATTTTATCGAGCGATAGTCTAATTGTCCTATACTCTACTATATCGTCGTCGTAGTCCTTACGATTATACCTAAAGTCTATTTAAGTATCTCTCGTTAAGCGACTACTTATTACGTCCTTAGCGTACTTTACGTCTTCCTTATTTAGGCGTTCTAGCCTTACTAGAGGGTTAACTTGTTTGTCCTAAGGTATTATAGGATCTATATATCTCTATATATCGAGGCTTTATATAATTGTCTCTACTTATATAATCTAGGTTCGCTATTAGAGCGAGTTCTTAAGGATAATTTGTACTCGCGGTATACCTACTACCCTATAGTCGGTAGTACTTATTAGAGCGAAGTTATCGTAGAGTAATATCTCGGCGTTAAATCGGTTCGTTCTTATTAGTTCGGACGGAAGAGTAGAAGACTAGAGGTCGCTTATTAGTACCTTATAGTACCAATTGATATACTTACTATATAGCACTTTTGGACTTATCTTCTAGCTTAGGGGTATTAGAGGCTTGACTTATTTAAGCGATAATATAGTATTCTAATGATATTTCAAAAGACGTACTAGCTAGCCGGGCTTATAACTATCGAATAGGGAAGGACCAAAATGACTTGATACCAAAAGCTTACTATGCTTAGCAAGTGGTAAAAATGAGTATATATTTCCAAAGAGCAATGTGCTCCGCTATTTAACCCCTAAATCGCTTACTCAGTTGTAGCAAGTAATTGGGAAGTGATCTACAGGGGGATCCTGCATACAAGAAGTGGAGTCATATAAATGACGGGACGGGACAGGTATAATTCCGGCTGACACAATAGATGCCTAGCTAGATAGATGATTTTAGTATATTTAATTTAATGGCGTTATGGTTGAGATAAATGCATTTAAATTTAATAGGTTGGGTGGGGTGGCCAGCTCGGTGGTGTGGCCAGCTCGGTGGTGAAATACGTTAACGTATTTCACATGCGAGTGGCGCACACAAGCGAGCGGCGCAGTCCAAAACACATAGTAAATGCGATAAATTACAATTTGATATCTCAACAACAGTGATCTATAAGGACTTTTGCTTATAGGCTAATGCCTTATTAGTAATATCTAGCTTCTTAAGGGAGTTTAAAGAAATTCCATCACTTTATAATTGCGGTATATATATTTCTGGCTTTTGCTAACGTAATTTTCAATACCGTGATGATGAAGCTATTCGATTTTCTTAAAATTAATACACAGAGTTCAAACACCTTATCGATAACTATCGAGTGACAACTAAACCAAAAATCCAACGTGGTTGTTGGGATATAAGTGACGAAAATATCATATTTACTATGTGTTTGGGATTGCGCCGCTCGCTTGTGTGCGCCACTCGCATGTGAAATACGTTAACTATAAATTGTTAGGAGAGTTGATACAGAAATACAGAGACTTGAACACCATTGCTGCGTACCCCATATATTACAATACCACTTCGTTTGACAGCAAACATAATTTTTTGGTGGGTGCCTAAGGCTAGTAAACCTAGTGAGAGGTCAGGGGGGCCACCCTGGGGTGTAGTCACAATTTTGGGGGAGGGGGGTATTTATGCCTGAATGCCTGAATTGCGACCGCTTTATACACCGCTCTATACAGTGTACTGTAAACCATGCATACCTCAATTGATTCAAATGAAGCCTCTGCACACCACACAAATCAATGCATCTCCATGTTTTTGGACTTGCAACCACCCAGAAATATGGAGATGCATTAATCTGTATGGTATGCAAAGGCTTCATTTTTGGACTTGCAACCGCCCAGAAACATGGAGATGCATTAATCTGTATGGTATGCAAAGGCTTCATTTTTGGACTTGCAACCGCCCAGAAACATGGAGATGCATTAATTGTGTGGTGTGCAAAGGCTTCATTTTGGGACTTGAGAGAACGGGCGCCCGGGCGGGGTACTTTGATTATTAAGGTATGTGTAATAGTAATTCAGGTATTTATATTTTTCTGCCGTTCTAAGTTAAGGCATCAAGGCATCAAGGCCCCCCACAACTGGGTTTTGAAGCCTGACCCCTATACCGCTTCGTACAATAGCCCAAAATCCACTGGCAATAAAACAGCTACGTCATGGCTATTCTTGATCGTTTCGCGGTTTAACCGCCTGGGCGGTAGATTGTAAGTATGCTGCGAGGAATCAAGTTTGTCGATGTGATACATCCCGAGACGGGTTTTGATCGGTTGAGGTACCATATGCTCGCTCTGAAATAGCGAATTAGCCTACCGGTGTGTGATAACTCATGGTTATTTGCGCACTTGCCAATGCAAAACTGGTGGTAGTGAACTGTGACTACACACCAGGCGGGTCCGCCTGACCTCTCAGTAGGGCCCCAAAATCAGGCATCCACCAAGAATCCATGTGACTATGCCAGGACGCAGGTCAGCGGAGCTCTGTTCAAAATTCTCATCGGTCTGGTACGCGCTGCGCGGGGTGTATACTAGTACAAATTTGTTGTACAATATAGGTAGACGGTGTAAAAAGAGCGGTCAGTAGTGGAAGTACTGGGGTACTACGAAGCAGTACTCCGTATAGGGGTCAGGCGGCAGAAAAATATAAATACCTGAATTACTAGGTATTACACATGCCTTAATAATCAAAGTACAGTGAGGTCACTACGCAAAAGTGTTAACACCCCAGATTTCTGCCGGTTAAATATTCACCAATGAGATCCAATTATTAATGGGCGGTATATCAAATTAAGAAGGCGGTATCGGCAGGGGGTGTTAACACTTTTGCGGAGTCACTGTACCCCCCCCCCCGGGGCCGTTCTCTCAAGTCCAAAAATGAAGCCTTTGCATACCATACAAATTAATGCATCTCCATATTTTTGGGTGCTTGCAGGTCCAAAAACATGGAGATGCATTGATTTGTATGTATGGTACATGTAGACAAAGGCTTCGTTTGAATCAATTGAGATATGCATGGTTTACAGTACACTGTATAGAGCGGTGTATAAAGCGGTCGCAATTCAGGCATTCAGGCATAAATACCCCCCTCCCCCAAAATTGGGTTTTGAAGCCTGACCCCTATACCGCTTCGTAGGGGTACAAATACTAATGAAACGCCACTGTATATTGCCGCGTCCACTTTTACCGTCCAATGGATAAATTGCTTAACTATGTTGTACCGATGAAGACTCCAGTGGAAATTGCAATAATAAATGGCCTTCCAAGGCGCCGTTCAAGTCATGAATACTATCATGGCATTGAAAATTACACTGCCAGAAACCAAAAAAAATCTATATCAGAATCACGATATATAAAACTTCTCCAAATCCCTTAAAGAGGCTATAAATCATATAAAAAGGGGATTGATACAGCCACCCCCCCCCTGCCTGAAAATGCCTGAAATTTCGGTACCGCCTTCCTGATCGGGTGCAACTAGGATTTCTGCCATATATTCTGCCGCTCTATGTTTATACTGCTATAGATTCTGCCACCACTATAATAATCCTGGTTTACATAGTAAAAAGATATGCATTTTGTTTAGAAAAAATCGTATATCTCTGCCTAATTACTGCTTTATACTCTACAAATTCATTACTACTTCTCATACACTTCCTTATACGCGTTTTGCCCTATATCCATATCCTCGACCGCGTCCTCGACCGTGTCCTCTTCTATATTTACGTCCTCAGTCGCGATCACGTCCTTGTTTTTACACGAGTATATACTTAAATCCTGATAGTTCTCGCCGGATTGATCGATCCTGGGTAAGTGGATTGGGGGAAGACTAGATGCTTTGCTAAGTGCTATATAACAAAAGTGACTTAATTTTGTTAGGGGTTTACACACAAATTGTAGGTACCTATTGTCAACTACAATTGTGTAGATATGAAGGCATAAAGGCGGTGTATGAAATTGGAAGGCGGTATAGAATGCGGTAGACAAGAGCAGGTATCGAGGTAGTGCATTACTTGATTAGGAAGGCGGTGACTGAATTTTCAGGCAGGGGTGGTCTGATCCAAAGGGGGGGTGGCTGTATCAATCCCCTATAAAAATCATTAAACTATAAGGGAACGTTGTTGAGATATAAAGTTGTAATTTATCGCATTTACCATGGTGTTTTGGGGTGGACCACTCGCTTGTGGAATACGTTAACTACATTTCAAAACCAATCGGTGCTTATATAAGCAAAGACCTCAAGTGGGCCCTGGGGCTAATCCCCCTGAGCAAAGGTTGACCATGGGGTCAAGTCTGGTGTGATCTCTCCTTTCCTTCAACTTACGCCTATATGTTCCGAACTCTGTGCTTTCCCAAGGCTTTTATTCGACGCAGTGTCGCTACACGGGCAAAAATGCCGTCCCTGCAGAATCTTCCCGATGAATTGCTGCTCAACGTGATCAACAAACTTTCGGTATACGACGTCATGGCCTTGTCGCAGCAAAGCCGTGGAATACATGCTCTATGTGATGTGAAAAATCGTCAGAAATATCATCAATTGAAGTTCGGCCGAGAGAAGTACCCGCAGACCCATGAAGCTGTACTCCAAGATGGCCTAGACACATTACTTGCCATCTTACGAACTCCCTCCCTTGGACATTATCTTCGTCGTGTGGACCTGTACGGAACTGGAATGATTGAGTTTGATCCTGACTCCGAAAATTCCATCCAAGATTCTATGCTTTCCCCTGAGGACATCGACAGACTCAACCAAGCAATCCTAGGCGCTGGCTTCCAAGGTGCACAGGAGCGCGAGTCAATTTTATCTATGCTTTCACGGAACCCTGCTAAATTCCAGTAAGCTTTTGTCTCTATCTAAGAATATCTCACGGAGTGTTACGCTTTTGTTACTCACTAGCAATATAGATCTGATTCAAGCACGGAAGCACTCCAGTTCAAAGATGCCCTCATTACGCTCTTAGTTGCAGCTGCCCCGAATCTTGAATTCATTTCAATGTATCCATTACTGGAATACATTCGATCTTCATCTGCCAGGAATTATGAAAGGGTGAATCTTCTCCAAAGATTGCTATATCGGGCCTCTACGTCTACAGAGTCGGTGCCTTACTGCCAAAATCTACGAAATATTACCTTCCACCCAGACGATAAGCTTAACGAATCCAATACGTACGTTGAAGACCCATATTATCATCGGCTTAATATGGTCCGTAAGCTACCGGCTATTGAATCGGTCGCTTTCAAGCTGGTAACGTGGAGCAATGAAGCCGGAATACCACCTCCTCCCCGTTCCGCCAACTATAGCAAGGTCAGCTTTACACATTCTATAATGGAAAGTTGGGATCTTTGCCGTATCATCGAATCCGCCAAGACCTTGAAAAGTTTTACTTCCACTATCGGTGGTCGTTTATACCCTGAGGGTGGCAACCCCGTGTTATACATGACTCCGATATTCAAGTCACTTTGGACGCACCGCCAGACTTTAGAGGAATTGAATCTGGATATGGAGAGCCAGACACCTCGACAAGAATTATATGATGAGGAATATCAACCCCGCTATGAAGATGGGATGACCGAAGAGGACCGAAAAGATTATGAGGAGCAATGGGCAGACGAGCTGCAGGAGCTAGCCGCCCCAGAAATCGCACCCGTGCGCGTCTCCCTGAAAGACTTCCCACAGCTCAAGAATCTCAGTATTGGAGCCCATACGCTATGCTATCTAGCTCGAGGTGCAGGGGATGGCAAGACGCAGCTTGACTCAAAGTCTTTCAATCTTGTTGATCATATCCCGTCTACTCTTGAGTCTCTCCGGATTTACGGGCTCGGAGAGCCCGTGGATAGGAGTACCCCCTATCTGGATTATGAATCTGATCTAGACGTCGATGCCCAAATTGAGCAGCTGGCGCGTGAGAAAGATGCCAAACTGCCAGGACTGAAGATTTTGGAAGGCGTTGATCCTTGTATTCCAAATGGCAGGACTGTGGATGAAGGGGCGGATGAAGATGATCTAGAACTTTTCTGGAAAGATCCAGATGACAACAGGTTTGGTGAGGCTGATGATGACGTTTGATGATAATATAAATCTAGTATCAACGCTGTCACCATTGTATATTGGTCCCTACTAGACCTTGCCAACTTATATAAGACTGGAGAGATCAGTCCGCTCCTATAGGACTTTGATAGGACTCCCATAGGACTATAAATGATATAAATATATACAGAAAAACATAACCTATATAACTTATAAAGATTTCTACTATTTTTTTAGGTATTTCCATTACTCAAAAATTAAGATTCTAGTACGGTCATTTTCAGCGTCAATCCCACAGGTCCTCATATTCTAGTTGTAAACTAGTATTCGGACCCCCCGACGGTAAGTCGCACTTTGACGGAAATGAAGGAAGAATTTCGTGGACTTGATGGAGGCTAAACAGTCCTATAAGTCAGAATGACGAGGGCAAGTGCGCCTGATAATTCCAATATTTTCATACGTCCCGTGTCGAAAAACAAGAAGTCGAACGAGTGTAATGAAACCCCAAACAGCCGAGAGGCAATTGCTGTTTTCCATAAACTGTAGAGAATCCTCAGGTCAGACCAATTGGATGATTGTGAAAAATAATTGTTTGCCTACAAATTAATTGACCAGATTAACTACCCCGTCGAATCACCACTCCGCTCCCATATGGTTAACAAACTTCTTCAATTACAAAGCCCCAACGTTTTCCTTTCCGCAAATCTTACTTTCTGCCTTCTAGCCATAGTAATTTGTTGCTTTCGACCTAGCCAACTTTTAGTACAGGATGGATCAAAATCAGTTTCACCATTTCCTCACGGAGGTTCTTTCTCGAACCCTCTTTTGAACACGCTATGCCTTTTACGGTAACTCTGCCCCTGAATCCCTTTCTTAGCAGTATTCGAGTACATCCGTAAATACTTCAGGTCTCCAGGGACTTAAGAACGTTGACCCAGCAAACAAGTCAAACAAAGGGATGCCTGCTCGTTTGGGGACGTGGTAAGAGTTACAAAATCTTCAACAAAGGGTAAGGTGTATTTGCTTATAAACCTCACCTGTCTGGCACCGACATGACAACCTCACTACGATATACGCTGGGGAGCATTTTCCTTATAGCTTTCTAAAAAAACGGTCCGAAGCACCTCCCCTAGAGGCTTATATGGCGGACTCTCGTATAAGTAGAATATTTCCTTTACTCGATAAACTTTGATTGTCCAATTCGGCTCGTGAAACTCGGAGCCTTCCGCCAATGCTATCTTGGATCGCTTAATCCGAATGTTGCAAGTTGTTCCTTTTAATGACGTGAAGTTTTCTGGATTGCGATTGGCTTCGTTTAATATCCCCTCAAAATGATTAAATATAGGGGCAGTAAAACTTACTCTCGATCAACTGAATCTATTCTAACAGCTTAGATACTATTCTTTTAGTCAACGGAATACAATATATCCTGGTAGGTTTTTTATATACCTGGTGTGCCAATGCCTTTATGATCTATATTAAGGAACAGGAGACAGAGAAGAAACATAGACCGTTTCTTATAGCTTTATAGGAAAGGAATCAAACGGACTGAGAGATATTTGACTAGAAGAGACAGCTTCGTTAGTTATTAGGATTCTCGGGCGCTTCGACGGGTATATATATCGATAGATGATTGCTTAGTTGTGCGTTAGTCCGTGCCCTACTAGCGCCAATCAAATAAATTCAAGGGGGTGGGTGTTACGAGGCAGACGGATAAAGGATAGGGTAAGAGTCTTGTACGATCAGGGGCTTCGGTTATCTAAGACGTAGTCAGTAATTTGGTAAGTCCTATATTACGGATTTCATTAAGGTATACCGATAGAGTCTTTGCTGTATGTCGATGGGCGGTATCAAAATGCTGATGGTGCACACTGCTTATATAAGCAGGCGGTGAAATTGAGGTTCTAAATTATGTGGTAAGCTATCATGTGATATATCCTTATAATATACTTCGAGAAATTGAAACACGCTAGAGCAAATAGGGACTAATGTGTTTCGAAGTAGGGTTCGAGAAACAATCTATGTGTGTAAACTGGTGAAACTGATTTCGATCCATCCTGTACTTCTGGGGTACTTAACTATCACAAGGCTCCCTGTATATAGTAGAGACCGATCCTGTATAGTACCGAAGGAGGTAGAAAAGAGTCGAGAGACCAGTAAAGCCGACGATCGCGTTCCGGAAAAATTGTTGTGTACCGAGCGAAAGGATGGCGGACCCACATGCGGGTACTCCCGAGCCCCCTCGCACAACCGCGCCAGGATCGACAACGACCGACGCGTTGGACAATCTTAATTCGGCCACTGTACCTCGGACCAGAAGGCAGACTCGACCTAGCGATAGTCCCACCACCACGACCCGCCCTAACGTCGAAAGCATAGGCACCGGAGACCACAATGGACGCGTCACGACTCGGGAAATCTGGCGACTCATCGACGGCTTAAAAGAAACGATCGCCTACTAAACCAAGCTTATCCAATCCACTAAGAACGAACTGCTAGAAGTGAGGCACGACTAGAACGTCCTCTATACGCAAAATAAGAAACTCCACGAAGAAGTTCGAGCTTTGTAGGCGCAAATCGATACGCTCCTATTACTACCCGTGGCAAAATCATAGGCCGCGGTAGTAGCGAGCTACCTACCCCCTTAACCAAACCACTAGCGCCTAGACAAAGACTAGAACTACGTTCGAATCAGTACTTAACGCACTTTTGTAGATCCCAGAGACAATGATAGTAGCGAATATAATACCTTTAGGCGATATCTCCTAACGGAGACCGCGAATATCTATATCCGTACGGCTCTCTCGCGTATATTATCTATATAAGATACCTAAGTTGCCGGGGTAGGTACTACTAAAACTGGATATATTATCCGGTTTAAGGATATAGAGTCGGCGGAAGCCGCTTGTAATAACGCTAAATAGCTGCACGAACTAGGAAATAATATGAAACTAGTTAAGGCGCGTTTCGGCGTCGTAGTATACCGGACCCCGATAGAGGACTTTGACCTAGAAAATGCAAATATATAGGCAATCGAGAAGATTATAAAAGAGAACGACTTAAATAAGCGAGGACTCCGGATCGAGGAGATAGCGTGGCTAAAAAAGAAGGACAAGGCCCTCGGGAACCACGTATCACTCGGTATCTAGTTCGATACTACGGAAGGGGTCGATTATATACTAAGTAAGGGCTTCCTAGTTGGCTAGAAATATATCGGTAGTGTAGAACGCTACGAACTAAAAAGAAAGAGATACTTCCGGTGCTAACAATTTGGACACTTTGTATAGTTATATAAGGAAACGCCCCGATATAGATATTGCGCTAGCTAATACGAGCGAGAACGGTGCCCCTTAGGCGTAAGAGCCCGGTGCCTTAACTGTAGCGGGGAATATCCGACTAGCGATCGTTAGTGTATAACGCCGGTAACCTCTAACTCCTAATATTAGAGACGAACCTGTGAAGGAACGAAGCCAAATTGATTCAATACTGACTAAGTCGATATGCTGTTTACAAAAAGCTTGGAGAAGGGAAGGAATGAAGCAAGCGGGACGATAATAAGGATGATAGGCAAGGCGGTGGTAGAACGGGAGCGTACGGAGACGGAAGGCTATATAGTAGGGCTATATAGTAGGAAGCGGGTCTAACCCGTTATAATACCCCCCTTCTTAGGGTCGTTGTATAACGATATACTCCTCCGGGTAAGGCGGCTATCGCTGTAGAGGACTAGTGGGTAACGGAGATCGATAGGATTAGTACGGGCTATAGCGGCCTTAATCCTTTGCTTTAGGGGCGATTCGGTATCGGAAAGAGACGATATCGATAATAATAATAATAATAAACGGCGGTTACGATACTATAGGTTCTATATAGGATCGTTATATTAATTAATATAGTAGTCGGGGCTACTATAGTACCGATAGAGACCTTCCTATTAACGATATCTCTAGCGAGCCTAGCGGCTAATTCCGGTACGATTTACCGATAGATCTATTAGTTCTATAGCTAGTTAGCGTTAACGTTAAGAAGAAGGCGAGGGTTAATATTAACGTTAAGGTTAAAAAGGTCGCGGCTAGCGATAGTCGTATCGTTATAGAACCGCTAGGTACTCTTCGTATAATAGTTTAAAGAGTATATTACTAGCTTATTCTAAAACCTTATAGAGAGGGCGGCGGAAGCCTCGGTAAAGTATCGTTATAGCGAAAACTAATTATACTAGGCCTTAGATCTCTACGCTCGCTTTGTATACGAGGCGTTCGAAACGGGTAAGGTATATAATAAGGCTTTTATCGTCCTTCTAACGAATATTAGCGAATCGGAGGATACTCTCTTATTTTTTATATAGGTTATAATAAATACGTTAGAAGTATTAGAAGATCTAATCTAGGTCGTTAGTTTCTCTAAGGTATAGTACTAATACTTACTAAGGTATCTCGAGATAGTTATATATATAGTCGAATACTTACTAGCCGGTAAGGCCGTCGGCGTTAAGCTTTGATTATATTAAGGGGAGCTATATACGGAGCGAAAACGGTTTACTATCGAATCGGGGAGGATTAGGGAGGCGGAAACGGGGCTAGTCGGGTTATTAACTCTAGCGTAATACGAGAGAAAGGAGCTAGCTCTACTGATCGGTAAGTTGCTACTATATCTATTATAGAAGCGCTAAGAGCGCGCTCTAGTCGGGTTGCTAGTTTATCGTTACGTTAAAGAAAAAGGAGAATTAGGGGTGATTCGTTAACGTTACGTTGCGTTACGTTACGTACGACTTGGTAACGAGAAGGAAGCTTTTTATATATAAAGGAACGAAGCCAAATTGATTTAATACTAACTAAGTCGATATGCTGTTTACAAAAAGCTTGGAGAAGGGAAGGAATGAAGTAAGCGGGACGATAATAAGGATGATAGGCAAGGCGGTGGTAGAACGGGAGCGTGCGGAGACGGAAGGCTATATGGTAGGGCCATATAGTAGGAAGCGGGTCTAACCCGTTATATATCGTCACGAATAGTATCATTATCTCCGAATCTATCGATTCCAATACCTAGAGAAACCCTATTATCGTCGCTAGATCCGATTTCCGTGATACCGTCGATCGAAACTAGGGGGGTAGAAGTAAGAGATAAAGTAAGAAATAAAGTAAGAGATAAAGTGAGAGATAAAGTAAGAGATAAAGAGTAAGAGATCGAGAGATAGCTATAACGTAAAATAGCTTACTCGCCGTTACTAGCACTATCATCGTTATTATATCGAGCGTCCTCTAAAGCACTATTATCGTCGTCTTATCGAGCGTCCTCCTAAGTATCGATATCCTCGAATTAAGTACTAAGAGATATCTTAGGTAATATAAGTATAATAAATATTATCACCGGCACTAGATCTAGGAGACTAAGGACGGATCTAGATTATACGGTATACCTCTCTCTTAACGAGACAGTAGAGCTACTAAGTCTACTTTATACTTTTATAATAAGTATGAATTAGAAATTCTATATAAAGCTTTATCGTAATAAACTACCTCTACTACTAGAGAACTAGTCCTAATTAAAGGATTATAGATTCGGGAAGGAGTTTATAGGAGTAGTAGGCTTCGAGGTCTAAACGTTAAAGAAAGAAACCTATACTAAGGTTCTAATCCCGAATTAGAGAGGAATATAAGTATTACTATTAAAATAGGTTTTTATATACAAATTCGACGCCGATAGATACCTCGAGAAGTTCAAAGCACGAATCTATATCCGAGGTAACCTCTAATAGTTATTAACAGAGGAAAAGAGAGCCGCTATACTAGCTATTAAGATAGTAAGGGCTATCTTTGCCTTAGTAGTAATATTTGATCTTAATATAAAGCAGAGAGACGTTATTACTATATTCTTAAACTTAGTACTATAAGGTAAAGTTTATACTAAGTGCCTACTAGGATTCGAAGTACTAGGTCAATACTAGCTACTCTATAGAGCGCTTTACGGCTTACGAATATTACTAAGATTGTAGTAGTAAGTGTGAAGGAACGAAGCCAAATTGATTCAATACTGACTAAGTCGACATGCTGTTTACAAAAAGCTTGGAGAAGGGAAGGAATGAAGCAAGCGGGACGATAATAAGGATGACGGGCAAGGCGGTGGCAGAACGGGAGCGTGCGGAGACGGAAGGCTATATGGCAGGGCCATATAGTAGGAAGCGGGTCTAACCCGTTACAATACCCCCCCCTCTTAGGGTCGTTGTATGACGATGTGCTCCTCCGGGTGAGGCGGCCATCGCCGTGGAGGACTAGTGGGTAACGGAGATCGATAGGATTAGTACGGGCCGTGGCGGCCTTAATCCTTTGCTTCGGGGGCGATTCGGTGTCGGAAAGGGACGATATCGATGATGATGACAATGATGAACGGCGGTTACGATGCTGTGGGTTCCATGTAGGATCGTTACATTGATCAATGTAGTGGTCGGGGCTACCACAGTACCGACAGAGACCTTCCTGTTGACGATGTCTCTGGCGAGCCTGGCGGCTGATTCCGGTACGATTTACCGATAGATCCATTGGTTCTGTGGCTAGTTGGCGTTGACGTTGAGAAGAAGGCGAGGGTTGACGTTGACGTTGAGGTTGAAAAGGTCGCGGCTGGCGACGGTCGTATCGTTGTAGAACCGCTAGGTACTCTTCGTATGATAGCTCAAAGAGTGTATCACTGGCTTGTTCTAAAACCTCACGGAGAGGGCGGCGGAGGCCTCGGTGAAGTGTCGTTGTGGCGAAAACTGATTGTGCTAGGCCTTGGATCTCTACGCTCGCTTCGTGTGCGAGGCGTTCGAAACGGGCAAGGTACGCAATGAGGCTTTCATCGTCCTTCTGACGAACGTTGGCGAATCGGAGGATACTC
Source organism: Penicillium cf. viridicatum (assembly GCA_028974045.1). Lineage (NCBI taxonomy): Eukaryota > Fungi > Ascomycota > Eurotiomycetes > Eurotiales > Aspergillaceae > Penicillium > Penicillium cf. viridicatum. The sequence goes on along the minus strand of JAPQKQ010000002.1, from coordinate 5,032,154 downwards.
TCTTGTTTTTCGCGTGGGTTATAACAAATACGTTGGAAGTATTGGAAGATCTGATCTGGGTCGTTGGTTTCTCTGAGGTGTAGTACTGATGCTTGCTGAGGTGTCTCGAGACGGTTGTATACGTAGTCGAATGCTTGCTGGCCGGTAAGGCCGTCGGCGTTAAGCTTTGATTGTATTGAGGGGAGCCACGTACGGAGCGAAAACGGTTTGCCGTCGAATCGGGGAGGATCAGGGAGGCGGAAACGGGGCTGGTCGGGTTGTTGACTCTGGCGTGATGCGAGAGAAAGGAGCTGGCTCTGCTGATCGGCAAGTTGCTGCTGCATCTGTTGTAGAAGCGCTAAGAGCGCGCTCTGGTCGGGTTGCTGGTTCATCGTTGCGTTGAAGAAAAAGGAGAATTAGGGGTGATTCGTTAACGTTGCGTTGCGTTGCGTTGCGTACGACTCGGTAACGAGAAGGAAGCTTTTTGTATGTGAAGGAACGAAGCCAAATTGATTCAATACTGACTAAGTCGACATGCTGTTTACAAAAAGCTTGGAGAAGGGAAGGAATGAAGCAAGCGGGACGATAATAAGGATGACGGGCAAGGCGGTGGCAGAACGGGAGCGTGCGGAGACGGAAGGCTATATGGCAGGGCCATATAGTAGGAAGCGGGTCTAACCCGTTACAGTAAGAAGCAATAAAGGTACTAGTTAATCTAGGCCTTACCCTAGTACTAGAAGATCCGTATATCTTTATTATAAATAGTATTATCGTCTTCTTTTATATTAACGATATTATTATCGTAAATTATCCTTACTACGCTAAGTAGGCTACTAAGCTAGATAATAAGATTAAGAAACAATAGGAATTACGTAAACTAGATACAAACTAGTTCTTAAATATACGTATACTTAGAAATAGAGATTAGAAGAAACTATAGCTATATTAAGATAGCTATATTAAAAGTATAGCAGCTAAGTATAACTTAATTACTATAAGAAAAGTAGGATCTCTACTAGCTACTACCGATTAGCTACTACTACTATATAATAGAGCGGTATTACCGAGTTAGATTTATAGTTTCTAGGCTAAGGTTAGATCTACTTAGTATACTACTACTATCACCCGGCTAGATACTACAAAAGCTATAGCTAAACTAGCTAAGTTCTTAATAAACCCCGGTCTAAAGTATATTAATACTATTGATCGAGTTATATAATACCTATACGAAACTAGGTACTAGGCTATCGAGTATAATACTAGAGATCAATACTATAATAAAAACCTCGGTTTAACCGTAATACCGAGTCTCTAGCTTACTACGAAGTTAGTTGAATTCGTAAGCGATACTTTATTTAGAGACAACAAAGATAGGAAGAGTTCGGAAGGCTATATTTATAAGCTATACGGCGGCCCTATTGACTAGAAAGCGACGAAACAAAAGACCGTTATAACGTTAACCACTAAAGCAGAGCTTCTTATACTAGTAGAAGTAGGTAAAACTATATAGTAGTAGCGCCGGGTCCTCGAAGCACTAGGCTTCTAGCTAGATCACCCCTTATCTATTATATACGATAACTAGCAAACTGTCGATCTATTAACGAAGGAAGGATCGGCGATATATACGAAGCTACGGCATATAGATATCAATCGATGCTAGATAAAGTAGGAGATTAGCGAGGGTCGAGTCAATATAAACTAGGTTCTAACTACGGCTATGCCGGTAGATGGCCTTACGAAAGCTCTTCCTAAACAGAAGTAGTATCTCTTCCGAGAGATGATTGGGATGAGAGAAATCAGGCATCTAATTAACCTAGAAAAAGTGGATGTTTGAAGAAAATTGAAATTGATAGAATCAGCAGCTCTTGAAGCCAGTAAATGAAGGCTTTAAGAGCTGGGGGGGTGTCAAAGTGCAAGGTGGATTACATGGCAGAAACAAGGTATGATACCAGAAAGTCATGTGACCCTTGGTACTCGGCATACCATACAAAAGTGCATATTACAGTTAGTCAGCAGGGTCCGTACAGATTGGTTAAATTGCGGATTCATGTCATTTAAATTAGGGAGAGTTCTCAATATCAGTCATTTTGACCATACATTTCAATACAATAGATTTCTGTCATGATGAATTAGGTTGTTTAGGGAGTAGCTCTCACCTTTATTGGGATATACAGTATAAGAATAGTCAGCCCGCGAGGCGGCCTCGTCATTTCTCTTTTTTTTTTTTTTTGGTAATATAGCCCTGGAGATGACGGTAAGGTAAGACTGCCTCGGAATTGATCGGCCCCCTATTGTCAGCCTGATCGACCTATGCGATCCCATCTTCCATCTCCATTATTTCACATACTTGAACGATGTCTTTTAGCGAAGCGCGGGAGAAAGAGAAAGAGCAGTCACATGTATTGGGTATCGACTGATAAACCGGGAAAAAGGGGAGAGAGGCATTGAGATTTCTTAAGTTGGGTTTTCAACTTTTCCTCTTAGAAGATGCGAAATAAAAGATGACGTAAAAGCAAGAATAAGTAACTAACTTTCTAGGATCTATGATGAGTTCATTCGTGTTTCTCTTGAAGCTTATACCCACCGCCCTTAAGGATGTACATTCAATTGGTTCATTCTCCACATGCCCCACCCACACCATGCCTAAATAAGCTTAATACCAAACTTATACCCCGGATGTCGGCTTAGACTAAGCTCATGTTCCTATTCCGTGGATCATATGAGCTATGACCTACCTAAGGTAGCATGTCATGCATTCATAGGCTAGAGGACCCAACTATAATACCGAGATGTCTCAAGTGGGGTATGTGTATTTATATCGTGCTGGATCCATTCGTTGGGTCAAAAGCTCTTTGGTTCCTAGTCACAACCAACGATTGCCATGTCAAATTATGTGAAGTGGTTGCTCTCAAACGGCCGGCACCTCCAGTCTCGCAATGAACCATCACAATTTAATCCGGCCACCTCGCCTCTCGGAGCGAATGTGATCGACCCATTACCTCCAACACAGCGAAATGGGCTGATTGCAGTTTCATCCGTCGCCTCCGTTTCACTAGTGGCGATCTGTTTAGTGTTATTTTTCCTTACTTATCGGTTCATTTTCTGGCGCAGATATTATCGAAGATACATCGGATACAACCAATATATCGTCCTTGTATACAACCTGGCAATTGCAGATTTAATACAGGCCCTGGGGTTCATTATCAGTTTACGGTGGATTGCCACCAACTCCATCCATGCATCCGATGCCTCGTGTTTTATGCAAGGCATTTGGCTACAGGCAGGAAATCCGATGAGTGGGGTGTTTGTGTTTGCCATTTCCGTGTTTACCTTTTTACATATCGTGCTGGACTTCCAGTTGGGTCATCGGAAATTTGTGGGTGTGATAGTCGGTTTATGGATGTTCGGCGTGTTGATGGTCGTCATTCCAATCGCGGCCGTTGGTCGGTACGTCTGGTTCCCTTCAGTCGCATGGGTAAGTTCCTCATTCATTGACACATGCTTTTTGTATTACATGGCTGATCTCTTTTCTCCTAGTGTTGGATAACAACTCAACACCCGGCATTGCGGCTGTGGACACACTACTTCTGGATCTTCGCCGCACAATTTCTTACGCTTCTGCTCCATGCTATTATGTTCATTCACCTCCAGCGCAGAATTACCGACTGCATTGCCCTAGGGGGTTGCAACACTGATAGTCTCTCTCGCTTAAAACGGGTCAACGGCTACATGGTGCTATACCCGGTCATATATATCACGCTGACGTTGCCTCTCGCCGTCGGACGGATGGCGTCTACAGCCGGCCATACCCCTAGTGCCACATACTTCTGTGTCGCAGGCTCGATGATGGCCTTGTCTGGTCTGTGCGATACAATATTGTATACTTTGACCCGGAAAAATTCGATCCTGTGTCCAGAGAAGAGGCCAAGAGAAGCCAATGGATCCACCCAACTACCCTGGGCGGAAGGGAGAAGGTGTAGGATAATAAAAGGTTTGTGTCCAACTTTGAGCAACTGGAGGCCCCTCTCTAGTGTCAGTACGACTACCCATCGCAGCGACCTCACCAACGAGAGCATGCCAAATGGGGAGGTGGAACGTGTGGCAGTGGACCAAGCACATGAAGAGATAGTGCCTGGTATAACATTCGAACCATCGCATCCAATGGGCCCGGAAAGTTCATCTATTTATGAATGGAAGACCAGTTGGGAGGGCGACGATGTATCAACTTTGGAAAGAGGGCTCCCGCGAAACGGAGACGCATAGGTTTTGCGGAAGGCAGAAGCTCCTGTGGTCTCTGCTGTTCTCATTACATGATGACTCGCAAATGCACTCTAGGAGTGTCTTGAAAAATCCCCAAAAGAAAGCTTGAAATTATATGCATGATGTTCCTCTGCCACATGCACTGTAGAAGCCCACCATGGTAACATATCCAAGCCATCTTATATAGCCAGTTTGGGGTCAATAATGGCCCATACCTTTCGTCGATGGCCACATATTTCGAATAAATGACACGCGCGGACTATCATCATGCGCGCACATTATCTGTCCTCAAAATATCCATGAACTCCACGAAATCCTTCTCCGCTGCGATCGACCAGGGTGTCTGCCCATGCACATTGGTCTGGTGCACCAACTCCGGTGCTTTATCCACGAACACCGTCAATGTCCGTCGAACTTCAATCGACGCGAAGTGATCATTGGAGCAGTCAACATCAGCGAGATGATGCAACACGTTATTGCCCTCGTAATCTACTGCGGTCAAATCCGCTCCCCGTTCATATAGGGTCATTGCACGCGTCAGGTCATCCTCCTTCCAGCACGCCGGTCCAATTTGTCCACCTCGGAGTGGGTACGCCGAGAGTGTGCAGGCATACGAGTCGGTTCCAGTGGCACAGCTCGCCGCTGCCAGCAGCAGCGTTTTTCCTGTAGGATCACGTCGTTCGAGGTCAAGGTGGGGCATATCTAGCCATGGTTGGATGATTCCTCCGCTGGCGAAAATCTCGTGGAGAACCACTTGGTTCGCGTGGCAAGGCAGGAAGGGATCTGCACCGCGTTCTAGTAGGAATCGAATCATCCTACAGACGTGGTCACGGCTGTTGGCTTCGTTAAATGGTAGCATTGAGATGTAAAGAAGAGGGCTCAGGATGAGCCCGCGGTTTACCGGAACCTTTTTGAAGCGGTGGGTGTGCCAATGGGGCTGCGCATCGGATAACACCGTCGTGTTGCAATCCAGGTCCATTTCCAAGAGAGCGGAGACCACGTCTTTGTTGAAACTATATAATGCAACGAAGAGTTCCATAGGGTGGCCCTGAGAGGGATATGCTCCATGTTCGATCAGTAATTCGAATAACTGGGTGTCATGCGCCGACATGGCCAGCGGGGTATAGCCACACGTCGCAGCGATATTCGGATCGGCGCCGCCCTCCAGCAAGATTCTGGTGATTTCGAGCTGGCGATGGCCGCCCATCTCTCCCCGTGAAACTGCATTGCATAATGGCGTCTTGCCCTGGTCATTTCGGGCGTTGGGGTCGGCCCCGTGTTCCAGGAGGTACTGAATGGCTCCTTCATACCACCAGTGCGTACCTTGGGCCAGTTGATGAAGGATCGTGTCACCTGGCTTGTAATGCCGCTTCAGTGCCATAGTTGATTGGTAGTATACCTTGGGTTTATCGACCATGTCCGCTTCAAATCTGATGTTAACATCCGCATTGAACTTCTCAACCATAACCTGGATAACATCCAAATTAGGAAGGTCTCGTTGACCAGCCGTCAGAAGATATGGAGTCAGCTTCTCGCCCCGAAGATTGGTGTCGCTGCCGTTGATCCAGTTGCCGGTCATTGTACTGCCAATCCGGCCAAAGAGCTCCGAAAATCCCCACCTTGCGAGGGACGCCATGATCGCTGGCATTGAGGATTTGTCTTCGATAATGGAAGCGTTCTTCTCCAGCGCATGTGCAACCTCCTCGTGGTGGCCGAGCAAGATCATTGGGAGGACATTATGTTCAGAAACATACTCCTTGAATTGTTCACGGAGCAGGGCTGGGAGGTGCTGCGAGCGCAGCAGATAGAATTCAGCATTGAGAGGGCGGAAATCTCCCATCTCAAGGCTCATTTCTCGTGATAACCGGTCCAATTCCACAGCCATTTCCTCGTTTCCCTCAGTAACCGCATTATACATGGGACCACCCCCAAATTCCCTTCTATATGTCAGGGCTCCATGAGACGCCAATGCTCGCACGGTTCGTCCAATCCCGAGTGTCGAACTTTCAGATGTGATTTCTCCTTTCCACCCCAGACTTTTGGTATTATTACGAGTCTGCTTCATCTTTGATGTGGGCTGTGTCGGCCGTTTGTTGTCATCTGCCAAAATACCTCCCGCGGAACGCGTGTTCATCATGTTTTCTTGATCGTCAGCCAGCTGCCAGAGCTGGTCTTCAGCGATGGACTCCGCACATGCACCTAGAGCGGTACGGTTGTGCTTGTCTTCGATGTTGACATCTGCTCCGTATGCGAGGAGGAGTTTCACCGTCTCTAGTCTTCCAGAACGGCAGGCCACATGCAACGGCGTTCTCCCATCTTCCGACTGCGCATTGAGCATTGAAGCCAGCTCCTTGGAGTCGTAGTGGGCCAAGATCAATCCAACACAGTTACTTTGGCGCGCGGTTGACGCAATATGCAACAGATTGCGGCCATCTTTTGTTGAAACTGTGGAATCGGCCCCGCGAGCGAGTAATTTACCGACCAGGTGCTCCGAAACCGTGGCAGCAAGGTGGATAGGTCGAATTCCCTGGTGATCACTCATGTTTAGAGCGACACGGAGACCTGCATCTAGGAGTAGGTCGATAGCACACTTGCCTCCCTCTGCGGTCGCTGCGAACAAATCGTCTGAGGACTGACTGCATAGCATATGCAGAGGCGTCCGGCCTCGGAAATTGGGAATGGTCGGGGAGACCCCCGTTTTGATGAGTTGGATCATGGCTAAAAGAACCTTATCTTGGCCTATAGTAGCAAAATTGGCTGCGAGATGATGCAGAAACGTGTCTCCTTTGTAATTTACCATTTTTGGATCTGCTCCAAGGGAAAGTAAAAAGTCCAAGTACTCGGAATTAAAACGGTATGGTTCGATCAGATACGATAGTACCCCGTTGCCTTTATAATCCTGCGCGTTGATATTAGCTCCGCGGCTGATGATGTAGGGAAGGAGCTCGCGACAATTCCACTGCGGGCGGCGCATGGTCTTGGTGAGAAGCGTACAACCACGATAATCTCTAGCCTCAAGATCTGCACCGGCTGCGCAGATAATGTCCAATACATCGTGAATATTTTGTTGGGAGCCCTCGACCATGTGAATTGGCTGTTGCCCTTCATGGTTCCTCTGGTTTGGGTCGATTCCAAGCTTCAGCAGTTCCACTATAGTTTTGCTCCCGGGACGATGTCTCGCGGCGGCGGTATGAAGAAGTGTGTTGCCATTGCCGTCAGTGATCATCCAATCCGTCACAAAGGGCTTGAACAACGACAGATCACCCAGCTGACATTTAGACGCATATGCATGCAGCGGGGTATCACCATCTTCACCTCGAACAATATCCAGGCGAGCTCCCTTCGCCATAAGGCCTTTGAACCACTCTGGGTGGTCTAGGGGGTGGTGGAGGAAATGCGCAGATGTCCCTCCCCGGTCCTCTGCGATGTTCGGATCCGCACCATGTTGCAAGAGAAATGGAACCAGGGCGATCTCATTGTGTACGGAGAGCAGCAGCGCAGTATTTCCGTGAGAATCCTGTGCATTGACGTCGCACCCAGCATCCAGCAGTAACTGCATCAGCGCTTCGTAGCGGGGCAGGTCTTCCAACTCTTCATAGGGACGCAGGCTGTCCGCCACTCCGTGGAGGGGTGTAAAGGCTGGGGGCTTGTCTCCGGACTGCTTGTTCTTGGATCTGATTGTGGCATCGGCCCCATGTTGAAGCAGGAGTCTGACTATCGCCAAGTCGACTTTTTTCGCGGCCAAGAATAAAACCGTGTCTCCCTCCACCACCGCGTTGGCATCACATCGCCCGGTCTCAAGCAAAGCCTGCGCGCTGTTTATCTTACCACATTGGCAAGATCGACATAAAGCGGCAGTCAGATCGACAGGGTCCGCAGTGACGGCCAATTGGCGCACCTGGTCCACATCTTCCACATCAACTGCCGCATGGAGCGGAGAAAGGGGCTCTTCCGGCTCGGGGGATCCATCACTACCCTCGAACAATTCAGGCATTGTCCTACGGAGAGAAGACAGGAAGCCCATAGTTTTTTTTTTTTTTTTTGGAGGCGAAATGTTGGACTAGAGACCCAAAATGGCAGACATTATGTTTTAAATAAACATCGCTCGCTTAGTCCCTTAGTCTCCTAGGCTCTAGGCTCCCGTGGCAGAAGCCGAACCAAATTACCGAGCCTCACCATTAGTCTCTCAAACTATTTCACATCGCGCATGTCTGCCTGACTAAATGTAAATCGGGAGTGATCCGAGGCTTTTTCCCCTTTTAATGTTGGAAACATTGTTATTCCCTCCCGACGACGGCATGGGGTGTCCACCTGGGCAGAGCCTCAATCATAAGTCCGCAATGTGGTCAGCCCTAATACTAATAAGTTGCGACAGAAACTTCCCACATTTCACAACTTAGTTACTATTTTGCTGTTTATGTAACATAAAATAAAAAAATTACAGTTCAGGACCAACAGAATTAAGAACAAAAAAGAAATCTCTCCCTCGGGGAATCGAACCCCGGTCTCCCGCGCTTATCGGTATTAATGACAAGCGGAAATCATCACCACTAGACCAAGGAAGATGCGATGGTGGAGTTACTGCTCGACCACTTGGCTGGTTGATGGAAATATTTGGCTATTTAGCCTATGTAAACCAATTATCGGTATCAATTATTTCCAGCTTCACGCCCGTAATATGCTGTGTGTTCTTTGGTATCATTTACGACCTTTTGACTGTATCTCAGTCTATAGAATCTACAACAACGTTGATAGGTTTCTATATTTCTTATAGTTCTGATAGGTCCATAGGGCTACGTTTTTTTCCACCCCCTTTTTTCCCTTGATATATATCCTGCTGGCTTCAGAGTTGATTCATGGTCAAGACAGTAATCTCGCTATAGTAGCATTGCCAGATTGCATCGCATAGTCCCTAGGTGAATAGCCCTGATCATCAATAGAAAAGAGATCCACACCCTCAATGGCACGTATTAGGTTAACAGTATGCAAATGGCCTTTCAGGGCAGCCAAGTGTAATGGTGTTCGTCCTTCGTGATCCAGTCTGTGGACCAAGCTTGCATCAAGCTTAAGAAGAGAACTGGCCATGGAAGCATCGCCTTTCTCAGCGGCGTAATGAAACGGCGTGTAGATGAACTTAGCTTCTCCTCCTAATTTGGACAAATCCCCAGTCTCAATGGTTGAGTTGGTGGTTGTGCCGCCGAGCACATGTTGAACCATCAACTTTGCTGCTTCCTCATGCCCAGAAAAAAGAGCCGTCTGTAAAGGAGTTTGGTTCTGACCGCCGGTGACATACACGAGAGACGCATCGGAATGAAGAAGCAGTAGCTTCACCATTTCCAGGTTATTAAGCTCAGTTGCAATATGGAGCGCCGTCAAAGCGTCTTGGTTGATCGAATCGACATCCAACATCCCGGACTCAATCAAAGACTTCACAATTCTCCGATCCCCTATCTTAACAGCTTGTTGTAGTGAATCATAGCCAAGTTGGATCTCGTAATCCACAAGTCGTGGTATCTTTGAATAGGTGAGCAACTCATTAACAATAGAATATTGCCCCCCGCTCACGGCCGCATGGATGGCTCTCCATATCCGACGCCTCAGAACAAGTTGCACCCGCCTGTCGTGGAGAATCATCCAGATCAGTGTTTCATTTCCATTACGTGCTGCCACTAGTAGTACTTCGCTAATCCCATCAAAGTTGAAGTTCCTAGTAGTTCCAAGATGATGACCCAACGATTCGATAACCAAGTTGGTCATTGTGGGATGCCAGGGGTAGTGACTAAGAAAAGCGTTCACAATAGACACATGGCCCCTTCTAATTGCCAGATCAAGAGCCGTATTCTTCTCGAGGTCTGTGGCGGCTATATCGGTAGGCTCCCAAGTAAACAAGAACCGGGCGGTGGCTTCAGCTCCATACCAAGTAGCCACGTATAATGCTGTTTGTCCGTGTTGATTCATCTTGTTCACATCTAGCCCTGGTTTTGAGCTGACAATTTATCGAACAGCAGAAATATTACCCGTTTCTGCAGCTCGGAAGAGCAGAAACGACGCTTCATCATTTGTCATTGTGATAGGGTCTAGGGCTTTCCGCTCGCACAGCCTTTCAAAAAGGCTACTGATCTTAGGACCTAGTGGTAAAGACTGTGAGATGTGAGACTGCCAGCATAGCATCGCATAATCACGAAAGAAAAAGTGATCTCTTGAATGGAAGCGCGCTGCTTTCGCTTCCGCGAGTGTCTTCGCCATGTTGAAGCTGGAGTCATTCTGTGACCGAAGAAGCTTCAACGCAAGCCAACTCATATAGTCCAATGAGTAGCGTGTAGACCGAATTATGCCATTCATCGTTTCATCCGTTTTGATCTCGGGGATGATAGCCTTTGACAGCTGACGGCCATGGTCGGAATAGCTCAAATAAGTCACAATGATATCCGACATCCTTGCATGAGCCTCAACAATTGTAATTGGCCCACTAGCTGGGTCTTTGAACTCCAAGAGAAGGTACTGCTTGACGCTGTGGTGGACGAGACGTAGGGTCAACTCCTCTTCATCAATAATAACAAGGCTTCCACAGCATGCTAGGGCACTATGGATGTTATTGAGAAGCCGCGCTGGATTCCATTTAGTGTCACCTGGAACTACACTCAGTGCCTCGCGGAGTTCTTCCAGTGTAAGTGGACGCTGAGCCACAGTCACTAGCTCCAGTATCGACTTCTGATATGAACGGCCAAGTCTCTGCGATCTCTGTAAGATGCGCCAGAATGTTTCGGAAAGGCCTTTCGGGAGATCCTTGAGAGCTCGAGAAATTGCCTCGTCGGTCTCCATCGCACACAGGGACTCAATTTGAAGAGCTACCCAGAGAAACATGCCCTGTGAGAATTTGGTAAGGGTCTCCTGTATTTCAAGCAGTAGGGATATATCTCCAACAATGAGCCTCTTGGATTCGATGCATCTCTGTAATTCCTGTGAAATGAAGAGCTCGATCTCCGATGTGTTCTCGGGTATCGAAGTTATCGTAACAGTAGAAAGCTGTTCCGAGCCGATCTTTAGCGGGTCATTTGCGTCTTGCCGAAGCGAAACGCAAAACGAAACCGCAAACATCGCTTGAAGTGTGTGAAGGTGTCGAATCAAAAATTCTCGTTCTTCCTGGCCTAGTTCATCAATTCCATCGATTATGATAAACACCCTATATCCTTGTGGGAAAGTGGATTGGAGGAGAGCAAAGACTTTTTCGGGGGGATCCATATTGTTTATTCGCTCGAGTAGCTCAGCCGGCTTTGTCAGATCTGAAACTCGTTCAAGGAGTTGTCGCGCAATAGAACCGAGCACAGTTTGTGCTTTCAAACTCTCCGAAACATCATGTCGGGCAAAGAAGAAGGCCACCGGTATAACCTCATCTTGCACTTGCAGATGCAAGGTTTCCACTATATTGGCAAGCAATACAGACTTACCAGCCCCAAGCTTGCCCGTATAAATAAGCGAGTTCGACGTTGTCGAACTTGTCCACCTTTGATAGTGTGGGCATTGGCAAAAAATATTTGTGTTTCCAGCCTTTCGAATCTGCTTCCACACCACCATGTGGTCAAAGTTGGTGCATATATCGAGAACTCGTTGCCTAGCCTGGACCTTTTGCTGGTTTGAGGCTGTCCCAAAAAATTTGGATGAAACATCACGTAACTTGGAGTTCTTATTAGCTTCCTCCTCAATCCTAGCTGCCATAAGAAGGCCAACTTCCTCCTTGATCGTACTCCCCCAGGACTCAAGATCGGACTGATATTTAGTCAAGTTCGAATCGGATAATGATGAACCAAACTTCTTCAGATTTGACTTGCGGGTGAACTGCAGTATTTTGTGACAGAGATGGACGACCACAATAAAGTATTCACAAAGTGATGATTGCAAATCCCTGGAACGAGGATAAAGCAGAGCCATGCTTTCGAAGCGAGGGGCTGAGCGGCCAACCTTCATAAACAGCATGGACAGCTTCTCAAGATATGAGGAGAATGCTGTCAGAAGCTAGTGATCAGACAGTCAGCGAAATAATGGAGTGTATTTAGATTCCTATTCATCCTATAGCCCCCCTAAAAGATCGGAGCTTCATTTAATGAGAGCGATGAAATGCCTACCTGCAACGATGTTCGAACAATCGTCCATATTCCGCAAGCGATCAGGTTTTGTGATCCTCCCACAATTACATCACCAAGGGCAGCAAATTTCTGAACTGCCTGCAGGAGATTCATAAGCCTGGGCCCAAGACAGCGGCCATTTCGTCCAGAGGCGCGATCGATCTCCGCAGCAAGACGCATGACATCTTGAGTATTTGGCGACGATTGTATTGTATTGGCTTTATTAGTGCGAAAAACTGCTTTCTGTTCTCCAGAAAGATCGGCTTCAAATTCCGAAACAGCCTGAGCCAGGCGGATCTCGGGCTTTAGGCGCGCGGTGGCCGTGAGGGCTTGAGACATGAGGACTCTTAATTCACCAATATGTTACTAAGTGTTGACAAGACACGGGGACTTGTCGAATTTAAATAACTGCGCAGCAAAGGGGTGAGAGGCTGTGGAGGCTGGGTAGAGATGGTGGCAAGGCGGGGCTATCGACAAAGGATCGACTGTCCAATGGCAGTTGCAAAGCATCCCTGCTAGTGCTGACCCCCATGATTCCAATGGTGATTCTGGGCTCGTTGCGACCATAAAATCACGTGAAAGTAGAAAACATTCAGACCTTCATCGGAAGCATAATGAAACTCGTCATTTACCTGGGCTACGGCCAGGACTGGCCCCGGGACTTTGCGGGGTATAAAGCTGTTCCTGCGGGGGTAGCATGGGGCGGTGGGCTTTATATTCTGCATTATAATAAAACACGGTTAGAACGAATTCTATATAGAAAGAATAGTGAATTAAAGTTCGTAGTAAGGAGGGAATTTCGTTATTACTGTGGCAGATTAATTAGTTCACTAATAGTAGTTTTGGTTTGTACTTATGTTTTGCAATATGCAACACTTCATGGTATATAGATTTCATTTGATAAAAGATCAATAAAAGATCGCGACTGAGTCTGTTCTATTCATAATTGAATCGACCGTATAACGCGAGAGAATGGAATCGTGCGCATAATGAGATATCAAATCTAACACAGTTCATGACACAACAGGAATAATGAAATATTCAAGACCCGGGAGAACACAAGCAGCGACCGGTACAATTCAAGTTAACGGGCGGCCACACAGAATGAGGGCAGAGATCGAGCTGAAAATGAAGTAGGGCCACAGACGATTCACTAATGCGTACATGCAGACGCGGTGGTTGATGCCCGAGTACAGTCACGCCCCTACAGGGCGGACCGCACTTGGTTTCAGGACCTTGAAGCAAAACAGCTTCCAAATCATGGCGGATCAGGTATTGATTCGCGCCGAACGGTCGGGGTGGGTGTCATCAGAAGATGGATGTAAACCAGGGGGTAAACAAGACAGAGTATATCCGAGAGGGGGTCCACATGTTGAACGTATTTGAGATGGCAGAGCAGGGGCATTCATTCAGCTCTCCTTGTCCTGGCTGCGGAGCTTATCGAGGCTATCACGAACAGTCTCGCGAACACTGAAGCCACCGAATAGCCAGTCGTTGGAGTGACGACCGTAGTGGTTGACAGTTCCACTGTAGCGTTTATAGTCGCCGCTGTTCTTGCGGGTGGGGGTAGATGCGCGCTTAGGGCTGTCCACCTTTGGCGAACCCATGCTGGCAGACATCTGGATGGGGCTGGTTGAGGTGTAGTCTTGGTCCGGGAAGTATGAGTGATTGCTCTGCGGGATGTCTCGAGGCTGTGACATTTTGTCTTGGTGACTCTTGGGGATATCAATCGGTGCAGGAGACTTGGATCGGAAGAGATTGGAGATAGGCTTCGACAATCTGGAGCGCTTCTTCTCTTGAGATAACTGGCTAGTGTGAGAGGAGGAGGAGGTTGAGGTAGCTGATGTTTGGGAGAGCGATCTCTTGGGGTAGATGTTGGATTGAGTGTGCATCACTTGGAATATGAAGTAGAGGATGAGAAATAGAAATTAAACAGCTTGCGGGGAGGGTTTATTTATGTTCGAGACAATCAAGTAATTTCCCAGTTGGGATCTTCGGGGGGTCCCATAGGGCAACCAACCAAAATGCAGCAAGAAGTACAAAATTGTCGCTATGATGTCGTCAAACACGGTCAAAGGAACGCCCTAGGAAGAGATACAACCAATTAGCTTCATAGCACATGACTTGGCGACGGACCCGTCCAAATTCCAACCAATAAAAGTTGATAGGAGGAAGTTGGGAGATCCACTGGTAAGGTTTAGTGTGAATTTTTGTTGTCGGTGAGATTGGGAGGTTCCGAGGGACGAAGTGCCCTATCGCCCGCCCACCAGCCAATCAGCAATTGTTTCTGCCTTGGAGCCTCCTCTTCCCGCTCCTCAGACCCCGCAGATTCACCGCATCTTGACCTTGACCGTCTGGACACGTCTAGGCTTGCTTTCTCACTTCCCACATCCCGTATTCGAAATGACACGTCTACAATCTGCACTTTTCCGTCGGAATGTGCATAAACGTACTCCGTATACTATTCATATATGAAAGTCTTTCATATTTGATTCCTCTTGGGTTCGTGACTTCATCGTTCCGCCCAAGTGGGTCATCGCGCGGGGTTGGCATTAATATAAACAAGAATCCGAAAACACGAAGCCTTTATGAGACAACCCCGTGCTCCAATTTTCTTTCTCGTCGCCAATCAAACCCGCCTAACTCTCCTTCTAGCGCCCTTCTAGAATGCCGTGCTAACCGAGTGACCGAGTCACCTGGCCCCCACAAGTCCCTCAGCTAAGCTAGTACATAAAAGGATAGTTTAGCTGAGGGTAAGTTGGCTTCGTGCCCACTTGACGTATTCAAGTGGGGTAAGTTATTATGATGTCGACTGGGTTGGAAAAAGTTATCCTTGAGGGATATCTGGAGTCTCACCCGACAGTCTGAATTAATATTGACCTTGTCGTCTTGTCTATGCGGGCCTTCGATTCCTCGGGAAAAGGCTTATCTAGAGGTCCACAGGTCGCTTTCTAAACTACATATGTACCTGTATGTACCGGATTTTAGGCCGCGGATACGAATTTCCCGATCGGGGTGCCGCCACTTTATGAGGGCGCTCAGGGTATGCTTAGTAATGTCCAAATATTGCTCAGTGAGCGCTCCGGGTATGCTCAGTCAGCACTCAGGTCTTGCTCACTGAGTTAGTTAACTAGTGAAGAGGGAAACGCTCAAGGCTGTATGCTCTCAGACATACGGGTCGATTCAGCACTCGTAGTTTAGTTTTATACCCGACTTCGCGTACAAAGGAACCCAAGTATACAGCCTAAGAAGTCAATTCAGAGAGGTGTAGAGGTATATTGTATTTAATCTGTTTCTTCCTACTACTTATGTCCTCTAGCTCCCTAAGATTATATAATAAATCACTTAGTAAATAATAGGGTAGGTGAGATACGCCAGCCACTACTCTGAGCATTTACCCATTAGACCAAAAGGTCATAACCAAGTCAATTCATGGAATTGACTTAGTTGCAGTGGTATATATATGTAGGTAATCCACCTTTGGGATCACATAGGTAAGGTTAATACGTAGTAGAAGATAAGGTCCCCTACTATATACTACCCTACCTAAAAACATCGCCTATCCTCGGGCGATTCGTAGTATAATATATAAAATAAGTATAAAAGAAAATAAGAAGCTAGGAAATAAGAAGCTAGGAAATAAGAAACCCTAATTCTTATAGCCTAGCGCTTAGAGAGAGGTTATTCTAGGTTAGCTTCGTTATCTATACTAAGGTCTTTCTAATACTATAGATAGACTTCGGGAATCGGGAGTCCCTCTTTTAAAAGATAAAAGTACGATCGTTTACTATATACGAGTTTTTCGGCCGAAATAATTCGTATAAAAGCTTCTATAAACTATTATATAGCGCAGCGGCGCTAATATAAAATCTAGGAATAAGCTACTTCTTTATCCTCTCTAAAGAGAGTATTAAGTTCTATTATAATAGACTATTCCGACTACCTAATTCTACCGAGTAGTACGTCTAATAGATCTCCTAGGCCTATAAAGTAAGATACCCCTAAGAACATATATAGGCTTACTATATATTTTTAACTCGATTCTCTTAATAGTTTCTATATACTAATAGATATATCTCGGTAAGTATCTATAATTTTACTCTAAGTCCTAGCTTCTATTGTAACGGGCCAGAGCCCGGCCTGGATCACGTAAGGCACGTGCCCACAACATACATAAACCCTTATCGTCGGTAGATAGTGACACTTTCTCTAAGATTGATGTAAACAGTATATTGGCCTAGCCTAATTGAATCAATAAAGCTTCAGCCCTTTATATATATCAATCTTCCGATTCTTATCGTTAAACCATCGGACTACTAACGGAAAAGCCCTAGAAGCGATAATTCCTAGGTATAGTAGAAGAATTACCCCTAAATTACCCTCGATTTAGTAACGAAATACATTAGTAGTCCTTTCTAACCCTCTATCTAGGGTTTTCTACGCTTATCGAAGCCTAGCCCTTGTTACCAGCCAGTTCTTTGATGAAAAGAGTGCATTCCAACGAAAATACTAAGTACAGAGAGTAAAAAGAAAGAAAGAAAAAGATCTACTGGGGCAGGATCCTTTGTGGGATCCTGTCACAAACAAACGATCAGTCAAACTCGGCAGGCGGTCAACGATGGCAGAAAGTATTCGGCCGAAGAATCCAGAATCCAGATCGTCACATAACCCCCGACCAAGAATGCATTCAGTCCCTAAATGCCGGCTTATCATCGTTAACATGGTCTTCAATAATTTGCTCTTCTTTATCTATATCAAGCCATTCTTATAGGCGCATCGGGGGGCCGGGTTTCGAACGATACTATTTATGGAATTCTTGGATCTTATACGGCGTATACTTGAAATTGCCGGCTAGGTACCACTTTAGATCTATATTATAACCTAACCACTGCACTCGATATTGTAGTTTTCGGTAGTACGTTCTAGCATTAAGTATCTTCTCGACTTCCTACTTATCTTCTTTATTAACTTCTATCGGTAGGGGAGGATCAGGGTACTGTCCTATTAATAGCTTAGTCGTCGCGGCTTTTCGTAGCTTACTAGGGTGGAAAATAGGGTAGACTCGAACTAAATCTAGTAAGTCGAGTCTATACGAGTTCCCGACTTTTTTAGTAATCTTATATAGGCCGCTAGCTAGGTATAAAAGCTTCCTACTCGGTCGATCTCGAAGCTAGTCCTTTATCGTAATAAAGACTAAGTTATTAACTCCGAAGTCCTCTTCTCTTCGATACTTATTCGCTTGTCGAATCTATAATTGCTATAACTTTATAATTTGCTCCTTAGTTTCGGTCTAGATATCTTACAACTTAGAGAGTATTCGTACTATATCTTACTTATTAGGAGTCACTATCTCTTAATCTTTCTAGTCGAATATTATCGACGGTTCGTATCCTCTTTCTATAAAGAAAGGTGACCTCTTTATTATATCCTAGGGAAGAATCGAAGCTATAAAATTAACTATCGGTAAGATCTCCGACTAGTTATCCTAGTTCTACTCGATATATAGCTATAACCTCTAGGCTATATATTGATTCGCGATCTTACTCTATCTATCTATCTAGGGGTGGTATATAGTTAACAATTTTCTTTTGATCTTAAGGATCCTATAGAATTTAGTCTAGAATTCAGAGATAAACTATCCTCCTCTATTAGAGACAATCGTCTCTAGGATTCCTATAATCCGAATAATATAGTTAATAAATAGTCGGGCTATCTACTTTATAGTTATATCTTTATAATAGGGAATAGATATCGGTCTCTTACTTAATCGATTAATAACGACAAAGACGGTATTATAACCGTAACGATCTTTTAGAAATAACCGGAAGTCTATTGTAATATATTGCTATAGTCTCTTAGGAATTAGTAGTAGTCGTAATAATCTAAATATCCGGTCTCTCTAAGCCTTAGTACGCTTATAGATTAGATAGTTATCGATATATCGCTTTACGTTAGTCACCTATCTATACCAGTAATATCGTATCGATACTAGCTTCTTTAGTTTCTTAATACTAGGATATATAGTTAACGGTTATCGGTATATCTTATTAAGCAGACGAGTACGGAGGTCTCCTTTATCCGGAACCTCGAGTTGTCCTTCGTAAAGAAGCAATCTATCCTATAGTATCTATCGAGTACTATCTCTAGCTTACGCTACCTAACGGAATTCGTTTAATTTAATACTTCGACGATTTGCTTCTTTTACTCGCTTAACGATTTTAATTATATCTAGTCCGTCTGGTTCGTTTGGCTCCGATTCTAGTTCTATTAGAGCTAAGTAAGTTACTAGATAGACTCCTTTCTCTAGATAGTCTTTCGGAAGTATTGTAAACTATTGTCTATTATCTATATAGGGGGATTCCTTTTGTGATAGGATATTAGCAATGATATTCTTCTTTCCTAGATAATACTTGATTTAGAAATAGAACTAAGAGAGGAACTTACTCTATCTTACTTGTCGCTGATTTATTTATCGGGTCGTTATAAAGTACTTAAGAGATTGGTAATCTATTAGAATCTTAAAACGATCTTTTCTTAAAAGGCCTTCTAGCTCGGGTCTCTATTCTTATAATACGCGAATAATCGTAAGAAGCTCTTTATCGCGTATCTCGTAGTTTAGTTCTATAGGCTATATAGTCTTTAAGTAGAATACTACTAGGTACTAGAATTCTTCCTTCTTATAGTACTAGGAGAGTACTACTCCTAGAACTCTATTAGATATGTCTATCTTAACCCGGGTCTATCGAACCGGATTATAGTATCGGAGAATCGGTATACTAACTAGCTTCTTCTTTAAAATTTAGAATACTTCTTTATAACTAATTAACTATTCGAACGGGACGTTTTATCTTATTAGTTAATATAATGGTTTCGAGATAGTACTATATCCTTATATAAATCGTCGGTAGAAATTGTAGAATCTAAGAAATAACTATACTCCCTTTACGGTAGTTAGTATATACTACGACTAAATTATCTTAACTTTCTCCGGATTAACTACGATCCTCTCTATACTTATAATAAATCCGAGGAACTTAGTTTTCTCTACTAAGAACTCGGATTTCGACAATATAACTTATAACCCTACTTCCTATAGGCGACGGAGTACTTCCCTAACCTATCGCTAGTAGTCCTCGACGTTCTTACTATAGATCAAGATATTATCTATAAAGGCGACTATATATTTATCTAGATATTCCCGAAGAACGTTATTTATAAATCTCTGAAAAGTCGCCGGTCTGTTCGTCAATCTAAATAGTATCACCTTATACTTAAATAATCTATATCTTGTACGGAAAGTAGTAAGGTCTTCTACTCCTAGTATTAAGCGAATCCGGTAGAAACCTTACTAAATATCAAGCTTCGTATAGATCTTAGCTTTGCTTATTCGCTATAATACCTCGTCAATTAGCGGTAGAGGGTAATAGTCCTTCTTTATAATTATATTTAGTTTTCGGAAATCAATATAGAAGCGAAGTCCTCTATTAGGTTTCTTTACTATTAGGATCGGAGATATATATAGAGCTAAACTTAGGATAATAAATCCTTTCTTAAGATTGTTAAGAATATACTTCTTAGCTACTTTTAGTTCTTTAAGTAATAGCTTATAAAGAGGATAATATCTAGGTTATACTTTAGCCTTAAGAATAATATTATAATCTATACTAGGTCTATAGGGTAGTAGTTTATTAGATTTCTTTTTCGAAAAGACCTCTACTAGGTCGTGGTATTCTTTCGGGAGGACCGTTAGGATCTTAGCAATCTCGGGATCCTAAGCTTATACGCTCTTTACCTCGATAATATAGTCAATCTTATAGAGAGAAGTTATAAAGGTTTCGACTTCTTTACTAACCTTTCCCTTCTTATAGAGTCTATTAAAGCTAATACCTCTAATAGTACTAATATCGATCGATAGTATCTCTTTACTTTAATCCTTAATCCTTAGGATCGTTGTCTTTATTTCGTTATTTAAATTTCGGATTATCTTTCGTTATTCTTCTATCTACTAGTATCTATACTAGCGTTCTCTTCTATACCTCTCTTTTTTCGGTAGAAATACGTTCTACCTCTCTTTACTATCTTTAGAAGTTTTTCGGCCGAAAAATTCCTCTCCCTCTTTAAAGAGACGGTCTCGACGATCTATATCTACCTAGTAGCGACTATCTTATAAAGGTCTCTTTAGAATAACCGTTAGGGTCGGGACTATAATCTTACTTACAACTTTATTAAAGAGGGTCTTATCTACTAGCTAAATCATTCGATACCGTCGGTAATTAAGAAGAACGTTATACTCTACGAACTATATACGTTTAAGAATCATATCGTACTTTCCGAGATCCGCGATTAATATTAGAACTTATCGTTATATCCTTCTATCGATATAGATAGTAAGGAATGCTATATATCTAATTAGTTTACTAAGTTTTCTGTCGAATCCTTTAACCGGGTACTCCTATAGAAGTCTCTCTACCCGGATACTAAATCGTTTTCTAAGTAATATTATCGTTACTAAATTAATAAAAATATATCTGTCTACTCCGGTATTACTAAGTACTAAAAGAGAAAAGGAGCGTCTATTATATATTAGTTAAGTATTAAAAACTAAACTATCTCTAGGACCTCTAACTAACTTCTTTAAATCTAGCGAGTATAGTGATACTTTCCGTCTACCTAGGTAGGAGACTTCGCCTAGGTACTAGCTTTTCCCTAGTCGTTCTCGACCTTAAATTTATTAATCTCTATAATATAGGGCGTTAGAGTCGGAGTAGTAGTAGTAACTATAGTACTCGGTTTCTTCTTTAGATAATCACGGGTTATATATCCTTACTCTTTATAGTTAAAGTATCGACCTTCCTTTATTAGGGTATCTCGTTCGGAAGTTAATAGACTAACAAAATTGGAGCTTCCTTTATACTTTATATAGGGAGTATATATTAAACTTACTATTCCGGTTCTAGCTCCGCTTCCTATAGAGGGTATATTAGTACGAGCACGAGATATCGACTTAGTTTCCTATTAAAGGTTGATCTCGTAGGATATACTTTGATAGTTCTAGGTAAAAGTTTTAAAGGGAATTAAGTTCTAGTTAACTACCTATATTACTTAACTCTAGAGTAGGTATAGTAGTTTCGAATATAGGTCACGTTTCCGGTTCTTTTAGATAATAGCGGCTTCTTCGGTAAGCTATATAAATTTAGCGAGGAAATCGGTAAAGTTATCTTTCGGTTTTATCCTTAATTTATAGTAAGCTATATAGGCTTCGGTATATCGGTTTAGGTTTATAAAGATAGTTCTTAGGTAGATAATTATATTATCGGAATTAATATATAGGTTACTCGACTCGGAGCTTATTCGAGGTATAATATATAACTAGGCTTTTCCTTCGCAACGATTCTATATATAGAGCTTATAGTAAACTAGCAATAGGTAGTAGTCGGTATTTGCTTCGAGTTTCTAACGGATCACGGTTTCCTAGGTCTCAAATCGGACTTCTTTACTATCGCTAAGCATCGGAGCGTTAGGTATCTTCGTAGTTCTTCGATTAGTAGCGGCCTCTACAATCGGTACGCCGGTACTCTAGTTTAGGAGACGGAACGTAAGGTCTCCTCGTTTATAGGTCGTAATATCACGGTATACGATCGCTTTATCTCGTTCTTAAATAAACTATTTAATCAAAACCTTAGTCTTAACTTTGTTAGTATAGAGGATAATCGCTTTATCCTCGAGTTCTTATACTCTTCTTTTTAGTCTATAGTATTCCTAGGCGAGTTTATAGAATCGCTCTCTTATCGGGGTCTTCTATAGTCTTTCGTATATAGAGGGTCCTGCTCTATCGTTATTATCTTTATTAGGTTTACTAGTTATTACTAGGGTCGTCGGTTCTTAAACGATAGTCGGTCGCTCGGTTCGGTCTTCTTTATCATCGGGCAAAGTAGCAATCGGCTACTTGCTAGGGTTCTATCTAGTTCTAACCATCTTAATTGGCTCGGAGTTCGGGTTCGGTTTAGGTCTTGGCTGTACGATGCCAAGGAACGAAAAGTGGGGTAAGGCGTGACCGAGACCTATCACAATGAAAGGTCTGTACAGTCTTGCTGCCTTTAGAAATGAAAGTGGTACTTAGTATTATGTTACCAGCCAGTTCTTTGATGAAAAGAGTGCATTCCAACGAAAATACTAAGTATAGAGAGTAAAAAGAAAGAAAGAAAAAGATCTACTAGGGCAGGATCCTTTGTGGGATCCTGTCACAAACAAACGATCAGTCAAACTCGGCAGGCGGTCAACGATGGCAGAAAGTATTCGGCCGAAGAATCCAGAATCCAGATCGTCACAGCCCTATTAGTTATATTATACTCTATAGCGAACCTCTAACGAAGGTTATAGAGTAGTATATATAGGGTTTTATAGTCGATAATAAAGGGCTAATAGTTAGTATAAACGCTATTTCGAATAGCGGTTACTACTATATTTAGCCCCTTCTTTTACTAAGTATACATAGTATTATCGATAGTCTACTATACTTAGAGTATTTTTAGTGATTTAAACTATTAATCTTTATACTCCTTTTATACTTCGGCTATCTAGATAACCTTAGTTAGTAGCTTCAGAGGTTCTAGTTCCTCTTTATTACTAGGATTATAGAGCTCCTATACGTTAAATTATATAGTAATTAACTCGATATTCGCTATCTATAAATCCTATAATATTAAATCCTTTAGTATAACGTAAGAGGATAAACCCGCGGAGAGGTATTCGGTTATAATACTAATAGTTATTAGGTATATTCTTTATAGATAGATCTCCGATTTTTCTTCGATTTAGGGGTTACTTCGGCGCTAGGTAGATAACTTCTTATTACTTTTTATACCTTAGTTTCGGCGATAGTAGGTTAATCTTTAAATTGATCTTTATTAGAACGATTCCGGGCTTATAACTAATAGAAATCTATAGTATAGAAATATATAGTATAAAATGACTAATATTAAGAACTCTAACTCTTCTAAAATAACATGATCCGTAATTTAACCAATCTATACGGATCTTGCTAACTAACTATAATATGCACTTTTGTATGGTATATCGAGTACCAATAGTCATATGATTTTCTAGTATCATACCTTGTTTCTGCCATGTAATCTACCTTGCACTTTGACAATAAGAGTTATTAAATAAAATAATAATCTAGGATTTAGTAATACTCTATTATTTATCTAAGTTTAATATTAGGAGTAAGAAAACTTATAAAGATTTCTAATCTAAATCTATCCTAAATCTAGACCAAAGGACTAAGATTAATAAGATAAAGAAAGTAAGACTTCCTAAGTCTATATTAAAAAGAATTAGTAAAAGTAAGGATAGAGAGAACTTAGATAAAGTTAGAGATATTAATATAGATTAGAAAGCTACTAAGTTAGATAATAATTCAGTATTATATCTATTACCTCTTATTATTATTAATAGTATAAGTTAAGCTTAACCCTAAAGAGATTATAAGAGATATAAAGATAGTAATCTATATAAGTATACTAGATAGTTTAATTATAGGATTCTATATCACCCTATATTCTAATAGCTATCAAAAAGCTAATATTAGCTAAATAAGTATATATTCTAATAGCTATTAGAAATCCTAGTTATAGACAGTATGGTTTAGGTTTGCGGTTTTTAGTGTATCTTACTATAAGCTAAATACCTATTAATACAAGGTATTTCTTTATATCTTATATAGGTTGCATTTTTCTATATATTTGTATTGTTTACAGTCCTATAGGAGTCCTATCAAAGTCCTATAGGACCGGACTAGCACCTTACTCCTATCTCTTAGCACTCCTATGGGACCATATAGGAGTCCTATCTAGTCCTATAGGACCACTCCCATAAGACCAAATAGTGGGAGTTAGCAAGGCCTAAATATATATAGACTAGGTACCGAATCTACTAATAGCTA
Source organism: Penicillium cf. viridicatum (assembly GCA_028974045.1). NCBI lineage: Eukaryota > Fungi > Ascomycota > Eurotiomycetes > Eurotiales > Aspergillaceae > Penicillium > Penicillium cf. viridicatum. The sequence goes on along the minus strand of JAPQKQ010000002.1, from coordinate 5,007,848 downwards.
CAATACTAGTAGATAGACTTATGAAGCCTTTACTAAAGTAGAAGTAGGTATAGTTCAGAGAGTTAGTTAGAATACGAGATATTGGTCATATAATCGGTCATATTGTGAAGGGTCGAAGCCAAATTGATTCAATACTGACTAAGCCAACATACTGTTTACAAAAAGCTTAGAGAAGAGAAGGAATGAAACAAGCGGGACAGTAATAAAGGTGATAGGCAAGGCGGTGGCAGAACGGGAGCGTGCGGGAAGGGAAGGCTATATGGTAGGGCCATATAGTAAGAAGCGGGTCTAACCCGTTACATATATAACCTCTAAAAACTAGGCCTTGACAAGTCCCGCAGCACCGGTGCTGCAGCACCAGTGCTGCTGTAGCACTAGGCCCTTGGTTCGGTACTGCGGTGCTATAGTGGGAGTGCTGCAGCACTGTAAACAGTGCAAACATCAATTATACAAAAATACCGTGTATTAAATAGGTAAAATATTATACAGCTTTATATTTAACCATATAAACACGTGTTTTACTAGTTTCTAAATTGTAATATATAGCATTCTTTATTATTTATATAAGAAAATATGTAAAAAGACACGTTATTAATATATTTCAGAAAAAAAGTATAGAAAGTTGAAGTAGAATAGAATCTACAGCTTCAATATATATATCTCTACTACACTTCCACTACCAACTTTATAAAAAGAATAATTATATAAAAGATCTAATTATATAAAGTAAATAGTTAGTATAAATAGTATAGATAAATAAATAATTATTAATAATAATCTAGTAATAAATAGTATATACCAAGACTAAAGTAAGGTAATCCTTACAGTACGATTTTATGCTAGTAAATCAGCATTTTATCCATCTAAAATAGGTAATTTCTTGGCAAGTTATGCTAGCGCAGTACTAAAACTGGTGCTGCGACGGTGCTGCAGCACCTGGTACCGCAGCACCATACAACAGCACCAAAATTGGCTTAGTCCCGCAGCACCTCGGAGCACCATATCGCAGCACCAAAATTGCCCAGGTGCTGTGGGACTTGTCAAGGCCTACTAAAAACAAAGGCTGATTTACGAAAACTATATAAATCGACGATTTAGAGCGAGATCAGCGAAAAATTCGGGTAGGGGTAAGTAAGATTAGATAAAATCACTTACTAAGCAGTTAAGAATCAGTTACGAATCAGTTAGTAGATAACAGTTCTTGAAGCTCTGAAAACCTTTAAAAACTAGGGGGTATATCGAGTACTATATATGATGCATAGTAGAAATTACCGAGTCAATATAGACCGGAATATCGATAGACCGTTATGATAACGGTACCATACAAAATTACATACATTGCTTAATCATCGATATCCGTATAGATTGGAACCAACGGACTTTGTCAATTTAGTGAGTAAGAGATTTTTACATTTGTGAATTTTACATACATTGTCGTACACGTCGAGTTTCTGTCAACCAACTCCAGCGAAAGCTTATCCACCTCTATTGGGATTTCCAGTGGAAAGGGAAGCGATGTGATTGATGCTAACAGATTTCATCGCAGACTTGATGCTTGAAACAAATTCTCAGGGCGTCGGGGTTAGCTCAATGGAGTTCCAAGATGTTTGACGGAATTTTCTTCTTTGATTGATTGAGCTTACATTCCTAATGAAAGCGGTGCGGGTCCCAGGTAGTGCCTAAATATATATCGCAGTTAGTTCATGCCAATTTTCAACAACGATAAATTGTAAAAATCACTTACCATCAGGTCGTTTAATTAAACCCTGTTTGTCATGTTCAGAAAACTTTCGTTCATCTAGCCAGTCCTCAAACCATTCCCAATCAACACAGGAATGCTCAACCTTATTGTGGGCATGAGGATCATATTGGCCCGTTCGCCAGCCATAGGTATACATATTCAAATCTGGCTGACACATTAGGCTTACACGGAGTGTTTGTAAACAATGTTCTGATTCAAAAAGGGGGTGTCAGTGACCTAAATGTTCATAAACAGTGGAGATTGTAATACCTATATGCTCCGGGTATGCCATCCCCGGCTCCGCCTCGTATTTCTGTACGTCAGGATAGTAGTCCTTGGCTAGGTACTGACGGATGACCTTCTAGAATAAGGATTAGATGCAAGGGATGAGATGAGAGAGAGGTTGGTAATTTACCAAGCAATGTAACTGATGGAAAACCTCCACTGACCCCCAGTAGTCTCCTGAGCCATCCGCTATTGGAATGGAAGTCTGGTTCATCCTTTGCAACGAGTCTCCCGAAACCCGTATGTTTATTCCTATTTTAAGGTAAGTATTATGCGATCATAGAGGTTGCCAGAACGAACTGCTTATCAAATCCTCCCATGCTTGATCAACCTCTGGACTGGGATTCCCTGCAAACATAGAGTTGACCAACCTGCTACTATCGATTGTGACAAGTTTGTACTTCATAGCCTCGCGAGCAGGTGCTGTACAATGCGATTAATAAGTATATGTTGGAAGGTCATGTGACCTACCCTGTTTGCTCCTGTAATCCTGCCGGGACGGCAGGTTTACTTAGGCCGCTACACCTAAGTGATTACATAAGATACATTTTACCACTCGGCCAAAAGATCATAGGGACAATCGGAACCTCCGATTGTCACTGCAGCGGTATATATACTAGGCCCTAGACTCTGCTCGGGACCACATCCCTCCCCACTAGCCTAGACTACGCCCTCGTAGTCTCTTCCTATACTCTCAATAGGGGTAAACCATAGTTTTCGAGGACACGCTCCTCCGGCTGACTAAGTAACCGAGGGTTTCGAGAAGACCCCTAACTTCGGCTAAATGGGCCTATAGACGTGGGTTGTGACTAATATATATCGATCACCAAGGGTATAACCCCTTGCCCAGAGGTAATAAGGGCCTAATCCATAGGCATAGGCGGTGCTAAAGAATCGTCCACTCCGAGACTCGAACACCTACCCTTATATCTCTAGGGTGTTCCGATTGTGATGTAATCCTGCCGGGACGGCAGGTTTACTTAGGCCGCTACACCTAAGTGATTACATAAGATACATTTTACCACTCGGCCAAAAGATTATAGGGACAATCGGAACCTCCGATTGTCACTACAGCGGTATATATACTAGGCCCTAGACTCTGCTCGGGACCACACTCCTAGTATCATTAGTCCCAGTTACCTGTAGATAGTTCCTTTCCTCTTCTTAACGCAATAGAGATATTTTCCAGCGCACATACTAGTCCCTGGCTTCATCTCTAATAGGTTATAAGCACCTAGCCGTCGAAGCCTCTGTATCACTGCATACTTCACGCCCCATTCCTCTAATCCACGGTGCTTTACGTGGCACCCCACATTGTGGAGCTTTGATCCCACAAATCAGAGTTTTTACTGGTTGATTTTTTCAACCACCCACAGTACTTTATACCCTCGGTATCCACTACCGTGGCATTTATATAGTACGCTTTTATATTAGCCGTTCGACCTCGTCGACCGCCGCTTTCTATTGGCCGTTCGATCCCGTCGACCGCCGTTTATATACTCCACTCTCATCGACTAGCACCCCGGTACCGAAGAAGTCATAGAGAATAACACATTTAATATCGAAGACTTTGATATCAATCGATCAGAGATTGACTTTTATGACTCCGTCCCGAAGTTAAAGGGACAGTCCAATTTTAGGGACTAGGAAACAGCCCTATTCCTAGTACTTACTACTAATAACCGCTACTATACGCGTATACTTACCTATAGGATTCCGATCCTATCTATACTAGCCTACCTCGATACCTCGGTAGATACTATTCGTAAGGAACTTCTTAAAGATATAAAGGTAGCTTTAAATATCAATATTAATATTATCATCACTTCCTCTTAAGTCCGTACTAGGACACTCGAACTTCAAGAGATCAATTCTTAGTTACGGAAGAAGTATAATACCTAGTATAATAACTAGGAATCGTATAATACGAGGACACTCCTCAATCTACGTAAGACACTCGGTATCGAGGCTATATCCGTTATAGTACAAATCATTAATATACGAGAGGTATATCGCAAACTCAGAAAGACGTATACTAGCTCCTCGTATTAATAGTCTTATACCTACTTCTCTAAGTAGGTTAACCTTCGCTATAAAAATAGATCTATATTAGATTTTGTACGTAAATTTTAGGAAGCTCTTCGAGATATAACCGCTATATCTAGGCCCCTAACCCTAATACTCGAGCTATATCACTTTAAGAAAGCAATTTTCGAAAATCTACGATATTCCGCCTTCCTTTAGAACCTTCGAATCAATAAGAAGGAATCTAACTAGATAGACAAAGTATATATCGAGTTTATAGAGACTAAGATATATAACCGCTTAGTTAACGCTCCGTTATATATAGCCAACTCTACCTCGTCGTCGTCTAATAAAGACAACTTTAAGAAGAAGGACGATAAGAAAGGTAATAACAATAACAAATCTAGAGGCTAGTCTAGGAATAAGGATTCTAACGACTCGTCCTCTAAAGACAATAAGTAGAAGAAAAAGTAGCCCTTCGAACGTAAGGAGAATATTATCTTCTATAAGTAGCACAACGCTCTAGGTAATCACTACTCTAGAAATTGCTTATTAAAGAGTAACAACAACTACTCTTCAAATACTATTATATAGTAACCACCCTAATAGGTAACCGTCCCCTAACTAGGCTAAATCATAGGCTAGGTTGACTCCTAAGGACGAATCATTCTAGTCTAAAATCAGTAGTAATAGTAGCCTCGTTATAGTGCTAATATAATCTATACTCCGGTATCCTACCCTTCGGTACCCTAGTAAGGGCCTCCCTCTAGAGACCCGGTTACTAAGTATAATATATTATTTACGAATATACTTTTCTAGGAGTATAGTATTTATATAGTTTTAAAAGAAGCCCTTCTCGCTATTGATAACAATAACGTCTTACGCTGGATAGTCGATTCCGGAACTAGTATATATATAACCCCTTACAAATTAGTGTTTATTAATTTCCGTGAGTATATATTACCTATATTAACTACGATAGGTAATGTCTTCTATATAGAGGGTTACAGTGATATTATTCTCCGAATGTTAAATCATGATTTAATAGATTATATTAGCTCGCTTACCCTTTATAAAGTATAGCTTACTCTAGATCTTAAAGCTAGCTTAATCTCTATATCGGCCCTTAATAAGGAAGATATTAGAATATAGGTTAAAAATAGCTTAATAACCTTTAAACTTTAAGAATTAGTCGTTAGTTACGCCGCCTATAAAGGCGAATACTACTAGCTAAACTGCCTAGGTATTAATAAAGTAGACTTGATACTAGATAATTCTCGACTCTCTATACTACTTTCTGGTTTACTAAACTTAGTATTTATAACTAAGTACAATTCCCCGCCAATCTCGATTGATTTGGCCTATCGACGGGCCTATTATACCGGCGAAAACCGTGTTCGTAAGATAGAGACGTATACCGATAGTATTAAATTGAAGAAAGATACCGGTATTACTTTCCCTTATATACCTTATATTAAGGGCAAAGGTTATATACTACCCTTTGGCAAAGAGAGATCTATTAGATCGAAACCTAGTGAGTTTATTTATCTTAACGTATAGGGACTAATCTCGATTTCTTTATATAGTAGAGAGAGATACTTTATTACCTTTATAGATAACGCTACTCGCTTTATATAGCTATTCCTCCTAAAGTCAAGGTCTTAGGTTACCGAGGTCTATATTTAGTTAGAGAACTACTTAAAGACCTAGTTTAGGTATACGATTAAGAGAGTTTATAGTGATAATACTATAGAGTATAAACTACTTACTACCTACCTTGCCTCGAGAGGTACGATCTAGGATCTAACCCCTCCCTATACTAAATAACTTAATAGTGTGGCTAAGATCAAAAATCGATACCTCGTTAAACCCCTCGTTATAGTTATAATAGAGTATTAACTCCCGAAATACCTTTAGGGTTATTTACTTAGTAGAATTAACTATATAATAAACCGGCTATACGCTTTAAAGATCGACAAATCTCCCTATAAAGCTCTATATAGAAAGAAACCTAATCTCTCTAATATCCGAGCCCTTAGTTATTAGTATTAGTTTCTAATCCCTAAGGAGAAGCGTACTACTAAGCTAGATCTATATATAGAAGAGGCTAGATTGATCGCCTATAACGAAGGTAATAACTACGTATTATATAATATACGTACTAAAAAGATTAAGCGTTCTCGTAATATTATTTTTAATAAGAACCCGTTACTAGCTACGTTTCTAGATCCTGAGTACGATCTCAATTTCGACTCGGTTAATAAATAACTAGCTTTTTAATTACCTAAACGATACGTTCTAATTGACTTCCTTTACGATAAAGATAATCGTCGTAAGATACGTTAATACCTTAATAATCTATATAATATACGGAGTGGCTCTCGCTCTCTACCCCCTCCCTCTGTTAAGGATGACTTTAATAACGCAATTATTACTCCGGTAAATCTACTACTAGATCTCTCTAACCTATCGATCCTAGAATACCGAGTTCGAGAGATTGGTATATAACCTAGTTATGATTCTCCCTCTAACGTTTAGGTCGGTAATAAGCTTCTCCCCGACCTTCCGTCCGATTACCTTCTCCCCGATCCTAATACTTTTAACGTTCCCGAAGACGACGATAGTGAATTAGCGGGTATTTTTAGTAGGAATATAGAGGTATAACGGGAGGAAATTGGTCCCTACTTTGACGTAGGTAGGGTAGGGGCTCTCGTAGAGCTACAGCCTACTTCCTAGTAGGTTGTTAACTAAGAATTACGAATTGATTTCACTTACTTAAGCTAAGTACTAGATAACTTACCTAATACTAACTATATCCCCTCTATTACTTAGTATCTATCGGATCCTAGGTTAGTACGTCGATCGATAAGGTCTAAAAAGCCTAGCTAAGTATATATTGATAGCTTGGCTAGCCGATCTTTCTTTAATAGTAACGTCCTCTAGCTCCTAGCTAATACCCTAGAAGTACTAATTAATCTTTTTTCTACAGCAACCTCTAAAGAGCTATAATATATAACTTCTAAATTAATAGCCAACGACGTTGGTTTTAAACCTAACGGCTAGAAAGAAGCAATAGCCTATATCGACAAAGACAAATAGCTAGCTACTATATACAAAGAGCTTACTAGATAGATTAAGAATAGTATATAGCGTCGAATTCCTCGATTATCTAGGAATACGAGCCGCCGGAAGCCTCTATCTCTTCGATAGGTCTTCAAAATCAAGTATAATAGTATATATAAGGCAAGACTTATCGCCTATAGCTTTCGTTAGATTAAGGATCTCGACTTTTATAAGGTCTATACTATCGTCGCTAAACTAATATCCTTTAAGATTTTCGTAGCTATTATAGCTACTAAAGGCTAGCCGATTTATTATATTGATATCGTAACGGTATTTCTTTATACTAAGCTTAAAGAGCCAATTAAAATTAAACTACTAGAGGGTCTTCAAGAGTAGTACCCGAGCGATATTAGTCTTCTTATAAAAACGATTTACGGATTGAAACAAAGTCCTAGAGAGTAGTATAAATTACTATACGATGTCTTAATATCGATAGGCTTTACCCGTATATAATCGGATCACTCTATCTTTGTAAAAGGGAGTATAATAAGGCACCCTTATTTATCATAATCTATATCGACGATCTCCTAGTTCTGTTACCCTCTAAGCAAGAAATCTAAGGTTTCAAAGCGGCAATTACGAGGCACTTCGATACCTTAGATAAAGGTATTCTCTAGCGCTACCTTACAATCAATATCTCTTATAACGATAATAGGGGCTTAATTTACTTCTCCTAGCATAACTATATCGATAAAATTCTCGCCCGCTTCGGCCTCGAAAATTGTAAGCCGGTTATTACCCCAATAGATAATAAGCAACCCCTTACGCCTTTTAACAGTACTGCTTCGAAAGTAGAAATTAAGGAGTATTAGACAAAAATTGGCACACTAATCTAGCTAATAGTCTCTACGAGACTAGATATTGCTTTTACTATCATTAAGCTTACGAGATATATTAAGAATCTAGGCGATATTTACTTCTAAGCTTTGAAATATATATTCCGCTATCTAGTAGGTATAAAGTATCTCTCTATCTCCTTTTACTAAGGAGATCTCCCTCTCTCCGGCTATTACGATACCGATTGGGTAGGCCCCTATAGTAAAAAAGGCTTCTCTATATCGGGATTCGTATTTAAAATAGCCGGTAGTATAATTTTATAGACGTCAAAGAAGTAACCCTATATCGCTTTGTCTATAACTAAATCCGAGTATATCGCTAAGGCTTTAGCTACTTAAGAAGCTATATAGCTGACGTAGCTGCTTACCGAGATTAGCATCCCTAGGCTTCTTCAAAAGCCTATATATATCTTTACCGATAATAATAGAGCGATTGCTCTAGCTTCGAATCCCGAATTCTATATCAATACAAAGCATATCGCAATTCGCTTTCACCGACTCCGAGAAGAGGTGGCATTAGGAATAGTGAGGTTTATTAAGATTCCCACTGCTGATATGGCTGCCGATGGCCTTACGAAACCCCTAGGAAAGATCCTATTCAAACGATTCATTGCTTAGATAGGCCTTACGGCCTATAAGAATGGATCGTTGGGTTGAATTCCGATTTATATATTGAAGATGGGGGGTTGTGTTGTTTTTACAATCTGGTTTTTTCATATAAAGGATGGATAGTTTTGGGCTATGTTTCTTGGACTATGATGCTAGTCGTGGGTGAGATTCTGTAAGGATCGCATGGTTTCTATTGGATAGTCCTAGATGCTAGCTAAATGTAGTCTTAATTATATAATCGCTAAGCCGGGCTTGGTCCAATATTAACCTTCTACTTATTGTGCGCTTAGTGGGACTTAGCCTAGTGCCAAGTCTCACTTGCCTAAGGCACCGAGAGTATATAAACCCTATAAACCTCTCGGGAGCATATCCCTCCCTACTAGATCTAGCTTACCGCCCCGGAAGCTGTAAAATGAGGCTATATAGACTCCCGAAATAGGTAATATCTAAGATCACGGGGGTAAACAAGCTAATAAGGCCTTTGTTATTTGTTCGGCGGGCCTAGAAAGTGAGAGAAGAATACCTATAGCTTGCCACTAGGTTATGTTTAGTGAGCAAGCCTTCTTTATTCTTACTTATTTGACTATCTAGGAGTAAACAATTTAGGTAAGTATAAATACTCTTACTTTCCTACCCCTAACTCTACTTTTCCTCCTCTTTAGTTTTGTTTATATCCTACCCTTACCGATATCGATTAACTTGTTAGTAAGTGATCTATCCCTATATCGACCTTACTAGGTACTAATTCGTCACTTATTATAGTAACTATATCGTTCCCCGTAGTAAACTTAGAGGGAAATACTATTAACCTCCGGTCCCTTAGTACTTCGTCTCCCTTATCGGTACTATAAGACCCCCTTAATATAGAGACCTCCTCCGTCGGAGCCTCGTAGCTTTCTAGTAAGTCTCCTTCCTACTTTACCCTAGCTCCTCTACTTGCTGACTGACTTATATAGCCGAACCGTCTCCGTCCCCTCGCTTCGTCAATCTTAACGCTAAGGATACTACCGAGTTGCTAACTAGCCTCGATAATGCCCTATAACTAGTCCTTCCCGATAAAGTACGAGGGATACTAGCTACGTTGTAGGAAGAGTAGGTAAGGATCGGAGGTAATATAGACTAGCCCTAAGTTAATAATATATTCTAACTTCGCGCGGTTACGTCCTATAACTATTAGGTAGCCGTTATTAGCTAGTATATCGGTATCGCTACTCCCTCCGGGGAGGAGTATACCCGGTACCGACGTAGTATTAGCTACTTTGCTTCTTACCGAGTCGTAGCTTTCCGTAAAAGCTCGGTTAAGAGCACTATAGTTAGCCTAGGTTCCTATATATATTGTTACTTCGTAGGTATAGCTCGCGCTTGCTCCTTACGCGTTAATACCCCTACCTAGGCTCTAGACGTACTTTGTATATACTCCCTAGAGTTCTAGTTCCTAGCGGTTACTCTTACTAATAAGTCCCCCGCCCCGCCCCTAACCTAGCCTACTACCCCCTCTACTTCCCCTCGCTCTGCTGCTTCTCGCTTCCTTAGTTCGGTTTCTACCCGCCTATCCCGTAAACGCCCCCGTATCTCCCCCTCCGCCGCCGATATATCCCCTTCCCCCTATATTAAGTTAAGTAAGGAATTGTCCGAGGAAGGTACCCCTATTACCCCTAAGTAGCGTAGTATACTTACTCGTAGACTTTTTGAGGCCTCCCCGGATATTAGGTTACGGATAGAACGACGTTTAACGGAGGAGATAGTATAGATATAGGTTAATATTAGTCTTATTCGTCGGGATTTACGTGGTTTAGAGTCACTTCGTAGATAGGAGGCGGTAGAGCGGGCTTCGTCGGGTAGTAGGGTAGATACTGTCTAGGCTGATTATATTACTGACCTTTAATTTATTAAGATACTTATTATTGACCTTACTAGTACTTGCTAAATACTAAAACTATGGTTCTAATAATGACTTCCTTATAGTCCCTTATAGATTGTTTCTTTGTAGTATTTTACCGTACTTCGTAGCACTTCTCTATACCTATCGGGTATACTTACTAGATATAAAACCTTTTTCTATTAAGTAGTCCCTTATAGAGTGTCTTCTATAGTATTTAGTAGTCTTTACTTGCTAGCTCCCTTAGCTAGCAAGTAGTATTCCGACTTATTACGAGTCTATCGCGTATCGACGTAGCCTACGGAAGAGGTATAGAGAATTATATTGTTATACTTATAGAGCGTCCTCTATTTGCTGATCTCCTTAGCTAACCTCTTTAGGGGCGTTATCGCTTTCTAGGTCCTTTTGTAGGACCTCTTCTACCCCTTCCTAGGTAGGTATCTAGTCTATCCGTAGGATTTCTTCTACCTCCTCCTCGGTAGGTATCTTATCTATTCGCTAGGACTCTTCTACCGCTTCCTAGGTAGGTATTTCATTTTCTAGACCCTCTTCCTAGGTCTCTTCTACTTATTAGGTAGGTACCGTAGCTACTTACGGTAGCGTTTTATCCGGCGCGTATACTATATCCTCTACTTCCGGCGTAGGTACCGTCCTCTTCGTTCTCTTAGTAGGTAGTAGCTACTTCCTCGCTTTTACTGCGATATATTATAGTACTTCCTCCCTCCCTACTAAGCGTAAGCGTACCCCTAAACGCTCTATTACGTCCTATTCTAACTAGGAGATAGTGGCTAATTTATAGTAGCTAGGTAGTTTTTCGGAATCGGTATCGACTACCTTACCGCCGTTAAGTAGGTATCGGATATCTACCCCCTCCCTTCGAAGCTAGTACTTACCGCCCGACGATATCTACAACTAGTTAGGGTTATCGACGAAGGCGTCGATAAGCCGGCGACCGTTTACTAAATTCCTTAGTACTCGGCTATTAGGTTTAGTAAGGGTATATATACCGAGTAGGTAGGCTTTTAGGATCTTATATAGCCTAAACCACTACGACTCAAATTTTTGCTTTACTTTATTCCGAACTAATACCTACTTACCCGGTTATAGCGAGTAAGCGGTTACCTTCTCGTCCTAGATCTTCTAAGCTCGGATAGCCTTATATAGTAGTACCTTATTAGCCTCGGCCTATATATAGTTAATAGCTATAATCTTACTATCGAGTTCTACTAGGTCCCGGACAGACGTTACCGGCTTTATATCCCCCGGTAAGCGTAGGTACGTGCCGTATATAAGGTAAAATAGGCTCTTACCGGACGTCGTATACTCCCTAACCCTTATAGCGAATAGGGCCTACGCTAAGTATAGGTCCTATACCCTAGTAGGTTTGCCTATATAGTACTTAGTAAGCATTCGCCCTAGTAAGCTATTGAAATTTTCTACCTTCCCGTTCGTCCGTAGGTAGTACGGTATCGTCGTCTAGTACTTTATATTTACTAGCCTAATAAAGTACTAGACCGAGGCCGCGAGTAGGTTAGCGCCGTTATCCGTTAGGAACTCCGCGGGTACTCTATATACTATAAAGATCTCGTCGTAGAGGAACTTAGCGATAGCTTCTTCTATCGCTTTTAGTAAGGCCTTCGTAAGTAGCTAGCCGGTAGTATAGTCGATCGCTATAATAATCTACCGGTTGCCGCTTAGTATAGTAGGTAGTAAGCTAATAAGGTCGATTCCCTATCGTTCGAAAGGCTTAATACCTATACTCGCTAAGTAATATAACGCTTCGCGCTCGAAGCTCTCGTTCCTCGCTTTTGACACTTAGCAATTCGGGTATAGGTATACTATTTCCTCTATATCCTACCGAATACCCGGCTACTAAGCGCGGTTCCGAAGTACTCTATATAACCCTAGGTAGCCTAAGTGCCTATATTCCTCGTATATCCTCCGTAAAAAGTCCTTACGGGCTAGTAGTTTAAGGTATAGGGCCGTAGACCTATCCCCGTATAGGTATATAATACGTATATTCTCTTCCTACGTTACAGCTATCGGTAAGGGCGATTCGTATATCGCGAGCTTACTAGCCTAACGTATAACTTCTCGGCGAAGCGACTTATTATCCGGCAAGCTACCGGCGGATAAATATTAGATAGTAGCGGCGTACTATTCGGCTTCGTCGAATCCGCCGACCTTCGTTATTATATTCATTTTCCCCTAAGTAGGGGCTCCTTAGGCTATATTAGCTAGCCCTTCCCCTAGGAAGTCGGGGCGTCGGCTAATAGTATTAGGTATAACCGCTTCCTCCCCCTTCCTATACCGGAGCTCGAGGTCGTACGCTTAGAACTCGTCGACCTATCGGGTAAGTCGCTTACTATACGCCTATATTATCGTAAGGTACTAGAGTCCTTCGTAGTCGGTGATAACGGTAGTCCTTGTCCCGTTCTCTAGGTACCTATCCCAAGTACGTAGTGCTTCCTTAATCGTAAGAAGCTCCTTTTTATGTACTAGGTAATTTAGCTCCGCGCCTTTTAACTTACGGCCGTCGAAGGCGACCGGGTATATCTTCCCGTCTTCCCCTACTTAACAAAGCATATGTCACGTCCCGCTCTCCCAGAGAGGATCGCAGGACTCGAGGTGGATCCCAGATGGATCCATGTATTATGGAGGCATATAGACAGAGAGTCATGTGACCTCGCTTACCCGCGCACAACTATACCAGTGGGACTCGGAGCATGTTTAGCAGCTCAGAGTTCAGTTTGAATACACACGCAGTACTAGTTGCATTGCATTCGCAGTAGTATATGTATGTCGTATAGTAATCCCTGTCACTCTGATCAATCCAATTAAGCCCTACATAGTGGGGCTTCATATTCTGAACTCTCTATATCTTTGATCGGACCGTTAGGGGTAACAATAGCACCGGCACATCGAACCCGCGTAGTTACGGAGCACAACAGAGGAATCCATAAAGATGTAACCGAAGACGATTTCGACATCGACATCGATGGGTCAGATGACCCTGGAAGAGACTATAGGAGTGAGCGAGGAAGACTAGCAAGGACTGCCAGAGAGCAAAATGAACCTACGAACCTTACCAATCCTACTATAGAAGATCTATCTATCACGAGCATCGTATACCTAAGCCAATAGACTAGGGAGCTCGAAGAAGCAAGGGCCAAAACGAGGCACCTCGCCGAGCTCGTAGAGTTGATAGAGCAATAAGCCTAATTCAAAGAGCGTATTACGAAGGTCACTATAGCGGCGAAGACGCTACCGAGGTTAACCTATTCTATACCGGTGCGAACCTCGAGAGAAGACTCGATCACGAGTGATACCGAAGACGGAGAGAACAATTCAACAATTAAAGTACCTCTAGGACGCCGCATCACTAGTACGAGGTGTCCTACCTACCCCTCGACCATTAGTAAGTATAGTGGGAAATCAATCTAAGAATATACGCTCTAGTAAGCTCAATTGAACAATCATTTCCGTCAACACCCGTACTACTTCGTAGACGATGTGACGAAGATTACCCGAGGGTTCGAAGTACTCGATATAGAAATGATGTTAGCCTAGGAATCCTACTTTATAAAGCTAGGGGTCCCTAAGACCTATTCGGAGTTCACTCGCTTTATATAAAGTCTAGTGGATAACCCCCGAGTTATATATAGAGAAGCTAGAATACAATAGTTTAGGTATACGCAGAAACTAGGACAATCAGTGATAGTATACTCTCTCTACCTAGACTAAATCGCGAAGAATATACGTATTGCTCTAACAGAGGATATCCGTAAGCTTCGCTTAATAGCTAGAGTACTCGTAGAGCTCTAGGCCGAAGAACAACGCCGAGTAGAGCTAGACCTAGACTATATATATAATACCCTCTTAGAGCGGTACTAGTCGATTGAATTAGATCTCTAGTCCTCGAAGAAGGCTCGATCTAGTTCGAAACCAAAGCACTCTAAACTAGAGAAAGCGGAGAAGCCGGCGTATAAGAATAAGAGGAAGTACTTAAAGACGCGAGATTAAGACGAAAAGTTATATCGAGCGTAAAAGGACTCGGAATACCTAAGTACTAAGCGTAAGAAGGATAGAAAAAAACCATCTATATATAAGTATTATAATATACTAGGCTATAGGAAAGATACCTATTAGAGTCTCTATAGTAAACTAGGCGAGTAGAAGTAGCTAGGTAGATCTAAGGATAGATTAAAAAAATAGAGGCCCTAATACTTTAAGCTGCGGCTATATTAGAAGTTGTCGTATCAAGGCCGTAGATATATAAGGCCCTCGCAAGCGAGGCACTTATAAATATTAGACGAGAAAACGTTACTATATATACCCTTATAGATTGCGGAGTAGAAGGATCTTTTATTAGCCAAAAATAGGCGAAAGAGTATCTAGAGGATTCGTAATACCCTCTACGAATAATAAAAGCTATCGACGGGTAGTATATTAAGTCCTATAGGGCAAGAGAAATCAAGTTAAGCCTAACTAATAGTGTAGGCAAGACGAAAAGTCATACTATCACTATAGAGGCAGTAGAGATACAGAGTTACGATATAATCCTAGGATTCGACTAGTTAACTAGCGAAAACCCTATTATAGATTAGAGAGAGGTATTATAGTAGTATCGTAGTATATAAAATAAAGCCGACGTAGAAAAGATCACAGCCTAAATATACGCCTAAGAACTCTTAGGAGGCTCGTAATATACCTTAGCCTACCTCCGGGTAGATATAGGGGGAGCAATAAGGTTAGGAGTAATATAAGATAATGCCCTACCTAAGGAGTATATAGATTTCGTAGATATATTCGACCTAGTAGAAGCGGGGATCGTAGTATCGTACTCTAATATAGATTATACTATCTATCTCAAAGAAGGATCGTAACTACTATAGAAACCTATCTACCTACTCTCGAGAGAACAACTTTAGGTACTAAAAGAATACCTCGAAGTAGCTATAAAGAAGGGATAGATATAACCCTCGCAGAGCCTAGTAGGGGCGCTAGTACTATTCGTACCTAAGAAGGACGGAGGACTACGCCTATATATAGATTACCGGGGACTAAACGACATCACTATTAAGAATAGGTATCTATTACTACTTATAGAAGAATTGTTAGACCGCCTCGTAGGGGCTAGGATATTTACCTAGCTAGATCTTATAGATATATACTATCGCCTTCGTATTAAGCGGGGAGATAAATAGAAAACGGTATTTCGTACTAGATATAGGCTCTATAAATATAGGGTTATACTATTCGGCCTTTCTAATACTCTAGTAATATTCTAAAGTTATATTAATAGAGCCCTTATAGACTTTATTAATGTTTTTGTGGTTATCTACTTAGATGATATCCTAATCTTCTTAGCGGATATTAAGACCTATATAGGGTACGTCTGAAGAGTCTTAGAGAGGCTCTATAAATATAAACTCTACGTAAAGAGATCAAAATATGCTTTCTATACTGAATAGGTAGAATTTCTCAGCTTTATCGTCACCCTAAAGGGAGTGGAGATAGATCGGAAGAAAATAGAGACTATCTTAGATTAGCTAGAGCCGAAGAATATTCACGATATTTAGATATTTACGGGATATACGAACTTCTATAGAAGGTTTATCGTATTATTCTTAAAAATCTACGTACTACTTAATATATTAGTAAAAGGGCTAGACGCCTATAAGAAGGGTACGAATAAGAAGACTTAGGGCTTCGTCTTTACAATAGAGACGAGAGAGGTATTCGCTACCCTAAAATAGTGCTTTATAAGTGTACCCCTTCTTACCTACTTCCGACTAGGCTAAAGGCTACTAGTAGAGATAGACGCGTTAGGATTCGTACTAGCGGCGATTATCTCGTAGTTAGAGGAAGATAGATAATAGCACCTAATCGCTTTCTATTCGCGAAAGCTTAATAGGCTAGAAACCCGATATAAGACCTATAATAGTAAGCTACTAGCTATTGTAGAGGTATTTAAAACGTAGAGATACTACCTTAAAGGAGCTACGGATATCCTGGTATTATTAGACTATAAAAACCTAAAGGGTTTTATAAACCTTATACCATAGAATCTTAGTAGGAGATAGGCGCGATAGGCGATAAGACTTATATTATTCGACTTCGTAATATAGTATAAAGTAGGTTCAAAGAACCCGGCCGATACGCTAAGTCGGAGGTCCGACTATACTAAAGAAGTAAGGGGGGTAGAGTTAGTAGACCCTATAGAGGATAAACTATTCTTATGAATTAGATAGAGTCTACTAAAAGGCCCCTTTATAAAAGATATAAAGGAGGTAGAAACGGTTTAATTAAACGTTATTATACGCGTAAAAGCTATATTAAACCCTAAGACTAAGGGCGTAATAGGTACTAAGATACTAGAGTCCTAAAAAGAGGACTAAAGCCTTAGAGAAAAGAACTTATAGGTATATAGGGAGCTTATAACTACCCTAGAGGAGTATAGTAGTGCCCTCGAAACCCCCTACGTAGTATAAAAGCCATATATAGATAAGTACTAGGTTGTTGGTGATAATAACGGTCCGGAACGGTATATTACCCGAGTAGAGGTAGTGGTCGGCCTAGCGGGAGAAATAGCGCTGAAAGATGCTTCTATAGAGTCTATAGTGAACCTTATTAAACGGATCTAGAGCTAGGACCGCTTTTTAAAGGAGAAACGCCGGGAGATAGACGAAGTAGGGAGTAATAGACGCCTTAGCGGTACGCTATAGGTAGTGACTATCGAAGATAGGCTGTTTAGGTATAGCGGAAAAGTCTATATATTAAGAGACCCTATAGTAACGTATAAGATTATACGAATCTACTATAGTAATCTATAGGTAGGATACTATAGGAAGAAGCGAACCTTAGAAAGGATTCGTAGTAAGTATCTATAGTATAATATATACTAGGAGATTACTAAGTATATAGAAGAATACGATATATACTAAAGGAACGTAGTATATAGATATAAACTATATAGACTATTAGAACTGTTACTAGTGCTATAGAGGCTATTATAGTAGATAAGTATAGACTTTATTACTAGCCTACCTCCTTCGAAGTAGAAGAATAAGGTATACGATACGATCTTAGTGGTAGTCGACCTATTCACGAAGTTCTCGATCTATATCCTATATCAAAAGGATATAACGGTAAAAGGGCTTATATCTATAATATATACGAAAGTTGTCCTATAGCTCGGGATACTAGAGAACTTAGTTAGTGACCGAGGGAGTCTATTTACTAGTGCTTTCTAGGCTAGTTTCTGTTTCTACCTCGTAATAAAACGACGATTATCGACGGCGTACTATCCCTAGACGGATAGGTAGATAGAGAGGTAGAACTAGTCAATTGAGTACTACTTGTAGAACTACGTTAGCTAGCACTAGGACGATTAGACTAGATAGATTCCCCTCGCGTAGTTCGTATATAATATAACTACGTACTCGGTAATAGGGGTCTCCCTAAGCGAAGTATTGATAGGAATCCGGCTAGAACTACGCTCGAGCGTCGAAGACGATAAGAAAGAAGTCTACTAGGATACAAAAGTATATATAACCGAGCTTATAGAGAGGCGAGAAGAACTCTCTAAAAGGCTATAAAGGATAAAGGAGGTTATAAAAAGAGCCGCGGATAAGAACCGTATAGAAAAATCCTTCTACGTAACCGACTAGGTACTACTTTAGAATACCTATATCGACTTAGGGCGACTATATAAGAAGCTAGAGAATCGTTACGAAGGACCCTTCTAGATTATATAGAAAGTAGGCTAGTAAGTATACTAGCTATTACTAACGCTACTATACCGGTAGATCTATACTACGTAGTACGTCTCTATACTCGAACCCTATAAGGGTAACCCGATTCGGAGTGAACGCCTAGACCTAGTCGAGGTCGATAGAGAACTCGAATTTAATATCGACTAGATCCTAGAGACTAGGAAAAGGGGCAGAGGCCTATAATACCTAGTTCGCTAGTAAGGCTACGGAGATAGCGAGAATACCTAGGAACCGAGAAGTATCCTCGAAGATATAGTAGTATTAGATAAATTCGAGAAAAGTAGACTAACAGAGAAAGAAAACCTTATAAAGAGGGCTCGGAAGAACCCACGATAGATAGTTTAGCACGATTTATAAAGGGAAAATAACGCTCTACCAATTCTATAAATACCTTCTACCACTCGATCACTAGTTAAGGGAAATAGATACGCGGGAGTGTAGACAACCTCGCCGAGGACCTCGCTATAGCTATCCCGTAACGTACCTATTGATCTAAAACTAACGTATTATATAAACTAGGACCCTAACGTCCGAGTAAGCGAAGTAGATACTGTCCCTAGGTTTAGTAAGGAGCGCGAATCCTTAAATAAACTAATAAAGGGTAGACAGCCTCGGTTAGAGTAGAAGGAGTATAGGGACGAAGTTTATTATAAAGGAGTTCCTAAACGACTATTAAGAAAACAAATTTAAAGAAAACCTAAATATAAAGGTTACGCAATACGCTAAAGAGCAGCGAACTACCCGTTGCAAATATACCTAAGATCACTCGAAACTCAGCCAGAATACCCCTCTAAAAACCTATAATACGCTGTGTTATCCCGATTAAGAGCCCTTCGAACCACGTATATAGTGCTTTAACCGGAGTAGGCGGCGGCGGGGGCGGCGGAGGAGGAGGTGGTAGAGCGCGAGGTACGATAGGAGGCGTAAGACTAGTCTTAATACGATGACCTAGAGCGTTATAGGTACTCTTAAACGCCGTTAAAGCAAGGCGACGAGAGGCGAGAGTCGGAGCGAGGATAATAGCATTTGCCTCGGCGTCGAGACGGGGATCAACCTATATAACGTTAGAAGAGAGAGTAAGTAGGAAGGCGGAAGAAGTATACTATAATATAACTCTGATATTGGCGATGGTAGTACTGGCACTTGAGACTAGCCGCGGAAATATAATAAGCCCTAGTAGGGATGGCTAAAATAGAATTGACACACCGTATATACTACGCCTCGGTAGGCGTAGTAGGTGCGGCTACTATGACCTAGTTGGTATTACCCTAGTTGAACGATATCGTAAGAAGGAGAGTATAAGGGTATACTCTCTGAAGAAGGGGGGTATACGGCTCTAAAAACCCCCGAGGAATTCGTATATCGTACCTAGAGATAAAGGATCACTTCGCATACCGACCCCTATGTCACTAAAACAAAGGATCAACGCTATCGTAGGACTCGGTCAAAGTATCGTTAAACAAAGCGAGAAAGCGATATGATGCCAGGGCATGACAAGAACCAAGAGCACGCCGAGGGCGGCGCGCATAAAGAAGGGAGGTAATGTCACGTCCCGCTCTCCCAGAGAGGATCGTAGGACTCGAGGTAGATCCCAGATAGATCCATGTATTATGGAGGCATATAGACAGAGAGTCATGTGACCTCGCTTACCCGCGCACAACTATACCAGTGGGACTCGGAGCATGTTTAGCAGCTCAGAGTTCAGTTTGAATACACACGCAGTACTAGTTGCATTGCATTCGCAGTAGTATATGTATGTCGTATAGTAATCCCTGTCACTCTGATCAATCCAATTAAGCCCTACATAGTGGGGCTTCACAGAATCTAGGCTTTAAAGCCTTCCTAAGTCGTAATTCGCTCGCCTAGTCCCGCGTCCACTTGCTAGTTTATCGTCCTCTACTTCACGTAGGTATCTCTAGTCAGTAAGCCGGAAGCGAAGGCCAATTTATAGGCCTCGTCGTCGCTTCGGCCGCTTACTATTCGGCGGCGTATAAAGTAGTCGTCGACGTTGTATAGCTAGTAGTTAGCGGCGTTGCCTTTCTAGCTACCTTAGTACTTGTCCGGTTAGCCTAAGTCCTTAAGGCGGCTAGCGATTTCTACTAGGTAAGGGCCGACTTTTAGGCTCTGAGTTAGACCCGGGTCGAACGAAGTCGATATCGTGACGATAGCTTTATATTGTACCGCTATTATCTCTAGGTTATTGGTTACCTATTAGAAGATCGCTATACTTTGTAGGGGCCCTAGTAAGCGGTCGAAAGCTCTTTATATATTTAGCGGTAAGTAAGCCCTAAAGAACTCGGGCGTTACTATCGAGCTCGCTGTCGGGGGTGCTTCCGCTTATAGGAGCTATTGCTCCGTACCCTAGAAGTGTTGGTTCTCTATCGCGGTAGTTAACTCTGTTTGTCTTAGTTAGGGGTTTAGCAAGTTAAGGCTTTTCGGTGTCGAAGATCTTGCTTCGTCTTACTTCCTTAACTACTTCTGCTTCTTAGGGGCCCCCTACTTTTGCCCCTAAGGATACGGATCCTTGACTTCTTGTAGAGTTTTCCTCGGTGTACTATAGCCACCAAGTCATCGGTACCGCTTGGTAAGGGGGGTCCACCGCACTCTGCTTTAAGGTCCCTAGATCGAATATTCCCTATAGTAGGGCTTTATACTAGCCCTTCCTTCGCTACTTAGCTTCCTAGGGCGCTTGTTAGTTCCTAGGAACTGGCGGGAAAGCGAGGTTATCCTGGCGATGCTATCGCTTCCTCCTAGCTTACCGTAGGAGGTAAGGCCTTAGCAAGACATGCTACCAGATGAGATTCTGTAAGGATCGTATGGTTTCTATTGGATAGTCCTAGATGCTAGCTAAATGTAGTCTTAATTACATAATCGCTGAGCCGGGCTTGGTCCAATATTAACCTTCCACTTGTTGTGCGCTCAGTGGGACTTGGCCCAGTGCCAAGTCTCACTTGCCTGAGGCACCGAGAGTATGCAAACCCTGCAAACCTCTCGGGAGCACATGGGGGGTGTTGGAAGGTCATGTGACCTACCCTGTTTGCTCCCAGTATCATTAGTCCCAGTTACCTGTAGATAGTTCCTTTCCTCTTCTTAACGCAATAGAGATATTTTCCAGCGCACATACTAGTCCCTGGCTTCATCTCTAACAGTATACTTTGAAGCTTTTGTGGTTGTCTCACAATATATCGATTGCTCTTCCGGATCTTTCACACCAGAGCAGTTTTTAGAGAAGGTTCTTGACAATATGCCTGCTGAAATCAGGTACAATAAAAAGAAAAATATGTGCAATGAGCATTGTCGGAGAAGCGAAGGCCTTTGTATATCGTTCAAGGCATGATTTTTCGACCAGATTGAGTCATCTCCCGGTATACTGCGGTCCGTATCAAAGCTTGTGTTTAGTGGAACTGCAGACTCGGTCTCTGCTTTGTATTCCATCTTGGTTTCATTCATGAAAATGAGCCGAATTTCGAATATGAGAAATTATTGATATCACCTTCCTTCTATTCGTGGATATAATGACGTACTGTAGGAAAGTTTGCGAGGTCGATTCTCTGTGAAGGAATGTCTTATCCTTGGAAGTGTATTCTTCAGGGTTTCTGACTAAGAAAGTAAATGCTAATGCATATTGACAGAAACCTATCGTATTGAAATGTATGGTCAAAATGACTGATATTGAGAACTCTAACTAAACTAAAATGACATGAATCCGCAATTTAACCAATCCGTACGGATCCTGCTGACTAACTGTAATATGCACTTTTGTATGGTATGCCGAGTACCAAGGGTCACATGACTTTCTGGTATCATACCTTGTTTCTGCCATGTAATCCACCTTGCACTTTGACACATATCTTTAGTAAGGTTTACTACGTACCAGTCAGCTAGTTAACTAGTCAACCGTGACCTGTATTACGTAAGATTTAATAGTTAACTAACTAGTTAACGTATTTCACTACCGAGCCGCCACTACCACCGAGTCGCCACCCCATCCAAAACGCGTCCATGAATTAGCACTTAGTCAATTCAACCACCCACTATGCCACCAATTCGCTCTCAATCCTCTAGAAATTTAATAGAGCAAGAGGGTAGGCTTTTATTAGCTATCCAGGCTTTTAAAAATGGAGATATCAGCTCTGTTGCCCTTGCTGCGCGTACCTTTAACGTCCCGCGTTCAACTTTACGCGACCGCCTCTCCGGCCGTACGGAACGAAGCACTACGCGCGCAAATTCACAGAAATTGATAGAAATTGAAGAGGAATCTCTTCAAAAATGGATTCTCTCTATAGATTCTCGCGGATTAGCCCCCCGGCCCTCTACCGTACGAGAAATGGCGAATCTTCTCCTTAAAAAGCGCGGAACCACCCCGGTTCTTTCGGTCGGCGAAAATTGGGTTACAAAATTCGTGAAACGGTGTCCTCTCCTCTCCTCTCGATTCTCGAAACGGTATAATTACGAGCGTGCGAAATATAAAGACCCGAAGATTATCACGGAGTAGTTTAATCTCGTACGAAATACGATCCTTCAATTTGGAATCGACCCTAACGACGTTTCTTTGATAAGACGGGTTTTAGGATAGGATTAATAGCTATAGCGAAGGTTATTACGAGGAGTAAATACTACGGTCGGCGAGTACTTTTATAACCTAGAAATCGTGAATAGGTAACTACAATTGAGTATACGAATGCTTCGGGGTAGGCCCTCCCTCTATATATTATTTTTAAAGGCAAAGTCTTTATTAAATCATGGTTCGAAGGCCTCCCGGAGAACTAGCGTTTCGAAGTGAGCCCTAACGGCTAGACCTCTGATAAAATTGGCCTTCGCTAGCTAGAAAAGCTCTTTATTCCTAGTACTTCTTTACGTACGAAGGGGGGGTATCGACTCTTAATACTTAACGGCCACGGAAGTTATTTAACTGCGAAATTTGACGAAATCTACGAAGAAAATAAGATTATACTAATCTATATACCTACGTATTTATCTTATCTTTTACAACCTCTCGATATTAGCTGTTTTGCGGTATTAAAACGCTCGTACGGTCGGATAGTTGAAATGAAAATGCGGAATAGGATCAACTATATCGACAAACTTGACTTCCTCGAAGCGTACCCCTACGCACGAATTGAAGCTTTTAAAACGGAGACTATTAAAAATAGCTTCGGAGCTACCGGTTTAGTACCGTTTTTACCTAATCGAGTGCTTTTAAAACTAAATATCCGGCTTCGAACCCCTACCCCCCCCCCCCCCCCCCCCGAGCCGAGGGAGCGAATTAAGCCGGAATTTTACCCCAAAAACCCCTTCTACCGAGAAAGAACTACGCCGGTAGGCTTCGTCAATTAAAGCTCTACTTCGTACAAGATCTCGAAGTCTACCTAGCCCGTCAGATCGTGCACTAAACCAGCTTATAAAAGGCTTCCGTCTTACAATACAAGGTACTATCTTACTCGCGAAAGAAAACAAGGAATTACGCACCGCTAACGAGAAGCAGAAGCAAAAGCGTACTAGATCCCGGAGGTAGATACCCGCCGAAGCAGGACTCTCAGTTCAAGAAGCTTCTCAATTGATTACTGAGCCAGTGGAAGCAGTTGAAGCACCTATTCCTACCCCCGCTATACCTAGAGAACTAGCTTTGGAACCCCGTACGCGGGCTATACCGAGGTGTAGTGGGTGCAGATCAATTGAGCATAGATTTAATCGATGCCCAGCTAGATAGATTCATTTTAGTTAATTTAATTTAATGGCGTTTTGGTGGAGATATATGCATTTAAATTTAATAGGTTTAGATGGGGTGGCGACTCGGTGGTAGTGGCGGCTCGGTAGTGAAATACGTTAGTTAGTAATTTTCAACTTATTCAGCAACTTACAAGAGTGCATTGCTCTGCAGATTTAAGATCATGTAGGTGTGTAAGAAGGTATGGGAATGGGACATAGTATGATATCTGTAACCTTGGTAGAAGGTTCACGTGCACAGTGGAGAGAAGCCCTGGAGGTGGAGAGATTCTGTGACGTCATCCCAAAAACTAGAACCTTACACCCACGAGTCACGACACTCCAATGCAGCGTGTGACATATAGCCTCCTTTGCAATTATGAATACTCAGCGCTTAAAGGATAAGATGCAGAGGAGAAAGAAGATAAAGAGGACTTAAGTGCTTAAGACTACAAACTCCCACCAATAAAACATGGCCGGATCCATGCATAGCAGTAAATCCCTTCCCATTCAACATTGACAATTAAGCAAGAAAATGCGAAGCCTGCTGGCCAGATCTACAACTATATGAGATAAGTGAATTAATACTGTGAGGTCTGTGTATTAATGTCTCCATTCGATGTCTGTCTAATCATAGTATAGGAAGACATTCCCGGATGAGCAGGCGCAACATGCTGGGCTAACTACTGATTGAAAGGTGGGTGATGATGACATGCCATTTCCTACAGCTCATGACCGACCTCCATCATTCCCGTCAGAACAAACATCCGATGAAAAAGGTCAAGACCCTTAATAGGGAGTCGCGTCCTCCATCGAGCGCTTGTAGGGGGTGGCATCCTCCATGGATCGCTTGTAGGGGGTGGCATCCTCCATGGATCGCTTGTAGGGGGTGGCATCCTCCATGGACCGCTTGTAGGGAGTCGCGTCCTCCATCGAGCGCTTGTAGGGGGTGGCATCCTCCATGGATCGCTTGTAAGGAGTGGCATCCTCCATGGACCGCTTGTAGGGAGTTGCGTCCTCCATCGAGCGCTTGTAGGGGGTGGCATCCTCCATTGTTGGCATAGCCCAAGTCGTGGATAGCACGACCAGGAGGAGAGAGGAGGCGATTGCAATTGGACGCATGTTGAAGGTAATTAGGTCTGTTGTGAGGCTGGGTGGCTTGTATTGAGTTGTCTGGGACGGAACTTTGATGATGGTCTAAAACACGTCTTGTGGTGCAAATTTATAAGTTTTTATAACTAAAAAGTTGTACTTTCTGCATAGTATTACTACAAGAGAACTTACTTCACTAGATTTCAAAGCATATTTGTGATAAATGTATGATCACAAGTCAGAAGCCATTGATTGACTAGGAATAGAATTGGATCTACCGATAACTAAAGTTTCTGACACCAACGAAGATCATACTGTAGCCAAATCCAAAGGCCTGTTAGATCTGTAGACAGATGAGTCGTGACACAGTCAGAAAATTCCGTGTCGAACCCGTCAGAAGCACAATCCCTCCACGTCCTAGCACACAGTACAAGGGGATATTCAATCTTTCACTATTTCTTTCCAAATAGACTGAGTTCACTCATGCATTAGTAATCATAGCTCCCTATAATAGTTCAGGGATTTTATATTTGTTTCCACTGTCCATCGTTCATGACGCATAGGCTTATGAAGGGCTATCAAACTTTGCGCGTACGAGATTGAAAATTTGCAATAGCACATCCTCACTCCACATTTGAACATGGATTTGTATGAACGACTGTCCTGGCCAAAAAGTCGAATTTCCACGCCCTCAGAGTTTGACTCCAAGGAAGAGAGCGAGGGGCTGTTACAGCAAACTAGTCTCCTTCACCCAAGAGGGACAAGACTACGCAAGACTCTCGCCGGTATCAGTGCAGTCCTCATGCTCATCGTTCTCATGCAAAGCATAATTATCCTTCGAATGAGCAAGGGGGTATCGGGCCAGCTTCCAAAAACTTCCCCCAGTTTGTTACCCCTCTGGGCTATGGAAACCCAACCTTTTCAAAACTGACATCCCTGTACCAGACGGACTTTCCTACGCGAGGGACAAGGAACGACTAGCACACGTGCCTACACGTTTCTGGAACGGGGACGAGGATGAAGAAGACAAGTCTTGGACAGCAATTGAGGGAGGTCATGGCCTTGTCTCAGTTTCACCCGAGTGGGCGTCGGAACGGGGTCTTCCGGAAACACTTGTGCATCCCCGCGATCCTTCGAAGCGAGTATATGTGATCGAAGCATACCATTCAATTCACTGTCTGGTACTATTTCCTTCTTGAAGACTAAGGGTGCGGATTCAAAAGCTAACCATGCTGCCCACCAGCAAACCCTTCGTCGGCATTACCTGAATCTACGACGAGGCGAAACGCCGGATCGTCCCATGGAACATGATCTTCACTGCTTTGATTCCCTCCGCCAAAGTGTTATGTGCCAGGCGAATGATGAGCTTTTGTATACCACAGGGCATAACGATGCAGGCATTAACCAAACTCGTATGTGCCGAGATTGGGATGCACTGCGAGAGTGGGCGACCGGTTTCACATCATGTTATCATGACTATGTTGCACCACCGGGAGAGACGAAATGGGGAAAGTGTGACAACGGCATGGATGGCCTACCATATGGCTCGCTATTATCATGAGGTAGTCGGTATGAATTCTGTTATTCAATGAATCTAGGATTGGCATACTGTTCCATGGATGTATATTATCGGAGACCTTGAATGGAATAGGCCACATTCCCGATAAAATTAGACAAAGCGAGGTCAACGAATGATCAGGAAACATAGGAATGTTGTATTAAATCAATAAATCAAGAACCCCAGTTCTATTGACAAATTCGAAGTGACAAAATTCCTTAATTATTGTGTAGGGCTTTCTTCTGACCAAAAGAGGTACTTGTCCCTGAAGCAAATCTTGGAAAGGTCCTACACAACCCGAATAACCCACATAAATGATATAGAGCAGTTGTTGCTACTCATAATACGTGGTTAAGAATAAAGAATCCCCCAGATCACAGCGCTACCTAAATAGAACGCGTTTCTGTCTCATATGCTCTCGATTAACCCCCCTGTTGTTCCCCCACCTGGTCGCACTTTCTACTTGCCCACCTTGCTTCACCCCTTCCATCCTGCTCCAGTCTCAACTGTTGATGACGGCTTTGGGCTTCTGCTAAATGCATACTTTTCCTTCTTCTTCAGAATCAGGCCGGAGGTACCTCCTTTCGCTACTCAAAGTTGGTTCTCCATTTCTTTGTCACCTAGTACCATGGCTACGAGGCCTGCAGATTCATTTTATTAACCCGGAAGTTGTTCAAAATTGGCGCATTGATAAGACCTATGACGGGGTGGCAGTCTATCGACTCCTTGAGATAAGTTCCTGCTCCGAAAACATCCCCCTCATCCTCATCCGAATTCAATGTCTACTTTTTGATTCTCATGACATGATCGAAGCATATGGGAGGAAGACCGATATCGAGACAAACTACCATTCTGGTCGGTGCACTCTACAAGCACTCAGACGGTGACCCTGACTGTTTAATTTCCTACTACCTTGAGGTCCTTGTCCATCACTTGCGCATGCGCTCCGGAGTCTGCACTGGAAGCAACCTGGACTATGTAAGGCCATTGTTCTGAGCCCTCTCACCTTATCGCTTCCAAAGGACTGACTTGTTTTGCGTCAGCGGTTTCTTTGCCGGAATGTGGAAAATAAGCAAATCATGACTGCGGAGGAAAGCTTGGGCGTTTATGCAACCCGACGGCTCTTGCGCGATTATAGATCGACATTATTACTTCCTGGCCGGACTCTCGATGTGAACCTTTCGGCACTTGACAAGTAGCCTTGCTGTCAGACAAGATGACTAATGTACACTGACTCTAGGTTGCAGTCTCGCTCCGGAGCCTGAAGCCCAAGGCCTTTAAGAGCTATCTCAATATCGCTAGCCTCAGCAAGGTGCACAGGCTCGTATCTCGTATAAATGACGTTTGTCCCAATTATTATCTCTTGAACTACAAAGGCCCCTCCCACCGCTATCCGTGAAGACTATCGATATTGGTGGACTCCGGTCCAAATTAGTCGTCATTGACTACATCACAATCCTATCGTGAAAACTCTGCGCCAGTTGGTGGTACTCAATCACGCCGTGCCACTCCTAGGGGATGAGTTTCAGTATTATTCGAAATACCATTCCACCTTCCACCCATCCGACCATGCCAGATAGGTATCTTTGATCACCTGGGGCCTACGGAGGGGCCAGAACGTCTCGGTTTGGTTTCCTGAGGTTACTTGCACACCATACCGAGTACGCCCATGGGTGTCCTATCTCGATTTGCATCTTTGTCCATTCGAAGGGTCATTTATTTATTGATAATTTCAAGGGCCATTGACAACGAAAGAACAACGAAGCATTGCGTGTTTATCAAATTCTCAATCTGCCGCCTTCGTGTTAAAGCTTGCCTAAGAATCAACTCTCAGAAGGACAACCGATCTTGGCATTTATCTCAACGCTTTATTAAAATTGCGAAACTCAAATGACTCCATATTGTGTGATTGAACGCTACGTCCACTGACTTATATATACCACTTTTGCAGTCTAGGGTTTTTTGTTCAGGTATTGCTTGCTCATGCAGCTATCAACCCAGCAAAGCAACAGATCTAGCGAAGTTTTCCGATAAAAATATAACATAGACATAGTCAATAATATAACACAACTCCGATCCTTTTGGCACGACATTCTGTTATCTGTAGTGAGGGCTATTACAATCCACCATAAGTTTGGAAGCTATATATTCCTAAGTGAAACGTGAGCATGATATCCAAGGAGTAAATACGAGTGAATAGGAGTGACTTGATTACCTTCGCCTATAGAGTCTTATTGATACCGGAGACAAGATCTTCACTTTAGCTTTGCTTATGACCTAGCGACCTACGCCTCATCTACTGGAACATTTCAACGTCACTCAATGAATTTCCTTATCTATATTCCTCGACCAGAAATTGTTCCGAAGACTTCAATGTCTCGTTACGATATCCCTAAGCTTCCTACTGACTCCACGAGTTAGCTTTCTCGCGGAGATGAGCTAGAACCTTAGGAAGGTATCGCCTTCTGCTAACTCGTTGAGCATTGAATGCAATTGACGACTGGGAAAATTCGGCTGTGTACTAATAAGATATGGCTGTATCAAATTTGGTGAACCCGACCCTGTTGGCACATTCGAGAAGGAACTCCATCCCTTCTTGCAAGCTCGCCGTCTCCATGGTATATCTTCATATGTCTGTCCATGAATTCCTGTTCCCCCCAAGGAAAGGAGATTATTCAAACTCTGGGGGGATCTTTGGCCATTGATAAGGGTAGGCTCCAGAAAGGACACGGGATAGCTTCTATCAGGCTCCACCGATGTTCGAACGCAATTATTGTGCGGATCATGAGCTTCGGCTGTGTGGCTTCCAGAACAGCAATAAGCATCGCTATTTAGGTGTCCCAAACACCCCGCGGTGTTTCGCTGCTCAAGGTCGTGAAGTCGCTGTTTCAAATTTCTTCCTTTGGGTCTGGGCTTAGCTAAATATTTTACAAAATAATGGAGAGGGGCGGGAGGGGGGGGTTTAACTGTAGTTGCGCTGTGCAATGCGGTTCTGGACTCACTTCCTGGCCGTCTTATCTGTGATCTTAGACCAATCTTCTTCGACCAATCTTCTTCGACCGTAGCTGAAGGTCTGTTCTGAATAGAATCTGGCCTGGACATGGTGTGTTACCTCCTAGGTTTGTCGTTTACTCGCTCTTTGGTGTATTATTAGCCGCCTCCACATTGCTATAATGAGATCTTTTATTTATATATGAAGGAATATTTTAGTTTGCCATCGGCTCAAATGCATCTCAGTGGGGCGGATTCGAGGCTTGTATCGATGTCCCCGCACTGTATTCTAGCTGCATGATAGAATTGGAGTAATGAATACTATCGGTGCGAGAAAGGCTTGAATTTTGACATTCGTAACAGCCTATAACACGCTAGCAAAAATCAGAGACGGAAATACCCGTATTCCTTCAACTTCCTCCACGCTGTTATAGAATAGGGAAAGGAGCGCACACCTTCATGCTCCTCCCGCCTTTTCCTTAAGAATATCAGAGAGGAGTCAGAGCCAGCAAAACGCCGGTAGCAGGGAACTTAACAAAAAAAAACGATTGAAACGACCATCTTCTGAGTAATGGAATGTGGAAATTGACAGGTTCCACCGGGATTTGAGCTATGCAGGAGGCTGAATGATTTGCCTTCTATCTTTACTTCTCGCCACTCTGCTTATCGGATATATTACTTAGTTGGAGGCGATTGGTGAATTGATAAGGTCTCCCACACAGGGATCAATTGTCAACCAAACAGCTATCTCACGTGAGATTACTCTCCACTTTTATCTCATATACGTCCCAGCACTGAGGCTCTTCCAGTGTTGCTCCTGATTATGCTACGCTGCTATCCAGAGCGGGTGCTGGGAATAATTAACTGCGCACTGTGGTTTTGGTGAGAAAGATCGATTGCCCCTGAGATAGCACTAATCGTGATGCCTGCAGGCTGTTAGCTGTAAATACTGCTGGGCGCCTAGCAGTAGGGCTAACTTCCTTCCTCTAAATGGTCAATTTCAGCTCCAATCTAGGTGGGGAAAAGCTTGATGCAACCAGATTCACGATGTACCGTCAGTGCATTTATGCATACATGATACAAGAGCCTTACCAAGGTATGAGACATATGATACACAAGCGAGGACCCCATCGGAAAGACTAGGCACGAAGCCCTGAGCCACTTAGCGTGGTTATTTGGAACCGTGCGCATACTACCTGCAGAGCGTAAATTAATATATTTGTTTCAGTACATACGTGGCATGAAGCCCTGGAGCTAAGGCTGGGATCCCGGCCGGCCGTCCGCTGTGGATCCTGCCTTTGATCAATCAGGCGATCCTGATTGGCCACTTGTTTATTGACTTATTTTCATCGCGTAATTCCACATCTATCTTACTGTACCTAATCTTCTTGTTTTGAGCTGGAGAAAGTGTAATAACACTCGCTGGTATTGAGTCCTTATGCACCTAGGTATGACTGTACTACGATGCTCGATCTCTATGTTCCTAGGCTCGTAGTACCGTTTTCTGAGTAAAAGATATGTATCTCAGTCTCAAAATTTCGAACTCTAGGGGGAGAATGTCCACGGGTGTAATTGATACTTAGTGTGAAAATTTCATCTTTATCTACCGGAGCAATGAAAGCTCCCAACGAGTGGTCACAGCCTCTTCCTTTTACACCACGGAGATTTATACCAGCATTTGGCTCGCCATCGACATGTGGAAGCATTTGAAGTACTCGCACCTCCCAGGTAGTAGCTCGGCTGCGAACGGTTCTTCCCACGACTCAAGTATTGACGAAGAAGGCAAGGTGCAGGATGGATATGGGGCAGAGCGAGGACAAAACCGGGTTGCCAAAATCCTTACCCTTCTGTTCATATGCCTCTGCTTCACCTTCGGCTTTATAACTGGTGTCACGGGGGGGCGTCTCTGAAAAACGCAATAACCTCGACTCCTTCATCTTCTTGTATTTTGCCTTTAGCTAGACGTGAGTGGCGAAGCCTGAGTCACCTCGAGAAAGATGCATATATTGCCGCAACAAAGTGCCTCGCCACCCAGCCGTCAATCCTTGATCTTCCTCACACTCTTTACGACGATTTCACATGGATTCATACACACAAAGGAGACGAAACTATCCTGACAGCCGGCTTCTTCCCATGGCATCGGTACTTCATACTCTCGTACGAGACGGCACTTCGTGTTCACTGCAACTACAGCGGTCGCTTGCCGTATTGGGATTGGACTCTGGATTGGGTCAACTTCCACGCCTCTCCACTTTGGGACGCAAAAACGGGCTTTGGTGGTAATGGAAACGCTTCCGCCCCCGAAAGCGTTGGCCACGGGCACTGCGTGACTACCGGTCCATTTGCTGGCCTCCGGCCAATGTATTACGACCGTGACCTGAACACACACTGTCTCTCACGTGCCATACGCTCGGGTGAAACACTTGAGTTGGCAATGAGCAAGATTTCGCCTTCCGCGATTGAAAAGTTAATGCAGAAAGACGAGTATCATGACTTCACTCACTGGCTTGAGAAGGATGCCCACAAATCGTTGCCGTATGTAATTCAAGGCGAGTGGATGCAAACCAGTGCCCCAAACGGTAATATATATCTGCCTTACCCAGCTGTACACTGGCTAACATATAAACTAGATCCGATTTTTTGGCTCGCCCACGTACAACTTGACCGTTTATGGTGGCTGTGGCAGTCAATGAAGCCCGCGACAAGGTTTTCAGACATGTACGGAAAGGCTTGGTATGGATCGGATAGATCTGCTTTGATGTCTGATAAGCTCGATGTTGGGGGATTACTTCCAAACATTGCTGCTGGCGATGTTCTGCGTACTGATACCGACGTCATGTGCTATAGATATTGAGTCATGTGTAAAACCAATCTTGATCGAGTTATTATTTGATAAATTTTATTTACACATCCAGCTAATACGTGCTACCACTTCCTTCAACGCCCCATTAAATTCAAAAATATTGTATTTCAAAGATACTAATGCTTGGTGCGGGCATTTACCCATCCGTATCACCGGGGCTTTATCCAGCTAACATGAAATGTTAATGATAACACAAGGGTGGCATGTTATGTCAAGCTAGAACTTTTGAGATGAGAGTGGGACAAGACTTTCTCTAAAGCGAAATCTAGTTTGCTTCGTAGCCATCTGTCCTATATCATAAATCTGACTGTACCTTAGTCACTCGGCTCAGACCATTCCAAGCTACGTAAAATCTGACTATAATGGGAAATTTCCAGCGCAAAATAATGCCGATTTCTGCTCCATATCTTGATACGCGATCTCAAAGATATATTGACTTCATAGGCCTTTCTATGTGGAAGAAATCCAACACAATAGTTCAACATGCAGTTTTTGTTTGCTCCTCTTATTGCTTCTCTCTTTATATCCAGTGCTTGGGCTGAGCCAGACGTCTTTTGCAAGTCATTTGGTTCCAATTCGAATAACGACTTCTGTGTTTCATTGTCGACGTATGTTGACACGGCCATTTCAAAACAAGATTTCATCTTTACTTTCAAAAGAACTCAGTATGACGCTGCTGGCTGGACAGCCTTTGGAATGGGAAATCATATGGATGGAGCATTGATGTTTATCCTTTATGGAGACCCAAATTCACATCTGCCACCCACCCTCAGCATCCGCTCCACAACCCACCATATGGCTCCAGCTGCACTGGCTATGGGAGATCAGCATCAAAACGGGGTCCATGTTGGCTACCTGGATGTTGGATGGGAGACCTCTGACAGGGACCAGGCGAGAGTCGCGTCAGCAAGCTTTACCTGTTATGGGTGTAATGCTTGGTTCAATGCGGACATTAGCGCCTCAACCCCCGTTTTGCCTATGATCTGGGCTGTCAACACCGATCAATATTTATCCACCTCAAATTACTCGGATAACGCGCCATTGTTTCTTCATGACCGCTTCGGCAGCTTCGATCTCGATATGTTCAAGGAAACAACATTAGCACCCCCTCGGCTTCCCGACACAATCGCATATAATATCGCATTATCATCCTTCGCCGGCGAAAATCCCGAACATGGAAACCCCCCTGCCGCTGAGGACACCTCTGAAAATCCTCGATATATATTATCGCAGAGAAAGCTCTGGGTTATGCACGGGCTTCTCATGGCCAGTTCATTCTACGTGTTTTTCCCTAGTGGAATTCTCTTTCTTCGCGTTTCTTCAGCCAAGTCCTTCATCGTTCATGTGTCCATGCAAATGCTAGGCTCCATGACTGCCTTTGCTGGAATGACCCTGGGTTTTCTGTTGAGTCATGGAGTTCATACCTGGCATCAATACATTGGCCTTGTCATAGCCACCACTATCCTACTTCAAGGGATTCTCGGATGGATGCACCACATGAAATACGAGCGACTCAAGCGCAAGACAAAGATTGGAGATGTGCATGTTTGGCTGGGATGGGTAGTTTTGATACTGGGCTGGACGAATGTAGCCATGGGTCTACGCCTCAGTGACTACACAGTGACCCTTCAGGGCTGGTTTGTGGTCGCCGCATGTCTGGAGTTTGGCGGCCTTGTATTTGTCGCTTATCGACATAGAGCCGGTAAATCAGTGGGAATGCCTCATATTCCAGTATGGTCTCTCCTTTCAAGAATAAAGACGGTTCGGTGGGCCAGGCATGCTCCCACAAATGGGGCTTCGGCTCCGGGTAGCGAAAGCCTCTACACACTAACGGCAGAAGGTGAGGACCAATCTTCCGACAGCGATGAGGCAATGCAAGAGAACGATCTGGGCAAGAGCGAGAGACCCCGAATGAGCTCTCAGTACTAAGTATTGGTTTCTTGCCCTTTAATTTTGTGGAGATGGAGGTTTCGCAGCGAGACTTGTCGTCCCCCACAACACGCAATACGTTGACCTTGGATTGGAAAATGCTCAATATCTATTTATAGAGCCTCAGCCAATTAGGTATTGAGTGTCATAAAATACTCTGACTGTTCTGTTATGCAAAGTACCCCATTCTCCATCAATGCATCAGGTCATACCTGGGATTCCCACTGAACAATAAAGGTAGATGGATTATAAATAAAACTAAACTCCAATGATTATCCGATCTTCCAAGGTTGGACCAATACAAAACTCTTCGTCTTGAGCATGCCACTACACTTTGAATGCCGGCCCGTGTTTGGATATGGAATATTGCTTTGTTTTACCTTATGGATCATTTTGTCCAATCTATCTTTATCCTGGTTTGGGTACAGTGGTAAAGTGCCTATTTCTAGTGGCGAAAGGTCCACAACGTCCGACCGTGTAGATTCTTGGTTCACAGGGGATATCCCCATCGATCATTTTGGTACGGGCGATGAGCGGAAGTTTTCTAATAGGTATTGGATCAATGACACATTTTACAAAAAGGGTGGTCCGGTTTTCTTCTTTGACACTGGTGTGTTTGCTCTCAATGACATATCCCCTGCGTTCAAAATAACTGAAAACAACAACACTGCAGGTGAGCATGGGGTTTCTGACTCCATGGTCTCAATCTTTCTAGAAGAGTCCTTGGGGAGCTCGGCCCTCATGGCACTCGCTCGAAGATATGGTGGACTCGCAATTCTGTGGGAACACCGTTTCTATGGTCAAAGTTTACCTTTTGAGCTGGACCTTGAAACTGGGATCGCAGTGGATGGTTATGAGGCATACAAATATCACACCGTTGAGCAAGTTTGTTAACCCCCTCCATCTCCTTACGCTGCCTACTTACTCGGTGCAGGCTCTACAGGACACGGTCTACTTTTCGGAGAACTTTCATCCACCCACCCTTAGCAGGTTTTGGTCCGCTTTATCCCCACACAACACACCATGGGTTTTTATCGGCGGAAGCTACCCTGGTGAGTTGGCCCTTTTTACAGGTATTCCGATTGCAGGCATTGAATAGCTGACTGTCATTTTCCCTTGTCGTCTCTAGGCATTCGCGCCGCCCTAGCACGGAAACGCAACCCCGAGACATGGTTCGCCAGCTGGGCATCCTCAGCACCCGTTCAAGCACAGGTCGACATGTCCGTATACTACAGCACTATGCAACACGTCATTCCCAGAAACTGCTCGATGGACCTACACGCTGCAGTAACACACGCCGATACCATATTGGATAGTGGGACACATGAGGAGATAGCTGAAGTCCGACAAGCAGTGTACATGACAGGACTGTTGGTCTCATCGGACTCACCGGGGTTAAGAGCCGGCATACTTTCACCTTACAAGGACTTCCCAACTTCGCCATCCGAGATGAGTCTGTGGACGATCGCGCAGATACTGGCCATTCCCTTCCAGCACACATCCCGCAGTTTCCAGATGCAGGGATTTTCCCAGTCACTGCGACAATTCTGTGACGATATGGAGCATTACAACATCAAATCCGCGCCTCCTTTTCCTTCTCCGTCTTTGGCGGAGGAGTCCAATCTGGCTTCCTGGGTTGAATTTCTAGAAAGCCCTCTGCGTAACAAGCAGATGCCTACTTCGATTGGTTTGGCTACCACACACAACTCGTCCACAGCTTTCAATGCGCTCCTTTCAGCTATCTACCGAAAGGTCAAAGATGAGAGAAGTAAGGAAAGCACATCTCCACTAGGCGCATCGCCATTTCCGGCAGATCGTATAAGTTGGATGTGGCAGTACTGCAGCGAGTTCGGCTATCTCCAGGTGAGGCTGATTCACAACCACCATGCCATCTTAGCTGACAAGAAGGACCAGGTGGCCAATATTAGCAACCCACTGAACTTCATTTCACGATTCTACAACGTTTCAAGTACACAATCCTTAGTCTGCAAATCAATATTCCCATACCTACCAACGCTCACAACCCCCAATGTAAGCTCAATCAATCAGTATGGAGGCTGGAATATCAGCGTGTCTAATGTGAGACCTTACCCAACCCTCTCTTCGTTGACTGTCAGACAGTTCAAATACCATTTTCATGAGCTAACCACACCCATAATTTGTTATAGGTCATGTTTTCGAACGGACAATACGACCCGTGGCGAGTTCTAGGGGTCCATGCGGACACAACCATCAATCCAAGCGCCCTGATCAGACAATCGACAAAGCTCATTCCCAAGTGCAATGATGTTCCACAAGACAATGCGGTGTTTGGCCAATGTTACGGTGGTCAGGTACGTATGGTACACATGAATGAAGTTTGCAGGACTATGATTGATTATTGAAAGCAGGTCCACGTTAGCGATCTTCTGGCCTCAATGAACACTCCAATTTCTGGACAGCCATCCCCTTTTGAGCTTGGCTTTATTCTGTTTTCAGATGCTCTCAAGGAGTGGTTTCAATGTTTCAATAATTCCAATTAGATCTTCGGAACAAAAGATAAACTATAGAGTAACAGTAGACTTCTTACAAACCAGCGTATCTTCTAGCGTAGGTAATACAGCTATATTGATCATTGAATGACCTAATAAGAGAGCCTTGGAACCTCATGGGGAATCGCGACAGATCTGTAAACCACCAACATAAAGGTCCACATAACGGAGTAGCCATGGAAACCTTGGAAAAAGATGAACCGTCGTGACCTGATTCGATCCGAGCTTGATTGATTGTTTCCAAATACATGCGGCTCATGAATAGATAGTGTCAAACTTGCTAGCCATCCACGCCCCGATCAATCCAAACACACCACCAACACCCAGCACATAAGCAAGTGGGTCACTAGGCTCAGGGACAGTATAAAAGATAAAACTAGCAATCAAAGCCGCTATAATCTGAGGGCCAGCGATAGAGACATTGTGCAGACTCATTACTAACCCTGGTCCAAAGGCTTCAGTCCTGCCCGTCTGATCATCGGAGACCCTCATAATATCCTGAGAAATCTTGGTGCTCACAAGCGCACTTGGGATCCAACTGGTACATGCCCAGCTTATTCCTAGGAGCCCGATGGGAATCATGGCCGTTATCATGGTGACGGCCCAGAACAAAGCGATCATACACACACCGAATAGCACCTGAGAGGCCACCCACATCCTTGAGAGAGTCGGCTGATAGGAGGAGTTATGTGTTTGACCTGAGCGGCTGTGGCAGCCCCATAGTGCTGGTAGAAGCAGACTCGCACTAAAGGCCACACAAGCATTCAAAAGCATTGCTTCTGCGCCGAATTTCAATGAATCGATGCGCATGTCGTTCATTATCTCTGAATCGTATTGCTCCGAGTCATTGCGATGCTGGCTCAACGCTGCGAAATCTAGGATGAGTGTCTGATTAACTGTGAACTCCGTGAGCTGACTTGCCTATGTTGTTGATATATCTGGTAGGTTTTTCCAGTTAGAAATGTGTGAGGTAAGGTGGGTCCATTGTTGGTCAACAAGACCAGCTAAGCGTTACTTACGTAGCCGTATAGAATAGGAAGGGAAACCAACCCATCCACGAAAGAAATTGAACCTTCCAAACAATAATCACTTCTTGGGGAATGCCTCTCCAAACGGCCAAGATGGCTTGAAGCGAGGTAAGCGAAGTTTTATGCTGCTGTGTGCACTTCTGAGCTCTGATGGGGGACTCGTCCTCTTCGATAATAAATATCAACGTCAGCAGAGTTAACATCAACCCAAAAGAAGCTATCAAGCACATGTTCTTCAACTGCGACTCAGTAAAAAGCGGCTTGAGCCGGCTCAAGTCTACTGATCCCGCCATTTGTGCGATGATATTTCCACCACCAGTCATCTGGGCCGCCCACGCAGAAGCCAGGGTTTGTTGATCTGGGTGACAAGTCTTGACGATGAGTGTGCGCAATCCAAGCTGAACAGGTTGAACGGATATATTTAGTGCCACCACGGAAACCACCGCCATAACCTTAGCTAACACCGGGCCTCGTCTTCCTAGACGAATTAAATCCGGTGCCCAACCCAAGGTTAAGAGTGACATGATAAGGCAAACTATGCCACTTGCTATGGGTAGTCTGTGGTTGCCAAATCTGTCACTGAATATACCTATTAAAGGTTGAACAAGGGCTCCTGCAAGGGGACCTGCTAGCCAGGTCAATCCTGTTCCGGTCTGAGTGATTCCAATTGACAATAGATAGGGCTGGCACCAGCGCGGATTTAGCAACGTTAGCAAAAGTTCGCAGTAGATTAGAACAAGTTGAGGAGGACTTTTACCGTGCCATACGACGCTAACAAAGCAAACACAAATTGTAGGCTAAAATATTAACGACACTGGTCAACTTGTAGGAGGAGGACACTCACGTTCCAAATCCACTGGATAGAGCCAGCAAGTAAAGACTCCCCGCACGACTTTGGAGACGGCAAGGTGTTTTTTCTTTAACATCTTTGAGGCGACATGGGTAGGCGGTTCTCTGCTGCGCCGGATATAGCTCTACATCTGCGGAAGATGAAGGGGCCGGGTCGGACTGGAATGACATGGCTAACCGTACTGATCACCGATTTCTTGGACTCGGAAAGGTAGCCCAAGGGCGGAATGTAAAATGGATTGAATTCAAATGTAAGGGAACAGTTGATACAGAATGGACTATGAAAGTGTACATATTTACATTTAGAGATGTGTAATGTGGCCTTAGATATCTGGTGTCCAGTCCCACATCTCGTACCTCATCAGCTTTCCCGTTTTGCTTTTCCCCTCCTCATCCTCCTGCCCCCCCTATGAATGATACATATTGTTTTCTTATTTTTTACCACTACGGATTAGTAGTGACCTATGTCAATTGTTCATGTGCCAGTGAGATCTTGTCGAGAAAGAGCTGGGTCTGCTGACCTGACTTCACCCCGCGTCTGACCGAACACTAAGCTTCTCACTTGGACAGCTAGTTGGACTGATCCGATGGCCAAGTCTTAACAAGCATCACGGGAATCCCACCCGATGATCATCCGTGATACAGTAAGATTCTGAGTCAGAATTCCGAGATACGTGAAACGGCCAGCCCCTGGCCAGACCCAATCTACTCGACAAATTGCCTGACGCAGACAAGGTCGGTTAGCCACGCTAAATGGTTGGAACTCCGTGCCTAGTTCTTCCTCCTTCCCGTCGGGCGCCTCGCTTACGCAAATATCTCTCACGCTCTGGTACGGCCATTTTACTAGAATATTTCCGGTTAGTCCCTGCGACGGGTTCTCCCTAACGTGAAGCTCCGATTGGCTGGTCTAAACAAAGAAACTGCAGTCTCAGTGCTACTCGTCTTGTGAGTTGTAACTCAATTGCGAATGACGAGAAACCAGGGGTAGGTGGCCAGTGTGGGCAGATTGAAATAAGAACTACCGCAATCAGGGGGCGCATGATGCCTTATCATCCCCGCTTTCTCCATTTGAACGTGTTGCATCTACGATTTCTCTCTAGAACCTTAAACCTCTCTTCTTTTCTCTACACATTTCGTCCCTAATGGAGGAAGCAAAAGTCTCGAACCAAAAGGTTGGTGTGGACCCTTTCTTCTCCAGTGGTAGAAATAATCTCTGAGATGGCAGGCTTCTTTTCAGGTTCCTGATATTGCTCTCGCGCCCCTCGAGTCTGGCCGTGAGGCCGAGGAGGCCAGCACGGGGCCAGAAGACGATCAGGCAGCTTCCGATGCTCCGCCCGTTGATTCTGGATTAGGAGAAATAGTCCTGCAGCTTACCGATCTTGACAACGGTATCGTTGGCTGGGATAGTCAGCATGATCCTTCAATGCCGTTGAACTTCTCAAATGCCCACAAGTGGACTCTCATCGCTCAAATCGCCGCCATTACATTAATTTCACCATTGGCTACCACAATCGTGGCCCCGGCTGCCTCATACATTGATGCCGATCTCCACAATTCCAGTTCCATCTTGTCCAGCTTCGTGACGTCTGTTTATCTTCTCGGTATGTCAAGCGACCGGTCCAGAATTCATGTATCAAGTGTGCTTTCATTGAAGAATTGATTCACTAATAACTCTCGAAAAAATAAAGGGTATGTTGTTGGACCCCTTCTTCTAGGCCCCGCAAGCGAAATTTGGGGACGACGTCCGGTCATGTCGATTTCCAATTGGTCCTTCGTGGTCTGGCAAATCGGCTGCGCCCAGGCTCCTAGCATTGGCGCTCTAATTGCCTTTCGATTCTTGGCAGGTATCGGCGGGGCAGGTTGTATGACCCTTAACGGTGGGGTGGTGGCAGATCTGTTTATCCCTGAAAAACGCGGCGGTGCCAACGCCATCGCGGTCTTGGGGGTAATCTTCGGCCCCGTGCTAGGCCCCATCTGTGGAGGTTTCATTGCGCAACGGGCGGGCTGGAGATGGGTTTTCTGGACCCTCTGCTGCGCTGGCGGGGTGTTCAGTGTCGCGATCGAGATCTTCAATCGTGAGAGCTACGCCCCAGTGTTGATGGCTCGTAAGACGGCCCGACTAGCTAAGGAGCTGAACCGGAGTGACTTGAGGTCTTGCTACGACAAGACTTACGATGTCAACAGCCCACCGCCATCCTCTTGGCAGAAGATGAAGCATGATCTGACGCGACCGCTGCGTATGCTCTTCCTCTCGCGCGTCGTTGCTATCTTCTCCAGCTACATGGCCTTGATCTATGGATTGTTTTACCTGCTTCTCACCACCATCACCACTGTCTACAGCGACACATATCACTGGTCGCCTGAAATCACGGGGTTGGCATACTTGGGCCCCAGTCTTGGATTCCTGGCTGGCCTTATGATCATTGCCTCGACTAGTGATAAGCTGATTGTCAAGCTGACGGAAAAGAATAAAGGTGTCTACGAGCCCGAGATGCGGCTTCCTTTTATGGTATTGTTTGGCATCTTGATCCCCATTGCCCTCTTCTGGTACGGGTGGGCAGCCGACAAGGCTGTATTTTGGATTGTTCCCATTATCGGCCTGGTCCCATTCGGATTTGGCATGCTGGGTATCTTTTTCGCCATCCAGATGTACATGATCGATGCATTCCCCCGGTATGCAGCCTCCGCAATGGCAGCCATCACGGTTTCCAGATCACTTCTCGGGGCTCTGCTCCCGCTCGCGGGGCCCCCTTTGTATAATCGTCTTGGTCTGGGTTGGGGAAATTCTCTGCTTGGTTTTATCGCACTTGCCATGATCCCGGCCCCGTACTATCTCTGGAAGTATGGTCGGTCTATCAGGATAAATCATCCCATTGAACTGTGATGCCTTTGTGCGTACATATTGTTGACAGGTCAGGTGACGGTCCAGTTGTGAGAAGCGTCACTTTCCATCTGCTTCGATCTTTTCTCTCTTCATAGGACCTAATATACTTCGTCCGCTTTCCTCTTGCCTTCCAGCTTCGGCTCCGCATGCTTAGCTGCACATTTCCTCTCCTTGCACAACACATACGTGCTAACACCACCCACATGGAAGAAAGGGAAGAAAACCAGTTGCCTTCTTCCCTCACGCAAGATGCTCACTGCGCGAAATGCCGAATAGAATTCTTTGATCAGGAAGGTATTTGGTAACCCTGTAATGAGCTCTGTTCCCGAAACAGCTCGACTGACATGAAAGCGCCGTGTGTTACGTATCAGTCATGAGGGAAGAGCCCGGAAACAGAATGCCTGATTACTAAGGATTGGGGATGATAAGGCGGGGGAAGAAACGTGAGCGGGACAGAGAGAGCTTTGACAAAAGTACCTGGTTTCCAGTTCGGCTTTTTAGACCTGGACAGGCTATTTTCTTCCTTCTCTGCCTTCGCTGTGCTTTTAAGTGGAGCATTTCAGGTCAATATCACGACTGGGCTTTTGACATAGCTCTCTCTACGTAGTGGACATATCACTCTGCAACTACCTAGGTTAACCAGATATTTATCGTAGTTAATTGATACAAATTGTGCAGACTTCACGCGACTTGCGCGTCTATCGCCCCAGGGGTTCCTTTTACAGTTCGCCATGGAGCTGAATTAGAGCTAGAGAACGCAAGATATCAGGATACCTTGCGTTAAGGACTCTCTGGGATTTGTGCCTCTAGCGCCTCGGCCTCCTGAAATTGGCCCAGGCCCCGGGGTGTTAAACCCAGCTCGCGCATGCTCCAAACGGTCTCAGGATGCTCCTCGCCTAACACCCTCTTGTGAAACTCGGTCCAACGTTTAATCAACGACCGCAGTTTTCAAAACTTGAGACTCGACGTGCAGCGCAATCACCAAATCACTGCCAGCGATGTGGGGTGGCCATCACTCAACTTTCGGCACGGCCCTCTGTGAAACAGAATTTTGGTGTCCCTAATGAAAATGTGCCTGTTATATTGCGCTATGCCATCTCAGAGATCATTTCTACCACTGGAGATGAAAGGGTCCACACCAACCTTTTGGCCCGAGACATTTGCTTCCTCCATTGGGGACGAAATGCGGAGAGAAAAGAACAGAGATATAGCGACCTGGAGAAAAATCCTAGATGAGACACGTTGAAATGGAGAAAGCGAAAGTGATAAGGCATCATGCGCTCCATGATTGTGATAGTGCTTATTCCAATCTGCCCACACTGCCACACTGGCTGGCTGCCTCCCTGGTTTCTTCTCAAGACGAGGACTAGTTAGTGCTACCCTGCAGACTTTCCCGGAGATTGAAACATGACCATTA
Source organism: Penicillium cf. viridicatum (assembly GCA_028974045.1). Lineage (NCBI taxonomy): Eukaryota > Fungi > Ascomycota > Eurotiomycetes > Eurotiales > Aspergillaceae > Penicillium > Penicillium cf. viridicatum. The sequence continues at coordinate 4,964,724 of JAPQKQ010000002.1, read as the reverse complement.
GCAGGGTATTGAGCGCGAGAGCCTGATTAGTCCCGGGTCGCTCTATCGGGATCCCTGCAGGTTGTAACACTAGGCGCGGCTTTTTGTTCTTTCAGTAAATCTGAGATCCACCTGAGGTGGAGAAAAGCTTGTTGCAGCGGGCAACAGCATGTACCGTATAGGTGTACGGAGTACTCCGTACATATTATTATTATTATTATTATTATTTATTCCTCGGGCTTTTTACGACCTTGGGTCGTATGTAGTTCCCTAGCTAGTGTGCGCTGCACCGTTGACTATGTACATTCGAATAGCAAAACCACTATACTTTGTTCGATTCAGACCTAGTTCCTTTTTTACCCTTCCGGGGCCAACCGGCCAGTCTTCATTGCAAACGCGATGACAGCTCTGACAATCTTGACATCCGGTTTCCATGCCCTTTCATTCAACTCACTTGTATCTTCTGTAGTCTCAGGCTTACCTCCTAGCATCTTTGACAGACTGCCAAGACTCGGTCCCACGGTTTCAGCCAGTGCGCAGCGTTGTTCATTCCATCTTGTACATCGAAGCAGGAAATGTGAGACTGTTTCGCGCTCGACGCCACATCCACATACATCAGTGTCGGCCTTGCCGATTCGGTGGAGATAACTATTCAGTCTGGCATGACTCGTGGGGAGTTGAGCTAGTATTGACGCTTTCTCCCGATCCAAGCTATCGTACAGCACCCTTGTGCGGGGTACTCCGTACATATGCTAGTATATTCATCGTACCAAGGTATGAGAGATATTACGCGTAAGCGGCCATGTCGACTAGATAGATTATTAAGGCCAAAAGCAGGATCCACAGCGGACAGCCGGCGGGGATCCGGATACAGCGGCCCGGTGCCAATCAGGCTCTCGCACTAACTTCCTGCTATTTATGTACATAACGGACATATTGATTTGCCTTGTGCAGGTAAGTCCGAGTTACCACGCTAAGTAGTCGGGAACTTCGTGCCTACGTCGATACAAGCCTCGAACCTGCTCCGCTGAGATGCATTTGAACCGATGACAAACAGAAATATTTCTTTATCTATAAATAAGAGATCTCATTGCAAATACGTGAAGGGGTCTAGTAGCACAGTAAAGAAGTGAGCCAAGAGCAATCGACGAACATCAGAGGTAGTTCACCATGTCCAGGCCGAATTCCGTTCGGAACAGACCATCAGCTACAGTTGAAGAAGATTGGTCTAAGATCACGGATAAAACGGCCAGGAAGCGAGTCCAGAACCGCGTTGCCCAGCGAAACTACAGTGAGACCCTGCCGGCCCATTATTTTGTGAACTATTTAGCTCAGGTCAGACCCATAGGAAGAAATCTGAAACAGCGAATTCAAGACCTTGAGCGGCAAAATGGCTCGGAATGTGTGAGAACCATAAAAGATACTCTTCACTGCTGTTCCGAAGGGCAAGCTGTGAGGAGCCAAGATGAATGTGCGGATACTTGCATAGGTGTCCCATTGCACCAACACCAGGCCGGCGAAGTTCATAACCCGCACAATCATTGCGTTCAAGCATCGGCAGAGCCTGAATTAGCCTATCCAGTGTCTTTTCTCAAGCCTACCCTTATCAATAGTCAGAGATCTCCCCAAAGTTTGAATCATCTACTTTCTTTGGGAGGGACAGCGAGTCATGGACAGAAATATGGGGGTATACCAATACCTTCTCTTCGGTCTCCAATAGACTGCTCCGAAGACTCACTTCAAGTACCATCGGAGCAAGCTGATGAGGCTTTTTCTGATAAGGACTGGAGTAAGCCAACTCTAAATAGCACACTCTTGACTTTATACTGATCACTGCCGGTGTAGGTGAAATTCCGCGGTGGCTGGTGAATTTGGACCCAAATTCACTTGATCCAGAAATTGCTGGAGCAATCGAAGAAGAGGCCAACGATTTTCAACCCACTTTGCAGAAGAATAGTGAGAATTTGATTAAACCAAATCTTCCCGTGGCGGAAACAGACTTCTGTTCTCGCCGTTCGGAATGTGTCGCCAGGGAGACTCGCCGTATTGGCAAAGGAATCGCTGTACCCGGCGACTCTGCCCCTTCCAAAAGTAAACATGGAATTGATCCGGATGGCATGAACAGGGCACAGCAATCAAGCACGGTTCCTGATATCCCACCGGACACGGCGAGCTTGCAAGAAAGGGTCGAGTTTCTTCTCGAATGTGCGAACAGAGTCGGGTTCACCAAATTTGATACAGCCATATCCCATTATTACACAGCCGAATTTTCCCAATCATCGATTGCTTTCAATGCTCAACGAGTTAGCAGAAAGCGACACTTGCCTGAGGTCCTGGCTCTTATCCGCGAAAAGGCCAACTCGTGGAGTCAGTGGGAAGCTCAGGGATATCGTGACGAAACATTGAAGTCTTCGGAACAATTCCTACTGGAGGAATATAGACATGCAAATTCATTGAGTGACGGGCAAATATTCCAGCATATAAGGCGTAAGTCGCTAGGTCATAAGCAGAGCCCAAGTGAAGATCTTATCTCAGATGTCAATAAGACTCTCCAGGCAAAGGTATTCAAGTCATTCTCATCCATTCGATTTATATCATGCTGACGTTTTACCCGTGCAATATACAGCTCCCAAATTTATGGTCGCTTGTAACAGCTCTTACTTCAGATACTAGAATGTTGTGTCAGAAGGACCAGACTTGTGTCATACTTTTGACTGTGTCCCTATTATACTTCTATCAGAAAGTCTCGCTGGATTTGCTGCTGTGCTGGGTTGATATCTGTATGAGCAAGTAATATCTGTTGTCGGAGTATGAAGACCGGCATACCGGAGGATTCATTAATCCTACATGTTTTGTAATTTGTGTTATGTAATCGAGGCTCCATATAAATTGCCAGCGGAGTCGATACAGAAATACAGAGACTTGAACTCCATTGATTGGAACCCCTTAGTTTTACGATACCACTTCAACCAACAGTTATAAGCCCGGTTCGCACCAAGTGAGACTACTGCATCTAGTATATCACTCCCCTAAAGCTACCCAAAGGGTGGCACCTGTTGAAGCTATACAAAGCTACCCCTAAATCTAAGAATGGAAGCAGCATCAATCCTCTCCGCCATAAAGGGCGAAAAACTGAAGGACGCGCCGCAGTGGCTTACCTAGTATACAAAGGTATAGCTCTATACGATATAAAAGAATGTGTAGGATCTATGCAATCTAGATCTTACCTCGTCGTCGCTAACCGACCTCTCCTAAAAGCGACCCGATCCTCTCTAAGAACCGGTAGAACCGGAATACCCCGAGGACGGTAATAAAGTAGAGAAGAGGACCTAGCGAGACCGAATAGACGTATATAAAATGAAGTATACGAAATAGGAGAAATAAGCGAAAGGACTAAGTGATATTAACGAGTATATCCTTACCTATCTTGACCTAATATATCACCTTGCTTTAATTATATATCGTACTCCGTATAATAGGCTTATATATCTAAAGGCTCGGTTTATACGTTCGATAGCGTACAAAGAAGAGATTCGTATAAATTAGAAGGTCTTCGCGATATAGAAACCGACTAGAGACGTCGAGTAATAGCTTTAAAAGTAGAATTTACTAAGGGAGTAAGTAGTTAGTCTTAGTATCAACGATAGTAATACCAATCGAGACTTCTTATATATAGTAAAGGAAGTACTACTAATTTAGTAGTAAAGAAAATACTAGGAGATTATTATAGAGAAGAAAGTATACGATACTCGAGATCTTCTCGAATTATTTCGTACTATAAACTATAAGATAGGTATTTAAACTATAACCTTAACTAATACTCCGAAAAGCGCTTTTTCAACCTAGTAAGGATATTAAGAAGCGAAACTATAAGAAGCAAAGCTAGAAGTAAAGTAAGAAGATCTTCCTTTTAATAAGAGGTGTGACGATCTGGATTCTGGATTCTTCGGCCGAATACTTTCTGCCATCGTTGACCGCCTGCCGAGTTTGACTGATCGTTTGTTTGTGACAGGATCCCACAAAGGATCCTGCCCCAGTAGATCTTTTTCTTTCTTTCTTTTTACTCTCTATACTTAGTATTTTCGTTGGAATGCACTCTTTTTATCAAAGAACTGGCTGGTAACATAATACTAAGTACCACTTTCATTTCTAAAGGCAGCAAGACTATATAGACCTTTTATTGTGATAGGTCTCGGTCACGCCTTACCCTACTTTTCGTTCCTTGGCATCGTATAGCTAAGACCTAAACCGAACCCGAACTCCGAGCCAATCAAGATAGTTAGAACTAGATAGAACCCTAGTAAGCAGCCGATTGCTACTTTGCCCGATAATAAAGAAGACCGAACCGAGCGACCGACTATCGTTTAAGAACCGACGACCCTAGTGATAACTAGTGAACCTAATAAAGATAATAACGATAGAGAAAGACCCTCTATACGCGAAAGACTATAGAAGACCCCGATAAGAGAGCGATTCTACGAACTCGCCTAGGAATACTATAGACTAAAAAGAAGAGTATAAGAACTCGAGGATAAAGCGATTATCCTCTATACTAACAAAGTTAAGACTAAGGTTTTGATTAAATAGTTTATTTAAGAACGAGATAAAGCGATCGTATACCGTGATATTGCGACCTATAAACGAGGAGACCTTATATTCCGTCTCCTAAACCAGAGTACTAGCGTACCGATTATAGAGGCCGCTACTAATCGAAGAACTACGAAGATACCTAACGCTCCGATACTTAGCGATAGCAAAGAAGTCCGATTTAAGACCTAGGAAACCGTGATCCGTTAGAAACTCGAAGTAAATACCGACTACTACCCGCTACTAGTTTACCGTAAGCTCTACGTATAGAGTTATTGCGAAGGAAAAGCCTAGTTATATATTATACCTCGAATAAGCTCCGAGTCGAGCAACCTATACGTTGATTCCGATAATATAATCATCTACCTAAGAACCGTCTTCGTAAACCTAAACCGACGTACCGAAGCCTATATAGCTTACTATAAATTAAGGATAAAACCGAAAGATAACTTTACCGATTTCCTCGCTGAATTTATATAGCTTACCGAAGAAGCCGCTATTATCTAAGAGAACCGGAAACGTAACCTATATTCGAAACTACTATACCTACTCTAGAGTTAAGTGATATAGGTAGTTAACTAGAACCTAATTCCCTTTAAAACTTTTACCTAGAACTATCAAAGTATATCCTACGAGATCAACCTTTAATAGGAAGCTAAGTCGATATCTCGTACTCGTACTAACGTGCCCTCTATAGGAAGCGGAGCTAGAACCGGAATAGTAAGTTTAATATATACTCCCTATATAAAGCGTAAAGGAAGCTTTAATTTTATTAGTCTATTAACTTCTAAACAAGATACCCTAATAAAGGAAGGTCGATACTTTAACTATAAGGAGTAAGGATATATAACCTATGATTATCTAAAGAAGAAACCGAGTACTATAGTTACTACTACTACTCCGACTCCGACGCCCTATATTATAGAGATTAATAAATTTAAGGTCGAGAACGACTAGGGAAAAGCTAGTGCCTAGGCGAAGTCTCCTACCTAGGTAGACGGAAAGTATTACTATACTCGCTAGATTTAAAGAAGTTAGTTAGAGGTCCTAAAGATAGTTTAGTTTTTAATACTTAACTAATATACAATAGATACTCCTTTTCTCTTTTAGTACTTAGTAATACCGGAGTAGACGGATATATTTTTATTAATTTAGTAACGATAATATTATTTAGAAAACGATTTAGTATCCGGGTAGAGAGACTTCTATAGGAGTACCCGGTTAGAGGATTCGACGGAAAACTTAGTAAACTAATTAGATATATAGTATTCCTTACTATCTATATCGATAGAAGGATATAACGATAAGTTCTAATATTAATCGCGGATCTCGGAAAGTACGATATAATTCTTAGATATATATAGTTCGTAGAGTATAACGTTCTTCTTGATTGCCGACGGTATTAAATAATTTAGCTAGTAGATAAGACCCTCTTTAATAAAGTTATAAGTAAGATTATAGTCCCGACCCTAACGGTTATTCTAAAGAGACCTTTATAAGATAGTCGCTACTAAGTAGATATAGATCGTCGAGACCGTCTCTTTAAAGAGGGAGAGGAATTTTTCGGCCGAAAAACTTCTAAAGATAGTAAAGAGAGGTAGAACGTATTTCTACCGAAAAAAGAGAGGTATAGAAGAGAACGCTAGTATAGATACTAGTAGATAGAAGAATAACGAAAGATAATCCGAAATTTAAATAACAAAATAAAGACAATAATCCCGAGGATTAAGGATTAAAGTAAAGAGATACTATCGATCGATATTAGTACTATTAGAGGTATTAGCTTTAATAGACTCTATAAAAAGGGAAAGGTTAATAAAGAAGTCGAAACCTTTATAACTTCTCTCTATAAGATTAACTATATTATCGAGGTAAAGAGCGTATAAGCTTAGGATCCCGAGATTGTTAAGATCCTAACGGTCCTCCCGAAAGAATACTACGACCTAGTAGAGGTCTTTTTAAAAAAGAAATCTAATAAACTACCACCCTATAGACCTAGTATAGATTATAATATCATTCTTAAGGCTAAAGTATAACCTAGATATTGTCCTCTTTATAAGCTATTACTTAAAGAACTAAAAGTAGCTAAAAAGTATATTCTTAATAATCTTAAGAAAGGATTTATTATCCTAAGTTCAGCTCTATATATATCTCCGATCCTAATAGCAAAGAAATCTAATAGAGGACTTCGCTTCTATATTAATTTCCGAAAACTAAATATAATTACGAAGAAGGACTATTACCCTCTACCGCTGATTAATGAGGTATTATAGCGAATAAGTAAAGCTAAGATCTATATAAAGCTTAATATTTAGCAAGGTTTCTACCGGATTCGCTTAATACTAGGAGCAGAAGACCTTACTACTTTCTATACGAGATATAGATCGTTTAAGTATAAGGTAATACCATTTAGATTAACGAATAGACCGGCGACTTTTTAGAGATTTATAAATAATATTCTTTAGGAATATCTAGATAAATATATAGTCGCCTTTATAGATAATATCTTGATCTATAGTAAGAATATCGAGGACTACTAGCGATAGGTTAGGGAAGTACTCCGTCGCCTATAGGAAGTAGGGTTATAAATTATATTATCGAAATCCGAGTTCTCGGTAGAGAAAACTAAGTTCCTCGGATTTATTATAAGTATAGAGGGGATCGTAGTTAATCTAGAGAAAGTCAAGGTGATTTAGTCGTAGTATATACTAACTACCGTAAAGGGAGTATAGTTATTTCTTAGATTCTATAATTTCTACCGACGATTTATATAAGGATATAGTACTATCTCGAAACTATTATATCGACTAATAAGATAAGACGTCCCGTTCGAATAGTTAACTAGTTATAAAGAAGTATTCTAAATTTTAAAGAAGAAGCTAGTTAGTATACCGATTCTCCGATACTATAATCCGGTTCGATAGACCTAGGTTAAGATAGATATATCTAATAGAGTTCTAGGAGTAGTACTCTCCTAGTACTATAAGAAGGAAGAATTCTAGTACCTAGTGGTATTCTACTTAAAGACTATATAGCCTATAGAACTAAACTATAAGATACGCGATAAAGAGCTTCTTACGATTATTCGCGTATTATAAGAATAGAGACCTAAGCTAGAAGGCCTTTTAAGAAAAGATCGTTTTAAGATTCTAATAGATTACTAATCTCTTAAGTACTTTATAACGACCCGACAAATAAATTAGCGATAAGTAAGATAGAGTAAGTTCCTCTCTTAGTTCTATTTCCGAATCAAGTATCGTCTAGGAAAGAAGAATATTATTACCGATATCCTATTATAAAAGGAATCCCCCTATATAGATAATAGACGATAGTTTACGATACTTCCGAAAGACTATCTAGAGAAAGGAGTCTATCTAGTAACTTACTTAGCTCTAATAGAACTAGAATCGGAGCTAAACGAACTAAACGGACTAGATATAATTAAAATCGTTAAGCGAGTAAAAGAAGTAAATCGTCGAAGTATTAAATTAAACAAATTCCGTTAGGTAGCGTAAGCTAGAGATAGTACTCGATAGATACTATAGGATAGACTATTTCTTTATAAAGGACGACTCGAGGTTCCGGATAAAAGAGACCTCTATACTCGTCTGCTTAATAAGATATACCGACAACCGTTAACTATATATCCTAGTATTAAGAAACTAAAGAAGCTAGTGTCGATACAATATTACTAGTATAGATAGGTAACTAACGTAAAGCGATATATCGATAACTATCTAATCTATAAGCGTATTAAGGCTTAGAGAGACCGGATACCTAGATTATTACGACTACTACTAATTCCTAAGAGACTATAGTAATATATTGTAATAGACTTCCGGTTATTTCTAAAAGATCGTTACGGTTATAATACTGTCTTTGTCGTTGTTGATCGATTGAGTAAGAGACCGATATCTATTCCCTATTATAAAGATATAACCGTAAAGTAGATAGCCCGACTATTTATTGACTATATTATTCGGATTATAGGAATCCTAGAGACGATTGTCTCTAATAGAGGAGGATAGTTTATCTCTGAATTCTAGACTGAATTCTATAGGATCCTTAGGATTAAAAGAAAATTGTTAACTATATACTACCCCTAGATAGATAGATAGAGTGAGATCGCGAATCAATATATAGCCTAGAGGTTACGGCCGTATATCGAGTAGAACTAGGATAACTAGTCGGAGATCTTGCCGATAGTTGATTTTATAGCTTCGATTCTTCCCTAGGATATAATAAAGAGGTTACCTTTCTTTATAGAAAGAGGATACGAACCGTCGATAATATTCGACTAGAAAGATCAAGAGATAGTGACTCCTAATAAGCAAGATATAGTATAAATACTCTCTAAGTTATAAGATATCTAGACCGAAACTAAGGAGTAAATTGCGAAGTTATAGCAATTATAAATTCGATAAGCGAATAAGTATCGAAGAGAAGAGGACTTCGGAGTTAATAACTTAGTCTTCGTTACGATAAAGGACTAGCTTCGAGATCGACCGAGTAGGAAGCTTTTATACCTAGCTAGCGGCCCGTATAAGATTACCGAGAAAGTCGGGAACTCGTATAGACTCGACTTACCGGATTTAGTTCGAGTCTACCCTATTTTCTACCCTAGTAAGCTACGAAAAGCCGCGACGACTAAGCTATTAATAGGATAGCACCCTAATCCTCCCCTACCGATAGAAGTTAATAAAGAAGATAAGTAGGAAGTCGAGAAGATACTTAATACTAGAACGTACTACCGAAAACTGTAATATCGAGTATAGTAGTTAGGTTATAATATAGATCTAAAGTGGTACCTAGCCGGCAATTTTAAGTATACGCCGTATAAGATCTAAGAATTCTATGAATAGTATCGTTCGAAACCCGGCCCCCCGATACGCCTATAAGAATGGCTTGATATAGATAAAGAAGAGCAAATTATTGAAGACCATGTTGACGATAACAAGCCGGCATTTAGGGACTAAATACATTCTTGGTCGGGGGTTATGTGACGATCTGGATTCTGGATTCTTCGGCCGAATACTTTCTGCTATCGTTGACCGCCTGCCGAGTTTGACTGATCGTTTGTTTGTGACAGGATCCTACAAAGGATCCTGCCCTAGTAGATCTTTTTCTTTCTTTCTTTTTACTCTCTGTACTTAGTATTTTCGTTGGAATGCACTCTTTTCATCAAAGAACTGGCTGGTAACAAGAGGAAGTACCTATATAGTAACCCCTACTATAAAGTAGCTAAATACTAGGTTCTAAATAAAGCTAGTCGTCTAGAAGGATATACCCTAGAGAAAGGGAAGCTAGAGAGAGCAAAGAAGAGACTAGCTAAGGATATAGGCTAGAAACAATAGGTCGATAAGGTGATAGCTAATACTAAGCCGAAATAGACTAAATATACTAATTAAGTTAGCTTTACTACTATCTATAAAGGAGTATATCGAGGTTAGTAATATAAAGGCTAGTAGTAGTCTATATAGGTTAGTAAGTATATACTATCTATAGTAAGGACTAATAAGCTATCCCTCTGAGATCGATAGATTCTCGATATAGGATCTAGCTCCTATATATATAATAACTAGGATCTATTTACCGAGTTTATACCGGATATTATTGAATTAACTACTAGCGATAGTACTACCTAGGTACTAGGCAAAGGCACTATACGCCTAGTAGGAAAGTACCTAGAGAAAGGAAGGATAGAGATTATACTAAATAATATACTATACTCGCCTAGTGTAAAGGGAACTTGGGCTCTGGACCAAATTCTCTAACAAGGATACTCTTTATGATAAAATGCAAGCATTTACCAAAAAGACCACTTATGATAACCGAACAGGTTATCATACCAGAGTTTCCACTATACCCACATTTTTTCTTAAATGCGACCGAGAGATCCACTTATGTGGTTTGTATGGATTATCCATTACAATTATCTCCCCCTTTCCACGGGACACGTCCTCGTGGACCATATACACGGCGTAACGGTAATGGTATACGTTCAGAGGCCTAAGGCATAACGTTTTGGGGCCGAAACCAATTCGGGGATAATATAGTGTAAGTCTCAAAGGTTGGCACCTAGTGCTAGCGTGATCATGCCTGATTTCAGGACACGTGACCGGGCTAGTTATAATACTCCTTTACCAAGGGGGAAGGTTCCGAAAGGACGCACCTCCGTTTCGAACCTAGGCCCTCGGCTGTTCGGTTATCATAATTGTAAAGGGAACTTGGGCTCTGGACCAAATTCTCTAACAAGGATACTCTTTATGATAAAATGCAAGCATTTACCAAAAAGACCACTTATGATAACCGAACAGGTTATCATACCAGAGTTTCCACTATACCCACATTTTTTCTTAAATGCGACCGAGAGATCCACTTATGTGGTTTGTATGGATTATCCATTACACCTAGTTTCTATACAAATCTAGTATTATATACGATACTACTAAAGAAAGGTAGGACTTAGTACTAGCGTATAAACTATATCTAGGATCCTAATAATAGAGCTATCGTTAACGTATACCTATAGGATTAATATAATCTCTAGCTCTTTAATAAACTAGGCGAGGTTATACTATAGTAGATATATATTACGTAAAGGATATCGGTAAAGCCGTAGGAATTAAAGGTATTAACCGATATTTAGTATCGACGACTTACTTATATTAAACCCTATACTATAGCAAAGCTTACTAGTATAGTAGATAGCGTCGTTCTTAAAGGCAAAGAGAAGTAAGTATTATAATATCAAATATATTATATTAGGAGAGTACCTAAGTAGATCTCTCGTCGACTAGTTAGACGTACCTTTAGACGATTTAGAAGGATATATTTCGATCTAATATAGCTCTTATTAGTAGCGTATAATCGATATTAATAGATATCTTATTTTTATATAGAGGGGCTAAGGTTCTATTAGATTATAATATATAAGCTAAAACCTAAATACTAGCTAGCGATTAACTAGTTCGTATAGCTAGTAAGGAACTAATAGAAGCTACCGATTAAGGCTTTCTACTACGATAATAAATCTATAATAGGCAAGGCAGCGGAGTATAGCTTAATAAGCGATAGTATCCTAATATATTATACTCTACTAGGCTACTTAGAGATAAACAGCTATACTAAGAGATCTAGCGGGATAATTATTACCTATATACGAATACTCTCTCTAGAAGGTAAGCTCCTAAAGGATCTATAGCCTAAATTTATAAGCGCCGCTATATAGTTATTAAACCGTACCCCTACCTATATTACCTCCGAGAATAAGTAGGTAATACTATAAGAGGAAGTAAGAAAGGAATTTATACTAATAGTACTAAGGATTAATCTAGCAAATATTAGATTATATAGAAGCTTAGCGTACTACTATATTAAGAAGTAAGTATAGTTAGATAAGATAAATCCGCGAGTAGAGATTAGCTTTCTAGTCGGATACCTTATATCTAATATCTATAAGATCTAGTTCCTATACTCGGGAAAGGTAAGATATATCAGAGATACCGTTATTAATAAATCTCGTAAATACTCGCTAGACTACGAGAAATCTTAGCCAATTCTACTACTACTACTACTTAGAGGGCTAGAAGAGTTTACCGACGACGAGGTTATCTAGGTAATTAATCATAAGATTACTAGTTAAGAAGTAACTAGTATATAGAAGCGAGAGGATTATAATCACTAGGATCCCTAGCTAGTAGATCCGATCTAGTAAGTAAGTAAGCCTAGCTATCGGGAAACCACCTTACTTTAGGGGGTAAACGAGTAGGTATTAATACCTACCCCGATAGGCCTATTACTTACTATTCTAACGTCTATCAATAAATTAACGCCTATTAGAAAAGAAGTAGATAAGATCTAGAAGGATTAAGATCTACTACTACTATTATTGGCAGCGCGTAAATCGCTTACTTCTTTCTCGAGAAATACGGCGGATTATATAGTAAGCTAGTATACCTTTAAAACCTAGTTTATAGTAGAATTGAGAGGACTTAGAGGGCTCCTTAATCTTATACGAAGCAATGCTTTAATTGACGAAGCTTGCTTTTGTAATTGAACGTAGTTCGAGGGCGTTTTCGGGTCCTAATCGCTCCCCCTACTCGGAGGGGGGGTAGGGGTTCGAAGACAAATATTTAGCTTCGAGATTACTCGATTAGGTATAAAGGGTATTAAACTAGCTGCTCCGAAGCTATTTTTAATTATCTCCGATTTAAAAGCTTTAATTTGTATAAGGGGGTATACTTCGAGGAAGTCAAGTTTATTAATATAATTAATCCCGTTCTATATCTTAATTTTAACTATCCGACTATACGTACGTTTTAATACCGTAAAACAACTAATATCTAGAGGTTATAAAAGATAAGATAAATATACTAGTATATAGATTAGTATCACCCTATTTTACTCGCAAATTTCGTTAAATTTAGGCGTTAAATAACTTCTATAGCCGTCGAGTATCAAAAGCCGGTATACCCCCTTTATATATAAAGTACTAGGAATAAAGAGCTTCTTAAGCTAACGAAGGCCAATTTTATTAGAGGTCTAGCCGTTAGGACTAACCTCGAAGCGCTAATCCTCCGGGAGGCCCTTAAACTATAATTTAAGAAAGACTTTGCCTTTAAAAATTATATACGGAGGAAGGGCCTAGCTAGAAGTATTCGTATACTTAATTATAGTTACCTACTCTCGATTTCTAGGTTATAAAAGTACTCGCCGACCGTAGTATTTACTCCTCGTTATAACTTTCGTAGTTACTATTAACCCTATCGCGAAACCGGTCTCGTTAAAGTTATAGATATCGTCGGGGTCGATTCTATATTAAAGGATCGTCTTTTAAACTAGATTAAACCACTCTCCGATGATTTTAGGGTCTTCGTATTTCGTACGCTTATAATTATATCGTTTCGAGAATCGGGAGGAAAGGAGAGGACGCCTTTTAACGAAATTTATAACCTAATTTTCGCTAACCGAAGGAACCGGGGTAGTTCTACGCTTTTTAAGGAGAAGATCCGCTATCTCTCGTATAGAAGAGGGCCGGGGGGCTACTCTACGTAGATCTATAGAGAGAATCTATTTTTTAAGAGATTCCTCCTTAATTCTAGTCAATTTAGATGAATTTACGCGAGAAATCGCGCGGCTTTGTACCCCCTTAAGGCGGCGGCGGAGGGAGGATTCGGGTATATTAAAACAGCGCGCTACTTCACGAATTGAAGAGATTTCTTGATTCTTAAAAGCCTAGGTAGCTAGTAAGATCCTACCCTCTTGCTCTATTGAATTTTTAGAGCTTCGAGAGCGTATTGGTGGCATAGTGGGTGGTTGAAGAAGAAGGGGGTAAATTAATTGACGCGTTTTGGATGAAGTGCGCCACTCGCTTGTGTGCGCCACTCGCTTGTGAAATACGTTAACTATAGGATTAATGAATCTAACAGAAATCTGTGGTATGGAAATATATGGTACAAAATGACTGATATTGAGAACTCTAACTCTTCTAAAATGACATGATCCGTAATTTAACCAATCTATGCGGATCTTGCTGACTAACTGTAATATACACTTTTGTATAGTATGTCGAGTACCAATGGTCATATGATTTTCTAGTATTATACCTTGTTTCTACCATATAATCTACCTTACACTTTGATATACCCCCTAGCTCTTAAAGCCTATATTTTCCTAGCTTTAAGAGCTGCTGATTCCTTCATTTTTCTACTGTTTCTAGATAAATCAGATACCTAATTTCTCTTATCCTAATTATCTCTCGGAAGAGATACTACTTCTATTTCGGAAGCGCTTTCGTAAGGCTATCTACCGGTATAGCCGTAGTTAGAACCTAGTCTATATTGACTCGACCCTCGCTAATCTCCTACTTTTCTAGTATCGATTGATATCTATATACCGTAGCTTCGTATATATTACCGACCCTTCCTTTATTAAAAGATCGATAGTTTACTAGTTATCGTATATAATAGATAAGGGGTAATCTAGCTAGAAGCCTAATACTTCGAGGACTCGGCGCTACTACTATATAGTTTTGCCTACTTCTACTAGAGTAAGAAGCTCTACTTTAGTAGTTAACGTTATAACTATCTTTTACTTAGTCGCTTTCTAGTTAATAGGGCCGCTATATAGCTTATAAATATAACCCTACGAGCTTTTCCGATCCTTATTATCTCCGAATAAAGTATTACTTATAAATTTAACTAACTTCGTAGTAAGCTAGAGATCTTAGTATTTATCTTAGTATTATTCTCTAGTACTATATTTAATAGCTTAGTACCTAGTTTTATATAGGTATTATATAACTCGGTTAATTATATTAATATACTTTAGACTAGGGTTTATTAAGAATTTAGCTAGCTTAGCTATAGCATTTAAAATATCTAGCTAGGTAATAGTAGTAGTGAGATCCGCAGAGCTCATTGTAGTCACATGATCTGCGTCTCTGGTTGCCCTAGGACACCGTGCGGATCATTCCTGTTCCGTACAATGCCACTTTAGTATACGTGGAACTCCGTATCGACCTATATATAGCATTGCGATACGTCCTATCTAATATAAACTATACGATCCTTTCTAAATCATATCTAGTAGTATATCGGTTTAATCCTCCTCCTACGGAGGATTAGGGAAGGGTACGACGGGATCCGCTAGAAGCCTTACGAAGAACGTACTAAAGAATACGACTCTAAAAAGGCCTCTACTACCCCTATACCTAATCCCGATATACGATCTAGCGGACCTAGGTTCGAGCGAGGACGTAAGGAAAATATATAATCCGGAACGTACGGAATAGTAGTTAGGAAGTTAGAGTAAACTAACGATCCGCTAACGTATTCGGTAAGCGAATGGATCACGCAAGCCAGTGGATCAGCCAACCCAAAACGCGTCAATTAATTTAACCCCTTCTTCTTCAACCACCTACTATGCCACCAATTCGCTCCCAATCCTCTAGCAATTTAGCAGAGCAAGAGGGTAGGATCTTATTAGCTATACAGGCTTTTAAGAACAAAGAAATCTCTTCAATTCGTGAAGTGGCGCGCCGTTTTAACGTCCCATTCTCCTCCCTACGAAACCGCCTTACCGGTATCAAAAATCGATCTGATTTACGCGCCAATTCGCATAAATTGACAGAAATTGAAGAGGAATCTCTTCAAAAATGGATTCTTTCTATGGATCTACGCGGAGCAGCCCCCGGCCCTCTACTATACGAGAAATAGCGAATCTTCTCCTCGAAAAGCGCGGAACTACCCCGGTTCTTTCGGTCGGCGAAAAATGGGTTTATAACTTTGTGAAACGACGTCCTCTCCTCTCCTCCCGATTCTCGAAACGGTATAACTATGAGCGTGCGAAATACGAAGACCCTAAAATCATTATAGAGTGGTTTAATCTAGTTCAAAAGATAATCCTTTAATTTGGAATCGACCCCGACGATATCTATAACTTTGACGAGACCGGTTTCGCAATAGGGTTAACAGCAACTACGAAGGTTATAACGAGGAGTAAATACTACGGTCGGCGAGCACTTTTACAACCCGGAAATCGAGAGTAGGTAACTACAATTGAGTATATAAATGCTTCTGGCTAGGCCCTTCCTCCGTGTGTGATTTTTAAAGGCAAAGTCTTTATTAAATCATGGTTTGAAGGCCTCCCGGAGGATTGGCGCTTCGAAGTTAGTCTTAACGGCTAGACCTCCGATGAAATTGGGCTTCGTTGGCTTAAGAAACTCTTTATTCCTAGTACTTCTTTACGTATAAAGGGGGGGTATCGGCTTTTGATACTCGATAGCCACGGAAGTTATTTAACGCCTAAATTTGACGAAATTTGCGAGCAAAATAAGGTGATACCAATCTGTATGCCAGCGCATTTATCTCATCTTTTACAACCTCTTGATGTGGGCTGTTTTGCGGTGTTAAAACGATCGTACGGTCGGATGGTTGAGACTAAGATGCGGAACGGGATCAACCATATTAATAAACTTGACTTCCTCGAAGCATACCCCTCTGCACGAATTGAAGCTTTTAAATCGGAGACAATTAAAAATAGCTTCTTAGCTACCGGTTTAGTCCTATTTAGACCCGACCGAGTGATTTCAAAGCTCAATATCCGGCTTCGAACCCTAACCCCCCTGCTAGCCGGGGTAGTGAATCAAGCCGGAATTTCACCCCAAAAACCCCTTCTACGGAGAAAGAACTACGTCGACAAGCTTCATCAATTAAAGCTTTGCTTCGTACAAGATCTCGAAGCCCGCCTAGCCCGTTAGATCGTACATTAAACCAGCTTGTGAAAGGCTTCCGTCTTACAATACAAGGTGCTATCTTACTCGCTAAAGAAAACAAGGAATTACGGGCCGCCAACGAGAAGCAGAAGCAAAAGCGTACTAGATCTCGGAGGCATATACCTGCCGAAGAAGGCCTTTCAGTTCAAGAAGCCTCTGCATTAATTATGTAGCAACAGGAGGCAACTGAGGCACCTCCCCCCGGCCCCGGTATATATGGAGAATCGACTATTTAGCCACGTACGCGGCCCCCCCGGGGGTGTGGAATATGCAGATTGCCAGGGCATAGAAGAGAAACATGTCCAGATAGACCAGTTAGTTAGTTGATTTAATTTAATGGCGTTTTGGTTAAGAAAAATCGATTTGAATTTAGTAGGTTGGGTTGGCTGATCCACTGGCTTGCGTGATCCATTCGCTTACCGAATACGTTAAGGGATACCCCTTACTAAGAATAAACGGTATAAAGGATATATAGCCCGGAGATATCTAATAGGCTCTAAGCTATCTATTAGGAGACGTATCGATCTAAGTAAAGCGTTACTCGCCTAAACTAGTTAGAAATAGATCTATATCTAGCGAGGACTAGCCTATATAAATAGAACGCCTCGCTACTATAAAAAGGGGGAAATAATAACTAACGTTATAGACCCCTAAGTACCTAAAAATAATATAAGTACCCCCGAAACCCTAGCCTTAACTAGTAAATAGGTCTATACCGGACTTCCCGGTAAGGTCTAAGTAGCGTTTAATATCCTTATAGCTAGAGAAAGAGAGCTCTACCTCTATATATATAATACTTAGGACTATAAAATAATCTACCTAATACTATATATAGCTATTGTGACGATCTGCAGGGATCTTTTTCGGCAGAATACTTCCTGCTACCGCTGACCGCCTAGGAAGTTTGTATTGTGACGATCTGAGTTCTTCGGCCGAAGACTTTCTGCCGTCGTTAACCGCTTACTAAGTTTGACTAGTTGTTTGTTATGGTAGGTTCCTATAAAGACCCTATCCTAGTAGATCCTTTTCTTACTTTCTTTTACTCTCTATACTTAGTATTTTCGTTAAATATACTCTTTTGATTAAGAACTAGCCGGTAATATAATACTAAGTGTGAAGGAACGAAGCCAAATTGATTCAATACTGACTAAGTCGACATGCTGTTTACAAAAAGCTTGGAGAAGAGAAGGATTGAAACAAGCGGGACAGTAATGAAGGTGACAGGCAAGGCGGTGGCAGAACGGGAGCGTGCGGGAAGGGAAGGCTATATGGCAGGGCCATATAGTAGGAAGCGGGTCTAACCCGTTACACTAAGTACTACTTCTATTTCTAAAGGTAGTACGACTATATAGACCTTTCTTTTGATAGGTCTCGGTCACGCCTTACCCTACTTTTCGTTCCTTAGTATTATATAGCTAAGACCTAATCTAGAAACCGAACCCGAACTCTAAGCTAATTAAGATAGTCGGAACTAGATAGAATCCTAGTAAGCGGCTAATTACTACTATACCCGATAATAAAGACCGAACTAAGCGACCGACTATCGTTTAACCGACGACCCTAGTAATAACTAGTAAACCTAATAAAGATAATAATAATAATATTAGAGAAGGACCCTCTATACGTAAAAGACTATAGAAGACTCCGATAAAGGAGCGATTCTATAAACTCGCTTATAAATATAGAAGAGTAATAGAAAGGATCCGAGAACTTAAGGATAAAGTTATAGTCCTTTAAGCTAATAAGGTTAAAACTAAAACCTTAATTAATTACCTTACCCTAGAATATAATAAAGTAATTACTTATTATAATATTATAATTAGAGATTAAGGAGATCTTACGTACCGACTCTTAAACTAGAATAGTACTAGTATACTAATCGTAGAGGCCGCTACTACCTATAGGACTATAAAGATACCTAACGCTCTAATATTAAGTAATAGTAAAGAAGTTCGATTTAAAACCTAGGAAACTATAATTCGATAGAAACTTAAAGTAAATACCGACTACTACCTATTACTAGTTTACTATAAGCTCTATATATAAAGTTATTATAAAGGAAAAGCCTAGTTATATATTATACCCTAAATAAGCTCTAAATCGAGTAACCTATATACTAACTCCGATAATATAATTTGTCGAACAGGGAAGGACCAAAATGACTTGATACCAAAAGCTTACTGTGCTTCGCAAGTGGTAAAAATGAGTGTATATTTCTAAAGAGCAATGTGCTCCGCTATTTAACCCCTGAATCGCTTACTCAGTTGTAGCAAGTAATTGGGAAGTGATCTGTAGGGGGATCCTATATACAAGAAGTGGAGTTATGTAAATGACGGGACGGGATAGGTATAATTCCGGCTAACATACCCCCCTAGGAGCCACCCTATAGGTTCTCCAATATTATAAACTTAGCTTTTTTATATAAGTTATTCTATTACTAAGTGCTATATATTAACTAGCCTAAGAGCTTCAACAAATACCTTATGAGATTGAGTCGGAAGAAGTTTAGTGAGTCTATCTACCTATATTTGAGTAGTAGGGACCTAGCGAATTGAAAAGTGGCCGGTATCTACTTCCTAGCGTAGCTAGTGGTTATAGATATCGACGTAACGAAGCTTCGTACGAAGCTATGGTTATTCCTTAGTAAGTAAATCAACCGTCTATTAGTTATCGTAATCAATTAATAGTCCTACGTTATAGTCGAGTTCGACTATATAAAGAAGCCTCTTCTACTATATTACTAACTTACCGGCTTCTAAAATAGTAAGTAGCTCCGCCTCCGTCGTCGACGTTATTACTATTCTCTACTTACTAGCTTTCTAGTCGACTATAGTACCGAAAAGCTTATAGAGGAAGCCTTCCGAGCTTTTACGATTAATATAGTCGCCGAAGGAAATATTACTTAAGAAGTAGAGCGTAGGTATATAATACGTTAGATAGTATTCGAGAGCGAGGAATCGAGTATTATATAAATACTAGATTAAGCGATTTACTACCTCTCTATACTCTAGCCTAGGGTTCGTAAGGAACTCGGCTAAGTAGTTAGCCGCCTTCGCCGCGTCTAGGTAAGTAATAACGGTAGGGTAAAGAGTAGAACCGAGCTTTTATTAGTATTCGTAAACCTACTCCTTAGTTACTACTCTAGTAAACTTACTTATACAGTTTATAGGTAGTAGGGTTTTATACTTACGTCTACTAGTAAGTCTATACTTAGTAGCTATAGAAGAGATATATAAATCCTAGTAGAGCTAGAGCCTATACTTCTAGGTATCTCGTAGAATTCGTATTCCGAGAAACTAAGCTACTTCTCCTATTTCGCGAAGCTCCTAGTACCTCTCTAGTTACTACTTTAGCTAGATTGCTTCCTAGTACTTTAGCCGGTAAAATATAATAATAATATCGTCGATATAGAAGAAAACGATTATACTATTATTAGTAAATAAATAAGGATCCTCCGGGATAGGTTTAAATCCGAGCTTTTCGAGTACGCGAGTAGCCTCTTATTACTATAAGCGCGGTAACTTTCTAAGACTATATAGTACTTTTAGTAGTCTCTAAGTATTACTTCCGTTATAGAAGCCTTCTAGTATTTAGGTATAAATAGTATCGTTTAGATTACTATTTAGGAATATATTAACGGTATTAAGTTGAATAGTACCTAGGTTAAATACTACGATAAGTACGAAGATTGCTTATATAGTACGAGTAGTAAGTATTACTACTCTCTTTTCTTTAAAGTTAATAGTTTAGAGATTACCTCGTACGTAAATTCGTACTTTAAGCTTAGTTAGGAAGCCGTTACTATCGAACTTATAGGTAAATACCTAAGTAAAAGGAAGTACCTATATACTTCTATCCTATAGTCGGGGTTCTATTTAGTAGGTTCCCCTAATTCGAATTGATTCTACTTCTAAATCTACTACGGCGAGAAAGCCTTTAGAGAATAGGTAGTTTAATATCTCCTTCTATATCGATAGTTTAGGAGGAAGATTATTACGGTATCGGCGAGGCTAAGGTCGACTTATAGAGAGTCCTACTATAAATATAGTAAGTAGGATTTTATAGTCTTCGGTATCGTTATATACGAAGTAACTCTCTATATCCGCGTAGATACGTACCTTTCGCTTTCTCTTACCTTCGATAATATTAGATAGAGTCAAATCTCTACAAATTAAGTTCCTTACTAGACGCTAAATTTCCTAAGTAGATATTACTTACGCTTATAGGAAGGACCCGGGGATTTACCGTTATAGCGAGTTAGAAGCCTATACTTCTTCTTAGTAGTCTATTTTATAGACTAGTAGTCGAATCGGCCTAGTAAGTACTACTTCGGGCCTACTTATATACCTTTATAGTTTATATAGAATAACTACTATAAAGGGCTTATTCTCTAGTATAATAGGTTTATATAGAACTACTATTAATTATATTATAATTAGAGATATTTCCTTACTTTCTAGTAGTAGGATCTCTACTAGTTATAGACTTTATAGAACGCTTTCCGGTAAAGGTATAATACTTAGTAACGGCGATAGAGTTATCTAATAGTATTATACTTATTACTTAGGGGGAGAGAGCTTTTCTCCGTATCGAATAGTTACTTATTAATTCCCTAATTCCTATAGCGAAGTAGGTTCTACTTCTAGATTAAGTGCTTATTATATATCGAGTGCCTATTATATATCTTTATTTTATACAATTAGTACGATATTAGCTTAGCGAACTACTTAAGCTCTACGTCGAGTTTATCCTCTTCGATAACTTCGGCGTATTCGACTTACCGGATCTTTAGAGGCTTAGAAGGATACTTCCTATAATTTAGGCTTTTATTAAAAGTTATATTACGAACGTACTTATAACTATTTATACGCGGAAACTAGACCTTCTAGATATTACTTACTCGGTAGCCTACTAAGTAGCCGATTTCTACTCGGCGATATATCTTATCTAACTAAGGAATTCCCTAGATCCTTATATATATATAATAACTATAAACTCTAAGGTTTAAAAGGTTAATAGGAATAAAGGTACCTATCCCTTACTAGTAAAACTCTTATTATAGAACGACCTACTTTCCTAAATTAAGCTTTATAGGCGATTTATTTAGTATATAAATAGTAGCTTAAATAGCTTCTAACTAGAGATTCGTAGGAAGTTAAGAATCCTTAAGAAGTACTCTTACTCTAGCGATAATCACCCCCCTAGATCGCTCCGCGAAGCCGTTTTGCTCTGGGGTTCTAACGACTACTTATTAGATTACGATCCCGTTTTTATAGAGAAAATTGATAACTTCGTAGCTAATTAAAGCCTCGTTATTAGAGTAAAATATATAAACTAGTAGGTTAAACTAAGTTTATATTTATAAAATAAATTGTATAATTGCTTACTAGTAACCGCTCTTTCTCTTATAGGTAGTCGCCTAGTAATAGCGAATCCTATCTATATAGAAATACGAAATCTATTTATTATCGTTATAAGCTTCCTAGAGTATTATAAGATCGAAGTATATACGGCTAAGTAGGCTAAAGGAAGTACCTTAAACCCGGCGTAAGATCTACTTAGGCTTATTGCTTAACTAATAAATCTTATAGAGTTCCGGTTCGTACTCCTTAGGAGTAGAAGGTAGGATCTATATTCCTTCTACTATCTCTACTAGTCGTTTAATACGCTCGCTAAATATATAACTAAGCCGTCGGTACTATCTTAATACTATTACTTTTAAAATAAGAGGTTATATAGAGCGCTTAGTATTAAAGGAAGTAGTTATAAATACTACTAGAAATACAAAATCTACTTATAGAAGTATAAAGAAATTGCCTATCTCTTCTAGTTTAGAAAAGATTCTTCTAGTTATTTTATTAATAATATTAAGCGTATTAAAGTCGGCTTTATATCCCTTTTTCTTTATAAAGGCTACTAAGATAAGGTTATAGTAAAAGCTAGGTAAGTACTCTACTTCTAATAGAGTAAGAGTAATAAGCTTACCGGAATAGCCGATTGTTTAAAGCTAGACTTTACCGGTTCTATAAAGCTTAGTAGTTATATCGCCGACCTTAAGAAGGCCGTCGACCTCTCTAAATTTAATAAAGAGGCTTTTATTATTAGTAATATACTTACTAGTTACTAAATTAACTAACTATCGGTCCTTAATCGTATATCGAGGAATATTTTTAGTTAAAAATATAGTATTAACCGGTAAGAGACTAATATTAGATAGAGGTACTTATTATTTAACTTACTAAACTACTCGCTAAGTAGCTTATTTCGTTAGTATAGTTAGAAAGTAGCTATCTTCGTCGTTATTAACTACTATAAAGTAAGATTAAATAGGTATTTCTTCTTTAGCGAGCTTCGCTTATAGCTCGTTAACTCTCTCTTTCGCTTTATCTCTTAGCTTCTTAGTATTCGCTATTATCTTTTTCTTAACTTCTAGATCTAGTTTCTAGTTGCTAGGCCTTACTACCTTAATAAGATATAAGTATATAGCGTATCGATATTTCTCTCTATATATATATAGTAGTTCCTACGCCGTTTTGCTTAACTAGGTCGTTTTACTAGCTAGGGAAGCGTCTAATTTAGCTTCCTACTTACTATTTAGTATCGCGAAAGCTCCCTATAGCGCTTTACTTTTAGGTTTCTTCTTATTAAAGAGTACTCGCTCGGAGCGGTAAGCGTTAACTACGCTTACGAAGGTTACTTATTATTCTACTTTAAATACCCTTATATACTATTAATAATAGAACTATAGTTCGAGGGGCGTAAGTACTTAGAGAAAGTTATAAATAGTATTTTCTTCTAACTTAGTAAAGTTAACTTCTACTAATTTATACTCTATATAGAGGTTCTCTACTCTTAGTAACTATATATCGATTCCTATATCTTTAACTAGTATAAGAAGTAGCTCGTTCTATTATCTTCGAATAAGTTATATATATACTTTATCGGTATACGAGAAGCGTACTTATAATACTTAGAGGAGCTTCCTAGTATCCCTTTCTTTAACTATAAGGCTTTATAATTCTATAGCGAGAGTATTTCTAATTCTCTTAGAGATCTTATCGAGCGATAGTCTAATTATCCTATACTCTACTATATCGTCGTCGTAGTCCTTACGATTATACCTAAAGTCTATTTAAGTATCTCTTATTAAGCGACTACTTATTACGTCCTTAGCGTACTTTACGTCTTCCTTATTTAGGCGTTCTAGCCTTACTAGAGGGTTAACTTATTTATCCTAAAGTATTATAGGATCTATATATCTCTATATATCGAGGCTTTATACAATTGTCTCTACTTATACAATCTAGGTTCGCTATTAGAGCGAGTTCTTAAGGATAATTCGTACTCGCGGTATACCTACTACCCTATAGTCGGCAGTACTTATTAGAGCGAAGTTATCGTAGAGTGATATCTCGGCGTTAAATCGGTTCGTTCTTATTAGTTCGGAGGGAAGAGTAGAAGACTAGAGGTCGCTTGTTAGTGCCTTATAGTACCAATTGATATACTTGCTATATAGCACTTTTGGACTTATCTTCTAGCTTAGGGGTATTAGAGGCTTGACTTATTCAAGCGACAATATAGTATTCTGATAATGTTTCAAAAGACGTACTAGCTAACCGGGCTCATAACTATCGAATAGGGAAGGACCAAAATGACTTGATACCAAAAGCTTACTATACTTCGCAAGTGGTAAAAATGAGTATATATTTCTAAAGAGCAATATGCTCCGCTATTTAACCCCTGAATCGCTTACTTAGTTGTAGCAAGTAATTGGGAAGTGATCTGCAGGGGGATCCTGTATATAAGAAGTAGAGTCATATAAATGACGGGACGGGATAGGTATAATTCCGGCTGACATAATTATATATCTAAAGACTATTTTTACGAACCCGAATCGATATACTAAAGCCTATATAGCTTATTATAAACTAATAATAAAACCGAAGGATAACTTTACTAATTTCCTCGCTAAATTTATATAGTTTACCGAAGAAGCCGCTATTATCTAAAAGAGCGGGAAACGTAATCTATATTTAAAGCTACTATATCTACTCTAAAGTTAAGTAATATAGGTAGTTAACTAGAACCTAATCCTGTGAAGGGCTGTAGCTTTATTGATTCAATTAGGCTAGGCCAACATGCTGTTTATATCAATCTTGGAGGAAGTGTCACTATCTACCGACGATGGGGGTTTATGTATATTGTGGGCACGTACCTCACGTGATCTAGGCCGGGCTCTGGCCTGTTATAGTACCCCCCCTCTCGCATTGATCCTTACGACGGGTACGATGATGTCGCCGTCGGCATCGAAACGGTGCCGAGAGGGCCTCGGAATAGGCCTGTATTGTCGTTCGTAGTCGTCTAGCGCCGAGCAACTCTCGACTATATCCAACCTCTCCTATATCGTCTCTATATATCCCGCCTATTTTATTAGAACCTCTATCTATATTCCCCTACTAACTCGCTTCTCCCGTATCGATAGAATCTCCTTAACCTTATATTCTAGCTCGCTATCGACTAGTACTAGGGGTAGCTACGAATCGTCTATAATTTATAATAGAAACGGGTCCGTTACGGCTAGTCGAATTAACTCTAAATAGAAGACTAGATATATACTAGAGGGTACGTTAAGGCGTATAGTATAAGGTATAGGGGCCTCTTCGACTTAGTATTATATATAAATCTAGTCTAATTTCTTCGACGGGCGCTGAGAGCGTACGTTTTATAGGTTTAGCTATATACGATCTCCTATCTAGTAGATAGGGGCGGGTTGCCGAGATCGATTCGCTTGCTCTTACTGCTTCTCCTATACTATCGCTATTACTAATTGTACCTAATCGGTAGCTTCTCGTAGTCGATTTACGAACGTTTCGCCGGCGTATATAGGTTAAGTTATCGCTATCCTAAGAGTATCTATACTACTGTCCTTAATTCCTAGGGGGTCGATATAGTACCTGTAAGTAAAAAAGAAAGGGGATAGGCCGGTTAACGAGGCGTCTCGGTTATTAATTGCTATCGCTACTATTAGTAGTAGCCCTATCTAGTCGTCCTAGGCGTAAGTAACGAATACGCGTATAATCCGTTCGACTTCTTAATTCGCTCGCTTTATTACTCTATCTAATTAAGGGTAGAAAGCGGTAGATAATCGTCGCCGAATCGATAGCTTCTCGTAGACGATTCGCTAGAACCCTCCTATAAACTATAGACCTCGATCGCTCGTAATCGCTAGGGGAAGCCTATAGTATATATAGAAATACGTTAAGAAGACTTCCGCTACCCGCTTAGCTATAATCTCTCCTATCCTAACTAAGATAATACCCTTCGTTAGTCTATTAGTAATAACTAATAGGTTCGTAGCTCTATTCTCTTTCGATAGCGGGAGTTCTATAATAAAGTCTATTGCTATTTCGGCCTAGATTCGTTAGGGAATCGGTAGGGGCCTTAGTAACCTATACTTTATATTACGCTAGACCGTACTTCTCCTACAAACTATATAGTTCCGTAAGAATCGTTGTACGTCCTTTACTATATTAGGCTAGAAGAACCGTCGAGATAGTATCGAATACGTAGCGTCTCGTCCTAGGTAGCTAGTAATATAGGAATCGTAAATCTTCTAAATAATCCCTATATATAGCGGCTCGCTATCTAGGATCTATAACCGCTATCGGAAGTATAGTAGTCCCCGTTCGTTAAGATAGTATTCCGATAAGCTAGTCTTTACGCCTATTTCGGTAGCGATTCGGCGGTCTCCCTACTATAGAGCTTAAGAGTAGAGCTAATATATACTATCTATCGCCCTACCCTTCTTCTATTTTTCCTATAACTCTAGTTTATTAAAGAGAGGAACTAGAGTACTAAAATCTAATCGTACTTCCTCTAAGGTATCGGCGTTTATTTATCTCGGTCTACCTAGGCGAACCGAGACCTTTTCGAAGAGCGTTCGGAACCGATTCGATAGCCGTTTGTCGGTAGTATCCTATAGTATATCCTAGCCCCGTCGCGAGAGTATATTAGGAAGTACTATAAGCTTCCTAGGCCGATAGTATAACGTAAAGTCAAACTCTACTATTAGGCCTACCTATCTTATCTACCGTTCGCTAAGATACTAAGCCTTATTAAAGTATCGTAGGTTTTTATAGTCCGTTACGATAGTAAATCGTAGGACTATCTTTAGCTCTAGCCTCTATTCTCGTAGTACCTATATAATCGCTAATAGCTCTTTGTTATAGATCTTATAATTCGACTCTACTAGAGTAAATTTCTAAGAGATAAAAGCGTAGGGGGCTAATTAGCCGTCGTCTTATCGCTAGGAGAGAATAGCTCTTATAGCCTATCTAGATATATCGGTTTCGACTACCGTCTCTCTCTCTTCTTTAAAGTACGCTAAGATCGGTACGTTAATAAAGAGGTCCTTAAGTTCTACGAAGGACTACTAGTAGGCTTCGTCCTATTAGAATACTACGTCTTTCTTTATAAGCCTAGTTAACGGTACCGATAAGGCAGCGAATCGGGGTATAAACGATCTATAGAAGTTAGCGAATCTAAGGAACCCGCGTATATCGCGTACTAATTTTAGAGCTTCCTATACCTATATTACTTCTACCTTCTTTAGGTCTACGTAAATTCCTTCGTTTATACGGATAATAAATCCGAGATATTTAATAGAATTCTATTCGAACTCTAACTTCCTAATATCGTATTATAACCCTACGTCCTTAAGTTTCCGTAGTACTTTATATACCTTTCGGCGGTAGTCCTCTATCGAACCGCTAGAGTATATAATAATATCGTTAACGTACGCCGAAACAAAGTCGTTAAGGTACTCTTATAAGGTTTAGTTAATAAACCGCTAGAATATTACCGGCGTACCGGTAAGGCTAAAGGGTATAATATTCTACTTAAAGAGACTATATCGGGTACGAAACGCTATCTTCTACTCCTCTCCTAGTACTACCCGTACTTTATAGAACGCCGCGATAATATCTAGCTTCGTAAACTACTTCGCTTTCGCTATATTCTATAGGGTCTCCCTAATAAGGGGTAATAGGTAACGATCCTTTATACTTAGGTCGTTTAACCCCCTATAGTCGATATAGAATCGAACTCCCCTACCTAGTTTCCTTACTAAGAGTACTAAGGCGGCTATAGGTAATTTACTAATACGGATAAAGTTCTTATCTAGAAGGTCTATTAACGTTTTTCGTAGATATAGAAGCTCTTCCTTATTTATTCTATATAGTAGGCCGTAAGGTAGTTACTCTTCGTTACCGTTTCGGTCGCGATTTAGTAGTATCTTATAGTCGATTCTAGGTCGATACGGCGGTAGTCTATTAGCTAGCTACTAGCTAAAGACGTCTAGCTATTACTAGTACTATTTCGGTAGCTTTTCCTTTACGTTAACGTACTTCTTAGGTCGTAGCGCTTTATTAATATTATCGAGTATAACTTTCCTAATCTATAGACGATCCGGTCGGGGGACGCTATCGAATAGCTATCGAATCGACTATATAGAGACGTAATTGATATATAGT
The DNA here is from genome assembly GCA_028974045.1 of Penicillium cf. viridicatum. Classification (NCBI taxonomy): domain Eukaryota; kingdom Fungi; phylum Ascomycota; class Eurotiomycetes; order Eurotiales; family Aspergillaceae; genus Penicillium; species Penicillium cf. viridicatum. The sequence goes on along the minus strand of JAPQKQ010000002.1, from coordinate 4,936,350 downwards.
ACCCTTATACCGACCGGTCTAATAGTCCTATCTCTTCGATTCTAGTATCTAGTCTTCTCTCTAGTCCTTAAGAAGATATCTATATACCCTTTATTCGGCGAGTATATTCTATTAACGTCCTTAATCTATAGAAGACCGAGGATAATCTTATCTATCTAGTTCTCGATAATATACGCGAAGATCGTATCGTATTAGTAGCCGTAAATATTAGTATTAAAATATATAACGTAGGTAATTCGGCCCTAATTCGCTACTACTCCGTCTAACTATCGGGAACGAATACGTATACGCGGGAGATCGAGAGATCTAGCGAGTACTCCGTTTACTATTATATAGCTTAGATAGCTATAATCGACTAGCGCTTTTATAAACTAGATTCTATTTACTCTAACGTCGACTAGGAACGGTAGTTCCTCGCTTCTATCTAGTTTCTCGACCCCCTTTCGCTCCTACTCGCGGCTAAGAATAGGAGCTACTCGTTTTCCGACTCGCTATCGGTACGTATACTCTCTTCTACCGAGCTAGACTCGGTATCTTCTTCGACTACTACTCGCGACTTCTTTACGCGGGCGGTTCGCTTAGGTTTCGATAACGTTTTACTACCGTTATAGCTTTCCTTCCTCTTCGATATACTTACTATAATATAGCTCTTTAGTTCTAGGCGTCTTATTAGTAGGAGGGGATATTCCGCGATCTAGTAGCTAGATTTTCTATAGCGTAGATAGCGGCCTTCTTCCTAGTAGCTATCTATTTCTTCCTCGCTAACCTATCGAGCTCTCTTTAGTCGTTCGTAACGTTCGCGACTATTTCGTCGGTAGTTCGCGTATAGGTCGGTATAGTTTACCGATACTATTAGGGTCTAATCTATTTCGTCTATAGACTTCGTAGGGCGGCGAGTAGACGGTTTACTAATATTTAACGCGTCTATATCCGTACTAATCTTATAAAGCCGGGAGATTAGGCCTTAGAAGGTAGCGGGTATACCACGATTTATTAGCGAACTACTTATAGTTCGATTTAATAAGCCGAGTAGGATCTATCGCTTAGCTTTGTCGGGCTATTCTAAAGCTCTAGTATCGGCGAATTCCTTTTCTAGCTATAGTAGGAACTTTAAGAAGGCTATACCTTTAGATTAGTTAATCTAATAAAGGCGTCGGGTAGCTCGGGCCTATATATTCGGGTCGCTATAGATCTTTTCTAGGTAATCTAGTAGCTCTTCCGGACTACCGTTATTTCGTCGGTATTTTATATACGTTCCGGTGTTCTTCTAGGCGAGCTTCTCTAGCCGAGAGAATACGTATATAAATTGTTTATAAGTAGTACCGATAGCCTCGCTATCGACTACTAGTTTGTTTTCTATTATAATACGCTAGGTAGGCTAGTTATTTATACTTCCTACGAATAACACTAGGTTAGAGAGTCTCGCTCTCGGTCGGCGGTAAGGCTCTCCGATACCTAACGGCGTTTCGGCGGGGGTTCGTATTTATTCCGTGACCGTTTCGCTAGTATTCTTACCGGTTTTAGTGTTAATACCTTACTATACTAGTATCTCTTTAAGGCGGCGAATCCGCTCTCTTTGTACTACGGAGAGTCGTTCCTAAGTCGCTATATACTGCTCCTATATAGTTACGATCCGCTATTAGGAAGTAGTAAACTGCTCTATTGCTTCGCTATAGGCCTATTGATTCCTTATCATCTATTATATTATCGTCTCTACCTATAGTAGAGGTATATTCTACTAGGTTTGAGGTTCTATAGTTACTAGTATTCCGTTAGTGTTTCGTTACTGAATCGAGGGTGATTTAGGGGTAATTATTCTACTGTACCTAGGAATTGTCGCTTCTAGGGCTTTTCCGTTGGGGGTCCGATGGTTTAACGATATGAATCGGAAGATTGATATATGTGAAGGGCTGTAGCTTTATTGATTCAATTAGGCTAGGCCAACATGCTGTTTACATCAATCTTAGAGGAAGTGTCACTATCTACCGACGATGGGGGTTTATGTATGTTGTGGGCACGTGCCTCACGTGATCCAGGCCGGGCTCTGGCCCGTTACACTTATACTTTATTAGGAAGGACTAGTTATAAGGTATTATCGAGGCTAATTAGTAACTCGGTAGTATCCTTAGCGTTAAGATTAACGAAGCGAGGGGATAGAGACGGTTCGGCTATATAAGTTAGTTAGTAAATAGAGGAGCTAGGGTAAAGTAAAAAGGAGACTTACTAGAAAGCTATAAGGCTCTAATTGTAACGGGTTAGACCCGCTTCCTACTATATGGCCCTGCCATATAGCCTTCCGTCTCCGCACGCTCCCGTTCTGCCACCGCCTTGCCCGTCATCCTTATTATCGTCCCGCTTGCTTCATTCCTTCCCTTCTCCAAGCTTTTTGTAAACAGCATGTCGACTTAGTCAGTATTGAATCAATTTGGCTTCGTTCCTTCACATACAAAAAGCTTCCTTCTCGTTACCGAGTCGTACGCAACGCAACGCAACGCAACGTTAACGAATCACCCCTAATTCTCCTTTTTCTTCAACGCAACGATGAACCAGCAACCCGACCAGAGCGCGCTCTTAGCGCTTCTACAACAGATGCAGCAGCAACTTGCCGATCAGCAGAGCCAGCTCCTTTCTCTCGCATCACGCCAGAGTCAACAACCCGACCAGCCCCGTTTCCGCCTCCCTGATCCTCCCCGATTCGACGGCAAACCGTTTTCGCTCCGTACGTGGCTCCCCTCAATACAATCAAAGCTTAACGCCGACGGCCTTACCGGCCAGCAAGCATTCGACTACGTATACAACCGTCTCGAGACACCTCAGCAAGCATCAGTACTACACCTCAGAGAAACCAACGACCCAGATCAGATCTTCCAATACTTCCAACGTATTTGTTATAACCCACGCGAAAAACAAGAGAGTATCCTCCGATTCGCCAACGTTCGTCAGAAGGACGATGAAAGCCTCATTGCGTACCTTGCCCGTTTCGAACGCCTCGCACACGAAGCGAGCGTAGAGATCCAAGGCCTAGCACAATCAGTTTTCGCCACAACGACACTTCACCGAGGCCTCCGCCGCCCTCTCCGTGAGGTTTTAGAACAAGCCAGTGATACACTCTTTGAGCTATCATACGAAGAGTACCTAGCGGTTCTACAACGATACGACCGTCGCCAGCCGCGACCTTTTCAACCTCAACGTCAACGCCAACTAGCCACAGAACCAATGGATCTATCGGTAAATCGTACCGGAATCAGCCGCCAGGCTCGCCAGAGACATCGTCAACAGGAAGGTCTCTGTCGGTACTGTGGTAGCCCCGACCACTACATTGATCAATGTAACGATCCTACATGGAACCCACAGCATCGTAACCGCCGTTCATCATTGTTATCATCATCGATATCGTCCCTTTCCGACACCGAATCGCCCCCGAAGCAAAGGATTAAGGCCGCCACGGCCCGTACTAATCCTATCGATCTCCGTTACCTACTAGTCCTCCACGGCGATGGCCGCCTCACCCGGAGGAGCACATCGTCATACAACGACCCTAAGAGGGGGGTATTGTAACGGGTTAGACCCGCTTCCTACTATATGGCCCTGCCATATAGCCTTCCGTCTCCGCACGCTCCCGTTCTGCCACCGCCTTGCCCGTCATCCTTATTATCGTCCCGCTTGCTTCATTCCTTCCCTTCTCCAAGCTTTTTGTAAACAGCATGTCGACTTAGTCAGTATTGAATCAATTTGGCTTCGTTCCTTCACACTAATAGAGGAGGTCTCTATATTAAGGGGGTCTTATAGTACCGATAAAGGAGATAAAGTACTAAAGGACTAGAGGTTAATAGTATTTCCCTCTAAGTTTACTATAGGGAACGATATAGTTACTATAATAAATAATAAGTTAGTACCTAGCGAGGTCGATATAGGGATAGATTATTTACTAATAAGTTAATCGATATCGGTAAAAGTAGGATATAAATAAGACTAAGGAGGAAAAGGAGAGTTAGGGGTAGGAAAGTAAGAGTATTTATACTTACCTAAGATATTTACTCCTAGATAGTTAAATAAGTAATAATAAAAAGGACTTACTTACTAAATATAACCTAGCGGTAAGCTATATATATTCTTTTCTTACTTTCTAGGCCCGTCGAATAAGTAATAAAGGCTTAGTAAGCTTATTTATCCCCGGGATCTTAGATATTGCCTATTTCGGGAGTCTATATAGCCTTATTTTATAGCTTCCGGGGCGGTAAGCTAGATCTAGTAGGGAGGGATATACTCCCGAGAGGTTTGTAGGGTTTGTATACTCTCGGTGCCTTAGGCGAGTAAGACTTGGCACTAGGCCAAGTCCCACTAAGCGCACAACAAGTAGAGGGTTAATATTGGACCAAGCTATACTTAGTGATTATATAATTAAGACTGCATTTAGCTAGTATCTAGGACTATCCAATAGAAACCATACGATCCTTACAGAATCTCAAAATAGGACAATCCCGGGATTCAATCAGTATAGCACGACGATTTTCAGGCAAGGGAGTTCTTAATATATGGGCTTTGTACTTACGAGGTGGTATCTGTATCTCTTCGGTGAATATCGAGGGTGAAACGGAGCAAGAGGTTCGGTGGGAAATAGAGATTTCATCTTCATTTCCACTGAATCTTCCAGGTCTTCTCTGGATTTCATGGATAAAACAATTCAATATTTCAACAGTATGGGAGTTATCTGGTCGCAGATTTCCCCGCCTCCTCCTACTCTAACCGAGGTCGATCTCCCCAGTCAGAAAGGCAAAGTCTTTATCGTCACTGGAGGCTATTCAGGAGTTGGCTTCGAGCTATGCAGAATTCTTCATCGAGTAGGAGGAACAGTCTATCTTGCCGGTCGGTCTGAAGAAATGGCATTGGATGCGATTGCGAAGATCAAAAGCTTGTGTACCCCGACATCCCCAAATGGAAACATCATTTTTCTCCCTCTATCGCTAGACGACCTGAGAACCATCAAGCCTGCAGTCGAGATATTTACCACAGCTGAATCTCGTCTGGATGTTTTATTCAACAATGCTGGTGTCTCTAACCCTCCTCAAGGGGCTTCGCCCCAGGGCCACGATATGCAATTGGCAACCAATTGTCTCGGGTCCCATCTTTTCACTCAACTCCTTCTACCAATACTACGAAGCACGGCTGAAACCACGCCTATTGCAAGTGTACGGGTTATCTGGACAGCATCGATTGTCGTTGATGCATTCGCGCTTGAGACCGGGATAGAGCTTGCAGAACTATTTCAGAAAGATGCGGACAAATCACGCAACTACCTCTATACCAAAGTAGGAAATTGGTTTCTCGCAGATGCCCTCGCCAGCCAGATTGGTGGAGATGGGATATTAAGCTTGGTGCAGAACCCAGGGAATATCAAGACAAACATCATGCGCCATAGTCGGCCTTTTTTTCAGTTTGTTCTTGGGCCGTTCCTTTATGCACCTAGGTTCGGGGCATATACTGGAATCTGGTCCGCCTTTTCCGGTGATCTCACAATTGATGATGGGGGGAAGTACATACTGCCCTGGGGGCGTCTACATCCGTGTCCAAGAGATGAGTTGTTGCGAGCCATGAAAGGGAAAGAAGAAGGGGGCACTGGAGTCGCAGCGGCGTTTGTAGAATATTGCGATAATCAGATTGCAGCATTTCTATAGTTGCTCTATGCGTCTTTGAACTTGGGCATCATTTCGGGAGATAGTGAAAGAAGAGCGTTCATTGATGAGCTGAAACTTCCAGTCTGAATATTTTATCGAATTCTGCATGGTGATATTTGGATCTTTGCTAGTACCTGACTGGAGAACATTTGGGTCTTTGGATTATCAATGGATACTAATTACATAGACTTTCTTTCATGCTGTCGAGCCTTTTGGAATTCGCTCAGATCTCCCTTTTCAGAACCCAACCATATAAACGGAACAAGATGTTCAAACAAAGATTACAATGCAAAGCGAGCAAAAGCACAAACAGTCCAACAAATACTACCAAGGACGATTATTCTTCTTGTTCCTGAAGTGTCCACAGTGTAGCGCTCGGTTTTCTCCATGCGCGTGGTTGCTCAGAATGACACCTCCGATGTCGTCTTTCAGCCATGAATTTTGCTACGTCGGCTCTAGCCACAGAAGACCTCCCTCTTTCCGAGTCCGAGAAAACTGTCTGCTCGGCCACATCATGGGATGTTATCAAACCAGACACTATAAATGAATCACTAGATCTCATATTTGAAGGCACGGCAAGCAAAGAGCGAGGCTTGCTCAAGAGCGGCCGACGTGTCAACCGACGCAGAACACTCCGATAAGCCTGTTTTGTCTGCCCCGACGACACCAACAGCGAGCTCTGATCGCTTCGCCCCTTGATAGATGATCGGAACCAGAGCCGAGGCATTCGTTTTGGTTGACGGGAAAGTTCGGGCATTCCCATATCATCGCAAAGAAACTCTTCTGTGCTGAGCGGAGCCGCCGTGGATTCCCGAAAAAACGGAGGGATGTAGGTTGCGGGGCCGTCGCCTAACTTGGATACGTGCATTCCTAGGCCGCTGGGCTCACGCATACACAGTTCTGAGCCGCAGTGGGGCCATGTGTGGTGCCTTCTGTGGTGACGGATACGTGGCATATTGGAGAGAGAAGAGAGGGAAGAGTTAGGTTGGGTGGGGACGAGATTGTAGCGAAATTTATCCTGTATTCATGATGTATTTGAAGTGAGAGAAAAATAGCCTAGATCAAATAATCGGGGATATTAACAGCTTTATAAAGCCCGCGGGCATCCTATTTAGGTAGCTTGCACGTGTAGAGCTATACATTACTCAGATACATTCCCGGGTGACTAAATACTCATCTGCGAGCGAAAATGACACAGGCGCGTATAAATTAAAAACCCAGGCACCTGGGGTTCAGATTCGGGTGTTGCCAGCGGGTTCACGAGGAAACATAGACGAGAAAGAAAGAAAGAAAAAAAAAATAGCTTTGTGTAAGTGCAGTGTTAATCACTCTTTCTCGCCAATATTGATTATTTAAGTGATTTCTTATTTTAAATAGAATCATAGAATCCCTTGCCATGTTGCCTCTAAAGGAATGACCCCCCACCAACCTGATCTGGTCAAGAGGACGGCAGATTGTCCCATGACAGCAACGACCCGACAAGCGACAGGCGTTATACTTCACTATATGACTCAAAAAGTCTAAATATAATTAGATTTCGATGGCTACATTTTCGCTAACTATGTATAAGGCTGACTCAAATCTATAGTTATGATTAACTGTGCACTCGGCTGTTAAGTAGTCAGTACTTCGTTATAAGAGCAACTCAAACAACAAAGTCAAGTAGCAGATACTTGTACAGTCCTCAAATAAAGGAGTATACCCCCAAGTGCGCGCCACAACTGACCAGACCATATTAAGTCAGACATTCATCTAATCGAAACCAGACAACAGTCAAGTCCCCGCCATCTACCCCACTCACACATGAGTTTGATGACTGTTTTATATTGCGGCACTACTTCGGTACGCACAGGCGAAATATTCGCACAAAAGATAATCATTAGCCACTATGTACAAGGGTCTTACCCTACTAGGTTAGGAAGTCGATCCTTCTAGTATAGATAAGGTACAACTATCCGAATGCGTGGACTGGATACGTATCTAGTCCAATTGAGCATGTTGACTTTTCCTTATGGGTTATTTTGCTCTTTATGTGATCTATGAGGAGGCGATGAGAATAGGTGAGAATATGTCTATTTGCTTAGGGAATCCTATATTCTACACAAGACTCGGTAATGTGTATGTAGGTGCATTTGCCCCGCTTATGAGTACCTTTTACCCGAAGCCCGTGAATATATTAAGCTAAATAGTACTGTTACCTGGCTCCATTTTGTTACTTTGGTCCCACGCAGCACATCCACCTACTATTCACAGACAGAAAGTGGTCAGAGATGTCTCAGGTCCTATTTTGAAATTAATGCTGTATTATGCCAGATACTCTTCTCATCCCAAGCATTATCCGAAGGGGTATCATGATAATCAGACTAGTAGTGAATCCACTAGAAACGAGAACATTCTACTACGTGATTATCATAACTCGGAGAAGAGCCTGACGTTGTGCGAGCTCGGGAACCGGGGTTTGCCAAAGGCCGGCCGCCGGTGACCATAGAACTAGGAAGGATAATGGAAACAACTCCAAGTGCCTTCATGTAAATCCTGATTATATCTGCAGCTAAATTAAAAAAAAACAATCTGCAGGGATTAACATTTTGGTCGGCTTCGGTTAGTGTATGCGCTAATACTTACGGAATAGAGGAAAATCCATCCGAGAACAGGGATAGGCGGCGCTAAAAACGATGCAATGGGGAGTATGCATGCAAAAATTATTCGAGAAAAAGTGGATATAGACCGCTCGAGACTAGTTGATGGATTTGCATTCGTAAAGAAACTTATTACTCTCCTTCCCGTGGCAAAAAAAAAAAAAAGAAATTACTGGTGCAGCTTAAACATGAATAACGCCGGAGATCCCCCGAAGCAGAAAAAAAGGAAGAGTGCTATATGTCCTTCAATCACGCGCGCTGCCACGCCGCAATATCCGCAGCGGAGATATCCAAATTTTCAGTCGTGAGCCGTTGAAGACGTTCCACCTGAGTGGGAGCTAGAGTTTTTGAGTATCAGCAAGAGTCCGAAAAGGGCGACAAGGAGGGGCTAAATGTTGGGATAACGTCACGGCGGGAGAGGGGCAGATCAAAAAAGAACGAGATAGAAGATGGGAAATGGGAAATGGGAGAGGGGACCCGAAACAAAGCAAGAACGACCGAAGCAAGGGAAAGGATTGACCCACTTGGCCGTTGGGCAGCCGCACCGGCGTGCACATGGATGATCGTCGAATCAACATACTCCTTCGTTACAACGCCGTTGTACGAAGCTGCGCTAAGCATCACCCGCAGCCGAAACTTGCCTGGCTGCGAGATGGTGAGTGGGCTGAGTTTTGCATATCCGCTCATTGCGTTATCGGTTCGGCTCCGCACGCTTGCCGTGAGATTCCCGCTCAAGCCAACGGCAGCTCCTGCGCCAGATTCGTCGCGGAGAGAGGCGCTCACGACAAGGTGCTGCACATTTTGGGCGGGTGTCCCGATTGGGTTCACGGCAATGACTACTGGGATTGTGAGAGGGGAACCGGGCTGGGCGGCTGTTGGGGGAGTAGTCTCGAAGGACAGTGTGAATTCACGACCGGCCATTTTTGTTTTTGTTTGACGGTATGGTGCTTTGGAACAGACGAGTTTCGTTGGATCACTTGATAGAAAAGGGTAGCTCGGAAGATCTGCTTCAATGCAATCGAGGAGGAATGGGAGTGGAGAGATCGTGGAACTGTAACCGTGAAGTATAATTAAATAAGATTTGGATGGAAGAGAGGCAAGAAGAATAGGGAGAATGATTGGTGAAATGGATGAATACGAGAATCAGGTCAAGTATAAACGTGGTCGTACCCAGTGCTTCATATACTTCATGGCACTCGCCGAGAATCAATAACAGATATACTTTGGACCCATAACCTCAATTGTGTGGTAGGTTACGGCGGGGGCCACGGGAATGTCGCCACCATTCAACACGGTTAGCCTGGACGAAGGTCGGTGACCAGGTACCTGGGACGGCCAAGGGAACCACCATTCCCGCAGAACCAATATTTGTGAGCTCAATAAAAGGTCTGTTCGGCATACTGCAGGATCCTTGCAGCAACACGTTCCGGGAACGGAATCGAACAGTGGGGCGAGTGTGTACTGCATAGTACTTTCTTCCTATGTATTTGAGATGATCGACGGGTACGCGTCCAAATAAAATACCAGATGTGGAGAATGTACAAGAGATCTCTGAGATCGAAGATGCACTGCATGAGATCTGAAGCTAGTGCCAGGATCGACCCCGGGTTCCCTCACGACAGGGTTCCACCATGATCTGTACAACCTAGAACTCTTGGTTTGGCCCTTTCGCCCGCTACCCCGATGGGCCCGAGGTCGCCCGTGGAAACCTGACAAGACTGACAGGAAAACGCTTGACATGCATGGTTGAGGTTCATGTGCGAGGATAGGTATGTGAATTGAGACACAGGACCTCAAAGCAAAGGGGGTGGTGCCTTGGGGCCTATTCTTTCAATAGTTCCGTGCACGGATCAAGCAGCAGGTTCATGTCCAACGTTGTTTGGTCCCTATCGCAGCTTTGGTGCCTTGTTATTCGGCTCCTAGCATCTAGTGAATCGCAAGTCTCATGTCTAGACCCTTATTGTTGGATGTGGCGCACCACTAGTATGCAAGTATCTCATTTTGGTCATGGTACATATGTTTGTTATGGAGATACCTGCCCCCACCCTAGACATACTTGCACATGATCCTCGAGTCGAATGGAGAACATCAGACCGCAATTGCTAGCTTTTTCTAGCCCCTTTAACCAGCAAAATGCAAGCCACACCCTAACGGTGAACTGTGGCGTTTGTGGAGTCAAGTGGACACTCTCTTCGCCACTCGGAAACACCGACATATCCCACTTCGAACTCTGAAAGCCTATTTTGCGCTATGAGAATTCTTGTTCTTTTCAAAATCTATCGGGATTTTCATTTTGTAACTGTGTTGCCTAACGGAGATAGAAAAAGAGGCGTTGAATTAGGCCGTGGGATGATGTTGTGACAGCTGGGCGAACTAGGAGTTGACATCTTTCACAAAATTCAACTAGGCATGATCAATAATCAGCCTCACTGGCCCCGGCCGAGACTTGGATCCTGGCCGAGATTCCATGTGTATGCCAGGGAACCGATTTAGGAACTGAGATAAACTCCACAAGAAGCTTGAACCATCTCCATGTGACCCAATCATATCCTTCAAGACCTAGGCGATCGTCTCGACGATCTCTTTAATAATGTTAAATCATTCAACGCCCCGCCGCAACAAATAGCATACCAGAAAATGGGATATCGTTTGCTTTTGGTGGTCCGAAACCCGTTGGGCAGAAGATTTTGACGCATGCGCATGCAGAATAAATAACCTTGGAAAGTCCGATCCCAAGTACTGAGATGTAAGTCAGTTGCGAAACACTCCAGGGCTGACCACAAGAGAAAGCTAATGATCAAATTAATCCAAAAAGAAACGTATCATAACCGTAAACGATAATACCCAACAAATATGCAGAACCTGTAGCCCAACAAAAAGCAAAACCAAGTAAGACAAAGACGCAACCTTTTTCCGAAAGTCAATAGTCTGCACCGCCACCATATCAGCCGTAAGTGGCTCGAGCGTGGCTGATTTGTGGCTAGAACTACAAGGAGTGGCTGAATCGGTGTGGCTGTGGATCAGGCTCTTTCCTAATTTGGCAGGTGGAAATGGACCCAGAGTTCCTGCCTCGGATCGCTTATCATTTCATAGGTTCGTCTTAAATCCATTTTTGCTGATATCCAAGATCGTGAAGTATTTCGCCACTCGAACGTGTTTGCCTAAAGTTACATAGGAGCTAGGAGAGGCGGTAAAGAAGTGAACGTTTGTGATCAAGATCTTCAATGAACTATGCATACATGTGAGTCGATCTACTATTGCTATCTAACCATCAGTGGAACCTAAAGTAGTAGGTGTAGATTCCGACCAAAAGTAGTGGATAAGTCACATAGAGGAGCAGTCCTAAATTAGGGAAAATTGCCATTGGAACAGCAGCCTTCTCCACAACTGATCTACAAGAGTCTTCGGTGGAGAGCAACCACATTGTATCCCATGTCAACTCTGAAATACTTTTTCCCCACACGAACTGGTCCCTTTGAATGTCTTGATATTAGCCAGGAATAGAGATCGAGTCTGGTGAGCTAGTTGCCTTGATAGCAGCACGAGACAACAGGGGCGCATCCTATAGCCCTAGATTGACACGTACACACATATATACATTAGGGCGTTGATAGTATCTATATTGTTCAAACACCGCTTGAGAGTCAACAGAACAAGCCTAACGTAATTCGACAAGACCTGGGTATCTTCTCGTACCGTGACGCTTGCGACGACGGCAATTATTTCGGTTCGATCGTGGGCTTTGCAAAGGGTCTGCTCGGTGAGAATTCTCAAGATTTGCCCAATGCTCTTATCCTTGCGAACGCCGGCTAGACCGTCTGGTACAATTCAGGTTGGTTAGTGTTTGAAAAAGACCGATAAACTATCATCTGATTGGATCTCTGCAAAGCTGACTGCATTGGTTGCTAGTCTCGAGGTCCTAGGGTTAGATAGGATGCTTTGTGTGACGATAATGAACTTGTACTGACTAGGATTAGCCCAAGAAAGCTTGTTATATATGTATGCTCCACATATGAGAGTATGATAATGACCGCTGCCAGAGAATGCATTGGACGGCAATAATTAATGGGGAAGAGAGTTAGAATATGCTGAATGTGGTTCAATTCGAGTGTGTGATCTGACTAGCAATATCAACCCAAAAGCCTGACACTGACGGTATTTCTTAAGGCGAATTGTAAATATCGACGCTCTTGCTCGTTCTTGAAGGGTCGTGACTTGGATAAACCGCAAATAGTTATAGATATATGTGGAACCTCAGGCATTGTAGAACATTTCCCAACCGCTATGTAATATTTGCCATGACGTGTTCATTGCAGGAATAAACATTCTGAAGAAATATGGCTGTGATGGAGGTATAAAATCGAAGTAGGATATGGTAGGAAAGTTCAGGGTGTGACTTGCTGCTTCCTCATCTCTCCAACCTCTCTCATTTGCACACTGCGAGAAGACAGTCTTTACGACATTTTGTGCTCTGTATCCTTACGGATTCCTGGACTAATTCCTGGGGAATATACCCAGGTTTCCATAAAATGGCGCCACTAGCCACTCGACAGAGCCACTCCCTGGTTCCTGGTATCCCGCGTCCCCCCAAACGACCTCCAAACACAGCAGTCAAAGTCCATAAGGAAATTGACCCCATGGTATTCTTTGAGCTATTTGTCGGAACCGTTGGAATATTCATACTTGCAGTCTTGTTTTGGAAGATTGGGGGGTTCATCAGACGATTCAATCGAAGCAAGGTGCTCAGAGAAGGCAAAAATACGAACACCCGATACGCACGAACATGGTATGGCTGGGTCATGCGCCCGACACACGAGAGAAATAAAAGGGTAATTCATGACTTCTTCGTTCGTGTTTGGAAGTCAGTGACGTGGAAATCGACTCGAGACGACTATAGTTGGATTTGGTGGGATCCTGACGATGTGGAAAAGCAAAAGCACCGCCGAGAACCGAAAGGATTTCCTTGGCTACCAGATTGGCTCAAGAGCTATGAGAATTTTCCCACCGCCGATGATATCTGGAATACTTGTTCGCGACCCAAGTGTCACGGTGCTTTGAAGGACAGTGTTTCAATGCCCCAACCCGTTCCAGCGCCGGGCGCTGTGCGGCGGCCGCAAGCGCAAGAGGATATATCGGGATCAATCCTACCACGGCAATGCACATTGATCAATAACCAACCAGTTATCACTCATTCGATTCTAGAGGAACTACTCAGGGACCCACTGCAGCCACAGGATGGCAGTTCTGATCACCAACCCTGGTTCAATTCTTGCAAGAATGTAGCAAGGTCAGCTACTCGCACACCGATGCCGTTCCGCCTTGTCCAATCATTACCATATAGACAGAATCAATCCTACCAGATCCGAGGATCGATTCCATGGCCGCGTGGTGAGGTATCGCAAGATTTCTCATGTCAAATCCCATCTGTCGTGCAACATGAGGGTTTCCAATACGAGCTAGCGGAGCCAAGTGGCTCAATGCACACAAAACAACCTGGACCACTTGAGCAACATGGTGGTCACCGCAGATACCGTGGATGGTCAGCACGAATGCAGGTGGGGCCAAAAGAGGCAGTCTTTGACAACATAGGAGATTCATCTGGCCCTCCCGGGACGCCAATGACCGAATTGCTGGTCAGCTATGTCTCAGACTCGAGCTCTTCTCTTCGTGAGCACCTCAAGCGGCAGCAAAATAGCACCGAAGGGGGGCTGCGTACCTCGGAAGATAGAACATCGTTCACTTCCAGACTCTTCATTGGAAATCAAGTTCTGTTCTCAAATGGACGGCGGAAATATACCAAACCCATCCAATGGAATTCGGCCCCAGCAATGTTCCGAGGGAAGGAAACCAATTCGAAAGCGAAACCAGCATTGTATGATGAATGGCGATTTATGTATGACTCCAAACATCCTGGCCTCTCCCGTCGTCAAGGGAAACGCCAGGAAATAGACATCACTCGATGTTCTGCAGATCAAATCCAGCTTAAAACAGGAGGCGCTGTCGATGAGTTAAGTGATTGGGAGGTCAGAATGATGGAGATGCTAGATCGAAAACTGTTATGGCTCTTCAATGAATTCACTCCAGGGCAAAAACCATACCATTTTGCCTTGCTAGCCAACCACTGGCTGAATAGAGAAACATGGATTGTTTTCGATCCCGTATCCAGGGTTCCTACTGATGCACGTCGGGCGTGGGGAGACCCACGATTCAACGTTTCTTATCCAAAGCCTGTTTTCAGCCCCAGACCAAAGTACCCTGCGGCCAAACCAAAACGTGCGCAGACTCCTCGTATCGACTCCTGGCGTGCCGCAGTGAATAGGCAGCGAAAGGTATCTGGTATACGAGACGCCATTCGCACTGTTACACTGTATGATGAATCGGCCGAGGAACCACCAGATGGTCATATCGATCCAGGCTGCTGGGTTTTGCCGAAACCGCCTCAAGGCTTTGAAATGTCCACCGCGCAGAAGAACGCCTGGTATGAGGGAGGGGCAGGCTGGCAAGAGAAGCTTGATGATTGGCAGCAAGTCCACCGGGGATATCGTCTCCACAAAGCCCTCCACGAAGGCCGAGTCAATCGGGGCAGGGTCAAGGAAGTGGCAGCTCAAGTCAACAAGTGCTGTCGTACTGCGTCCGGAAAGTTGATCCCAAGCTATAATCTCGGGAGAAGAACAGCTTCAAACTTCCTTGTCTCATGATCCTTCTCGAACCCGTAATTTTTTACAACAGTCCCTTATGTTCACTTTGTCCTGCCCTACCTGTGACCTAATCAAATTTCGCACTCCACTCGACATATCCATCACTTCTAGTGCCATACGCTCACTATCACCATGCCTGTCACTGCTTATCATTAGTATACCCCGGGAATACCGGAACCGAACACAAATAAATATCCTTGCCAAAATGCATTTGAATTGAAAGCCTGATCTAAGCGCTGGGGTAATCATGGAACATTGTAAGCCACCATCCTCTTCAGAGCGGCCGCGCTGCAAATTCCAAAAAGCCAAAACTCCGGTTGTCCATATGTTGTTTTTCGCTCCGACAAGTCCCCCGCCAGAGTCGAGTTTCGGATGTATAGTACATATGCGGGGGATAAAAATCCGTTTAGAAACCGGGAGGGTTGACACGTTGG
This sequence comes from Penicillium cf. viridicatum, assembly GCA_028974045.1. Classification (NCBI taxonomy): domain Eukaryota; kingdom Fungi; phylum Ascomycota; class Eurotiomycetes; order Eurotiales; family Aspergillaceae; genus Penicillium; species Penicillium cf. viridicatum. The sequence goes on along the minus strand of JAPQKQ010000002.1, from coordinate 4,920,904 downwards.
CTGACACGAGTCCACTTGGGCAGCTCTGAGGGTAAAGAAAGTGGTTAGCTCAGCCGATCCACACAGTAATGAATACCAATTGGTGTGAATATGGGAAGTAGAAGTGGGACGAGAACATACTGTGAATGCTCTTCCGGTAGCTTTTCTCCTTCTTATCGAAGAGAGTGTACTTGTCCTTCGGCAGCATTTCCTCCTCGCGGGGCATCTCTGCAAACCACCGGCTCACAGCCTTGGAGGTCTGGCCGTTGCGCTCGAGTGCAGCGCTGACGGTGTCGACGACGCGGTCCACAGAGCGCAAGCGCTTGCGCTGTCGTGCCTTCTGGGGGGAGGAGAGACGCCACGGGGTCTTCCTATTATTCGGGAAGGATGTTAGCTTGAGTTCGTATAATTGGGACTTTGGTGGAAATGGCCCAATACGCACCAGAGAAGACCGCCAAATAGTGCTTGGGTTGATTTGAACATCGTTGATTGTTGGTGCTGTCAGGGTGTAGCCGGGAGAAAATCGTGCTCGGAGTCGGGAGTGTAATTGGTCCGTGCGCTGGATGTATAGAAAAAGTTACTGATGGAATGTGCCATTTACTGATTGATACAGTTGATATAGGGAGACTGGAAGATTCTTGTAAATTAGGTAGTGAGATTAATTGTTCGTCTTAAATTATACCTAGTTATATTATTGAAAAATGGTAATGCTGACCTCTGGTGATGTACTGCGAATGGTTACCCCAACCAAAATCATGTGATTCCGGAAATCTGTCGATTTCCAGGGACGCGATATTTTTCTAAAACTTCACTCGAGTCAATTACACTGCTCTTCGGAGAACATACTCCTTTCCAAGCTACTATTAGCTTGTGTAAAGCTTCTTTTTGTTCATGGATTGTGTATAGCAGTTTTACACCATCCATCATGGACTCGAGCGCAACGGCGGAGTCCCCGTCCCTCCCTTGGAGGGCTTTATCCAACACAACAATGTGGGGAGTGGCGGGTCTATGTCGCGGTTTCCTTTCAGTTTTCTGTCATGCAGAATGTCATGGGAAAGAGGCATTCACGGAGCTGTTAGACTCTCGGCATGACGTTTCGCAACGGACGCGAGGATTGATTACAGGTATGCCAGGACACAGCGAAGTTCATTAGACCAGTGCAGTTGCTAATTAATTTATCTGAAAATAGTATCCAATCACATCAGTGTGTATGTGCCTCCAACAGCCTCGGATCGAGACAATCCATACTCCAAATGTGAAGATGGCTGACATTGCGCCGGAATACCAGAATGGATGACCCATTACTATGGGGGATTTTGCCTCCGCGATTTTGGAATAAGCGGTGGTCTTTCGGGAGCTACGATATTTGTTACCAGACAAGGTATTTACGAGTTTACCCAAATGCTTCTTGCATGGTTTGTTTTGCTGACCGTAATCGCAGACCACTGTCACTCTTCTTCACTATGGGACAGGTCCTGCCCACCCACCGTTCCGCACACTCTACCTTCGGTGGCCTAGCCCAACCCGCTATGACCGAGGCTATTCGTTTGTTATCGAAGGGTCCTTTCCCCGTTGATCACCACCGCGCCATACCTGAACGTCAACGCTGGAGCTGGCACAACGTCTGTGTCGATCCCTTCTCGGACCTCTCAGTCGCCTACACAACCGATGGCAAGGACTCACACCTCGCACCTACCGCATACTCCTGCAACTCGAATTCGTGGGTTCATATTTTCCCCGAAGGCAAGATTCACCAGTCACCACGAAAGACCATGCGCTATTTCAAGTGGGGAATTGCAAGGCTCATCCTAGAACCCAAAGAGTGTCCGGATGTGGTTCCAATGTGGATTGAAGGCTTCGACAATGTCATGCACGAGAGTCGCGAATTCCCGCGATTCCTTCCTCGGCCTGGTAAAGATGTTAGCGTTACCTTTGGCTCCAAGGTGGACTCGGATGCTGTATTCGGGGAAATGAGATCTCGGTGGCAGAAGTTGAAAGCGAAGGTCGAAAAGACCTATCCCGATTCCCGAGATCTGCCCCTGGGTGTGCTAAGTGATGAACTGTTGAATGATAAAGAAGCTGTCGAGCTGCGCAAAGAGGTCACCTTGAAGATCAGGAACCTTGTCTTGGATGTTCGCCGATCGCGCGGATTGCCCGATGAGGATCCAAAAGAAGGCTTGGTGGATACCTGGCTGGAGGAGGGTGCTAAGCGTGAGGGCCATATGAAGGACGATTCCTGGGTTCGGGATATCTGAGCCCGTGTGCATAGATTGTATAACATTGTATAGAATGGATTATGGCAATAATGAGTCACAAGTATTGACTCACTTTCTACCTGATTACGAGCAACAGTGATTCATAGGTGCGGATCTTTCCGCCTGTCTTGTAAGCCCTAAATGTCAGCCTCTTGCGCTGTCAGGCAAAAGGATCAAATGTGGGGGCGATAGTCGATAAGCGATAAAGGCGGGAAAACATCCCGGGAACACTTCACTTCGTCAAACACGCAGCTCGACCGCAGATGCCCAAAAAGCACCAGCGGTTTCACGCAAAGCCAGCCAACTTAGCACATCACAGCCTTGCACCATCTGGGTCTCGTCATGATGGCGGGTCTGGGGTACACGGCTCCGCGTCAGCGACGTCAGTCAATGACTTAATCAGTCACCTCCGCCGTACACAGATCCCTAGTGCTTCCACGGATGATCCTCCAAGCTCGCAACGTGTTCACCGCTCGTTTGTAGCCTCGCGCTCAGTTCATCCATCTCTTCGAGATGTTCTCGAGCTCCCTGTAACTGCGCCGCCGCGACCTCGGTCCGGTCCTCGTCGCACGATATTCGGGGTTCGTCCAACTCGACCAACTGTTGGACCTCCGCCGCCTGCGAGTTGGCTCTCCGGAAACACGGATTTAGTAAGAGATCAAGGGTTGCATAATCAGATACCGGAAGCCTTAGAAGAGGAAATCCACCGGCTGACCCGCCTCCAAGGGCCGTTGTTTCCGGACCAGCGGAGCCTGGTACATCTGATGCTGAAATCTATGGCCTTGAACTGGGGTTGGCATGTTGAATATGATGGCCCTTTTCTGTCTCAACTTCCAAATCATCTCAAGGAACTACTACTGAGTTATGTTGCTGTCTACGCAAGAGGGTCGCCTCTGAGGGGCTACATGAAAGGGCTGAATCCGCTCTTTCTGACCCGGCAGGATCAGGATCAAATTGAAAAGGAGAACCCGGGTTTCAACGAGTCGGGAGTTGTTGATGCAGATTTCAAAATCGTGCGATTGGATCTAGGAAGTGCTCTGGGGAACTGGATAACTTTGAGGCAGCTCACAAACGAGATAATCCTATTACCAACTCCAGCCATGGGTATATTAGGCGAGGAAATAGAGGAGGCTGTCCCAGCTTCGTGGGATGAAGCTATTCACAACGGCAGAGGGGAAGCTACGCTTGACCATCTTCCAGCTCCGTCCATACCCAAACCCATTACGCAGACCCTACGCTTCCCTGAACTCCGCGCCTTATCCCTCGCACACCCGAAACCCAGTGCTGCAAGCTGGACCGGTCTTCTCAACCTACTAGGGAATTTGCCAACCCTCACTCATCTCTCGCTCGCCCATTGGCCTATACCGTGTCGGAATCCACGTGCTGCCACTGCTCGTATTCGCGGCTCGATGGCCCGTTTCTTGACCCCAGATGCCCTTGACAACAACTGGGCCGAAGCTGCGAGTATTCTTCGTCAGCTCTCTCGTTCCACCTACTGCCTGAAATGGTTAGACCTCGAGGGCTGCGGCGAATGGCTACCAGCCTTGACATGGGTTGGTGAAGACCCAGATGGGTTTCCACAGAATCCTGATAATGCTGGCCCGGAGTGGAACGGATCTTGGAGAGATGTCGAATGGCTTGGGATCGGCCCTGGCTTTATGGATTCGACGAAGTCTCACCACCCGTGTCATATGCCGTCCCATGAAGTACCCGCCCCGCAAACAAGCTCGCTGGATTCTTCTATCCATGCAACCCACCTTCAAAATGCACGTGATGTGATGAAACACATTCGGAAAATAAGGAGGGGGAGGAAATGGCTCGAAATCGAGCTCGGGTTAGGGCTGGAAGACGTTGAATCTGAGGTAATTAAATTGCCAGATGGGCAGGAATTGTCGGTTTATTTATGAGACTCCGCCTATGTACATACACAACGAAATAGATAGAATGCACATCACTGTACCGAACAGAAAACACCCTACGCATGTAATCAAAAACGCAAATTGAAACTATTTTATTCATGTCTGACTATACAATGGTATCCGGACAAAACGCCCGCAGATTTTAAACTATGCAAAACTATTTCTTGGAACGATTAAACGTCTTCAGGGGATCAACCTTCCCACCAGACTTGCCACGAGCACGGTTGCGATCTCTTGCCTTGCGGATGCGATTCTGCTTCGACTTCGTGAACCCAACGAACCCAACACTCTCCTTCGAGAGACCCTTACGCCCCTTAGCAGGCATCAGGTAATCAGGCACATGTTTGAGATGCGCCTGGACACGCGCAGCGCGCAGCTCGCCATCGTGGCGCAGCTGGCGCAGTTCGTCGGGGTTTTCCTCGAAATGGCGCTTGAGCTTTTCGCTCTTGATCAGTTCCTGGCGGATCTCGCGTCCTCGTGCTTCTTGCACTGCGAGTCTGGTCACGGAGCGTAGGGCATCTGTCATACGGTACCGGAAGGCGTCGACTTGCGTCATCTCGAAGTGGTAGGGCTTGACTTCATGGCCGAGCTTGGTTTGCCGCTTGATGATCTTCGCGAGCAGGGTCTCGTCGTGCTTTGTGCTGGGAATTGAGGTGGGTCGGTGCTTGCCGTGCTGCTCGGCGGGGATAACGAAGGAGAGAGCCATTCCTGCTTTGCCAGCGCGGCCGGTACGTCCGATGCGGTGGGTGTAGGATTTGGAGCTGGTGGGGAGATCAAAGTTGAGGACGCAGGCGACGTTTTGGAAATCGATACCGCGAGCAATGCTGTAGTCCTTTTCTTTGCTGGTCATCTTGCGGCGCTTCTTGGTTTCCGGCTTCTTTCCCTTTCCGCTTTCATCAACTGCCTCTTCATCCTCACTGCTTCCCATCTCTTCCTTTGCTTCCTCTTCGTCTGCCTCCTTGACTTCGCGCGACTTCTTCGATTTGGTCACTCCCAATACTGCTTGCTCGTCGGCTGCGACAATGATATCGTAGACGCCCTTATTGAATTCTTCGACAACGTGGATCCGCGAATTGATGGGAAGTTCTGAGTTGAGGACACAGCTCTTGAGACCGAACTGTTCGAGGAAAAGCTTAACACGGTAGCATCGGTCGACGTCTGCTACGAAAATGATGACCTTGCCCTTAATCAGCTGCAGTTTGAAGATAACATATGTGAGAAGGAATTTCTCGTCTTCCGCGCATCTGTCAGGAGTTGAGTTAGCAACTGCTGAAATGACGGTTGTAGCATATTGTCTTACCGGACAACAAACTGGCTGACACCAGCGCCCTTCTCTTCTGTCTCCTCTAGCTTAAGAATCACAGGGTTCCGGCAGTACAAGTCCTTCAATGTATCCACCTCCGAGGTGAGAGTAGCACTCATCAAGAATGTCTGCGCTCCTCGGGGGATGGCCTTGGAGAGAGCATTGATTTCCTCGTCATATCCGTATGACAAGACCAAATCCGCCTCGTCAATAACCAAATGGGTGATTTTATCGAGCGACAAAGCGGAGTTGTTAACATTGCTGTAAACTCGGGTAGGCGTCGACACAACGATATCCGGGAAATCGGCCAGCATCGAGCGCTGAACTTCATCAGACACCTTCTGTGTTAGGTTGACTGAACGAATATCCTTTCCGCAGAAACTAGCGAAAGATGTAATCACTTTCTGGACCTGTTCTGCAAGCTCGCGAGTGGGGACAAGGATAAGAGCGGTTGTGGCTTTTGAGGATGGATCGGCCTGTTGTAGACTGTTAGGTTACTTTCTATATGAAGTACACATAGAGAGGGGGAACGAACAGTCTTCTGCTGGAGGATGGCTTGCAAGATTGGGAGGACATAGGCGGCGGTCTTGCCAGAGCCAGTTTTCGCACGGGCTATTTCTGTCAGTAATTGTCTTTCGATTCATCAATTCAAGAGGCTCGTCTCACCAAGAATATCCTTTCCTTCCAGGGCAAGCGGAATCGCCTTTGACTGTACAAGAGTGGGTTTGGTAAACTTTTCTTTGATCAGGGCCTGGCGCAATCGAGGATCGAGATTGAGGGCTTCAAAGTCGAGCTCTTGGTCCTCGGCCCCAGCAGCCTCGGGCGAAGGGACATCGTTTGCGTCCAACTTGCGTTTCATTATGATTGTACTAGGCATTTGCTTGATCGAATCTGCGGAAGTTGAAACTTTTTTGGGAAGTTTTATCGGGCGGTGAGATTATTGCGGGCGGTAACTAAATTCCAAGATTTTATGTTGACATAAGCTGTGATGCCTCAGGCGGAAACTCCATAAACTATATGATATAAATGATCGAGGAGAGTCTATGACTCTTTTAGGCTTCGCTAATATAATTGCCGCATAATAGTCCTACGTCTATCTGCTCTGTAATCTCTGTTGTGGATATCCATGAACAAATTATTTTTCCCGCCCTACCCCCAGCCGAAAATATATCTCGGTAGTATAGATCCTGGTATATATAGTATAGAAATGGATTTTCCCTAGATTACCATTAATGGATGAAATGTTCTTTTCTGATGAGTGCAAATGAGCCTCCGGCTAGACATTTTCCAACATATCATATGGATATCTCTCAATTTGATAGATTTTAGTACCGGGCAGCACCTAAGGCATAGAGCGCATTGCGTGGTAGGACGAGGACAGTTTCTGTCCACAGGTCATCCTGTAGAACTCTTCTCAGTGCAAGCTGGGATTAGGACTGAATACGGAGAGCACCATGACCTGTAGCTTAAAGTAGTCGGGCCCGATACATTAAACCGGCCTATAGTTCGTCGTGAAAACGCATGGGATGTTCACTCATTTTGATATCTGCTGCAGCAGAGTTCCCCTCTTGTCCAATTGTAATATTTCTTTTCCAGTTGTTATAAATCGCTGGTATCTCTACCTACAGAGACATGGCCCATAACATTTACTGTGGGACTGACTGCAAGCGAACAACGGCTTCTGCCATCATGTTACCCTTCTTTTTTAAGATCGGATACAAATGTCATGAAATCCGAAGAATAAGCGTTCATAATGCCAGTCGCTATTCATTGAATCAAATAACCGTGGATGTTACATATCATCTCAATAATAAAAAGACCTGAATTAGGTCTGGACGTTGAATTGCAATTGCCGACAGCTATGTAAACCGACACCGAAGCATGTCGCGTGTGAACCAATTCCACGGCGCCTCGCACGCTTTATTCCTATTTGACAAACTCACCCCGAGCGTATTCTAGGAATCCCGCCCGAGACGCTTCCGTGATTTTGCACACAGGGAGGACCTTGAGCATCGAAAAGACCTATATGATCGCAATCAAGTATCAGCAGGGGCCTTCAAAACGACACGCATTTGACAGGTGAACAAACTCTGCCAATTCGGAAAAAACCTCCGAGGATCACTCTGCCTCTTGTAGCCTGGTCGATTTAAATTATCGTCAGTTTATTGTTTCATGTATGCATGGAGCGTGCCAGGCCGTTGCTTACGAGGATCCAGCGTCTCGCGTTCGCCGTTACTGCCGGGAATCACGTATGCTGGTTCCAATGACTTTTGCTACATGTCAAAATTAGCCAATCAGTCAAGGAGGAAGGAAAAATCATTACTCACCACCTCCCTGTCATACTTTCGTTGGGCATCCCCAAGAATGGGGTCGTTGCGGTGACTGTGACTGCTGGCCCCATACGACAGCACCATATCCGAAGCTGGATGATCCCCGAGACTTAATCCCTGCAGATCCTCGACGTGGACTCGCGGAATCGATGCATCACTTCTTGACGTGGTGGCTTCGCTACGGTTGGATATGCTTGGACGCCCTGTTCTGCGACCGGTTGTTTCTCTGGATACCTCGTTCTGCAGCTCTGGGACCATTCAGCCGGACTGCTTGCCTTGTCATTTGTTACTACTCTTGCGATTGGGTATATGCCACCATTTGCACGATGATTGGGGAGCTGCTGGTATCCGGTGGGTGGAGATCGGTGATTGAGATCCATTCGATTGGTATATGTTTGGCCGTAATCGAGCGGGTCCTGCCGCTGTACATGATCTAGGCGACTTGCATGGCGGCCTGGTCCTGGGACGAATGGGGTCTGATGCTCATATGCATCTTCGGGATTGGGAAACGCGGGCCCGGAGGTGCTTCGTTGGCGCGGCGCGACACTTTTATTAAACGGATTACTTCCCCGGACTTCTCACACCAGAAAAATGAACAACTAACCTTGAAGTTTGACTTGCTATCGCAGGAGCGAGCGCACCACTTGCGTAGCCAGTGATGCTTATCAGAATGGTCGTAGATGGACCGAACCCATCGATTGCTCTCGGGATGAAGGACCCAATCTGAAGCCATGACTTTTACATATCCGACCAAGAAATCAGGAATTCGGGAAGATCAGGCATAATATATAAGCATTGGGTGTTTCTATATCTCTCAACTCAAGTACCCGTACCAAGCGGCTTGGACCGTTCACACCACCATTGCCACAATAGACTTAGTACTATATGCACGGCGCCGTGTATGACATCTATGGAGGCAGCAAGTTGGTTTATCATCAAGCGCTCACTCGCGGAAGAGACGCTTTAGCAACTAGCACATAATGGTGGACCCGGAGTATGATTCCAACGACATCCCAGATAAATGAGGGGAATAAGCTCTTGGTGGCTGATATAGCTCGAATGTTTTGTCTCAGGATTTACCACTGCACTCGGGGCAACCAACCGATGAGTGAAGCGCGGGCGCTAATGCAAAGGGAGATTACGGAGTAACGATCATTGGAGATTTGCCAACTTGGGCACCAAAGAGGAACTGCGCCTTCGACCTCACCCCACTAGAACCCGGGTGTGACTTCGAAAACAAAGCTCCCCTGATTCCTTCTTTTTAAAAATTATCCGGTTTATCAATAGCATTCTTTCCTCCAGAGCTGTTCAACTTTGCTTACCAGCATTCGAATGTGTTGGTCTATATATAATCTCCTTCGCAAAATATGACCGGGAGGTACTGTGAAACCCTTTAGCAATGGGATCTTGGCCAGGAGTCATACGGGATCGTTTATCCCGGGTGAGTGGACTCATATCGATATTCATTAGACTCGAGGCTCATCACGGTTTCACTATGTAGCCGCCGTCCACGGCAGACTGCTATACCACCACTAGAAGTGAAGTCTTCCTTCCTAACATTTCATTTACTCCCACTTCATGGCTGGAGGAGTTGCAAGGGGGTGCTCGAGTATCGAGCTCCACAGTATCGGAACCCCTGAAACGATCATCGCCGCTTCCTTCAGGTGTTTCTGCTCCAAAAACGACATCAACAGCGCCAATATTCGGATTCTCCGGACTAGACCTGGTAGATAAGGACGATGAAGCCACCGAAAGCGAGCCCTGGTCACCACAAAATCTCCAAAAATGGGATGAATATGATCCTTCGACCGAGTCATCCGTCCCGTCCTTCCGGTTTCAGTACCCCCGGGAAATAGATGAACCAACCAACTGGTACAATATGCCTGCACCGCCCCCTGAATCAACCCGTGACACCAGTGCCAAGGTGGGGAAGCTTATAGGGGAAGTACTAAACGCACATCAAGATGTGTCAGCCAAACGCTATCGGATCCGAGAAATGCGGCATATGCTTCGACAAAAACGTGACGAGGAAGATGATGTGCGGGTTGCACTACGGAGCAGGTTGAATCTCATAACCGCCGAAAACGTACATGAGGATGTTGCTGCTATCAATCACACTATCAATGACCTCCAGGTTGCGACAGCGTCTTATTTCATCCTTGAAAATGAATACCATAGACAGGAAGATGAACTGGCGCAGCTGGAGTACGATTACAACGAACGCTTAGAAAGATTGCAAACCACCTTCAAGTACCAAAGCGGCGTGTTGGCACAGCTCGAACCCATTACCTCGGACACCGAATCTTCCTCGGCAGACTACTCTTCTGACTATGGAGAAGAAACGTTGCCCCAAGTGGATGATTACTTCTCCATGGTTGGCAAGGCACGCATGCTCATGGAACGGCTGTCGGAGCTAGAGACAGAATACCTGGTCCTAGTCGACCAACGCGAGCTCCGCGAACGAGTCGGCATCCCACTCGACAGCGCGGCCCTTAACTTCCTCCTTCGCTACCAAGATGAAAAGACTAAGATCGAGACCGAACTAGCACGAGCACGCCATAACGTCGAGTCGCACCCGGAACATGCCAGTCGTTCCACACATATCACAGAAGAGGAAGACAATGAGGAGGAGGTAATACAGCATTTCATGCCTGAGAAACCAGAGGACCAGACGTACAATGATCCGCTGCACTTCTCGGAATTTGAAGATTCATCGCCTTTCTTTGCATCCGCGCACCCACAGGCTGTCAACAAGGGCTCATTCGTGAATCGCTGGCTTCTTCATCGGTTGCGGCACTCGAGAGTTGAGATTATGCGGTTTAAGTCTGCGCCTGAACTGGTGGATCTGGGTAGCAAGGGCTGGGGGTCAGATAATATTAGCAAGATGGCGATGATGCTTTGGTTTCAAGATGGCGCGGCGAGCGTGGAGCATATTAGGAGTCAATCAGCTGGGTAGTGCATATACCCTAGAAGGATTAGGTGTTTGTAGACAGTCTCATTGATTGTCCCTCTCTCTTTTTTGTAGAAATTAAACCATAGATTAAGACCTAATCTACTCCCTGACCACACGAAAGAGCTTCACTATAACCCAGCTGATCAAGTCCTCACTCCAACCCGAAAACAAACCGTTCGAGCTCCACATAAGCCTTCTCCAAATTATTAACAATAGCTGTATCAAAAGCCCCCACAGTCTCACCAAACTCAAGCTCCCTTCTCGCCCGCTCCAACCTAGCCTGAATCTTTTCGTCACTCTCCGTCCCTCGACCCCTAAGCCTCTGTTCAAGTACACCAAGATCCCGCGGTTTAATAAAAACATAGCGGGCGTCAAACTCAGGGTTAATTTCCACCTGCTTCACGCCATTCATTTCGATATCAAGAGTAGGGATGAGTTGTCTCTCGAATATTTCTTCCAGTGCTGCTTTACTCGTGCCGTAGAAGTCATCGGTATATATTGCATCTTCTAGCAGACGCCGTTGGATTTGAGAGCCTTGTATGTCTCGACGGAAACAAAGTGGTAGGATATACCGTCTATTTCACCTGGACGTGGTTGCTGGGTTGTGTGGGAGACTGTTAGTTCGAATGTGTTTGGGTGTGCGTCGATGAGCTTTTGGATAAGAGTTCCTTTTCCTGCGCCCGAGGGGCCGGAGATGACACGAGGTCGTCGATCCTGAGGTGCTGCTCCGGGGGTTAGAATGAATGGTGGTGTGAAGTTAGAAGGGTGATGACGTATAGGAAGCCATGTTGTCAACACCAACGGTGTTCTTGTCCTGATGATGGATACTAGGATTTTGGGATGTGTAGTAGTTGACTCTATGCAAGGGACAATGCGCTGGTATATCCCAAACTAAGGTTGTAGTTTGAGAGAAGTACACGGCGTAGAGTTAGAGTATACGTCGGACAACCTTACTGCTTCACCGGCTCATAGGAGCAACATGTCCACCCACAGTGTGAGCCTAGATTAATTCATGTCTAAACATGCCCAGGTAGTTCAATCAAAGGTACCTATATTCGTATACTATATTGCATCGGAATGTTATCCATTCGCATCGTGATTCTGTTCATTATGTACATGACCCAAACAATTTCCCATATCCATATCCATAAGTCGATAGGCATTTGCCGTTAAAAAAAAGACGCTATTTCCATAACCAAAAGAATTGTTGAACGTTCAAAATCAAATCTCATACATCAAGGCCTAGCCCAATCTGTAGTCATCATTCAAGAGTACTGTGTCTCGCCCTCGCTATCACTCAGACTATCGCGACGACGGCTGCGTCCATCCCGGCGGTATCCCTTTGTCAAGCCCGGAATCGGATGCTTGTAGCTCTTGGTACCAGAATCCTCGGTGTCAACGTTGGAGTACTGGTACTCGGAACGGGAGCCCGCAGATGAGAAATCCAGGGGTTCAGTGAAGTGGCCCTGGGGCACGGAGCGGCGCTCACGTTGCTTGCGGGGGCTGCTAGTACGAGATGAAGGCGCGGAAGGTGGAGCAGATGGGGCAGCCTCGCTGCGGCGATCACGACGACGGTTGTGGCGGCGGGTAGATGGGTCGCGGACACGACGCTCTTCGGTTGTTTGGCTGATAACATCCTCGCTGCCTTGGGTAAACGAGAAACCGGAGGGATCGCGGCGCTGCCGGCGTGGCTGTTCGTATGCAAAATCATGAGTTTGGCTCATCTCGCTCTGTTGGTAGGAGGTAGGCGGGGCGGAGGTATCGTAGTCGCTGCCGTTGTAGGTTCCGTCGGCTTCACGGTTCATGCCGCCAATGCGAGCGGGCTTCTCTTCTCGGTAGGCACGCACGTCGGCATCATCTGCGCCTTCCCATTGCTCGTGCTTATTGCGTCGGAGGAGCTTCTCTTTGGCGGTTTCTCTGAATTTCTTGCGTCGTGACTTCTCCTCTGTAACGGTCGTCGCTGTGTCGGTATATGATCCTTCTGTAAACGAGTATCCGTCGTCAGTGTAGCCCTTGCCGACAACACTTCCGCCGCCGAGCTTGGTACTCGCTGTGGCGTTACTGAGAGTCTTTCCGTCGGGTCCCTTTCGTCGCAGAACAGTGGACTTGTAGTCATCCCAGTCGCCCTTCCGCCAGACGAATCCGCCGTTCTTGGCCCAGAAGAAGAACCAGATCCCCCCTACGACAAACAACAGACCAATAATGGCAAACAGTGCCATCAGGCCTGGCATTTTGATGTTGTGCGGGTCGACTGCGCCTTGCCCATATCTTGGCTTGCCGGAATCATCTGTTGAGGAGTCGGTACGTGAGAAGAGGTTGTGGGTATTATGGTCGATGGAAGATAGTTTATCAGCGATGTTCTCATTGCTGACATCCCGAACATAGAGTCCGGCAGCGGTGGCGCCTGGAATGTCGGAGGAGTCCCCGATCGGCCAAACTGGAGGCATGATGGAATATTAGAGTGGCCAAGAGCACCCGGCTCAAGACTGGACTCACTATCAAATCATTAGCATGTCGAACATTCTTGAGATTGACAGAGGAGATATACGAACATACATTGAAGCAAGTGTTCAACACCAGATGTAGATAGAGATAGATCTCTGACACGCTGGAATGTGGGTATAGAATGTGAGTGTGGAATGTGGGCAAAAACGAAGCACAATGCCTAGATGGGTATTAATAGGAAGTTGAAGATAAGAAGATGGAAAAGTAACCAACCCAGATATGATTCTGCTTGACGGCCGGCACAAAATTGAGGAGGTTGGAGGAGAGGCTGGGAACTTGTGTTTACACAGTGGTTGTCAGGGACAACCCGCTTACATCATCCCCCACACTATCCGGGCATCCACGGGTCCGTGGACGGGTAGAGTTGGGCCACCCGTGGGTCGATCTATAAAAAGAGTCGATCACAATTGACTTCTACTTAGATCTGAAACATGGCGTTTTAACATGGATTTAATTATGGATCAATTATATCAAGTCGACAAATGCCACCCGCTGGAAGCCTCTGAGAGAGGCATACAGGGTCGAAAGCTGTGATCGCGCCCAGACAGCTCGCGGGGTATCAAAACCAACTAAACAGCAAAAGCAGGAAAAATCATCAAGACCAATGGACGATAAAACTGGCAAGGAGATCAAGCGAAACTGCGAAAATCAACCGAATCGATAAAAAAAGCCCAAAAAAAAAAGAAAACTACGAGGCTCCCAGCGGAACCAAAATACCAATACCAACAAGACACATAAAATCATAGATATGGCCAAAGAAAAAGATGACCTGGTGAGACATGACAAGTAAACAGATATGGGTATAATCTCTCTCCGCCACTCGGAGTCGCGAACAAAGTAACCGGGGAGGAAGACACAGACCCAACAAGAAAGGCTATACACGGAACGCTGACAAAAAGAAGACATCAGAAAGTAAAGCACATCAGACTTGTCATTGCAGGTCATCAGAATCGTACAATCATATCGCCATAACAAACACATCATCATGGGGTTCGTGCCCGACCATTTTGCCCAAGCACATAAACATAGAAAGAAAATCGAGACAGCGGTTGCAAATGAAATCACACACAAAAATTCCTCCCAGTTTAGCGAGACTGTTGGGCAACAGGCAACTCTAGACTTCATGACAAAGTCCAGCATGTTCCCCAAGTCGTCCAATAGAGTCTCGCTTTAGGTAATCACCATTGTTTTTTTGTTGCACAAGCACCCGGCCCCGAAGAAAAAAAAAAAAAAGAAGAAAAAAACGCAACATATGGAAAGCAATCGAAACTTTTGGCAAACGAACAAGGCCAGCCACAAACGGCTATCCAGACACAAGATGGAATCACAAAAAAAATATACCTAACCATGAAAAACAGGAACACACAAAAAAAGGACAACATCTAACAGGGTGGGTAACAAGATCAGTGGTAGCGAGTAGTCCCGTAGGCTGAGTGGCTGTCTCGACGACTAGATCGTTCAGACCGCCCACCATCCCGGGGACGCCGCACCACATCTTCAAGTTCCCGACGGCTGGAGCCGCCTGCGTAATCAGAGCTGGTACCGTTCACATGCTGCTTGGATGGCCGCGGGCCGCCGATGTTCAACCGAACAGCCCCGGTGTCCCCAGCACGAATGTTAATAGATTTTCCTGCAACTGCTTCAGATGTAAATCCAATTTGGAATCCGTTCAACGTGAGGGTCATGTTCTTGTCTTCCTCCTTCCGTGAGGGTGTGGCACTGCCGCGGCTCGACCGACTATTCTGGCTGCCGCTCTCGCTCCCGTTCCCGTTGCGGTGAGACGCTTTGGCAGGGAGTAAGGCCTCTGTGGAGAGAGGCAGTGCAGCCGTTGAGGTTCGGCCGGATCGGGCTGCCTGGTAGTTCTCAGCTTCGCGCTCGCGGTCTTCAAGGTCGCCGCCGGCGCTGGATGGTTCCTCGTAGTAGTACTCGGTTGGCTTCCGCCGCCGAGAGCTCGCCACGGCCACCTGAGCAGTCCGTCGATCATCCTGGTAGGATGTTGATCGTCGGTGATCTCGTAGGCTATGGGTTCTCTCTGGCAACGGGGCGTCCCTTGACATCCGACGATGGGAGCGATCCTGAATCACCGGCAAGGCAGCTGCAAGTTCCGGCATGTCCATGCGGTCTAGATCTCGGTCCATGTCTCTACCTCCTCTGTCTATGCCTCTGGATGGGCGACGTTGAGAGGGGACAATACCGGCAGAGGGATGCATTTTCCGTGGTGGCTCTGACCGCTCCGGTCGCTTAGCCTGGTGAATCTGCGGCCTGGGTTTGGGCTTTGCTCCTGGGGGTGGCATCCGATAGTAGTCTTCATCCTGTTCCTGGTGTCTTGTAGGAGGACGTTCACGGACTTCACGGATTTCCCGGGAGGAATAATGTTCCATAGGTGGCTCTTCATCATACCATGGTGCATACGACCCAGAGTCCATGGGTGGGGGGTTTGGGGCAGTATAGATAGATGAGGACCGACGACGTGATGGCTCCCGGGACCGGGACCGCTCTCGTGGATACTCCGATGGGGGATAGTCCGAGGCTGATGGGGTGTAGTAGGAGTTTTGTCCGTATGGAGATGACGAGTATTGGTGCATGTATGCTGAGCTGGCTGGTGGAGGGCCATGATCGTATCCGTGCTGGGGGTACATTGGAGACGGCATTCCTGAACTCATTCCATGTGGCATACCGTGGAAACTCATGGGTCGTTCGTTTGGGTGGTAGGTGTGATATGAACTGGAGCGGCTGGGTCGGCCAGGGTGACTGACGTGAATGTTCTCTATGACGCCGGCTGGATATCGAGCACTGTGCGGGGAGGATGAGTATTCCGGGACTGGTGGGCGTGGCTGGTAGTAGGAATATTCCCTCTGTCGATGGTCAACCGGGGCTGATTGATGGTATTGAGTACCGTAATCGTAGTAACTGTCGTGATATTGGCGGGCATGGGAGGATTCTCGACGGGACTTGGACGACGACCGGGGCACGTGAGTATGATGGGCAGCGCCCGGATAGGCACCAACCATCTTCTCTTCGCGCGTGGGTCGTGTTCGTTCTTTGTCCTTGCGTTCTCTGGTTGAACTTTTCCTTGTGAGGTCGTTACGCTTGGGTGCGTCCAGCTTATGAGGGATCGGAGGACTTTTTCCGCCCGACGGCCCGGATTGGGTGCTATTAACCGTAGCGGCGGTGCGACTAGAATAACCTGAGTCACTGGCGGCGTCGATCAGCGGCTCCTGGAATCTTTCCAACCTGGAGGATATTTTGGCAGCTGTATTGGCAGCAATATTGGCAGAAAGCCTAGTGTCGGGTAGGATGGCGTGGTGTTCTTCGTCGTAATCTTCGACGCAGGCAGGCCGGGGGCCCTTACTGGCCATTATGTGGGCTGCAAGGCAATCGGGTGTCTGAAAAAAAAAAATTAAAAAAACAGGGTTGGTCCCGTTTCCGACAAGGGCGACGTGGGTGGCTCCCACAGGGCTCCAGAGATGTTCAACTTACAGCAAGCCACTGCTCCCCTTTGACGATGAGTCAGAATGGATATTATTCTTCCCCTCAACCCCGTATATCTGATGAAATGGGCTTCCTTTTTTTTCCCTTTCTCTTCTCCCCAGTGCCCAACCCAAGCGGGCCACTCAAACAAGTAAGCGGACCTGCCGATCGCAGCGGGCGATGGCAGGCGACGGGCGACGGGTTCTGTCAAGCGGAGAGAGCGAGATGGTACTTTTCAGATCGCAATGTCTCCATCGAAGTGGGATGTTAGGCTAAGAGTCGGGCGGAAGCGTTGGGTCAAAGAAAGAGAGAAGAAAATAGAAAATGACCTCTCTGGCAGACGATGAGTGGTGGAGCGTACTGCAGCTGCAGAGGTTGGGTTGAGAATTTAGGATCCTCTGCCTGACGGTCTTAGAACCCAGTGGGGGGAGTGGAGTCGATGGGCAGCGATAAAAAAAAACGAAGTGAGGGGTGATCTTGATTGATATCTAAAGGGAAGAGAGAGACGAGAGAGAGAGATCTAGAGAAAAAAAGGAAAGGAGTATAGAGTAAAAGGAAAGAAAAAGAGAAAGGAAGAGTAAACACCCGAAGGAACAGGGCACAGGGTTAAAAAAATTTAAAAAAAGGAAAACGAAAAGAAAAATCCAAAAAAGTTTCACGAAGAGGCTCTCGGTACCCAACACAAAAGGGAAAAAAAAAGAGAAGTGGGGGACAGCGTCATCAGTGATCAGTGTTTTTATCTATTTATCTATTTAGTTAACCTATTTATTTAGTTCGAATACCAAAATTTTATTATATATATTATTGTGCTCCGTACTTTGTATAGTATTCAGTACAAAATACTTCATTCGATTACTTCCAGTGTTGTATGTACTTTAATTACCTAGCTACTACTCTGTACATAAGTTTGTATTTATTTACTTTAAGCTCGGGACCCGCTGGAGGGGAAATCCTTGGTTTGACTCCTAGGTATCCATGGTTGGTCTCTACTTTTTTACTCTTATCTTTATTTACTTATTTACTTCTATTTTTTTACTTCTTTCCCTTATTATCCCCTTTTGATTTCCCGCGTTTGAATGGATTTTGCTAAATACGGAGATGTTGCATTCCTATTTCTCCCTAAACTGCATCCCACACCTAACGCCCAACCGGCTTTGCGGCCCAATGGTCGCCTCCGCCGTAAAGGGTCTTCCCTGTCAATTAAAAAGGAACAGGTTCCTCTGGCCAAAAATCGGTTATCACTCGGTTGCCGGGCAATTCGGTTTATCTTTCTCTCCGATCGTTTGATCATGTTTTTTTTCATTTTCGTGGTCAATGCAGGGCCTCGAGTACAATGACAATGTATCCGATACACGGGAAAAAGTCGGTGGGGATGACACCCTGCAACCTAGGCTGCAACTCAGAACTGCTAAGGTAACTCCTACCACCACACCTACTACTCACTCATAGTATGTACGATGTAGGCAGATGCCTGTGTGTGTGTGTGTGTGTGTGTGTCGACCACGAAGCCTGGCAGAATCGCCACTGTGGAGTGAGTCAGGTTTACTTTTCCCACAGAAACCACAGATGTCAAACGGCACTAGAAGTAGAAGAGGGACTGAGCACTGCATGGCATTTGTCGTCAGAGCCCCTTGTCCATGTGGCAGGATATCTTTGGACGTTGTCTCTTCTCCGCCTGCATACTTTTTCATTCGTGACTCACACTGGTGGGAAACCTGTGACGATCTTGGAATGTGCCATCGGTTCAAGGCCAATATGTACTTGTACAAGTTTCAAAGTACTCCATACAAGGAACCCTATATCGTACTAGTGACGAACTAAATGGCCGAAACCTTCTCTCGGGAAGCAGAACTGGCTAGATCGGTATGACATGCAGCACGGACGGTCTATCATTGCCATTGTGGATTTCCTCACATCCCTTGCATCCTTAGATGAAGTTCGTGGAATTTTCACTCCGCACGTGTGGGAATGACCCAACACAATCTATACAACGTAGCTGATAACATCCTAAATACCCTGGACCCTGGCTATGTATTCCAAGATGATCGAAATGTTATATCGGACCGGAGTGGATATCTTCAGGCCAAGAGGCTGAAAGATCGAACCAGGAAAAGGGCTCCCCTCCAAATACAACTCAGGATCTTCATGCGGCTCCAGTATTGTCTTTCCACTTCCCTCTACAGTGACACCTTTGACAGGGACGATTATAGACCTTCGCATCGGGCCCGAGAGTACCAGGAACATGCTGGGCTCACCGGGAAATATCTGAATTTGGATCGCATGGCAAAACAGCCAACAAGCTTTCCTCGCATATCAATTCGTAGTGCGGTCACGTTGACATCTGTCGCCTGTGATTTATTAATTCATCTCGGGGAGCGAAAACGAGGTCAAGGGAGCCACCCCCTTGCTTCGTTCTGCGAGATGGCATCAGCTCCTCGAGGTCGAGGTCTTCACCGCTCTTTCATAATTACAGATAAACGGTGTTCCGACGATAAGTATGAGGGGAAATGAGTTCAACTCTATTCCTTCTCGGTTCTAAGGGCTTCCATCAGGGCCTTCAGTGGAGGTAGAGAACATTCGGAAACATGATAGAAGGTTCGTGTACATCCTACATCGGTATACATGACTTGCATGCTGATCGCATTACCCCGTTTTTCTTTGTAGATGACATGATTCGATAGTTCCAGATAGCCTTTCTCATGACGGCGATGTATGGTCCGGGAGAGGGCTTCGGCACGTGATGGGCAATTAGTATTGTCTGATGTCGTACGAAAGACAACATTCATGTAAGTCAAGTGTTCCCGTGGCTATACTTCAAGACCAGCGTGCTACTAAGGTGCCACGGAATCTACAGCAGCTTGCTCGATTAGGGAGTGTGGCGCCTCTTCAGGGTATCGGGGCAGAGGCGGCTGCCCTTTCGGATGAAGCTCCCCGAACCTTGGCCAGGCGGAAGCAAATGTGGGGTTTCAAAACGAACAATTTTGAATCAATTATGTCCAATTAACTTGGTTAATATTCACAAAGATAAATCTAATGCTACACTCCAGTCCCTACCAATATTCCGAACCGATAGCCCAATGAAACCCGGGGTATCCCTAAGGGAGGTCTAGGTCTTCGGCCTCCTAACTTCTGCGCAGATACAGAGCAATCCATCCAAGGACTCGATATCCCGCAATGATGCCTAGAAGAATTCCAACCCATCTCCCCGTCCGACCAGTGGAATACCCGTACGATTCTAGCACTCCTGTGCCCCGAATGAGGCACTGATCCTCCAGGTCAGTAGACCACATGCACCGGCAATCGGCACCACATGAGTAATTCCTTTCGGAAAACTCATTGACCATCATACCTTGGAAGACATAAGCCTATAATAAGTACCAAGCGAATTAGTGATGATTCTGACAAGAAATTAAACTTCTGATAGCAGTGCATCAGCAGCATACCTGGTAATCGATGTAGTGGAACACATATTTCCAAAACGGATTGAGAATCTTCTGCGTGACCATAAACCCTCCGACACTCATCCAAAGGCCATTTGCAAATGCGACAAGTGCCAAGGAGATTACAAAGTTCGGGAATATCGATGTCACGAGGACCACTAAGGATTCGGCCGCCACAAGGTCGAGGAATATCCACATCACCCAGGTGAAGAATGCTTCTGCCGTTGGTTGGAAGTTGGACAGCCAGTATGAGACGATGGAGAAGAGGACGGATATCAAAACTGGACATGTTAGAGAGTAGGCATGTGGCAGGAAGTTACGAGTACATACACAGGTAGGGAAGCCCAATGAGAAAGTTTGAGACCATGAATGGTGTCACACCATATAGCCCGTTGGCTCGCTCTTTGGTGAAAGTTGCCCGGTCTTCGAGGAACGCGGGGACGTATGCCACAGCCATGAAAGACATGAATGCGGACCCAAAGAACTATATCCCAGGTCAGTATCGGTATCCCTTCAATTTTAACCACGTCTAAAACTCACAATGGCGTTGATGAAC
Organism: Penicillium cf. viridicatum; assembly: GCA_028974045.1. Classification (NCBI taxonomy): domain Eukaryota; kingdom Fungi; phylum Ascomycota; class Eurotiomycetes; order Eurotiales; family Aspergillaceae; genus Penicillium; species Penicillium cf. viridicatum. The sequence goes on along the minus strand of JAPQKQ010000002.1, from coordinate 4,900,193 downwards.
GGCTGTATGTAGTCCTGGGAGGGATGGAGACGTAGCCACACTGTGCCCATCATGATAGCCAATCCTGTGCCACATTAGTCCCAGTGAGCTTTAAAAGGAGCATGATAATTCTTACCAAGATACATCGCGATCCGGATTCCATAAGCAATGACATCACGGTAAGACTTGACAAATGAGCGATGTAGCAGAGCTATAGTAATTGAAACCGTTCCCGGTCGACTGTCTTCTTCCATGGAGTCTTTGTTGACATGCTTCTCTGCCGAGCGTACTCGCTCGGACACTTCTCTTGTTAGTGATTTTGCCTCATTCGAGTCCGTCCAAGCAGTTTGAATGACCTCGACTCGGTCCTGCTCCAAGTCCTTCGAGCTGGCGAAATCAGAACTAACAGTATCCAAGATAAATTCAGCAGGGTTTGTTTGCGCGGGAATTGGATAACCAATGCCACCGAAGTAGCTATCCACAGCTGAGATTGGCCCGAAATAGCACGTTTTTCCTGCCGAGAGAAGCAGCAGCTTATCGAAGAGCTTAAACGTCGTGGTTGATGGTTGGTGGATACTCGCAATGATGAGAAGCTATCATGAACAACGTTAACAAGAGCAGGGAACCCATATGATATGAACGTACATTATTGGCCCGCGCGAGCTCCTTTGCATACGACATCACCTCAAAACTGGCAGTCGAGTCTAGACCGCTTGTGGGCTCATCCAAGAACAAAATCCTTGGATTCGTGATGAGCTGGCTAGCCACACTCACACGTCGCTTCTGACCACCACTGATGCCTTTCCGGATCGGGGTACCAACCAATGTGTTCGCCTGGTTCTGGATACCGAATGCTTCCAAAAGCGTCCGGATCCGATCCATACGTTGGCGTTTCGACACAGAGCTTGTAGATAGAAATGGTAAGTACCGGGATGTATAGGTGAGATTGGACGGCCGTTATTATAACCCGACATACCTGGGCAACGAGAGATCCGCCGCGAACTTCAATGTCTCCTGTACCGTCAACGACCCGATCAACACATCTTCCTGCTCGACGTACGAGGTCACCCGCTGAAAATTCCGCGAGTCCATTTGTGCATCATTCACGTAGTTCTCCCCGGCAACCTTCGCACCAGCTGACGCGGCACGTCGAGCAAGCACGTTGAGGAGTGTCGTCTTGCCGCAGCCTGATGGGCCCATCAGGGCAACGAGCTCCCCTGTATAACCCGCATCAATATGAAAATTTTGATATAGATCATGGACAAGGATAACAAACCATGCTGCACATCACCGCTGATATCATTGATCAGATTGCGGGATTTTTTTGTTTCCCGATCCTTGACGGTAACCGTTAATCCTTGCCACGAGAAATTCCGAACGGTCTCGTTCATCAAGAAGTGTCCACTGTGATTCCGCTCCAGGTCCGGGGACCTGGGTGCGTTCAAGGGTGAGGGATCGCCCATGCTGCAAGATAATGTAGAAGGTTTACGGCAGATACAAGAGAATTGGAATCCAACCTACGTCCAGGTTCGCGGGCTCAGGTTTTATAATTTTAAACACGCCCATTTTACATGTACCCAGACCCACGGACTTACAAATCCCTGTCTAGCGTCGAGACCCGTGGACAAAGCCCTTCTTACGTGTCCGAGGTGGTCCCCGACTAAGGCTGAATATAGGGCTCAACTTTGGGACTCGAGCCCGAGCTGACATAAGGTCTCTGATGGTCCCCGATTCCCCGGGAGACCCGTCCTTTACCGGATAATGGGCCTGGAGAAAAGCGATGAGCGTAGATAAAAATCTCCAGATAAGATTCCACAAACAATAGCGCTTTTGGCATGTGGGGTGGTGCATGGTTGTGTTGTAGATGTGTGGTCGGGGTCCCGTCCAAACCCGACCCCCGTCGGGGATCGGCCACTATTCTTTTTCTTAACAATACGGCGTTTAAAAAAGCAAAGGGAAAAAAAAAGAAAAGAAAACAATAAAGGGGAAATCTAATAATTATTTCGTTAAAAGAAGAAGCAGAATGCCATTTTTATTCGTCCCGCTCTTGGCGCCCAATGCAACTAAATTAAAATCAATGTATACCAAAGACACCAGTCTTTTTGAGGAATACTGAGTGAAAACACCACACAGAAAAGTAAGCAAAATCGAGCGTATAAGTCGAATTTACATACTAGATTGGATGAGTCAGTGATTACTTCTTCAACGAGGGTGGGGAAGACTAACCGCTGAACAGGGCTGAGACCAAGAACGCGCATGCCGTTGTTCAGAACTTGGCGGGCCGAGGCATACAAGGCCATACGCGCCTGCTTGACATCGGGCTCGCTACCGATCACCTTGAGAACATCGTAGCTAGAGCTCAACATGTGTGTCATGCGGAACAGATAGCTGAGGACAGTGATAGGCTCAAGAGTCTTGGCAGTCTGCAGGAGTACGTCGGGCCATTGGGCCAGCAGACGGACCAAGTCGACAGCGTGCTGCTCGGTCAAAAGATCGAAGTTGGCGTTGACCAGCTCGTTAACATCCAACTCGGACTTGCGGGTCATCGAGCACAGACGGGCGTGAGCGTACTGCAGGTATGGGCCAGTGTCACCCTCGAAGGATGTCATGGCGTCCAGGTTGAAGTCGTAGCCGTTAATGCTGAAAGGGAACATACAATTAGTAAACAAATATACAGAATTAGAGGAAGGAAAACGCTCTGTACATACCGCTTGCCAGTCATGTCTTGCACCATAACGGAGGTGATACCTAGAATATCGGCAGTCTTCACAGGATCCTCGACCTGTGCGTACTTGACTTCGTTCTTCTTCATGACCTCGTGCATCTTGTCACCAACATCGTGCAGGATGTCATCCAAGAACTTGACGGTACCCTTACGAGTACTCATACCACGGACCATACCGAAGTTAATGTGCTGGCAACGGGAGGCCAGGTCCTTGCGGCCCATAAGTTCAGTGACCTTGAAGAGCTGAGCCAGGTGGAGATCCTGCTGGGCGGCAACAACGTAGATCATCTTGTCGAAGTGGTACTCGTTATCACGTTCGGTGATGGCACCGATATCGCGGGTCAGGTAGAGAGGAGTGCCATCCTTGCGGACAATGATAGCCTTGCCCAGCTTCTTGGCACCGTGCTTGTTAAAGTCCACGATAACAGCACCCTCAGACTTCTCGGAGACACCGGCCGTCTCCATGAGCTTGTAGGCATCGGTCATGCTCTCAGACTTGATCTGAGATTCACCGGAGTAAACATCGAAGTCGATGTTGAGACGAGCGTATGTCTGCTTGTACTTCTCAATGCTGAGGTCACGGAACTTACGCCAGAGAGCAAGGGCCTCCGGTTCACCGTCCTCCATACTCTTGAAGTAGCGACGGGCCCTCTCGTCCTCGCTCACGTCCACAAGCTTAGCAAGCTGTGCCTCAAGCTCAGCAACGTCCTCGTTCTTCTCGTTCTTCGCCTTGATCTGTTCCTTCAGCTCCTTGATAGGTCCATCCTGTGCACTGACATTACGGTTGATCTTGACGTAGACATCGAACAGGTGGTTGATAGGGTCCTTGATAAGAGCTTCCTCACTGCCGAATTCCTTGAAGCCGTTGGCCAGCAGACCATACTGCTTACCCCAGTCACCCAGGTAGTTCATTTTGGTGACGTTCCATCCCATAACAGTGTAGATATTGGCGAGGAAACCACCGATGATGGTACTGCGCAGATGACCGGCGTGGAAGGGTTTGGCGATGTTGGGCGACGAGAACTCGACGATGATCTTCTTCTGGCCCTTGGAGGGGTCGGAGGGGTCCTTCTGACCCTGGTTACCATTTGTTCCATAGGCGGCCTTCTCCTTCAGGATACGACCAAGAACATTGCTGGTCAATGGCTGAGGTTTGCAGAAGAACTGGATGTGAGGACCAAGTTGGGTTGGGGGGTGAATAAGGTCGGAGGCGGGGAACTTGGAGACAAGATCCTTGGCAAGCTCCACGGGGTTTTGCTTAATCTGAAGAGAAGCAACCTAATTGTATGCAACAAAATATTGTTAGTCCAGGGACTCGTAGTTATGCGGAACATGCGAATTGCGCAAGGCATGTGGCGCCACATACCGGCAATGAAAGGTCACCCTTGTCCAAAGTACTGGTCCAGGCAATGCGCGGGTAGATCTTCTGAGCATCGATACCAGAGGCATTGCCCAACTCCTCTGCGATGTGCTGGCGGTAGATATCGATCGGATTCAGTGTTGGGAAGCAGCCAGCGAACTGAGACTTCTGTGCTGTGGATTGGAGCGACAGAGCCTCAACAGAGGCGGGAAGGGAAGCTGCGGACATGATTGAGAATCCTCGTGTACCGAATGCGCGTATCAAAGTCGGAAAAGTCGAAGATTTAGAGGGGCAACGCAACGGAGAAAAAATGGCTGTGAGTCGCCGAGCCCCGCTTAGACAATGACCCATAAAGAGGGGGAAATCTCTCGGGGGAATCTTTTTTTTTTTTTTGCCTTTTTCTTTTTCCGTTTCTTCCCTTTTTTGACTCAAGAGGTCTGACTCAAAGAGGGCGGTGAATCACGTGGTTATTCGGCTCTTATCGATTAATGTGACGTCACTTTTGAACGTGATCCACTGAAACCCTACTTGAACTATATGTCTCAACAGGGGAGAGTTAAATTAGTTTTACATGTCAAGACCGGTTACTTGACCTCTAGTAAAATAGAAATCTCAAAAGCCTGGCACACAGCTTCAATGACAAACTCCAACTTCGGCTCGCAGACTACAACGCATCTTGGCGAGTGATCCAGGACGATGCTAATGTAGTCGATTACTTGCTATTTATCATGCTAATGCCTACATCTTCAAAGCCTATAGTTTTTGAGATGACAATTTTGGTGAGCCGAAGTGGAAGCATCTTGTGGCTGTACTCGACTTCTCTTGGTCTCGACATAAGCTGCAAGCCCAAGCACCCTTTAGCGTAGTACAAACTTTCAATGTTGTCTGGAGACAGAGTTCTATGGCTGTTATAATGATCGACTGTGAGTGAATATCCGCGGGCTTTTTGACTCTGATTGTGGATACGATTGAAGTGCATTGAATAAATATCTACTCTAGTGATTTTCTCTAAGCGAATTGTATAGCCCTTCTCCTTCGACCGCAAATATAGTTATATTTCATTTACTAGTATGATTTACCTTTCTTCTCATGTCTAATGTATTGGGAGAGTCATTTTCTGTTTGTATTGTCTAATCTGTGGCGTTTTATCTCATCTCATAGCAGCGTCTCTGTATTTACTTAGCAAGACAAAGATATAGAAAACTCCAAAATTCCCAGCAAGTGCTTGTATGTCTGAACTAAAATGCAGCACAAGACGTATGACCTTAGCCCTGTAGAATTCTGGGAAATACATAAGCACTTTGAACTTGCCACAAGTGCGTTAGGGGTGGGTTGAGAGGAGGGTAGGAACACATGGGGCGAACTGTACTGCAGTGAAATTGCCTCCAGTCCACGTTCCCACTCTTACCATGCGACGAGGCACCCCCCACCCATCAATTTCCATTGTCAGTGGTCAACTATCTTCATTCATCCTTCTAACCAACGAAGTACCCATTTTCACAAAGGTCTAGTAGATCCATACGGGGTACGACTCCATGGGTTCCCAGGAGTGGCCGTTGGCCCCAAACATCGATCCCAATCTGGATCCCCAGCTTGGCCAGCTGATGGATATTCCGTTGCCAATAAAAGCCGAGCCTGATGAGGCACAGACTGGCATCGCGACTGCTTTGACCGATGTGTCTTCATGGCCCCATGGTGATTGCTGGCAAAGCTCCCGTCCCATCGAGCCTACATTCTGGGCGTAAGTACTTACCATAACGTGTCAAACACGTCTCAAACACGTGTATCGTGTATGTGTACTCCTGGCTAACATATTATCAGCCCCAATGCCAAGCTTTGCGACTGCCCCGAGCACTTCGAAACAACTTGGCCAGCCGAGCATGCTATTCTTGTAAAGCTCTCGAGCCTTTGGAACTTCTGTTTGTTTGATTGACCCCTCGCCCATTCAGTTCATTCCGGACTGTGCAAAGCGATGCCCTTACTGCCCATGGAAGACTCAAAAGACGGCAAAGGTCGGAAACCCGGCCCCGATGTTGCGTCGACACATACGCCAGTATCATCTGGTGAGTACTACACACACTGAACACAACTGACTTCATGCTAATTTGGCTTAAAAGAAACAAGGCAATTACTATCCCGGTGTTACCGTTGATCCGCTACGTGTGTATGTCTATCGGCCTTTCCTCCATTTATGGTTTCATGCTAACTCTGGTACCACTAGGTCTGTGCATAGGGAGTAGTGAGTCTATCCGCTCTGTCTGTTTCCATTGGCTTTACTGACCGTTTATCTTTATAGCGTCAGTTACGAACTCACCCAAGGCGGTCGTCCTACTCTCGAGAAGAATACCGAGCAGGCATAGAAAGAATCATGTGAGAGGCAAAGAGGGGATACCTGTAGCCCATTCCTTTGTCGATTCTTGCTTTTGTATCTAAATGTCGCCAGCTCTGGCCTCCAGTGCCACTTCGGAAAGAAGAGCATGATGTCCGGAGATCACGGGGCTTGGTCGAATTGCAACAAAACAAAACAATGAACACCACAAATGGGGTTCAAATCTTTGTCTTCTGATTCATATTCATCAAAGACATCAAAGTCATGACAATGGGATTGAAACATAATGCCTTTGTTCTCGCCAAACGGTGCGAGGTACTATGTCATAGTGGAATAATATTTTATAGCCGGCTAGTCCCATGCATTTGTTGGGCTTCAATCCCCAGCATCCAGCTCACCGACAAAGCAACACTATCTCGCGACTAAAGAACTCCACGGAGTCACTGTCCACAGGTGTCACCATCTTGAAAATATCAGCCCTTAAGCACCTAATGGGCTTCGGGGGCTGATCGATATGTCATATTACATTACCATCCACCATGGCCATGGTGTGGATGAGAGCCCTTCGAACAAGTGGGTCAATATCACCTTCACTAAATGGGACCTGTTTTACCTTCGCACCGACGGAGCGTTGATTTGCTTTATCATTGAACGTATTCGGGAGAGGAAGTGCACTATTACTCTTGAGCCCAAGGATCGACAATCTCGGTGGTGTATCTCGATACCGGCTTCCAGAGCGCATAAAACCATAAACGGAGTTCTTGGCGACGCTTTACAACTGGCGGAGTGGTACAAGGTCCAAATTCTGAAAGGGAACGCAAGTATCAACCGCGAACTGCTATTTGATCGGAATCCTTATCATGAAGGTAAGGAATGTTGTAGAGAGAATGTGTGCGATCGGGTGCTGCACCCGGAGTGGTGGGCTAAAGATACAGATGGAGATACTGGTGAAGCTACTGAAGATACGAGTGAAGATACGAGTGAAGATACGAGTGAAGATACGAGTGAAGATACGAGTGAAGATACGAGTGAAGATACGAGTGAAGATACGAGTGAAGATACGGGTGAGGATACTAGTAAAGACTCCTAGGGTTTTGGTTTGCTGAAATGAATGCATATACAATCTCCACGTCCCTGGTTTTTGCTTCGTAGTGCCAGTGAGCGTTCAACGTTTGAGAGCTTTAGGAGCTTCCTAGATATTATAAGTAGCTAAAAAGTCGGTCTCAATGTAGCTGTTGTAGCTATTATAGCGGGCAGCATGACGTTGCCCCCGCTAGAATTTATACCGTGTTAGTTCATGGAATCCTTAAACCCGGTATCTGGTGTGCTAATTGCTAATGGAAATTGCTAAAAATGTTGGCCTCACTTAGGGACAGATCTAGAAGTCCATCGGAACTCAGTACCGAACCTCGTGTCCATTCAATTGTTAGCGGTGACTACAATTCAAACCCAGGAAGAGTGACTAGAGGGTTATGCCAACTGAAGCTTTAAACCCGACGTCGAGTGTACACATATAACGAAGACACGAGTGGGTGATATCTATGGATATATATAAAGTTGTATAGTTATTAACGTTGATTAAGAACGTGGTATTGATACCGAAATGTAGGGGCATATTTCACGAGTTCGAGCCCCGAGGGACATCTTTTGATCCCTTGTAGGCTTGGGTCTATTCACACATCTAACCACACACCAACCCGAGATTATACATCAAAACAGAAATGCTTCGCAGCCGGGCAAAGCTAATATTCTATGCAATTCACACGTATAAAAGGCAAAGTCAAGTTCGAAAACAGCAACTTTTCGTTGATTCGCAGCGAATCCCTTAGAAGCAGAAGACCTGGTCCTCCAGCTTGCTGACGGGGCGCGCCTTGGTGTATCCAAGAGCCTCGGTGGACTTCTTCATGGCGCTGACCATGGGAGGGGGACCACAGAGGAAGATCTTAACATCGGCAGCGGGGGCGGGCAGGCGCTCCTATAAGAAAGTTTAATTAATACCGAGGTAGCACAGCCGAGCACAGCATGCAAACTTACCTTGATCATATCGGGAGTCACGAAGCCGACACCGCCGGTCCAGCCCTCGGGAGCGTTGTTGAGAACGTAGTAGACGCGGAATCCATCGTCCTCCTTCTCCAACTCCTCGAGCTGGTCCTTGAGCAAAATGTCCTCGGGGTTGACGTTGGCGAAGATCAGGTCAACCTTGGTGGTGTCGTTACCACCGTTGCGGGGACGGTTGCGGATGATAGCCTTGATAACCTGCAGCATGGGGGTAATACCAGTGCCACCGGAGATCATACCAATGTGACGGCACATGTTGGGGGTGTAGACCATGGCGCCCTTGGGGCCGCGGACCTTCATGTTGTCACCGATCTTCAAGTCGGTAAGATACTTGGAGATGTTACCCTGGGGGTAAGCCTTGACGAGCAGATCGAAGTATCCAGCCTCATTGTCGGAGGAGATGGGGGTGTAAGAGCGAACAACCTCCTTAGGCTGACCGGCGATAGTAGCGGCGAGAGAGATGTGCTGACCGATGGGGAGGCCGAGGATATCGGTGGAACGGGGGAGGGCGAAACGGTAGATGGCAACATTGTGGGAGATCTCGTTCTTCTCCTTGAGGACGAAGTTTTGGAACTCAGTGGGGTTCAAGACCTTGCGAGGCTCTGCGATCAATAGGGTCAGTTCAGTTCTTCGGCTCCTTTACCACACCGATATTTGAATAAAAAGGACTTCACGCACTGTTGCTGAAAACCAAGTAGCCAGCCAAAATTCCAGCCACAGCGATTGCGTAGGCGATAAACTCGGGCTTAATGGCGTAAACACCCGCGATGAGCAGGGCCGAGGGCGCGAGGGCCGTGCCAATGGTGGCGAGACTTTGGGGAATCAGCCATTGTTGTTATGAAAAGGTGAAGAATATTAACTCACCTCATTATGACAGAACTCGGATACTGTGTTTTAAAACAAAAAACAGTTGCGATAAAAGCAAAAGAGAAAAAGAGAAGAGAGACGGAAGATAAAAAGAAATGAGGGGGCCAAGTCCGCCCAACGGAATTTCCCACCTTTTGGGGTTACCATTTCCCCGACTTTCCGTTTACTCCTCAAACTTGGCTTATTGGGGTTATTGGACTTACTGGGTATTGGGATTATTGGATTATTGGGATTATTGGATTATTGCTGACACTGCTTCTGCTTCTTATTTCTTCTTTTCAAATTCATCAAAATGCCCGACGTACCAGAAGTCCCAGCCTTTAATCTAACGGAATTGGACCACAAGCTCCTGGCCATGACCGACGAGGAGTTCGTATACCACGACTGGGATGACCTAAAAAGCATCATCGGTAAGTGTGCCCTTATCTCCAAATCTGCCCTAGAAACACTTCCCCTCATACCGTATTAGCGCGAAATGATCTCGGCGCACTCAAGCGGAAGCCTTCCGATCTCCGCCGATACCTAGCCTGGACACAAGAGACCAAAAGCCAGTATGGCACCATCATGAATTATATTTGCCAGCAGCGATTAAAGTGGCATTTACCGGTAAACACTGCCAGCGGCACTGGCTCCGCTGTTATCCAGCAAAGCGGGACCTTCAAGAACCCGCGTCCCTTTGCCGATCCCGAGGACTACAAGATCCTCCGCAATGACTGGCCCTATGGTCTCACCCCTGGAATCTCACATCTGGTTGTGTGGCTACGTACCCCCATCCCTGTACAATCTGGCGAGGGCTATTTGACCGAGGAATCTCGTGCAATGATCAACAGTTTTGTTCGAAAGACTTTCGTGGGCCGGTTGGCTAAGGACCCTCAGAATTTCTCGGACCCTGACTCCCATGTGCTGTGGTTTAAGAATTGGGTCGGTTTGCAGAGCGTGAGGGCATTGGAGCATGTCCATATCTTGGTCCGTGATGTCCCTGAGGATATCTTATTCGAATGGGCAAACGAGTGAGGTTGCTGGGATTGTTGATAGACCTTTTCCCCCGATTGGTCAAGTTTGTATCCGCATCTGAAGCAATTCGTTTCCAAGTTCTTACATTGGACATTTCACAGCGTCATGGATCAAAAAGGAAAAAAAAAATTTTTTCAGAAGAGTTCTCGAAAGGTTTAAAACTTTTGGTCAAGCCGCAATGAACACAAGCGGTAGTGGCACACTCGTAGACAACCCATTCTACCATGAAGGTCGTGGTTCGTGGTCACCTTTAGGGGTACTTCTGGGGTACTTCCGTGTGGTCCCGAGCAGAGTCTAGGGCCTAGTATATATACCGCTGCAGTGACAATCGGACGTTCCGATTGTCCCTATGATCTTTTGGTCGAGTGCGGGTTCCAGCTCGGGATACTCAGAAAAAACCTATGTTATCATCCAATTTCGAGTATCCCTCAGGTCTAGGAGCTGCGACATAACTAGTTAACTATCCCCGAGGGTTTTTCTGTTGTCATGTCTTTTTGGATGTCTCTTTGGATGTCTCTTTGGATGTCTTTTTAGGTGTATACGAAGGACGTTCATAAGTGTCAAAAGTGAAGCTTTTGTATAAGATCAAAAGCTTCATTTTTGACACTTACAAACCGTCTAAAGAAATGGAGAGATCTGCATTTGTATGGTCAATCCAGATGTAAGTAAATTACTATACCTTAGGTGAGCGATAAATCGTATACTAATCTATATTTAGGATGGCTATAAGATCATTGATTTTAATGCCAATAACTGGGATGTGGACGGTCGAACACTAGATATCGTGTGCCGAGATCCAAACAACCCCGACCGTGTCGTAGATGAATTGCTTCGTTGGCACTTCCATCAGTGTGTGCTTGCCAATATGAAGGGGGCTGGCGAGCCCATCTTCGAGCACGATTTCCCCCCGGGGACCGACATGATAAATGAAATCATGCGTGGCCCACTTCCGGCTCAGCGCATGGAGCTCGAAGTTAGCCTCGAACTGTTTTCTCGGTTGCAACGAATCCCACAAGAGGACGACGGTGAAATCGTCTACTAGGTTACTTCAACCCCCCCCCCCCGCCTCTCTTTGTAGTTGTAGTCTTTCCCCATACTCAATCTTTACCTGATCCGTGCGATGAATCTTGCCGGCCACATAGGCTTCATTCCGGAGTTGATCCGAATTCAATATGCTTTCCTGGCTACCACTCCTTGTAGTCCCAATATTCGTTGTCATGAGGATATCGTCGTCCTCACGATTGTTGCTTGCCGATTTCTTCGTGGGTCTATCCGTGTAAGACCGCAACTTGCCGCTTTCGTATCGCCCGTGAGAACTCCAGGAACGTTTGCCTCGGATCATTTCATACATCGGGCCCAAGGTTGGGATGCAGGAAGCCATTATGATGATGTTCGACTCGATACTGAGAGACGAGAGTCAGATGTTGGTCTTATAATTTTGTATAAAGGCTGGATAAAAGCGAGACTGAAAACATACCTCGTCCAGATAATAAGATCTGCTGTTGCGTCTATTCATGCCGTGTCAGCGGTAGATATCTCACTATATGCACGAAAAGAATAACTTACATGTCGAGTCTGCCGTGTTATATAAACCTGGTAACTGTAGACACTTGACAATAGCCATTGCACAGGCTCTGTGTGGACGATTAGCTACTTTCTCCGGACAATAATATCAATCAACTTACACGGCACCCAACCCCAGAGCCGCGCACAGGGCCAATTTTTTCTTAAGCGACATTTGAAGTCGGAGCAATATCACAGTCGGATAAATCGCCAGATATAGATCGACCACCGCAGACAGAACTGAGAAAGGTTTAGTTGTTCGTTTGTGAAAGACATCCAACTCACCAACATACCTCCAGTGAAGATTGCATAGCCCACCAGGATCGTGGTCGAACGACATGTTGCCCCTTCACTCATGAGATGAATCTTCCATAAAGCCTGGGGTGGATCACACATGGTAAAGAGAACAATGATGCAGATGGTCGATGCCACGAACACGGAGCCTGTCAATATCCATAACCATGTTCGGTGGAACCGGCTGGGATTCATGATGCGATTTAGGAGAGCAGCGATTGCGAGTTTCGGAGTGGTGAAAGACATGATTCCTAGTGCGAAGTTTGCGTAATTAAGGACTAGAATGCGTTCAACCAAGTCCATGCCACCTTTTTCCATCAACACAGAGGTATGGCTCCCGTATCCCAGAACGACAATCACCGTGGTGAGAATTGTATAACTAGTGACCATAACCTATAGAATCGGTATCTCGAGTGGATCAAAGTCAATTGGAAGGTACGTACCATTGCTGCCACGATAATATAGTCATCGAGTCCAATATTCCTTAACATCCGGGCTCGGATATAAAGTCGCAGGGATACCATCACCACACTCACACCGTAGAAGGCCCAGAACACCCCTAGAATGCGTGGGCCCTTTTTCTGGTTTTTGTATTCGGCGTCCGTGGTTGCCATGATGCCGAGAGCAGTGGCTGCTCTGTGGCATATAGTAGATTCGCGACAATATTCTCTATCTTCTGTGGCATCCAGAGGACTAAAAACTACAGAACAGGTGGAGAAACGTCATGAAACCTCAAAGTCGAGAGTAAATTATCTCAAAAAAAAAGAAAAACCATATATGTACGTACTATTGTTACAGCACGTGTCGACGGGGTGATACAGTAGCTAGAAGGCTAGCCCGGCGGGAGTCATGTTTAGATGCGTTGACCAATCCCTTTTATAAGAAAGTACCGACCTTATCGCTTAAGGTCGCAAGTGGCTTAACAACAAATAATACCTCACTTTTGGCCAGCCACTAAGACGTGGGTGCGTTTCCACTATACCCGAAATTGTACTGAATCCACGGATGTATATCCTCATTTACATGTACAAAATAGTACGTATCGATCTAAAAGCCCCCCCCCCCCCCCCCCCCCCCCCCCCCCGTCTTGCTAAGTGGAACTCCGGAAAGCAAATCTCGCGTATTATCTTACCTTTAGTCGAATTCCTACAAACTATGGAGTAGTCAATGAGTGAATCCTTCGTGGGGGCCAATTGCCTTGCACTATGTGGAGCTATCAAAGGCTCCAGGATTCACTTGGTTAGAACAATGGCTCTAGGTACTCGGTATTTAATATAACTTGCCGATTTTACTCCGAAATAACCTAACTAACCAGCCAATTTATATCCCTGTCGCTTAACCAGGAAAACCAGGAATAAATTACGACACTAAACATACAGGGATAGTAGTCCTCTCAGGGGTTCGGCAAATTTAGTGTTGCATGTTGACATCTGGAATCTAATGTAGCACGAGTCTCTATCATCGCGGGGATATCCCTTTTAACTCCACCTGTTCTCCTGCATATGCATTGCAGCAAGCACAGTCGATCATGACATTCTCCAACAGTAATGGAAATTCGAATGGCTCAGTCAATGGCAATGCCACAGATGTAGAGGGTCTTGCTCTCACTTCAAACCTGCCAGATACCGTGCCTGACCTCCTTCAAACGGTTGCGGGTCATGGCAAAGATCTGCTCGCCCAGGATCCCGAAGCACGGCTTAAGCTGCTAGAAGCGGCCCGATCATTGACCTATGCATTGGAAACTCCCCGAGAGGCCATTATTCGACACTGCTGGTCCGAGGTGTGTTGTCACATGTCATCCCGTGGTTCTTGAAACCAGTTGAGATTATTCGAACTGACAGGTATTGCATCTTTTTTAGTCTACGAGTTATGCAGCCCTAGAGGCCGCGGTTGATATAAACCTCTTCTCTGCTCTCGGTACAGATAACAAACCGAAGACTGTCGCACAGCTTGCTAAGGCAACCAGCGTGGATCCAATTTTGCTCGGTCAGTAATATATCTATACACTAGCAAACACCAATGCCTGACAAATTCGTGTAGGGCGATTGATGAAGCATCTCGCTGCAATGGGAACGATAACCGAGACCGGCTACAATGAGTACAGTCCCACTGGGTTCTCAAAGGTTCTCACAGTTGAGAGATATAGCGACGCATTCCCGCTCATGTACGTTGATAATTAGTACTCCATATCCCGAATCACGACTAACAAGACTAGGACCCGCCGTTTCACCAAAGGCATTATGGCTCTCCCAGCCTTCCTCAAGAAGAACAACTACCAAAACCCAACAAGTCCCACAGATACAGCATTCCAGATGGGTTATGCAACAGACATGGGGTTCTTCGGACACGTGCAACAGGAACCGCTCACGGCAAAACAGTTTAATAACCACATGTCAGTCTACGCACAAGGCCGAGTCCGCTGGATGGATCCCGGTTTCTATCCGGTCCAAGAACAGCTTATAGATGGGGTCACTATCGGCGAGGACGATGTCCTGCTCGTTGATGTCGGAGGTAGCTTCGGTCATGATCTGTCCGATTTCCGTCAGAAATGGCCTGGTGTCCCCGGTCGTCTGGTGCTTCAGGATCTTCCCGAGGTAGTGGTTTCTGTTAAGGATTTGCATCCCTCTATTGATGTTACTGGTCATGATTTCTTTACTGAGCAACCAGTCAAAGGTACGGAAATAGAAGAGTTCCCTATTTCCTTGTGGATTGCAATTTGACCATCAGTTGCTGGAATATACTAACATTCTATCTGTATAGGAGCCCGTGCGTACTATATGCATTCTGTTCTCCACGACTGGCCCGATGACCTTTGTCGCAAGATTCTCGCTAACACTGTGGCCGCCATGCGGCCCGGATATAGTAAGGTATTGGTGAATGAAAATGTCATTCCAGACACGGGGGCTTACTGGGAAACGACAAGTTTGGACTTGATCATGATGGAAATTGGATCTGGTGAGCGTACGGAACGACAATGGCATACATTGCTGGAGTCTACTAGACTGAAGATTGTCAAGATTTGGACTGCCCAGAGGGGTGTGGAGAGTTTGATTGAGTGTGAGCTAGCTTGAACTACAAAAACATGCTGTACACGTTGCCCAAGCAAATCAAATTATACAGTGTTGACAAAAAAAAGCCGCTCTGTCGAATCTATATATCATGGCACATAACAATGCCATTTTATGTCGGTAAATAGCTGTCGTGTATAATTCATTGAGATATACATATAACCACGCCGCAAGAATTGGAATAAAAATATGTTGCATAATAAAAAGAGTTCGGTATCAGAATACGCCAGCCAGCTAGTCCATCGAAGCAAATGTTGATTACAATATACAAAGAGCACGCCTGGGAAATACGACGATCACGTCTTCTGCTCCTCCACGAACTTCAGAGCCTCCTCGCGCGAGACAACATCAATAGTACTGGCCTTTTGCCTGAAGCTCACACCATAGCACTTCTCTGCCACGTGCAGCATTTCAGGCCGGAAGGTAGTGCAGATGAACTGTCCATTGGTCGAATCTGAGATAGACTTGAGCATCTGTGCAACGGCTGTCCGGTATTGAGCATCCAGGTTGGCGTCAATCTCATCGAATAGGTAAAACGGTGCAGGGTCACAAGCCTGGATGGCGAAAACAAGTGCGAGAGCGCAAAGACCTATGGCAAGTTAGTTAGCAACTGCAAAACAAAATACAGATTCGGACTGGAAATGCTTACTCTTCTGTCCACCACTCAGCTGCTGAATACGCTGTTGATCATCGTGCTTGCTATTGAAGCTCACACTGATGCCGACACCGACGTAGTTTTCGACGCTCTGCCGAGCTTCCTCGTCATCTGAGTCAACATCGTCATCTAGTCGTGTGGCACGGTCTGTCTTCCTTTGAATGATAAGACGACCACGACCGGCGGGGACGAGCTTCTCGAACACGTTGTGGAATTCGCGTGAGACCTGCTTGAAGGTCCGTTCAATAGCCTCATCCTTGCGTTGATCAAGAACAGAGATGAGATCATCGATGGACTTTTGGGACGCATCCAGCTCGGAACGACGTGTAGTAAGAGTCTCACGCTGCTTGGTGAAACTGTTATACTGTTCAAACGCCTTCTTGTTCACATGGGAATATTTCTTAAGGGCCTCGTTGGTCTTGTGGAGCTTCTTGACAACAGTGTTGGAGTCGGTGTTTTGATACTTGGTGAAAGCTTCATCCGGAAGAACACCGAGGGAACGGATGTTAGCAGCACACTCGGCACCCTGCTTAGTGAGTGCTGCCTTCTTTTGCATGCTCTTTTCCATACGGCGCTGGTGCTTCTCGATAGATCGAGCGAGGTCCTCAATTTCCCGTCTGGTCTCTGCATTACGCTGTTGCAGATCCATCACGCGAGTATTGCCTTCCTCAATTGAGGTGTCAACCTCCTTCAGCCGTGCATTCAGCTTCTCCAACGCCTGGCCAATGCGTTTCACTTCACGCTGCGTCTCTTTCAGGTTACCCTGAACTTCCTCGTCAGCGATGTCAATGTCTCTGTTGAGTAATTGGTCAAGGCGAGGGTTGAGATTCTCTCGAAGCTCAACTTCCAGCACCGACTTGCGTGCCTCGAGCTCGCTACGCTGACCGGAGAGCTCTTGGTATTGACGGCGCAGATCTTGGACTGTGCTGCTCAAAGTATCTAGTCTAGCTTCCTCTTCGCTGGTGAGAGCTTTCTGGAAAGGCGACGCTAGTTCAGTCTGGAACGCATTGACTTGGTCGTTCAGTGCGGCAAGGTTAGACTCAACATTTCGAAGAGCGCGTCGCTTGGCATCAAGAGTATCGTTCTTGTTTTGAAGAAGATCACGCTTGGCCCTCAATTCGTGTCGTAATGGTCCACTGCTGTTCTGGACCTGATGTCTCTGCTGCTCGAGCTTTTGCAGTTCACCAACAGCCTTGGTGATCATCTGGTCAAGTTTCTCCAACTCTTTCCGGATTTCGGTACCGCGGTTTCTCTTGGTCTCATACTCATCTCGCCACTTAGCTAGGCCCTTGACAGCGTCCAGTCGCGACTGGCGGGAGTCGTGGTATCCACCAGTCAAAGCACCACGCTTGTCTGATCGATCACCCTCTGGAGTGATGGCATTGACACCATGGCTTCGTGCGTACTGTGACGCAACCTGCAGGTTGGGACAAATGATAGTCTTGCCGAACACGTGCTGGAAGGCTCTCTCATACGCCGGGTCGTACTGCAACTTGTCAATCATGGGTATTGTGTCGCTAGCACGAGGCATATTCATCGGCCTAGAGCGAAGTCTGTTCAAAGGCATAAAAGTCACACGACCAGCCTTTTCCTTTTGTAGGATCTCAAGAACGGTTGTAGCAGTTTCATCTGTGTCAACAACATAGTGGAATAAACTCTGGCCAGCAGTGACTTCGACGGAGGTGCGATATCTATCATTGACATCGAAAAGCTCGGCAAGTGTACCGTAGACTCCTTCGAGGTTATGCTGGCGCTTGATTCGGCGCACTGCGGCGGTTCCGCGACTAGTGTTGTTATCCATCATTTGCGAGAGATTGCGCTCAGCACGGTCCACCTCCTGGGATGCATTCGAAAGCACAGAGTCAAGCTTTGCTTCTTCTCTCCAGAGTTCTCTGGGGGAACATTAATATTTGGCTCTAGCCAATTAGTGATTCAAGGGAACTTACTTTCTTTGGTCCATGAGACGGTCTCTTTCATCCTTAGCATCTTGGACTTGTTGGTCCACATTATGCATTGTGTTGCCGCGTCCATCGATTTGCTGCCGCAGGCGTTCAGCTTCCGGCTCCAAAGCGGCAATCTCGCCTTCTAGGTCTTGGATATCTTCTTGTGTCTGAGAGATCACACCCTGGACAGTGCTGATAGAATTATGGCTCTCGCGGACTTCCATATTAAGCCACTTGTCACGCTCAGATTTGTTCTTGAATCGCGAGTTTCGACCCTGCTTTGCATACAAACGCTGACGCGATGTCTCCGCATCCGTCAACTGTGATTTGACCGTGTCTTCCTGATCCTTCAAGGCATTGAACCGAGGGAGAATTTCCCGATGTTCAGCTTCACGCTCACTGATAGCGGTCTGAACAGAGTTGAGGTCGGAGTCGTAGCGTGATTTCAGTGCTTGTGCAGCAGCTTGGTTGTCTGAAAGAGACTTGGCCTGCAGTTCATTCTGAGCCAGAGTCTTAGATGCTTCACGTCGTTCGTCCTCCAGTTGAGCCTTGTCAACCTTCAGGAACTCAATCTGCTGCCGGCACTCAGCGATCTCGGCATCGATCTGAGCCATGGCCTTCTCACCTTCAACGAATTGGTCACGATTGTTGTCGGCATCCTCAACGCCGTTTTGTCGTCGCTCTTCGATCTCGTTGAGAACCTTGCCGATCTCCTGTTGTTCGAGGGAGTAAATGGTGTACTCTAGACAGCGGCGCTCCTTGTCTTTCTCCTGATAGCTCCGAAGCTCGTCCTTTTCTTCTTCGAGTTCGGCAAGACGTTCGTTAATGTAGTCGAGGAGTTCATCGATTTTGGTGCGCTTGCTGTTGGTCTCATTCATGATTTTCAAAGACTCCGAACGACGAGCTTCGTAGACCTGAGTACCGGCGACCTCCTTAAGCAGAACCAGGCGCTCAGAGTCTTTCATGTTGGTCAACGCAGTCACTCGGCCTTGGGGGACAATGTAGTAAGGGTTGGAGCGGGAGAAACCAGCCGACTCGAGCAGGTTCATGACATCGTTCTTGGTGGCATTCTTGCGGTCGAGAGTGTATTCGTCCTTCTTGATACCAATAGTACGACGCAGGACGACCTCGGGCTTGCCGGTGGGGAATCGATCGTCGGAGTTGTCGAAAATAATCTCGACATAGGCGGACATCACAGCCGAGCCGGAACCTTCCTGCTTGGGGTCAACCTATGTAGATTTAAGTGATACCAAGATACATACGTGCAAAAGAGCTTGGCGCTCCTCCCTGCCGAGATGAGTATAGGCATCGCTGAGGACAAAGCGAATAGCCGCGAAGAAGTTACTCTTCCCGGAACCATTGCGGCCGACAATGACGTTGTGTTTGGGGGAGAATGGCTCAATGACCGTTTGATCTTTGTAGCTGAATTCCGTGCGGAGTCAATAAAAAGTTCATAAAGTCTTAGGGTATGGAATGGAAAATACCTCTTGAAGCCTTGGATAATGATCTGCTTGACATACATCTTGAGAAGAAACGCGCGACGCGAGGATCAATCAGAGCACCCTCGGCCTAACGCGCCTGGCGCAAGAGTAAAAAGTGAGGATAGAATGAGCAACAGGGATCTCAGCCAGCAATCTCTCTAGCAATGAACAGACAAACGCCGAGGGGTATCGTGATTGTGTTACAAAGCCTTGGAGATTGACTACGCGAAGAACCAAATTAGCGCGTCTTGGGCGCGGGGTACGGGCGACTAGACATACCACCTGGACACAACTCTCTCATTGGATAATATTGCCTGGCAGTAATTTTCATCCTCACTTCCAAGGTTTCTAAAGATAGTATGTAAACAATGAGTGCATTTAATTGATACTTGATAAATGTATAACTACTCTAGTTATAACTAGTAATTCTTATAGTATTAAACTAGTTCATTCTTTGTATTTTAAAACCCGCAAAAGCGTAAGATAAAAGCCAAAACAAATTAATAAAAAAACCTACATAGTTAGTTATATATATATATATATATATACTCCAAGCTGCCCATGCCTACCCTTAGGTGATTGATATCCCTAGTTATACATATATAGAAAAGCCTCTTACATAAAGTACTAGTATGCTTCTAATCGCCTTCATATGTATCTAAAAGACCATTAAAAAGACATGACAAGGTCGTATAAGCGACTGAATATTCTAACATATATAAAAATAAAAGAGAGGTTGAAAGTAGTGTACCAATTGAAATTGGCTTCGAACGGGCGGTGAGAAAGGCGGCCAGGTAGTATCCAGTCAGAGAGTTCTGTGCAGATGACACACTTACTCGCCCGTCCGCGGGGTTCTGCCGGGCGGTGACCCTAATCTGAGCCACAGAAAAAAAAACCTTGGGGACCCGACGGACGAATTCAAATTTTTACATTCTCAATTTTGAAGATCCAGAATGGCTTCAAATGAGAATACTGCCCAGGCAGCTGGAATTGCCGATGGCCTCGCGCCGTCGCATACCTACGTGCCCAACGAAGGCTACGTGAACCCTGATACTGCAGACTCCGCCGAGGCGGGGCAAGATCTGCTCGATGAGCAGGAGGGGGAGAATGAGGATGACGAGTACTACGACGACATTTTCGACGAGGAATTGGATCGTGAAGACATTCTCTCTTCTGATAACTCCGATCTTACCAAAGCATACAACCGCCAACGCAGAATCAACGACCTCGCTAGCGACTCCAATGTGCCGAGATGGACATACCCCAAAACGAACACCCAGAAGCCCACCGTCAACACCTCTGCGTCTGTCGATGACCAGGTTAAGTCTCTCACTCGCCATGCCGCAAAGATCAAGCTGGATGACCAGCAGGCCGGCATTTCGGGGCGCACCGACAAGGGTGGAGATAAGGCAGACCGAGCCACATCAGAACAAGTGTTGGATCCCCGTACGCGCATGCTTCTGTTGCAGATGATCAACCGAGGTCTCGTCTCAGAAATCCACGGATGTTTGTCCACCGGAAAGGAAGCGAATGTCTACCATGCCATGTCCATCTCGCAGGAAGATGAGGATGCTGCCCCGCTACACCGTGCGATCAAGGTCTACAAGACGAGTATCTTGGTATTCAAGGATCGTGATAAGTACGTGACTGGAGAGTTCCGTTTCCGTCAAGGATACAACAAGAGCAACAACCGCGCCATGGTCAAACTTTGGGCCGAAAAGGAGATGCGAAACCTGCGAAGAATCCATGCCGCCGGTATTCCCTGCCCCGAGCCTATCTTCCTTCGTCTGCACGTCCTTGTTATGGGATTCATTGGTAGCTCAAAGGGTCTGGGTGCACCCCGCCTCAAGGATGTGGACTTCAATATCCCTGAACCCGAGACTCGTTGGCGCTCATTGTATATTGAATTGTTGGGCTATATGCGCGTTATGTACCAGACCTGCCGTCTGGTGCACGCTGATCTGAGCGAGTACAACATTCTGTACCATAAGGAACGCCTGTATATCATTGATGTTAGTCAAAGTGTTGAGCACGACCACCCGCGCAGTCTGGAATTCCTGCGCATGGATATCAAGAACGTCAGCGACTTCTTCCGCCGAAAGAACATTCTCACTCTTCCCGAGCGGACTGTGTTCCAGTTCATCATCGCCCCAGAAGGACCGATTGATGTAACCGCTGGCAATGAAGAGATGACTAGTGCCATTGAAAAGCTCCTCGTTGCTCGTGAGGAGGGTGACGATGAGCAGCAGGAGGCTGAGGATGTCGACACTGCTGTCTTCCGTCAACAATATATTCCCCAGACCCTAGAGCAGGTGTATGATGTCGAACGTGACGCTGAACGCATTCGTGATGGCCAAGGTGCTGATCTGGTTTACGGAGACCTCTTGGCTGGCGGCAAGAAGAAGGCCACTGCCACTGATGCCGTCGAGGAAGATGCTGAGTCCGATGCAAGCGGCGGTGTCTCCGTCTCAGGGTCCGACTCCGACGACGAAGAAGTAGACCCGTTCGCGCCGAAGCCACCACGCGGCAAGCGTTTCGAAGACAAAGACTCCAAGCGCGACCACAAGGCAAAGGTGAAGGAAGAGAAGCGTGAGCAGCGGGCGAACAAGATGCCGAAGCACATGAAGAAGAAGCTTGTTTCTGGGTCTTCGAGAAAGAAGAAATAAGCCCTCGTAGCTTTCTGACCTTATCTTTCTTTGCATGTGCACGAGTTGCGAATGTTTGCACTCTGTGTCAATCTACCGCTTGGCATGATTTGATGATGAAATGCATATATGGATGGAGCATTGGGCATTTGATACCTTGGTCTATACTTGATAGAAATGGGAAAAAATAAATAAATATTTGATGCAAGCTCCTCAAGACTCACCCCAAAAATTTCATTTGGAGTACATTATCACTGGTTCCTGCCCGTTATATATTGAAAAGTCACCTGCACAGTTTGTATATCGAAACGTGCATTTTGAGCCATCTTCGCTGCCTATATTCAAGCTACGACACCAACAACGGGGGCGGCCGATTATTTTTTGTTCATAGTATATGGCGTAGATATACTACTGATCCAAAAAAAAAAAATTTGGAATCAAGGTAACAACTTATCAGAGCTCTCTTTGGACGTCACCCCAATCCGTCCTCTCGCCATAAATTCCCACTAGTGTCACCAAATAGTGCTTACATCCCGCGAAAAAGCGCAAGAGTATGCATCTAGAAAATGAGCATCGAGCAGAGAACATAAATGAACGAGCATGACGGAAGGTCAGACCTATTGTGTCTTCGTCATTTAAGTCACAATGATACCATAGTCACGATGTAGTAGTTAGAAGCGGTACTAAGATGGCAAGTATCCAATTTCCATCTTAGCTACACATGTAGTGGGAGGTTTAGAGCGAGGCCATGGACGCTAATGGGAATGTGCACCGGAGGAGAGCAAAGAGCAGCGAGCATAGATATCAAGCGGTGTGCATTTGGGTCACGACCTTGTTCCGTGCCTTGACCCTTGCATAAGCTTCCTCAATGAGGTCTCTCGGGAGGTCAGGGATTTGTTCTCCTTCGGCATTTCCATCCGGTACTCCCGCCTTGGCACCTCCTGTGTACTCATGTGCACTAGGTTCCTCGACTGCATTCTGCACCTCAGGCTCATTATCCAGGTGGCCGCCCGAGAGGCGCAAGAACTGCACTTGCATTGGTGCCAAGCCAACCCCAGGCCATATGTCAGAGGGAAGAAAGTCACCCTGTTCAACACGGAAAGTATCACGAGCAGCGGCATCTTCATCATGGAGCTGGTCCAGTTTGTGCCGGGTATCTCGGAGCACCTTTTCTACACGTTGGCGAACGTGACGCCGACGTGCTACTTCCAGCATCAGGCTGTCGTAAGCATTAAGGAACCCGTCGTACAGGGAGTGCAGATCAGAGAGTTCAACGAGGCCAGAGTTAATGCGGTCGTTTTCTTCATGCCATACGCGCGTGAAATTGTGTGCCTGGGAAATGTAACGGGGTAAGCGAGAGGAGGCGAGAGAGGATAGGTGGCTGTGAACTTCGATCGTTGCCTTGGAAATGGACAGCAGGGCATCTCGCTGAGCTTGCACTTGTTCAAATATGGGTTCCATCTCATTAATGCGATCCTGGATCTCCATGACAACATCATCCGCCTCAGGGGCATCTTTGATCAAAACAGCCACCATCTCCTGATACTCGGCGTCAGTCATTGGGTCAAGAGGTGCATTCAAATTGGCGTTGATCTCTGCCCCGATGTTCGGCATTCCGTCATTGCTGCCGTCAACACCAGTTGGCATATCCCCTGTGATGGATCGTGCAACTGCTCCTCCACCATCTGTATGCTTCACAGCGGTGACACAAAGATCAAAATGTCTGACCAGGGCTTCCAAAAGAATGGCCATTTCTTGAGCATGGGCCTCCAGCGATTGGATCTGGCCCGGCATAGACGACAAAGTGAGAAGGCCGGAATCGGACGCAGACGACGAGGAAGATGTGATTGATAGTCGGGATGACGCCAACTTGGTGGCTGTATGGTAGTGACGAAGCGACTGCCTGGTGGCTTGAAGTTCGTCATCAAATTCACGATTGGACGTGTCCAATTCGGCACGAGCTGCGTTAGTGCGGTCGATAGATGCTTTTAAGGAGGCATGTAGCTCTTCAACACCCCGCTCATCAACAAAGTCATGAAGAGACTTCCGCTCTTCATCGCCAGGTCTGAATGAGGCGTGAACGATAGTCCCGCGGAGCAGATCTAACGTACTTCTGAGCCGAGCATCAGCAGCATCTAGATTTTTTAGTGCCACTGAAAACTCGTCACGACCTCGGTATGATATTTGTTCGACCTCGGTACGAACATCGTATAAAAGCCGTAGTTGCCCATTAAGGCCTCGGCGTAAGAAGCCTGTCCGGGAGCACAAAACAACACTCTTCTCCAGTGCCGAGTGTGACGCAGTGACTATTTCATTGGCCCGCCAGACATGAGTAATGGAGGAGAGCGAACGTTTGGCACCCAGCAGATACGATATCAGAGTGTCAACTTGGGGCAGGGACTGCTGGTCCCCTTCCTTCAGTCCAGCCTGCGGACGAATAGACAATGAAGATGACTGTGATGACGCCATTGTGAGAATGTGTGAGAACTTGTCAGACTCAATTAACCCTGCCAATGGCGCATTCGGGATAAGATAAGACCAGGGTTGAGGGCCAGGGTTGAGGAACAGATAGACCTCTCAGGGGCGAGAGTGAAATTGACACAGCTACGAGGAAAGGGGCTGATTGCACCACTTTCACTTCACTAAAACTCAGAGACACTTCAGTATAGGCCTATATTTACCAAATCAGATTCTTGTAAACTTAAACAAGACAGAGGGGGAAATTGCTACTTTGTAGCCCATATACCAGGGAGCTGGGTGTAATGAGGACCTCGGGAGTTCGGTATAATGAGCCGGGGCTGTGCTTTGACGGTAGACCGAAAGTGAAGCACGAGCTCCAGCCCAAAAATGACTTGCAAATAAAGGGATGAAAAAATAGCCTCTTACCAGTAGTTCTCGGTCGAGAGCTGATTCCCTGGGTACAACGTAAATTGTAGACACGGCAAGCCGTTCATAGAAGGTTTAGATAGACCGGAGTAGGGTTTATGGTAGTAACCAACAAAGCTGGGGGCAGTGGGTCTCACAAAGGGTGAGTGTCGGTGTGAGATGGCTGCGGGACTAGTCTCAAACCTCTTACAGAAGATAAGATGCCCCGTTTCAACCCAGTTAAACCCAGAAATAGCGAATCAGCCTGTCGGATGCGTAGGAAGTGATCGATTGAGGTGCGATGGCGTGGAGATGGCGCCATGTGGATCATAGTCACGTGCAGCCTCACCGCCTAGATCACGTATTTGCCGCTCTGCCGCTGTCACGCAATTCCCCGGACTCATCGATGGCGATATCGAAGACACATCCAGATTGTGCAATTTTCCCAGATCCTGAATAATTCTCTGATTTAAAAGTCTCGGTCGATCCCATTTCCATTTTTTTATTTAATTTTTACTTTCTCTTTGTTGTCCAAATTGATTTCAGTTGTCGAGCTCAATAACACTGTTATCTCAATCCTTCTCTCAGGGTACTCATATCGCCCCAATCGATAGCCCTTAACTCCCCTCCCGACTCTCTGTGATCTTGGGGAAATTTTCAAGAATACTCCTCGTCGCAACATTGATTGATATCTTTCCTCCGTGCTTCTTGCTATAAACAATTTCAACTCAGGAGAATAGGAATATTTGCAAATCGACAAATTCTTATCTCGGTACATCAGGCGCGACCGTCACTCGCCCGAGCGGCCGTCCCCTCCCCCTCGCACCGCGCGAGACTGGATCAGTCACCATGGCCAATGCACCAGAACCCTCGTCCACACAGCGAAGCCTGGTTATCGCAAATTCGGGGGTCAGTGCGAACGCCGACTCTAACCGCTCTCTGCAGCGCAAAGACACCGACAGCACCACACAAACCCTGGAGGAACTAGCGAGGCAAAATGTGGCTCCGTTCCTCGAAAAATATCAGCCACGACAATATGCGCCTTTCCGCTCGCAAGTTTCAACTCGATCTGAGCAAAATCTTGTAAATGCCAGCTACTGCTATCGTCACCAACCGGACTCGAAATGTGGCAGACGCCAAGCCGATGAACAGTCGATGACACAGCTGCAGTCCGAGCTGAACTTACTTCCTCAAAGTGACCAGCAGGGTATTGCCCATGTGTGGTCGTTGTTCTCAGCTGCTCCAGCGAAACAGCGAACTCTCATGCTCCAGGGAATTCTGGCGCAATCCTGCTTCCCCCAACTATCCTACATCTCTGCCAGTGTCCGCGAACTCATCCGAATCGATTTCCTCGGTGCCCTCCCTCCAGAGCTGTCCTTCAAAATTCTCCGTTACCTCGATACGGCCTCCTTGTGCCGAGCTGCACAAGTTTCTCCCCGCTGGAGAGCCCTGGCCGATGATGATGTGGTGTGGCACCGGATGTGCGAGCAGCATATCCGCCGAAAGTGTAACAAGTGTGGCTGGGGTCTTCCTCTTCTGGATCGCAAGCGTCTGCGCGAAGCCAAGCGTGAGATTGAATTGCGCGCCACCAACTGGGGCAACAACAAGCCTCACGTTGGGTCTACTGAAGCCGCAATGGTCGAATCTTGCTCGACAGTGGAACCTCCAGCCAGTGGCAAACGCAAGTTGGAATCTGATGAAGAAGTCTCCGCCCTTGCAAAGCGCCATTGCGCATCGCCTCCCCAGTCTCCTGAAGAGGACGAGAGTTACTTCAAAACTCGTTACCGTCCGTGGAAGGAGGTTTATCGGGATCGATTTGTTGTCGGTATGAATTGGAAGCACAAGCGCTGCTCGGTCAAAGTCTTCAAGGGCCACAGAGACAGTGTCATGTGTCTGCAGTTCGAGGACAATATCTTGATGACTGGGTCCTATGATGCTACAGTTAAGATTTGGGACACAGATACTGGCGAGGAATTGAGAACTCTTAAAGGCCACGTTGCTGGAGTGCGATGCCTCCAGTTCGATGACACCAAATTGATCACTGGCAGTCTGGATCGCAGCATCAGAGTCTGGAACTGGCGCACAGGCGAATGTATCTCCAAGTACAATGGCCACGCGGAAGCGGTCATCGCCCTCCACTTTGATTCCACCCTTCTTGCATCTGCCTCTGTCGATCGCACTGTCAAAATCTGGAATTTCAAGGACAAGTCTACTTTCGTTCTTCCCCACCCACAGGGAGTCAACGCCGTCAAAATTGACTCGGTTTCGCGCACAGTTTTGACCGCTTGCGACGATGGTGCTGCGCGTCTTTGGGATCTGGACACCAAGACTTGCATCCGAGTCTTCCACAACCACATCGGAGCCGTTCAGCAAGTTATTGCTTTGCCCCGAGAAATTGAACTGGAGAATCACCTCGCCGACTGCGAGAACGACCACGTCAGCACCTCTTCTCAAAACGGAGACAACATTCTGAGCACACTTTCCCCTCTTCTCGAGGCCAAGTCTCTGTCTCTCCAGAATTCACCATTCGGCTCCTCTTTTGACCAGGATCAAGGCCGCATTGAACCCCCGCGCTATATCCTCACCAGCGGTGTGGACACAACCATCAGACTGTGGGAAACTAGCACCGGAAGATGCCTTCGTACCTTCTTCGGACACTTGGAAGGTATCTGGGCTCTTTCTGCTGATACCCTGCGGATTGCCTCTGGTGGCATGGATCGCATGGTCAAGATTTGGGATCCTCGTGTTCCTACCGGCCAGGATACCTATGAAGGTCACAGTGCAGCTGTCAACTGCATTGGCCTGAGCGATAGCCGCTTCATCACTGGCGGTGATGACTACCAAGTTCGCATGTACGATTTCCGGGCCTAGAGTGGCCGATATTTTTCTTTTTGTCTATCAAAAGTACCCTTTTTGATTGGATCTTTTCTATTATCACGGGGTGGGGCGTATTACTGCGGCGCTGCCATCTTCTCTGTTTATTTTTATTACTGCATCTCCGGTGGATGGATGGATACCCTGGCGCATTCGAGAACAGTGGCTGTGGCTCAAACGAGGTGATTTAGCCTCACATATGGCCACTGACTGCATCATAGGCGCTACTTTTTGTTTCTACTACATGTTCTTCTGTTCATGTCTGCTTTCGTGTTAATAACATGTTCCCCTGTTTCCATAGGACAATGAATTTGAATGAACATCTTCCCATATGACGGCCTTTTAATTCCGAAGTTGTGCTACTACTGTATCGGGCCGTGGAAGCCAACTGGACGGCCCCACAGAGACGGAGCTGGATTTAACTTTGGCATCAACCTTGGAAGTATAAAGTTGGTTACTTTCAAAGTTCAACTAACAATCTTCCAACCCTGGCTCCTATTTCTATCCCGGTTTCAAATCAATAGTCGGCCCCAGACTTCCGGCTTTTTTCTATTTACTACGAAAAATGACTACGAAAAAGACGCGCCAAGGCCGCATATGCAGCCGACTATTCTTGTAGAACAAATGCGTCTTCAAAGTTACTCACAAAGAGAAGCAAAAAAAAAGGATCTCATTGATATGGGGACAAATCTAGGTAATCTTGTGGTCATTTTTGATGATCCGTGATTGAAGAAGATCCGGACCTGGTGTCCCAATTCGGAGCTCATTGATTATGTACTATAGAGGACTAGTAGCATGTTGACTGGCCCAAATATGCATATATCTCACCTAAAACCCTCTCTTCCTCTGTTCCCAACTCTCGTCATTCTCTATATCTCATTGCAAAGAAAAATTCGATCTACTCGCTCTCTCCAAGCTAAAATAACTATAGTTACTATGACGGACGCTCAGTGCGATATGCGATCTGACCGAGTGTGGTCTTATCAAATGTATGACCTTTCAGACGGTTAGTACATAACCTAACCTCATGCAGATCAAGACCTCGTTGACACACAAACCGCCTTAGGCCATTCGGAAAAGCTAAATATGGACGTTGAATACACCTCGGCATCTAGCGCTTCGATATCCAGCTCTGATCTCCCCTCCACACCTAAAACCCAGTCAGTTGCTGTGATTAAACAGCCCCGAAGCGATTACAAACACTGCTGGGGAGGTTGGGCTCATTGGAAGCGACTCCCGACTGGAATGAGATGGCTTCTAGTTATATTCAGCTTAGTCGTCGTTATAAGTGTTACGGGTTGGTTCGGTGGCTCCTATCTGGCAGCTAAGAACCACATCGAAAAGGAAAGTCTGGCAAAGCTTGACGCCGGGAATGCCTTACACCGACGTGCCTCGATAATGGCCCTGCCCAGCGAGTCTTCCGTAATCCCTCTGTCTACTACCACACTGTCTCCTAGTGTTACCGCTCAGATTTATGTCTTCAAAGATCCTGCACGAAATACCTTTTTGATCAAGGTCCGTGTCGCTACGTCCACGAACGGTGTCGTCTCCCCCGCTTTATCTACGGGCGTGACAAGAAATATTTGAATCCAAGTGCCACATTGAACCCTGTCTTGGATCAATTGATGTGATGGATCCAGGGTGATATTGTGCAGAATTTGCGGTCTGGGTATTGATATGAATGGATGGAAATTGCTAATGAGTGTAGTATCATTATTGTGTGGTCCAAAGCTATTGTCTCCTGTTCCTGCAGTTCCCCCTTGAGACATGAATACAATTCCATTGAATTCTATTGTTCCTTCTATTGAGCCTCCGATACTATTATCTACAACCCTAATTGACTTACCTTTCTTTCATCTTCATATCTATGGACCACCGCTTATTATTTAAATGGGTATCATCTCATCTTCACTTCTGATTTGCTTCCTGGTGTACAGTTCCAGCCATTAAATGCTTTGATATCGACATTGCTTGTACCATCCATCACCACTTCAACATTCAACCATCTTCATACTTCTTTTACGCGCGTCCTCAAACATCGCGGATTGATACGTGCAAGTCAAACCCAGCACATGAGCGACAGTCCTTTTTCCAGAGAACAAATGCGTGGCTTTTAATCCCACAAAATCCTCCGTTGATTTAATCTGACCAGGCCGTAAGTATCAGCTCCTTGAGACTGTTGTGATTTCGACACCTGTTGAACAAACATGACCGCAGCTTCTTCACAGCTTGCAGCTCGCAGCTATTGGGCATTCACCATGGCATATTCTCCCCAGAGACTCGCGCAGGCTCACCAGCTCTTTCAAAAAACCATGAGCAACTTCTACCCACTTCCACACCTCGATGACCCATATCACATGCGAGAACGTGCCGCCAAGCCTGCCGCTTTCAGTGCGTCCTGGCAAGACAGCGACGAAGATGACAACTTCGCATTTTCCAACAAGCAAACACCGACCAAGCGCAAGCTATCTCTTTTCTATGAGGGCGATCGAGAGCCTCGATCTGACAAAAGGGCCAGAAGTGTATCTCCGGCTTCTACGTTCCGTTCCAGACTGAGCCCAGACACGGACAATGAAGATTATGTCTTTCCTTCGACACCCTCCCACCACAGTGAGCCCGACAGCTGGGACAGGTACTGGGCCGTCAAGCCCGAGACAGAAACACCAAATTCACGATACAGCCTTCGACGCCGCAACAAGGAATTGTTTTCAGAACCACCACAAAAGAATGACATGACCAAAGCCGAGGCTGAGACATCAAAGCCGACTGGGGATGTTCTGCCTGCTGATAACGAACTTCCATTGAGAGGGTGCGATGCCTGCAAAGAACTCGGCTTGGAATGCTCACTTGCATCTGACCCCGATCCGTTCGCCTATCCTTGCATAACATGTGAAGTCGATGGTGTCTTTTGCGTCGTGAGCCCACCACCCAAATGGAAGCGATCATGCGAGAGTTGCAAAGGTCGGAGGAAAGGGCTTTGTTCATATCGCGACGTTGATTACGACCATTCCCAATCTTGTCTCCAATGCCTAAACCATGGGTTCGAATGCGTTGCTGGACCAGCCAGATACCCACCCTTTGCACTCTTTTCCACAAGTGAACCAAGCGAGCGGAGCAGTTCTCCAAAGATTGATTCTCCAGCAACATCCAACTCACCCCAAGGAACCCCTGAGCCCGACGTTCTTGAGATATCCAAGCCGAGTGCACAAATCAGTTCCCCTGAGATCGATCCTCCAGCACGCCCCAACTCACCACATGGAACCCAAGAGATCGAGGTCTTCGAGGTACCCATGCCGAGTCAACAACCCAATTCCTCGGCCATCCAACCAAAGACCCAGACTCCAGAGACCAATCCCACCAAGAATACTTCTTGGGAGCTCCCCTCCCTCCATTCACCAACACACAGTTCTCCGTTGTTGAGGGACCGAAGCCAGACGAGGTGATTGTAATCCCTGATTCAGACGATGACACCCCACACACCCCGAAAAGACAGAACTCCCCGATTTATATTTCTGACTCCGTTGAGTCACCCACTCGTGCCACTGTCTCAAATACCATTGCTTTGCAGTCAGTGAACACCCATCGAATCTGGACTGAACTTGCTCATCCCGTGGTGTTTCTTGCAAATGAGAAGGACGGATCCCCTACTTGCCACTGGTGCAACAACTTTGCGTATGGCATCAATGGACTTGGTCCTCGCAACCCAGAGGTCTGGGTCTTTGACGACGGCACGATCGTTGAACTCCAGGATGGCCATACTGGCGAAGGAAAGGAACAGAGCCGGATGTGTGCCTCCTGTGCATGGGATCGATGCAAAATCATACAATGCTCCCACGATACCCTCGATCTACTACCTTTGCCTTTGTCCTCGAAAACCGAAGTCCGAACTGATGCTTCAGTACTTCTACGTCAAGCAACTGAAGGTCTGATTGACCCCAAGACTGGAAAGGCTGGCCCTTTTTCCCCAAGCCCCATTTATGAATGGTGCAGTCTGTGTCGAGAGCCCGCATTCGGATCTTGCCAGGCGGTTCAACCAGTTAATGCCTACGCAGAGGTGGTGGACTGTGATGAAGAATGCCGTGGGTGTGGACTGATGCTCTGTGAGCGCTGTCTCAACCTCACCAAGCAATTCAAAGGTGACCTCAACGCTGTTGTTGAATGGGGTCGCGCCCAGTCTAACCCTGTTTCCCACCGAGCTGACGTAGAGTATCTCCTATCAGGAGCGGAGAACAACACCATGTACAAACTCTACATGGAGGAACGTTGAAGGTTGTTTTTTTTATTTTTTATTTTATTTCATTGTACCTATCTCACCATAGCTAGCAAGTAGCAGCGAAGTGAAATCGACATAATGCAAAATGACTTTAGTTTCAATTTTGTTTCTGAAGGGCATGCTAACAAACGGATGTGCTAACAAATCTATGATTGTTTGGATAGTCTCTGTTTGATGAGTCGTGCGCGCGACAGTGAGGGTATTGTGCCCTAATGTTAACAATAGATCAATAACACCACAATAGGATCGGAATAGTACCATAATAGGAACAGAACCAGAATTCCCACAAACAATTCCAAGTGTATAATAGTGTTATTGACAATCAATCCCATTCACGAGTCTCTCCCATTGTGCGAACTACTCTAAAGAGTATACCTTCAAGTATAAGACCTTCATAGCTCCAACCTTTTAATGTTTCTTCTCTTCTTCCCATACATCTTTCATATCTTCGTTTCATATCTTCTACTTGTACTCTTACACTTACTTTTTTTTTTCTGTTCATCAATTGTGTTAAACTTTCATCTACAAGACGCTGGTCGTCTGTGGATAGCCCTGGGTTTCGTTTCCGCTCCGGAAAAAAAAATTACCTTTTCTGCCAAATTCGTTCACAACCAAAATCCCCTTGTACTTCCAACTAAACGGAGGTAAGGGTGCTGCTTTGATCCCGTCTTCTATTTTCCCCTGGTTGCCCCGAGCTGCGACACGAGGTGCGCAGCTCATCGCCACGACGTCTTCACCAAAGAGACGAAAAGTTTCCCCAGAGCCTCGCACCAGTCCAGGCCTTCGGGCTCGACGTCACGGCCGCTCCGAACCTCCACACTCTCGCCACACATCCTCCTCTTCTTCCCGCGGCCAGAGTTCGTCGTTGTCCCCGCCTCGCTACGTGCCTGCGCATCTGCAGTTTCAGTCCGGAAGCCCGCCTGGCCGCTCGCTCACCCCCGCGACCGCGACCGCCGGACTCTCCCTCTCCAGCGACCATTCCGATATGCCCTCCGATACTCGAGAGGGTACACCTCCAACCCATGGACGATCCCCTTCTCCCGGCGAGAAGCGCCCGGCATCTGAGATTACCGACTCCGACCCCGAAGGAGGTGTGAGCACTGTCTGCAATAACGCGCGCACATACATCATCCCCCGCACATGCGACAGCACAAACGATGATCCCATGGATCCCACCACTTCGAGCAATGATAAGACCGGGCCGGCATCCTCGGCTGGCGAGCAGTCCAGACCAGCATCGCCCAAATCAGATGACATGCCTACGATCGATGAGCAGGTGGCTGAGGTGAATGCGCTGATGACAGCGCCGTTGAAAGATGGACAAAAGGGCTTTGTTGTTTCAATGGCTTGGCTGAAGAAGGTGCTTGCACGCACTACGGCCCATGCAGATCACACTGACAAAGGACCATTGGAAGGTGACGTTGGTCCCGTCAATAATTTGAACATAATGCTTGACACCGACCCGGCCACGCCCAGCTTCAAAGACGAAACCGGTGAAACGTTTGTCCCCATGCGCCCTGGCTTGCACGACTCTCTAGATTTCGCCATAATTCCGCAACATGGCTGGGACCTGATCCAGAAGTGGTACGGCCTCGCCGACCAGTCACCTGTGATCATCCGCTACGCTCACAACACCAGCCAACCCGGTGATACCGAAAAGATCGAATATGAGACTTATCCTCCGATTTTCACAATTTTCAAATTGGCCAACCCCGCCGCGGGTACCACCCCGACCATCTTGAGACAAACCATCAAACCGTCTGTCAAGATCCTGGGCAGTCGCCAGACGAATTACCAAAAATGGTTGAAGGATGCCAAAGAGCAGACTGGTATCGACATGTCGACCAAGGTTCGAGTTTGGAAAATTCTCCAGCTGCCTCGTAGCACTACTGCGTCAGCTTCAGCAACCCCAGCTGCCTCCCGCAGCCAATCGCCAGCTCCTCCCTTGGCTCTGATCTCGAACCCCAACGATAAGCTCCTGTTCGATTTGAATGCTTTCCTCGAACTTCCAGAGGGAAGCCACCGGGTGTTGCTTGAGAATGTCAAGGATCAAACTCAAAATGCAAACTACAACGGTCGTATGACCTTGGATATGGCTGGTCTCAGCGTGACAAATTGTGTTGTTCTTGAAGAACAGGTCGGCAGCTCCAAAGGTGGAGAATGGGTGTCTGAAGCCTCTGTCAAAACTCTCAAGAGTCTGGGTATCCCTGTGGATCAACCGAAGAACAATGCTGTTGCCAAAGCATCTGCCGCTAAAGCCGCACCGAAGAGCACACCCAGCGGCAGGACCACCCCTACCCCGGGACCCGATCCAATTAGGGGGCTCATCTCTCGAGGTCGGAAGGGTCGACAGCTTATCGTGGGATTACAAAACCTTGGCAACACTTGTTACATGAACTCCGCCTTGCAATGTGTGCGAAGTATTGAGGAGTTGTCTTATTACTTCCTCAGTGAGTATACTCATCTTAGGGTTGGATACTGCGGATGGGGCCTTTCGATGCTAATCTTAATCTGCAGGTGGAATGTACAAACCAGAGCTGAATCCCGGCAATGTCCTTGGATGCGGCGGCACTATTGCCAAGCAATGGGCCAACTTGCTGCAGGAGCTGTACAAATCGGACCCTCAACCAAGATCTGTCAACCCCTATAGGTTCCGTTCTGCCGCTGGTCGGCAACGTGAAGACTTTGCTGGCTACGAACAACATGACAGTCAGGAATTTGTGATGTTTCTCCTTGATGCACTGTCGGAAGATCTAAGCCGCATCGTTGGCAGCAAGCCATCCACTGTCATCCCTGATTCCACTGATGAGATGATCCACGATCGCCAGGCTCTTGAGGATTTCGGCAAGAAGTGCTGGGACCTCTATGAGGCCCGCAACGCCTCCGTTATCACCGATCTGTTTGCCGGAATGTACAAGTCAACACTGATTTGCCACAATTGTGAAAAGACTAGCATCATCATGGACCCTTTCACAATGGTCACTGTGCCCATCCCAACGGGTCCGACGCTCATCAATCGAACAATTATCTTTTACCCTCTCGACGGCCCACCCGTGTCTCTGAAAGTCCGGCTCGATGAACACGATACTTTGAAGACTTGGAAGGACTTTGTCGCCGAAAAGATGGGAATTGATGGGGAACGCATCTTTGCAGCAGAGACATTGCACAATTCCTTCTGGCAAACATTTTGCGACGATGACGATACTTTCGGCAGCCTACGCATTACCCAAGAAGACACCATTGTGTTCTACGATCTTGGTCCTCTTCCAGCATCTACTAATTCTTCTGACTCTACCAATGATGATGCAGTTCTTGTACCCGTTTTCCACCGCAAACTTGTTCCGCGGAAGAACAAAGAGGCCACTCTTGAACTTTTCGGAATCCCATCCTTCATACGTCTTTCTAGTGAAGAATCTCGGGATCTTGAGACGATTTACCGCAAGCTTCTGACCCAGGCCAATAATATGACTTCACAAGACATTTTTGCTGCCGAAGAAAACAGCCACGACGACAATGCAACTGATGACTCTGACACCGTGGTCACCAATGAGGATGATGCACGATCAGCAGATTCCCGAATCAAAACATCTTCTGTTGACGGCGAAGACAGCATCATTGACATTTCTATGCAAATCGAGCAAGGGCCCACGCCTGCCGAGGACAGTGATGAGTCGGATTCTGACTCTGACTCTGAATCTGTTAAGTCCCCTCAGCATCCACTTGCTGGCAAGATTCCTGCTAGTTTGTTGTCACTCTTCGATGCAACGGTCATGAGCACACCTACCACTCTTCCTGATGGGCGTAATATTTCCACACTCAAAACCTACCCCTCCATTTCCTCCCGCATCCAATCTCCTCCCACTTCTACTAAGGTTTGTTTATTCCGTCTTGTCCGCTCGGATGCAGCCCGCTAATCTTTGCCAGGGATCCGATGCTTCATCCAAAAGCTCCGCAGATGAAAATCTCGATGATGACGTCGATACAGATGAATCAGATCCGACACCAAACTCAGCACCAGCGCTCGTTCGCCAAGGTGATGCCATTCTGCTTGACTGGACTTCCGATGCCATTGATTCCCTTTTCAGTGGCAAGCCACGCGACCCCGAGGAGCTCCGAGGTCGCCCTACCTTCATGAACATCAAGAATGTCTTTGATCACACCATGGTGGTAAGCCAGAAAAAGCCTAAGCTATCAACTGTCTCTCTCGACCAATGCTTGGATGAGTTCAGCAAGGAGGAGATTCTTTCTCGGGCAGACAGCTGGTTTTGTCCTCAGTGCAAGACCCACGTTTCGGCCACCAAGAAGTTCGAGCTGTGGAGAACCCCGGATATTATGGTCGTTCAACTCAAGCGGTTTAGCCAATTCCGCGGCAGGAACGGACACAAGATCAGCACTCTCATCGACTTCCCCTTCGAGGGACTGGATTTGAGCAGCCGAGTGGAAGGCCCCATGGATGGAAAGAGTGCGGTGTACGATTTGATTGCTGTCGACAACCACATGGGTGGAATGGGTGGTGGCCACTACACTGCCTACATCAAGGACTTTGTGTCTGGTGCCTGGGTCTATTGCAACGGTCCGATACCCCTCCTTGATATACTAATTGGAAGATATCTTACTAACGTTAGTTACAGATACCTCTGCGAAGACTGTCACAGACATGCGGTCGATCATCACGCCGGGTGCCTACCTCCTGTTCTACCGCCGTCGCTCCGATCGTGCATTGGGCAACCAGGAGCTGCGGGAGCTGGTTGAGGGCTACCGGAACCGTGAGGCGAGTGTATCCGGCAGTTCCTCCGGCTCCCGCAGTCCCGGTGGTTCCCAGTCACCTTCGAGGGACGGCGGTCGTGTCCTTGGCGGCGCACCCCCCAAGGGGTCGTCTGCCTTGGCCGGGGTAGGAGTGGCACCCCGAGTGAGCCGGGGGCAAGACTCCCTCGGCAATGACCTGTACTCTTCTGCCGAGGAGAGTACTTCGGACTCGGAAGACGGCGGCAGCGAAGGTAAGAAAATCGACTTCGAGCACGAGAACGGGGGATCGCAGGTCGATTCCCTCAGCAAGCTCACGGAACCCTCTTGGTCGTTCGACGCCGCTCACGACATCTCACAGATTACGGGTGGTAACGTTGCCACCGAAGATGGCATCTTTGAGGGCCGATGTCCATGGGGTGATGGCATGGACATCGACCCTCCGTTTCAGTTTGGTCTCACTTCTGGGGGTGAGGGGGAGGATTCCTCCGATGATCTCCCAGTCGTGGAGCTGCGTGTGGGGTCCGAGGACGTGATGTCCTCGGACCCATGAATATTATGAATTTCTTTTTAATAAAAATAAAAAAAATGGAAGGGGGGAGGGAGGTGGAGGGGGGAATGGGGGGTGTTTTTCTACATAGTGGGAGGGGGGATGGGCAGGTGGCCCTTACAAAATACAAAATCTGTTTTCTTGTTTTAATTTTCAATCACATTCTCAATGCAAAGTAAGAGCAAGGCCAAACTCAGGCCAATGTAAAGATCCAGCGAACTCTTAAAGAAAGACTGCACTCTATCACTTTTTCGCCGCTTAACTATCAGCTTCCTCACCAAAATCTTATATCTATAACAAACAGGCCGAATGATCACATCTCTTTCATAGCAAGTCACACCAAGAATGTCCAGACTCTGCCTCTGCACTCAATCTTCATCGGCAGCAGCGGCCAGCAATGTGCGTCCATACAAGGTAACCTCGTTCTATGTAGCTATGTGGATTTGTTCTTTGTTTTTCCCATTCTTGTCCATCTAGTATATCCGTCCAGTTTACCACCAGGGACTGCTCCAAAAGCCATGAATGTAGACATAGTTGTTTCAAGGTTGTTACGACTTGCTTCACTAACATTGTTTCAGGTATCAGGCGATATACCTATAACTTATCCAACTCTTGCTGTAATCTTCCACCATAACATCCTGCATGAACAAGTCTCTGGAAATTGACTCCGTTAGTCCTATAGCCATGTGCACCGTATGTATACTGGCATTTTCCAGTCAACGCAAGGTGTCCAATCCTATGGAGTGAAATACCGTAGGTCGTATAGGATGGCCGGTGCAGGCAAATGAAAGATTGACAAGCACCTATAGCATCCTAAACATTATTTTCTTGAATCATATCATATATTCATGTTTTTAAATGTCCTGTATTGACTCTATCAAAATACTGGTCTGGACTGAGGAACTCTCTTTATTGACTCCATATCGGAAACATAATATGAACAGATGATGTGTATTATGCTTATATGGAGATACAGTAGAGAATATAATGTTCTGTGACACGGGGGCCGCGTGAGGAAAGTGCCAACCTGTAGAGTTCCTTCCATATTAGGGCTGGGTGCGTGCGAGTAACAACCTCCGCGTAACCGGCTCCCTAATTACCACGCTCCCCTCCATTCACTCGCTGAAGATCCATAAATCCACGCACTCATTTCAAGATGAAACGCACCAAGCCTTCTCCGAAACGTCGGGGACTCTTCAATCATGATCCACGCCAACTCAATCCCCAGATAGCTAACCTGTGTCCTGATTTTATCAATGTCAGCCCAGCTGGTGCCAGGTCGATGATTGAAAAGATCAACTCCGAGCACGCTGATAGACACTTGGCTTTCCAAAACACCGGCGACCAACTCGAACTTCTGAGGCTCGAGGCTTTGCGTCTCAAGTTATTGGAGTCCACAAAATCCAAGTCTAGTCCAGAAAACGAGATGCCTCCTCAACGCGCGACACCTGTCTCAACTGAAGACTTGAGTTCCAATGGAGAACCCGGTCCCACGGTCCCAAACTCAACACGATCCTCGACGCGATCCTCGACGCGATCCTCGACGCGATCCTCGACGCGACCCCGTGCTGCAGTCTTGAGCGAAAGTGAGATCAGTGTTCTTGATCTCGGTCCCAGTCTACAGTCTACCCATCTTTCAGCTCGACCCTCTCGCCGCAACTCATCCTCTTCAAATGCTCATACTGGAACCGGTCTCGCCCGTACCACTGCTCCCAGCTTTGTGCCGGGACCTGGCAGCGACACTTCGGACCAACAAGCTGAGCGCCAGCTCCGGACAGACGAGCTTGAATCTGTCGCTCCCACTTCTACCAGTGGCTCCGTTAACAACGAGTTCCCTCTCAGCCTACGTCAACGCCGCCAGAACCGAACCAATGTCAATCTGCCCAGCCCTCAGGAGCTGCGCCCTAATCGCATAAACAGTGCATTTTCCCTCAGTGGTCCTCATAGTGCGAGAGATGGATCTCCTAATTCCTTCTCTGACGAGCCCATTCGCCGGATTTTCTCGCTCTCTGTTCCGCAATCTCCCCAGTCTCCAGCTCTGCCGCCCCATCCAACTCTACGACGTGCTCAGAGCTCCTTCAGTGGAATGGACCCGGCTTTTTCGGCTATGCGTAATGCACAGCGGGCAAGACAGAACACACACGATGCTACAGCCCCTCGGAGCGCCTATCGGAAGTGAGACACAGGGCGCAGAAGCATTGAGGTATGCGATATGACGGTCATTTTACGTCAGGGGAAAGCTTTATGGACTGTGATGCTTATTCAGGACACGGTGGAACAATATCTGAAGCTTTGAGATATGGAAATCGGTTATGAGTTCTAGGACCTTGCAAATGTTTGCATTCGATGCTCTTTGCTTTGAGCCTTTTGTCATACATGCAACCTTCAGCATACATCACCTGTTTATTAACTGATTACTCTCAAATGAAGCTAATTTTCATGTTTATATTGTGCATATTAATCCGTCTATTTCGTGGGTCTATTAAGAAAAATATTTTGATGTAGTGGACTGGAGCTACGTTGGTATATATATCGGCCGCTTTTAGATCATCGTTCGGTGACGTTGCGCTCGCGGGAAACCTGGGGTTCAAGCTGGAATCATTGCAACCATTCCAAATATTGTAAGACAAAAAGCATCTATCAGCCCATTTCGCAGTTTTCCTTAGTTGTCCTCTCTTTACAGCATTTTGCCCATACTCTATCCATGAATATCGAAGCCCAAGCCTCTTTCATGACGTAATCGCCAACACCGCCTTGCACCAGCCACACCACGACTTCCCCCGCAGATCCCCAGGAACAGCTTCTCCAACTCAGTTTCCGGTATTAGTCGGCCTTATCAAGCCTTCATACCTTCATAATGTGGAACGACGAAGACAACAACCCCTACGGGGCCTTTAACCAACATCAGTCTGGCCTATCTGACTCCCTACATTCAGCCGCACTCTCTCCCCGTAAGATCTCCGCTTGGTTCCTACCCTAACGCTTCTGCCTTTGGAATAGTATCTCACAGTAGCTAGCTCTCTACGAACATGATTCAACCCCCCCATCTAGCCGCGACTCCAGCAGTGAGCCTCCCGATTATATCACGCATACCGACGACCTCAGCGATCCCGAAGATGAGGCCGAGTATGGTGCCGCCAGTGAACAATACCCTCGGAAGAGCGTCTATGACAGCCGGATTGAGCAGCTTCTTTATGAAAACCCCGAGATGCCAATCTTGATCACGGATGCTGGGAAAAACCATGAGGGCGGCGGAGGCTTTATTGTTTACACAATTCGGACTGCGGTATGAGAATAGTGCCCGATGGGGGACTGTACAATACTGAGTGTTGATAGGACCTGGAAGTGCGCCGTCGATATTCCGAGTTTGCATCATTGCGACAGACCCTTGTCAATTTGCATCCCACCTTGGTCGTTCCGCCGATTCCCGAAAAGCATAGCATGGCGGATTATGCAGCCAAACCCACCAGGGCCAAAGATGATATGGCCATTATCGATCTCCGAAAGCGCATGCTCAGTGTATTTCTCAACCGCTGCAGGCGTATGAAGGAGATCCGCGAGGATGGAGTGTGGTGGAGATTCCTTGATCCCAACGTTAGCTGGGTGGGTTTGAACTGGATGTTTCTGGTTACGGGGTTATTAACTAACATTTGTTCAGAGCGAGGTTTTGAGCTCCCATCCTGCAGCATCGGTCCCAAAGAATAACCTCAAAGCGCCACCTCTTGACCCCGCAAACCCCACACCAGCCCATGGCTGGCTCCCGATTCCGTCTACATCCGCAAAGCTCAAGCCCAGCGGGGGACTACCACAGCTGGCGGAACCGCGGCATCGCCCACGTCGCCAACTGAGCCAGAGCCGCCCTCGTTCCCAGGACCTGAGATCCTCGGGCGATTCCCTCCTGAGTCACGCAAGCTTAACGAGCAAGAACTGGACCCTTACTTTATTAATTTTGAAGCGTCTACACGGGAGCTAGAACTACTTTTGCAGGGAAACATTGAGAAGGTTAATCGACGAACTCTCTCACATTTATCTGGGCTCTCAGCCGACTTGATGGAGCTGGGAGCGCGTTACAACGGATTCTCTCTTTCAGAGCAGCCACCAACAGTGGCTGCCGCCATTGAGCGGATCGGCCAGGCCGCGGATACTTCTTATATTGAAACCGAAGAACTATCATCGGCTTTGAGCGCAAGTTTTGCGGAGCCTATGCGGGAGAGTGCTCAGTTTGCTAGTGTGGTTCGCGGAGTTCTACGATACAGA
This sequence comes from Penicillium cf. viridicatum, assembly GCA_028974045.1. Taxonomy (NCBI): domain Eukaryota; kingdom Fungi; phylum Ascomycota; class Eurotiomycetes; order Eurotiales; family Aspergillaceae; genus Penicillium; species Penicillium cf. viridicatum. The sequence goes on along the minus strand of JAPQKQ010000002.1, from coordinate 4,858,650 downwards.
GTGCTCAAGCGGGTACAACAAGAAATGACTCGCGATGAGTTGTCGAAGAAAAAGACCCTACTAGACTCCCTCGAGCGCAGTGAACTCGAAGCCAAGCGCATCGAGCAGTATCTCAACCGCACCGGCCCTAATTCTGGAGGGACGAAACCTCGTTCTCAGTCAACCTCATCCGCCATCAGCAGCGAAGGGGGCAACGGTCCCGTCATGTCAGCTGACTCGGGATTCTCATCTACTCACGACGATTCCATGAGCTCTCTTCCTGGATCACAGATCGGAGGACTCAAGAGGTCTGACCCGTCAGTACCAGGCTCCCCCGCTCATCGAAAGACATCCAGCGGGACCTTTGTCGCAAACAAAATCTTCGGTCGCATCAGCCATGCTATCCACGGGTTTGCGGATGTAGATCCCGAACGAACACGACGGGACCAGATCGGCAAGACGAAAGAGAGTCTGATTCAGGTATGTGAAGAATGGAGTTGAGTTTGACGATGGTTCCTAAACTAATCTCTAATTTTAGTTGGAGCAAGCGTTGGAAGTGTCCGAAAAGGATGTCAAGGATGCGAGCGCGGGCGTGCTCAATGATCTCAAGCGCTTCCAGAAGGACAAAGAAGCCGACCTGCGACGATACATGGTATGAATTGCCCCCTACATGATTTTAAGACCAAGACTAAACATGAGTTTCTAGGTCGCATATGCTCGTTGCCATTTGGACTGGGCTCGGAAGAACCTGGAGACATGGACCGAAGCCAAAGATGAGGTGGACAAGATCGTGGCTCGATAGAAGACCATACTTCATCAGCCTGATGGAGCTCGGCGCTGGCGTTCGGCGGATATCTTTTTCTTTTACTTTTTTTTAACTTGTCACTACTCTGGAACTCGCTGGAAATGCAAGTCTGGTATATCCAATTGTCTGAGTCTAGGCCATTCTGTATACGAAGTTAGTAGCCCTGGAGGGACAGGGCTTTGTCTTACCTGTGCCTTCGTACCTGCAACCCCTACAGGGTTATATTGTGGGAAAGGTTTCAAAAAGACGAGAAAAGGGCTAGCTCCTTAGATATGCTTATTATCTGTTTTCATCAACCCTGTAGAAGTGATATGTTTGAAATGCAAATCGCACATTCCCAACATCTTGACCCATCACTTCCCGTGACTTGAAAAGTACGATCAACACTGCAACCGATCGATTTCAAAAACTACAGATATCCCTTGCTTGTTAAGTTCACTAACTTATTATGTACACAAAGTTACGGAATGCAACTATCTCGGAGCCCAATATCGCCTGATATCGCCTGATATGTAGTTGTGTTTAACAGTGATCCATCTTTTGTGCCACGAATCCTTCCAATCCTTCCGCTTCCATCACGCCAAGGCCAAACCATCTGTATCTCTCCTACAGACAACTCGTGCTCTAGGCATTCCGAAAACCCTGCAGGCATGTCCGATTGTGGGCCCTCTATTGAGTAACCAAGTGGACCGTGTCGCAGTTCCTTGAACCCCTCTTGTGTCCTTCCATCACCAACTCCACCCAACCAGGGTGGCAACGCCGTGCGTCGACCGAAAACGATGAGTGCCTGGATCCATCAAGATGATCGTCAGGGCCGGTCACTTATCACGGTCGATGTCGCCGTCTGGCCATCACGATGAATTTCGACATCGGTCTTTTTGGAAATTCCCTCGACGCTGGGTTAAGATGCTTTCCTTCTTCGCCTTACTGTGTTTCTTCTCCATTGCTCTTGGTCTAAGTATCAAAAGAGACCAGAACTTTGAACATGGTCAGAAACTACAAGATCTTGGAGATGATCAGGCTGTAAGCCCCCTTCCTCCTCCTCATCAGACACAGCAACATACACATGATCCTACTATTCTCCGTGTGGGTGATGAGTATTATCTTTATCATGTCGGTGAACACATCTTCATCCACACTGCGCCTAGTATGGCTGGCCCATGGAAGCGTGTCGGCAGTGTGCTGGATGCCAAGAGTGTGATCCCGAAGGGTGACCGTGCCGTGCCATGGGCCCCGACCGTTATCGCCGTCGACGGAACATACTACTGCTATTACAGTGTCAGTAAGGCCGGTTGTCGCGACAGTGCTGTTGGCGTGGCCACCTCGAACTCTCCGGGTCCCGGCAGTTGGGTTGATCATGGCGCTGTCATTGAGACGGGCACGGGCAATGGTTCGGACATATATCCTTACACCAAGTCAAATGCCATTGACCCTAGCACATTGGTCACTCCTGATGGAAATGCTTATTTGACTTTTGGAAGCTACTGGAATGGAATTTTCCAAGTTCCGCTGAGCAAGGACCTCCTCTCTCCAGCCAGCACTACCGAACCCGATGAGCGTCAGCTGGCGTGGGAGCCGGAATCCCTCGGCTTGCCGAATCGCTTGGCCAACAACATCTGCGGCGACCCGAGCGGTCCCCATCCCATTGAGGGTGCTTTCATCTCCTACAATGATGGATGGTACTATCTCTGGTTTAGCCATGGTTTCTGCTGTAATCTGAAGGAAGACAACCTGCCACCCGCTGGTCAAGAGTAAGTCTTGATGATCAAATGACTTGTTGCTTCATACTAACATACATCAGATATTCCATCCGCGTTGGACGCTCTCAAAGTCCCCGTGGGCCATTCACAGACAAGTCCGGTAAAGATCTCGTCGAAGGCGGCGGCGAGCTTGTCTACGGCTCGAACGGAGAGACCTATGCCCCAGGCGGGCAAGCTGTGATCCGTGATGGCGATACTGATGTGCTCTACTACCACTACCGTGCGCTTACCCCCTAAACCCAAGTATCGTTTTCGAACTCCGTACTGACCTCATCACAGTGAACACGACCGTTGGCATTGCATTCCAGGTGAGCTCACACTAAACTATTGGCAGGCTTGTGGACCACGATTGTCGTGGTTCATGCACCCCTGTCGACCCTCCTTTGTTATCCCTTGCACCATACCCACAAACGTCATGAAGATCTGATCTAACACATGTATCCACAGGACGCCTTCCTTGGATTTAATCCTCTCAAATATGTTGACGGATGGCCTATCGCTCAGGCCTGAGTTGATCTCATATCCCCACGTCATACATTTCTCCATCTATCCTCGACTTTCCGCTTCCCCACCCACTATAGATAATCTCGACCAAGCCTTGCTGCATTTTAACTCCGCGTTCATCTCATCCCTTTTCTTTCGAGAATGGATCTCGAATTCTGCATATTTCTGCGTTCTTGCTTATCAAAATACCTGAAGCAGTCGTATCGTCATCTCTTTCGCGTTGATAGACCTGTTTTCATCCCTCTCGCGACTCCATTGCTTATACATATTACCCGTTCTGTTCAAAGCTCGTCTGCATTTAGTGGCGTTCAGGTCTTGGGGTACACAACTCTTTGCTCTTGGTATATCTACTTGTTTATGTGTGTGAATTGTAATTTACCTTGCCAATACATATGGTTCTGCGAAAGTGAATATAATCCCACTGGATTCAGTCATATTTGTAAAAGTCGAAGCAAGACATGTTCTGTTTCCATCTCATCATACAAATATTCTTCTTAGTTCCCCTCCGCATTCATATGTTGCCGCACAAGACCCCCTAAGAGTTCCGACGCTTCTCCCATGGCCTCCATCCATGGTTCAACAAAAGGAGCACCATATATGTCATCTGTTGCAAGCCACACTGTCGCAGATTCACCAAAGCCCAATTTATGGTGTACTGTGTACCGGCGACCGTGGAATTTATCACCGATACTGACTGGGTGAAACACACCAGGACAATACCTGTTATTGCCTTCCTCTGTGAAAAGAAGAGAATCATGTTTGAAATCGTTTATGTCAAAGTTGGGTTCTGTGTTGAACTCCTTTGAAGATATAAGGTATATAGAACAGGAAGTGGGACTCTTTGTTTGGTCTTGGATCGGTAGCCCTAAGTGGTTCTCTTTGTTGACTTGAGACATCACGTTTGATTCGATCTCATTGGTCTAGTCATGGTTATATCTCTACTTTATCTGCTTGAAGGATCAAAATGCATAGAAATCTTTAAATCTCTAAGATATAAATTGTTCGAGGTAAGCACAGGTCATAAAATAATCATCGACTACACATGTATCATGTGTGGATGAACGCAAATCCATAATACCTGGAAAACTCCCCAATCTCCAACCCAAAAACAATTTGACTTCACCATTTCTGTGTCTCTTTCCAGCCGGAACCCTGGCTGCGATTGTCCCATCCTGCATCCGAGCGTTCGCGCGAGCGGCTTCGACTACGACACATTTTCTCATTCTCCTCTAATTCAATCTGCCAGCGCTCCTTCTTCTTCTTTTTGTCCCGGTGCACATTCCTATCTTGACTCCAGGTTGGACTGCCACCGCCACGGCGTTCTTCTTCATGTCCCCCGGAGTTAGACCTGGACCTGGTGCGGCTGTTGCCCCGTTCCCCACGGTCACTTTGTCCCCAGTCACGGTTGGGACTTGATCGGCCTCTTGACTTTCGCTCTGGAGACGCATTGCGGTTACGTTTGCTTTTCTTGTGGTAACTTTTCGCATCATCATCTCCCCATCCATAGTGGCGATTATGGTCCTCGTCGGGATAGACGCTCCGTCGCGGGCTGTTTTGCCGTGTGCCGCTGTCATTCTGCCCCCAACCACTGCGGGTATCTGCTTCTTTTCTTGACTTTCGATTCGGGGACGTATGGTGGTCGCGTTTGCTTTTCTTGTGGTAACTTTTCGTATCATTATCTCCCCATCCATTGTAGCGATTGTGGTCTTCGTTGGAATGGTTGCTCCGTGAATGGTTGTTTCGCTGTGCACCATCGTCACTCTGACCCCAACCGCCACGAAGGAAATCCGCGTCGTTTCCTGACGCTCGATCTGGAGATGCAGGGCGGCTGCTGTCCCATCGAGAGTTCCTTTCCCGTGGGCTATTGTGATTGTCTCGTGACCCTCGTCGTGGGGAACCTGATACACTATTTCTTTGCTCTCCTTGGTCGTTGTTGAAATTGTTGCCCCAGTCGTTGTTATTGTCGTTCTGACCAGTATTCTCTTGATTGTCCCCTGGGGCTTCCTCATTTCCCCACCCACTTCCACCATGGTTGCTAGTTCGGTCATTTTGTCCTTCTGTGTTTCCCCACGGATCGTACTGCTCGCCCTGGCCCCCCTGGGCCTTGGGCGAATGGGCAGTGGGGGATTTCTGGTGGTCCTGGCCGTGGTTCTTGTTTTTCTGTTTGCGCTGGTTTTGGTTCTGCTGTCCCCGTTGCTCATTCTGACTTTGCTGCTGCTCTCTTTCCCGTTGCTGCTTTTGTTTGTTTTGCAGCGCCCGTTGTTTCCTTTGCTGCCGTTTGGATAATGGGTTTGGCTGCTGGTTCGCTGTATGAGGAGGACTATGGGTGCTCACTCGGTTGGGTCCTTGGAAATGTTGGTCAGAATTCGGGTTGCCGGTAAACGTGGGCTGCCGAGGGTGAACATACTGTGGCGGACGCAGGTCATGGGATAACCCTCTGGTCTTTGGGCGAACCCATCCGCTAGGGGTAACGTAGGATCCAAATCTAGGGCCTTGGGATCCGTTCGCGGGATCATAGTTGGCCTGGGCGCGATCTCGGTTCCTTCTGTTGAAGATTTGGCCTTCTTGATGCATCCGGGCCACATGTGATCGATGCCAAATGTAGAACAACCATGCGAAGGCTGGGGTTACCAACGCTATCGCGAGAAGAACCCCGACTAGGACATTTTCCTTCATGGTGTAACGCAGTAATTGGAGAGTGGCTCAAAGTGACGGGTTTAGAGTGTGTGCAGCTGGAGTAAATGCTGGTGGAAGATTTGCGTGGTGCACGTCAAATAATGATAGAATATTGCAGAGTCCAAGAGACTGAGGGGAACGAAGAGAGGGAAGAGAATGAAGGTGAGGATTGTTTCAAGGTCTTGAATAGGATATCCATATCAAGGAAGGTGACGAGAGAGACAAAAGAGGAAAGAGGTGCAGTGCAGGTGGAGTGAGAAAAGGAAGGAGCAGACAAGATATGTATACTTACACATAGTTAACTATGTATATATTCTATCTAATTGTAGTTATTCAATTTACATAAGTATAGTCTTGTCATATCTCTTTGGTGATCTTTCTAGAGCCTTTCTAGATGCCTTTTCAGAAGTCTTTTTAGATGTCCTCGGTTTTAAATATATTACCCCCCTTCTCAAGCTTTATAGGTAGACGGCAGAAGAAGGTGGAAAAAGGCTTAATTTGTGAATGAGACTCTTCTATGTATAACTTAGTTTTGATTACAGCTCACATTTCCAATGCAGCCTGGATTCTCGACAACCAATCACCATGGACTGATGACGATTTGCCTGCGCCTAAGAGAGATTCAAGTGATCCCCGGAAGTCATTTGGCTGCACCCGTAGACTCTCTGGCGACGGGAAGACTTGTGAGCCTAGAGCAGACGAGATGACAATAACGCGGAGACCTAGGTTGAAGATCTCAGGCTTCGACACCCAACCAAGAAGTCCATCTGGTTCCTTCTCAGAGCCAACCAGAGAACAGAGATATCTTAATCCGTCAAAGGCCCAGGCAGAAGTTTCATCCAACGAGAGCTTAGTGTATGCCGAGGGAGTCAACCGCAACAGAGCTCGCGACCAAACCTCAACCTCACGCACGTCATCGATATACAGATTCTGTTTCTCCTCCACGAAGAGGACGGTGCTCTCTTGGCGATGCTCTGCGATCTGGTCTGACACAGCGACTAAGTGACTGTGTTCGGATCCACTGATCCTTGGCTCTTGACCAGTCAAATATCGAAGAACTCGTTGCCCGAGGAGTGCAGAGTCTGAATAGTTATCGATAATGAAGTCGGCAAGCAGGGCGCTTGCATTGAGAGGCGCCAGGGCCACATCTGCGTCAGGTGAAACGGATGAGCGTGACAAAACCCAAGAAGCAGCTGATGCAGCCACATCACGAATTTCATCATCGTCATCATTGAGCATGTCATACAAGACTAGATAGACATCAAGTAGCACCGCATCCACGCGTGGCTGGGAACCAGGGGATCTCAGAGCCCATGAAAAGCTGTCAACAGATACGGCTGCAGCAAAACGTGTTGTGAATTCCTAGGAAACGAAAAAGATTAGATCGGTGACTTGATTGTAGGACAAATGCCTCGACCAAACTTACTGTTTCCTCACTCAAGGCAGAGCCAAGCTTGATAGTCCAGCTCTGGATATCCTCTTCAAATGAGGACGAAGGTGACTGATCGACATATCGCCGGATGGCCAATAGACAGCCTCGAAGTCGGAGCTCAGCGTCCGTTGCCTCTCTGTTCCAGGTTGTGATATCTGTTTGGGGGCGGAAGCTATTTGCAATAGCATCCCATGGGAGACCGATGCTTGAAACAGAATCAAACTCTGATGATATTAAGTTCTCCACAATGGAAGCCAAATTGGATACGGCCATTGTTTTCACATGAGGTCGACTATCTCCCAAAATCACAGACGAATATAAGCCAGCCAATGGCTGTCTGTACCTCTCGTCTTCGCCAACTGACTCGTGGAGCTGCTCCAAGATCCAACGAGCGACATCTGCATCGAATTGCGACACTCCGCTGAAGAATGCTGGGAGCTGTTCCCACTGCCGGGAGGTGAGCAGTTTCAATGTTGTGCACCAGGCAAGCGCTCTTCGAAGGAGGGCGGATGCTCGGCTAGGGCTTGAGAGGTTCCACCCCGCCTGAGAAGCGTCGAAGACAAATCCCAGAATACCATCGAGGTCGTGAGCCTCGAACATCTCGTTGATGAAAGAAATTACTTGGTCTATAGATCGGTTAGCTCATATGCTTTCTTTACCCAGATGAATGCCCACTTACTTTCGCTCTTTGCTTGGATCGCCCGCTCCATCGTGCCATTGAGAATTTCAACAAGCTCGCTTGCCACAGTGGGCGATTTTCCAACACGGAACAGGAATTCTAATACAGTGCGTAACGTCGTGAAAAGTATATCGAGGTTCGCTACTAATTGATTAGCTCGAGTATTGTTAGGGATTTTTCAGTGCACTCACATATCCAGAAATCATCGGTTGTGAAGGAGTATCGACGAAGGGCATATCGTACACACAAAGCAACACCATGAACATAGTTCTCGGTGATTTTTGAGGGAAGCGTAATGAGAGTGCATAACTCTTCCGGGATTTGTTGTCGAGTGAGCAATGACGCATATACACGAGCTGCATGCTCTCTAACACCCCAAACAGGGCTGCTCAAGTGCTCAAGAACCAATCCGCGTAGCATCTCATCAGTAGGATCATCCAAGCTCGGGACTTTGTCACCAACGAGTTCTAGCGCAGGGAACACCCGCTCGGTAATAATTTCAGTGCCCTCCGCTGCTTCACCCTGCGTCGTTGTAAGAAGACCAGAGAGCAGTTCAAGCAGACCAGCGTACTTGGGGAATGTTATCCGAGATCCTGGCTCCGAGCCCGAGTTTCCTCCAAATCCAGGCCCAGCCCCGGGAATGACGCGGCACATCTTTGTCAGTAGGGCGCGGAAGAGCATCAGTCCTGAATTGCGAAGAGCCCAGATTGGCGACCCTAGGCGTTCGGCGGACAGAGTCAGTGCCTTCATGATGAATGGCTCGGTATGAAGGCCAAGCTTTGCATTCGTGAAGATATCTTTCAGGCAATTCATTGCATGAACCTGGGGCAGCTCCAAGTACTGTCTCTCTTTGTCGTACTCCACGGAAAGGGATGAGATCTCATGGAGTTCATTAATGGCCTCGTTGAAAAATGGAGTTCCGGGATCGGAACCAACAATCCCTGTCACCAATGCAGGCAAGCCAGCGGAACGACGGGTGAGTTGAGATGCCGAGTCAAAGATAGTCGACTTAGCTTCCTGGTACCAGCTTCTAGGAAGTTCTCGGATTGACGGGTCCTTCGAGGAGCTGCATCGTTGACAGCATGTCGCAAATGTCTGTGAGACGTTGGAAAATGCACCTCTATGGCGGAGTTCAGCCAGCTGTGTGAAGCTCACACCTCCAATGTTTGAAAAGTCTGCCAGGTTGAGTCCATCGTTGCCGCTTGGTCCGTAACTGGTGTTTAGCATAGTGGCATGGAGCAAAAGGCTACTCCGGTCAGCGATTATACATGGTCAAGAAAGGGTACGAACTTACGTTGCTTCGCGAAGAGATCTCCAGGAATAAGAAAGGGCGTCCTTGGGTCCCACGTTCAAATCCTCGGTGGGCTCGTCCGAGTGACCTTCGGGTGAGTCGATACACAGCAAAGGCTTCGCCTCAATCCAGATCTTATCGCAAATTGCAACAATGCGGTCATGAACAGATCGCCAAGCAGCGGATCCCGCGCCGTCAGATATCAGGGAGTGGAAGCTTGGCATAAGGACAATATACCTGGAATTGCAATTAGCATATTACCTCTTGTACGGACCAAGACAACATACCTGAGACCGGATGTATATCCATGAAGTGGGGCCTCGCGCATAGTGGAGTTGAAAAGGGTCTTTGAATCTAGAAGACGCTCCTCAAGCTTTTTCAAAATTGTGTCGACCACTGATGCCTTAGTTGTCCACCAACCAGAAACCGGTTGACCGGAGTTGGCTGGCAGGGCTGCGCAAAATATTATGTGGTATAGACGAGCAACAGTATCAGCGTGATCAGCTCTGCTCGTGTTACTTGCCAGGCTTTCCGCTCTGGTAATTGCATCTGTCAACCGCATGCCGACAGCCGACAGCTGGTCTGTCTCGTTTTGCAAGCCGTCGAGCAGGATCTCTCGAGGACACAAACTCAAGATCGAAAGCGATGTTTGTCGAACCTCCTCAAATGGATCAAGCAGGAGATCAATCAACAACCGGAGTAGTTGAGCATCAAACACTTCAACGTTGACTTTCCAAATATTTTCCATCTCTGATTTTTGGAGTTTGACCTCTATCCGTGAATCAAGACCGGAGTCTAGCAGGAGCTTCAGAGCTTTGAGAGCAGTGATGTGGCGCGGATATGAGGCCGCCAGACGCAAATCATTGCCCAATAACTTAAGGTATGACTTTAGGAACTCCGTGGTTTCAGTTTCATTTCTGACCTGGCCTTGAGCTGGCTTGTTGGCTGCTTTCTCTGTTTTCAAGGCAACATCTTCATCTTTGACAATGCCACCCCTTAGACGAACGAAGAATTTGCGTGTCAGACTAAGAATTTCTCCTCGAGTATATGCGTCGGATTCAGCATGCATCGAGGGTAGTCCTCGAAGGATAGCCTTGGTTGCCCGCACCGTAAATGGCTTTACTGTGGAAAATGCTGTGATCAACAGCGAGAGAGCCGCTATACGGATATTGGCCTCGCGGTGCAGGAGAAAGTTGCCGATCACGTCGCTCTTCATGACCAACGCCTCATTTTCGTCGAGTTTCATTTTGCCGACATTAAAAATATCTGCGCATATTAGAGAATTGCCAAAAATCCAGGTTGACAACGGTACTCACAATCTTCATGAACCAAGTTGATCTTCTTGCCAAGCTGCAGAGCAGCAAAAAGAACTATATACTCTTCCTCAGGCGCATCGGTCATATCACCTTTCAGAAGGCTCTTGACCGGGAGAGTATCAAGGAAGACCTTAAAGCCCTTGGGGTCAACGGTAAACAGAGGCTGCAGGAGCCTATTGGACAGGTCTTCCAAAGTTTCTATGTTTTGTAAGACCATGCGTCTCACTGGTATTACCCACATCGCCGACAGTTTTTCCGGTGAGTTGTCAGGCTTCATCTTCTGGATCAAAATTGCTAGTAAGTTTCCAGCTGGCAAAGACATGGTTCTGTTGTTGGTTTGGATCAAAAGCCCCAGAACAAAGATCCTTGCTGCTAGTTCATCGGAAAGGCTAACAGATGCAGTGTCAAAGGCGGGACCTGATTCGCCCAGAGAAAGAGTTTCATGGTCGTTGGCGAAGAGAGTTGCCCACTTATCTGCGTTCTTCGAAAGCCACTGGCGAGTCAATGGGATAAACTCGCTGGGTAACAGGGCATCCTTTCTAATGAATGTCTCCAAAAACACCAGGCACCCCTTCAGTCGTGATTGAGGCTCCCCGAGCACAATGCTAGGAATTAAGGCATCAATGATTGAAGTTTGAAGGGCTGCTCTTGTCGTTCCTTGGTGACTTTTGGCTAATATGGCAGTGATTGAGGCGAGAAGTTGCTTAACAGGCTTTGGCTTGGCGTCTTCATATCGAGTCAAACAAATATCAAATATTGACAGCCATGCCTCTTGTGAGAAAATCAACCCTTGGGTCGCATCACATTGTGACTTTGTGGCAGCATCGATAAAAGCAGAGGCAGCATTGCATGCCTCTGCAAAATGAGGTGGCGAGATAGATGCTGTCGATAGCGTCTGAACCAACGACTGCCATACCCGGTTCACTTTTCTTTTGCGTAACAATATTAGAACAAATTGGTTCTTTTGAATTCGAACATATACTTCACTTACTCAGTGTCTTGGCATGTCCGTGTGAATTTCACCAATGGGCCTTTGGCGATATCTCGGAGAGTTTTCTCCGAGAACAATTGCACCTTCTGCGCAAGGTCTTCCATTTCGGTTGATACAACACGTTGCACCTGACGTGAATCAACAGTCAGAGCCCCAATTATACAAGCCTCGGTATCTTGGAAAACGGTTTGCGCGAAAGGTCTCCCCGACGATTAATTTTTATGCTCCCCGCGATGCCTCAGGCCGCCAAGTGATAAAAGTGGGATTCCATATCGGGTAAAGCGCATATCTATCGGCCAAACTATTCTCCGTTAGATCGCCGGAAGTCACGGGACCGAAGTTTTTGCTGTTCCGATGCCAGTGGAGCTGCGAACACAGGGTCATCACTTCTTTTCCAGTCATCCGCCCCTGCCTTCCAAGGTTCTTCTTAGGTTCTTGTAATTTTATCTTCTATCCTCTATCTTTCCATACATCTCTTCACAATGTCCATCTGGGACTCCCTCAGCGGCCGCAAGCAAACCGGGCCCGATGCCTTCGACCCTTCAAGCGCGCAAGATGCCACATCCTTCCTCTCCGAGGTCGCGATTCCCGATCCCTCTCGCCTCCACCCCCTGGCTGGTCTGAACCAGGATACTCTCGACTATCTCTCCCTCGACGACTCCGCCCTTGACGAACTCCCGGGCTCCCGATCAGTGTTGCCATCCCGTGGATGGTCAGACGACCTTTGTTATGGTGCCGGCACTACCTATCTAGTTGCACTCGCTACTGGAGGCGCATGGGGACTTGCAGAAGGATTGAAAAAGACACCATCTACGGCAGCACCGAAAATCCGTCTTAACGGTGTACTCAACTCGGTTACCCGTCGCGGTCCGTTCCTCGGAAACTCGGCTGGTGTTGTGGCTATGGTTTACAACGGATTCAACTCCGGTCTCGGATACGTGCGAGGCAAGCACGACGCGTCTAACAGCATTGTGGCCGGTGCATTGAGCGGCATGGTTTTCAAGAGCACGCGCGGACTTAAGCCTATGATGATCTCTGGCGGCATTGTGGCTTCCATTGCCGGTGCCTGGGCTGTATGTATATCGTTGTGATGTGCCGTGTGACATTTTGCTAACTGTGACTCTACAGGTGACGCGAAAGGCCTTCTTCTAAATTGCTAGCATGGCCAGTTTTAACCTCCTCCGCTTCTCGGTTATCCGATACTCCATACCCTCCACGCCACCCTTAAACGACATTGGCGGTTGACGATTAGCCGCCTCGCTTTGTCTTTTCACCTGCGATGTATTACAACTATTTTTTTATTCCCCCCTGCGGGTCTCTTCACTCCGGCGCTTCAAGCTTCATGTTTCGCATTTATGCGTGGGTTGGGAATGGGATGTGCAACTGGGTTTGTACTTTGTATTTCTTCTGTGTACATAGAAAAGTCTCTTGCATACCTGCGATTCATTGGCTATGGCACTTGCAAGTGTCTGTCAGTAACGTATCTTAATGCTGCTAGTGACTTCCAATAGACAATTTCTCATACTTCCTGACCCAGACTAATAAGTGAAGTTCACATTCGTGCTGACATTTTACTGTGAAATGAAACAATATTCGGTATGCTTTGAGAGTGGCCCCAATGCTACAAACGAGCTGTGAGGGTGATTCTCGGGCTAGCAGCCCTTGGACAGCTACCCTACCTAGGTAAACATCCGGGCATGCGGTCTTCCTGTCTTTGTCTAACCCCGTCATATCTCTTCTGGCTTCCAATTTTCAGAATCTATGCTGCCCTACAGTCTATGGCTAACCCCAAAGGAATAGACTTGCCACATAGTCTGCCATCAAAATGCCATGCCAGCAGCCGACTTCGATGAAAATGGCACTACGCATAGGCTACAAAACAAAAAAGAGGAATAAAAAAGAAACCATCCATCCTTGATATGCATTTGATCTCCACCAAGGCAGTGGAACTTGGTAGCAAAGTGGACATGGGAATAAGACAACAACGGAAGTGGAACCATGAACCATAAAATGGAAGGAACATTGCAGGAAATAAAAACAGAGCTCCGGATGGTCCATGTGGGTAACCCCAGTAAGGACAGTCAGTATCCGCAGAGGTGAGTAGGAGTCCCAGTCCTGTTCCCTCCACCGACGTGCTTTGTTCCACAACCTACCCTTGAGACCCCACAGAGAGACCAATGGGTCAAAATATTGGAGGTACTCAACAGGAACCACGATGTGCAATGTGGACCCGGAGTGGGATGAAGAAGAAAGAAGAGAGAGAAGTGGGAGGGGGAGGAGGTATTCATACCTTCCCAGTGGCTGAAGGCAAACGGGGCCCCGGGGATCTGGGGTGGGTGCAAAAGGGAAGGTACCTGATCAGGGAGGTACATGAGCACTTGGATACTTCAAACTCCAAACTTGGTATATCCATACATCACTCAATGCTCTGTGATATCAGCCCCCATGACCTTTTTAACCCCATCGACAACCCCTTCCTCATTCACCTCCCAAACACCATCTTCGACAAGCTCTGTCTAATTCAACAACACCTTGGGAATTTGCACACTTAGTGAAATCATCAGCAGAAATCCATTAAAGTTAAACATTTGATATAGCCTATAGCCCATCAGACACCCCCTGTCCATTCCCATCCGGAACTATGGCCAAGTCCAGTGTGAGGGCGAGGTAGTCACTCCATTCGCTCGAAATAAGAAGAGTGGGATGGTATCTGGATTCTCTTTATGGCTGCTCTACATTTGGAAGAAACCCAAATTGTCACGGAGCTCTGCGAAAGGCTTGGCTACGAATTCTGCCGTGCTCTATACTCGGATCCCAGGGGCGATATAGCGGAGATTCATGCGGCGAATAGGAAGAGCCAACAGGAGATACTGCACGAACAAGGCTTCTCAGTCAGGAGGCACTACGATAGTTATTTTTTGACGAAAAAAAATCTTTCTGGTCAAGCTTTTTCAAACTAGCAAAAGGTAATAAATCCTCCGAGGAAGCGCACTGATGAATGTATAGCATTTGAGTTGTAGACGTGTAGTAAATACTAAGCTTTGACGCAAATCCTTCCCTCTCCCTATAAATATGCCCAAATGTAGTTTAATTTACTAGCGTAAGAACACCATGCTGTCTTTGGTATATTTCCAAAATCGTTGCCGCCCAACTTTAGTGCTCATAGGGTGTCTATCAGGGGCCGGGGATTGCCGACGCGCGGTTAACGGGAAATAATTTTTGTCGCCCGGGCCAGAGCTTTCACCCTTCTTCAGATCCTTGGCAATGCCAGATATATCGGCAAATAAAGCAAAAGTCCTAAAGCCACACACTAAGACTTTCACCGGATGTTGGACTTGTCGAGAGCGTCGAGTAAAGTGCGACGAAGAACACCCTCACTGTCGGCGGTGCCAGCGGAGTGGTTGGGAGTGCAAAGGGTATGATTTGCGCCTAGGATGGTCTCAAATCCCCGGGATTCGCTCTTACCGGCGTCAATTTCGGTCCCTAGCACCGGATGTAGACCATGAGTTGTCATCTGCCGCTGTGACGGCGCTGTTGGTTGAGTTGGATGGATATTCAGGGGACGGCTGTACCGAAAAACGAGGACCATTCTCGGTCTTCTCTGTTTCTTCATGCCCCAAGACTCCAGATGCAGGCTCTGTTGATCTACCCAACTTGGAAGATGCACTTTCAACCCAAAATGTGGAAGATATGCAGCATACCTCGTCGGACTTAAGTAACCCACCAGTTGATGACAGAGATGGCGAGTTGGCTTCACCGAGACCAGCATGGGATGGATTATCATCTATTACCCCACCATCTGCGTCTAAATCCAACGAGGAATCATGCACGGCATCGCCAGAGCCTAATTATCGAGTTGATGACATTTCTGTTAACGCAACCGCTCATGTCGTTAATCACAAAAATCCCGGAAACAGGCTGTCAGAACCGAGTGATTACGGCAGACCAGTATCAAATATTCACAACAATGGGATCGAGATCTCCCTCTGGAATTCCATGAGTCCATTGATTCTCCCCAGACCAGAGACAGAGTTAGTCCATCACTGGGTTGTTTTTCTCAGCGGAAACATGCTCCTAATCGACACCCCGGACAATCCCTGCCGGACAGTGTTCCTGCCTCTAGCTCTGAAAGGCCTCGATGCCTCCTCAACAGAGCCGAGCATCCATCTCTCAATCTTCCACGCCATTTGTGCCTCCTCCGCCTTCAGTATTTCTCACCTCCGCCACGATTCGCGGTACCACTCCATCGCCGTCCACCATGACCAGCTAGCTCTGCGTCATTTACGAGGAAGCCTGCAGCGGGCTCGCTCCCTAGATGAGCCCACATTAGCTGCCGTCCTCACCTGCATCACCGCTGAAGCTATGTCTGGTCGCCGCAGCCGATGGAGAGCACACGTTTCTGGATGCCTTGGTCTCCTGCAAAACGAGATCCATGGCGACTGGATCCGAAGTCCAACTGCTGCTAGATTGCTGCAAAGTTACTTGTCCCTTTCATCATTATGCAGTCTTATTATACCCGAACGGCTCATGTCGCTCCTCAATGGCCCCTCCGATTTCCATCACTGCCTAGAGCGATCGCATGGAGTCACAACACCACTGGTCCAATATCTCGCTCAAATCACTGCACTTGTTAAGTCCCAGACACAGCTATCCGTCGAAGAACTAGACCGGCTTGAACTCCAACTCTACTTGAACTTTCCATCCCCGTCCAACCCAAACGCCCCAGGTTCGATCATCGTCCAACACGCTCTGAACTCATTCTACTACGCGACGATTGTATACTTCCGCCGCAGTTTGCGTGGCGCACTATTGTGTGACATACAGGATTTGATCGAGAAAGCAATACACGAGCTTGAATCTGTCGATGTGCTCACGCGTGACAAGGGCGGCTGTTCCTACAACTGGGCAAGTTTTGTAATCGCGGCTGACTGCGAGCGGCCTGATCTGCAAGGCCGCATGTTGGCACTCTTCGACCGGAAAAGTCGACACGGGATCCAGAATATCAATATATTATGTGAAATCGTTCAGGCTTTGTGGAACCGGCGGACAGCGGCCGGACCGCACGTCGATATACAGTGGCAGGATATTGCAAGGGAAGCTGATTTTGACTTCATGCTTGTTTGAATATATGGATAGAAGAAACATACAGGAAACAACATCCTATGGTATCTTTCACCGGGGCAACAGTTTTTCTTCGTTAAACCATTACTAATGCCCCATCGCACATACAACATGTATTGAGATGTTACACCCGTCTATAAATACTCGGGGGCCCACACAACAAGCCATGTGGAGTCCAAAGTGGGTACTCGAACCCTTTCCCCACAGAGCAGATGCCTACGAAGTATGAACTTCCATCGCTACTTCAAATCTCTACAAATAAGAGTCACCAAAAAGATCATGTGCATTAACCCCCGCGGACTAACACTCATTGAAACTGGTAGTTTGTCACAAAACATGTCCTCTTCACAGAATAGCCAGTGCATTAGGAGGACTCGCAACAGCACCAGGAAAATTCAGCGGCGACGAAGTAAGCAAGAACGAATACTGCCTACTATCCCTACAAGCATGACCCAGCGCCTTCAAATCCCAGAGTTCCCCAAGCGGAATACCCAGTAAACTAAGGCACCACTGATGCAACACAAGTTCATGGGTAGGCTGCTCAACGCCATCGATGATAGGCGGCATAGCCTCAACAGCCGTATTATCACTAGCAACAGCGGCGAAATGTCGATCCCAAAGCCATCGCGCCATTTCCTTACTCCCTTCCAGTCCGCACATCTTGCCACTGCTCATCGCAGCCCCCTGCTCGGCACCGGTCATTTGACCCAGCGTCTCTGTTACGCCGAATCGGATGAGCAGGATATCTCCTGCTCGAAAGGTTAATCCCTGCCAGGTAGCCACTGCTTCTAGCTCGGTGGTCCCGATGCGGAAACCGGAGAATTGGTTGTAGTTTATTCCGTGGTTCTGCGCGTAACTTTTGAAGTCGATTAGTACGCCTCGGCCTGTCACACAGCCGCGTTGGTGCCAGTCTGGTTTTTCTCCGTTAGCCTTTTTCAGTGTTGGGGTTGAGTTTGATTGGAGTTTGCTTACGGTCTAGTGTTTGGAGATTCTGGGCAGATTTGGGGGTTTGAAATGCATCGATTGTTGGTTTTTCTCCGTTGTAGGTGAGGCCGGTTGGGAGGTGCATGAAGTGAGCTGGGTTGGGTGTTATTCTTTTTATTCCAAAGGCTAGAGTTCTTGGACACACCGAAACTATCCCATTGACTACTAGCTTGAGTATTGAACTCAACCTGGAATTAATTAGCTCTGGTAGAAGAGAGAACGACCTGGCAGGACAAAACCTCATCGTCAAACCCATAGTGGCTACCCGATGCTGGGTCTTCCAACTTCATGACATTGTGACAGAGGCTTTTTCGAAAGAACCCTGGGATTTTGATGCTTCCGATGGGCCAACTAGTGGTATTAGGGATCATGTCCTAGAGATAGTGGAGGGCATTTCACTTTAGAGAAATAGACACGCCTTGGCGAACCTCCGCGACAGCATCCTTGACGACTTCTGGGGTGAGTAGATTCAAGGTCCCCATGACATCTTTCTTATTGTCTTTGTCGAATATGCCCCATGTACAGCCTTGCGGCATGCCCTTGACAGGGGGAAGGTCATCAAAGCTCGGAAGAGATGCCATGATATATAAGATACTCTGATTCCAGCTATAGAGAACAGAAGGCCCCACCCAAATTGGGAAACCGTGTGCCAATATGGGCCGTCAATTTCCCGTATCCCGGGGGTTTTCGTTGGAAAGAGATGCAACAATATCTCTATTGTATTGATTATATCTGTCAGATCCGGGTGGCCTTGGGTTTTGCTTTTAAGCGCCTGACGTTCGGCGTTCGGCGTCAGCGTCCCGCACCAGAGATTAAATGCAACACTTGTCTTGATAGTGCTACGTATCTCTTCATCTTATCGTTCTAAAATATGAATTCGAGGTTACAAATGAGGCTGCTCCTGTCTGATCATAGGTAGCGCAGCTCCCAAAGCTATCCTTACACAATGTTGCAACAAGACGCGCCCGGTAGCGACGACCGAGAAATTTAAGAGGATGTCGACCACCAGGTTTGCCATGTTGCTTACACTAGATGGACACAGCCTGCGGGAGGACGAGTTGGAACCAGCTTGTGCGAGGATAGACCCGTGATCGATAAATGGAGTTGAATTCTAGTTTGATCCATCCACTGGTCTGGGATGCAGTCATCTGCAGACACCCGACTTCGAGAAGCATGATGTACGCAAATGAGTTCGCAGATACGGAGTAATCACCTGGCAAATGAGAAGGACGCCCAAAAAGCCAGCTTATGTGCGCTTAATAATGCCGGTTGATAATAATTCAAATCCTGTCATTTTCGGTCTGAAGCTCAGGATTCAGCATATAAAGCCCCACCACGGTCGGATCCTGGTCTGCGGGTTCATATGTGTCGATCCCTTCCCAGCCACTTTATTCAGCCAACAAATGGGCACGGTGCTGGGGTGCACGACGCGGCGCCGAGCGACGAGTTTATTGGTAAGTCTGCGTCTCTTAGTTTGCTCCTGATACTGTATTTGACCTAGGTCTCAATGGTGGAAAGGGTAGCGGGATCTCCAACTCAAATACCAAAAAAACAACCCCGCCAACCTTGGAACTGGCCATACAGCCCCTCCAATTAATTGAACGTATGCACATTATACCCCTTGCCATTCGACGCCTCTCCCGCAGCAGCCGCAAAGATGGGCCCAGCGACAGTATGCGGCTGATTTATCCGGAGAATGGGTTATAACGGGATGGATTGGGGCCACGTCAACTCTCAAGAATGGAGAATTAGTTGGCTTATCGGTTCGTATTTGACGAGTCGGAATTTGATGACAACCTTAAAAGTGTGCTCTGTACGGAATGTCGTCATACGCTCAGCAGCCATGCCAAGGTGGAGGAGCTTCGAATTTGGGTTCGAGTGGCGAGCCACGGCGAGAGCTAAAATTAGTTATTGCCAGTGGCGCACAGGACGCGTTTGGCCCCTACATGACTGCAGGTAAATCGATTCCGGGCCCAGCCGCCAGACTATCCCGAGGGCCCGAGAGCAAGGGTTGAATATTGAGGTATGTAAGAAAGAGAATGGAGTGGACAGCGTACAATGTAGAAAGCGTATGATCTTCAGTTGAACGAGATATACTATGAGGTATAAATCTACAATATTTATACCTGAGTCTTGAGGCCCACAGAAAAGTGCAGATGATAGGCATACCACCTTCCCCATTTAGAACTACACTCGGAGCAAACAACTTCGGGGATCACAGTATTAACACGGTATTAAAAGATAAATGCCAATATCAGGTCACATTAACCAAATCATTTTCAAGTGTATAGTGGACATTAATATGAGATAATATAAACTCTCATCTTCTAATCCGTCCAATATCTCCAAATCAGTAAGTATATTAAATCGCAGGATAAACTCAAGTAAACACTGCGGGGAACACATGGGGGACTAACCATATTAGGATCGTCAGCTGACTAGTGTGTCCGATTAATCTCACCCAAGTCATTTTGTTTGGTTTTTTAGTTTTCTTAATTTTAATTTTTTTTTCCCTTCTTTTCGCTGCATCACCCAGCCATGGCGCCTTTGCTTCCTTTCTAATTGTATTTACTCGTCCTTCATTTTCTCCCCTTTTCTTCTTTTCCCCCTTTATAATCTATGCGGGTTTGAACTTTCCGCTATACCTAGAGAGGTGTGACCCTTAACGGGTCTTTCCACGCTAAGGCCATTTAGGCCTGGAGGCTTAGTTGGGGGGTTCCCAAGTCTTATCTTTGGCCGTTAAATCTTGTGACTCGACCCCCCCACACACCCCGGAGGAACTCAACGCTCCCGGCCTTCCGTTTGCGGCCGAGTCATCCTCTCCCCCCCCCCAACACCTTTTCGATTCCAATGATACACGAGTCCGGTCTATCGACCATGTCAACAATGTTTCAAGATGCAAGCGACAATGAACATACAAAGGAAGAGGACGCAGATAGCCGTCTTTCGGTAGACGAGCTCGTACCTTCCATACTTAATCCCCAGTCGCCACTGCCGTCTCTCCAAATTCGCACCGATCTACCCAGTATTCAACCGTCCAGCTCACGCGACTCCGATACTTATGCTTCGACCAGTTTGTCTGGAAGTTATCCACGCCGTACCCCAAGTCTTCGTGCCCTCATCGCACCGCCTATATACAGTGCGGGTTCCTTATCCCCAGCATCCATCATGTCCTCGCCTCAATTGAATGCGATGGGTGACATAACTCCATTGCCGTCGCCAATTGGAGGAGCCTCGCCTTGGCGGAAAGCCGATCTGCCCTCGTTATCTCGTTCTTCGTCGATGGCGTCGCGCAGCGGTTCCAGCCTTCGCCTGAGCGATTCGTCACAGATGCTTGGGCCACCCGTCATGCCCCGCTCGCGCGCCAAACCATACACTGGAATTGACGGCCAAGGGGAAGAGTCATCCATGAGCACTTGGCGTCGTCGCGACTCGTCCTCAAAGCATTCTCATTCTCGGAACCGCAGTCTGAGTGACTATGCGCCACCCGGCCGCGTCTCTGTTCCTCCCCGTCCAATTGCAGTGCCAGGGAATACCGGGCTTGGCATTGCCTCGTCGTCGAGCATAGATTCAAAGTCCAATGGACTTCATCGCGAGCAATATCTCGCTGTCCACCGAGGTATCGCATTGCCGACCGTTCGTCCTCCCAGCCCGCCTCGCAGCAGTGGCAGTGGATATAGTGACAATGAACCCGTCATCCGTCACCCTGCCCCGCTCTCCACGCCTCAGGAGATATATTCTGTCCGGTCGGTCCGCACAGAGCAGGCCCGTATTTACCAGAAAGTCCGGGCATTGGGCCAGGGCACGTTCAGTCAGGTCAGTCTGGCAGCACGTGTGGAACCTATCCCCGACATGCCTTTGTCACCAGATGGGGATGGAGCTGGCACATTCCACGGTTTTGTCAACAACCAAAAGCTCGTCGCCGTCAAAATCATCGAGCATGGACCCGCCGGTGGCGCAGATGAGGGCCGACTGGAGGTGTCACTCAAGCGCGAAGTAGAAATTCTGAAGTCGGTCAACCATCCGTCCCTCGTCCAACTGAAAGCATTCGGAAGCGATGAAAAGCGTGCTTTGTTGGTTTTGGACTATTGTCCTGGTGGAGATTTGTTCGAGTTTGCAACGTCAGGAGCTCCTCGTATGTCTGCGGGTTTGATCCGACGTGTTTTTGCCGAATTGGTGGATGCCGTGCGTTATCTGCATGCTCATTACATCGTTCACCGGGACATCAAGTTAGAAAGTGAGCCAGCGTTGTTTGGCAAAATACTGCAGACCTTGTACTGACCATGTCTAGATGTTCTGCTTACCATGCCCGCTCATGTTATGGATGACGTGCAAGACTGGCGTACCTACGACCGCGCCGTGGTCACCCTCAGCGATCTCGGACTATCTCGACGCATCCCTGAACCGCCCGAGAGCCCGCTCCTGCAGACCCGATGTGGCAGCGAAGACTACGCAGCCCCCGAGATCCTGATGGGCCAGGCTTACGATGGCCGCGCCACCGACGCTTGGGCACTCGGTGTTCTACTCTATGCCATCATGGAGAACCGTTTACCCTTTGATGTTCTGCCTGGCACTCGAGGAGATCCTGCCAAACTTCGTGCCCGCACTCCGCATCGTATCGCACGTTGTGAATGGTCTTGGTATAGATATGCCGACGAGGAGGAGGAATGGGATCCCGAGAAGGGTAAAGGACTTGAAGGGGCCCGTGACTGCGTGGAAGGTCTTCTCAAGCGCAACACGAAGCGCAAGACCCTTGATGAGATTACTGCTATTGATTGGGTGCGTGATGCTATCGATGTGCCTGGTGGTCTCAAACGAGGCGACAAAGAAGTGCCATAGAGCCGGTCTCCGATATGCCTTGTTCTCCCGTATATTGTCCTTCTTTTTCATCTTTTTTTCATCTTTTTTTCACCTGTCTGACATTCCTTCATTCTCCTTTTCCCTTTCTTGACTCACATACCTTTTCTTCTACCTCCTCTTTTTATTGATTCTTATTATTCACGAGACACGATGACTAAATGGGTCATTATGTGGATTGAATGTTATGTTTTTATGGCTAGACCGTGTTTTTATACCCTTTTTTATATACAACTACATAACTATGTACCTCCATGAGGTAAGACACTGAAATACAAGACGCATTTTCCTTCTGTCCCTTGCTGCAGACATCCCAACTAGCGATGGTCACGATGTCATGACTCGTGACCGAATTGGCCAACAACTATCATCTTGATCTCCGCATCCATGTTACACGAGGAGAGCTGGAAAGATAGATGTAGTCACCCCCTCCAATAATCGCTTTGACTGGCATGGGAGCTGCCTGGCCCCCTTTCTGGAAAACATTGTTTCCGTCGCTTGCTTAGGTCTTTTGCTCCTAAGTCAAGCACGTTCATACGTATGACGAATAGTATGACGAATAAGTATGGGAATCGGACGGACTCACGTATCATATCCGGGCGATTCAACAATGAACAAGCTGGAGCTGTGGTTCGCGACTCAGCCGCTAACAAAGGGACTGCTAAGTCATCAACAGGTTGGCACCTGAGCAACTTGATGCCCACCATATGGGCTCGACATGCCCTCGAGAATATGCCGTCGAACAAAATCACTAACAAAATCACTAACACGAATCAAGATAATGTCCTTTCTCAGTTTCAGTGTAGTTGTATAGTTCTGGGTTTCATTGGTCTGTGCTTTCATCTCATCTCTTTTAATAATTGACAGCTCCAAATCTCATGACGTCAAGAAATCAACAAAATGATATATGTTCAGCTGAAATATCCAAGCTTTGTTCACATGCGACCAATCGCTATTGTGGGGGCGCCCTAGATGGGGGCTGTGCCTCGTACTCAGACTCCAGCCTATCGACGGCCAGCGGAGCCGAAGTCGATGGAGAATCCGCGTGATGAAAGTGCTAAGCGTATTTGGCGTGAAGAACCTGCATAACTCCTGCATCCTTGCCTTTTTCTTTCTGCCTTACATCGATGTACGATGTGCAATTGGGGCTCTTAAAATTTCATGGGATAACCGTATTGAATCTAGGCACTCCACACATTCCACCGAGTTGGGATATACACCATGGCCTTTGGGCGTTCAAGTCGCTCAAGGAGACCGTCATCTCCGACACCCCCACCAAAACCGCCACGTCCGAATCAGCGAGAGAGCGCAATAGGGGTACCGCAGAACTATGTCCAACCTCCGTATGCGTCGCCAGCGGGGGCGTATTCAGTCAACACATTTCATACAGCCGCAGTCCCATATAATCAAAATATGGCGATGTCTATGGTTCATCTACAACCCCAGCCAGCACCACATCCAGTCCATCCTTTCCCAGGAACTACTCTAAGCAGTCCGCCATGGAACTCTCAACCACCGAGACCCTCAAAATGGACGTCATGTACGAATCTGAACCAATCAATGACCAGCTTAGTATCGCATACAGTCGAAAAAACCAACGCCACGATTCTTGATCTCGAGCATTTGGTCCACCAAAGTTTAGGCGGTGGTGCAAATGTCAAGGAGGCCACATCGCAATTATTAGACCAAGTCATCACCTCGATCGACCTGGGATCGTTTTGTGGGAGAGAAAATGAACTGAGTAAGTGCCATGGTTCCGATCATATATTAAAATATACTTATTTGAGACAATAGTCGCTGCGTGTACAATTCCTCCCCAGTCAGACGAGAAGAAAGATCGTCGATCACAGCGAAAAGGGAAGAAACCAACAGGATCTGTGGATTACTTCTCCAAGGTGTATCAATATGCCAATTCGCGATTACCACCGCATTTACCACCACTGAAATTGTAAGACCCTTCACACCCAGGTACTATTTGACCCAACTTGCTAATCTCCCATTAAGCTATCCTCCAACATATCCCCTTCTCCGACTCGCAGCCATGTACTCACGCCGCGTCTACGACAAACCTTCAGGCCGTGAACGGCATTCATACGTCGACTCAGACTGGCTACATGGTACAAAAGCCATGGTGGTCAAGTCACTACCAATCGATGACATGAACACGATCGTCTTCGCCATACGTGGTACGCAGAGTTTCCTGGACTGGGCCGTGAACGTCCGGGCAGCACCAACCTCTCCCACGGGCTTTCTAGACGACCCATCCAATTTCTGTCACTCGGGATTCTTATCTGTTGCCCGAAAAATGGTCGCCCCCGTTGCAGCCCGGCTACGTAATCTTCTCGAAGAAGATCCCACACGAATGTCCTACTCGCTAGTCTTCACTGGTCACTCTGCGGGCGGTGCCGTCGCCAGCTTACTATATCTACATCTCCTATCCGAGTCGCCAGTCGTGCAATCCGAACTCACTCATCTCCGCGGCTGCTTTAAGCACATCCACTGTGTCACATTCGGTGCTCCGCCTCTATCTCTTCGTCCGTTACAGCCCTCTCCTACTGCTCGGGGATCAAAGTCCATGTTCTTCGCTTTTATCAACGAGGGTGACCCGGTCTCCCGTGCCGACAAGAACTATTTTCTCTCGTTGCTAGATCTGTATGTTTCACCCGCTCCGGGATCACTACTAGCCTTGTACGACAGGAAGAAGAAATCCGCTCCTATATATTGGAGAATCCCCTCGTCTGATCTGTCGCTCGCTGGTCGGCTTGTTCTTCTTCGTCCGCGAGATCAACCGAATAGCCGCCCTGTGTTTGTAGCGCCGCCGGTGCCCGGTGGACCCCCTGCACTGCCACCAAGGGAAAATGTGGATGCCTGTGGGATTACGGATACCGAGCTTCGAGGTGTGGTCTTTGGTGACCCTGTTATGCATTTCATGGACTTGTATTCCCGTCGTATTGATGCCTTGGCTAGAGGTGCTTTGAGTAAACGATCATGATGTGTCATGATATGTATTAGGGCTTAATGTGCAGAGGTTTTATGTCCATTAGCAAGCTATTGAGATACCCAATACCCATTTACTGTTTTGATATTCGCAAAAGATCTGTTCACTCGCTGTATTGTTGGCAATTGCTATCCTTTGAGGCAATGTTCTGTGTACGCCTTTGTTGATCTAGTGTCTCGGTAATAATAGAGACCAGCTCAAAGCGACACGTTAAAGAAACAAAGAAAGGGACTAAAGACCAAGGTCTTCAAAGATCAATGAATATTTCGTAGTCTCTACCTCCACAAATATATAACCATCCACTTAGCTCCTAAACATATATCCCTAGGATCGCAGGCCGACCTCAAAACTAAAGCAACAGAATCCCCAAATATACTATACAGTATCTGTCTTCCTTCCATTGACTTGACTTAAGCTATAAATAACACCCTCAAAATGTGCGTACAAACCTATGACATGTGGAAAATGTGCAACTGCATTCATTTCGGACGAATTGAACGTTGTGAAGAGTTCGGCATGCCATTTTCCCAACGAGAGCGATGTACAGGACGTGTTCTACGAGCCCTCAATGTCGGCATCATTGGAATTCCTGAAGACCGGCTTTATCAAAAGGCAGGAATGTGCTCAGGGTGCTCTGAGAAGTTGAATCGAGAGATGTGGGCGCTTCGTTGGGAATGGACGTCTCGTCAGAGTGAAGAGTGGGCGGCGAAGCAGAAAGGTGAGAATTAATAGAGATACAGAATGCGAGAAATTGAAAGGTAAGATGTTGTCTTCTTGATTAAGTCAAACTTCGATTATTATGTTTCTAACCGATTTTACAAAATGTGTTATGACTGCTCAGCGTAGTGCTGAATGTAGAAGACCCGATAGTTTGTCACAAAGGCTCCTTCTTTGCAGGAGATGGGCTCTGTGGGTTCCGAAACACATTGTTCGGATCAATTTGCTCTTTGATCTGCTGCAGTCGGGGGAGATTGGTTCCCCAGTATGCCTCGGCGGCGTTGGGCATAAGGGGATCAACGTAACCCGGGTAGGCAGTGTAGGGAAGCGCGTCATTGGTGACGATCTTATTAAGTCCATCAAGGAAGTTGATCTGGGTCTGGGAGATGTGTCCCAATAAATTGATTGTGTAGGACTGTAGCCAGATGAGGACGTCACGGTGGGCGTAAGATGTAGCATTATTTGGGATGTCATTGGTGTAACCTCCCTGGAAATCGAACAACAGGAACCAGCCCAAAGTACCCTTGTCGACAGTACCAATGTAGTCGAACATTTTTTCAATAGTCTCCGGGGTCATCAGGGTTTGAGGAGTCCAAGAAGTAGATTTTGCGTAAAAGTTTGTTGGAATTCCAGCTGCCAACCCCAAAATAACATCCTGGGCCCAGTGGGCGACAAGACCTAGCCAGTTATCAAAAACCATTGCACTACCATTTGAACCGGGGAACTTGCTGCCAAGGTTCAACTTATCATACTCTTCCTTGGTGCCGAAGAAGGTACCGCTGATTGCCATACTTCTCTCCAGCACGGTGAGGGTAGACGCCATCTTTCGAGTCAACTCCGGATCTGACACGAAGGCCTGCCAGCTCTTGAAAAGGGCCGCCTGCTGCTTGGGGTCACCAAACTCTATGCTGTATGCATACTGCACCGCAGTACCAGGCTCGGGCTCAGTTCGGACCTTGAACTCCGTGACGATGCCGTAGCCGGAGGCAGCACCTTTGATAGCCCAAAAGAGATCCTGGTTTTCCGTATCCGAGGCTCTGACAATGCTCGCGTTCGCAAGAACCACCTCAACCTCCAGTACATGGTCAAGTGCGGTACCAAATTGACGCGAAGTCGGACCAAGACCACCAATTGTGAAATGTCCCCCTGAACCGACCTGAGGACAAATTCCGTGAGACATTGCCCGTCCTCCGGCGTGGTACAGCCGCTGTATCACGTCATTTAGCAAACTTCCCGCCCCAATTGTCGCTTGCCAGGATGTATTGTCCATGGAGAATTGTTGGAGATGCTTCAAGTCAATCGCAACAGCACCGTCTGTTCCTCCAAGGCCTATCACATATCTCATGTTAGTCTTCAGGTCAAACTCCTCTGCGCCAGGTTAGTTTTAGAATCTCACCATAATTGCCATAGCTGTGCCCTCCACTTTTGGCCTGGACTGGATATCCGTTCTCTGCGGCACACTGGACAATAGCAGCCACCTGCTGAGAAGAACTGTGGTCTATGAGCAAGGGACATAATGAATCATTCTCTACAAGGACACTCACGTGGGAAAGGCCACTGCTGCTGGAGTAACGGGAATGTTCAGATTGTAGCGATTCACAATGTGGTCATAGAACAGATCACCGGCCAAGGCAAAACTCCCCCGGTCTGTCAGGGCATTCTTGAAGCATGACCTCAATGCCTCATTGGGGCCAGCAAGAGCCACCGATGTGGCCCCTATCGCCAAAAAGAGCAGCTGTAGAAGCATGGTCAGTCTCTGAAAAGTGTACCTTCGGCCAGGTCTTGGATGTGGAAGGTGATCAGGAAAAGAAGAGAGGAAGGAGCTGAGAGGGAGAGATCTAAATCAGGCGATCACGTCACGTAGTCCAAACAGAATTCATGCTTCAAACGAGAAGATCATGTCGTATATGACTGAGTGATTCATTCTGAAGTGTCGAAGCAATTTCGTTTGCTCTCATGAACTGAGCGGGTGATATTGGGATGTTTTGAGGCTTGACACATATGCAAACAAAAGTTCAGTAGGAGAGGGTACATAATATTCGTGACTTGTTAGTCTAATTAAAAACTAAGAGCTGCTCCAAGTCCAATCAAATATACAAGAGGTTTGGTCAGGTCTGTATCGACGACTGCCTCGGCATGGACATCGTGAGCTCAATGATGAAGGCACTCTCCTTATACAGCAAGTTTCCCCTACCCTATACAATTTCGTACCTGGATAGAAATCAAGCCCCATGCCCCGAATCAAATATTCATCCTCGTTAAGCAAAATCCATGTACTAGCAATATTGGCGGGAATAGCCTGATCCCACACAATGTGTTTGGGTTGAAAATATAAAATTATACCGAAAGAAATACTATTTACCGAGATCACCATGTCCGACGACTCTGACTCCACGCTCTGGAAAACTCCTGCTTCTCTTTCACCCCCAAGCCAACCCGTTTAACCCGACCCAGACGGGCAAGCGACTCTGCCACATTATCCAGCAGCACCTTCTCGCTGGGCGAGGCCTGTTCTTCTTGCCCGTTTCCGTCCATTGTGTCGAGGTAATTCGTATTATAGGTCGACTTGCGGGTTGAATCAGTGGCATTTTGGCTATTTGTAATGCACTCCGCGATGCGTACTCTGATACAGTGGGTCGGTTTGCTAAGTAGTGTCCACAGCAAGCTCGTATAACTCCCGGGGAGCGGGGTCACGATATCCATAGGCGTATAGCGCAGACTGATGGGGAAGATCTTGGTCTTGGGGGGCACGCTGAGAAGGGAGTTGCTCAGAGTCAAGATGCCGCGACCGTTGGTGGTAGTACACTCTGGGAACAATACAATCGGCCTGCTGGGGTACTGCTCGACCAGGGTCGAGACATCCACCATCTGGGAACCAGGGGCCGGCTGCGTAGCGGGGGAAGCGAAGGCTCGTAGAATGGCCTGGAGCAGAGAGATGCGCTCGACTTGGCGAGTGTTGGGGTAGGACGCTGTGAAGATCGGGTCGAATATAGCTGCCAGGTAGACGGCATCAATGGGCGATGTGAAGGACGAGGCGATGACCGAGCCGGGCTGTGGTAGACGAGCTTGCTGCTGCTTCAAAGACCTGTGTCGGAATTGTTAGTTATCAGCGGAAAAGGCTATAGTTCCAAGAGCACGGCACGAACCCTTTGCGCACTCCGTCCACTTGGAGATCAATCCACCAGATGCTAGGAACTCCAAGGATACACCATAGAGCAGCCTTTTTGCCCAGCGATCCGATAGGAAGCCATTGTAAGATCAAAAAATAGCTAAGAGTGACGAAGATGAAGAGCGGGAGGCGGAAGCAGAAGAGGAAAATACGAAGGGGAGCTTGGAGGCCGAGGGGTTCAACAGGGATTGGGAGGAAGGGCGCAATGCCCGATCCTGGCACATGTCAGTATAAGCGTGCTTGGAGGGGCTGGTCATCATAGCGGAAATTCACCTCGATCCCGGAACTGAGAGTATCTCTCCATCTCGTGTTATGACAGCTTTAGGCAGAATGAGCTGGGGTACGGGCTCAATCTTCAAGAAACCATGCACTAAGGATGTGTTTATTTGGGAATGTCTTGGCAGCACAAGTTGCGACTCGAACTCGGGGCTAATTCTGACAGTGAAATTGGGTTGACAAGCTGGTGATCTTCACATGCGAAAAGAGCTGCCACGTGATATATACCTGAGGCACCCAGGCATATTTTCCTGGGGTATAAGTTCCAGGCTAGCGAAGTACAGATCGATGGACCTTCGGATATTAAGTTCTGGGTTATTGATTTGATTATTTTTAAACATAGTTATATATAATATAAGAGATATGAAAAAAAAAGAAAAGAAAAGAAAGAAACGCCCTAAATGCGCAGGGAGGCTATAAGTAGTATACAATATCTAGAGGATCACGCCCTGTCATCCCCGTCATAATCCTCCACCACAAAGTCCGGTGTCGGAGGACTTGGAGGCAGATTAAAAGACCAGATTGCTACTCCGACTAAACAGAAGAGCGTACTGGTCATCATCCACGCGAGACCAACCCAGAACCCACCGAGACGCAGTCCAATCTGGAAGACGGTGGTGATAGATAAACTCGCAACCACATTTCCCAATGACTGGATAATCTCAATCGCAGTAAACAAGCGAGCTGTCTCATCACGTTCAACCAAAGTGGTAATGATAGAACGGCAAAGGAAAACAAAGCCCGATCCCGATGTCTGGATGATCATGCTAGGGATCAGGGTCGCAATAGTTGGAGAGAGGCCGATTCCGAGGGTTCCAACAGTAAGACAGAATATACTACGCCGCGCGAGCCAAAGGTCCTTTTCCGTCGATGAAAGTCGAGGGTTCAGAACTCGGCTTTTGAGGAAGGGTAGACCGAAGAGGAACAGCGGGATTGACACGGTCGGGCGAGCAGATACCAGGAAATTGGCTTGTGCCAGTGTCCATGAATAACGTGTCGATATATATTGGGTCAAAAACCAGGACGAGCCCCGGCTCAGGCGGTAGACCAGGAATGCAGTGAGAAGGAGGAGGACTGGTTTTCGGTTGAGGATGAACCGGTAGGGTTTAAGGTAAAAGCGGTAGCTTGCGCGGAACTTTGCCAGGATAGATTGATGGGAGTATGATTGGATGCTCCAAGACGGCGGTTCGTTCTCATGATCACCATTCATGTCGGGTTCTGTGCGATATGGTTCGGGTTCGTTGAGATTATGTAAGGAAATCTTTCGTTCGGGGTCGTCTGTTAGATCCGACATCTCGACATGACTTGGTTCAGGTTTCCGAGGTGGCAGTGCGTGCTTCGTTTCCGGTAGCACCAAAATGAGCATCATGCCAGCTATTACAATTGCGAATCCAGTCACCAATGGTATCCAGGGATCCAAGGTCATCAGATAAGAACTAAGCGCGCTCGAAGCGAAATCGGCACCCATTGAGACGATGGCAAATTGAAAGAAGATTCCCGCTCTGTGTCACTCGATTAGCATCTATAAAGCTCATGTCCAAATCGGAGGAGTAACATACCTCTCGGCGTCGGTGGTTACATCGGCCATCATAGTCCAGATAATCGCGAACGACACGACTGGACCACCACCAAACACCCACGTCAAGGCAGTAAACCAAAGTGCACGCAGGGGAAATATATCCGAGAACCACAATATAACAATTGTAAGGATGGAATTCAACGCAAACCCGGGAAGGGACAAAGCGAGGGTAGATTTGCGGCCACGACGGTCTGCCAGCAGACCATAGGGAATCGCCAAAAGAGCGCCTGTAAAACAATTAGATAATGGTATATTCCTGGACAGTCAAACCAACTTACTCAGTGATCCATCAAAGAACATATGGTACCCCTTCACAGCCGCCAGTTCAGCCTGCACCTCGCCGATCTTACACATAGCCTCTGGCACTTGTCCATCCGCACCGATCTTCGTCGGATCCACACCTAGGAAATACTGACGACAGGCGATCGACTCCATGATCCGGACCATGGGGCCCTCGAGGAAAGCGAAGCCGATTTCAACTGCGAGGACCATGGCGAATAGGGTCGCCTTGAGGCGAAAACTAATGGCGCTAGCGGAGGCATTGGCCTTTACTGGATGACTGCCTATACTGGGCTTGCTATGAACATGACGGTGGGCTGGGCCGGGGTTGCTCGGATTTGGGGAGTCGAGGAACGGGGCATCCTCGCGGTCCTCGCGGTCGAGGGACTCATGACGTATCGGGGCCATCTTGGCCAGTCATACCGTCAAGTGAGGGTATATATAAAAGAAGGTAGTTGGATCGAAAGGTATAAATGAGGGTCAGTATCAGATCATTGTCAGAATTGAGTTAGAAAAGAGAGTGAGAAATGCTGTCTTACGTGTCTGGAGGACAAGTTGCCAATCGTCGGAGGCCAATCCGGCACGATGTCTTGGCGACTAGTAGTTTGTCGTCCAGGGGCTTAGTGGCCAACTAGTGCGTGTCCACTTATACTATTCTTATTCATTACTTTGCATATCAAATCCTTAGTATGTTTTTGATAGATTATTCAGGAATGAAATAAAGTACAATATACTGATACCTAGGTATACCCCTTTATATGCAAAAAAAGACCCCCTTTCTCAATTATCATATCCTGCCTCTTCAAACAAGCTTCCCCGAACTTGTACTACCGCCGACAGCTCTAGGAGGAATTCGTAAAGAATCACCACATTCGTCAGTACATGACCAAGAGTGGCGACTGGAGCATCCTTAGTATCTTCTGATCCTGAGGCTCCAGATGGAGACTGTGGATCCGCGGGTGCAGGCGGGAACGGCGTGGAAAGGCGCTGGCGAAGAGCATCAGCGGCCACAGCTCGGGCGTTTGAGGATCCGCGCGAGTCTGGAGGAACAGAGGATCCATCCCGATCCCGACTAGAAAACATAGTGGGCGAATTGGCCGGGTACGGAGACCGGCCACGAGAAGCTAGGGTAGAGGCATCCGGTGAACCCGGGTATGACGGGCGCGAGCGATTTCTTGAGGATGCTGGATACTCTGAGGGCTCTCGTGATCGGTCTGGTGTCTGTGGGCGATGGTCCTGGTGCAATAGTTCTCGCCGGGCAGCGACCAGTACATCGAAGTCCGGGAGTTCTCGTTGCCATTGTCGGACCTGGTTCACGAGTTGTTGAAGCGCTAATGTCAATGTAGGAGTAGCCGTGGTAGGCCAAGTAGGCGCCTGGTAGGCCCGACGAACGTGTTCAAATCCATCGTCGGTTTCTTCGGAGGATGGGGCCTCGTATTGGTTGGGATCAACCAACACCCACCCGTCCAAGGAGAAGAGATGTGAGGATGCCAGGCTCATGAACACACCTGTTAATGCTAGATTGACGATGACACTGTTGGTAAAGAAAGATTCAAGGCACCCGAAAAGGGCCTGCACTATGGGATCATCTTGCTGGAGCTGTAATGGTAGGGGTAGCGTCTCCTCGTCTTCATCCATCGAAGAGATGGGCAGACACAGGCGGGATTCAAGGACACATGTCGCATCTGCAACATAGTTGTCATACGACTCATTTAGTGTAGGGTCATCGACGAGGGATGTTCCCATGACCAAAAGTTGCTCTAGCTCTGCATTCAAAGCGCCAACGGGGCGTTGATTTGCGGGCTGGGTAGGAATGGTATGGATCAGCGCCCGTGCAAATAAATGGTGTCTTTGAAGAACGGTGTTTAAAAGGCGTAGTGTAGCTAACACCGTCTGGCAGTTCGATGACTGGAGTCCCAGTAGGGCCAAATCGCGAAGATTGAATAGTGACGGCGATGGTTGAGCCGCTTCAGAGGCCAACGCAGCTAGCACATTGAGGGACTTCCGTCGGCTTGCGGACATGTCCATTTGCTCCTCGGGTTGAGGGGAAGACGCTAGTAAGAAGTGTAAGATTCGATGGACCAATTCCCCTTGATCGATCGAGTCGAGGATGCGGCACATGTAGGTCAGCACCGCTGCTGTCGAGCCACCAGCTACATCTGATGATTCTAACAACGAAGGGTACCTGTAATAGTTAGTGATGATTCTATTCCAGAGGGACAAGAGGAACGAGTGTATACTCACAAAAGTTGCTCCAGAAACAGCACCTGGAAATGGTCTAGTAAAGTGTCGTTCACTTCGGCTGATTTGCAGTGGTCGATTGTATCCTGCCAAAACAACAGATAGGACATGAATGCATCCATTGTTTGATCTAGGGTTGGCTGCAAAGCGGTCTCATGCTTGGCATGATCAGATAAGACAACAATGTGAGGGAGATTATCGTCTTCGGTGGTGGGAGCAAACGACAAGCTTTGTTCGATTAGTATACTGTCTCACAGCGATCAAAAAACCAAACTTACTGTCCCAGCTGGCTGTACAGTGCACCCAGCCCAGTGGCCATGAGCGTAGCCAGGTCACTCTCAATCAGCCACTTCTCTAGATTTTTAGACCGCGATGCGGTTTCAATGAGGTAGAGCAACCCCGTTCGAGCAAAGTCGCCAGCACGCCCTTCGTGGTGAACATAGTCCACTAGCAGGTAGAATAGAGGGAACTCGTCCTTCCGCGTAGCTCCTGCAAACTCCGTCCCACTTGGGGCTTGGGAATCGCTATCGGGTGATACCCGAGGCACAAACCACGCGGGCAGGATACCAGGCTGCAGACGAATGTTGTTGGCAATACCAAATAGCAATTCAACAAGTCGGCCCTCGATCTCATCCGAAGTCTTCTCAGCACGGCGGACGAGATCCACCATCGCGCGGGCGAACAATCGGTTGTCCACAACCCCATCCACCTCCGCATCGATCAGCGTGTCGAAGAATACCGTGGCTGATCTGACGACTCCATCATCGTGAAAGGAGAGGGCAAGCTTGGTCACTGTCACAAAGACCTGGGAAGATGCTGCATAGGCGACACAGGGGTGCGGTGCGGGCCCGCGGGCTTCCTCGCTCAGAATCGAATTGAGTCGTTCAACGTATGTCCGCGCGTGTGCAACCGATTGATCGCCAGAAGGAGTATTTGTGGAACGCCATATTTGCTATCAATTGGGTTAGTTGGTGGCCTCATGGAAACGGACGTAGTCGGTACCTGGAGGGCATTGCAGGCGCGTTTAAAGGCAGTCAGCCGTTCCGTGGGCGAAGTGGCCTTGGAGGGTTTGTTGGATAGCGCGCGCGAGCCGCCGATAAGACGAGACCACTATATTCTATCAGTAGACCATTCATAAAGAAGAAAGGGGCACATACAAAGTCCATTATGTGAGGACAGCATGATCTCACAGGGTGAAAATGACGGGGGGTCAAGGATCAGTGGAGACGGTGTTTATCGCGCTGATCGCCGCTTTACAGCTACGGACCATCCATCAACTTCCAAGATTATTTATACATGCACATTCGAGATTCATACAGTTACGGTCATACATATTCGAGTTCCAACAAAGAAAGATGCCAGTCCAGGTCCTGTTCGTTGAATAAAAAGACCGTGCGCATATGGGGGCTCGATGAGTCGAGCCCAAAAAACCAAAGATATTCACAGATAAATGCGCTCCCAGATCTGCCTCCCACTATTTAAACGCCTAAAGAAAAAGAACCTCCATAAATTCATGCGCCTAATACCCATTCCATCTAGCCGTCGTCAAATCATTTACGGGTCAACCTCAATCACTCTCATCCTTTGGTCGTCGCCCGCCACGCTTACGGCGACCCTCATTTTGATCGCTCCCGTCATCTTCGTGTTTCCGGCTAGCGGGTTGATCAGGGACCTTAGCAATGATGTCGGCCAAGAAGTCAAGCACTTCATCCTTGGCGACGGCCTGTTTGAGATGCGAAGCCGTGACACGCTTCGAATTGCGATCCTTTGCTTCTTGTGCCGCCTTAGTGACGAGAGAGATCATGAAGAGTTCGAGAGCCTTTGCTATAAGGAAGTGTCTGGTCAGTATCTCTTGCAAAGCATAGCGAATATGCGCGAAGGGAAGCGCAAAGAGTGTACTTACACACAGCAATCGGTGTCACTTGAGCAACCTTGCCGACATCCTCGTCGGCCTGCATGATGCGCTTGATGCGCGCCACGGGAAACTTGGTCTTGACTTCAATCCCCGCACTTGGAGGCGCCGGCGGCATCTCGTCGTCCATCTCCGGCGCAGCGGCGGGGACTGGCGCCATTGCGATCGGCTCCGGGATTGGTCGGATTACTTCGGGCATGGGTTGAATTACTTCGGGCATGGGTTGAATTGCTTCGGGCATAGGTTCGGGGATGGGGGCGTGGTCGGACTGAGCAAGACGGCTTGAACGACGGGCCATGTCCGAGTCTGGCTGATATGGTGGAACGTACTGCTGAGACACGCGACTTGGATTTGGGAGTTGGTATGGTTGGTATGAGTTGAAGAAAGGCGATGTGTAAGATGTAATTGGACTTGCAAGCGCGTGTTGTTGAGGAGGAGGAAGTGATAGATCAGGAGAGCGAGGCCGATAATTGTCCTCTGTCATGGTTCAAAAAGAAAAAAAAAATTAAAAAAAATTATAGTGGAATCGCGAAAAGTAGGTGGCCCAAGCTCCCTGGAGAGGAGAATCCAACGACCGACTCGGGCGCCGCTGTCCTTTTTAAATTCCGTCGTGGTTTTTTTGGTAATGTTTTTACCAGGTTTGACTGTTTTGGTCTGTTTTTTTGAATGACAATCAACATTTTTGGCCCTTTTTCATCTTCTTCTCTTTGATATATCTCTTCACCTTTTCAAATTCTTGTTTTTTTTATTTTTATTTTCTATTTCCCTTCCCCCCTTGTTCAAGTTACTTTGTACTCTCCCCGTCTTCTCTTTGTCAGATTCAACTTTTCAAATATATTGCATTGTCCGGATATCGTAGGTGACCTCTTCTCTCTCATTTCTTCCCCCCTCTAGGCACCCGTAGAATAAATACCAAATACCCGATGACGATAAATCCAAAAACGTCGAGTTGAAACAGATGAAACCATCAGAGTATCGCTGTTCTTCTATGAACGCCAAAAATAACTTGATCTAATCTGAGGGTCTCATCACGTCTACAATGCACCTTGTTTGTGTGCTCCCACGTCATCTCTTAGTTCCCGGCGTCTCTTAGTTACTTGGCTCTGACATGTAACTTCGGCAAAATAGTTTTTCCGACCAAATTCAAGCATCAACTTCTACACTTCTTACACGGGCATTGAAGCTATGTCACTGAAGCTCTCTGTCTAGTCAGGGTCATTTAATATCTCCAGCCATCTCCAACCATGGCGGTGGCGGATGTGCCCGGTCTCATGGATATTGCCAGGTATGGAGTACTGGCATGCCGATCAAAAAATTCGCGATGATGCTGATGATTCTGCAGTACCCTGGCCCAAGATGAGATCCCATTCAAGCTACGATGTGCCATCTGCAATAAGCTGGCAGTGAACGCATTTCGTCTCCCCTGTTGTGACCAGTCCATTTGTGAGACCTGTATGTTGGAATGTTTCGTACCTGTCGCAAATAGTAGCTAATCTGATCTCTGTTCTAGGCCAAGCTTCCCTTTCCGACACATGTCCTGTCTGCACACATACCCCCGTCTCTCCTGATCTCTGCAAACCCAACAAGGCTCTACGGACCACTCTCAAGGCTTTTCTGCGCACCGAAGAGAAAAAGCGGGAAAAGGACCGCCAATCTGCAGCCCCTCCAACACCATCCAATATCACGCCTGCGGATACAAAAATCCCTGTCCAGGATGCAGCTCCTGATCAAAACAGGGCTGAGCTAGTAACGGCTGTGGAGACCAAGGCACCTGTATCTCCGCATCCTACGGAGCCTACTGAGTCAAAGCCTCAAGAGCTGGGACTAGACACCCCGGCCCCAGACACAGTTGGAAAGAGCATTCCAGAGCCAATTGCCTCGGATTTGGCCGATCAGCCAGCTCAGGTAATTTTCCACTGCTATCCTACACTCTACTTTTCTAAACTGACCGTATATGTATAGCCCGAGGCAACTGGTGATCAACTCAACGGCACCGAAGCGGCCCTTGGGTCCACGACTGAAGATGCCGCAGTCAACGAAACCCCCCTAAATGGAGAACCTGCTCCCCCTCCCGAGGAGGTTCCTGAAGAATCCGCTACCAACTCGATGGCCCCAAACATGGCCGGAAACTTCCCCGCGATGGGCTGGAACGGAAACGGCATGAACCCCTTCATGGCTGGCATGTTCAATTACCCGAACACGATGGGTAAGTTCAATATTACCAGATTTTGTCATTTCGATCTCGCTAACCTCTTTCCACAGGTATGCCCATGGGGATGGACCCGATGGCAAATCAGGGGATGTACGGAATGAACATGACTGGCATGGGCATGAACACTGGGATGAACTACAACGGGGGCATGTATGGATCGTTAGGATGGGACGCATCCCAACAGAACAACAATATGTGGCAAGGTGGCCAAAATAAATTCAATCCAAATGCTTTCGCAAATGGCACGGGTCCTCCTTATGGAGGAGCATTTGGCGGGTCTAATATGTCTGCTTACCCTTCTCATTCAGACTATCAGTCCGGTTACTACGGCGGTTATGGTCGTGGTGGATACCGAGGTCGCGGCCGTGGCCAGTTTGGCTCCGGTCGAGGTGGCTTTGGATCTATGCCAGGTCATTACCGTCAAGGTGCTAACTCAGGCTATCCTAACCAGAACCCAAACATGGCTAGTGGTCCCAACGGTACTCCAATGGATGCTCAAGGTAATATCCAAACAAATGAGACTCCAGAATCAGGTGAAACTGGACCGGATGTGTCGGGTAATCCAGATGATCTCCCAACAGGGGCCACAGACCAACCCCAAGGAATCCCCACCATTGAGAGCCTTGATAATCCTGTACCAACTGGCCCTGGATACGGTCATATGAGTAATGGGTATGGCCAATACAGGTATGGCCGGTATGGACAAGAGCGCGGGCCAGGCGTCGAAGGCGCTCCAGCTGCTCCGCGTGCCATGCGGCAGGGGCTACCCAACACCAGTGTACTACGACAGCGTGGCTTCCAGATTCAAGGCCGAGCCAGTATTTCTTGGTGAGACCTTTCTCTTTTGTCATTGTCTTGGCAATATAAATTCTAACTGCCAGTAGTGAACCCACCGACGACAATCGCACAATGGCTACATCCAACGCCCCGTCCCAACGTGCGAAATCTCGATCTCGATCTCCCTCACAGAATCCAGCTTCTCGCCCCCGTTCACCATCTATTCATGGTACTGAAGATGACCGCGACAGTCGGCGTGGAACAGAAACTAAACGCCTAGATCGGGTTGATGAGCTACAATCCGGCGCCCGTCACTCTCGCTCTCCATCCCGCACATCATCTCGTCCGTCCTCGCGACGCCGACATCACGACAGTGATCGGGAGCGAGATAGAAGAACCCACCGCTCACAACGCTCCCGTCGTCACCGCAGCCGTAGCCGCAGCTCAAGTCGAAACGGCGATGTCCGTCCCTCTGGTCACCTAGAAAAGATCGCAGAGAAAGACGGATCAAATGGCAGGACTAAAGCGTCCTCCGAAGCCCCTGAATCACGCGATCTAGCAAGCCGAATCAGCAGCACCTACCGCTCCACCAAGGACAGGGGCAGCCGCCGCGAAGACGGCAGATCACGAGAACAAGACCGAGATCTTCGCCGCCGAGATCGTGACCGAGACCGCGACCGTCGTGGTAGAGACCGGGATTCCGATCGTGAACGTCGCCGTGACGGCGACCGCGATAAAGACAGGACTTCAGAGCGCGACCGAGATCGACCAAGGGAGCGTGAGCGTGATCGCAAGCGCTCTCGCCGCGATCGATCCCCGTCCGCCACCGGCGGCGACCATCCCCAAGCCCGTCGTGTGAAACGTGGCGATGGGGACCGTAGTCGGGACACGAACGGAGCCTCGACCAAAAGGGCCGAGCCCGATAAAGACCCTTACACTCTTGAGCGCGAAGCACGCAATAAGGAGCGCCTCGAGCGTGAACAGCAGCACCGCGAAAAGGCCAAGTCTGGCCGCCGCCGTGATAGCCGGCAGGACCGTGTGGTGGCGGGCCGTCGCATCAACTACAAGTATGAAGATGAACTCTGAGCTTGGAGTTTGATTCTTCCCTTCCGTACAAAATCATGGGACATGGCGTCAAGGGTTTCTTTTTCCCACTTTTCTTGCATGTTGTTATTTTCTTGGGCTAGGATGTGACCCTGCTCAACAGTAGATATGGGATTTGTGTAGGCTATTTGAAATGGCTTCTT
This sequence comes from Penicillium cf. viridicatum, assembly GCA_028974045.1. Classification (NCBI taxonomy): domain Eukaryota; kingdom Fungi; phylum Ascomycota; class Eurotiomycetes; order Eurotiales; family Aspergillaceae; genus Penicillium; species Penicillium cf. viridicatum. The sequence goes on along the minus strand of JAPQKQ010000002.1, from coordinate 4,818,848 downwards.
ATGAATAGAGACAATGGACCTCCAAATGATGAAAATGGATTCTCCATTCTTATCTCTCTGTCCTGTTGCGATAATTTCTCAAATGAAAATGAAATTCTCGTTGCTAGTAATATGGTCTATCACTACTATATATCGCGGCGTTATGGATTGCTTAATCCCAATTACCAATTTTAATAAAACCAGGTACGATCCACAAAGAGTAGTTCAGATCACGCAGCAACATATTATCAACCTTTATACTATTAGCTTACTGTTATTAACCCCGAGCCGACCCCTAAAGGCTACCATTGAGGAGCGAGGACGGCAGTATCCAAATTTGAGCCTAAGCTTACTCTAGAATTGGTGTAGTTTACTTGGTTGAAGCTACTTACTATGTACAAATCTCGCGAGGACATGTATCGTTTCAACTATAGCGAAGATTAAACGTAGCAAGCTGCCTGTGTGATGGCCATATGATTCTCGAAGCAAATAGTGTGTTAGCGATGGATGTCCTATTATTGTATTGATCTGCGCGCAGCTTTCATCGTCAAGGAGTCTTATTAGGAGTTCGCTGTCGTTTTTCTGCTACTCGAAGTGTGAGCCTACAAAACCCACGATGGTATGGTCCTACACAACGCCATGGACGAGCAACTTAGGAGGACTAGCTACTCTCGCCATTCAATGACCATAATATCCATATTTTGATTTCAATGGGCAAATGTATTGACAATTCCGCTAAAAAGAAACAAAAAAAACTTATCCACACACTGCACCGCCTCATATACGTTAAACACCGTATGATTCCAATCCGGAGCATAATCTCCCAACAATGAATGTACCTAGATAATATTTGACCAAGCAGTCTCCCAGAGACCGAAATTAGACCAAATTATTTAGTTCAGCTTGCTCTTCAATGCCTCAATCTCAGCAGTCAGTGTTTGCATTTGCTGTGCCTGAGTTGCAATCGTCTTCGTCTGTTCGGCAATCAGGTTCTTAATCTCTTCGATGTCGTTCTTGGGGATGGAAGTGGTGGGCGAAGGGTTCTCGCTAGCGGGTGATGGGACAGTAGAGGACTAGGATAATTAGCAGCAGATACAAACCGACAAATGTGAACAAGGAACGGGAAACTTACAACCAAGGTGGGTTGAGGCTTTGTCTCAACTTCCTTGGGCCTCAACGGGCTGCTGACACGGGGCGAAGCAGACTCGGCAGCGGCAGGGCGAGTGGGGCGCTCAACCGGCTTGGGAACTTCCTCGAAACTCGAGTCGTCATCGTCTGAGACGGCAGCCTCCTCTTCACCATCGGCAAACTTGTTCACCATGGCGGCCATTGAAGCACCTTGTTCCTTCATAGACGGGGCGGGGCGGGCAGCGGGAGTAGGTTGAGCGACGGGCTCGGGGGCGGCTTTAGGGGAAACAGGCTCAGGGGCCTTGGGGGTCTCGGCGGGCTTGGGCGCAGGGACATCAATGGAGCCAGTAGGCTTTTCCTCCACTCCTGACACCTCCTTGATGCCCTCGCCATCGAATAGGCTGGCCATAGAGATCTTGGGAGGAAGTGCCTCCTTGCCACCCAGCCATTCAGACGAAGACATGGCGGCGGTCACTCCAACCGTGGGCGGGTAGATGTCGTCCTGGAAGGTCTCGGATCGGCGGGGGACGATGAATGAGACAGGTTCGATGTATTGATCGTTGACAGTCTTGTAGGCGCGAGCGACTTCGTTGTCATGCATGTTCACGCCACGCTTGGGCATGAAGGCAACTCCTCGCTGGGGGTCGGCAGACTTGTGTTCAGAGAGGAACTCGAACTTGTCGTTCTCAAGCTCGAAGTATCGGATATTTCCGTCACTGTTGGTTATCAGAAATTGCGAAAAAGACATAAGGGTTCAATCATGGACACTCACCCTCGTCCAGCCAAGTATAGCATGTTAGTTCCATCATCCCAGAAAGGCATGCACACGCCAGAAATGGAGTCCAAGGTCTTGAAACCGTTGATGGGTTCCCGCACGGCACGGATATCCCAGAGCGCCAGCTGGCGGTCGCTCATCTTGGAGAAACCGGTAGTCACAATGCGATCACGCTCCCCCAGCCACACAGCTCGGCTGTTCTTGGCACCGGTGTGGCCATTGGTCTCGTGAGCGGGACGTTCCTGTCGCACATCCCAGATGCGGAGCTTCTTGTCACGCGAGGTGGTGACCAACAAGGAGCCGTTGGCACTCCACGACTGCGACTGCACAATATCGCCAACGTTCAGCGTGAGCTTCGGTGCACCGGCTTCAATATCCCAGATCTTCACGGTATAGTCGCCCGAGGCCGTGGCCAGCACGTTTTCTGCCGCGGGGTTGAAGAGCACGTGGCCAATCTTCCTGCAGGGAGGGGTAAGCATGAGGCGATAACAGGTTTGGTCAAAGATTCGTACTTAGGATGGCCACTCAATTTGCCAATAGGCGCGAGATCCTGGATGTCGTCGGCATTGACTTCAGGCCGAACGGTGAAGTTCTCCGGAACCCGCCAGAGGAAAACCTGGAATCAGTCAGTCGCAATGCTGATAGCTGTTGTTGGTCGCACTATACCTTGCCGTCATCTGATCCAGAGGCAATCAGGTCGTCGTTGAAAGGGTTCCTGCAGGGTTTCAGTTGGTTGCGGCGCGGGCATTGTATATTCGAATTCCTTACCAGTCGGTGTCCAAAACGACAGCAGTGTGGCCTCGGCACAATGGGATGCGCTCAGGGAGCTTGGCCCGTTCCTCAAGAGGGATAATCGCAAAAGCGCCGCCACCACCTGCTTCCCAATTGACCGCAATGTGTTTCGGGTTGACCTAGATGCACCGTAAGACCGGGTTCGCCAGTGAAACTTCAGGGGTGATGCGGAAGGCAAAAGACACACCTTAAGAAGGTTGGTATCCCAGGCGTTTCGGGAGACTCGAAGGTTATCGTAACATTGATCCTGCGAAAGTCAGAATAGGAGATCGGGGGGTAATAAGAGGTAGCCTTTACCTTTCTCGTCGATCGCCCGAAGACGTGGCCTGTAACGGTCAGCGGGGAGGCGCATTTTGGATTATAGACGTAACTCACGATATTTGGAGGAACGAACAAACCGCCCGGACATGATTACCAAGTATTCAAACGAAAATGTTGAGCAAAGAAAAAAGTAGAGCAAGGAAAAAGGAGTAGGTGAAAGAGACGTTGGAGAAGCTCAAGCAACGGGGCTACTGGGGCCGCAGCTGTTTCGGGAATCCGAGTGGAGGCAAAGGCGCCCCACGAATTGCCAACTAATTTTGGAACAGCATCAAAAGGAATTAACAAAGCACAGCAGTAAATGTCTTTAGGGCGTTGTACTATCTGATCTTTCGTGTGTTCTTCTTTCATTCTGGACATTGAAGCCTTTCATCTTTGGCCTCGGAACGATCACGTGTTATTTTCAAATACCGTTCTTTGGTAATACCAATACGACACAGTTGATGCCATTTCTGGATTTGGATTAGCGTCATACATCTGCCTGAGTCAGCAATTCTTTGTTTACTTTGCATTTCGTCCCTCCAGAAACCAGTTTGCGCTCATTTGATGCTCATACTTCCAAGGTTACTGCCCAGACCATCTATTGGTATGCCTTCTACCTGCTGGTTTCATGTCAACTCGCTAACTTGAAGTCTCAGCGGCCAACACAGACAGTGGCTGGACGTGAGCTCCTCCTTCTCGCCCGGATACTCTATTCGCCGGTAACCTGGCGGTCAACAAATCCCAATATGGAGGGTGAAAACATAGTGAATACCCCACTTTGAGTTTCTGTTACTTCAGAGGATATGGGCGCATAACTGACCATCTTCAGACCAGAACCAGGTCGTCTACTCGGACGCGCCTACCACAGGCCGGCCTACGGGAGGCCACCTCCGCGACGACCAACTCGCGCTCCGGTATCATGGCGCCAGGTACAATCGCAAACAAGGCTATGAGCATATCGCGTATGGAAGACCCTGACTCGTTGGCGCAACATGAACTGACAGCGCCGGAAGCAACCCGTCCGAAAACTGCAAACCCGGAAACGAAGAGACCTGGATCCGTCACCCGACAGCCTAGTACTACGACCAGGGCGCATAGCCGGGGCAACTCGTACTCATCTTCCACCATGTCCCGGCCGACCGCACCTGCATCTCGCGCAGCCAATGGCACTTTTTCCTCAACCGTCGGCCCCGGCACGCGCCCAGCATCGGCCATGTCCCGGCATCAATCATCCTTCAACGGCCGCAGACCCGTTGGCGCATCGATTCCGCGCGCAGCGAGCGCGTTGGATACCCATATGGAAGACGTCTCTCCCAGTGTGCTAGGAAAACGAAAGGGTATGCCACAATTTCCCTTATCTCCCAGTCGTATCCCTTCTTGCCCCGTTGGAACTGTGTCCCCCGGATTGGATGAAGGTTGGAATGGGGTTGGCGAATTGACAGCGCTCTCTCTGTCTGAGAAGCCTGTCTCTTTTCCAAGTCCTTCCAACCAAGCAACTATCCCCGTGTTGCCCAGTACCCAATTTCGGAATGTTTCCACTGTTACCACCCCAAAGTCACTCGGATATGTCCAGCCCTCCTCTTCCTCGTCTTTTTTTACCGCCCCTACCGCACCTTCCAGGACCCCATCACATTCCCAGCGGCGCATTGTCAAGAAATCTTCCCACCCCGCATTTTTGACCAAAGGTTCTTCGATCAAAAGTTTTGACAATATCACAGGCCCAGAATGGGATCAAGCCTCTCGCGAAAAGAGCATGGAGGGATTGATGCAGACTTTTATGGCCCAGGTAAACCAACAAGGCCAAGCAAGCTCCGGTCTCAAGGAGACGGTTGATTTGTACAAGTCAAGAAGTAAGTTTAGTCGGATAAGGGCTATATTGAAACCAATCTAACCTTTTCGTCCAGTCAACGAGCTCGAAGCCTCTCGGGATGAGTTGAAAGAACTCAATATTACCCAGCGCGTGGAATTAGATTCGCTGCGAAATCAGCTACGTACGGCAGAGCAGGCGCGTAAAGAGGACAAGCGAGAGTACGAAATCGCCATGGATGATCTTTGCCAGCGACAGCGCATTGAATTGGATTCGGTCCAACAGCAAAACAGAAGAGAAATTGCCACAATCACTGACCGACATCAAGAGGAGGTTCGTGACCTGAAGCGACGATTCGATCGTGAGATCGAAGACGAAAAAGCAGCACGACTAAGCGCGCTCGGGAAGCTCACTTCCCAATCTGCACTTGATACCCGGAAGTCCCAAATCGAATTGGAAAGCAAGGGCCGCGAAATTACGACATTGCATGATGGGCTACAGACCCTGAAGGCGGAACTCGACCGCGAACGAAGAATTGTGCACGAACTCAAACTCAATCTGGATACCACAAGCAGCAACAGTGTTACACTGGAATCATCAGTTCGTGCGCTTAAGGCACGCATTGAGTTCCTTGAAAGTGGACGGGAGGAACAGTCCAAATCTTTTGAGCGGTGCAACCAGCAGATGATGGATGCATTTGCCGAGACAGAGGCAGTAAAGGAGAAGCTGCGCAGGGAAGAAACACTCCGGCGCAAACTTCATAACCAAGTACAAGAGCTCAAAGGCAACATCCGCGTGTTCTGCCGAGTTCGCCCCTCACTTCATAGTGAACCTGCCTCCGATCTCACTCTCATGCAGTATCCCGATGAAACTGACGATGGGAAGGAGATTAATATCCTTGGCCCCGAAGAGAGGAGCAGCCTTGGAACAGTTAACCGGAAGAACAACACTTTCTCGTTTGATCGTGTATTCAATCCATCCACCCAGAACGCCGAGGTTTTTGATGAGATTAGCCAGCTTGTTCAGAGCGCGCTGGATGGCTACAATGTTTGCATTTTCTGTTATGGCCAAACTGGTAGTGGCAAGACGCACACAATGTCATCGGCCGACGGCATGATCCCTCGTGCTGTTCACCAGATTTACGAGACCGCGCAAGGTCTGGAAGAGAAGGGTTGGCGGTACTCAATGGCCGGTAACTTTGTCGAAGTTTACAACGAAAACCTCAATGATCTTTTGGGCAACCCGGATGAATTGGATAAGAAGAAACATGAGATTCGCCATGACATGCAGCGGGGCAAGACTACTATCACCGACATTACAACTGTCAACCTGGACTCCCCCGAGATGGTTGAGACCATTCTCAAGAATGCGGATGCCAACCGCTCGGTAGCAGCAACCAAGGCCAACGAGCGCTCCTCGCGGTCTCACTCTGTCTTCATTCTCAAGCTCACCGGCCAGAACCACATCACTGGAGAACGCAGCGAAGGCACGCTGAACCTCGTTGACTTGGCAGGAAGCGAACGTCTGAGCCACAGTGGAGCTACTGGCGAGCGTCTGAAAGAGACCCAAAACATCAACCGTAGTCTCAGTTCTCTGGGCGATGTGATTTCTGCTCTCGGCCAAGGAAAAGAGGGAGGTCACATCCCATACCGGAACAGCAAGGTATGTTTTCTTTTACAGTTATTTATTCGCTAGGTACTAACTCACTTTCCAGCTCACCTACTTGCTCCAATTCTCCTTGGGTGGAAACTCTAAGACTCTCATGTTCGTTATGGTCAGTCCTCTCCAGGCGCACATGTCGGAGACCTTGACTAGCTTGAAGTTTGCCACCAAAGTACACAACACCCACATTGGCACCGCAAAGCGACAGGCGCGTGTTCGTGACGCCTGATTATGATGATACATGATACCTCTTTTCCATTCTTGAATATATTTTGTTGGTTTGCTCTATTGGGGTAGGGGTCTTTGACGATCCTGTCCTCTACCCTGGCGTCTTGGTCGGACTATTGATGTTTTTTTTTTTGTCTTCTTTGGCAAGCCTTTGGAGATATTCGGTTCCTGCCTTAGCGTGTGATTTACTGTATGGACAATGATACATTTGGTTTAATCAATGCACAGTAGCAGGCTCTCAACGTTTATCTGTTTGGTTTATATTGCGACAGATATGCTAGTCTTCCTTCTCAATGAATTTACGGATATCCAATATGGTCCGTTGCCTTTTTTCAATCCAAGGGAAATGACCACACTCGCCGTAGGTAATCACTCGAGCATTTCGAATATTCTTTGCTGTCCGTTCCGCAATCCCTATTCCACAGATCATATCTTCACGGCCGAATATGATGAGTGTTTCTGCCTGTACATCACCAAGCCTCTCCACCATTTGCATTGGATCCATCAATTCCTTGTCACATCGACCCTGGGCTTGGTAGCACCAAACTGACAACTTGCGATCACCAATATCACGCAGTAGCTCTGGTACGAACTGCTGAGGATCAAAGAAATACAAAGGCCACATGCCTCGCACCGACTCCGTAAATTCATCGTCGGATCCAATCTGTCGATCCATCACACTATCCCAAGCATCCTGGTACCGAGGATCTATGCGCGTCGCTTCAAGCTGCAACAATCTCTTATCCTGAAATCCCACTAGCTGGTGATCGAGGAGAACGAGCTTGCTAACACGACTAGGATACATCTCTGCGTACCCTAGCGCGATCGCTCCGCCGTTCGAGTGGCCTAGTAAAACTGGATATTGTTCCAGATGCAGGTGCTGGCGGAGATCCTCCAAGTCTGACGCAAGATCGGGCATGCTGCTCATCTGGGATGCTAGTGGTCTGGATGATCCATCCATTCCACGAGAATGGAAGAAGATGACAGTATAACCGTTGGTATTTGCGGTACTGGTGGGATCTTGCGATCTCCATAACTCTTGCAGTCCATTTTCAAGATATTGGGATCCTAAGCCCCAGCCAGGGGGTTGAACAACAATTAGATTGTGTGGAGCTTCGTTTTCGGTGGATGGACGATGCACGACATATTCAAATATCAACTCTTTTGCCGGAACACTGAAGGTGTGGATTCCTGAGTTGAGCACTTCCGACATTTGGAAAGAGTTTGAGAAGAAGCATCAATATCCGAAAGCTATGCTAGGGACATCTACAATCGAAACCAAATTTTATTCCATTCAGCGTCAAACTGTGACGTCATTCGGAAGAGTACTACTATGTTGTAAAAGCAGAAGTAAACTAGAATGAAGAAAGCTAGAGTTGACCAAAGTGTCTGTCGGCCTTCTGCTTCACCTGCTGGGCCTTCTGTTGAATAGCAATGGCGTCTAAAGTTCCCTCCTCACAGATATACGCATCTATGAGTCCAGCCGGAACCCATTCGAAGTAGATATTCTTAACTTCGACTGCATAGTTGGTGTTGTCTCGATCGGCCTCAATTCCCTCAGCAAGAATCTTGACTCCTTTGATACCACCGTCAACCCAGCAGCCCACCATCTCTTTAGGATCATTCTCTTCGTGGCTATGATCGCTCTCGGCACCAGGCTCAGCCACCTTCTCCAGCTCACTGACAACCAAGATTTTGGCGGCAGGACAAACATGTCTGGCACTCAGAACAGCTGGCAAAGATCCAGTTTTATTGCTCACTGAGCCTGAATCCGAGATCCGGTCTGATCCAAGCAGGACAAAATCCACTTCCTTGCTGGCGAGAGCGGCAGATGCATCGGAGTACACAGTGAGTTTCAGATATCGATCGGAAGACGGGGGAAATCTAGACTGAAAGGCAGAGAGGATCGAAGATGCCATATTGACTCCTTCGCACAGCGGACGGGATTCCAATATCCTAAGGTCCAGATTAGCAATTGGGAGGGATGCGAAGGCCTCCAGAATGCTATCCCGGATGGTAGAGCTCGCGGAAAAGGTGAGGATGACGAGAGAGGACGCAGGCCATGAGATTGCTGTAGGCAGGAAGTTGCATTCGAGGTAGGCTGCAAAGGAGCGTTTGATACGCATGGGCATATCCTTGCGCTTGTCCAAATGGTGGTCGAGCAAAGCCAACAAGCGCTCCCCTTTGATATTGCGGTCGAGAATGTCGTGCACGATCTCTTCCATGTCGGCCAGCAATCCGAGAAATGCATTCAAGGTGGCAGCGCCCATGCTTTCTCGTCCATTTTTCCACAGATGCCATGCAGCCATGCGAGCAGTTTCCCACCACTTTGGGTCAATGTCCTCCTTCATCTGCGCAATAACGTCCCGGAAGGCCCTCAACGCAATCGTGGTCAACTCGTGCGATCCGCTCTGGTGATCTGCCTTCAGTTCTCCCAGGCCCGCTGTGAGTGTCTTGCTAGCGCCCTCGTTCATGTCGCCTTCGAACCAGACTCGTCGCAGGCTTTCTTTCAGACGTGGTACGCCACCGAATTTCTCATCATCTTGGATTGTATCGGGACTGTACCACTCCCAGCTTTCATGTTCCCAGTCAATTTGGATACCCTCCTCCCCGCGACCACCTTCATGGGAGTCCTTGAGTCGGAATAGGAATGAAAAAACGGTCCACTGCCGACCGACAGAAGGATCACTGAAGGTGTATGGTTTTCCCTTTCGCCAAAGGTCAATATCTCGTGGGGTGAGAGTAGTCTCCTCTTTCAATTCGCGCCATGCTGCTGTTTCTGGTATTTCATGACTCTCTATACTGCCCGATATGGGAGCAAGGTGGTGCCTTGAGAAGTCAGTCAATCTGGACGCGGGGCTGTTGACAGTAAGGCGGGGTTCTTGGATACATACTGGTATGTGCTGACTTTCTCACTTCGCCGAAATAGAGCAACTTTAGTTACTCCTGTATTTGAGCAGACAAAAGAGGATACCACTGATCTCTGCTTGAGCTCGGGGTTGCTCTGGTTCATCTTGCTCTTGTTGGAAGTATAGGAATAGTCAGGGAGAAGATAAACATAAGCTCAAAGTTTCGGCCTCGGGATATCCGCAACACCGCCACCATCGCATCATCGCATCATCGCATTGGCAAGAACTCAATTACTGGCAATAATGTTCATATAAAAGTTGTCTTCTTGAGATTCTTGAGATTCTTGAAAAACCAATTCGCCTCTAAGTGCCAATGACGTCATCGTTGGTATATTCTACGAATATCAAACATTGAAGTGATACAATACTCCAAGATGCCCACTCTCGCAGGGTCATGTATTTGCCGGAATATTGAATACGAGCTAAAGCTCTCTTCGATTGACGACGCGAGAACATCTCTATGTCATTGCCGCAACTGCAAGGTATATACTCAAAGATGAACGGGAAATGTCATTTCGCTAAATCTGAAATCATTGTACAGAAAGCTTTTGGAACTAATTATGGCCTGACAGCCAAAGTCCCAAAGGACACATTCAATCTCACGAAAGGGATACCAAAAGAACATGTCGCAGATAACGGATCTGGAGCTGTGATTCATCGAGAATTTTGTCGAAATTGCGGTAGCTTCATCCTGGAATATGGGGTATGTTAACTTTATACAATAAGTACGGGATTTCTCTAACACAGAAATCAGGACGCTGCCAAAGACCATTTTCGCTACATCTGTGTCGGATCCTTAGACGACCCGGAAGCATTACCCCCCGAGGGGGAGTTCTTCTGTAAGGCTCGGGCGAGCTGGATGCCGGAGATTCCGAGTGAGTTTAGTATGCTAGCCTCCTAGCTCTTTTTAGCTCTAACAAATATACGTAGATGTATTCCACAAGCGGACGGTAAATGATTAAGGAGTAATGAAATGGATGAATGTTTACTCGGTTTTTCAAATACCTCGCTCGTCATCTATATATCCACACATAATCTCGACATATATATCATATACCATCCAATGTCATGCTTTTCACAACCATATCCGGCGCTAACAATTTATCTCGAATAGATATCCCATTCAAGAAGTCATTACTATCCACCCGGCGATATCCATCTTCTAGCGTTTTCTCAATGCCAGCCCGTAGGTGACGCCCGGCCAACCGGCTCCTTGCTTCTAGCGGATCGGAGTCGACGAAGACGCGATAGTCGACAAGTCCAGCAAGTTCACGCCAGCCGGGATCATCAAGAAGCAGGTAGTTACCCTCGATGATAATGATCTCTGTATCTGGCGTGATGGAAATCCCATCCTCGACAGGATCTTTCGCTTTGTGATCGAATGTCGGTGCGCGAATAACATCCTCTGGCAACCATGTCCCAGAATAAGGAGGTGCCAGCGGTGTTTCGTCGGCCCAGGTGCGGAGCCGAGAGATAAAGGCTACAAAGCGGCTCACGTCGAATGTCCACGGAGCCCCACGACGGATATGTGCCTCTCTGGGGTTGGGTAGCTGATCCAAAGCTGCCCGAGAAAGATGGAAGCCATCCATGGAGAGCAGGGTAGCACGGGAAGTTGAGCTCTGATTCAACTGTTGCACTACTGCCTCGGCTGTGGTGGTCTTCCCTGAACCGGGGATGCCAGCGATGGCAACTAGGTAGCGTGATTTGGGATGAGCTTCGGCCTGGTTGCGGATGACATCAGCCAGTCGCCGGTACTCGGATTCCATCTGTAAACCGAAGTTAGATTGACTAGTATGAAGGCCTAGATGGGATTTTACCTTGAATTAATCACACATGGATATATCTTATAGTGACGCAAACTGAAGTAGATACCTCAACCACGGCTGGTGACAATCAACGGATCATGCTGCGCAAATGGCGAAGAGCAAATTCAGCAGCTATCCAGGTATTGTTCAAATGGTTTGATAGAAGTGCAGGGCTAAGTTATGTATGTGTTGGTGGAGCGGGTGTCGGGTCACAGTGTTCCGAAGCAACACAGTGGCCCTCGGTGTTGTGCCGCTGTTTTGTAGTTGTGCCGACTCGGAATTCCTCCTCTATTGGGATCTCCGCAAGTGATTTTTGGGGTAAGTCAATAAAAAGGGGGGAAACCTGGAGGTGTTGATACACATGTGGATTTTGATGGCAAAATCATATCGGGGCACAATTTTCCGGCGTTACACCAGCTTACACTCCATGAACTTCAAAAGGACATCATTTGATTTTGAAATAAGACTGGAATCTAAATCAAACTCTTGAAATGTGAGTTTCCAAAGAAAAAAAAAGCAAGAATGCAAGAATGCAAGAATGCAAAAATGCCGGGCAAAAACATGTAGGGCTTTGATAGCCTTGAGACGCTAGACCTGCGACCACGATGAAATCGAAAAAACAACAACAACACCAGGACCATCATTCATATATATTCCCAAAAATGGGAATGAGAGCACCGAAAACAATCCTAGTCACACCTTCGTGTCTTTGGTTAACCTGGAAACCGTTTCCACTTCATGGACAGTTGGCTTCCGATGACCTCTCTGTTTCTTCTGTTCCGGATCCACATAGAAGCACAAGAGCTGCTGTGACCAACAATGAGAACACTGAGGTCGTGTATGATCACAAGTAGTCCGTTGTTCACGACAGGCTTTACAGTCCCCCGGATTTAGCTGGTAAGGCTTTTGCAAATCTGGGGAAGCTTCAAATGCCGTACCCCGCCATCCAGACCATAGCCACTGGGAGATGCGACCGCAAAGTCCACCCTTCATCTGCCTGTATATAGGCGGATCACAGGGAATATGTTCTCTGTAATATTCTATCAGCCTTGATCAAGTGAGAATCAACCCAAAAGGCTCTACCTAGATAACCGCTGGCCCTGACTCGCCATTCTGGGGGTCCACGTTTCTCCGTTGCTATATATCTGCCACTGAGAATATTGATTCATGACAGAAGTGGAGGTGATGAGCCAGAAACAATAAAAAAGGCCGAACACCAAATATGTACCCAAGGTCAAGGCAATGCATACGCCGTTAGGCCCCCGGGCCCCCTGCAGCAAATAAACAAATACCGCACTTCGGGCACTGCATGCCATATCAGGCAGCTATAGATGCAAGTCATAGGGTCAGGGGGAAATAGCATATTCTTAGGGGGGTTTTTTTTTCTTCAAGACTTTCGGATTCGATCATGTTATCTCTAGAGTAACGTCAGGCGATATTTGATATTCGGAGTTGTACACTTCGGAATTACGTTCCACGAGACGCTGTGAATGTCGGGTTTACTGTAAAACCGTTGAAACGTCATAATAACTTCAGACCAGAAAACATGTGAGGCAACAAAAGAAATGTTGAGATGAACTTTACTTTTAAAGTTGTTCACAATAATCAGCCAACATGGTTCGAATAAGCGAGGCAATCAAAGATGATCACCGGAGACTGGAATCTTACTACAACATCATCGTCAACTCCGAAGATGAAGACGAACAAACCCGGTTTCAGAATCAGTTTACCTGGGAACTTGCTCGACACGCCGTCGCCGAGGAGCTAGTAGTGTTTCCTGCATTGGAAAATGTTCGACCTGACGGCAAGGAGAAGATAGACGATGATCGGCGTGAGCATTCAGCGGTAAGTGTTCACATCTTAAATAGAGAGCAATGCTAATATAATTATAGCTCAAAGAAATGCTCTACGTTTTCCAAGACCTAAACTCTTCTGATCCACGCTTCTTCCCTACGATTACGATGCTGATGGAAGGTCTTGCCCAGCATATGCGCGACGAAGAGGCAAATGACCTGGTCATATTGGAGGAGACCCTCACTTCTGATGAGAGCGAGGCTCTGGGTGTATCTCTTAGCCGCACCAAGATGTTCCTACCTTCTCGCTCGCATCCATATGACCTGGACAACCCGCGTTTTGAGACTGCAGCCGACCTGATCACGGCTCCTCTGGATCGTCTTCAAGATTTGTTCCGAAAGTGGCCGGAGGAGGAAAGCATGCTGGCCACGCCATTAGAGTAGATAAAAAGAAAAAGAGCTAGATCAATATAGAAATTTCATTTATTTTGGCCTACAATGGAGCCAACTTGCAGCCTGCAGAATATGCAAACTCGTGAACGTAATTGAATTCCTCTCCTGGATAATGATTGAACCTCTCTGCCTAGTCGCTTTCGCTTAGAGTGTTGTCCTGAGATTTGCGATCAGCTCTAGATGAATTGTTGTTAGCAATTGGTTCGATATTGTACGTGAAGATCTCTCACCTTTCCTGGTCTTTACTCTGGTTCGGAACTTCATCAAGGTAATGCCGAGGTGTATCCCCGTCAAGCTCATCATTGAGAAGGTCTAAAGCATTACGCTTGGCCTTTTTGGATACTTTGGAACTGGTAAGAACACTGGAAATTATTAATAGCGGGTATAAAACGAAAATGAGAACATTCAGCTCACGCTGTATAGCCACGCCTCGAGCTTACTTCGTCTTCGACAGATAAATCGGCATCTTTGGCTTCCCCAGGCTTGACATCATGCGTTTAGGTATTGATTGAGTTTCAAATCCCCACAAAGATGAAATTGAGCCTCTAGGTCTTGTAAAACTGATAGGTATTATTAAAACGTACGAAGGCGAGGTAATAGCGGCAGAGAAGCCCGGCTTTATAACGTCACACCACCATCATGATCGGACAATGAATGCTGAAAGCACCGGGAATACCATAGTTCTAACTACCGATAATCTTTGCATCCTTCTAAGATTCCTATCCAGATTGTTAAGGGACTACTAAGAGTTTACTCATAGCTACATGTAGGTATCTGAGTACCTAGATAGAAACCTCTTGAAGATGGTATTTATTTCCAACAAAATTGTCATTGAGCAACAGCTGTCTATTGTATGAAAGTAAAACGTGATCCAACAGAAAGGGCATGTTTATTAGAGGTTGTTGTATCTGCCTTGGCCTGTATATTCGGTAGGTCCGCCATGATTCAACATTTCTAGATCCGGATCTCCCTTTGTTTTGCGATAGCCCGCGAGAATCTTGCTCGGATGGAAGAAGTTGAAAAGCAGACAACAAACGAACATCAAGGCCGCATCAAATACGTATATGAATGCCTCTTTGCTTTGAAGGAATCCGCCACTGCCCTGGACATATTCTGCCACTCTGTAGATTGATCGGATGAGGACCAGGACACTGGCAGCATAAAGGACCTTCATATAGCGGGTCCAGGGAATTCGAGTATCACCCGCAGCATGCATGGGTGTGGCTAGCATGCGGCGATGGAAAACCACAGAAACAACGATAAAGAACCCGAAGAATAGGATTTGAACGAAGAGTCCGACGACAATCATGTTGTTTCCGAGTTTTACTTTCGACTGGTCCTTCGCGGTAGCGAGCATTCCACCTCCTATAATAAAGAAACGACGTTAGTGACGATTCATGCTGTAGTGAATCCAAGTAACGTACCTCCGCTCTGGATGAAAAATGACAACACATCACCCGTCACAAATATCTTGGTCAACCATGATGGCCTGACCAGTGAAGACGAGGCCCCGTTCAGCAAACGAATGATACGACCGAGAATCATGTAGATCGAAGCCGCAAAGAATGCAGGCGCCAACAAGAGCATTAAGCTCTGTGCAATATATGGCTTGGTGGTGAAATCTGGAGCTTCCTGTGCGCTGGCATATCTCGCTAAGTAACCCAAGGCCTCAACTGAAGATAGTTCACAACGATTAGCATAGCTTCCAAAGGAGATAGAGAAAACGTAAAAGGAAGACACACATAAACCACCAATAACAAACGGTATGAAGTACCAGGTTCGGTTCCGGCCTAATTGCCAGATGTGTATGATGGTAGTGAGTCCAAAGACTGCTGCAAAGGCGACAGCAGAACCAGCAGACGGGTCGTAATGGTACAATTTAAACTCGGGCATTATGAGCTAGCGTAAACCGCAGGATGTTTGGTCTTGAAAAGTCGTAGGCTTCGAAAAAGATAGGCAACGGCGAACGCTGTTTGAAGACAGAAAGGAGTGAAAAGTCCGTCTGTAAACAGGATTCAGTGAAGAGGTTGACCTCAAAATATGAGAAGAAAGTCGCTATTTAAACATCTTTTCATCTTGGGCGATCATTTAATATTAGTATGCACGTTGTGTTGATATGTCTCTGCCTTGCCCCGTAATTGGGGATCCATTTTTGTTGATGACAGTCAAAAAGAGGAAAAAAACTAGTCCATTTGGGTATAAGATACGAATTATCCGAGAAGAACAAAACAGGAGCTTCCTGCAGTTTAGTTTCTCTTTGCTCTGATCCACCCAAGCAGTTCGTTGTTTCTCGTCCAATCAGAGGTGTTATAGTTCTCCCGAAACGGGAAAAATAACGAGTACGAGATACAACTAGCAGGTTGTAGTTTGCGACTAGTACAACGTTATTTGCTAAGATCTCTTTTTTATGATCTTAATGGATAGTAATTTTCTCCACGGTGTTTCTAATAATAAAGTGAGGAACGAGATACGAAGAGAGCCGTTTATCTGCCAAGGTACACACATAGTACGACACTCGGTAGAATAGACTCGGCTGCGAGTAGAAAATTTCGTGAGTTCTTTCTGATTTATATGTTATCTGAACTGAAACAAGACCTTTCCATATAACACTTTCAACTGCGTTATCGAGAGGATCGGTACACCGAGTAGGTCTTGAAGACACAAAGTGCCATCAGCACTGGAGATGAGTAGAGTAATGGAACAATGTGAAGTTTGCTACTGCTTCATTGCAAGTAATAGATGCTAGTATTTGAAGAATTGAACACGCAGTCTTCCAAGGACCCACGGGTGTAGGTAGGCCACACAAAGGGTACATAAAACACAACATAAGGATAATATCAACTCTCAAGCTAGCTCAAGGATGAAAAAACCATAGATCTGACACAAAACTGGTTTAGCCGATCTACCACTAAGATTAATTCTAAATATACGACATAGAAGTTTATATAACTAGCAGCTTAAAAAACACCACACATAAATATTCCCTGCTTCATCCTTGATAACACTTACTAAGGTTGATACTATGTGATTGAGTTTAATTCATATTGTAGATGTCTTTCTGTATTCTCCTTAACTACTTTGAGGGTCAAAATTGAGGCCATGAGGCTTTGAATATGTTGTGTTTATGTACCTTCTGTATAGAATCGTCATACAAAAGATACCTAATGCTTACAATCTGCTATCCCAACACTGGATAAGTGTTGATGGGGGATGGCCACGATCACCATCTATATTCTTGGAATATATATAAACAAAGTGAAAACAATCCGGTGCATAATTTCTCGTGGACGATGTTGTAATCTGTGTGGCGACATTCCTCGGGACCGGGAATGTGATGTCTTTTGAATGTCGGGTTTAATATTAATCTGGCTTAGTCCAATTATCACAAGCATATTCCGATAATTTGAACAAAGTACAGTCTAGACAATCTACGGAGTAGACAATCTAAACAGTCCTGGACAGTCTAGACCTAAGCGCTAAAAGGCCAAGACAGCTCGATCAAGGCAAAAAGTGGAGAGAGCGGCAACTCCGATCATAACATTGTCCCATTTTGATATTATTTTGATCTCATTTTGACTTGGTATGTGATGATGAAGAGAGTCGAAATAATTATAGATTTGGAAGATGTGATTATCTCTATACTCTTCTCTCCTAATCTTTTTTTATCTTTTTTGTCCGAATGCAAATATTCCTCTGTTTCACCATATGTTTTGGGTACCCCTCCAGTGGACATTAGAGGTTTCAGGTTGATGCACACCCCCTACAAATTAACCGTTAACCGCTGTGACAGCGACCAGTCGATCCTTTTTCTGTTGCGTGGCTCGTCGCTTTGAAGAATGGATCATCATGAGTGGACTTGGACTCCTGGACTAGAGCGCCACGGGGTTTCTTGACTCCGGAGTTGCAGCCTATTACAGACATCTACTCACCCCAATCAAAGGTCTCAGGCACTGGTGCATTGTTACTGGATGGAAAAATTTGATCTCCAATCTTTTAGCATAAAGCAATTTGGGATGGTGCGGCTGGTGAAAGGTATTTGGGTCAAATACTTCCCACCTTCGATACGTTGGACACGCTCACATTCCTTTCTCCTTGTTGACAATCTGGAATTGTCTGTCTTTCTTTTAGTTATTTTTCTATTTTATATCTGCACTTTCACTCTCTTTATTTTCATATTTACTTTCTGGATTATCCCACAAGCATCTGGTCTTGTTATACATCTCCAGACAAGATGGTTTCTTCAACACGTTCATTGAGCGCTGGGTCGCTGATGCTAGCTTTGTTATGTTCCCCCGTGGCCGCCACAACTTACTCCCTGGTGGAGAATTGGCAGGGGAAGAATTTCCTAGATTATTTCAATTTCCACGTTGGTTCTGACCCGACCAACGGCTTCGTTAACTATCTCGACAAGGAGACCGCCGAAAGTTCAGGCCTCGTCAAGGTCACCGACAGTGGCAGTGTATATCTGGGTGTCGACCATGCCACCAAGCTGGACGCCAACGGCAAGAAGGGCCGTGATTCGGTCCGTATTGGCAGCAAGAAATACTACGACCAGTCTCTCGTCATCGCCGATATCGCCCACATGCCTGGTAGCACCTGCGGTACCTGGCCTGCCTTCTGGTCTGTCGGAAAGAATTGGCCCGCAGACGGTGAGATTGATATCATCGAAGGTGTCAACATGGCGGATCACAACGAAATTGTCATGCACACAGCCGGCACCTGCAGTTTGACAGATACGGATATGACCGGTTCCGTGAACGCTACAGGGTGTGGTGAGGATCTAGGTACCGTCGGTTGTAAGATCGAGGGCCACGAGGGCAGCTATGGCACATCTTTCAACAAACAAAAAGGTGGTGTGTATACACTGCAGTGGACCGATGATTTCCTCAAGATTTGGTACTTCCCCCGAAGCTCGATCCCAGCCTCGATTACTAGCGGCAAGCCCGATGTAACGGAATTCGGTACGCCGATGGCCCTGGTGCAGGAATCGTGCGACGTTGCCACCGCCTTCAAGTCCCAGTCATTTATTTTCGATGTCACCTTCTGTGGAGACTGGGCAGGTGGTGTATACGGTGATTCTGGTTGCCCCATGACCGGCGGCGATTCCTTCCAGAGCTGCCACAACTACGTCGCCAACAACCCGGCTCAGTTCAAGGAGACTTACTGGGAAATCAACTCCGTCAAGATCTATCAGGCTGGTGTGAAGGGAATTGCCCC